>CM060360.1:52527860-53958875 GCA_030545235.1 Helianthus tuberosus
ACTGATCTTGGAGGGATCTACATGAATACCTTGTTCGTTGATAATATGTCCTAAAAATTGAACTTCTTTAAGCCAGAATTCACACTTGGAGAATTTGGCGAAAAGTTGCTCTTTCTTTAGGAGTTCTAAAGTAAGACGAAGATGCTGCTCGTGATCAGCTCGCGTCTTAGAGTATATCAAGATGTCGTCAATAAAAACAATGACGAACTGATCCAAATAAGGTTTACAGACCCTATTCATTAAGTCCATGAAAACAGCAGGAGCATTAGTCAAACCGAATGGCATGACTGTGAACTCATAATGCCCATAACGAGTACGGAACGCTGTCTTAGGAATGTCTTCCTCATGCACCCGAAGTTGTTGATATCCAGATCGCAGATCAATCTTTGAAAAATAAGAAGCGCCCTGTAACTGATCAAAGAGATCATCGATGCGAGGTAGGGGATATCGATTCTTGATGGTAAGCTTGTTAAGCTCACGATAATCGATACACATCCTAAAAGATCTATCCTTCTTCTTGACAAAAGGAACGGGAGCACCCCAAGGTGAAAAGCTAGGACGGATAAAACCTTTGTCAGAGAGCTCCTGAAGCTGCTTAGACAACTCTTGCATCTCAGATGGTGCAAGACGATATGGAGCTCTGGCAATGGGATTTGCACCAGGTACGAGATCAATGCGGAACTCGACTTGGCGTGCTGGAGGTAGACCAGGCAACTCTTCAGGGAAAACTTCAGAATAATCCCGAACGACAGGAATATCTGAAATAGACTTACCCTTGCCTTTATCTGCTGTAACATGTGCTAAGAAGGCCACATAGTTCTTCCGCAGATATTTCCGAGCTTTAAAACAAGACATGAGTTTGAGACCACCGGCAGGCTTCTCACCACGAACCTGTAGGATCTCGCCTGTCGAAAGCGGCACACGAACAATCTTCTCAGAACAAACTATCTCTGCGCGATGCTTGGATAATCAATCCATACCCACAATGACGTCGAAGCTTCCAAGTTGCATAGGCATGAGGTCGATAGGAAAAAGATGATCGTTAAGGTTCAACTGGCAGTTGCGAAGAACAGAATCAAGAACAATGGGTTCAGCACTAGCAACTTCTACTGTCAAGGGTTTTCCTAGTTTTGTTCTAGACACGCGAAGCATTGGCTCAAAAGACAATGACACAAAACTCTTATCGGCACCCGAATCAAAGAGAACAGATGCAGGCTGATTATTAATAAAGAACGTACCGTTCACCACTTCATTGTCTGCTTGTGCCTCTTGAGCATTCATGTTGAAAACTCGCCCTCGAGCCTGAGCCTGATTCTGATTTGGATTCTGATTCTGGTTAACCAGTCTTGGGCACCGGTTTCTGTAATGGGTTAGATCCCCACAGTTATAACAAGCACCTGGTGGGTAGTGTGGTCGTGCAGCTTGACCCTGTTGCTGAGCAAGAGGCTGAGCAGCTTGTTGAGCCGGGTTCTGAGCTGCGCGATTTTGAGCAAACCGACAAACATCGGCAAGATGACCTGACTTCCCACAGTTAGTACAGAAACGACACTGATGTTGCGGCTGATGGTGACTGTTGCACCTATTTCACAAAGGTGCATTCCCTGAATAGGGCTTCTTCGCTGGAGGCTGTGCGGATTGGTTGGGAGCTGCCTGGTTAGCTTGGGCAGTGACAGCATAGTTTTGGGAAGCCTTACGCTTCCTTGCCCTTTTCGATGAACCAGAATCCTTTCCATTTTTGTTTTGACCTTTCTTGCTATCTTCCTTGTCAGACGACTGTTTCTTGCCCTTGTCACCCTTCCTGTGTAATTTATTCTTCCGAATCTGCGACTCAGTCAATGACGCTGATAACTCGATCGCCTGACGGAGTATGGCAGGGTTACTACCAGTAATGATGTCTTGCACTGAGTCAGGTAGGCCGTCGATGTACCTTTTGATAGCCTTGTCGAGTGGGGTAACCATAGTCGGGCAAAGCAGACTCAATTCCTCAAACCTATCAGTATATGCCCTGTGCTCGCCACTGTCTTGTTTCAAGTCATCAAACTCCTTCTCCAACGCTCGTTGTTCATGACGAGGACAAAAATCCCTCATCATAAGAGCTCTAAGTTCAGCCCATGTCTGTGCTAGAGCAACTTCTGCACCACGGTCTCTCATTACCCCATTCCACCATGTAAGAGCCCTCTTCTGAAACACGCTCGAAGAAAACTCGACCTTGCAATTATCCGGACACTGCACGTGGCGAAAAGTATTCTCAATGCTCTCGAACCATTGAAGAAGCCCAGTCGCTCCTTCAGAACCACTAAACTTGAGTGGTTTAGCCGAGTTAAAATCCTTGTATTTGCATGGAGCATTGTTGTTGTTGTTGGCTTGGTTCCATTGAGCAAAGAGGTTTGGAAATTGAGCAGCCATCTGCTGCGCAATGATTTCTGCCAGTTCGGCAGTCACTATCTGGTTTTCGCGTCGAGGAGGCATTCTAAAAGAGGAAAACATGAAAGGGAACGAGTGAGATGTTTGGATGAAGAGAATGAGATGAAACAAAATCAACAAAAGAAAAGATGGTGGTCATTCGTCCGCATTACCAAGCTAACAAGCGACACACAGTGACTAATCAAAGTAAATGGGTCAAAAATAATGTATCGTGAAGATATGCTCGCCTATAAGTGAACACTCATCCCAAAAATTCCCAGGTAAGCACAACTGGTCTCGCGTCTGATGAGATATATACGAAGTGCTTGCCTAGACAGAAAACCCAGAATACAGGCATTCACTCTTCCAGTTTGCGCGTGTTCACATTATTTAAAACCCAAAACCTTGACGAGATTTTGAAAATTCAAAGGCATAAAGCCAAAAATTTTAGTTAAACCGGAAGGGTTCAAAACCTTACAAAAGATGGTTCAAAACCATGTAATAAATTATCCAAAAACAGAAGATTGTTTTTCAAAAATCGTTTCGGAAAATTGGGTTCTTGTTTTGATAATCACCTAAGGATAGGTGATGTGCATGTTTTAAGATCTAAACACAAGATGACTTGTGTTAGGTTCCTAGAAAGGTTATAGTCTAGGTCAAAGAATTACTAATAACCTAATTCCCTATAACCATTGGCTCTGATACCAACTGTTCTGTCACACCCCGACCACGTATAACATACAAAACGTGGCGGAAACGTCGGGGAGTGTTGTAACAGAATTAATTGTGTCACACCCCCAAAATCCACACGCGGAGTACCACCGCTTGGAGGCGTGACTGACCAGGATCAAGCCACCAATCATATTGAACATATAAGTAATAAGTAAAAGTAAATGTAATCCATCACAATACAATTGGTGTTCACTCAAAAACATAGAATAAGTAGCGGAAGCATAATATGAAATCCCAACATAAGTATCAAGTTCAAAGTGTTATAAAGTTTAACGTGGCATCCATGATCCATGCCCCACAACGATTGCGCCTCCCGTGCAAGCTCCATGTGTACCTAAGGTCCTGCAAGGCATGTAACAAAAAGTCAACAACAAAGTTGAGCGAGTCCACAGTTGGTTGTTCAGTTATAGTAATCGTATTGTAAATCGTATGTTCATTTAGTGAACCATGTTTCGTATGTATTTGCATCGCGGCCCTCTAGGCATGTTGGCGAAGATTAGTGGGGGTTTCCCATGTTTTCTAGACTAGGTATATTTGTATCGCAGCCCACCCTGCATGTGTGCGAAGTTTAGAGTATGGTTCGCAGCCATTCCAGGCATGTGTGCGAAGATTAGTGTATGGTTCGCAGCCATTCCAGGCATGTGTGCGAAGATTAGTTCTATTATCGCAGCCATTCCCGGCGTGTGTGCGAAGATAAGTATATGTATCACTAGTCTAGCAGTACCTACCAATAACCTTCCTCTCCCGAGGTCTATGGTATGTAATTCCGATAACAATTTAAGCATAAGTAATCATCCAAACCCATTCCCAACCCCGGGAATCCCATGCCTTGGTAAGAGTGTGAACTCACCTTGGTTTGCTCGGTATGCTAAAGTATATACACGCTCACAATTAATCAATCACGACCTATAGTACGCACGTATATTCCATCAGTTCAAGTTCGTAAAGATTCACATGCAATCTAGGTCACAAAGTGTTTGGCAGTTAACATCATGTGTCACGTAAACAGTTAATCACATTCATACCATTCATGCCTCACATAAGGGCTTTTTCTCAGTTTATACTAACACAGTTATTCATTAATATACGGAACAGGGTTAACAAATTTAACAAAGTTAGCAACTTAGCAGAGTTTGATGCATAACAGGAATGACAACCAACACTGTTAATTAACTAACAAAATTAACCAACAGAATTAACGAGAGTTACATGAATCTAAGATTGTGAATAAAGTTAACTGAGTTAATAAACTTAACTCAGTTAATAGGCTAAACATAGTTATATACTTAACAGAGTTAACATGTAACAGAATTAATAAGCTAACTGAGGTTACTGAATTAACAAAGTTAACATGTTACATGCTTAACAAAAGACTCTCCACGAAATCACATGTGACAAACACAGACTTTGGCGAAATCACTTGGAATGAAAACATTTTGGGCGAAAGCCCTTATGCTATGAAAACACCTGTTTTCGTTGACTTCAAGTGTGACGAAAACACATGAGTGTTTTCGTCCAATGCTGTGATTTCGTTGGCTGGACATTATCTTCATCAACAGTTACATAAATCAATTTGCAGATCATTCAATAATAGACATACACTAATGATCATATCATCCAATATACATGGCAGTGTGTCGATAATATATATATATATATATTGTTCTTTTATAATGGCCGACAAAAGTTGTTGTGCATGATAGTTTTCACATGTTCCCTCAATTTGTCAGTAGGTCACATGATGGTTTCAGTAGATCACAATCATATCTTACAAGATACATCATTCAATCATCAATAGGTTGTTGCAATCATCAGGCACTGTCATATCCCTTAACATATAACCCTAATCTGCTAAACATTTATTAACATACCATCAACATCAATCCAACATAAACAATATGCCAAAAACACAACCGATCATGCATCAGATTATAAGGATTCCTAACATATCCAATCTATCCAATCCACCAACAAGAATCACATGTAGTTAATTCATGACACCAACAGAAAATCAAGCGGTTTTAAATCAGTTAATCATACGTGATCGATCACTAACCTAAGTAGGAGAGGTAGTTAGTCGATCGATGTGAAAGGCTCGAATGTCCAAGGCTGCCGTCGGGTTTCAAAGGATATCGAGAGAGAGTGCGAGAGGTGATTAGGGTTTGCTCAATGTTTTTCCGAATACGATTTCCGCGTAAGAGTTATAAACCGAACTAAAACATTTGCTGCTGGGCCAAGGCCCATCTTTGATTTCGTCGGTCACTCTCTTGACAAAAACACAAGTGTTTTCGCCAAGGGGTGTTTTCACAGGGGAGGGTGTTTTCGGCCAAAGGTTTTTATTTTAAATAAGCCTACCATCATATACTAACGACATGCAACACATATCAACATTTGCACTCAAATAAATATTATGGACACCACATATATAAAACACATTTTGCAAAAGTACAAGGTTAAGCCAAATAGAGACCTTGAAAACTCGGGTTGTCACAAATTGTTTCATAACCATGGTATTCAATGTTGTATTTTATTTATCAACATAAGAGTTACATTGTCTTAAACAAGAACAAGAGTACAAAACATAATTAAAATAAGTCTATCTTCGTTTTATGTCTCAAAGGCACAGGTCCGCCCTAGTGTCACGATCATCATCTTATGGAAAAGCTCCTGAAAACACATGTGAAAATAGGTACGTCAGCATAAAAATGCCTGTGAGATACATAGGTTTTGTAAAAATATGATTCATGACTTGTGTTTAAGAAAATGTTTAGTCATGAACCTTGTAATTTGCTTTGTTTTGTAAATCGTTTGAAAAACAATAAGTTCAGATGATATGTATAAATAAATGTAACGTTAAATGAATAACCATGTAAAAATTTAGTTTGTGTAAGATAAGTTGTTTGTAAACAGTGTCTTGTAAAAAGTATGTTATTTGTATAGAATGTCATGTGTCATAAATTGAAATGATTTAAACAACGCTACGGTATGTAATACCATACAGACACTTATATATAGGAAGTACCAGCGGCGTATCCACCATGCTTGTATCATATTACACACGCCTCGTTACTTAAATCACTTACTCAAACCAAACCACCAATGTAAATTGTTTATGTATAATCAAATGTCAAAATGTTATTGGGTAAACCATATCAAATATCTGTGATTAATGTAAATCATGAATTGTGTATATCAATGTCAAAATGTTTATGTCTAATGTAAATCATGTAATGTGTATCCAGAAATGTCATGTATGGTATGTGAAATATATCAGCTAAACCATATGTAAAATGCACAAAAACAAGGTATTGAAGTAAAACATGGTTTAAATCAAAGTTATGTTTCGTGGAACAAGTGCATGCTAAACTGATATAAACATCTATGCGGTATTGTGAAAATGCATACATCCAAGCCTTGAGACTGTGGCGATAAACCCTTAAACAAATTAAAGGTTTATCTAAGTTATGTATATCGATCTCCAACCTGGAACTCGAGTGGTTTCCCTGTCTTTATCGGCGTATGCTTTCTGACGGTCACGAGCTGCCGCCATGCGTTGTCGTATCTGAGTAATCTTTTCTGTAGTATCAACTACGAGTTATGGACCTGTGATTTGACTATCACCCACCTCTGCCCAACAAAGAGGTGACCGGCATTTACGTCCGTACAATGCCTCAAATGGAGCGGCTTGAATGCTGGTGTGGTAACTGTTGTTGTACGAGAACTCCACTAACGGGAGATGTTTTTCCCAGCCGTTGCCGAAATCGATTACACATGCACGAAGCATGTCTTCTAAAGTTTGAATAGTGCGCTCAGACTGCCCATCCGTCTGAGGGTGATAAGCTGTGCTCATGTCTAAACGAGAGCCAAAAGATTTGCGCATTGCTTGCCACAGTTCTGAGGTAAAACGTGCGTCACGATCAGAGATAATAGAGGTGGGCACCCCGTGCCTCGAAACCACTTCCTTCAAGTAAACGTCTGCTAAAGTAGAGAACTTGTCTGTTTCTTTGATAGGCAAGAAGTGTGCAGACTTTGTGAGTCGATCCACGATCACCCAAATAGTGTCATTTTCGCGCTGAGATCTAGGTAGGCCAGTAACAAAATCCATGGAAATTTGTTCCCATTTCCATTGTGGTATCTCAGGTTGTTGGAGTGGGCTTGATGGTTTCTGATATTCAGTCTTGACTCTCGCACAATTCAAGCACTTGCTGACGTAAGCTGCTATATGAGCTTTCATACTAGGCCACCAATATGTAGTTTTCAAGTCGTGGTACATCTTATCCGAACCAGGATGTACTGAGTAGCGAGACTTATGAGCTTCATCCATTACAAGCTCGCGTAAGTTGCCATAGAGTGGGACCCAAATGCGTCCTGTTACGTAGTAGGCACCGTCTTCCTTTTGTTCTAATCATTGCCTTGAGCCGCGTAGGGCTTCAGCCCTGATGTTTTCTGGTTTTAATGCTTCTACCTGAGTGTCTCGTATCTGTGCAGGAAGACTAGATTGAATAGTGAGTTGTAAAGCTCGTACACGCTTAGGCGTAGTATCCTTTCGACTGAGGGCGTCGGCCACCACATTGGCTTTACCCGGATGGTACTTTATAGCACATTCGTAATCGTTCAGTAATTCGACCCATCGACGTTGTCGCATGTTCAACTCTTTCTGTTTGAATATATGCTCGAGACTCCTGTGATCGGTATAGATGGTGCACTTGGTGCCATGCAGGTAATGTCGCCATATCTTGAGCGCAAAGACAACAGCTCCCAGCTCTAAATGATGTGTTGTGTAATTCCGTTCGTGAATCTTAAGTTGGCGCGAAGCATAAGCAATGACTTTATCCCGTTGCATCTACACACATCCAAGACCTTGGATGGATGCGTCGCAGAAGACTACAAAATCGTCCGTGCCTTCAGGCAATGAGAGGATAGGTGCGCTACAAAGTCTATCTTTTAAGTGCTGACACGTTGTTTCCTGGGTGTTACCCCAACGATAAGCAACACCTTTCTGTGTCAGTAATGTAAGCGGCTGTGCAATCTTTGAGAAGTCTTTGATGAACCGTCTGTAATAACCCGCCAAACCCAAGAATTGGCGTATTTCGGTTGGTGTGCGAGGTGCAGGCCAGTTCTTGATCGAATCTACCTTGGATGGATCAACATGAATCCCATCCTTGTTTACCACGTGGCCTAGGAAGTGGACTTCACGAAGCCAAATAAGTCGTAAATGCTGCTCGTGTTCCTCCTGACTCTTCGAATAGATCAGGATGTCGTCGATGAAAACAATGACGAACTTGTCAAGATAAGGTTTGCACACCCTGTTCATAAGATCCATGAAAACCGCAGGCGCGTTTGTTAATCCGAATGGCATGGCCAGAAACTCGTAGTGATCGTAGCGAGTTCTGAATGCTGTTTTGGAGACGTCCTCGTCCTGGACTCTTAGTTGATGGTAACCTGACCTCAGATCAATCTTCGAGTAATAGCTCGACCCTTGCAACTGGTCGAATAAGTCGTCGATGCGTGGAAGAGGATAGCGATTCTTCACGGTCACCTTGTTCAGTTCGCGGTAATCAATACACATGCGGAAGGTACCGTATTTCTTCTTCACAAATAATACTGGAGCTCCCCAGGGCGAAGAGCTAGGACGCATGAAACCCTTTTCCAAAAGTTCTTGCAATTGCTTAGATAGTTCTTCCAGTTCGGTTGGAGCTAAGCGATAAGGTGCTCGAGCTATGGGTGCTGCCCCTGGAGCTAGCTCGATCTGAAATTCGACCTGGCGATGAGGTGGTAACCCAGGTAACTCTTCAGGAAACACTTGAGGAAAGTCGCGTACAACTGGAATATCCTCTAACTTCTTCTCTTTCGTCGATGTATCTGTAATGAGTGCTAAAATAGCAGTGTGGCCCTTTCGCAAACACTTCTTTGCCTTCAAGAAGGAGATGATGCCACTCACGACACCACTCTTGTCGCCTTGAACTTTGAGAGATTCTTTGCCAGAACGGGGAATGCGAATGATCTTCTCTTTGCATAGGATCTCTGCTTGCTATTGGGATAACCAATCCATCCCAATGACGTTGTCAAAACTACCCAGAACTATAGGAATGAAATCGATAAGGAAAGTCCATCACCCCGTTAGGATCATTCCTTGCGTCGCCCTGACCAATCACGAACACTCGACCCCTGGCACCATTGCCGTCGTTATTACCCCCGTTGTTGTTCCCATTGCCCTGATTATTGTTGTCGTTGTTGGTTCTGATTCGCAGGTCGCGAGCTCCTGCAATCCTTAGCTTCATGACCCATCTTGAGACACCACTGGCAACGACCCCTGTTGCACTGACCACTGTGGTGCCTGTTGCATCTATTGCATTTTGGGTGATTTCCTCGATATCCACCCTGCCTTTGACTACCAGAAGATTGTTGACCAGGACTCTGGTAGTCATCGATCTTTCGCTGGTGTGCCTGGGAGTGAAACGGAGTCGAACCCTTGCTGGAGGTTCCATCCCACTTTCGTTTGTTATCACTGGGAGTAGCAGATGTAGTAATAGCAGTAGCACCAATACGTTTAGGCAGCTAGTTCTGTTCCACTGCCTGGTCTGTGAAACGATGAGCAAGACGAGTAACATCTTGAATAGTAGCAAGGTTGGCCGATGTCACATGACTTTGAATCTCTGGTACTAAGCCTTTGAGGTACAACTCAATGCGCTTGATGGGAGGATCCACCATAGTTGAACATAACATTGCCAGTTCGTTGGATCGTTTCGTGTACGCTTCTATCTCCGACCCCATCATCTTCAGGTTAAAGAACTCCACTTCCGGCTTGTGGGTGTCATCACGACTACAATATTCACGTTTGATCAGTTCCTTAGATTCATTCCATGGGGTGGCATTAACAGCCGCCAGCCCCAGCATCTGAACTTGCGCGTTCCACCAAGTTAGCGCAGTGCCTTCGAGAGTACCAGTGGCGTACTTCACCCTACGAACCTCAGGGCATTCACACATTTCGAAGACCGATTCGAGCTTCTCGAACCAGTGGAGGAGTTCAACGGCCCCCATTCAGTGCCACTGAAAGTACTAGAACGATAGTCCATGAAAGTTTGGAACGTGCACACAGGTGGCTGAGCGTGTTGACCTGTCGTGTGTGTAATAGTGAACAAAATTTGAGCACAAGTGTTGGGTTACGAGAGTAGGATCTAAAGATCCTAGAGTAAGTTGTGATGGCAGGCTACACCTCCTGCCTGGGCAGCTGCGAGTGCTGCAGTAACTTGTTCAGTGATCGAAGCCGCCAACTGGGCTTGAGTTAGGTTAACGCGTCCACTCATGATCTTGACATCAAGGAGAACATGAGTAAGAGAGGTTCGCGAATAGTGCGATGACAGAAGAGGGTGAGCACAAAAGTATTCTCAAGCAATAGGGGTTATGTGTATCTAAGCATACCATGAGCAAAGTTCTATGTAATTCTAGCAAGTAGGCAATAAAACATATACCATATTACCTAGAATGTTGAGTCTTGCACGTGGAGCGAGGCGTCGTTGTGGATCGTTGAGCACTGTACAGGTTATAGTCTGGTTTTAATAAAAACGTTTTCCCCTTATTAAAACCGAGTTCACTATAACCAATGGCTCTGATACCAATCTGTCACACCCCCAAAATCCACACGCGGAGTACCACCGCTTGGAGGCGTGACTGACCAGGATCAAGCCACCAATCATATTGAACATATAAGTAATAAGTAAAAGTAAATGTAATCCATCACAATACAATTGGTGTTCACTCAAAAACATAGAATAAGTAGCGGAAGCATAATATGAAATCCCAACATAAGTATCAAGTTCAAAGTGTTATAAAGTTTAACGTGGCATCCATGATCCATGCCCCACAACGACTGCGCCTCCCGTGCAAGCTCCATGTGTACCTAAGGTCCTGCAAGGCATGTAACAGAAAGTCAACAACAAAGTTGAGCGAGTCCACAGTTGGTTGTTCAGTTATAGTAATCGTATTGTAAATCGTATGTTCATTTAGTGAACCATGTTTCGTATGTATTTGCATCGCGGCCCTCTAGGCATGTTGGCGAAGATTAGTGGGGGTTTCCCATGTTTTCTAGACTAGGTATATTTGTATCGCAGCCCACCCGGCATGTGTGCGAAGTTTAGAGTATGGTTCGCAGCCATTCCAGGCATGTGTGCGAAGATTAGTGTATGGTTCGCAGCCATTCCAGGCATGTGTGCGAAGATTAGTTCTATTATCGCAGCCATTCCCGGCGTGTGTGCAAAGATAAGTATATGTATCACTAGTCTAGCAGTACCTACCAATAACCTTCCTCTCCCGAGGTCTATGGTATGTAATTCCGATAACAATTTAAGCATAAGTAATCATCCAAACCCATTCCCAACCCCGGGAATCCCATGCCTTGGTAAGAGTGTGAACTCACCTTGGTTTGCTCGGTATGCTAAAGTATATACACGCTCACAATTAATCAATCACGACCTATAGTACGCACGTATATTCCATCAGTTCAAGTTCATAAAGATTCACATGCAATCTAGGTCACAAAGTGTTTGGCAGTTAACATCATGTGTCACGTAAACAGTTAATCACATTCATACCATTCATGCCTCACATAAGGGCTTTTTCTCAGTTTATACTAACACAGTTATTCATTAATATACAGAACAGGGTTAACAAATTTAACAGAGTTAGCAACTTAGCAGAGTTTGATGCATAACAGGAATGACAACCAACACTGTTAATTAACTAACAAAATTAACCAACAGAATTAACGAGAGTTACATGAATCTAACATTGTGAATAAAGTTAACTGAGTTAATAAACTTAACTCAGTTAATAGGCTAAACATAGTTATATACTTAACAGAGTTAACATGTAACAGAATTAATAAGCTAACTGAGGTTACTGAATTAACAAAGTTAACAGGTTACATGCTTAACAAAAGACTCTCCACGAAATCACATGTGACAAACACAGACTTTGGCGAAATCACTTGGAATGAAAACATTTTGGGCGAAAGCCCTTATGCTATGAAAACACCTGTTTTCGTTGACTTCAAGTGTGACGAAAACACATGAGTGTTTTCGTCCAATGCTGTGATTTCGTTGGCTGGACATTATCTTCATCAACAGTTACATAAATCAATTTGCAGATCATTCAATAATAGACATACACTAATGATCATATCATCCAATATACATGGCAGTGTGTCGATAATATATATATATATATATATTGTTCTTTTATAATGGTCGACAAAAGTTGTTGCGCATGATAGTTTTCACATGTTCCCTCAATTTGTCAGTAGGTCACATGATGGTTTCAGTAGATCACAATCATATCTTACAAGATACATCATTCAATCATCAATAGGTTGTTGCAATCATCAGGCACTGTCATATCCCTTAACATATAACCCTAATCTGCTAAACATTTATTAACATACCATCAACATCAATCCAACATAAACAATATGCCAAAAACACAACCGATCATGCATCAGATTATAAGGATTCCTAAGATATCCAATCTATCCAAACCACCAACAAGAATCACATGTAGTTAATTCATGACACCAACAGAAAATCAAGTGCTTTTAAATCAGTTAATCATACGTGATCGATCACTAACCTAAGTAGGAGAGGTTGTTAGTCGATCGATGTGAAAGGCTCGAATGTCCAAGGCTGCCGTCGGGTTTCAAAGGATATCGAGAGAGAGTGCGAGAGGTGATTAGGGTTTGCTCAATGTTTTTCCGAATACGATTTCCGCGTAAGAGTTATAAACCGAACTAAAACATTTGCTGCTGGGCCAAGGCCCATCTTTGATTTCGTCGGTCACTCTCTTGACAAAAACACAAGTGTTTTCGCCAAGGGGTGTTTTCACAGGGGAGGGTGTTTTCGGCCAAAGGTTTTTATTTTAAATAAGCCTACCATCATATACTAACAACATGCAACACATATCAACATTTGCACTCAAATAAATATTATGGACACCACATATATAAAACACATTTTGCAAAAGTACAAGGTTAAGCCAAATAGAGACCTTGAAAACTCGGATTGTCACAAATTGTTTCATAACCATGGTATTCAATGTTGTATTTTATTTATCAACATAAGAGTTACATTGTCTTAAACAAGAACAAGAGTACAAAACATAATTAAAATAAGTCTATCTTCGTTTTATGTCTCTAAGGCACAGGTCCGCCCTAGTGTCACGATCATCATCTTATGGAAAAGCTCCTGAAAACACATGTGAAAATAGGTACGTCAGCATAAAAATGCCTGTGAGATACATAGGTTTTGTAAAAATATGATTCATGACTTGTGTTTAAGAAAATGTTTAGTCATGAACCTTGTAATTTGCTTTGTTTTGTAAATCGTTTGAAAAACAATAAGTTCAGATGATATGTATAAATAGATGTAAGGTTAAATGAATAACCATGTAAAAATTTAGTTTGTGTAAGATAAGTTGTTTGTAAACAGTGTCTTGTAAAAAGTATGTTATTTGTATAGAATGTCATGTGTCATAAATTGAAATGATTTAAACAACGCTACGGTATGTAATACCATACAGACACTTATATATAGGAAGTACCAGTGGCGTATCCACCATGCTTGTATCATATTACACACGCCTATTTACTTAAATCACTTAATCAAACCAAACCACCAATGTAAATTGTTTATGTATAATCAAATGTCAAAATGTTATTGTGTAAACCATATCAAATATCTGTGATTAATGTAAATCATGAATTGTGTATATCAATGTCAAAATGTTTATGTCTAATGTAAATCATGTAATGTGTATCCAGAAATGTCATGTATGGTATGTGAAATATATCAGCTAAACCATATGTAAAATGCACAAAAACAAGGTATTGAAGTAAAACATGGTTTAAATCAAAGTTATGTTTCGTGGAACAAATGCATGCTAAACTGATATAAACATCTATGCGGTATTGTGAAAATGCATACATCCAAGCCTTGAGACTATGGCGATAAACCCTTAAACAAATTAAAGGTTTATCTAAGTTATGTATATCGAATTCGGTCATTCCTTCCAATCCAAACAAACCCAGGATTTCAGGAACGCGAGTTGTCAATTCCTATGGTACCACTACCTACTAACGAACGGCGTGATCAATGTTAATGAATGTATTGTTCCATGTTAAACAAACCAAATGTCATACCAAAATGTAAGCATGTGATGAAAACAACTGTACTAAGTATGCACATAATGGGCATACATAGCATGAAATGTAGTGTGAAACAATGTACTAAGTACGCACACAATGGGCATACATAGCATGAAATGTAATGTAAATCAATGTACTAAGTACGCACACAATGGACATACATAGCATGAAATGTAATGTAAAACAATGTACTAAGTACGCACACAATGGACATACATAGCATGAAATGTAATGTAAAAAAATGTACTAAGTACGCACACAATGGGCATACATAGCATGAAATGTAATGAAATCATGTACTATAATGTACTAACGAACATAGCAGGCATATGATATGAAAGCATGAAAAGCATGAAAGTAACAAGTAGGCACATGTGTTTCACCCCAAAATGTTTGGAAAACAGTAAAAGAGGGGTCTATGTACTCACTTGAGATTGCTCAGAAGTCCTAAGATAACCACCAAGCAATGCTAGAGATCTCGGAATCAAACGGCACCTAATATAGGTAACTATGTTAATAAACCGGACCTAAATCGGAAGATTTAGATAGAATGAGGGTTCGTAAACCAAACGAGTATGGAGACTCGTATAATATGGTTTAACAAAGCCTACATACTAAATGAAACCTAACCTAAGTGCTTACGACCCATTACGACGCATTTAGGAAGCTTATGCTACTTTAACGCGTCGTTCGCGTAAAACGCGTTTGGACCGCCTAACTAGTCCTATGACAAGTAACATATGCCTTAACATGTCTACTATTGTTGTCAAATCAGTTTAGATGTCAAAAGTTATGTTACATATGTTTAAAATGAATTTTGGCATCAAAGGGGTATTTTGGTAATTTACCTAAGGCATATAAACTACCTATCATACAACTACTTAAACGAAGCGACCATAAGGTATAACCTCGGAAGGTTATTCCCTATATACTATGGTCACCTAATGTGTTTGGTCGGATCCTAATGATCAACCAAATGGGTCGGGTTCGAAGGTATAAGCGATTTATCAGATCGCTTACCCTACGACCCTAGACAACGTGGTAATCAGTAGGCATAGTCACAAGGGACTATAACCATCGTGATTACGATCACGTTGCGAAGTTCAAACGAACTTCGCATTGACCATAAACTGGTCAATGCAGAAAGTCAAACAAAGTTTGACTTTCGGACTCGAAAAGCAATAAAAGAACGAAGGAACACTTACAAAGGGTCCCCGAATGCTAATCTAGATCAAAATAGCTTAGGTATGAAACAAAGGTTTCAACTTAGAGCACATTAGATCAGATTCTTGTGAGAAATGAGTGAGAATGTGGTGGGTATTTATAGTTTTCGGTTCACCGTTAGGATCGTTTCTTGGAAAAGGGGGAATGATCTAGCCCGTACACTTGTCGTAATGTTGTGGTAACTGATTTTGGCCACCATAAGAGATTAACATGTGGCACTTGATCTTTGGGAAGTGTTTAGGGGCTGTTAACAGCTGTTAACTTGACCTTTGCTGATCTGAAAGGCTGACACGGGCCGCGTCAAGTATGGCCTTGGGTTTACGCGGGCCGCCTGGAGTCTGCAGATCAGCAACAAGTTTCAAAAGTTGCAGTTTCAGTCCCTGTTACGTATTTAAGCCATTTCCGACATGTTTAAGGCCCTTTAAGCCATATTTAAGGCCCTAAAATGATGCCTAAACATTGTGGACATGAAACATGCTCAAAAATATGTCGGATATTGGCTCGTTTGGTCGTACGATCGCGATGATCGCTTAATTACGACGAAATGCGCATAAGTGCGAAAAACGATCCAAATTGCGTGACGAATGGATTTTTCTTATGCCAAACACTAAAATAAAATATTTTAGTGCTTACATAAATTTTTGGATGTCCGGATGTATTCAGAACGTAAGTTATGCGCGAAAGTGCAAACTTGTGCACTTTTTGGCACTTTTAGTCCCTGAATGACCCAAAAGTTTATTTTAGCACACCGAACCCCTCAAAGCCTATTTCTAAGCTATGTAAAGGATATTTATGGTATGTTTAACTTATGGTCATGTTCCGGAATGTTCGTTACAGTTTAAATTGGCATACTTTCGCAGTTTGTCAAGTTTAGTCCCTGTAAGCAAATTAACTTGTTTTTGCCATACCAAAGCCTTCAAAACTTATTTCTAAGTTGTGTAAGGGTTGTTTAAGGTATGTTAAGTATATGTTGATGTTCCAGAGTATTTGTCTCATTAAACTGACTACGTTTACGCACCAGTTTGCGTATAAATCTCTAGAAAGCGATGTAGAGTTTGAAATTGGATAAAAGTCAAAACATGAAAAATGTAAAACATAACCAAATAAACATTGGGATCAAATAACATTGTTTTATTGATAATAGAACTGTTCATAATGATTACAAGCACAGATGTTACAGAAAGAAAAAAAAAAGGATTTTGTAGCTATTATATGTTTCATGTGGGCAAAAAAGGAATTTTACCAAATTTTGTATTTTTCGTTTCTATAGCTTATATCAATCGCTTCTGTTTGCCGGCTATTTTTGAAACACGGCTCCTTTAAAGTATGTTTGCTTGTAAGAATCCTGACCTCTTCTTGGTTTTTTTTAGTTCTGTTGTTTGTATCTTTTAAAGTTTATGCCTACTGTGTAGAAAATTTTTGCCAAATGATCATACGAAATCTAAGTGTGGCTTACCAAATGTTGGATGAAATGTCACACATTAACCATTAAAAACTACCGAGGTTAATAAGTTTATCCTTTTGTATTCATTAGTGACATGATTATGCCTATGTTTGTTAGCTTTCATCTTTGTAGAAGGATTATATAGGGATGAGCTCCATACAGTCAAGTTTTAACATCTGTTTGTGAAGGCACTACTCACTTTGCTGAAAATAACACCGAAAGTGCTTCGGTGCAGAAAAAGGTATAATTTAGGAATTAAAAGATCCCCTTTTTATATATAGTATATTTATGTGTTTTCTATTTCTACAGGATGTCGATACCGTGCCAGCAGTGGTATCATCGGAAGATGCGGCTCCGGTATTAAATTTGTTAGTTGACATTTTTTTAGTGTTTGTTATTGATATGCTTTACTAAATAACATTTAATAAGATGAAAAACATTTCTTGATCAGGTAACGAGCAACAGAGATATGGTCACTGGGAACGAAGAAAATGTTAATGCCCTGCAGTCTAAAAATCCAGAGGAAGCTCTTAACTTTAACGATACGGGAGATACGAATGATACATCGACAAAATTAGCCGAACCTGTTGTTGAAACCGTTCATGTTGAGAATACAGCCGAAAAAAGCACTGAAATTGTGGTTTCTGTTGAATAGACGTTAGAAAGTGAGGTCGCAAATGCTCCATCACAATGTGGCAGCCAACAAGAAGAATCCCAAACTAAAGTTCAAATTAAGAAAGGGATTCGGGCAAAGAAAAAGGGATTGACTCGAACTGATCCACCATTAATAGGATGATAACAAAGAGGCAGAGGCAGGGGATTCAAAGGTTATTCCTGCAAAGCGGTCCCATAAGAAAGATAATGAAACTGATTCAGCTGCTAAACAACCGTCTGATAGTGGTTCATTGTGAATGGGCAAAACCCCTATGATGACAAATCATTGTAAGAATATGTATGGACTTAAAATTCAATTAAATCAATAGGGGTGTTGATTAGTGGACTAGATGGTGTGCATATAGCCTCACCCAATATACAGATAGCATATAGGTATGTTGGTAATTATGAAGCATGTCTAATAACTATGGTTGCTAAATATGTTTATCACTCAAGATCTGTACTTCATATTTGAGCCTCAGCAATTTGCATATCATGAATTAGGTCTATAGTTGTTTTTTTGGTTTGGGACATAAATTCATACCATAATCCGGAACATGTATCGACCTCTCAACATTGGAGGAACAAGAACTTATAAATGTAAGTTTTTTGTAAAATTGTTGGATTTAGTTTGATAGTTGGTTTAATATAATTAACTTTGTGTTAATGGTGGATTTATGCAATGTGTATCAACTTGACATCTCATTCATTGCCTTTTTGGTTCAAGCAAACCCATTCGAAACAAATCAACCATCAGGTAACAAAGTCATCTTTTGATAACTTTATGTTCGTTCTTTATTTGTTTAACGATTTAGGTTATACTTCGATTATGGTTTGTATACTTCGATCACTTTTATTTGACTCAGATTGTCAAAATCTATGATTCAAATCTATGACCCTGGTGCGGGCCATCCAGGTATTAAACACCCTTCATTTTTTTGGTATTTGATTTCAGATTTTCTATGTTCGTTCTTTGTTGGTCATTTTTTCAAAAAAAAAATAGTGAAAACATGTGTTCGGTGTTCGAGTAATATTAAGATCTTTTGAATGGATTCTGCATTGAAACAATTAGGATTACATAATGAGTTGATTCTTTTTTCAAAATGCTCTATATTAATGTACCATGGCTTCTTTTTTGTGTAACCATTTATGATTTCAATTTTAAGGGAGGATTTTCATAGGAATTCCAAGAGCAAAATCTAGATGTGTGTTGGGATTGAACCCTACAAAGGAACAGATGATAAAGCCAAAATTGGTTCAAAGCAGTGGATCATCATAATCAGTGCTTATACAAAGACTTTCCCCTTGACAGTGGATCTAACAACTGTTAGTCTCCAAACACTGATCATCTCAAACCGCTGATAGGCCAAGCACTGATGAAGATTAAAGAACTGAAGCTCTATCTACTGATGTCTCCTAAGTACTGTTGAAGATTAAAGTACTGCTTATTCAAGGACTGATCACCTTTGAATAAAGCACTGATGCTCAACATTAGTGCTTAGACTACATCAGTGGAAAGTGAAACAGCTGTTTATAGAAGCAGTGTCTATGTAAAGCAGTAGATTGGTAGTCAGTGGTTGTATGTAACAGTCCTTAGAGTTTGTTAGCTTGTTAGATGTCACTTTCATTGTGACGTCAGCTTTGATTCTCAGTGGTTTGATTTGTATTATAAATGGAACAGCTTGTACTGTTCTATCTTAAGGAGTGTTTCTCCTTCAATCCAATCATCTTGTACGATCAACCATTGAGCTCAGGCTGAGGGGGAGTTTTAGTATGTAAGCATATAATGTAATCATTATGTTCTTGTAATCATTCGACTTAATGAAAAGCATATGTTTACTGAAAACTGTTTCTCCTTGATTGTGTTACAAAGTTTGTTTCTATTTCCGTTGCATTTGATCTCTCTTATATTCATTCATTTGTTCATTATTATCAAACAAGCACAATCATGACAGCCTTAGATCCTAACAATTGGTATCAGATCTAGGACAGTCAAAATTGATCTAACAATCAATTTGACATAACAATTCAGCTCAAAATTCATTGATACTAATGTTGATCGTATTTGTTGAAAAACAAAAGTAAAGGATAATCACGTTCAAAGTTGATTATTCAAAAAACTTTTGTAAAACATCCAAGATGTTATCTATCACATAGGATTCACGTAACACTGGTAGTTTTCTTTTTATATAAACCACCGATGGTTGTTAGATTTAAAAATGTCTAATAATCTCGGTTTGGGGATATTCACTCACAGTTCTATTATACTCCAGTGTTTATGATGAAATCTATGTTGGTTCCATGATTGACTGATGCTAAGGGTTCACCTCAAGTGATTAAAGACCTATGTGTAATGACTCTCCTAGGACCCTTAAGGTAACCCTAAACGCTCCTAAATACACCCCGAGTGTGAGAAACGGACCCGAAATACCTTCATGCTTGGAGAAATCAAGAAAAATAAGATTTTTGGTTCGCTCGCGGGCCGCGTAAGAGTTAAGCCAAGCTTACGCGGGCCGCGACAACAATGCAAACTACCGGATAACGATCAAGGCCACATGGCATGACACGCGTCGAAACCTCTGATGACTCAGCCGACCTAGACTTTCTTGCGGGCCGCGTAGATATTCCTTCGAGTTTACGCGGGCCGCGACACGCCCCATTTCCAGCCCTATAAATAAGGAGTTCGAGTTTAGTTGAAAGTCGCTCAATTCTTTTCTTCTTTTAGCTTCTATTATAGCAAGTAATAGCTCGGGTATTATACTCTAAAACCCAAAACTCTGCTCGTTATCAGGGTAATAACTCTAATCATGGACACGGTACTATATCCGATTGATTGAAACTGATCCAACGGATATTTAAGTGCTGCCTGTATACGGCTATACTTTGTCATTCGTTGTGAGTTTTGATCTCGTGATTATCATTAAAGTTGAATTGAGTAATACACTAATACGAGTTCCATTGTAGCTAGAAATTAGAACTCATAACCAGGGAACTACTAAGCTAGAATACTTAGCGATTAAGTAAACTTAATAGTTAAGAAAAACTTAGTGGTTAAGTAAACTTAGTAGTTAAGATAACTTAGCGGTTAAGAAACCTTAATAGATAAGTTAAACTTAATCAGCTAAGTAAGATTAATTAATCAGTTAAGTGTGATTAATTAAGTTAAGTATGATTAATTAATCAGTTAAGCGAGATTAATTAAGCTAAGCGAGATTAATTAAGTTAAGTGAGATTAATTAAGCTAAGTAAGATTAATTAAGTAAGTAAATTAAACACCTAAATAGATATACATGAAAATAAATATATATGAGATAGATAATATCAAAGGAAGGTGCAAGGAAGATATAAGAAGATATATATATGGGTAGGAAGCTTCCTAGAAAATGTATAGGTAACTTCCTAGAAAAGTTATATGAAATTTCCTAGAAATTTCATACTTCCTACCTATAAATAGGAAGCTTAGGATTCATTTTTCTTTGCTCATTTCTTCTATTCTTCTCTCTCTATACATTGGTGTTCTAACCAATAATCACCGATGCGATATTCTATCCGATCGATTCGGGAACCAACTAACGAATGCCAAAGACTATACTTTGTGAATTTCGTTAAGATTCTGAAACAGATGCCAAAGCGCTGTCTAAACAAAGACTATACTTTGTGAATTTCGTTAAGATTCTGAAAACGGATGCCAAAGCACTGTCTATACAAAGACTATACTTTGTGAATTTCGTTAAGGTCCTGATCTCGTGACCATCGTTAGGTTTGATATGGTTTTACACTAAAACGTATTCCACTCTGTTAAACCATATGTTTAACTATCAGAAAACTCCAAACTATACACTTACAATCAAACAAGATGCTTAATCATCAGAAGATTCAGAACTTTAAAGTAGATGCTTGTTTAATCAAGACTATATGGTAACAAGGTGAGTCATTCTCTTTTTATCAACAATGTTTTACAATACTTTTCAGAAGTTATAATTATAGGGATTAAGTCTTGGTTATCTTGAATCACTGGCAAGTCGGGTATTGTGCACATTACTAATTTCTCACGGTTAGGTAAACAAACCTAACTGTGATAATCATCACTACTTGGGTGAAAGGACCCAATAGTGGTATGACCATCGTCACCAGGGTGTGACACGGCGCCAGATAACAATAAGATAGTAGCCATTGTAATCGCTCTTATGCTGTAATCTATAACAATGTGTCATTTTTGTACAAACTGAATGAACTCACCAGTATTTCTTGCTGACCAAATATTTTTAAAACGCGTTTTAGGTAATTACAGTAGATCGGAATAAGAGTTGGATACGACACCAAAAGGCTTACAGAAGTGGCTTAATTTATTAAATAAATTAAATTAAATTAAGAAAAGTTGTTTTATGTATTCGGGTTTATCCCATATTAAAGCTACCTTTCAAAACATGGTTTTATCCCATCTATTTAATAAATAAAATCCGGTGTTTTCTAAAGTCTGATATTCTTCCTAACTCACGGTCCTGATGAAATTTCCACTGCACTACTTTTCTAAATAACCACCGGTACCACAGAACTGGTTTGCGGCTCCCGATTCCGTCCAGGGTGGGGTCGGGGGTCGTGACACTATGTTCGAAAAATTGCATTGATGCTCTTGGTAACATATGAGAGATGACCAAAACCTTAGGAACAAGATCTTATATGTGAACAACAATTTTGAAAAACTTTCAAAAGTTTGAAAACAGAATTGTTTAAAATTAAGATGAAAACCAGTAGTCTCAAAAATACGCATTAGATATAACCATGGATCAACTCAAAACTATGGTAATGAAATATCAGTGTTGTAAAGAGTTTGAAATTAACCCAAATCTCTTGTGAGAAAAAGGGTGAAATCCTACAAAGGTTATATGTTGATGTTTAGAAAACCAGATCATGATTAATGTGAAATTTGGGCATAATCATAAGCAAAAATGTCCAAATCTCTCAAAACATTGCTGAAAATGATTTTGGATTGAGTATTCCTTCCTTAAAAACCTTTCAGTGATTGTTTCAGTACTTATCTATTGAAAGGGTAAAAAGGGAAAGAAGAAAAATTACAAAAACTCAAAAATGTGTTTATCTCAAATCTTTTGAAATCAAAAGTAAAAGAGTATAAATTTAAAACACTTAAGAGTCCACAGGTGGGTCCCACAAAAGGAAAACCAAAAATAAACATACATCCTTGGTCAAACATATGTCATCAAACAATCATGTATAATCACTGTTTCAGGGAAGTTCAGGTAACAAAGGTATCTCTAGATAATTATCAATAAAGAGGATTAGGCCAAATTTTCAGAAATTCTTCACATGGTACAAAAGTTCACAGAGAACCTTCAAAACTATTGTGAACAGGCTACCTCATTGTCACAATCATTTAACAAGGTAATGGTATCAAACAATGGTTATGAAATTTTGTTTCAAACCACAGACCATTTTCCTAAACTTGAGAATAAAGTGATTCTGATCTAATTAAAAGTTACATTGACTTTGAAAATACACCAGATCTAATTGATGCTGTTTTCAGAAGATCTTTACTTATTTTTCTTGTAAAGGTTTATTTAAATAAAATAGGATATATTATTCCTCATTTTTAAAAGAATGATATATTTTGCACTTTTACTTGTTTTAATTAGTAAAAGTCCAAACACCTGTCAGGATGTAAAACCCTTTTATTTTTGCCCAGGGTGATATACTCCTTGATAATGTATCAAAAGGAGATGGTGTTAGAGTCTGGGTCATTTCATTCATTAACTCAAGTCCAAATCAGTAACAAAGGTTGATTGTTAACAAACTTCAAACATTTGGTTGCACATGTTTTATTCTAAATTCTCAATAGATTAAAACACAAAATGTGTGGCCAAAATAAAATGTGATAATCATTTGGGATATTCAACCACTGTCAAAACCTATAGAATGTTTAAAACATGAAGTAGATGTGTGATAAAACCTTGAATGCAAAAACCTGTGAATTCTCTGCATTAAAATTCCCTATAAACCCTGCTGTTATGTTAGTTCTGATAAACTTGCATCTAAAATATGTTTGTCAAGTATTTAGTTCTGCAGGTAACTCACAATCACCATCAACAGATGCTGGATATGATATTGTGATATCACAAGTCAAAATCATGTCTTTCATCAGAGCAATAGATGTTCAAAACAACTGTTAAAGCTCATCCACTGATGAATAAACAGTGTTTGACCAAAGAAGCCTTTTAAGCCTCTGTCACTACCTCACCCCTAACCACTGTTGAGAAAAATTCATTAGTGTGCCACACCTACCCTTTAAAATCCTTTATCTTCTTTTCAAACAGCTGTTGGATCATTTAAAGTCACCAACAATTGTTAGCTCAGATGAATCACATCTGTAGCCTCACCTTCTAAAACATCAATCCTGTTTACAACTCATCCACTTTACCAAACACTTGGCAACATCTATGAAAAGGGATTCTTACAAAAAGCCTATCCTAAAACATTTGTCCTCTGATTGACATTATACCATTTCATCAACAAGTCATGTACTATGGAGCACTAAAAGACAGAAAGTTGGGTATCTGTCATGAAAGAGGGGCTTCAGCAGTTCAGTGACAAGAAGCTTGAAAATCTTGTGCCACAGCCAAAGGATGAGAATATATTTGGCAAAAAAGTGGGTCCTCAAAGAACATAGCATATGCTAGGAGCATGGTTATCAAGATTTATCATATTCAAACAAGTACAAACACCAAGGGTATGGGAGTTACATCAGAAGGATGTCAATCCCTGTTAGGACCGGAGGCTCTAATGATTGTGCTTGTTTGTATAATATGAACAAATCAAATAGAAATGAATAGAGTTTAAGTGCAGCGGAAGTGAACAACAAACTTTGTAAACACAATCAAAGAGAGAAATAGTTTTGATAAACATGCATTTCATTGAGTCGAAAGATTTACAATACAAATCAAAATATTACAAGCATGCTTACAAACTAAACTCCCCCTCAGCCTGATACTCCAATAATTGGTTGTACAAGATGAAAGGGTTGAATTGAGGAGAAGAACTCACTCAAAACGATCAAATGTAACAGTACAGAGTACTGCTCCATTTATAGACAAGCCAAACCACTGAGGCATCACAGCTGACGTCACCATGAAAGCGACGTCTAACAACCTAACAAACTCTAACCTCTGATCAATACAAACACTGCTATGCTAACTACTGCTATTACATTTCATTACATAAAAGACCTCTAAACAACTGCTGCATCCTTCCACTGCTGTGAACCCAGCAGTACTTGTCCGGATCAGCAGTGCTTGACTCAAGGCAGTAGATTGAACAGTAGGGCTTTAGTCTTTCATCAGGCTGTTTACTTGGTCAGCAGTTTGCAGGTCAGTAGTTTGTACAATCAGCAGATAAGAGGTCAGCAGATGTTATGATCACTTTCAAGGGAGAAGACTAGTGTAAACAGCTGCTTATTATGAATCCACTGTTGTGAACCAGTTTTGGCTTTCATTATCTGTTCCTCTGATAGGGTTCAATCCCAACAATCTCCCCCTAGAACAGATAATGCCAAAACACTTCATTATCTTGGATCTTTATTCCTCATCAGAAGTTCACTAGCTTTTCTTTTAAATTCTTCTTCAAAGTCTTTGGAACTTGAATCATCCTCATCCCTGCACAGTGTAAGTTCAAGGAGATCCTGCAAATCTTTAACACTAAGGCCTAGTGCTTTTTTCCTTGATATGTACTTCACTTAACCATTGGATCTGACCAGGGTCAATACATGGGTCTTTTGATTAGAGAGCCACTTTAGTATTTTTAAACCCAATGGGTTTCTTGGGAGAGACTTATTTGCTGATGAGCTTGGAGATTTTGGCCTTGAGAAAAATTGTAAAGCAGTATCCTGAGCTTCAGACATTCTTTTGAAAGCTTCTTCTATGACTTCATTTGCTGCAGCTATGTCTTCTGCAACTTCTTTGTCAATTTGCTCTTGTGTCTTTTGTTGATCAAGCTCACTGACTGAGATATCTACTGAAGTGTTTGGTGATGCAGGTTTGGTTAATACCTTTTTGACAAGGTTTTGAAGACTCACTGAGCTATCTTCTTTTAGATCCATTTTCTTGATGGCTTCTGTGAAGTACTCAGCTTCCTTTTCTTTTTCTTCTTCACTAGTCAACTATTTTCCCTTTTCTTGGTTTTTCACAAGGATAGGATTATCTGCTGATGTGACCAGTGATTTAAGAGCATTTAGCTGTTGTTCTAGCTTGTTGCAGTCTGGCTTGTCAGAAGTGTCTGAAACTGTTATCCTTCTTTTCTTAAGCCATTCATAAGCCTCGTCGGTATACTGCTGTGTCCATTTTGCTATGGCTTCAGCAGTATCCACTTTAGCATCTACCAGTTCCTGTTTTTTCTTTTTGTACTCAGAAGTAAGATCAGCAATTAGCTTTTTGTATTTGTTCCAATTTGGAGCTGTCTTCTTCTTTCTTGGATCATTTTTAATCCTTTCAATCCTGTTTGCTTCATGCTTCAAAGCAACCATTGGCCATTCTTCAAATTGTTCTTCTTCAGCTGGATAGAATTTCTCTTTCTTTATATATGCAAGATATTCTTTTCTCATCTCTTTTCGTTGTTCTTCCTTTTCTTTGCTCAGATCTTGTGCATAATCTTCCATCAGCTTGACTTTTGTGAGCAAAAATTTCAATTTTTTAGAAATGGCTTTATCACCTTGATCTTTGCATTCAAGCTTAGCTCTAATCTTTGCTTGCCTTGCTTTCATCTCAAGATATTCATCTATGTTTTCTGGGACTATGAAGCCTATGAGAGAAGGAAATCTTCTTTTTGAAGGATCATCCTCGGTGTAAAATTGTTTCATCTCATTTTTCACAGCTTCTAGTTCCAGTGGATATTTAGCAGCAACAGGATCATATTTGTCCTCAGTTGGCTGAGTTGTTTCTCTTTTTCTTTTGTAAAGCTTTATGGGTGGAGGGGGTTTTGGTTGTGATGTAGGAATGGTGAGAGCAGTGGTAGAAAGTTGACTAATAGTTGTTGAAACAACTGGTGTCTCAACCTCTGTTGTCATTACCACTACTGATTTGTCAGTAGATGTCTTCTGCTTTTGAGCAGGGGTTGAAGGTGGTGAAGTAGTTTTTGATGGTGGTGAGTCTGATGATGTGTTTGGTGGTGGTAGAGCAATGGTTGTGATATGTGTAGTGTGTGTTGTAGTGGTGTGTGTTGAGGAGATGGCAGTTGTTTGGCTGACAGTAGTTGAAACAACTGAAGCATCAGCATATGTTGATACAGCAGGTGTTACAACTACTGTTTTGGTTGAAGTTTGAGATTTTGTGGTGGTTTGAGGTTTGGAGCCTTTTGAAGGTGGTTTAGAGGCAGCCTTTGTAGGTCTGGATGGAATGGATTTGGGTTGCCTTACTTTTCTAGTAGGCTTCTTCTTTTCATCTTCAGGATTTTCATCATCCTTTGACCCAGAAGTACTCTGTGCTGATTGCTCTGATACCAATTGTTGGATCTGAGTTTGGTTTTGATTGTGTTTTTACCTTTGAATTAGATGAAGATGGATGAGTTGTGCAGCGGAATTAAGATGGAAACAAACTTTGTACACAATCAAATGAGAGATTTGCTTTGATCAAACAGTTTTCACAAAGAACCGAAGGATTGAATTTATTTCAATTACGATTACAATGCAATGTTGAATACAAACTCCCCCTCAGCCAGAGCTCAGTGTTTGTTCGTGCAGGAAGAGAATTTTGCAAAGAGCTAATAGAACAGTACAGAGCACTGTTCTATTTATAGGCATGAGCAAACCACTAAAGCATCTAAGCTGACGTCACCATGAAAGTGACATATAACCTCCTAACAAACTCTATCCTCTGATCAATACAAACACTACTATGCTAACTACTGCTATTACAATTCATTACATAAAAGATATTTAAACTACTGCTGCATCCTTCCACTGATGTGAACCCAGCAGTACTTGTCCGGATCAGCAGTGCTTGACTCAAGACAGTAGATTGAACAGCAGAGCTTTAGTCCTTCATCAGGCCTTTACTTGATCAGCAGTTTGTAGGTCAGCAGTTTGCATGATCAGTAGATAGGAGGTCAGCAGATGTTGAAACCAATTTCAAGGGGAGAGACTTGTACGAAACATCTGCTTATTCTGGATCCACTGCTCTGATCCAGTTTTGGCTTTAAATATCTGTTCCTTTGATAGGGTTCAATCCCAACAATCTCCCCCTGGAACAGATAATGCCAAAACCCTTCATTATTGTGGAACTTTATTGCCTTATCAACAGCTCCCTTATCTGACCTTTAAGTTGTAATTCAAAGTCTAGGGCATCTGTGTCATCTTCATCCCTACCAAGTGGAAGATCAAAGAGATCCTGCATATCTTCGAGACTCAGGCCAAGAGCTTGTTCCCTTGTTATTTTCTTCACTTCTCCACCAGACCTGAACATAGTCAGTACATGGGTCTGTTTGTCAGTTTCCCACTTTAGTACTTTTGAGCCTGGTGGGTTTCTTGGGAGATTTTTATTAGAAGAGGTGTTTGGAGATGTATACCTATTCATGACTGTTTGAGCAGTGTTTGCAGGTTGATTCAGGCCAAGAGTTTCAGCTATCATTTTTTTAAGACCTTCCTTTACAATCTCATCTCCTACCATTAGTTCTACCATTGTTTAATTAACAAACTGTTTTTGTGGCCTTCTTTTAAAGATGGCTACACCAGCTGGAGCAGTGGCTCTCCTGATTTGCATTTTTTATGGTCTCTTTGAAACCTCTGCCTTAGGATAGTCAGGCTTTTGTGGAACTGTGGGATCTTTCTTTCTTAGTTCCTCCAACCTTTTGTAGGTGGCCCTGACTACATCTTCTTTCCATCTAGCCACTTGTTGTTTAGACCCATAATCAGCAGCAACTAATTCCTCTTTCATTCTCTTCAGCTCAAGTGATTTTTCAGGCACATTCTTTTTGTACTTTGACCATTCTGGAGGAGTGTGTTTGACCTTGTTCTTTATCATTTCTTGAATCCTGGCTGCTTCTTGCTCAATCTCAGGGATGGTCCACTCCTTGTACATGTGCTTTTCTCCCTTGTACTTCTTTGTTGCCATGATGCTTTCAATGTAGTCTTTTCTTAGAGTTTCATCTGCTCTCTGTGAGATTTGTTGACATACATTCTTTGC
Organism: Helianthus tuberosus; assembly: GCA_030545235.1. Taxonomy (NCBI): domain Eukaryota; kingdom Viridiplantae; phylum Streptophyta; class Magnoliopsida; order Asterales; family Asteraceae; genus Helianthus; species Helianthus tuberosus. The sequence continues at coordinate 52,556,695 of CM060360.1, forward strand.
AAATTGCTCCAGGGATCTGACTTGTGTGAGCAAGAATTGGTAGTTCTGTTGGATTTTTCTATCAGATTTTCCGTGTGCATTTCTTTTTGAGATATTCTCTGCCTGTTTAGCTTTGACTTTCAAATATTCTTCAATATTGTTTGGCCTTGGATATCCTTCAACTGATGGCAATCTCCTTTTAGCAGGGTCATCCTCATAATAAAAGGACTTGATTTCTTCTCTGACTGCTATGAGCTCAAGAGGAAATTGAACACCTGCAAGAGCTAAGGGCTGTTGGATTTTAGCTGAGGGAGGAACAGGCTTGGGTATTTTAACAAGTGACAAAGATTTTGAAGATGTTGGTGGTGGTGAAGTATCATCATCTTTCAGGATTAGCCTTCTCCTTTTTGGTTGAGGAGGGGCTGATGATGCTTTGGCTAGAACAGTGGTGGTAGTTTGAGTGACAGTGATTTGTGATTGACTAACAGCTGTTGAAACAACTGGTGCTTCAACCACTGTTGTCATTACAGTAGATGTTATAACATCTGCTGTCTTCTGCTTTTTGGCAGGAGGCGATGGTGGTGATGTTGTTTTTGGTGGTGATGGTGGTGGTGGTAAAGCAGTGTTTGTGGTGTGTGTTGAAGTGGTGTGTGTTGAAGTGGTAACATATGTTGAAACCTCTGAAGTACCAGCAGTAGTTGATACAGCAGGAGTTACAACAGCTGTTTGGATGGAGGATTGATGCTGGGAGCTTTTGGATGGTGGTTTTGAAGTATGCTTTGTGAGACTGGATGGTATGGACTTGGGTTCCCTCACTTTTGTAGTGGGATTTCTTTTTGGCACAGGATTTTGAACATCCTTCAGCCCAGAACAACCCTGCGCATTCAGCTCCATGTAAGCTCTTTTCTCCTCATTCCACCTTGATATATCCTTTGCCGCTCTGTCCCTTTTAACACTTGCTACTGCTTCTGCAAGTGCATTGGTGGTCTCATCAACTTTCTTGCTACCATCTGGCACAGGAATGTTTTTGGTCATGTTTTCTTTTTGTGGTTCAAGATAGAGCCCATCTTCTATTCCCTTCTTCCTCCACGGCTTGATTTTCTCCCCCTTTTTGGCATTATCTGGAGGGAGGTTATCAATGAAGAGTATAGTGGGAGGAGCTTTGGCAGTGGTGTTCAGGATGTGGGCCTTTATAGCCTTGATGTCTGCCTGGGTGTCTTTGAACCTGGACTCCATCATGTTTCTCATCTCTTGAACATGTATAGCATGCTGATGATCTGCCATTTCTCTCTGTTGTTGGAGCAGTGGTTGGTATAAGTTCCACAACTCATTTGCAGCAGGTGCAGGCTGTGCATATGCTTGAGTTGGAGCAGCAGTGGATTGTGCCTTTTGAGCTTTTAACAGCTGTTGCACCATATCCTTTATGTCAACAACTGAACTTTCAAGTTTTTCAACTCTGCCCGTGAATTCCTGATATTTTAAATCATCAGCCATGTTACTGGGATCATCTGATTTCCCACCAGTAGTGGTTGTACCAATGTATGACTTAGGAACTGAGTCCCAAAAATCACCCATCGATGCCCCTTGTTCTTGGTTCTGGGTCTTCTTTCATCAGCACTTGATAATCCTTTGATGGTACTAGTGGTCAAAATAACTTCACTAGTGGTTATCAGTGGTGCTATAGAAGAAATTGCCTTCAAGGGAGTCTGACTGATGAAACAACTGTCCAAATGTAGATCAGTTGAACCAACATTTGTAGTTGCTGCTCCACTTGAACTACTGACAGGAGTTACTTGTAACTCCTGCAGTGTGACCTCCTCAAAAGTTGCTGGGATAACAGAGGTATAAGCATCAGACCCAGTCACTTGTGGGAGTATACTTTCAGTGATAGGTGATAGAGAGGAACTGGTTTGTGTCTGAGCTATAGCAACTGCATGCAACATAGGTAATATGGATGGTGGTAGTATGAGGGGTGAGGATAAGGGTGTTGAAAGTGACATGTCCTTGGGATCAGGACTGAGGAAGATGGATTCAAATGAATCCAGAGCTTCAAGATGTGGAGTCCCTGTGCTTACAACCTGATCCTTTTGTGAGGATGTAGGAGGAGTTTGAGGCAATGGTGGAGATCTTTCTTCCAACTGCTGTGAGGAAGTAGCAGCAGTGGTTTGTGGTGACTTTTGTGTTGTCACTGGCAGTTGCTCTAGGATCTCATCTTCCAGAGTTGCCTTTTTCTTGGGTTTGGTGGGCTTTTTGTATGATTTCTTTTTGGTCTTTTTGGTGATGTCAGGTGTGGGTTTCAAAACAGTGGTTGTGCTGCTATGATCACCTGGAGCAGTGGGCTCAACAGTAGATGCCTGAGGAGCCGTGGTAGCTGCTAGATTCTGCTCAGGCACCTATGCTTTTGTTTTTATAGGTGCCATCATTCTGGAAAATGTTTCAGTTGTTAAACCTTTTATTTGAAAATAGACACCTTGTTTGAGCAAATTGTCATTTTCTTTTCCAAATTTTTGTTTAAAATAGTAGCTTAGAAACCTTGGAAAAAGTAGAAATGCTTTGCTATCAATATTTTTCACCAAATCATCAAAGATCTCCTAGGAATAGTTAAAATTTTTATTGTTTAAAATAGCGTAACCCAGGCATTGTATCTTTGAAGGTATTTCATTAAAAGCAATTGTTTTATTTGAGACACACATCAAAAGTGTGTGGAATAAAAACCTAGGTGCAGAAGGAAAGAAACCTTTTTGTAAGGTATCCTTCTTTGGTTGTTCTGCATATCCCCTTTTTAAGAAATCAGTTTTCAACTCGGTTTTATTAGAAAGTTTTACCTTTCTGATCATCGAGTTTAAAGACTTCTGAGATTGATTGCGGAGTAATTTGAATCGCTTTACCCTGTATCGAGGAGTTGATGGCTACAACAATGTCTTCTTGTTTTTCAAGAGTAGCATTTTTCCAGAACTCTCTCTGGGTTTGTTGGTAAATGGGAGCATCTGCTATCAACAAAGTTTTTTACTTTGATTCAGATAATGTGTCGATGATGGAATCAAAGGTGTGGTTGTTTGTGTGTTTTGTGAGTAGACCCAAGTAGTTGTGAGGAGATTTGTACGGTATTTCAATGGGTTCAGCGGCCGTTTGAGCGACCTCTTTGGAAGATGATGGTGATTTTGGTTTTGGTTTTGGTTTTGATTTTGATTTCGATTTCGTCATTTCTGCGGAGAAGAACGAAGAATGATTTGAGATGGAGAGTTGGAAACTGCTTTGAGAAGAGAATTTCTGGAATTCAATTCGACAGTGTAAAACCCTGTTTGGGGCTTTGATCAGGGTTTTATTAAGGGAAAAGAAAAATGAGTGCTGATGTGGCAGCAGTTATAATGATCTGATGGCTAAAAACTGACCACGTGCTAACCTCTGATGATATGGATGAAGAATGGAGGACAGTTGTTTTGAGAGCCACTGATGAAACAAGCATCAGTAGTTACAACGGTAATAATGTGATAACAGTGGATGATTTTTACTATCAGTGGATAAGACACTGATTTTGAGCATCAGTGCTTACCAAAAATGAAGGGTCAGTGGCTGACTTTCAGCAGTGGACAGTATTTAGGAAACAGATGTTTGAGCAAAACAGTGGTTAGGGGTAAGGTAATGGTAATGATTTGAACGGCTAGTATGTCAGCAACTGTTTTGAGAATTTTTCATTCAAGGTTTTGCCACATGTCACTTACATATTTTGAAGCTTTTACGACTTCCTGACAGTGGTTTAGTACCCCAGATGATGTAAACTTTTTACTAAGGCTACTCATTCTTGCTATAATATTTGAATTAAAACATAAGTACCCCAGTATTTTAAGGTCTTTTGGCAATCAATCTTTGATTAGTTTTAAGACAAACTTGAGATAGATATGACCTTGATACATGTACCTTTTTCCTTTTGATCTGCTTTGAGGATAATATTACCAACAAAAATAAAGGTACTATATCCTGACAGGAGATTGAAACTATTACTATTAAAAACAAGTAAAAGTACAAAATATATCATTCTAATGAAAAATAAAGAATAATAAATCCTGTTTTATTGAGAAAAACCTTTTCAAGAAAAATTAAGGTTTTTCTGAGAACAACATCAAAAGGATCTGGTGAAATTTTTGATTAAGCTCATAATCATATCACTGTCAAGTTTTATGAAAATGGTCAGTGGTTTGTAATACATTTTAATAGCCACAGCTTGAGACCTTTTTCTTGTTGATTGATTGACAGCAGAAATGAGGACACATGATCACATGAGTTTTCGAAAACCCTGGTGTAAATTTTGCTACCATGTGATGATTCTGAACATTTGTCTAGTCCTTTTGAAAGTTTATTCACTGCAAATACTATTGTTACCTTAACCTTTTCCTGAGCCAGTGAATGCACACAGTTGCTTAATGACCATTGTTACCCCAATTTTTGACTCTTAAGCGTTTTATATTTATACTCTTTTCTTCTGACTTCAAAAGTTTTGAGATAAACACACTCTCGAGTTTTTGTGAATTTTCTTCTTCCCTTTTAACCCTTCCCATTCATAAGTAATGAAATACTTACTGGGAGGTCTTTATTGAAGGAATACTTAATCCAGAATCATTTTGCAGTAATGCTTTGAGAGGTTTAGCCATATTTGCACAAATTTTTGACCAATCTCACATTACATATGATACGGACTATCTTGACCCCTTTTTTTCTTAATGTATTTTAACAGAGTTGATTTGTTCCTTTTGAGGATCTCAACCTGTTTTTAACACATAAGATCTAATGACTAAAGTTTTAATATCCCTCTTTTTATGTTAGCAAAAACACTAATGTTTTTATGAACATAGGTTTTTGTTAATCTGAGGTTCATACTTTAGCATCTAATATAGTGAAAACATCACAAGTTTCATAACAACAGTTGAAATCAATTTTGAAAATAAGAAATAATACCATAGTTTAACAGACATGTTTTCAGATCTGAAAACTATGAGTGACTTGTGCATGACATCACTTGTTGTGTGAAATTTCTATGTCTTATGACATCTTGGTTGTTTTGCAGAGTATTCGAATAGCAACTTTAAGTGTTATCAATCATTACTCTGTTTTTCAACTGAATACAGCCAACCTTAGTATCAATGAATTTTGAGCTGAACTGTTATGTCAAATTGATTGTTAGATTGAATTTGACTGTCCAAGCTCTAATACCAATTGTTAGGACCGGAGGCTCTAATGATTGTGCTTGTTTGTATAATATGAACAAATCAAATAGAAATGAATAGAGTTTAAGTGCAGCGAAAGTGAACAACAAACTTTGTAAACACAATCAAATAGAGAAATAGTTTTGATAAACATGCATTTCATTGAGTCGAAAGATTTACAATACAAATCAAAAGATTACAAGCATGCTTACAAACTAAACTCCCCCTCAGCCTGATACTCCAATAGTTGGTTGTACAAGATGAAAGGATTGAATTGAGGAGAAGAACTCACTCAAAACAATCAAATGTAACAGTACAGAGTACTGCTCCATTTATAGACAAGCCAAACCACTGAGGCATCACAGCTAACGTCACTATGAAAGCGACGTCTAACAACCTAACAAACTCTAACCTCTGATCAATACAAACACTGCTATGCTAACTACTGCTATTACATTTCATTACATAAAAGACCTCTAAACAACTGCTGCATCCTTCCACTGCTGTGAACCCAGCAGTACTTGTCCGGATCAGCAGTGCTTGACTCAAGGCAGTAGATTGAACAGTAGGGCTTTAGTCTTTCACCAGGCTGTTTACTTGGCAGCAGTTTGCAGGTCAGTAGTTTATACAATCAGCAGATAAGAGGTAAGCAGATGTTATAATCACTTTCAAGGGAGAAGACTAGTGTAAACAGCTGCTTATTATGAATCCACTGTTATGAACCAGTTTTGGCTTTCATTTTCTGTTCCTCTAATAGGGTTCAATCCCAACAATCCCTAAGCAATAAGCTTAGTGTTTTAACTATGCACATGCAAGCAGATGTTTCCACAAGCACTGATTGAAGAATATTATGACGCTGCTACTGCTGCTGAAAAGTCCAACTATTTGTAACTTCAAAATATGTTATTGAATTTTGGTATATTTGCTCAAAAGACTTCTTTTATGCAGGACTGTCAAGCAGCTAAAATATATCATCAAAAATTCAGTATCTCATCAACCACCCAACCATATTGACATCAGACTTCACTTTGTGAGGGATTGCTATGAAAAAGGTTTGATTTCTCTGCACCATGTTCCAACTAAAGATCAGCTGGCAGATGTGCTGACAAAAGCATTAGATACATCCACCTTTGAAAGCTTGATCTCTAGGATTGGCATGCTTAACACGGAATAACAGGCAAAATCCTATTTTTCTATGAATAAAAGCATTAAAATATTTTCAGAAAATCAAAAATTCATCCTTAACAATAGCTAAAAATGAAAATTTTCATTAATCCTTAAAAGTCTGCCATAACCACTGTTTTGGTTCAAACATCTGTTCAGCTGAATGTTATCCACTGCTGAAAGTCAACCTCTGTTCCTTCATTGTCCTTATTAAAAACTGTTGTCAAACATTAGTGTTTTAATCCACTGATAGGCTATCCACTGATAGTTAAAGTCAGCCACTGTCTTCATTTTCACCACTGTAAACCACTGATATTGATCCATCAGTGGTTTCCTAACAACTGTCATCTATTATTCATCAGAGATTGTCACGTGGACAGTACTTAGCCTTCAGATCTTTTGTAACCGCTGCCACGTCAGCATTCACTTTTTCATCCTATAAAACCCTGATCAAAACCCCAAACAGGGTTTTCACTGTCGAATCGAATTCAAAATTCCTTTCAAAAGCCGTTACCATCAAAATCCCTCAAACCACTCATCTTCTTCCCTACTCGCAACTACTTGCAAAATCACCATGACTCTCAATCTCAAAAATCTTCATAACTATCTATGTACTTTTGAGAAAACAGATCAAAACTCAGAGTTCCACTCTATCATTGACGCCTTTTCTTCTTCAAAGTACAAAACTTTGTTAACTTGCAACGCACCAATTTATCAAGAAACCCTACGAGAATTCTAGAAAAATGCTAATGTTCAAGTTCAGGACAAAAAGCCTTGGGGCATTACATCTGAAGTAGGCAAAATTCTTGTATCCATCACTCCACAAACAATCTCTGAAGTGTTTGAGATGAATGACCACACAGGTAGTACTTCCTTCCCTAAACATGAGTATCAGACTGATCTGACCGAAAGGGGGTATGAGGGACAAATGGATAAAGCAACTTTGCAAAATGGGAATTTCCCACCTCCCATGAAATTTTTATTTCATACCCTACTCATGTGTGTTCCAAATAAAACCACAACTTTCAATGAAATCCCATTAGACATTCAATATTTGGGATATGCTATCATGACATAAGCTGATTTTAAATACTCTCGAAAAATTTTCAATGACATAGTTAAAAATGTTAACAATATAAAAACCAAAAAGAAAGCATTTTTGCTATGTCCTAGACCTTTGAGCTATTATTTACAAAAGAGAATTCCTGAGGATGGTGCACAAGTGCTCATCCAAGGTGCTCCATGTCAGATAAACAGTCTGTCCTCTGAAACCTTTACAAGGATGTCAGAGTCAAAAGATTTGAAAACACAAACAGAGGAACCTGAGCAGAATTTAGCTGAGACAACCTCTTCTCCTCAGGCTCCTGTTGTTGAGCCCACTGCTCCTGGTGATCACAATAGTACAACCCCTGCTGTGAAACCCACACCAAAAATCACCAAAAGGCCCATCAAGAAAAAATCCACAAAGCCCCCCAAACCCTCTAAAAAGGTAACTCTGGAAGATGCGATCCCAGAGATAATACCTGTGACAACACAAAAGTCACCTGACACCACTGCTGCTACTTCCTCACAGCAGTTGGAAGAAAGATCTCAACCCGAGCCTCAAACTCCTCCTGCATCCTTTCAAAAGGATTAGGTTGTATCCACAGGGACACCAAATTATGAAGCTCTAGAATCACTTGATTCTATCTTCCACAGCCCTGCTCCCAGGGCAAATTCTCTTTCAACTCCCACACTCACTACACAACTCCCACCATCCATTTTACCTCTGTTGAATGCACTAGATATGGATCATGCACAAATCAGTTCTTCTCAACAATCTATCACTTATAATATACCCCAAGAAGTGACTGAGTCTGATTCCCCTACTATTGCTATCCCATCAACAGTTACACCCCTTGAGTTACAAGTAACTCTTGGTGGTCGTTCAAGCGGAGCAGCTACTACAGGTGTTGAATCCACTGATTTGCACCTGGCCAGTAGTTTTATTAGTAAGACTACCTTGAAGGAAATTTCTTCACTGGGAACCAAAGTGACCACTAGTGTGTATCCAATACCCACTGGTCTATTTACAATCGTAACCACTACTGAGGAAAGAAGTCCCCAGTACCAAGACAAAGGGGCATCAGTGGATGAATTTTGGGAAACTTTCCCTAAGTCAACTGCTGATACAACCACTGCTAGTGGGAAATCAGATGATCCCATTCAGTTGGGTGATGGTTTAAAATATAAAGAATTGACGGAGAGGGTTGACAAAATTGAAACATCTGTTGCAAATATCAAAAATATGCTGCAACAGTTGTTACAATCTGAAAAGGCTACACCCACTGCTGCAACATCTGCTCCTTCCCCCACTGAGCTATGGAACTTATTTCAACCTATGCTTCATCAATAGAGACAATATGCTGATCAACAACATGAGATTCAGCTTCAAATGATCAGAAATATAATGGAAGCTAGGTATAAGGATACACAAGCTGATATCAAGGCAATCATGGCCCATTTGCTTCAAACCACTCGCACTTCTCCTCCTACAGTTGTTTTTGTTGAAAATCCTGATAATGCCAAAAAGGGGGAGAAAGGAAAGAAGGGAAAAGAAGGTCTATATATTAAAGCAGATCCAATGTCAAAACTTGTGGTAGAAATTCCAAGGCCAGATGGGTCTAAAAAGGTTGATGAGACTCAAAATGCATTTGCTAATCTAAAGGAAAACATGAAAGTGTCTATGGAAATAAAATAGTCTAAAAGATTTGAGCAAGAGAAGAAAGTTATGATGGAAAAGGAAGAGCAGGGTACTTCTAAATCAAAAAGAAGACAACCTACCAAAAAGGTTAGCCAACCCAAAACCACACCTTCCAAAACCACCAAACATACTCCTCAAATCCCTAAAAGTTCCTCACATAAAACCTCCAAACCAACAGATGTTAAGACACCTGTGGTATCAACAGTTGTTGGTACTTCAGTAGTTTCAACAGATGTTATCCCAACCACTGCCATCACCACTTTACCATCCATCACTCAATCCACTGTCACACCACAAAATACATCTCCACCCACACACCACCTGCCAAAATGCAGAAGACAACAGTTGATACAACAACAGTGGTTGAGACACCAGTTGTTTCAACACATGTTTGTCAATCACCGATCACTTCAAACATTTCTTCATAAGCCATTGTTCTTTTAGTTCCAAAAACTCAAACAAAAACACCTTCTCCAACAAAAAGACCTTCTCCAACAAAAACACCTTCTCCCAAAAAGGTGTATACAAGAAAAAGAAAGTTTCAGGCGCATGATGATAACATACCAGCACCTGTTCCCATTTCATCTGCCCCTTACAATGTCATCAAACCTCAGCCATTCATTCCACCAACCTTAGCCAAGCCAATCAAAGATCCAATAGTACTTCAAGGATATGACCCTGCTGATGTTGTACCATTAGCTGCCACCTATCCATTAGAACTGCATGCAGTAAAGAATGAAATGAATCAGTTCTACACAGTGGATAACCCTTCAAAGAGAAAATTCCCATCTCTTGCAGGTTTTAGAGATCCTAAAAACATGGATGAATATCTAAAACTCAAAGCAAAGCAAGCTGAATGGAGAGCCAAATATGAATGCAAAGGGAAGGGTGATAATGCCATCTCATGTCAAATGCAGTTCTTGCTCACCAAGGTTAAATAATTAGAAGACTATGCAAGAGACCTTAGTAAAGAAATGTCCAACCTGCCTCCAGATGCTGATTTACAAGTAGATCTGAAAGAAGATCTCAGAAAATTGATCATGAGTGAAAAATTTTACCCTGCAAAAGATGAACAATTCCAAGACTGGCCACTCGTTGCTCTCAAAGCTTAACTTAAAAGAATTGAAAGAATCAAGAATGATCCAGGTATGAAAAGAACGGCACCAAATTGGAGCAAATACAAAAGGACAATTGCTGACCTTACCCTGGAGTATAAAAGAAAGAAGCAAGAGTTGGTTACAGCAAAGGTTGGTACAGCCATAGCAAAATGGACAAGGCAATACACTGATGAGGCCTATGAAAGGCTGAGAAATAGGAGAGAAATAGATCCTAGTCTTCCAAAGAAGCCTGAATACAAAAACAAGAAAGCTGATGATCCACAGCAGCAGGCACTTTCCATGAAGACCTTGTTCACATCTTCTGTTATTTCTATCAATGAGTTAAACCAAAGAAAGAGTCAAAAACTGACTGATGCAGAAGAGAAAGAACAAGAAGCTGTGTATTTTAAAGAGGTTATCAAAAGAATGGCTCTAGAGGATCCTGACTCAGCAAAGCTTCAAGATATAGCCAAAATGGTTCTGAGCAGGCCTCCATCTCCAAACTCATCTAAAATAAAGACTCTCCCAAGAAACCCACTGAACTCAAAAATACTAAAGTGGAAGTCTGATCAAAAGACCCACGTATTGACTCTGATCAAGTCCAGTGGTGAAGTGAAGCATATATCAAGGGAAGAAGCACTTGGCTTAAATATAGAAGACTTACAAGATCTCCTTGAGCTTACACTGTGCAGGGGTGAGGATGATAAGGATTCCATGAACTTTGAATTACAATTGAAAGGTCAAGTTAGGGAACTCGTGATGAGGCAATCAAGATCCTTAATAATGAAGTGTTTTGGCATCATCTGTTCCAGAGGGAGATTGTTAGGATTGAACCCTACAAAGGAACAGATGATAAAGCCAAAACTGGTTCAAAGCAGTGGATCATCATAATCAGTGCTTATACAAAGACTTTCCCCTTGACAGTGGATTTAACAACTGATAGTCTCCAAACACTTATCATCTCAAACCATTGATAGGCCAAGCACTGATGAAGATTAAAAAACTGAAGCTCTATCTACTGATTTCTCCTAAGTATTGTTGAAGATTAAAGTACTACTCATTCAAGGACTGATCACCTTTGAAGAAAGAACTGATGCTCAACATCAATGCTTAGACTACATCAGTGGAAAGTGAAACAATTGTTTATAGAAGCAGTGTCTATGTAATCAGTAGATTGGTAGTCAGTGGTTGTATGTAACAGTCCTTAGAGTTTATTAGGTTGTTAAATGTCACTTTCATGGTGACGTCAGCTTTGATTCTCAGTGGTTTGATTTGTATTATAAATAGAACAGTTTGTACTGTTCTATCTTAAGGAGTTTTTCTCCTTCAATCCAATCATCTTGTACGATCAACCATTGAGCTCAGGCTGAGGGGGAGTTTTAGTATGTAATCATATAATGTAATCATTATGTTCTTGTAATCATTCGACTTAATGAAAAGCATATGTTTACTGAAAACTGTTTCTCCTTGATTGTGTTACAAAGTTTGTTTCTATTTCCGCTGCATTTGATCTCTCTTATATTCATTCATTTGTTCATTATTATCAAACAAGCACAATCATGACAGCCTCAGATCCTAACAATGTGAAATCAATGTGTGAGGTGTTGCATAGTAACTCATTCTTGATCATCCGACTATTTTTATTTATTTAATTATTCTTTAAACATTTCAGCAAAATGATATTTTGTTTAGCCACCTAGCATCGATGTGTGTACAAATTATTTTCCAAATTGGCAAGGTTTGTGGAGAGAAATGGAAAATCCTGACTTATGAGGTTTGTGTTGTTTTAATTCCTTCAGATTGATTATTTATTTTTCAAATTTATGGTTAGACTTTTTGCAAAATCATTAAATACCATTTGTGATACTCTGGGACTGTGATTAACAAACATGAACCAATACCTCCTTTTGTACAGACAATGTACCAGTTCCTTTGAAGAAGAGCATACATAAAGAAACTTATGTAGTTGTTCGCTTCATTTGCTTCTTTCTTTACTCATGTAGCCTTCCTTTTGCTCTCGGTTTGCTTGACTTATAGGTAATCTTCCCACTGTATATTCCACATTGTTTCAAAATGGGTGGTAGAGATCATTTTATATAATAACTAACAAGAGTTAATATCGATTAATGCACAATAATAATGGAACAACAAAATCCGAGAAGGATTGATTTACCATGAATTTTTATACTTTATCCAGATTTGCTAAAATTTATGGAAACAATTTGTTGTAAAGATGGGATTTCTGGATGTGTTTTGTGCTGCTTATATGCCTGTTCAAGTTTTGATAATCACTGCACTTGAATCATTCCTTGCCTTGGAGTCCATTAAAATTTTAGGAGATATCATAAAGAAGCAACTCAATGAAGTAAGTTTTTCTTTAGCTTCTTCTAGCTTATCTGATAGTACACATTAAAAGGGGCTATTTTATAAAATAAAGTATTATGTTGCTTCGGGTCAAAACGGATTCAACCAAAATTGGGTTCATGATCAGATGGTAATGGGTCAAATGGGTCGTTTTAAGAAAGTATTAATTTGGTTCAGTTTAAAAAAAATCTGACTAAAAGTGATTCATTATTAGATGGTAACCTGTCAAAATGGGTCGTTTAAAAGAAATGTTAATTTTGGTTCGGATTAAAACAAAATCCGACCAAATATGGGTTCGTGAACGGATGGTTACCGTCTAAATGGGTCAGTTTTTTAAAGTGTATTAGTTTGTTTAAGGTCAAAACAAATGTAAACAAATATGGGTTCATGATCATATGTGATGGTTTGTTTTTAAAAAAGTATTAATTTGGTTCGGGTCATCGCAAGTCATTTCATTTTTTATTTCGGCAAAACATTGTGTCAGTGTTGATTGTGTCGACTTTAAGCATGCTCAATGTAATATCAATAAAACTGCTTACGTGGAGATTGATTAAAGCTTGGTTGCCTGTGAACTTTATATTTGTTGAGATTTTAGTTAAAAATTTACTTTAAGAATTCATGATGATTGTCATCGAAAAAAAAATATCAACTGAATATGTTTAGTGGTGTAGCGTGTTGGTAACAGTTGAGGTAAATACAATGACCTATCTTGACCCAAGTGACAATAGGTAAAACGGGAGACAAATAGGGCTCAAACTCAACATGCCTTAACACAAAAAACACTTTTGAGTTGGCGGTTTTATTTATGACCATAGATTGACCCAACGGAAAGTTCTGATGACTTTTCATCTACCATCTTTCTTTCTTGACTACCTTCTCAAATCCAGGCCATGGCTGAGGATGTTGGCAAAGGTTCGAGCCTACGGTTTACTAGAGGAAGTTGAAAGTTTGATCAAAAGTATGACTCAAGCTTGAGAGAATTTGAGGTATCCTATGGGATTTTGTTCATCTACATTTCAAGCATCATGTTTACATAATATGTTTATGATATGTAGAAAGGTACATGCATCTTTTATGACTTTAGAGAACACTGAGCTAATTCAGAAATCCATATACACCCTTGTATTTACTTCGAAGAACACTGAGGTTCACAAATTCACCAATTAATCTTTTTTTTCTTTTTTTTTTTGGCCTATTTCCACTGGTTGGGTTGGCTTACAGATCGAAAGGGATTTAGGTTATGGGCTAGGTTGATTCGATTCATATTGTTATTACTATATTTCTTGATGAACATTTGCATCTTTCAGAGTATAAATTCTGATATTTTGGGATTCACGGGCGATGAAGCTACGCGGAAAATTTTGAAAGCGGTCAACAAGTCGCTTAGCAGGCTATTATGAACACCAAACATGCCTTAGAACTAAAATGTCTTAACAGTGAAAGTCGAACAGTTTGGCCCGTGTACTAGCACGCGGGTCGTTTAAAATGATTTGTAGGATTGAAAATTCAAAATATTGGTATTTTGTATTAGCTTCATATCGTATGAACAAAACAAATTTATATAATAACATCTTGCATCGAATTCGGTACAAGTTCAATTCTTTCTATCATAGATTTGGTATAGGATCTTCATGCTTTGCCAATGAACTCGACATCGAACAAGAGAACTGAATCTGGTGGGATGATGCAAGAACCTGCAAATGCAATATTTGAACATTGATAAGATTAAGAATTAAAAAAGTCCTCACAAACTTTAAAAAAATAAGCCATTATACTTAAAAAAATATTCATGATTAAGCATATGAGTAGCAGAATTAGCGCTATTAATTTTGAAGATTCTGACAATTCTGCCAGCTATTGTTCAGTGTGAAATTTTCATATGGATTTAAAAGGATTAGGGGAAATTATCACATTAGAATTCAAGTTTTAACTTTTTGTTTGAAGGTTTAGTGTGAATTGGAGCTTTGGCTATCCATTTTGTCACACCCCAACCGATGGCGGAAACATCGAGGTGAGGCACTGAGCGAAACAGATTGTCCAAGAGAAATCCATAACAACTAAATTACCAGATAATTAATATTATGTCCCATACCATAACTTATCAAAGTAAAACAATTATTACAGACATAGGTATCTCAAGGCAAATTATTGTTCCGACAACTCAAAATATAAATTGTTTTTGTTTCTAGACTCTCCTACTTGATTTCCACATAGCAAGCATCCTAGCATCTCAAACACCTGTCACATACGTTAAAATAGAGGTCAATATACATAGTGTAAAGGTGAGCATACAAGTTTAATAGTATAATAGACAGCGAAATCGTTTACGCATAACCAGCATGTAACATGTAGCAAAGTGAAGCTAGTAGGTTATCGACAATGAAATATGCACAGACGTGTCTGCGAGTTGTAGAATGCGCAACACATCTCCCCACTGGGACACGTAAAGTAAAGCCCTTAACAACCCCTGTCCGCGATAGGTGCTAAGTCCAAACTATAGTACTATCGTTGCTAAGGTGTCAGGCAACAATCACTGTGTAAACATAACATACAAGTATTCATCGAGTAACACGTATAACATGCAGTAACGGTCAACGTATAAAAGTGTTTGCGTTGTGTGTCGATTGTGATTTGAAATAAGTAACGTATGTAACACCCAAAAGTGCGCAAAGCAAAAAGGGATCGAGTATACTCACAGATTGTGTTTAGTAAATAAACACTCTCTTGGATTGAAGGGAGCGTTGAGGGATTACCCTGAACATAACGATAGCATAAGCGAAGAACGACGCGTTTAAACGTTGCAAGTGAACAGTGACGAAAGCCCATTCGATCGGATGACAATCCATACGGATGATCATCCGGTCAGATGGCCATTCGGTCGGATTGGCATTCGTTTGGGATGGATATGTTTGTGTATGATGGCTTTGAAGTTTTCATTGTAGCATTTTAAAAAACAGAGAAGTATCTATACCTTTCACGTCGTCCGGTCGAACGGTCGTTCGATCGGATGGCGATCCATCCAGCGAGACTTTTCTTGGAGAACAGGTTCACAGTAGGATGGTCATTCGATCGGATGGTCTTCCAATCGGATGACAATCGTTAGAAACTGATGATCTTTGAAAATAATAAAATGTTAAGTGTTGAAGATCATGAGTCATCCGATCGGTTTGTCGTTCGATCGGATGGTAATCCGATCGGACGGCAATCCGTTTGGTGACTTGATCGTTTTGAAACTTGGGAAAATTTGCTAAGTTGAAAAGTTTGCGGTTTGCCTGAGACGGTATGACAACGTGTTAAACAACAGAAACCCCGCCAAGTCCAAGTTACCTGATCGGATGGGAATCACCCCAGCCCAATCAGTTAACTGTTCGTGATGGTTGTTCATGTTCAACCCGCTAATTCGGTTATCTCGTTGATAAGAACCAAATCTCAGACCGATACTTCACTAGTAAACGAGTAGAAGGCCTGAACGAGCTCCGATTCTATCGGTTTTGAGTGCATGAGTGTAAAAGAGTTGAAACAAAGTTATGAAAACGTCTTTTAGCCCTTTTAATCTTGAAAATGTTTGGATTTATGCGAAATCAGTGTTTAAACATGTTGAAATCCTTTAGATCTGAGTTGTTCCTGGTGGAATGAGGTCAAATCTTGAGGTTCATAAGAACCCCATGATGACATCATCCTAGAACACCTCAAATCAGCCGATTTCATGGTGAAAAGTGAAGATTCAAAGGTGAAAATGATGAAGAAGTGTGTGTAGATCATAGAATTACAAGATTTGAGGTAGAAACTTACAAGAATTGTGAGAAATCGAGGGAAAAGAGGCTGAGAAGTCGAAGAGTCGCAGAGAGAGCTGTCACATCACTGTTTGTGATGTGACAGGGCTATTTATAGGTGGCCAAAAGAGGAAAGCAGGGCACAAGTGACGGATCGGATGGCAACCCGATCGGATGGCCATCCGATCGAATGGTCATCCGTACGGATGGCCATCCGATCGAATGGTCATCCGTACGGATGACCATTCGATCGAATGGTCATTCGATCGAAGGGCTGTCGTGAGTTGGGTTTCGATGTTTCGTTTCGTGCATTGGGCGTTGCGATGCATTTAAGCAAGTGTCGATTAAGCGATGCGATAGATTTAATTAATAGACACACAAATAATATAACTAACATACAACAATATAACCTTACATTTAGTGTTTTTAGATTGCGTTGCGATTTTGTTTTCGAATAATCTCCACAAAACAAATATAACATGCACAAGTAACACATAAATGGCACACACACGTAAAACAATATTCAGAATACATAATTCGAGTTGCGATGCGATAGCGATAAGTCGATTAGCGATTAACAGCGATTAAACTATGATTGATACATATACTCCACATAATACAACTAAAGTAACTTAAAATTGAGTATCGATTACAAAGTCAAAGAGTATAGTCAATAATTAAGCAAGGAGTGACAGATCGCAATTAGCAATCTTTTCTTCCTTTGACTTTGACTTCAAAAGCCTCCCTTGCTTTAGGGAATTTCGTCCGAAATTAGGGCGCAGGCGTAACGAAAAGCTGTGGGTACTCAGCCTTCATGTCACTTTCGAGTTCCCAGGTGAACTCTGCGCCGCGATTGCCTTCCCAGTAAACCTTCACAATGGGAATGCGTGAGCGCTTGAGCTTCTTGGTTTCTCGGTCCATGATCTCGGCAGGCTTTCCCACGAAGTGTAATGTTTCGTCCACTTGTAGATCCTCAAGTGGTACTTATAAATTCTGCTCGGCCAGACACTTTCTGAGGTTCGATACATGGAAATTCGGGTGGACGTTGCTAAGTTCCTCCGGTAGTTTGAGTCTGTAGGACACTTTGCCGATCCTTTCCAGAATCTTAAAGGGTCCAACATATCGAGCCGCGAGCTTTCCTTTCTTGCTGAATCTGATCACATCCTTCCAGGGTGAAACCTTTAGGAGTACGTGATCACCAACGTCAAATTCAAGGGGCTTGTGGCATCTATCGGCGTAACTTTTCTGATGAATCCGAGCTTTCAACAGGTTGTCTCGAATTTGGAGGATTTTGTCAGTCGTTTCTTGCAATAGCTCAGGACCGGTAATTTGCGCATCTCCGATCTCGTGCCATACAATAGGCGATCAACATTTTCTTCCATATAATGCCTCAAATGGTGCCATTTGGATGCTAGAATGATAACTGTTATTGTACGAGAATTCGACCAAGGGTAAGTGCGCATCCCAATTACCACCGAAATCTATGACACACGAGCGAAGCATGTCTTCAAGGGTACGAATCGTTCTTTCAGTCTGACCATCGGTTTGGGGATGGAAAGCGGTACTTAGATTAAGAGTAGTACTGAGAGCAGATTGAAACGTTTCCCAAAGACGTGAGGTAAACCGACCATCACAGTCAGAGATGATATCACGAGGCGTCCCGTGTCGACAAATGATTTCATCGGTGTAGATCTATGCTAATCGTTCTACCTTAAAGTCTTCTCGTATCGGCAGAAAATGAGCAGATTTAATCAAACGGTCAACGAAAACCTAGATGTTGTCGTGACCTGATGGTGTGCGTAGAAGTTTCATTATGAAGTCCATAGCTATACTCTCCCATTTCCACATAGGGATCTCGGGTTGGACGAGTAAGCCAGAGGGTCTTTGTTGCTCGGCCTTGACTTTGGAACAAGTCAGGCACTTCGAAACATAGATTGTGATATCTTTCTTCATTCTGGGCCACCAGTACTTATAGCGAAGGTCCTGGTACATCTTATCGGCACCGGGATGAATAGAATATCGAGACTTGTGGGCTTCGTCCAGCAGAATTTGTCGTAAGTTAGTTGTGACACCTGTGTCACTGCGACCATCAAACAAATTCCAAACCAATGAAATATTGTATTTCATACTTGGGATTTGTAAAAATATGTGTATCGTTTACACATATCAATTCTTGTTCGATTTCAAGCTCTAAATCGCTTTCTGGAAGGTTATACGCGCACTGATGCGTAAATATAACCAGTTTAATGCAACGAACACTCCGGAATAGTGAAATAGGCTTAACATACCTTAAATAACCTTTACATAACTTAGATATAAGTTTTGGAAGGTTTGGTGTGGTGAAATCAAAGTTTATTCGCTTACAGGGACTGAATTTGACAAACTGCGAAAGTATGCCAATTTGAACAGTAACAGACATTCCGGAACATGACCATAAGTTAAACACACCTTAAATATCCTTTACATAGCTTAGAAATAGACTTTGAGGGGTTTGGTGTGCTAAAATAAACTTTTGGCTCATTCAGGGACTAAAAGTGTCAAAAAGTGCACAAGTTTGCATTTTCGCGCATAACTTACGTTCTGAATACATTCGGACATCCAAAAATTTATGTAAGCACTAAAATATTTTATTTTAGTGTTCGGCATAAGAAAAATCCATTCGTTGCGTCATTTGGATCGTTTTTCGCGCCTATGCGAATTCCGTCGTAATTAAGCGAACATCGCGTTCGTACGACCAAACGAACCAACATCCGACATATTTTTGAGCATGTTTCATGTCCACAATGTTCAGGCATCATTTTAGGGCCTTAAAGTTGGCTTTACGGGCCTTAGAAGTGTCGGAAATGGCCTTAAACACGTGCAGGGGCTAAAACTGTCATTTTTGAAACTTATGTTCTGATCAGAAGCCCCAGGCGGCCCGCCTGAGGTTTGCCTGATTCTAAAGCGGGCCGCATCAGCCCTTCAGATCAGCAAAGGTCAAGTAATCAGCTGATTTCAGCTTTTAAACCCCTCCAAAGGTCAAGTGCCACATGTTGAACTCTTATGGTGGCCAAAAATCAGTACCACAACATTGTGACAAGTGTATGGGCTAGATCATTCCCTCTTCTCCAAGAAACGATCCTAACGGTGGACCGAAATCTATAAATACCCATCACATTTCACTTCATTTCTCACAAGAATCTGATCATTTGTGCTCTAAGTTGAAACCTTTGTTTCATACCTGAGCTATTTTGATCTAGATTAGCATTCGGGGACCCTTCGTAAGTGTTCCTTCGTTCTTTTATTGCTTTTCGAGTCCGAAAGTCAAACTTTGTTTGACTTTCTGCATTGACCAGTTTATGGTCGATGTGAAGTTCGTTTGAACTTCATAACGTGAGCGTGATCACGATGGTTATAGTCCCTAGTGACTATACCTACTGATTACCACGTTATATAGGCTCAGTGACGAGCCGTAGTTTCGGTCAGAATACGTATTCTTGCGTATTTTGTAACCAAACTACTCTTAGGTGTCACAACCGTTTGTTGTGATACCAAACCTGTTTTCTAAACTTAGTTAAGCATGTTTTAACTTGCTTAGCTCGTCACTTTTAGTTTAGTGCTTATATAGGGTCGTCAGGTAAGCGATCTAAACAATCGCTTATACTTTCGAACCCGACCCGTTTGGTCGATCATTAGGATCCGACCAAGCACATTAGGTGACCATAGTATATAGGGAATAACCTTCCGAGGTTATACCTTATGGTCGCTTCGTTTAAGTAGTTGTATGATAAGTAGTATATATGCCTTAGGTAAATTACCAAAATGCCCTTTTGACGTCAGAATTCATTTTAAGCATATGTAACATAACTTTTGACATCTAAACTGATTTGACAACAATATTAGACATGTTAGGGCATATATTACTTGTCATAGGACTAGTTAGGCGGTCCGAACACGTTTCACGCGAACGACGCGTTAAAGTAGCATAAGCTACCTAAACGGGTTGTAATGGGTCACAAGCACTTAGGTTAGGTTTCATTTAGTATGTAGGCTTTGTTAAACCATACTACATGAGTTCCCATACTCATTTGGTTTACGAACCCTCATTCTATCCGATCTTCCGATTTAGGTCTGGTTTATTAATGTAGTTACCTATATTAGGTGCCGTTTGATATTCCGAGATCTCTAGCATTGCTTGGTGGTTATCTTAGGACTTCTGAGCAATCTCAAGTGAGTACATAGACCCCTCTTTTACTGTTTTCCAAACTGTTTTGGGGTGAAACACATATGCCTACTTGTTACTTTCATGCTTTCCTGTTTACACATCATATACCGGCTATGTTCGTTAGTACATTATAGTACATGATTTCATTACATTTCATGCTAGGTGTGCCCATTGTGTGCATTACTTAGTACATCATTTTACATTACATTACATGCTACGTATGTCTATTGTTGTATACGTGGTATAGGTCACATGCTACGTATGTCTATTGTTGTATACGTAGTACAGGTCACATGCTACGTATGTCTATTGTTGTATACGTAGTACAAGTCACATGCTACGTATGTCTATTGTTGTATACGTAGTACATGTCACATGTTAAGTATGTCTATTGTTGCATACTTAGTACAGGTCACATGCTACGTATGTCTATTGTCGCGTACTTAGTACATTTGTTATTCATCACAGGCTTACATTTTGGATACATATTACATGATTTACATTAGACATGAACATTTTACTTTGGTAGTTTGGTTTGATTAAGTGATTAAGTAACGATGCGTGTGTAATATGATACAAGCATGGTGGATACGCCGCTGGTACTTCCTATATATAAGTGTTTGTATGGTACTACATATCGTAGCGTTATTTGAATCATTTCAGTTTGATACATATAACATTTTATACAAATAACATACTTTTCACAATACATTGTTTTACAAGCAACTTATCTTATACAAACTCATTTTTACATGGTTATTCATTTAACCTTACACTTATTTATACATATCATCTGATCTTATCGTTTTTCAAATGATTTACAAAACAAAGCAAATTACAAGGTTCATGGCTAAACATTTTCTCAAACATAAGTCATGAAACCTATTTTCACAAAACCTATGTATCTCACAGGCATTTTTATGCGGACGTACCTATTTTCACATGTGTTTTTCAGGAGCTGTTGCATAAGATGATCAAGATACACATAGGCAGACTTGGGCTTTAGTGACAATAAAAGATGCAAGACTAGTTAATTATGTTGTATTTCCTTGTTTGTTAAGACATTGTAACACTTCTAATCAATAAAACGAAACTTCAATTGCCATGGATTTGAAACAATTAATTCTGTTACAACACTCCCCGACATTTCCGCCACGTTTTGTATGTTCTACGTGGTCGGGGTGTGACAGAAAAGATGGTATCAGAGCCAATGGTTATAGGGAATTAGGTTATTAGTAATGCTTTGACCTAGTCTATAATCTTCTTAGGACCCTAACGCGAGTTTACTTGCGTTTAGTCATAAAACAATACCGTCACCTATCCTTAGGCGACTACCACAACAAGAACAAAATTTTCGAAACCGCTTTGAAAACTAATCATCTGTTCTAGGATGATTGATTACTAGGTTTTGAACCCTCTATTGTAAGGTTTTGAACCCTCTGTTATATGGTTTTGAACCCCTTTGAATTTTCAAAAATCTCGTCAAGGTTTTGGGTTTTAAATAATGTGAACACGTGCAAACTGGAAGGGTGAATGCCTGTATTCTGGGTTTTCTGTCTAGGCAAGCACTTCGTATACATCTCATCAGATGCGAGACCAGTTGTGCTTACCTGGGAATTCTTGGGATGAGTGTTCACTTATAGGCGAGTATGTCTTCGCGATACATTATTTTTGACCTATTTACTTTGATTAATCACTGAGGTCGTTTGTTGCTTTGTAGTATCAAACAAATGACCACTATCCTTGCTTTCATCAGATTTGTTTCATCTCATTCTTTTCGTCTAATTCTCTCACTCGTTTCCTTTCATGTTTCCTCTTTTAGAATGCCTCCACGACGCGAAAATCCGGTATCTATTGACGATCTGGCAGCTGTCATTACACAGCAAATAACTGCTGCAATCCCGACCATCGTTGCCCAATGTCACCAAGCTATCAACAACAATAATGCCCTCTGCAACTTCAAGACGTTCAACTCGGCTAAGCCATCAAAGTTTTCCGGGTCTCAAGGAGCGACTGCACTTCTATAATGGTTCGAGAGTTTAGAGAGCACCTTCAGGCATGTTCAATGTCCAAACGAGCGAAAGGTAGATTTCGCATCTAGTGTCTTTGAGAAACGAGCTTTGACGTGGTGGAACGGTGTGGTGAGAGATAGGGGTGCCGATGTGGCACTGGCTCAAACATGGGAAGAACTTAGAGCACTGATGATGAAGGAATTCTGTCCTCGTCACGAGATCAGGGCATTGGAAAGGGAATTCGACGATCTTAAGCAAGACAGCGGTGAACATCGAGCCTACACTGATCGATATGAGGAGCTGAGCCTGTTGTGCCCTACCATGGTTACGCCTTTGGATAATGCGATCGAAAAATACATTGATGGTCTCCCTGACTCAGTTCAGGACATTGTTACTGGTAGTAACCCCACTACGGTTAGGCAGGCCATTGAGCTATCTGCAACCCTGACTGAATCTCAGATCAGGAAACGTAAGCTTTTCAGAAAGGGTGACAAGAAACCGGTCGAGGAATCGAAACCAATCGAGGAATCAAAGACCATGGATGAACAGACTGGATCCCTTGAGCGGTCAAAGAAGCGAAAGGCTTCTCAGAATTTCGCCATGGTCGCTCACAATGGTCAAGCCGTCCCCAAACAACCAGCTCAACCCCGTGCTAGGAAACCATACAATGGAACTTCACCCTTGTGCAACCAATGTGGCCTACATCATCATGCCAGTGTGAAGTGCCGCGAATGCCAAATTTGTGGACGAAAAGGTCATACGGAAAAAGTTTGTGTAGCAGCAGTTGCACCAAATCAAGCTGACAACAATCCTGCTCAAGCTCGCTTTCCACCAGGTTCTTGCTACAAGTGTGGCAAGATGGGACATTTCCGAAGAAATTGCCCAAATCTTGCTAATGCTAATCCAGCACAGAGATGAGCATCTGACCGACTAGAAGACAACACTCTTTAGAAATAATCACATCTTATGTATTATTTTCTCTTGTTGTCAAGGTCCATGAAACAGTTGTTAACATTGTTTATAAATAAATCTTTTAATTACATTGCAATGTATTTATGTGATTGTATGTATAAACAACATATCCCTTACAATACCGACAATCAAGGAATCATATTCCTTGAAAAGCAAACTACCCCCAAAATTCTTCCATTTTACATTCTCTTGCGTTTTACACAAAGATCCTAAGTACCCGTCTCTTGCAAAGAAACGAAGTACAAGGTGCAAGTTATAATTCTGTACGAATACCCCAAGTACCACTATAAATTCTTAATAGGGTACCCAAGGGTATTTCCGTATGTCCTAAATTATTGTGTACCTTAATTCGAATATTGCGTTTTCCTGAAAACGAAAATCGAATTTTTGGTAGATCATCCTATCTTCATGGATGGATTCTTGAAATGATTAAAGTGCCAAATGAAATCCACGAATTGGATTCCTGGTGTACTTTAAGTATCCGCTTCCAAAGATAACAAATTAATAACCAAGTTAAACAACTATGTGATTATGTGCTTATGTGTTTCCTTTTATGTTTTTGGTGTAATCCAAGTTTTGTTATCCAAATCCTCGTAGAATCTTCCATATCTTTGTATAAGGAAATTCATAGTAGGATATCCAAAGGTACTATATTAAATCCTCAATGGGCTTTTACGTAATAGTAAAGACCCTTGGATTATATTGTACTATTCCATAATTAGACCCCTGAGTGGTCTAGTTAAACAGATTGATCCAAAAATCTGGTTAGGAATATCATGTGATGAGATAGCTGAAAGGACTCCTTGGTGGCCTAATTAAAAGGATCAATTGTCGATCTAATTAAAAGGACCCTATGGTAGTCTAGTCACACTCATCACATGTTTGATTTTCCTCCCCTAAAACATTTCAAGACAAACTGTGCGGACTATGCAAGGAGTTACGTAATTATGGATGCATACATAATTATGGAATTCAATGCACAGAAACCACAGCAAGTTTTGTCATGTATCTGGAGTTAACCATGTTCATTTTTGTTTCTGAAGAGGTTGTGAAAATGACTCATTCTGTTCATTTTTGTTTCTGAAGAAATTGTGAAAAATGACTCATTCTGTTCATTTTTGTTTCTGAAGAAATGGTGAAAAATGACTCATTCTGTTCATTTTTGTTTCTGAAGAGGTTGTGAAAAATGACTCATTCTGTTCATTTTTGTTTCTGAAGAAATGGTGAAAAATGACTCATTCTGTTCATTTTTGTTTCTGAAGAGGTTGTGAAAAATGACTCATTCTGTTCATTTTTGTTTCTGAAGAAATGGTGAAAAATGACTCATTCTGTTCATTTTTGTTTCTGAAGAAATGGTGAAAAATGACTCATTCTGTTCATTTTTGTTTCTGAAGAGGTTGTGAAAAATGACTCATTCTGTTCATTTTTGTTTCTGAAGAAATGGTGAAAAATGACTCATTCTGTTCATTTTTGTTTCTGAAGATGTTGTGAAAAATGACTTATTCTGTTCATTTTTGTTTCTAAAGATGTTGTGGAAAATGACTCATTCTGTTCATTTTCGTTTCTGAAGAGGTTGTGGAAAATGACTCATTCTGTTCATTTTCGTTTCTAAAGAAATCGTGGAAAATGATTCGTTTCGTTCATTTTCGTTAACTCATTTCCGTTCATTTTCGTTGCTGAAGAATATCCATCGAGGGAAATGAATATCCTTGTTTATTCCTTCATGTTCCATTTTCTAAAGAATGCCTGTTGAAAATAACTCCGTTCATTTTTCCTTTCTGAAAAATGTCCGTTAAAGATAAATTACAGGATTATGCCTTACATATCTCTGGTGGTTATTTGACACAAAGTCAGAAATAGACTCCTACGAATAAATTTCGGGACGAAATTTCCTAAAGTAGGGGAGACTGTGACACCTGTGTCACTGCGACCATCAAACAAATGCCAAACCAATGAAATATTGTATTTCATACTTGGGATTTGTAAAAATATGTGTATCGTTTACACATATCAATTCTTGTTCGATTTCAAGCTCTAAATCGCTTTCTGGAAGGTTATACGCGCACTGATGCGTAAATATAACCAGTTTAATGCAACGAACACTCCGGAATAGTGAAATAGGCTTAACATACCTTAAATAACCTTTACATAACTTAGATATAAGTTTTGGAAGGTTTGGTGTGGTGAAATCAAAGTTTATTCGCTTACAGGGACTGAATTTGACAAACTGCGAAAGTATGCCAATTTGAACAGTAACAGACATTCCGGAACATGACCATAAGTTAAACACACCTTAAATATCCTTTACATAGCTTAGAAATAGGCTTTGAGGGGTTTGGTGTGCTAAAATAAACTTTTGGCTCATTCAGGGACTAAAAGTGTCAAAAAGTGCACAAGTTTGCATTTTCGCGCATAACTTACGTTCTGAATACATTCGGACATCCAAAAATTTATGTAAGCACTAAAATATTTTATTTTAGTGTTCGGCATAAGAAAAATCCATTCGTTGCGTCATTTGGATCGTTTTTCGCGCCTATGCGAATTCCGTCGTAATTAAGCGAACATCGCGTTCGTACGACCAAACGAACCAACATCCGACATATTTTTGAGCATGTTTCATGTCCACAATGTTCAGGCATCATTTTAGGGCCTTAAAGTTGGCTTTACGGGCCTTAGAAGTGTCGGAAATGGCCTTAAACACGTGCAGGGGCTGAAACAGTCATTTTTGAAACTTATGTTCTGATCAGAAGCCCCAGGCGGCCCGCCTGAGGTTTGCCTGATTCTAAAGCGGGCCGCATCAGCCCTTCAGATCAGCAAAGGTCAAGTAATCAGCTGATTTCAGCTTTTAAACCCCTCCAAAGGTTAAGTGCCACATGTTGAACTCTTATGGTGGCCAAAAATCAGTACCACAACATTGTGACAAGTGTATGGGCTAGATCATTCCCTCTTCTCCAAGAAACGATCCTAACGGTGGACCGAAATCTATAAATACCCATCACATTTCACTTCATTTCTCACAAGAATCTGATCATTTGTGCTCTAAGTTGAAACCTTTGTTTCATACCTGAGCTATTTTGATCTAGATTAGCATTCGGGGACCCTTCGTAAGTGTTCCTTCGTTCTTTTATTGCTTTTCGAGTCCGAAAGTCAAACTTTGTTTGACTTTCTGCATTGACCAGTTTATGGTCGATGTGAAGTTCGTTTGAACTTCATAACGTGAGCGTGATCACGATGGTTATAGTCCCTAGTGACTATACCTACTGATTACCACGTTATATAGGCTCAGTGACGAGCCGTAGTTTCGGTCAGAATACGTATTCTTGCGTATTTTGTAACCAAACTACTCTTAGGTGTCACAACCGTTTGTTGTGATACCAAACCTGTTTTCTAAACTTAGTTAAGCATGTTTTAACTTGCTTAGCTCGTCACTTTTAGTTTAGTGCTTATATAGGGTCGTCAGGTAAGCGATCTAAACAATCGCTTATACTTTCGAACCCGACCCGTTTGGTCGATCATTAGGATCCGACCAAGCACATTAGGTGACCATAGTATATAGGGAATAACCTTCCGAGGTTATACCTTATGGTCGCTTCGTTTAAGTAGTTGTATGATAAGTAGTATATATGCCTTAGGTAAATTACCAAAATGCCCTTTTGACGCCAGAATTCATTTTAAGCATATGTAACATAACTTTTGACATCTAAACTGATTTGACAACAATATTAGACATGTTAAGGCATATATTACTTGTCATAGGACTAGTTAGGCGGTCCGAACGCGTTTCACGCGAACGACGCGTTAAAGTAGCATAAGCTACCTAAACGGGTTGTAATGGGTCACAAGCACTTAGGTTAGGTTTCATTTAGTATGTAGGCTTTGTTAAACCATACTACATGAGTTCCCATACTCATTTGGTTTACGAACCCTCATTCTATCCGATCTTCCGATTTAGGTCCGGTTTATTAATGTAGTTACCTATATTAGGTGCCGTTTGATATTCCGAGATCTCTAGCATTGCTTGGTGGTTATCTTAGGACTTCTGAGCAATCTCAAGTGAGTACATAGACCCCTCTTTTACTGTTTTCCAAACTGTTTTGGGGTGAAACACATGTGCCTACTTGTTACTTTCATGCTTTCCTGTTTACACATCATATACCGGCTATGTTCGTTAGTACATTATAGTACATGATTTCATTACATTTCATGCTAGGTGTGCCCATTGTGTGCATTACTTAGTACATCGTTTTACATTACATTACATGCTACGTATGTCTATTGTTGTATACGTGGTACAGGTCACATGCTACGTATGTCTATTGTTGTATACGTAGTACAAGTCACATGCTGCGTATGTCTATTGTTGTATACGTAGTACAGGTCACATGCTACGTATGTCTATTGTTGTATACGTAGTACACGTCACATGCTACGTATGTCTATTGTTGTATACGTAGTACAGGTCACATGTTAAGTATGTCTATTGTTGCATACTTAGTACAGGTCACATGCTACGTATGTCTATTGTCGCGTACTTAGTACATTTGTTATTCATCACAGGCTTACATTTTGGATACATATTACATGATTTACATTAGACATGAACATTTTACTTTGGTAGTTTGGTTTGATTAAGTGATTAAGTAACGATGCGTGTGTAATATGATACAAGCATGGTGGATACGCCGCTGGTACTTCCTATATATAAGTGTTTGTATGATACTACATATCGTAGCGTTATTTGAATCATTTCAGTTTGATACATGTAACATTTTATACAAATAACATACTTTTCACAATACATTGTTTTACAAGCAACTTATCTTATACAAACTCATTTTTACATGGTTATTCATTTAACCTTACACTTATTTATACATATCATCTGATCTTATCGTTTTTCAAATGATTTACAAAACAAAGCAAATTACAAGGTTCATGACTAATCATTTTCTCAAACATAAGTCATGAAACCTATTTTCACAAAACCTATGTATCTCACAGGCATTTTTATGCTGACGTACCTATTTTCACATGTGTTTTTCAGGAGCTGTTGCATAAGATGATCAAGATACACATAGGCAGACTTGGGCTTTAGTGACAATAAAAGATGCAAGACTAGTTAATTATGTTGTATTTCCTTGTTTGTTAAGACATTGTAACACTTCTAATCAATAAAACGAAACTTCAATTGCCATGGATTTGAAACAATTAATTCTGTTACAACACTCCCCGACATTTCTGCCACGTTTTGTATGTTCTACGTGGTCGGGGTGTGACATTAGTGCGCTTGGGAATCCAAATTCGGTCTAGATAATGAAATATTCCATTCGACTTATTCACTAGTTGCTCGCCATTATTGATAATCCTTTCCTTCTTCAAAGTGCGTTCGGTAAAACAAGCATGATGGGCGTCACGAATAAGAGCTTCGAGATTGTGCTGGGCGTGAGTATTACGAATGCTATGCAAATAGCTTCGTCGGCTTAGGGCGTCGGCAACGACATTAGCTTTACCAGGGTGATAACGAATCTCGCAGTCGTAATCCTTAAGAAGTTCTACCCATCGGCGTTGGCGCATATTCAGTTCCTTTTGATTCAAGATGTGTTGTAGGCTATTATGGTCTGTGAAGACCGTACACTTGGTACCGTATAGGTAGTGTCGCCAAATCTTCAACGCAAAAACAACTGCACCAAGCTCGAGATCGTGGGTTGTGTAGTTCTTCTCGTGGACCTTGAGCTGACGAGATGCGTAAGCGATTACCTTGTCCAGTTGCATGAGAACACAACCAAGACCAAGGTTTGAGGCATCACAATAGACAATGAAGTCATCGTTTCCGTCGGGTAAAGTGAGTACAGGAGCATTGTAGAGCATATGCTTGAGAGTTTGGAAGGCAGTCTCTTGTTCAGTTATCCAAACAAAAGGCTTGTCTTTATGCGTGAGAGAAGTAAGCGGAAAGGCGATTTTCGAAAAGTCAGTGATGAATCGACAGTAATAGCCCGCCAATCCGAGGAACGAACGAACTTCAGATGGTGATTTTGGAATAACCCAACTCTTAACAACTTCGATCTTCGTGGGGTCGACGTGTATACCTCGACTATTGACGATGTGACCGAGGAACTGAGCCTCCTCCAGCCAAAATTCACACTTGGAGAACTTGGCATAGAGTCGGTTCCCTTGGAGTAACTCGAG
The DNA here is from genome assembly GCA_030545235.1 of Helianthus tuberosus. Classification (NCBI taxonomy): domain Eukaryota; kingdom Viridiplantae; phylum Streptophyta; class Magnoliopsida; order Asterales; family Asteraceae; genus Helianthus; species Helianthus tuberosus. The sequence goes on from CM060360.1 coordinate 52,586,390, forward strand.
AACCAAATGTAGATGTTGCGCGTGTTTAGTTTTTGACTTCGAATAGATAAGGATGTCGTCGATGAACACAATGACGAAACGGTCAAGAAATGGTTTACACACGCTATTCATCAAATCCATGAAAACCGCGGGTGTGTTGGTTAAACCAAAGGGCATTACGATGAATTCATAATGGCCGTATCGGGTTCGGAATGTGGTTTTCGGTATATCCTCCTCCTGGATTCGTAACTGGTGATAGGCTGAGCGTAAATCAATCTTCGAGAAACACGTTGTGCCTTGTAATTGGTCAAACAAATCATTGATTCGAGGCAAAGGATTGCGATTCTTGATAGTCAGCTTATTCAACTCCCTATAGTCGATGCACATCCGGAACGATCCGTCCTTCTTTTTGACGATAAGTACTGGTGCGCCCCAAGGAGAGGTGCTAGGGTGAATGAAACCTTTGTCAAGCAATTCTTGGAGTTGACTTGAGAGTTCGCGCATTTCAGACGGAGCGAGGCGATAGGGAGCTTTAGCAATAGGACTGGCTCCAGGAATGAGATCAATACGAAAGTCGATATCACGACTCGGAGGTAAACCAGGTAGATCATCAGGAAATACGTTAGGAAATTCGCAAACAACAGGAACATCTTTCACTCGTATCTTTCCTTCCTTTTCCTCCGCTACTATGATGTTAGCCAAGAAAGCTTTGTATTCCTTGCGGAGATACTTGCTCACTTGGATGCACGGCATGAGTTTAAGACCTTTTAAAGGAGTTTCTCCATACACACAAAGTTGATAATCATTAGCGAGTGAGAAACGAATCATTTTATCGAAGCAAACAACTTCAGCACGATTTTCATGAAGAAAATCCATGCCTACTATGATGTCAAAACTACCGAGCTACATCGGAATAAGGTCGATAGGGAAAACGTAATTGTTGAGTTCAAGCGTATAATCACGTAGAACAGAATTGACAGCGACGGTTCTTCCAGTGGCAACTTCAACGTCGAACGTCGTAGGGAGATGGGCGCGCTTACGATTAAGGAGCTTTTCGAATTCAAATGATACAAAACAGTTATCTGCTCCAGTATCAAACAAACACAAAGCATATATACCATTCACAAGGAACGTACCATTAACCACGTTGTTGTCCGCTTGAGCCTGGCGGGCGTTGATGTTGAAAGCACGTCCGCGGGCTGCTGGCTGTTGCTGCTGCTGTTGATGTTGAGGCTGCTGCTGTGGCTCTTGCTTCACCAATCTATTGGGGCACATGTTTGCAAAGTGGTTGGGATCACCACATGCAAAGCAGGCTCTTGCGTGAGCAGCGGGTGCAGGAGCTACTTGTTGGCCCTGTGGAGCAGGAAGGAGAGCTTGTGGTGCAGGAGCTTGACCTTGAGATGGAGCTGGAGCTTGGCGAGGACCGGTACGACAGTTGGTAGTAAAGTGGCCGTACAGGTTGCAGTGAACATAGAATCTGCAAGCAATCCCCACGGGATGATGATAGGTACAGCTAGGACAAGCCGGGTGAGGACCAGTATATGCACGCTTGGCTGGCAGTGCATTGGTCACCAGTGCCGCTACTTGGTGGTTCTGGGTTTGCGGTTGAGCAGGTATAGCTTGGAGCAGAGCGGCATCTATGACAGCGCAATTCTTGCTACTGTTGTTGTTGTTGTTCTTTCTCTTGCGGCGGGAAGACTTGGAAGCTTGCGGAGCGGCGGTGGTAGCAGCGGTAACTTGGTATAGATTCTTGGTGGCTTTATCGAAACTAGCCCGAACTCGCTTGTCATTGATCTCGACAGCGAGCATGAAGGTTTCCTCAATGGTTGTCATCTTAGCGGCTTGCACGAAATCAGCCACACAATCCGGTAAAGCACGGATGTATTTCTTGATGGTGATTTCAGGGGTAGTAACTTGGCCTGGACAAATGATACTCAGCTGCTTAAAGCGGTCAGTTAGACCAGCGTTGTCGCCACCCTCTTGCTTGATGTGCCAGAACTCGTCCTCCAGCTTCTGAAGCTTGTGGGGAGGGCAGAACTCCTTCATCATGATGTCCTTCAACTCATCCCACGTAAGCCCATAGGCTGCATCATTTCCACGCTTGTTTCTTTCGGCAGTCCACCAGTCCAGAGCCCAAGACTGGAAAACGCCAGTTGCGTTAACAGTGTGGAGATTATCAGGACAGCCGCTTTGGCGTAGAGTGACTTCAATAGAATCAAACCATTGAAACATGGCAGTATGCCCGTCTTCTCTGGTGAATTCTTTGGGTCCGCAAGTTTTAAACTGCTTGAAGCTAAAAGTAGACCGAGGTGAATTAGTCCTAGACTCGTCAGAGGACTTGCTAGTGTTTTCATTCAGCTCTCTGACAATTTGCGGAATGACCTTAGCCATCTGCTTAGCGACTAGAGAAGCGATGCGTTTTTCCTCATGGTTGCGATGAGCGGAGCAAGCAGTGTGAGATCCGAATGACGACATTGTCTGCCACAGACATCATCACTGGACTCAAACATAATTTCGATTAAGTAGAGCATAGTCTATTATCTCACCCGAGCTACTTTATGTAAAGCATAGGAACACGTCTAATCACATAATCATATAGGCACATAATCCACAGAAGCACATAGTCCACGTAAGCATATCTTCAACTATATTTTGCACGTATTCCCTACATATATTACACGTATTTACCTATCCATCATAGGCGCATAAGCGATCGAGAGTAGTGATTGCGATCTGCGAGTAACACAGCGAGTAGTATAGCGTAAGCGAGTAACATAGCATGCGATTTGTTAGCGTTTTGAGATAGAGGTGCAGTGCGAGTCATGTGTGTTGATTAAAGCGAAGAGCGATTAAATTACCAAAAATAGAAACACATGAACATATAAAACGACATAAAACACATAAAATTCCACATAAAAGCGACAAATTTCAGAGTTAGCGGCGGCGAAATCAAGAATCGAAACACGTAAAATCGAATATAGATTGTCTGGGTGTGAGACGTCGACTACCCAAAGTGATTCGACTATTCACAAGGACTTCGAGTACACACTTTGGCCTTCTGGACTGTGCTCTCGCCTCAATCTCAGCGAAAGACACGCATCCTTCTAGTTACTGCGTGACTCAAGTCATTGGAGTCCGTCAAGACTTTGGTGAGAATTTTGTAAAACCAAAATAGAGAGCGGAACAAGTTATCGAGGTTTGGGTTTCACCCCTAACTTAACGACTTTATTCATGTTTGTGTGACAGAATCACGAGATAGCGAGAGAGAATTTCGTCGAAGCACGGATTTCACTCCTGATTCAACGCAAATTCTCGTGTTTATAATAAAAATGCACGTAGAACAAGCGATCCAATCGAGAGTTTGCGGTTTTCACACCTAGTCTTGATCTAATCACTCGTTCATTTTTTAAAATAATGTGCGATGCTAGCCTTAGGAAAGGCTAAGTGATAGAGTATAGCATGATTGCGAGTCGATCGAATAATAAAAATAGGCTCGCACGAAACCCCTACTGGGCTACGCACAAGGCGGTCTGTTGGTACTTAGACTATAGACTAGGTCATTTCTAAGACATCGACCCGGACTAGGTCGAGTCTTGCCTAATTCCCTATAGTTATGGCTCTGATACTAATCTGTCACACCCCAACCGATGGCGGAAACATCTGGGTGAGGCACTGAGCGAAACAGATTGTCCAAGAGAAATCCATAACAACTAATTTACCAGATAATTAATATTATGTCCCATACCATAACTTATCAAAGTAAAACAATTATTACAGACATAGGTATGTCAAGGCAAATCATTGTTCTGACAACACAAAATATAAATTGTTTTGTTTCTAGACTCTCCTACTTGATTTCCACATAGCAAGCATCCTAGCATCTCAAACACCTGTCACATACGTTAAAATAGAGGTCAATACACGTAGTGTAAAGGTGAGCATACAAGTTTAATAGTATAATAGATAGCGGAATCGTTTACGCATAACCAGCATGTAACATGTAGCAAAGTGAAGCTAGTAGGTTATCAACAATGAAATATGCACAGATGTGACTGCGAGTTGTAGAATGCGCAACACATATCCCCACTGGGACACATGAAGTAAAGCCCTTAACAACCCCTGTCCGCGACAGGTGCTAAGTCCAAACTATAGTATTATCGTTGCTAAGTTGTCAGGCAACAATCACTGTGTAAACATAACATACAAGCATTCATCGAGTAACACGTATAACATGCAGTAATGGTCAGCGTATAAAAGTGTTTGCGTTTTGTGTCGATTGTGATTTGAAATAGGTAACGTATGTAACACCCAAAAGTGCGTAAAGCAAAAAGGGATCGTGTATACTCACAAATTGTGTTTAGTAGATAAACACTCTCTTGGATTGAAGGGAGCGCTGAGGGATTAGCCTGAACAGTTAACGATAGTATAAGCAAAGAACAGCGCGTTTAAACGGTGCAAGTAAACAGTGAAGAAGGGCCATTCGATCGGATGACATTCCGTACGGATGGTCATTCGATCGGATGACAATCCATACGGATGGTTATCCGGACGGATGGCCATTCGGTCGGATTGGCATTCGTTTGGGATGGATGTGTTTGTTTATGATGGCTTTGAAGTTTTCGGTGTAGCATTTTAAAAACAGAGAAGTATCTCTACCTTTCAGGTCGTCCGGTCGAACGGTCGTTCGATCGGACGGCGATCCGTCTAGCGAGACATTTCTTGGAGAACAGGTTCACATCAGGATGGTCCTTCAATCGGATGGTCTTCCGATCGGATGACAATCCGTTAGAAACTGATGATCTTTGAAAATTATAAAATGTTAAGTGTTGAAGATCATGAGTTATCTGATCGGTTTGTCGTTCGATCGGATGGTAATCCGATCGGATGGTAATCCGTTTGGTGGCTTGATCGTTTTGAAACTTGGGAAAAATTGCTAAGTTGAACAGTTTGCGGTTTGACCGAGACGGTATGACAACGTGTTAAACAACAGAAACCCCGCCAAGTCCAAATTACCCGATCGGATGGGAATCACCCCAGCCCGATCAGTTAACTGTTCACGACAGTTGTTCATGTTCAACCCGCTAAGTCGGTTATCTCGTTGATAGGAATTAGATCTCAGACTGACACTTCGCTAGGAAACGAGTAGAAGGCCTGAACGAGCTCAGATTCTATCGGTTTTGAGTGCATGAGTGTAAAAGAGTTGAAAGAAAGTTATGAAAACAGCTTTTAGCCCTTTTAATCTTGAAAATGTTTGAATTTATGCGAAATCAGTGTTTAAACATGTTGAAATCCTTTAGATCTGAGTTGTTCCTAGTGGAATGAGGTCAAATCTTGAAGTTCATAAGAACCCCATGATGACATCATCCTAGAACACCTCAAACCAGCCGATTTCATGGTGAAAAGTGAAGATTCAAAGGTGAAAATGATGAAGAAGTGTGTGTAGTTCATAGAAGTACAAGATTTGAGGTAGAAACTTACAAGAATTGCGAGAAATCGAGGGAAAAGAGGCTGAGAAGTCAAAGGGTCGCAGAGAGAGCTGTCAGAACACTGTTTGTGATGTGACAGGGCTATTTATAGGTGGCCAAAAGAAGAAAGCGGGGCACAAGTGACGGATTGGATGGCAACCCGATCGGTTGGCCATCCGATCGGATGGTCATCCGTACGGATGACCATTCGATCAAATGGTCATTCGATCGGAGGGCTGTCGCGAGTTGGGTTTCAATGTTTTGTTTCGTGCATGGGGCGTTGCGATGCGTTTAAGTGAGTGTCGATTAAGCGATGTGATAGATTTAATTAATTGACACGCAAATAATATAACTAACATACAACAATATAACCTTAAGTTTAGCGTTTTTAGATTGCGTTGCGATAGAGTTGCGATTGCGTTTTCGAATAATCTCCCCAAAACAAATATAACATGCACAAGTAACACATAAATGGCACACACACATAAAACAATATCCAGAATACATAATTCGAGTTGCAATGCGATAGCGATAAGTCGATTAGCAATTAACAACGATTAAACTGCGATTGTTACATATACTCCACATAATACGACTAAAGTAACTTAAAATTAAGTATTGATTACAAAGTCAAAGAGTACAGTCAATAATTAAGCAAGGAATGACAGGTTGCAATTAGCAATCTTTTCTTCCTTTGACTTTGAGTTTAACTTGTACTTTGACTTCAAAAGCACGGGTTGTTATACATTTAGATCATATAATTTACGTTTTGTTCATGATTTACCATGTTATGTATCTGATTTTATTTTTTTATTTTTTTGTGAGTAATCAATATGCACGATCGCCACTAAATGGGATCCACTAAAATAAAATGTTTCATGGTCAAATTGCATAGTCAACTGTTGATTGTCTTGTGTTTTTAAAACCATTAGTTAAATGAATTTTTACATGATTAAATTGCCTGAAACTTCGGAACACCTTCTTGTCAACTGTGATTTGGCCAGGTCCGTGTGGTGGGCTGTTAGTGCCTGGTTGGACGTCCCGGCTCCGAGCAGTTTCATCAACGTTGCTCAAATGCTGGGTCACTGTACCAGTTTGGGTGTAGATTATAAAAAGAAGAGGATGATTTACGCCATAGTTCTGCTGGTTTTGTGGAGAAACTGGAACACTCGCAATGATAAGGTTTTCCACAAAAGGTATAGCTCGGCGCTTCAAACAACATTACTTTTAAAGAATGGCGTGTGGCAATTTCTTTTATAAGATCACAAATTCACCCTATAATCACAAATACATTACTTTCATATAGTTGTTGACTTCATTGTTTTGATTAACACACATCTGATGTGTATTGTTTTCATATGTTCGTGTTTGTCAACATGTCCATTGGCTATTAAATTCTTCGTAACCAATATGGTAATTCTTACTTGATTAGAGTCGGACACAAGTTTGATTATTGATTTGGAAAGTTTAAAATCCGAAATTCTTTATCAAAATTGAAAGTTTGTATGTTCCTGTTTGTAGGTTTGTTAACATGTCCATCTTTTATCAAATCATTCGTAACCAATCAGGTAATTCTCAGTGACAGATCTAGAAAATCTTCGTAGGTGTAATGTTTAAAAAAGGGGTAACGAAATTGAAAAAATGTCAAAAAAGTCATTTTTTCCAAAATTACACTTCCACTGGAGCGCCAAGGGGTAGCGAGGGCTACCTCTTATCATAATATATGTCCGCCACTGGTAATTCTTCCTTGATTAAAATTGGATGCAAGTTGATTATTGATTCGGAAAGCATAAATTTAGAAATTCTTTATCTAAATTGAAAGATTGACATTGAATATTTATTACTTTTATATATTTTTTTAATATCTAAAGAAAATTTGAATTTAAAAAATATTTTTTAAATTTAGATGTTTGAGACGATTATGATTGTTAGATGAAACTTATATTTTAATGAATTTCGTATTGAATATCTTGAAATTAATTCTGTTTAAAAGGAAACTTTGATAATCAAGTTTGAAAAACTCAAACATTCGACAATCATTATTGATGACGGGGGTAGCCCAAATCTCAATAAAATGACTAATATACATAACAGCTTAAAAGGTTAAAAGGTTGAGAGGTTCAATATGCGCAAACTCAGGTGAACAGTAAAAAGGACAAGCACAGTGTCCGGTCACATCAACACTTAATGTGTGAACCATTTCTACACAGATAGAACATGTGCACAGAGAACAACCTTTTATCCGCAGGTCTAAAGCCTCCAACCCCCAAACGGGTAATTCCTCCACTGTAGCCTTGGATCCATGGTCACGAGCTTCCTCTTATAGAATACATCTTATCTATAAGTACCAGCTCCAACAACCATATCAAGGACACCAGATCAGTTGGGCTAACACATACTCTTTGATCTTCTCTCCTCTCTTGAGAACAAGTTTCATACTTGCTTCTCTTCTTCACTTCAAACAGCATTGCTTCGCTAATAACTTCATTCCGGCTTGAATTCCCTTCAAGCTGGAATCAAAAGCAATCAATAAACAAGTGATCCAACCCCACGTGCTACAAAAGTGGGAGGACCCCACGACCTGCGTTAGGCTAATCGAAACCCTTGAACCCTTTTACCCGGAGATATCGCTACAGGCCTTGGTCTTGTATTTGTTGTATCAACAAGTTGGCGCCCACCGTGGGGCTACGCCACTTACTTTATCTTAAAGACCAGTTGTGTAGCTCCATTTTCTCTTTACATCATGTCTGAAAGCGAGTCTCTCAGTCAGGTAAATCAGGTGCCTAACAACACCGATTTAACACCAAATTCGAGTCGGATCTCACCTGTCCTATCTACACCTCTTTCTACTTCCGGAAGTACTCCACAGGGATATGTTCCCGGAGTTCACTTCTTTTCAAACACAAACCCATCTCGGTCAGGGGTTGCACCTACTCAAATCGATGTAATGCATACACCGGAACGCATAGATCTAACACCCGAGGGAGTAGCTAGAAATCTCTTACAACTGAGATTTCTTCTTAACTAGCATGTGAGCTTAGAAAGGGAAAAAAAGGGTGAGAATAAGACTAAATTATGAGGAGGCTAAACCCTCATTATCACATGGCCCTCCATCTCTTCCTTTTAGCAGCTCACGTTCAGCCACATCTTACCTTAAAGCTGGTCCTAGTGTGACAGACCAACCACTCAAGCCCTTTAGCTTTTGAGGAGGTCAGGTCCAACCGTTTTTCCCTTATTTACCTCCCAACCCGTTACAACCGGTGCACCTATGGGGCATAAAACCACTCTTGATCAATTATGGCAGTCGCCAGCTTCAAGTGTTCCCCCTCCCATTGCTACTTCGTGAAAACAAGCCATGGCCACCCTGCCTTTGGCTCGAGGTGCGGTCATGAGCACATCCATGGGAATGCCTTATACAGTAAGCCTTTAAGGCTTTAACCTTATGACACAGATAATGGCATCTTTTATTAGTACCATCAGAAAGCCTTTAAGGATTTAACCTTATGCCCTAGCTGATGACACAAATGATGGCGCAATTTCCTTTGCAGCACGTGAAAGCTGGATGATGACACAGAAAGCCTTCAAGGCTTTAGCTTTAACTTCATCAACCAAGTGCCAACCACTCACCAGGGTACCTCAAACGGTAACCCAGCTTCAAGGGTAGTAGAAGACCTCTTAAAACCCTACAAGCCCAACAAACTTGTCTTGCTTCTCCCAACAAATCGTTGTTTACGAGTTTCAAACCCAGATAAAGATGCCATCACAATACTGAAGACTACCTCCAAATCTTCGTCGGGACTGCAAGAATTGAAAAATGACCCAACTCCGAATGTTGTCTCATGTTCAGGCAAACCCCTGAAGGGTCTTCGCGTATATGGTTCAATGACCTTCCTGGATGAAGCATTCAGACCTTTAACGATCTTAGCAAAAGTTCCCTATATAAAACATAGGTATGTCAAGGACGCAACGATAATCTTCTAGATCAAACAACGTGATGATGAAAGTCTCAGAGACTTCACCGAAAGGTACAGGAAGGAAGGTTTAACTTACGCCTATAAAAAGATTAGGGTTGCAAGTTTCATGAATGCTATAAATTCCAAACGTCTTACAAGAGACTTCAATAAATGCCTGCCCAAAACCCTTGAAAAAGCACTCAAAAGGGCTGAAGCCCACATTCGAGGAGAATAAGCTGTAGACATCAAAGAACAAAATAAAAGACTCTTAAGTAGAGCTTCCAGTATGGCTCTTATGACAAACGGTTCAAAGGTTCGGATTCCAGAAGGCCAGAACCCTCCAAGCCAAGAAAAAACCATAAACTTTACAGCCTTAACCAAGGCTACATAAGAGATCTTGGCAACCGAAGAGGTAAAACACAGCTTCCGCCCTCCTCAACCTTTGCCCAAAAACAAAAGATTGGAAAAATCAAACCAGTATTGTGAGCTTCACGAATAGAAAGGTCACCATACTAATGATTGCTTCCAACTCAAAAAGAGAATCGAAAAAGCCGTCAAGTCCGAACTGGCTCACTTGGTTAAAGGGGCCAAGGACAAGATGGTTGAAAAAAAAAGTAGGAAGTGAACATGGTCGACCTTGAAAACAAAGCTTCCCACAAACGCCATCATTTCAAGGCATGGGAACGTTAATATGTTTGCTTCCCACCACAAGAAGGAGAGTTGCTTTCAAACCCTCTGGTGATAGAAGCCAAGATAGGAACCATCAAGACACAAAAGGCTTACATTGACACCGGTGTAACCACCAAAATCATGTTTGATAAATGCTTTAACCCTCTCAGTGACGATGAATGTTCAAAGCTTCAACAGTCTGAATCCTCCATCAAAGGTATCGCAAACATACCTATCAAGCCTTTAGGCTAAATAACCCTTAATGTTGTTCAGCAAAAGAACAAAGGGACGAACCGAACAACTCACCTTTGCGGTAATCAATATCCCTTCCAACTATGATATCATCATAGGAAGGCCAGGACAAAGTGTGTTCGGAATGGCAGTTTCAGTTGGTCAAGGCATTGTGAAGTTTCCCACTGAAAAAGGGATATCAACCCTTCAACCTACCCAAGAAGATTTTGTGGTTGAAGGGGAAAGCTCAAGAAAGGACGAAGACGATGAACAAGGGTTGGACATAAACCCAAAATATCCTCAACAGGGGATAAGGTAAACACTAACCTTTCCAAAGAAACCATCTCATGCCTTAAAAAGCTGCTCTTGCACTATGTCTTTGCTTGGTACCCAGAAGATATGACCGGCATCCCTTGTAGCATTGTTAAAACATGAGTTATGGATCTCACCGGATGTTAAGCCCATTATATAAAAGAAACGGAGCCAAGCCCCTAAAAGAAGCCTTGTATAACGCCAAGAGATGGAAAAGCTTGTTCTAGTCCTTCGAGAGGTCATGTATCAATCTTGGAGAATGGGTATCGATTTTAAAGACTTGAACAAAGCATGCCCAAAGGATTGCTACCCGCTGCCCCAGATAGACATCAACGATAACTCGCTCACAGGCTTCCCGTTCAAGTGTTTTCTTGACGCCTAAAAGGGTTACCATCAGATCCTAATGAAAAAAGAATAGGAAGAAAAAACCACATTCCAAACTGATAAAGGTATATCTTGCTATCAAAAATAGAATTTTGGTTTAAGAAATGCAGGTGCCACTTATCAACGTCTGGTTGACAAAGCGTTTGCCGGATAAATCGGCAAGAATATTAAAGCTTATGTTGACGATTTGGTGATTAAGTGCAAAACGGAATACCAAATGCTCCATGACATACAAAAAACCTTCCAAAACTTGAGAAAGATCAACATGAAGATTAATTCAGTCAAGTGCTCGTTTGTAGGGCATATCATGGGGAAACAAAGCATAAAAGCCAACCCTCAAGGGATGTGCTAACAAGAAAGACTTTTGATGGAAAGCTTACAGCTTTGAAGCGTTTCACCTCAAAAGGAAGCCTTCAACCAAATGAAGCAACACTTGGCTTCACTCCCAGCCATTTTGGCTCCGGAAATAGGAGGAACGATCTCTATCTACCTTTCGATTGCTGAAAAGGCCATAAGTACGGCTCTAATCATTGAACGAAACAAAGTTCAGATACCCGTTTACTTTTTCAAAACTTCAAAATTAGCAGAAATCAAATATTCTCCTTTGGAAAAACTTGTTCTAGCCCTAGTCCGAACGGCTAGAAGGCTTCAAAAGTACTTTCAGTCACACCCGATACAAGTGGTCACTGACTAACCTATTAAGAATGTGCTTGAAAAACAAAAAAAAATCCGGACGATTAGCCAAATGGATTGTGAAACTAGGTGAACACAAAATCACCTATGTCCTGAGAAAAGCTGTCAAAGCTCAAATCTTCGCTGACTTCATCTTGAAAGTCCGTAAAAAAATCCATAACAGAAGTTAATACAACTGCAGCTGAACCCTCCAACCCTGATACCTGGAAGCTTTTTACCGATGAGGCTTCTAGTATCGAAGGGTCAGGGGCTGGGCTAGTTTTAATTAACCCTGAAGGGTTAGAATTCACATATGCTCTTTGGCTTGTATTTCAGACTACCAATAATAAAGCCAAGTACGAAGCATTGATCACTGGGCTAAAGCTAACCAAAGAAATGGGGGTTCAAAAGCTTCAAGTCCTCACAAACTCTCTCAAGCCAAGACAATAATAGCTGCCTAGCAAAAGAACTCAACATGAATAAGTACTGAGAGAAATTAATGAACGCATTTCAAACATGTGCCATCAAATAAATTCCAAGATCTCAAAACAAGAAAGTTGATGCACTAAGCAAGCTTGCATCTCTTACGTTTACCCACCTCACCAAGAAGGTACTAGTTGGGGTATTAAAAACCTCATCCATCTAAACACTGGAGGTTCAAGATGTGATCACTAAAACAGGGCCAAATTGGATGACTCCCATTGAAAGGTTCCTCAAAATGGTGAATTACCTAATGACCAGACTGAGGCTAAAAGGGTCCGTATCAAGTCAAGGCAATATGTGTTACAAGGAGATATCCTTTACAAAAAGGATACCTTGCACCACTACTTCGATGCGTTGGCCCAAAACAAAGCCAATATCTGATCAAAGAGGTTCACGAAGGGATATGTGGAGCTCATTGTGGCCCAAAATCGGTAGTGTCAAAGTTGATGAACCTCGGACACTTTTGGCCTTCCATGCATTGAGATACCTCCGAACAACTGCGAAAGTATGAAGCTTGTCAGTTACATGCTCTGGTACCCAAAAGCCCCAAACATGACCCCGTTCCCATCTCCTCGGCTTGACCATTTCACAAGTAGGTAATAAACATCGTTGGTCCATCCCCATTAGCCAAATGAGGAGTCAAGCTCTTATTGGTAGCCGTGAATTACTTCACCAAGTGACCAGAAGTAAAACCATTGGCAAAAATCTCAGGGAAACATGTCATTGATTTCGAAAGCATAATCTATCGTTTTGGGCTCCCAGGGGTACTAGTCATGGATAACGGGAAAAATTTTGCCGAGAAACCTTCTAGCTCCTGGTGCAAGGAGTTCAGAATAACTCAAGTATTCAGCTCGGTAGTTTACCCACAATCCAATGGCCAGGTTGATAGGACAAATCACAACATTGTTGAAGGGATTAAATCTCGATTGGGAAGGTACGACAACAACTGGCTCGAGTAGCTTCCCAATGTGCTATTGGAAATTCAAACAACCGAGAAAACAAGCCACAAGAAAATACCCTACAGCCTAGTGTTTGGATCAGAGGCTGTAATCCTAGCTGAAATCGGAGCAACAACACAAAGAACAATTAACATCGACCTCAAGCCAAATAAGAAAGAGACGATGTTGAATTGGGAACTCCTCGAAGAGGCTCGTGATCAAGCAGCCATACAAAAAGAAAGGTACAAGCAAAACATGGAATTGTATTACAATACACAAGTGAAGCATGAACGCTTCAAGCCTGAGGACCTTGTGCTTCGAAATAATGATGCCTGCAAGAAAGAAAGCCAAGGAAAGCTTGGCCCTAAGTAGGAAGGGCCATACACTATCCTTAAAGCCTACAAAGGGGGATCATACATGTAGGATCAAGAAACGACCTAACGAGTCGATCAGCAGAGTGCTCAGACAGAATTAGAGGCGGAAGTCATTGATCATGTCTTTGTTTAGCTTGTATTCACTATTAACTGTCTCGTTTATTGATCTAGAAGCAATTTACACCACGTAGACACTTCGACAGCACCTCGGCGTCGGAAACAAGAAAGTTACAAATGATTTTGTATGTAGGGTATTTATAGAGGTTGCTATTTCGTTTGAAAGTGGCATGTGTTACTTCAAACGAAATTACACATGTTAATTTCGTTTGAAGGTGTCACATGTCATGTTCAAACGAAATTACATCAAATACTCATAAAACCTACCCTATTTCTCGTATAACGCACCCTGATCTAACAATTGTAATGTAAGACTCGATACAAGACGAAGTCGACAGACATAATGCACCAACAGCCTCCCCCTCGGATGTTGACGAGTCTGAAGTATCGAGTCTTCGCATCTTCAGTCTCTATCAGTCTCTGGGCTTCCCAAACTTCTCTTCTAATCCAAGACTCGAACGAAGATGAAGTCGACAGACAACTGCACCAACAGACTCCCCCTTGAATGTTGACGGAATCTTCAGTGAGAATATTCATCATGACGAATCTTCAATCTTGATCGGTCTCCTTTCTTTCTTAACATGTACCAGGATCTTCTCTTTTGCTCTAACCTCGTCAGACTCCCCCTTTCATCATGCTGGGATCGTCGTCTGGAATTAGTTATCACATTGAGATCAATCCCTGGCTTTATCTTTGATCAGCTCATCTTCTGCACAAATTTTCTCATCACCACATAAGTTTTTACTTAAATCAATAAGAAAAACTTACTGATAGAAATCATTCAATCATAATAGTTACATCAAGTTCAAATTAATGACCTTGATTAACTAATCTAACGTCTTTCACAAAATAAATTTCTTTATTTAAGCACATATTTCCAACCCTGTTCATCATGTTCAGCACTTGGAATTTTGAAATTTAGCTCTTCAACATCTGTTGTCTAAAATCTTTTTGAATTTTTCAAAATTTATGCTAAAACACTCAGAAAATCTTTTTGGATTTTTTTTTTATAACAAAGGAATGCAGTAAAGAAATATTTACACACAATATTTTTTGCGAGTTTGTGTAAGAGGATCATATCAGTTTTTGAGACAATTCACTGGCACCATTAAGATTTAACATTTTCAGTTCCAAGCGATTCACGTAGATTGACGATATTGTTATCCACCTAAACTCAATCTAAAAACTTTCGACATGCTTACCGATACGTTTAAGGTATATTTAGATAGCACTAAATTCTTATGGACCCCACGATCTCAGCATATCCCCTCATCATGCAATACACTGACTCAAGTAATGCCTTTAAACTTTCATCAACTGTGATTTGTGCGAAAACAAAGCAGAATGTTTAAACATTAACAATCAGGTCGATACTTCCGTATACGCAGAGAAAGTCTAATGTTTAAACAAAATAAGAAAATAAAAATAAGTTGAAGTTGTTTAGGCTTTAACCACCAGGTCGATACTTTCATATACGCAGAGGTGATCCAAAGCTTAAACGAAACACCAAAGAAAATAAAGCAGAACTTTTAGGCAATAACATCCAGATCGATACTCACGTATACGCAGAGGATGTCCAATGCTTAAACAAAATAAAGAAATAAGACAAGTTTAAATCTTTGCAAAATAAAATGCACAATCACAGCGATTTTTCAGCAAAGTTGTGAAAGTTCACAAACTTAACCAGTTTTATGTCTTTTGACAATCAGCGATTACTGAGTAGCCACACAATCAAGAAGGACAAAACTAAGTACTATGCTTTCAATCATGTTTCCCACTAGAACTAGGCTTTTTCATTTAGGTTTGTATCATTATCGCAAATCTACTAGTCTAGCTGAGCCTACCGTCACATCTTTAGTAAGATCGTTTATCACATTTTATCTCTTCATTTCTTTAGCATGCTGTGACATGAATTCTCAACTTTTACCTCAACATATGGCTATGTGGCTCCTTTGTTTCTGAAGAAACAAATTCATTGCCAGCAACTTTCTTTTTCTTCTCTTTTGTCCTCAGATTTGCATCTGATGAATTCGTTTTGGTTGACTTATCGGTCTTAGGAGAACAAAACGATTTATCAGAACTATTATTTGCTTGTTTGATGTATCCGAGGACAAAATCTTTTCGAGATATTCTCTCGCTTTCTTCCTCTTCTTCCTCAGTCTGTCTTTCTGCCCCTGTGAAAGCTTTACTTTCTTTTCTTCCATTTTCTGTTCTTTGGGCTTAACATTGACTGGTTTCTTTGCCAATTTCTGAGAATCAGCCCTCGATCTTTCCCTTGATCTCATTGGACAGTCTCTTGCAATATGACCTTTGATTTGGCAATTATAGCATCTCCTCGTCTCAAACCACTGATTTTGGCAGTTAACAGCAATGTGTCCTCGAACACCACAAGTGTAACACACTCTGTTATCATACCAATCACCACTTTCACACCAAACATTCAGATCATAGCATTGTTTGGCTTAGTGGTAATCATCACTCTTCCTGTTTGCTGGATTTGGCTTTTGAGCACTATGGTCAAACCTGCACCACTTATTACCAACTGTTTTTGAATTTTGATTTTTCAATTTTTGTGGTTTTTTATCACGATTGGATGATTGAACTGATGAGCTTTTATTTTCTTTTTGAAGATTTTTTGGTTTTTTTATTCTTTTGTTTTTGTTCCACATTCTTCTTTACAGGTTTTTGCGTTGAGCATTCACCTTTCTCAGTAGAATGTAGAACAGTTTCTTGAAACATTTCATTTAATTTTAAAAATATTTTTCTTTTTTCAACTTCATCATCTGTTTTCACATCACAATCTTCAATTTTGACTTTGTCAAAATTTGTGACATTGTCACTTATTGGAACAGAATTGATCGGTTTTGGACAGACATGTGATGTAGAATTCACAAAACCTTTCAATTTATTCTCAAGCTCATCAATTTTATTCCGAGCAAGTTCAGCTTCATTTTCAAGTCGAATGATTTTCTGAAGATGAGAATTGATTTCAATCTGTTTTTCAAGATTATTGTTAAAAATAACAGATTTTTCATCTTCTAAAACCTTCATTTGACTTTGAAAATCTTTTTCATATTTAATTTTTCATTTTCAAAATCTTTTTCTTTTTCTTTCAAAATTTTGTTTTCTAATGTCAAACTGTCCACATCACTCAACAGTTTGACATTTTCTGATTTTAATTTTTCACAATTAACACACATCTCAAGAATCTGTTTCTCATCATCTTTCTTCTTGTCTTTCAAAGCTGAAATCTCTTCAGTCTGTTCCTCTCCCACTTGGACACCTTTATTCTTGCTCCTTTTTTAATATTGATTTTCCATATAGACTTTTCTTATTCACAGCATTGTTCTCCATTTGTTCTTTAAGCTTCTTAATGAATTGACAAATTGCTAATCCATAGTATTCTCCTGTTCTTTTTAAACTCAAAAGATATGTATCCCATTCTTTCTGAGGTAAGGCATTGGCTAATTTCTCAACCCATTCATTTGGACTTTTGGTTATACCTTTCTCGGACATTGAACGAACAAGATGACTATATCTCTCAATGATATTCCTTGTACTTTCACCTAGACAATTTGAAAACGAGTTAAACTCTTTTATTAATAAAAGTGTTTTATTATCCATATTAAAGAAATTTATATCCCTGATACGGAAACACGTTTATCAAAACAGTCACTTTAAACGAAATATCAAGTTCAAACTAGATCACCTTTCAAACGGAATACCTTTCTCAAACAAACTACCTAATTTCAAACAGAACCCTTTCAAACAATATGACTAATTTCGTTTGAAATAACAAGTCTCTCAAACGAAATTGCTGAATATGTATAGACTTCCAAACGGAATTGCAACCTTCAACCTAGATCTCTAATTTCGTTTGAAGCAACAAGTTTCTTCAAACGAAACTGCTGATATTGAATGGTCTTTCAAACGAAATTCTTCTTTGAAACAGGATTGCCACTTTTAAACGAAATCCTCAAACGGTATTACAGGTTCAAACGATATTAACCAGTTGTTCAAGTGAAATACTCGAATTCAAACGGAATTATCCAGAACCTTCAAACGGAATCAGTCTACTATGTGCACACTCAAACGAGATTATCAAGTTCTTTCAAACGAAATCAGCAATTATGCACTATCTCAAACGAAATCAGCAATCAAGTTCAAACGAAATCAGCATGACATCATCATTTCGGTCCAAACTTTGTTCAATTGATCAAGCAAATGGTCGAATTATGATCTGAAACTCTCAAGGGTTTGTTAAAACAAAATTACACACACATTGTGAGAATTGTAGCCAATTTTAACCGTGAAAACTTGATTAAGTTTGAAAAGAAGGTGTAGAAATCAGAATTTTCCAGCAAAAACGAGCTAAACGGTAAGAACTCTTCCTCCTGAGCTCTGATACCACATGTAGGATCAAGAAACGACCTAACGAGTCGATCAGAAGAGTGCTCAGACAGCATCAGAGGCGGAATTCATTGATTCTGTCTTTGTTTAGCTTGTATTCACTATTAATTGTCTCTTTTATTGATCTAGAAGCAATTTACACCACGTAGACACTTCGACAGCACCTCGGCGTCGGAAACAAGAAAGTTACAAATGATTTCGTATGTAGGGAATTTATAGAGGTTGCTATTTCGTTTGAAAGTGGCATGTGTCACTTCAAACGAAATTACACATGTTAATTTCGTTTGAAGGTGTCACATGTCATGTTCAAACGAAATTACATCAAATACTCATAAAACCTACCCTATTTCTCGTATAACGCGCCCTGATCTAACAATTGTAATGTAAGACTCGATACAAGACGAAGTCGACAGACGTAATGCACCAACAATACAAGCTGGCAGGCCCGCAAGGCAAAAAGCTTCCCCGCGATTGAGATGGCAAAAACCTTAAAAGGTTCCATGTTTAACCAAAACGTGTTACAAATAGTTCCAAAAAGTTGTTCTATTCCCCTAGTAATCAAAGTACTTTGAAATGAATGAACAATGAATTTGTCTTTCTATCCTATAATCAGGTTGAGAACCTAGCAAGAAACTCCATGGCAAGGACCATGTAAGGGGATGAGCTCCCATGCCACATCGCTCAATAGGTTCAAGGGTTGAATGGACCTATATAAAGGGTGAGTTCCTAAATCAATACAACTCCATGAGACTCATAGAAATCTTAAAAAACATGTCTCATAGACGGGTTTGAACAGCCTACACCAAATGTTCCTTAAGTCCCAACATTGGCTTACGAACCAAAAAGACTCTAAGTGAATGTCATACATAGGATAGAGGTTGTATCTTCTTGTTAAAAATATCCTAAGGCTAAGTGACTGCAGCACTGAACCCTTTAAGGTATAAATAACATAAGATGCACCACCCAAAACAAAGACAACATACAAAACCAATGAAAACACCAGGGAGTAAACAGAACAACACAATAAACATAGTAAGATAAGTTAAAGATAGCAAGGGCCATACTGGCCATCAAACATAAAACATTGTCCACAAGCCTTCCAGGCTTTAACCACCAAGGGACCTAAACGGTTCCCTTAAAATAAAAGGATGTTCAAACAAACAATCCATAACATTGTTCAACATGCTAAGAAAGCTATGAATTAAGGTTTCTTTTTCACCTGGCAGCATCAGAGATGGTAGACTTTGTTGCATCATCCTTCTTCGAAACCCCATCATCTTGGGTGTTTTTAGCATTTCTCTTTTTCCTCCCTACGACACCCGCTGTCCTGGAGGCTTCAAGGCTTAAACCCTTTGAGCTCTCACCACCTTCAGAACACGTTTCCTCGCTATGTCCGGAGCAAGGACGTTTCTTCGAGAGGGGCCTCAACACTTCGTTACAAACAACCTCATTAAGGCCCTGGGGTTTTAGCTCCTGCAAGACAGGAAAAGATTTACCAAAACACTTGGAGACTTCACCCACATAAGGGTAAACCATATGCTCAATCTTAAAAATTGTTCCCTTGAAGACTTTGAAGGCTTTGGGTTGAAAAAGAGAAGACTTTTCCTAAGGCTCCCCAGGTTCACAAAGCTTTATAACCAGCAAACAAACCTTGGCGTCTCACATGAGCAAGAAGCTTGGTGTACACATCACCCAAGACTTTGTTGAACTCCGAAGAATGGAGAAGATAGGTAACCACTTGCTAGAATCCATGCTCAATGAGCCGTTTATTATCACCAGTTGCCTGGGAAAATGAAGCCTTTAACCCTTCTTTCTCCTCCAAGGAGGCTAGTTCTGAACCTCCAAAGCAGCCCTATTAACCCTGACTTGAACCTTGTCAGCTTCCAAGCGTTTTTCCAACTCAACCATCTTAGTCTTGTGCTGAGAAGAAAGCTCATCAATCCTCAACATCAGCTTTTCTCCCTCCCAGCATAACCCTCTGCCTCCTTCTTTAGAGTAGCTAGTGAAGCCTTCATCTCATCCCTCTTCTTCGAGAAGACATCATATTCTCGCATCCTCCTGCGAAATCGGGATACACCCTCTGGAAGCAAGGCAACAACGTTACAAGCACCCATTACCATTTTTCGAAATCATCAGGTCATCATCCATAGATGAGCAAGAACCTCGAACAACAGGAGAATCAAAGTGGGTAAGAACATCCTCACAAACGGATGAAGGCTTGAAGTTGTCACCAACTGTGACCTTCCAATCCGGCACATAAACCTCCCCTGGATTAACATGGGTGGAACCTTCACCACCCCTCCCGGAACCCTTCAAGCTCACAACCTTTTTACCCGCCGCCTTGCTCCCCTTACCAATCACCAATGGTAACTCTTTGTCTTTCATAAATTTTCCTCAACCCAACTTCTAAATCATCTAAAGCCTCTATGTCATCGCTCAGTTCCACTGGCTCAGAAGCCGATGGATGGTCGGCAGCCTTTATCAAACGACGGTTTGAACGGCGAGTAGAGACTTTGTAAGCAACAACCTTGGTAAAACCCTTGGCGTTTGGGACGTTCACATGGCCTGAACCCTTGAACCTATGTTCAGTGTTCCTGGCAACAATATATTCACCGGGCGTGGCCTCAGCATCCCCAAACACAACATCAGAGGTACCATCACTCTTGATAAAACAAAACATCATACCCTGATCATCCTTCATGAGCACAGGATCACGATCTGGCTTGTCCCACAAAGTGCTCACACCCATCAACACTTAAAGGTGTTCAGGAAAGGGACGAAGCCTCGAAGGATATTTCCTAAATGGCTTTTAACAACCAACTATCTAGTTCAGACTCAAATGGCTTAAGCTTGTTTAACACAGCATCAGTGTGCCTCCAAACAAGCTTGAAGGGAACAATGGACTCAGAAATCCAGAAAAATCGGCACTTCCAAGAACCAAAGGTAGTAACCATTGAGGAAATCAAATAAACATCAACTGGGGATGTCTCAAACGTGGATCTTCGTTCTTGGTCAACCGGAAGAAACATCAACGATGGGCCATACCCTATCACAAAACCTCAAATTGTAAAGTCCCAGCAAGACCTTAAGGGTGTAACTGACCAAACGACACACGATAATACTCTAAAACATTCAGAACAAAGACCGAAAATGGAGGACGCAAGTTGGAAAACTCAGCAATAAAGAGCAATTGAACCAACGGGACACTAATCGATCGATTTGCCAAAACCCAGAGCCACCGGATTAAACTTTAGATCGATCCCCCATTCTTTACAAAAAGCCTCAACTTCCTCTTGAGTGAGACAAGTTGAAGCCTTTAAGCCTTCAAGCCTTAAAACCTTGAAGCCTATCACATCTACTATCATTCTGAAATTCAAATCTCAAAACTCAAACGCCTTAAAGCCTTGAAGCCTTTAAGCAATAAAAAATAATGTGTAAAAGTCAGAAGCATTTGAGCTTACATCCCAAACACCTCTGACTTGGGGGGGCTGATGACGGGGGTAGCCCAAATCTCAATAAAATGACTAATATACATAACAGCTTAAAAGGTTGAGAGGTTCAATACGCGCGAACTCAGGTGAACAATAAAAAGGACAAGCACAGTGTCCGGTCACATCAATACTTAACATGTGAACCATTTCTGCACAGACAAAACATGTGCACAGAGAACAACCTTTTATCCGCAGGTCTAAAGCCTCCAACCCCCAAACGGGTAATTCCTCCACTGTAGCCTTGGATCCATGGTCACAAGCTTCCTCTTATAGAATACATCTTATCTATAAGTACCAGCTCCAACAACCATATCAAGGACACCAGATCAGTTGGGCTAACATATACTCTCTGATCTTCTCTCCTCTCTTAAGAACAAGTTTCATACTTGCTTCTCTTCTTCACTTCAAACAGCATTGCTTCGCTAACAACTTCATTCCGGCTTGAATTCCCTTCAGGCTGGAATCAAAAATGAATAATAAACAAGTGATCCAACCCCACGTGCTACAAACGTGGGAGGACCCCACGACCTGCGTTAGGCTAATCGAAACCCTTGAACCCTTTTACCCGGAGATATCGCTACAGGCCTTGGTCTTGTATTTGTTGTATCAACAATTATCATGTTTATGAACATTTGAAAAATTTATCTATTTCAATATCATTATCAAATTTTCAATTTTGAAAATCAATATCATATTAAATGATATGATTTGCAAATACTAAGCATTGAATTGTGATAACGATATCTATTACAAAAAAAAAAGATTGGTAAGGAGGTTTTGTAAAATTTGAATGTCAAAATTGTTTATCAAAGTTGAAAAGCTTGACTTCATTATATTTTTTTAGATGTAAATTTGTTCTTTAATGAACCCGTTTACACAATGATTAGAAATTAAGAAAGTTTATCTTTAATTTTTTTTCTTTTTAAATTTGCAAACACTGAGTGCTATTGGGTTAAATCGATCAACGTCCCGCCGCAACGGCCAGCCGAACGAGTCAAGTCGCAAGAATTAAATCAGTTGGAGACGGCTTTAACCGGTGCGGTTTTTGGGTCGGGTGATGTCCGGATCTGGACTGCGCATCCATCGCAACAATTTTCGGTTAGAAGTCTCAGAGGTTTGGTGCAGCAACGAGTTTATTCGGGTATCGTCTTTGGTTTTGCTGAAACAAATAGGTCCCGCTAAAAGTGAACTTCTTTGTATTGGCGAGTGGTTATGGATGCGGATCCAGGGGTGTTTTGTGGGTTTCCGGGAACCCCCTCGGTTTGGAAAAAATGAAAAAAATAGTGGAATTTTTATATGATTTAAAAAAAATAGCGAGAATTAGTGAAAATCTACCAAAAGGAAACCCGGTAGAAAAAATTCCTGGATCCGCCAGATAGGATACCGTCGGCAGTGAATTTGGCGAGAAGAAATATTCAATTGGTTTGAATCATTGCTTTTTATGAGGAGATACACCAGAATCAACAGAACACATATTTATATCTTCTAGAATGGTGTAGAACACGTATTTATATCTTGTAGAATGGTACAGGCAAGTCCGGGACTTTGTGATGCAAGGTTAGTGGGCTAAAGGTTTTTGTTAGCATAAGCAAAGGAGGGGGTCTGCGAAGTGGAAGTTGGCTATATATACGGTTCTCCAAACCTCGGTATGGTGCATGTGGCGGTGCAGAAACGACGCGGTATTCAACAATACACAACCGAGCATTACGAAGATCAAAGGTGAGATAAAAACTCTTAGCTTCTTGTAGCTAAAAAATAGATCATGGGCGGAAGAGTAAAATGGGAGAATTCGTGTGATTTTAGTTTAGTAAGTATTGGAATCTAATATAATATTTCTTGGTGGATGTAATGACGTCCGGCTAGTTAGTTGTTAGCCGGATCATTCTTTCTAATAAAATTTCGTTGGTCTTTCAAAAAAAAGTTGCTAATTAAGTTTCATTCAAAGTGATGTGGGTTAGCCCAACCCAACCCGTTTTGACCCATTATTCAGGCCATGTTTGGATGAGCTTATTTTACCTCTTTATTACTTATTGACTTTTTTGAAAAGGAGTTTTTATGAAATGGTGTTTGTGTAATAAGGTGAAAATGAACTTTTTAAGCATTGAAAAGAAGAAATGAAAAAGTCACTTGGTTTTGTGACTTTTTCAAAAAGGAGATAAGGAGGTTTTCTTATGGAGATGGTGTAATTTTGTTAGCTGAGCCGTACTTTTCCCTGTGACATTAGTGTGGGCCTGTGACATTAGTGTGGGGTTTGTTGTTTCTCCCTTTGTTGTAATGGGTTCATCTAATCATCTCTCCAAAGTGCACTAATTTTTAACGTTATTTTACTAATTTCGTGAAAATAACGTTAAAAAGAGGGGATCGTTAATCAGGCATCATGTGGTGGCGTTGATAGCCGAAAGACAAGGGGGTACATGCATCAATTGGCGTTTGTCTCAATTGCTGAGTGTTATGTGCCTTATGTCCAAGGCTTGATGCAAAACCACAATCGAGCCGGGGGTCTCATTGGAAGCAGCCTCTCTATTCCTACGGGGTAGAGGTAAGGCTGACTACATCCCACCCTCCTCAGACCCTACCTTAGCTTTGCTATAGGTGGGATATACTGAGTACGATGATGATGATGATGATGATATTTACCTTGCCTTTTTCAAAAGAAAAAAAAAACCTTTCTGGGCCATGCCATGTTATTCTACCATTTACGAACATCTTTCTTCCACTTGAAGTGTGGCATACCATTTACGAACATGTGTCTTTCATTTAGCTAATATTTGATGGAAGATGCAAAATAAAAAAAAAATGGTAGCATGGAGCTCACTTAAGATGTTATATAAACATTTATGATTAATCAAATTTAAATATTCAACCCGTGAGTATTCACGGGTATAATCTACTGCTATATACAACATACGAATTAAGGGAGGTATCTAAAGAGATGACATTGCAATCAAGACCCAAAATTCTGGGAAACCTTTACTTAAATTTGAGGCAAGAGCCAATCACTCAATCAGTGTACTCAACACTAAACTAATGGTAAACTTAATCTCTAAGCCAAAAACATGCTTCACCCAAAAGACATTATATATACTAGAAATATTCGTCTCTTTCATGTCCTTATAACGCCCACAGGGGTGGTGTTGGAGGTGTTATCAAGCCATTTCACGTCCCTAAAACGTCCATTACTCATGATCTTAACATGATAATGACAGTACATGAATCAGTCGGTTGATCCCACCGCAATTGATTTGGACACGGTTCAACTATTTTCCTATAATACCGGTTTATGATCTAAACTTGTTTGTCCTAAAATCGATTTTGAACAACCCAAACCGGTCAGGAAAAATATTAAAAGTTGTATGAAACTTACCTTGCTAATTGATTATAAATAATAGAGTAACTTTTAGAAACTTTAACAAGATTATTCATATATTTATATATTTTGCATGTTTTATAATCATTTTATATACATAAAGTAACTAAATTGATTATAAATAATAGAGTAAATTGCTAAAATGGTCCTTAAGGTTTGGGCATTTTGTCATTTTCATCCAAAACAACTTTTTGTACAACATAGTCCTTCACTTTTGGGATTTTTTGTCATTTCATCAAAACGTCTGACTTTTTTTTGCCAAAATCGTCCCTAAGATTTGGGATCTTTTCCCATTTTCATCCTAATGTTTGATAGAAAAATAAAACAAATTAGATTTTTGGATGAAAATGGCAAAAAATCCAAAGTGAAGGAGTATATTGTACAAAAAAGTTGTTTTGGATGAAAATGACAAACATGCCCAAACCTATGGACGATTTTGGCAATTTACTCTAAATAAATATATTACGGTTTTAGTAAATTAATAAAAACCTTACATTTTTCTTACAAATCTTAATACTTTAACCAATGTATAGTTTTATAGATAATTCAAAATAATTTATTCATTCATTAATGTTGATTTAAGATATATGTTAGAAGCTCACATTTGAATCGTGACATCTGGAGAAGAGGTGCGGCCCGCTGCACCCGCTGGCTCACGGGGAGTGGCAGACTCAATGTTAAACCATTTACGGTCACCGGCCATGAGCCACCAGCCGGCAACACCTTATGAGCCATGAATGTGTCATTTATTTTGTCTCTAACCCGGTGGTGGCGTGGATACCGGTCACGCAACCCGCACCATATTGTACCATCGCTTTAACTTTAACATAAATTATTGAGTCGGTAAAAGTATATAAAAAAGAGAGAGAAGACCACGTTTTAATATTTAAAAATAATGATTTTAAAAAGTTATAATAAAAGCTATTATATAAAAATGATAGTAAAATAATCTAAATAAAGGCATATAATGCAAGATTAATTTTTTAATATATTTAAGAAACACTAACCTAATCATGTAGATTAGATAATGCTCAATCGGGTGAATGGAGATCCGATCTTCACAAGCTCCATAACTTAATTGATTTGTAAAACTAACCATACCGTGAGACTCGCTACGAGAATGAGAGGTTTGAGGTTCTTCTTCTAACCACCCTCCGAAGTGAGAAAAAATATTTTTCTTTTGGAGTGAATTATAAGTGGGAGTGAGAGTATTAAATGAAATCACGTTGATGGAGTGTAGCATTTACAGCACGAGGAATGGGAGATCATTGGGTGAGACGTTGTTGTCAGGAATATCCATTTGATCTCCTTTCTTCTAACCGTTAGTGTTTGCAAAAGAGTGTGTGCGCCTGCGGCCTCTTATTGGCCACACGTCGTTTCATGTTGTCCTTGTTGTCTCTCTTGTCACGTCGCTTTCAGGATGTCCTTGTTGTCTCTCTTGTGTCAACCGTTAGTGGAGGTTTGGGAGGGTATGAATCGACGACGCCTAATTGGCCAGATGTTGTTGTCACCTGTACTTCTTGTCTCCTCTACGATAATTGCTAGCGGAGATCTCATTGTACACTAATCTACTCACCGTCATTGGTTGCATGTCGCTTTCACCTTGTTCCTTTTTTTACTTTGTGTTGGCATATCTCCACGTGGCATATCTTCACCTTGTTCCTTTTTTTTAACTTTGTGTTGGCATATCTCCACGTCGCTCTTTAAGTTCATGAGTCCCAATTCACCTTAGCCATCCTAACCGTACACTGTAAATGAAAACCCAATCATCCACATGAGCGTGTTGTCTTTCATCAGTGTGATTTATGGATTATCGAATACCCATGATTTACATTCTTGTTTTCTATTAGATATTAAATAATTGATCAACATGGGGTATCAAGATGTTGATTAATCAATTCTTTCATTTCCTTAAACTGAAATTAAATTTGGAAACAAGAAACACATCGAGTTTAGGGCGTTGAATTAGACGTTCAGCAAAAAATGTCTTTGTTTGAGTAATTGTAGGACATGGGTCACAATTATAATAAAAATTATATAAATAAATATAAAAACTGTAAAGATACTCTCTTTATATAATTTTGGAAAATTGTAGTACCCGTACCGTGTATAAATCCATACAAAATTAAATATGAAATACAACATATTTAAATAAATCGATTCAAATCATTATCTTTGACAAGAGCTTGAGAAGCGTCTTCTTGTACAATTTCCGCTACGAGAACTTGAACCGCATCTCCTTGTGCGATCTTCTTGGATGCAAAAATGAACAAACTGATGTTGACGGTTGTGGCTGAGGCACGTGTTCAACACGCTTCCCTTAAAACAGATTTCGCGCTTTTATTGAAGACGACGCATTTGTCTCCCAGGGTACAACAGCCGAAGCAATCTGTACTGCCGGAGATGGCTCACGCGCCCGAGTTTACACCGGGTAAAATTGTAGTATTTAAACCTGTGGAACGGATAAGCAGACAATGGTGGTGGAAACGAGTAGAGAGTACTCCTCTCTATAGTTAGTCTTCAATTATCACTCTTTTTCAAATATTTCTTTTTTTCAAGTATTCTTCATATATGCATCATGTATATTTCTTCTAATAACAAATAAGACACATAGCCTACTAATTATACATGAATTGAAGGAGAGTTAAGAGTCTCAATTAATTAGAGACTTAACATTCTAATAAAAAGTAATCAAATGTCATCAATAAAACTTTACTCGAGAGTTTTATCATATAAAGAGTTTACTATTATTAATTTCAATGAATTAATTTCCATTCATCAGATTCTAAATTTCAATGAATTAATTTCCATTCACCACATTCTAATTTTCTCACACAGTAGTTTGCTAATGAATATAAGGGAGTTTGGTTGCACATTTGAGTTTGTTACTAATAAATCACAAAAGGGGGCTCAGTTCTAGTGGTTTTGGTGGAATAGGTGGATGGTTGGATATTGATCGTTTAGTTGTTTGATGATGAGATGTATAGAGATACTGAATAGTAGTCAATAATTTTCTACATGCCAGTATAGGTGGCTGGCGAAAAAGAAATGCAACAGTCACGAGTAGAAGCGTCTCTGAGAATTCACGTACCCTGTTCGAGCTTGAAAAATGTGCCATTCCGTAATGTTTTATGATTATTTTCAAAAAAAAAATCACTTTAATATTGGGCTCAATAAACCTAATGTCAAGTGGGCTAAATTCTAAAGCATAAAAATGATTTGTAAATGGACCTATATTGGAATTGGTATATGTTTACTATTTAAAAAAATAACACATACATATCGGATTTTTTTTTTAAATTGCGTGTCCCTCGAAATCACGGGTCTTGTGCGGATGTCCTCCCCGCACACCATCAAAGCCGCCACTGGTCATGAGTTCTCGAAAATGCTATTATTCCTTTATTGTTCTTAGTTTGGGGAACTCGTTTTGAGGTACGTGTATGAACATCCTTTTATCTTTATAACTAAGGGGGTGTTTGGCTAAATTTTTCCACACCTCCTTATAACTTATTGACTTTTATAAAATGTTAATACGGAGAAAAAATGTTTGACAAACTCAAAAGAACTTTTTAAAATAACCTCTTGTATAGAGAGGAAAAGTCAGTTTTAAAAAGTTAGAAAATTGTGACTTTTTAAAGCTTCTTATAACTTTTCATAGAAAATGGTGGATTTTTGAAGCTCCTTAGTCATTTAACATGAATAACATAAAACAAACACTTTTTAAAAAATAACTTATTGATTTATTGGCTTTTCCTACCACATAAGCTAATCCAAACACTTTTTTAAAAACTTTTTTTTTAAAAAGTCATAAGTCAATAAGTCATTTTAATAAAAAGTTCTTTTTGAGTTAAATAAGCTTAGCCAAACACCCCTAAATTATGAAACTAGTTTATAAAAGGATGTGGATGATTTTCTTATTTGGGTAGAAAGCCTAGTAAGTAATCTGGACCATTTATTTATTTAATCAAGTGCTAAGATTAAATGAGTGAAATTGAAGGAAAAAAAGAGACGCGTGGGTTTGTCTAGAGCATTCTAGTCAATCAAAGGCAATAGTTTCTCTCTCCTCTAATTCCCCCTTAGTTTTTAAACATTAATAACTCTTTCATACGACATTATTTTTTTATAAAAATTGCACAAAAAAAGCGAACGTTTTTTTTATCTTTAAAACGAGTATAGTATTGCTATATTTTCGAAAAAAATTTCGAAAACCCAGTTGCGTAAAACGCAATGGAAAAAAAAACCTAAAAATTATATTTTTCTAAAACGCAATGCACAAAAAACACAAAGAAATGTCTTATTTGTAAAACGCAATGAGCAGAAAACACAAAAAAAAATGTTTTACTTCTAAAACGCAATAGCCTAAATACACAAAAGAAAGTGTAGTTTCTAAAACGCAATAGACTGAAAACACATAAAAATATGTTTTACCTAAAACACAATGCACCAAAAACACAAACAAATGTCTTATTCCTAAAACGCAATGGCCAGAAAACACTTAAAATGTCTGTTTTCTAAAACGCAATGGACTGAAAACACATAAAAAAGGGTTTTTACCTAAAACGCAATGCACCAAAAAACACAAAAAAATGTCTTATTAATAAAACGCAATGGCCAGAAAACACTTAAAAATGTCTCATTTCTAAAACGCAATGGCCTAAAAAAACAAAAGAAAGTGTTCTCTCTAAAACGCAATGGACTGAAAACACCTAAAAATGTGTTTTACCTAAAACACAATGACTAAACACACTTTAAAAATGTGTTTTTCTAAAACGCAATGACTAAAAACACTTCAAAAATGTGTTTTTCTAAAACACAATTGTCACACCCCGATATTTCCACATATTACCAGTGGGCCCGGTGGGGAGTATCGTGACGTGGTTAATATCATCATAATCAATTAATCACAGTCAATGCACAGCGGAAGTCTAAAGTAAATATATTACAAACCGATTCAAAAGTAACATCAATATTACAAACGGATTGTATGATGGATCCACAGGCGGATCTTAAAACAGAAAGATAAACACTGTTCAACAGACTTTAGACGTTTAGAACCTGCAAGATTCCCTATTAACGCCCTGAGCTCCCAGCCAATCACGTACAGTACCTGTCACTTAATCTTTTTGGAAAATACGTCAGTTTACACTGGTAAATACAATTAACTGACTCTTTTGAAAAGTTGTTTAAGAAAATTGATTTAATGCACAAGGCAGAAATATCCTTTTATAACTTGGGACAATTATATAAAAATAATCTTGTATACAGATTTATATGTTCTTTATACATTCAGGGCCCGATGTAGAAACCGAGTCAAGATTAACAGACACACCACAAGTATAGGCCCACAAGAGAGTGAGATACCGTTTTTCTTATCCAACTGTCAGGTGTATGCCTACACCCCGTGATTAAGACGTGGCCATTTTCTTAATAATGATGCCAAGGATATCCGGGACATGGTCATTAACCCCCAAAGGCTTTATTTCAAACAAGACAGATTAAAACGGGTTACCTCAATAATTTAATCACAATCCGATTAAACATTCAATACCCGACCAAGCGGTATTACTATAATACCGTATCCCAAGCTCGTATAGGGAAAATAAGTTAAAAGTATTTACCTGAGCTAAAATGTAATTTTATTCTCAGCCGTATATTCAAATCAGTAAGCACAAGTACCTCTACTGGGGATCTCAATCTGGAACGAAGGTTTTATTAACCTATTAGATTCCTAACGGGTCTTATTTAAGTTGTAACTTAGACCGGCTAGTTTTAAGGAAAGGTTTACGGTTTAAAACGCAAGATTAAGCGAAGACCAGATTAGAGTGTGATTTAGACCCGACAAGTATGAAGACTTGTATAATATGGGTAAACTAAACACATTCTGGATTTTGAAGCAAAAATGATAAGGTTTGACCCGTTTCAGTCAATTTATGCAAACTAGTTACATAAACCGTACCGAACGCGTAAAATGCATAACAGGTAACCAAATGAGTCATGAACATGTTTCACAAGTTAATATGCCTTAAATATGTTGTGATATCAGTAGGATATCTTCCATTATGTCCAAAACGAATTTAAAACCAATTTAAGCCCCGTAGGGGTATTTTGGTCATTTTAAAGATTATAAAAGAGGTTAAATAGCATTATGAGGTTCTGGTCTAAAATGATCAGTAAAAATATTTATTTTAATAAGTTATATCAGTAAGATATCATATATATGTGAAATTTATCTTTTATGACCATACTATGCACCGTAGGGGCATTTTGGTCATTTCAAATATGCTTTAAGGGTTAATTTTGGAAATCTGAGTTCAAAACCTTTAATTACTATTTAAGTACAAAAAAAATTTCATAACATCAGTAGGTAACAAGCTTTAGGTGCCAAATATGGTTTTAAACCATACTATGCGCCTTAATCGCATAAAAGTCGGTATTTGACGGTATTCGGGTTAAATAAGTAAATCTGAGATTTTGAACAGCCTTTACTGTTTAAAATAATATATTTAATATATAAAGTTAGTAGAAAAAGGTTTGATATGTAAAGGATGTGTAAAACTCATTTTATTAGCAAAAAGGGCATAACCGTCAATTACCGAATCAATGCAAGAACCCTATGTTATGATCAGTTTAAAAATAAATAAAAATCTCCAAAAATCCCAAAATATTATATTATATCAGTGGGTAAAAGGTTCGGTGTCAAAATTTGAGTTTAAATTTGTTTTATGCCGAAATTGCCGTTTAATTAATAAAAAGGCTTTAATTTACGATATTGAGCATAACTCCCATTTTAGACCACGAACTGATGTGAAATTTTAAGGACATATTTATAAATTAGTAACAAAGGTTTTTGTCCACTCACATTTTCAAAAATCTCGTTTAAGTATCAAAAGGGCATAATAGTCAACTTTAAGCATATAACGGAAATATGCAATGAACTAGGATTACTATGGAACCAAGTTGTATAACCTCAGAGGGTTATACTAACCTATAACATGGTCCTAAAGGAATCCTAAGGCATATCTAAACTAAGATAAATCGGGTCAGAACTGAAAGTCAAAGAAAAAGTCAATTTTTGCGACTTTCGGTTCCGAACCGAGCCTAAACTCAGAATTGTCGAGTTGAACATGCCTAGACATGTTCAATTAATATTTACCAAGTTATTAAAGTGACAAAACTGATTTTATTGCCTTTACATCATTAGTTATGAATTTTATTTAAAAACCGACTTGTTTGACTTTTATTTAATTACTTTGACCCGACAATTAACTAAGCAAACGTGGTAATTAGGAGGTGCCCTTTTGAGGGTTTAATACCTACCTAATTACGATAACGTAGCCATGTTCTCCGCGAACAATGGCTAGACCGTACAAGGTCTAATAAAAGTCAAAGCGGTTAACGAAACATTTGACTTTTTCAGCTTCAAAAGCCAATAAACTGAACTAGGCACGAAAAGGATGCTTACAAAGGGTCCAATGGACTGAAAGGAGGTTCCCAAAGGTTCAGGATCCTCTTAATAGCAGATTTTGGAAAGATGGAGTGAATTGAACAATGAAACCCACCTCCTATTTATAGTTTTCGGGATCTCATAGTGTAACACCCCGTGTTTTCATAAGTGAAAGTCAAAGTCAATGTCAAAGTCAACGACCGAATTCGCGCGACTTGAATCGTAGAAATGTCTTTATTTTATTTATATTATGTGGAGTAAGTGTCGTTCATTGCAATAATCGAATCGTGATAATCATATTTCAATCAATCTACGACTGTGAACTATAGGAAGTAACAATGCGATAAAGTTAATCAACTGATAAACAAGCTATACTAATCGAATCGACATCAGACCACAACTCGAACTGTGTGTTTTTACTTATTGCATATACGTGTGTGTGTGCCTTACGTGTTACCTGTGCATGTGTATTTGTGTTATGTTGTGGTAATCAAGCGAACTCAATCGAAACTCGAAATCTAACTCGAATGCAATCGAACTCGAACCCGAACCCCGATCGAACCATGTTACATACAAAGTAGTTGGGACTAAAAGTAATTTGACTAGGAAACCCTATCGAATCGCTCGCAAATCGAAACCGAAACGTCAAGGATCGTCGCACCGAACACACCACTCAGGCGCCAATCCACACGGATTGTCCATCCGCACGGACAGTCAATCCGCACGGATTGCCCATCCGCACGGACAGACCATCCGCACGGATGACCGCCTGAGGAGTGATAAGGACATCCGGACCAGGATTGTCATCCGCACGGATAACCAATCCGGGTGGTGTGCAATCCGCACGGATGACCATTTCCTCTTTTGGCATCCTATAAATACACAGGTCACTCTCCAAACTTTCCACTTTTGGCAAGTGACGTCCGACCAGCACACCTTCTTCACCTTTTCTTCGATTTCTCTCAATCCAGGTAAGATCTCGCCCTAAATCTTGTACATTCATGATCTATACACACTTCTACACCTTTCTATCTTTCGAATCTTAACTTTTAACCATGAAATCATCAAGATTTGAGGTATTCTAGGGTGATGTCATCATGAAGTTCTCATGAACTTCAAGTGTGACCTCATTCCACCAAGAATAACTCAGATCTGAACGATTTCCACAAGATTTCACAACAACTTCACCTAAATCTGAACTTTTCTAAAGGATAAAAGAGTTGAAAGAAATAAACACAAGTTTTCTCCTTCTTTTACCCTCAAAAACGGTTAGAATCGGATCAGTTCTAGTCTTCTACCCGACAATAGTGAAGCACTAGTCCTAGATCCGGATTCTACCTACAAGACATCTGATTTCGGGTTAATCCGGAATGACCATTCCGAGCCGCTGACCGGTCAAGCTAGGGTGATTCCTGGCCGGCTTAGTCATGCGGGTAAGAATACAGTTCCAAATGGTTGCCACGTAATCAGAACGTCTCGATAGAACGACAAAGGCGACCAAGGGTGGACGAACGGAACAACTAGAACAAGAAGTTATCCGCACGGACAATCTGTCCGCACGGATAGACTATCCGGACGGGTTGCCATCCGGACGAACTACACTTGGAACCCACAACCAGACGAGGTTTGAGTATCGACGAACGAATAATCCGCACGGACACGCTCTGAACGGATTACTCTTCGGATCATGAGATACTAAGACCTTGAGCAACTTTCAAGATGTTCATCCGCACGGACCATCTATCCGCACGGACAGACTATCCGGACAGATTGTCACCGTCCGCACAGACAGACTATCCGGACGAATTGTCACCGTCCGCACGGACTATTATCCGGACGGATTTCACCAACTTCACTAAGTGACTCACTCCTAAGGTCGTTGTCCGCACGGACTACCATCCGCACGGACTGTCGTCCGCGCGACCGGCTTGAAGGGTAGAACTACTTAAATGTTTTCTAAATGCTACAACGAAAACTTCAAAGAACAAGCCATCGTACACAAACACATCCTTAGAATAGGAAGCAACAATCCACTCGAATAGTTATCCACACGAACAAGTTATCCGCACGAGCAAGCTGTCCACACGGATGACCAATCCGCACGGATGACTAATCCGCACGATCAGTTACTCTCACTCTGTTATGTTTTACGCATCACTTATCGTTACACTATCGAATCTATTCAGGCTAACCGTACTCGCTAAGCGCTCCCTTCAATCCAACAATCGCTGTGAGTATACTCGATCCCTTTTTGCTTTAAGCACTTTTGGGTGTTACATACGTTACGAATATTCAAACTACAACTATCACACTACTCAAACTATTTGAACGCTAACCGTTAATGCATGTTATACGTGGCTTATGAATGCTTGTTTGTTATGTTTACACATGGAATGCTGTCTACCTGCCTTAGCAACGATAGTACTATAGTTTGGACTCAGCACCCGTTCACACGGGAGTTGTTAAGGATCATTTACTTGCATGGATTACGGTGGTAATCATGTATTGCGAACTGCCTCAGGCAGTCAACCCGCAGTAATTGGTATCGATGGATCTATGTCGATAACTAACGTGCTTCATTTCAATATGTGTACGTGCTGGTTATGCGTAAATGAATTCGAACTCTATATGCTATTATCAAACTTGTATGCTCACCTTTACATTATATGTATTGACTTTTATTTTAACGTATGTGACAGGTGCTTAGGACGCACATGAGGTAGGAATTGGAAGCTAGAATAAAGCTTTAGAGCCCAACAAATAGTTGTCTGTAGATAACGAATTAGGGGTCTCTAGAAGCAGATAAAAAACTACTACTTATGTTTGAATCTGAGTCGTCGGAACAGAATATTTGTCTTGATGCTTGTCTGTAATAATTATTTGACTATTTGAGGTACGGTATGGGACGTATTATTTAAATTGAATAGTTATGATAATTGTTGTGGAAACTTCTGGACAATCTGTTTCGCTCAGTGCCATGCCCCGATGATTCCGCCATCGGTTGGGGTGTGACACATAGGATCGTGACAAGTGTCGAAAAGGTTAACAAGATTGAAACATGTGTAAAACCAGGTTATAATACCATCTAAGGCCCCTATAATTGAAATATGAGAGTATGGAAACTAGTTTTAACAAAACCAGCAACACAAAAACAGTTTCTACAGCTGTTCTATTTTAACGGCTGGCGTAGGAAACCCAGGAGGCTTACGCGGCCCGCCTAGAATCTGGCCCAGACTCACAGGTTTGGCAGAATTACATAATCATCCCCTGCATGTGTTAAATGCTATTTCCGACACATTTAAGGCCCGTTAAGCCATGTTTAAGGCTCTACAATGATTCCTAAACATAGGGAACATAAAAAATGCTCAAAAATGTGTTGGATGTCGGTTCGTTTGGTCGTACGGTTGCGTCGTTCGGCTAATTACGACGAAACACGAACGGACGTGAAAAAACGATCCAAATTACGCGACGAATGGAATTTTATCATGCCAAACACTAAAATAAAATATTTTAGTGATTACATAATTATTTGGATGTCCGAATATATTCAGAACGTAAGATATGCGCGAAAATGCAAACTTATGCATTTTTTGACGCTTTTAGTCCCTGTTGATCAAATAAGTTTATTTTTGCGCACCAAACACCTCTAAGCCTATTTCTAAGCTATGTAAGGGATATTTAGGGCATTCTTAACTTATGATCATATTCCGGAAGGTTCGATACCATACGAATCGGTATACTTTTGCAGTTTGACGCAAATAGTCCTTTAATCGCACAAAGTAGCGCGAAATGTCGTTTAATGACATTCAAGCCTTCCATGGCCAATAATGGGTATTCCCAAGCATGTGTTTAAATTTTACTATGCTCTCGTTCGCTTAAATGGTCACCAAAAGGCGTAGATTCAAAAGTTGACGCCTTTGGTCCCTCTAATGCGCAAACTTGCGCATATCATCGTTTAATAGCATCGAAGCCTTATCTAATCCATATTAGGCATTCTTGGGAGTATTATAAAACATCACGATGCTTCAGGTTCGTAAAAAGGTCATTCAGAGGTATAATTAAACATATTGACGCTTTTAACCCCTTAAACTTACGAATTTGCGCGTAAAGTCACTTAAAGGCATAAAATCCTTAAACGGCCAATAATTGGCATTCGCGAGAGTATAATCAATTATCATGAAGTTCTCAGTTTGTTAAAAGGTTACTCAGAGGTAAGAATTAATATGTTGACGCTTTTAACCCTTCGACGCGCAAACTTTCAATTAATTACGCAAACGGCTACTCTTTATCAACAAGTGGCCCCTTCGTGATTATGATTACCATGTAACGTTATTCAGAG
This sequence comes from Helianthus tuberosus, assembly GCA_030545235.1. Taxonomy (NCBI): domain Eukaryota; kingdom Viridiplantae; phylum Streptophyta; class Magnoliopsida; order Asterales; family Asteraceae; genus Helianthus; species Helianthus tuberosus. Next base: position 52,623,018 of record CM060360.1, read on the forward strand.
GCTTATAATAAGCATGTTAACACTTCCAGTCCTTCTATAATCAAAGTTTTTGATTTTTCACAAAATTAGTCCCTCAAATTCAACGTTTGACTTTATTAGGGTTCATTACACGTGTTAATACATCATTGGACGTGATTTTACGAGGTGTTACATCCTCACCCCCTTAAAAGAAATCTCAACCTCAAGATTTGCTAAAGTAATGGAAGTACTTTCTGACGTATCATGGACTTAACCTCCATAGCATATTTGGGCCTCTAAGGGCATCTCAGTTGACCTATACAATAGGTACATACTCTCTCTCGGAGCTTCTAATCTTGTCGATCCTCAATCGATGCTGATTTCACCACAAACTATAAGTATTAAATCTGCCTATCATTATGTGACAATGCTCTCGACTTATTGGCGAAACATATCCTTAAATCACTAGTGTGGGACACATTGATTTCCAACAAGCTCCTTAGGTAAGTTTTAGCTTACAGGTTACCAATCTTGATATATTAGATTTCCTCGAATGATTCTATATATAAGAACTTAACTAGTCCGATAAGTTAAAAAAAAAAAATTCAGCACACCCTTCTTAGGGTGATACTTTCAATTGAACCTTATTCCTTATTAATGACTTAAGAGGGTTGCGACTTTCAACAATCCTTGATTTTCCGCCGATTATTGGCAATCTTCCGGACGATTACGAATTCGTATGATCTTATTCGTTGTTTCCAAGGTAATTTCAGGTCTTGCTAATTCAGACTTACTAAACTTCTGCCCAACATTAGATGTTTAACATCTCATCTATACGAGGTCTCCAAAGGAGCAACCTTGATGCTTACACACTAACTATTAGTTATAAAATAGCTTATTTAAGGTGAGATGGTTATTCCAACTACTGTCTAAAACCAATCTTAAGGAATAGCTAATCCTTACAGTTAGGCGAACAAATCAACGATCCTGGGTAGCTGATGGGGATTCTTAATTGTTGCCTAAATAGGGTTGCGGTAATTAATGCATAAGCAAAATGAACCGTCTTTCTAATTAATAATACCGGAGCTCCCAGAATTATGATTTAGGCTTGAGTAAATTGCCATTTTAGTCCCTGAGTTTTCTCCAAATTTGCCACTTTAGTCCAAATAGTTTTTTTTTTGCATCTGGGTCCCTGACTTTTACATTTTGTTGCCATTTTGATCATTTTGTCTAACTCTATCCAAAAACCCAGTTTGTACAGGGGGTATTTTGGGGATTTCCTTAAAAAATGTTTTCAGTTGCCATTTTGATCCAATTCCAAAAATTCAAAAAAATTCCAAAAAAATCAAAAAAATTCTAAAAAATCATAAAAATTCCAAAAAAATTCAAAAAAATCTAAAAATCAAAAAAATTCTAAAAAATCATAAAAATTCTAAAAAAGCAAAAAAATTCTAAAAAATCCAAAAATCATTAAATGTTTCGGCACGAACCGTTTCGACCCGTACCGTTTCGAACCGAACCGTTTCGACCCGTACCGTTTCGACCCGTACCGTATCGAACCGAACCGTTTCGACCCGTACCGTTTCGACCCGTACCGTTTCGAACCGAACCGTTTCGACGCGAACTGTTTCGACCTGTACCGTTACGAACCCGAACCGTTTCGAGCCGAACCGTTTCGACGCGAACCGTTTCGACCCGTACCGTTTCGAACCGTACCGTTTCGACGCGAACCGTTTCGAACCGAACCGTTTCGACCCGTACCGTTTCGACGCGAACCGTTTCGAACCCGTACCGTATCGAACCGTACCGTTGAAACGGTTCGGGTCGAAACGGTACGGGTCGAAACGGTTCGCGTCGAAACGGTTCGGCTCGAAACGGTACGGGTCGAAACGGTTCACGTCGAAACGGTTCGGCTCGAAACGGTACGGGTCGAAACGGTACGGGTCGAAACGGTACGGGTCGAAACGGTTCGCGTCGAAACGGTTCGGCTTGAAACGGTTCGGCTTCGAAACGGTACGGCTTCGAAACGGTACGGGTCGAAACGGTTCGGCTTGAAACGGTTCGGCTTCGAAACGGTACGGGTCGAAACGGTACGGGTCGAAACGGTTCGCGTCGAAACGGTTCAGCTCGAAACGGTTCGGGTTCGAAACGGTTCGCGCCGAAACGGATTTTTTGGATTTTTTAGAATTTTTTGGATTTTTTAGAATTTTTATGATTTTTTTGAATTTTTATTATTTTTTAGAATTTTTTGGAATTTTTTTGATTTTTTGAATTTTTTTTGATTTTTTGGACTTGGATCAAAATGGCAATTGAAAACATTTAAAATGAAAATCCCCAAAATACCCCTGGTTAAAGATGGAGTTTTTGGATGGAGTTAGTGTATGTGATCAAAATGGCAACAAAATGTAAAAGTCAGGGACCCAGATGTAAAAAAAAAACTATTTGGACTAAAGTGACAAATTTGGACAAAACTCAGGGACTAAAATGGCAATTTACTCTTTAGGCTTTTATGAAATCCTCTCTAGAAGCTTTTCTGATTGACTCTTAGTTATCCCATTCTGTGGGTACTAACCGATGTGGGGCTTTCCAATAGATGCAACTTTAAGTGAGATATTATTTTTAATTCTACTTGTCTCAGGAGGTAAACATGGTAGTCTTGGAAAGGATAATCAAGATACAAGGAGATTACAGAGATATTCTAAATCTCAAACTTCGGTTTATCTATCATTTCCTTTGTCAGATAAGTGACACATTTACTTTATAAATCCATGGATACCTTATTCAGTGACACTTATTTGGACACTTCCCCTCTGGATATCTTCTTTGAATACCATTAGTTGACTTTAGTACAATATGACCATTGGGATATCTCAGTGGTTCCATGCATTAAACCCCCATACTGATCAGGCATGGAAGCAATCTATGGAATATATTAAGATACACCAATCCTCATATGGCGCTTTTGTCATACAGTCTGGTATTTGCAACTGATAGAGATCAAAGAGATATCAACTAACATATACTGGCGTACTTAATCTGGAGAGAGGGCACTTTAAAATTTTACGACTGAAGATTTCTGACAGGAACAGAAGAAATGGTTCCTATGATTTTCATCTGTAGGTTTTACCCTATACTTAATCTCTGAGGTTCTTATGGAAGATTTTAAAAGTTTGCTATACTTACAATTTATGAAGGATTTATTGGTATCCGAATCAAAACAGAACTCTTAGCATTTATATTCCGATAAATGTTAAAGAATGTACCTGATGTCATTATTGATATGAACTACCTCTGGCACTCTTCAGAAGAGTTTAAGCGCTTTCATTCTTAGGCTTTCCATTCTTAGTCGCACTTCCCTTGACAGATGTAGGGCATGTAGTCTTGATGTGGCCTTCCTCACCACAGCCGAAACAGACTGCATTCTTCATGTCCTTGCAATCCAACGTTCTATGTTCTCTTGATTTGCAGATCCCACAAGCCCTAGGCTGCGATTGGGATTTTGATTCGAACCTGCACTTCCCTAGATGGCACTTCTTGCAGGTCTTGCATACAGGTTTCTTGTTGGACTCTTGCTTACCCTTTCTCTTAGAACTTTGGGAGTTATCTTCCTCCCTTTTCCTTTTTAGTTCATCCTTTGCATTTGAGGTATGAACAAGATCCTTCTCATGAGTAAGGAAGTGTGGTCTTAGATGAGATTTGGAGCAAGTAGCATGGGGCTCCTAGAACTTTTTCACGGCCTTCCTCACAGCCTTTCCAACAGCTGCGTCTATCATAGCTTGGAGAACACCTTTGTCAATTCTGAAGTTCACAATTGTAGTATCTTTAGCATGTGTCGCATCATCAACGGCGCGATTGACGGTTGTCTTATCCGAGTTTTTCATACTCGAGACTTGGTTCCTAACACCAAATGAAACAATTACTTAGTTGCAATCCAACAACCGCTACTCATCATCCTGATGACCTAACATATACTAACCATGGTATCATTAAACCATACAGGCTAATATAGTACGAACATTCTTAATGAATGTTATTTAAATATATATATCAATTATACTTAGCCTAAGCCATAAAAGACCATGAATGGCACTTAAGGTTTGGACCTAGTCCATCACCTTTTTGACAGGGGATCGAAATGTCACATCTGTCTTGATCATATTGATGATTTTGGATAGCTTGAAAGCTTGCCATAAGGATATAGGAAAAGAGTGATTCATAATGGATATAAAGCATCCATCTAAAATTGTTGAAGCAGTCTCTAAAGTATCATCGGCCAATTCTACCTCGCGTTATAAGTCTAGAGTCCTAATCAGGCGGATACAATAGTTTACAACATTTATTGTCCACAATAGACTTATCTGCGCCAGAATCAAACAAATTCCCGTATAATCATCATTGATAAGGAAAGATACCTGTTATGATGTTATCTTTCTGTACTGCTTCCTGGGTGTTCATCTGGAAGACTCACGCGTTTGTTTTCTTGGCCTCTTCAGGCTTCCTTTGATTCTTAGGCCAGTTAGTCCTGATATGCCCCTTCTCGTTGCAACCATAACATGTCGCTTCTTTCAACTTCTTGCAATCCAAGGTCTTATGTTCCTTAGACTTGCAGATTCCACAAGGTAGAGGCTGAGATTCAAATCTGCACTTCCCGAGGTGGTATTTCCTACAAGTTTTGCACCTGGTCTTTTCACCCGACTGCTGGTTGTCCTTCTTAAACCCGGAACTCTTCTTATGATCAGAGTTCCCCTTTTTATTCTTATCAGAGCGATGAGAATTCTCATCCTCCCTTTTACGCTTTCCATCTTCAGAAGCTTTGGCAGCCTTGTTTCTGACCACATCGAGTGTGAGAGATAGTGACAAATCTGCCGCTGACCTGAATGTAGTAGGTCTCGATGCTTTCACACTTGCCTTGATTTCTGGGGCTAGACCCCCAATAAAACGAGCTATACGCTTCGGTTCCGGTGTGATCAAGTAGGGAACCAATCGAGACATGGTATTGAAACTTGTAAGATATGCTTGACAATCTAAGTTCTTCATGACCAATGTCAAGAAATCAGTCTCGATTTTCTCAACTTCATGTTGAGGACATAAATTTTCTTTGATAAGATCAACAAACTGATCCCAAGTTAAGTTGTACAACGGGATCTTCCCTGTAGCTTGGATTAGTGACCTCCACCAAGCTAGAGCTTCTCCTTTAAAAGACTGTGAAACAAACTTCACAATGTCTTGCTCTGCGCATCCACTAATATCAATAACGGTGTCTATCTCATCGAGCCACGTCATGCAATCGATGGCTCCCTTTTCTCCTATGAAGTCTCTGGGCTTGCAGGAGACAAAATATTTATATGAACATGTTTTAACACATGGCTCTTGATTAAGCACAACCTGTCTAGACGGAACACTCCTCTGATTCGATGAGTGATGAGAATCATCCTTATGAGATACATGCGTTTGGGAAGGTGGTTTTGCATGAGGTACAGACTGGGTCTTGGTGTGTGTACCACTTGATTCATTATACTGTCTATCAAGAGCTCGAGTAACGGCATTATCTATTAATGCCTGCAGGCCTGCAGTTCTGCACCAGCTATATTAACTCTGGTAGTATCATTATTCTCCCTCGGGTGATTGTTAATCTCATCTGGTCCAGCCATGTAGCTTGATTGCTACATAAATATTGACAATGATTTTTTCAGGAGTCTATTATGGAATTGTCATTTATGGCAATTCATTAACCATGGAAATTTTAAGCTACATTGGTTAATTTTAATTTATTTAAATTTTTATTATATTTTATCCCAGTTATAAACTATTATGGATATTGAAATGGCACAAAAGGCCTTGTCACGAGGACAGTTTTGAATTTTATAAGCCATGACCTTGTAAGATCGAGGCATTAAGGTTTGAACACAGTTCATTACCTTTCTTGACAGATAGTCAAAGACTACAACTGTCTTTTGTCTTTTAGGACAATAAATATGGCCCGTAGGCATTTCATCACTAAGGGATGTTTATGATATGATCATCTTATCTGATGATTTGAGCCATGATTTCTAAATCACTAGGCTAGACAAGAAATTGGAAGGATCCAATATAAGGATGACTTGTGTGATTTTATCGAATCACATTTGCCAGGAGTGCTAACATGTTTTCAGATGTTAACAAGGGTTTAAATCTTAAGAAGGTTTTACCATCTAGGCCATGTCTAAATGACATATAGGCTAGGTTATACCTTCAAGATTTTCTTTCAATATTCAAAGGCAGATCAATTACAAAAGGAATGATATTTTTGATTTATTTTATACGTTATATTCCTACATATAGGGACAAATAAAACTTTAAATTTAAAACATTCCATCAAATGGAAAAAGTACATAAATGCCCTAAACGGAACTTTTAAATAAGAAATTTATCCACATAGGGACTAAAAGACAAATATGTCCTTATAAGGACTAATAAAGGAATGAAGTGCAACAAAAAGAGTTTCTTCTTCACTTTATTTCTGGAAATTTTCTCCTTTGTTCTCTGTGTGCGGTACGAAAACTGAAGGTTTTGGTGTGTAGTCGCAATCTTCTATTTTAGGAATATTTGTAAAAGTGGAATCCAAGGATTCTATGGTTAATGAATAATATAAATCATGAATAAGGTTAGAACAGGGATAATCCAAGTTTGGGATTCCAAAACTTGGAGGTAAGAATGTGAGTCCTTTGGGTCCATAGGTATTATCTTTGGAGCGGGAGCTTCAGGGACAGCTGGTATGAACTCCTCTGATGTCGGCTTCTCACTTGATGTTTCAAAAGTCTTGGGTACAAAATTTGAATTATGGTTAATGGGTTCAAAAGGTCCTTTCTCCATACTGGTCGTATGCTAATTCGAGCTGTAGTACGAAGCTTTGCATTCTTAAACTTCGGATTTGGAGAGCTTCCACCAATGGCAGCTTTGCTCGGCAACACGATCCTGGGATGCACAAATATCGAAAACAATGTATACATATAACAGGGATGAGATCATTCCTAGTTCAAGTCTAGACTCGAAAGTCAAGGAATGTGCTACTGTGTCATTGAGATTAAACACAAAAGACTAGTGTTTAATTCACTAAATGTTGGCTCTGATACCAACCTGACACACCCCGATATTTCCACATATTACCGGTGGGCCCGGTGGGGAGTATCGTGACATAGTTAATATCATCATAGTCAATTAATCACAGTCAATGCATAGCGGAAGTCTAAAGTAAATATATTACAAACCGATTCAAAAGTAACATCAATATTACAAACTGATTGTAAGATGGATCCACAGGCGGATCTTAAAACAGAAAGATAAACACTGTTCAACAGACTTTAGACGTTTAGAACTTGCAAGATTCCCTATTAACGCCTTGAGCTCCCAGCCAATTACGTATAGTACCTGTCACTTAATCTTTTTGGAAAATACGTCAGTTTACACTGGTAAACACAATTAACTGACTCTTTTGAAAAGTTGTTTAAGAAAATTGATTTAAATGCACAAGGCACAAATATCCTTTTATAACTTGGGACAATTAGATAAAAATAATCTCGTATATAGATTTACATGTTCTTTATACATTCAGGGCCCGATGTAGAAACCGAGTCAAGATTAACAGACACACCACAAGTATAGGCCAACAAGAGAGTGAGATACCATTTTTCTTATGCAACTGTCAGGTGTATGACTACACCCTGTGCTTAAGACGTGGCCATTTTCTTAATAATGATGCCAAGGATATCCGGGACATGGTCATTAACCCCCAAAGGATTTATTTCATAGAAAACAGATTAAAACGGGTTACCTCAATAATATAATCACAATCCGATTAAACATTCAATACCCGACCAAGCGGTATTACTATAATACCGTATCCCAAGCCCGTATAGGGAAAATAAGTTAAAAGTATTTACCTGAGCTAAAATGTAATTTTATTCTCAGCCGTATATTCAAATCAGCAAGCACAAGTACCTCTACTGGGGCTCTCAATCTGGAACGAAGGTTTTATTAACCTATTAGATTCCTAACGGGTCTTATTTAAGTTGTAACTTAGACCGGCTAGTTTTAAGGAAAGTTTACGGTTCAAAACACAAGATTAAGCGAAGACCGGATTAGAGTGTGATTTAGACCCGACAAGTATGAAGACTTGTATAATATGGGTAAACTAAACACATTCTGGATTTTGAAGCAAAAATGATAAGGTTTGACCCGTTTCGGTCAATTTATGCAAACTAGTTACATAAACCGTACCGAACGCGTAAAATGCATAACGGGTAACCAAATGAGTCATGAACATGTTTCACAAGTTAACATGCCTTAAATATGTTGTGATATCAGCAGGATACCTTCCATTATGCCCAAAACGAATCTAAAACCAATTTAAGCCACGTAGGGGTATTTTGGTCATTTTAAGGATTATAAAAGAGGTTAAATAGCATTAGGAGGTTCTAGTCTAAAATGATCAGTAAAAATATTTATTTTAATAAGTTATATCAGTAAGATATCATATATATGTGAAATTTATCTTTTATGACCATACTATGCACCGTAGGGGTATTTTGGTCATTTCACATATGCTTTAAGGGTTAGTTTTGGAAATCTGAGTTCAAAACCTTTAATTCTATTTAAGTACAAAAATTTATTCATAACATCAGTAGGTAACAAGCTTTAGGTGCCAAATATGGTTTTAAACCATACTATGCGCCTAAATCGCATAAAAGTCGGTATTTGACGGTATTCGGGTTAAATAAGTAAATCTGAGATTTTGAACAACCTTTACTGTTTAAAATAATATATTTAATATATAAAGTCAGTAGAAAAAGGTTTGATATGTAAAGGATGTGTAAAACTCATTTTATTAGCAAAAAAGGCATAACCGTCAATTACCGAATCAATGCAAGAACCCTATGTTATGATCAGTTTAAAAATAAAAAAAAAATCTCCAAAAATCCTAAAATATTATATTATATCAGTGGGTAAACGTTTCGGTGTCAAAATTTGAGTTTAAATAGGTTTTATGCCGAAATTGCCGTTTAATTAATAAAAAGGCTTTAATTTACGATATTGAGCATAACTCCCATTTTAGACCACGAACTGATGTGAAATTTTAAGGACATGTTTATAAATTAGTAACAAAGGTTTTTGTCCTCTCACACTTTCGAAAATCTCGTTTAAATATCAAAAGGGCATAATAGTCAACTTTAAGTATATAACGGAAACATGCAATGAACTAGGATTACTATGGAACCAAGTTGTATAACCTCAGAGGGTTATACTAACCTATAACATGGTCCTAAAGGAATCCTAAGGCATATCTAAACTAAGATAAATCGGGTCAGAACTGAAAGTCAAAGCAAAAGTCAATTTTTGCGACTTTCGGTTCCTTAAATAAGCAGCTGTTCTGTTTTACACGGCCCACGTAGGAGACCCAGGAGGCTTACGCGGCCCGCCTATTATCTGGCCCAGACTCACAGGTTTGGCAGAATTACATAATCAACCCCTCCATGTGTTAAATGCTATTTCCGACACATTTAAGGCCCGTTAAGCCATGTTTAAGGCTCTATAATGATGCCTAAACATAGGGAACATAAAACATGCTAAAAAATGTGTTGGATGTTAGTTCGTTTGGTCGTACGGTTGCGTCGTTCGGCTAATTACGACAAAACACGAACGGACGCGAAAAACGATCTAAATTACGCGACGAATGAAATTTTATCATGCCAAACACTAAAATAAAATATTTTAGTGATTACATAAATTTTTGGATGTCCAGATATATTCAGAACGTAAGATATGCGCGAAAATGCAAACATATGCATTTTTTGACGCTTTTAGTCCCTGTTGATCAAATAAGTTTATTTTTGCGCACCAAACACCTCTAAGCCTAATTCTAAGCTATGTAAGGGATATTTAGGGCATTCTTAACTTATGATCATATTCCAGAAGGTTCGATACCATACGAATCAGTATACTTTTGAAGTTTGACACAAATAGTCATTTAATCGCACAAAGTAGCACGATATGTCGTTTAATGATATTCAAGCCTTCCATGGCCCATAATGGGTATTCCCAAGCATGTGTTTAAATTTTACTACGCTCTCGTTCGCTTAAATGGTCACCAAAAGGCGTAGATTCAAAAGTTGACGCTTTTGGTCCCTCTAATGCGCAAACTTGCGCATATCATCGTTTAATAGCATCGAAGCCTTACCTAATCCATATTAGGCATTCTTGGGAGTATTATAAAACATCACGATGCTTCGGGTTCGTAAAAAGGTCATTCAGATGTATAATTAAACATATTGACGCTTTTAACCCCTTAAACTTGCGAAGTTGCGCGTAACGTCACTAAAAGGCATAAAAGCCTTAAACGGCCAATAATTGGCATTCCCATGAGTATAATCAATTATCATGAAGTTCTCGGTTTGTTAAAAGGTCACTCAGAGGTAAGAATTAACATGTTGACGCTTTTAACCCTTCGACGCGCAAACTTTCATTTAATTACGCAAACGGCTACTCTTTAACAACAAGTGGCCCCTTCGTGATTATGATTACCATGTAACGTTATTCAGAGGCTTATAATAAGCATGTTAACACTTCCAGTCCTTCTATAATCAAAGTTTTTTATTTTTCTCAAAATTATTCCCTCAAATTCAACGTTTGACTTTATTAGGGTTCATTACACGTGTCAATACATCATTGGACGTGATTTTACGAGGTGTTACAGCAATGGCCATAAAACACATAAAAATGTCTTAGTTCTAAAACGCAATGGGCTAAAAGCACCAAAGAAAGTGTTATCTCTAAAACCCATTGAACCAGGACAATAGTTTTGTCTGTGAATTGTCTGAATCAGGAAGTAGAAGATCAAAAATTGTCTACGAATGCAGTTTTCCAGAGGCAATTTAAAGAAAATTAAATTTTCTCATGCATTTTTATTAAAGCTCGACCCCAGCCAGGGGCTGCCGCCCCTTGGACCCTGCTACCATGGGCGCTGCCCCCGGACCCCCGCCAAGATCGTAAAACGCAATGGCTAAATCAAAAACCCATATCGTAAAAATGAAATTAAAGAATTTATTACATGGATCGAAGCCGAATTCTTCAACGATTGACGAAATTTGAATGATGGAAACACTTATCAGCGATCGAATCGAACGGATCGAGTGATTATCTTCAAAATCACGGGAAAAAACAAGATTTTGAATGACATTAAACTGGGTTTTCTTCAAAAAAAGCTGAAGAACACGTTGATCGGGTGTTTGAATCATTGATTGATGACGAAAATCGCACTATAATGTAGTGATTATTGAGATAGTAAGTGAAGAAAAGGTTGAAGATGGTGGGTTTTGAAAATGATGGGTTTTGAAGTTACTGGGGAGAAGAAATAAGAAGAAATGATAGGATTGACTAAAATACCATTTCTCTTTATTTTAAATTTTGCCACATGTCATAATTCTATTGTTTCCTATCATTTATAGGCAAAATAAACTTGCTAGTTGATCCCCACTTTTGTTTTATTATCTCATTCAAATATACCATAGATGTTTTTAAATTTATAAGTTGAATAGGATGCCATAAATAGGGATGAACATTTTGGTGTCATAAATAGGGTGCCATAAATAGGTACCAAAATAACTACACTGTTATAAAAGTTCCTTAGCATGAGTCATCAAGGAACATACAAGTCATGAGACTAGTGGGTATGGGGAGGCTCATCCCTATGAGGATGGGCCGCCACGTAAGTGCCACATCACCATCCCATAGAGGATGGGCCTCCTTGCTTTTTTTGGGGGGGTGGAGGATGGGGCTACCCCATTTAATTATTTTATAATTTTCTAAGTTTTTTTTGTTAACTTAATAAAACTTTCATAAAAATTAAAAAATATAACATAAAACAAGATAAATAAATTTATTTCATAACATAAAAAAATACATTTCCTAAAAATAAAAATTACTAATCCTAGAAACGGAAAATATAAAAACGAAAAAAAAATTACGATACGATTAACAAAACTAAACAACCTACGACGTCCATTTTTTCTTCACCTATTCTTTCATCCTCCGATAAACCTCGCGTTCATCCTCCGGAACCGAGTCGAGATCCAACCTCATAATCCTAAAATCCTCCGCTCGAGCATAGTCGGCAGACACGGTTGCGATTGGAATTGTTCAAGTTGAACCGAGTTGCGTTGCATGAATTGTTGGAGTGCTTGGAATTGTTGCATTTATTGAACTTGGGACATTTGTGAGAAGGCGTTGGGTGATTGTTGGAAACCCGAAAACGTAAATTGTGGAGACACCCACGAAGGATCCATAGTCGGAGTGTAAGCGGGACTCGAAATAAGGTTAGGTTGGTTCGGGTTGGGATTGTTCGGGTTGGGGTTGTTTGGGTTGAATGGATTCATGATTGTCTAAAAAAAGGGGAGTGTTTTTTTTATAAAAATGGATGAGAATGAGAGAAGAATGGGAGAAGTATTGAGAAAAATGGTATAAAAAATGGATGAAAAGAGGGGTATATATTTAAAGTGAAAAAGTTTTTTTTATTTAATATAATATAGCCGTTGTAACGGCTAATTTTTTGAAATCGAGGCCCGTGAAGAACGTTGGGTGGGAGCCGGTTATGACGCGACGGGGCTAAGGGGCGGTGTGGAAAACCGGCGCCGGGCCTAAGCCGGCCCCATACCGCTTGGTCTGAAGGGAAGGAAAAACAGAATGTATGGTAAGGTGTATATTTCCATAATTATAATTTATAAGATTTTATTTTAATTTGTTTAATTTACAGCTACAGAAACATATCAAAGCATGCACAAATGCAAGTGCTTAGCCGGGATCAAAGAGTTTGAACCATATATATTTATTAGAAAGTTATGTGAAAAAAAAAAGTGTTTGTTTACTGCTCTTTTAATCTTTGGATTTTGTTTTTTTTTATGTTTAGAGCATGCTGAGCTTGAAACCATTTATTAGAACATATACGTCCTTACAAAAATACTTGATATATTCATGAGGGATTGAAAAGTTTAAGTGTGTTGTTGAAGAGTACGATAACCATAGTTGCCTAAATGGGTATTTAAAAACCATCTGGGATGAAGTCTTTAAAATTCGTAATTAACCTACCAAACGAACATAATAATCAAGTGCAATACTCTCACCCCAATGGGGTGGTAGTCCATTGGCAAAGACAAAGCCTTTAAAACACCTAGGCTGGAAATGGGAAGGTCTTGGGTTCAAGTCCCATAAACGACATGGATTAAAGAAATTAACCTTTCAAAAAAAAAGTGCAATACTCTCACATAGAACACTACGAATTGTACGGACACCATCAATAAGATGTTCCCTTGCTAACCCAGTGTTTCACACGGGTACTCAACCTGCTATAAATTATTAGGGTGTAGGGAGTGGTTAGAAACTTGAAAGTGGTAAACTTCAAAATCAACCAATGAGAGTGTGTCATGTCATTCAATGAAAAGTGTCTAAACAATGCTCAAAAGTGTTCGCAATAGTTAGACACTTCATGAATTGGTAAACTATTTAAAAAAAAGAAAAATATATGATTGGTTGAGATGACATGGACCCCACCCCACACACCCCTATCTCTCTCCTACACCCCCTCTCTCTCCTATGCTCCCTCTCCCCGCATCGGCTACCTGTTACCGCATCTTGAGCTTTACCGAGCGGCAAAGGAGGTTGGCGGCGGTGTGCCCGAGCGGCAAAGCCACTTTGCCGAACCTCTTTGCCACCCACTCCATATGCCCTTAAAAATCAAACCAAAAAAGTTAAAATATTGATTATTTGTTATTGGCTGAGATATAATTGAACTTTTAAGTGAGATATCTATTCTCTCTTATCATATAACTTTTAATCCACTTAGAATAGCCTAGTGGTATTGGTGATTTATTTAAAGTTTGAAGTAGGAGGAGGTTATTGGTTCAATCCCCATAGTGTGTAAGTTTAGCAATTAAAAAATACAACTTTTAATATTGTTTATTAAACATATTTTTGTAGATATAAATCAAACAATGCAAGATTCATGACATTTTATTAAACATATTTTTTTTAGATATAAATAAACAATGCAAGATTCATGACATCTGACTTGTCATTCATTAAATGATTAATTACAATTTCTGTCAATCAAATAGGAAATTGGAGCATCTCAAATTTAGCTTTTCATAAACGCCCTAAACTCGATGTGTTAGTTGAAAAGGATTAACTAATTAAGTGAGGTAGTGAAATCATAGATGGAAAGCCAAGGCTCCACTGTTCACACTCTATCAAAACACAAGTCTCACAACATTAAAGGTTGTGGGACTTGGATGGTTTCAACACTTTGTAGGTTGTTTGGAACCTATAGGGCACTTTGTAGGTTGTTTGGAACCTATAGGGCAGTAGGTTCTCGAGGTTTTTGAGCCTCTAATCTTCTTGAAATCAATCATACATAAGCCCCACAACAATGAGTTTGATTGGGAACACACTTGGTACAAGATTCTCACAAGAAAAACAAGTTATGAAACATGTTTGTAAAAATATTTATAAATCTAAATTCAAATCTGACTTTGAAGCCTTATGCAAGTTATGTACCATCTTGTTACACCTTGGTGAACCTTGGGTAACATCCTTGAAGGTCATCCAAGTAAATTGATGCAAGAAAATAAGAAGAAATAAGTTAGAACTCACTTTGAACACAAGATAGTATTCTGCCCAAACATAATTTTCTTGCACTTTGAGAGAGTCTTGAGAGAGTTTGGAGAGTTTGTAAAGTGTGGAGGAGTTGTGGAAGTGATGTATATATAGTTGGGGATTAGGGTTTGGGTTAAAAGAAGGTTGGAAGGTGATTGGAGAAGAAAGGAGGTAGAGAAGGAGGTCCAATCCCGTAGCTTTTTAACATTCTGCCCGCCCAGAGGGGCTTACATACCATAAGCTAAAGGTTACGGTCCATAAGGACCCTGAAAACCTTATCTTTTTGTTTTTCATCCTTGTTGTTTGATCACTTGTTCAATTATGAAACTTCCTTAATATGTTAAGCATAAATTTGTGTTTCTAAGGGATATTAGGGCATGTTATGAACATGGTATATGACTGATTGAATTCCAAATATCGAACAAACGTAAATGTGTGCCGGTTGTGTATAATTAGTATGTATTGCGTGATTGATTACATATGGTGTAAGCATGATTAAACAAGATTGAAATAAACATGATTTCCCATTATGATCAAAGTCTTGAGATTACAATGGCTGATATGTAATACAAATACAAGTTTCTAAAAATAGAATGTGAATACAAACTTTCCAAAAATAGAAATATGAAATGCAAGGCGTTACATCAATAAATTAAGACATTAGCCTACTCCTGATGTTCCTTTACATGTCCCCAAGTTATAAACTTTACAACCTATATTTAAACTAAGTAAACACTATAAAATTTAAGGGTGTTGTAATTTGTTTAAGCTTGGCACAACTCAAGCTTTTACGTAAGGATGAGCATTCGGTACCGGGTACCTTTACTAATTTCCCGTACCGAAACTTATTCGGTATCGATTTGGCATCGACTTTTTGCTGTTTTGGTACCGTTATTTTTCCCAATTTTTACCTTCAAATACCGGTAACGTATCTTACCATACCAAGCATTTTCGGTACCATACTTTTGGAAATTTTCGGTACCTGTATCAAGCTCATCCCTACTTTTAGGTAGCCAATACTAAGTATCTTACGACTTGCTTAGACCGTTTACACCTATCTAAGTCACTTAATCTTTGCTTATCGGGTATAAAATGGCAAAAAATCATCATCATCATCATTAACTACGATACCTTATGGGATTCATTCGAGTTAGAAGAAGAGCCAGAGTTCTTTGATGATTTGCATATTTTACGAGAATATGAAGCATCTCAGGAAATATTTCCAGCAGGGTCTTCTAAACGTCAACAACAAACTTCCAACGATGATGAAGCTGGTCCTAGTCATGCTGGAGAGAATGATGAAGTTCAGCAAACTCTGACTACTTCGGAACGCGAACCTGCTCCTGAAAATCAGACGGCAGTCAATAATGATAATTCAGAATCTGATGATATTCCTACTTTTGATCGTGGTGATTCAGAGTCTGAGGGGGAGCAAATCCAATCTTCAGATCTGACAGTTCTTGACAATGAACAAGTTGTGGATCAGAACGTTACTAATTTGGAAGGCGAGGTGGATTTTCCTGGCAAAGTTATACCGAGGACTCTTTTATACCATCCCGAGGAGTTGATAATAAGAGAACTGCATGCAGGAGTTCGCACCAGAAGCCAGATTGACCATGGCCTTACTTGCTTTTATACTAAAGTTGCTCCTTTACAAACTGAATTTTCACTCAGTTGTTTCATATCGCAGATAGAGCCGAGAACCTATAAGGAAGCACTGACAGAAGATTCGTGGGTCAATGCAATGCAGGAGGAGCTGGGTCAATTCGAGAAGCTTGGTGTATGGAAGCTTGTGGATCTGCCTGACGGACATAGGAAGATAAACACGAAGTGGGTGTTTAAGTGCAAAAGAGACGACCGAGGAGTTATTGTCAGAAACAAAGCTCGACTCGTGGTCCAGGGTTTCAGTCAGCAAGAGGGGATAGACTTCACAGAGGTTTACGCTCCTGTTACTCGTCTTGAAGCTATCAGAATAGCTTTTGCTTCATGGAAAGGTTTTAAAGTATATCAGCTAGATGTCAAGTCAGCATTCCTATACGGTAAAGTAAAAGAGGAGGTTTATGTTGGTCAGCCACCAGGCTTCACCTACCCAATTCACAAAGATAAAGTCTACCTCTTGGAGAAAGCGCTATATGGTTTACATCAGGCCCCGAGAGCCTGGTACGAGACGCTCTCTCAACATTTGCTTGCCAATGGCTTTATCCGAGGTAAGGTGGATGCCACTCTTTTCACAAAGGAAGTCGCTGGTCATCTTCGGATAGTCCAGATTTATGTTGATGACACTATTTTCGGGTCGACAAACGAAGAACTCTTCAAAGATTTCGAGAAAGTGATGAAGCAGAAGTTCGAGATGTCTTCAATGGGTGAGATGAAGTTCTTCTTAGGGCTCCAGGTCAACCAAATGCCTGAGGGAACCTTCATACATCAGACAAAGTACGTTCACGACGTTCTAGAGAAATTTGGGATGTCCGGGACGGCACCAATGTCCACCCCATTAGCAACGAATCATGGTATCAACCCTGATCTCACCGGAGAGAAGGTCGATGAAACCTTATACCGCTCAATGATTGGCTCGATAATGTACTTGACAGTATCAAGGCCTGATATAATGTACCCAACCTGCCTCGCGGCCCGATATCAGTCGAGTCCTAGAGCTTCACATATGTCCATCGTCAAGAGGATCCTACGCTACTTGAAAGGAACCCCAAGCCTAGGTTTGTGGCATCCAAAAGATGGTGACTTTACGCTCGAAGGATACTCTGATTCTGACTTCGGCTGCTGCAAAGTCAATGCTAAATCAACAACTGCAGGATGCCAATTTTTCGGACCACGACTGGTCACGTGGCAATGTAAGAAGCAAACCTCTGTTGCTCTATCAACATGTGAAGCAGAGTACATATCTGCCAGCAGCTGCTGCTATCAGATCCTGTGGATTCAGCAACAAATGCGCGATTACGGTTTGCAATTTCTTACTTCACCTATTTTTGTTGATAATGAGGCTGCAATCAACATAACGAAAAATCCGGTACATTACGCTAAAACCAAACATATTGAAATTCGTCATCACTTCATCCGAGATTGTTTCGAGAAGAAGTTGATACGAATTGACAAAATCCACACCGACGAACAAAAGGCAGACTTACATACCAAAGCTTTTGATAGATTACGTTTTTAATATCTTTTAAGATTGAATGGTATGAAGCTGTTGTCGGATGCGGAGAGTTACTTGGCGTTGATGAGAAAATCACTGCAGATGACGTTGAGAAGCAGACTGCACTGGTTTGTCGTATTTTTAGTTGTTTTAGTATTTAGGGGGAGATAGATATATTTTCAGAAAATACAAAAACAATAAAAAATGAAAAAATCCAAAAACATGAGATATTTTCAAAATCCAAAAACAATAGAAAACCCAAAAAGAGTGTGTGTAAAAAGGGGAAATGATAGTACATCAGCTAGACAGTTACGGTATGCTAAAGACATGTAATGATTAAAAGTGTTAAGCAGTCTCGCTGATGATATACCGGTAGGTTTTTATACATTTAGTAGATTTGTTCGGGATATAAACCATAAAATCATTTCTTGCTTATTTCGTGGGGAACATCTCTCGGATATATAGGTAATCCCTGAAATCTTTTTTGAAATATTTTCTATTTCTGACATACTAGGTCTATGTGCGTAATGATATCTGGGGTATTATACTAGGACTTCTGATTTTGCGGAAGCAATAGCCTAGTCCTTGTATAATACTCTGCACTGCTGTAATCATTAAAGCCTCCCCTCAGCATAAAAATGAGGAAACATTGCAAAATGCTAATCATGTGATGTTGAAGAAAAGATCCCCAAACGGGACACACCGAAAGTCGAGCCATCATCTCTTTGTCTGAACGGAACTTCTAACCTGAGCTCTCATGGCCTCGCACTACCCATTACAGATATCATTATTGTACGTTCACCTGTAAGACTGAATATAGAAGTCTGGATACGAGAGTATATTCTGAGGTGGGACACGCGTATAAGTTAAGCATTTAAGACACTAAATCGTATCCTGAATAAGTTGAAATTTGTGTGAAAATTTAAAAGGATCAGTATATCGGCAATCTAAGTGAATTGTTTAATACTTAGTGTGTAATCAAGCTCAACGGTACTTGTAGCTTGTCGGTAGCTGATATGATCCCCTAACACGCTCACCAAAAATATGTTTGTAAATACTTTACTTTTTCTACATTTCATTTCATTTCTGTTTAGCATCAAAACCAAAAAAGATTTCATAGTTTTCTAGTTTAAACTTTCTTAAAATCCTAAAAAGATTTTACTTTTCTGCTTTAGTTTTTCGACAAACCAAGGAAGAAAGCTGATCTTCAGACTCTCAGTCATGAAGCAGAGCAGGAAGTTTCTGAACTGGACAGCTGGGTTGGGAGCTACTCTAGAAAGGTTTGAAAATTCAAGGTCAGAACAAGTTCATTAAGTTGACACTTGTAAATTTTCATGAAAAATGAGTTTGAAAAAGTAGAACAAATTGTCAGTTGTTTCGTTTCGGGTCAACCAAGGTCATTAACTTGGACTTGGTAGACAAATTAAGTGCCTAGGGTCATTAACTTGGACCTAGATACTTAAGTGGATTTCTAAAAACTGACCAAATCTGATAAAACGCCAAAAAGTCAAAAGGTCAAAACATCAAAAGTCAAAAGATAGGTGTTTGGATCGGATGACAATCCGCCATCCGACGCTTGGTCATTCCTATATATAGTGGCCAATGGTCATTCAGTCAAACTTTTATTCGATCGAACGACCATCAGACACTCATCCAAACACTCTCAAATTTTCTTGACTGATCCTTGCACTCTTGCTTTCCACATTACATTGGATTGTTGGCACGCTCAACCTTCACAATGAGAAAGGTAAGTCTTCTGAATTTAGTCGCAAAATTTGATGTTTTTGATGATATTATTGATGTCGGCGACTGTTAGAATAATAAACTTAGATCTAGGCTTAATCAGGATGTTTTGATTCAAACCAAACATAGGGTTTTGTTCACGGGCATCAGATCTATAGTTTTACCGGTTCAATTTGTACATAAACATGTTAGATTTGTTGAATTGAAGGTTAGAGGGTATCGGCTATCGGTGCACTATTTGTCAAATTAAACACAATTTAGGCCGAATTAGAGAAAACTGAACATAGGGTTTTGTAAATCGGCAAAATCTCTACGTGAAAACATGTTCAATTTTGTGAATATCTTAAATTTTTTTTGATTTTCATAGTTTATTCAAACTGTTCTTCATCTTCCATTAATTGAGTGGCAGATCGATCGGATGGCAATCCGATCAGATAACCATCAGATCATATGCACATTTCTTATTTGAAATTTCTTCTAAGTGCTTGTCTTGATTTTTGTGGCTTAACTGTTAACAAGCTGGTTTGGATAGAATGGCATCTCGATCGGATGGCAATCCGATCGAATAGCCATCCGATCCAAAACACACTTTCATCTGTTTGTCATGGATAGAATGGCATCTTGATCGGATGGCAATCCGATCAGATAGCCATCCGATCCACATCACTTATTCTAGTTTGACTTGTCAATGGAGCTGAACTGTTTGTCACATGGATCGAGTAACAATCCGATCGGATGGCAATCCACTCAGATGGCCATCCGATCCATATGCACATGACTTGTTTGATTCTTACATGAGATGGTTCATCTGATCGGATGGCAATCTGATCGGATAGCCATCCGATCCTCAGTACTGCATAGAGTGAACTTTCAAAGTGTTAGAAAAATTTTTGAAATTTTCAAAATGTTGTCACATTTCATTCTTTATCTCGGATTTTGTGCAAACACTAAACGTTGATAATTATTGCAGGCAATGGCTTTAGATTGTAATCACTCTCACAATGTTTACTGTATCTTGGATGAGATCTATACAAACACAACACCGTTTAAAGATACGACGAAATTTTTAAGGGAGAGTAGAATTAACAAGGCTTTGACCGATCAAACGACAGTGTATGAGTCTCATGTTAGAATGTTTTGGAAATCGGCAAGGTATGATGAGAGTACAAAGATGATACATTCGTTCAAAAGAAAGACGAGAATGATAAAGATATAGATGTTGAGATTAAGTTTAATGTTGGACATTTGAGACGTGTTTTGGAATTAGGAGATAGTGATACTGATCCAACTATAGTCCCTGAAAGATTATGCAAAGGATTGTGGTTCAGAATGGGATTTACAGGACATGTGAACGACAAATATCTTAAGTCCTTATTTAGTAGACCATATAAGTTCTTAGTTCACTGCGTCGTGCGTGCGTTGTCACATCGGAAGGGAGCTTATGATGAGACATCAGACTATATCATGAACATCATTACTTGTTTAGTGCTTAATAGACCATACAATGTTTCTCAAGTATTCTTTGATCATATGGTCGATAATATCAGCAGTGAGAAGTACATAATGTACCCCATGTTTATACAAATGATGATTGACGATCAAGTGACAGATCTTCCAAAGGATCCTGCAGATGTAATGAATCTATGGAACATGAAAGTCGAGACTTTGAGCAGATTAGGTCAATATAAGCTGAAGAAAGATGAAACAGAGCCAAGGGCTAAGCATATGATCTGTAAGATTTCAAATCCAGGATATGTTGCACCTGAAAATGATGCATTGAGACATGAAAACAGCAACTCAGAGTATGAAACTGATAGTCGAAGGGATATGCATGAGAAGAAGCTTAGATACTGGTTCGTGAAGGATGGAAAGAGAAAAAGGACTCCTAAGATATCACCCAAAGTTTCTACACCAAAGATAGTTGTTAAGGGTATAGTTGAAAGGGGGAGTCATAAGAAATGTTAGATCTTTAAATGATATATTATTCTAATGAATGTTCAATGTTTGTTTTGCAGGGATTTCAAAGCAATCACCACCAAGACTTGTGGATGAGCCAGTGCTAGATCCAGCTGATATAACTCAAGAAAGTGTTAATTTGGCGAAAGTAACATTTGAGCAATATGTAAAGCATACTGAAGCTACTGCTGCAAAAGATCAAAGTACAAGTTTTCAAGCTGAAAATGTTAAAGAAAAGGAACCAGAAGGTGTTGCACATACAAACTCTAGTGATGCTGATGATTAATCTACTGAAACAGAGTCAGAAATTGAAAAGATTGGAGTTGGGAAAGTTCAGTTGAAGAAGAAACCTCAGAATAAGAAAGTTAAGGGTTCTGATGAAGAGGATTCTACTTACACTCTAACAGCTGAAGAGAAAAAGAAATTACGAACAAAACGCAAAGCAGTTCAACCTGGCGTTATTCCAAGGAATGTCAGGGCAAAGAAAGGAGGTGCTACTATGCCTGAAACACAAAGCAACAAAAGTGAAAAGCATATTCAAGCTCCAGAAGTTCAAACTCAAAGAATTCCTGAAGTTGAGGTTCAGAATGTTGAGAAGAAAGCAGGTGTTGATGATGATGTTGTTATAACTGATGAAAGGGTTTCTACACCACCACCACCACCACCAGAAAATCCAGAAATGTCAAAGCCAAAGAAAACTGTTCTACCTGATCCATTTGAAGGTTTTCCAAATGTTCATGGCGAATTCAAAGGTGATATTCTTCTTGATGAAGAATACGATATGTTTCATGATGCAACAATCAAAGATCTGAAAAAGAAAGTAAGTATTCTCGAGAAAGAAAAGGCAAAAGCTGAAACTGATCGTGATGAATTGAAGAAGCAGCTTGAAGAGTTGTCTAAAGTGAATGAGGAAATAAAGACTGTTGTGATCAAACATGCAAAGAAGATAAAGACATTGGTTGATGATGTGGATGATAACACTAAGCTCTTTGAGCAACTCTCAATGGAGATTTCTGAATTGCATCTGAAGAACAAGAAATTGAATGAAACAAATCAGACGCTACATCAAATGTTAAATGATCTTCATGAAGCTTCTGCAAATGAAATTAAAGTGTTGAAGCTAGAGATGGAAGCACTTAGAGCTGATAAGACAGTAAAAGATGAGGAACTTAATATGTTGTACACTATTATGGAACATCATCTGGGTATCAATGTTCAATCTATCTACAACAACATAGAGATTTAGAGGGTTGAAGAGCGAAGGGCTCAAAGAGAAAAAGAGTTGGCTGAGGAAGCAACTAAGAAAAAGAAAGAGTTGATTGTCAAGACACAAGAAGCTGGTGGTTCTTCTAGTCAACCTGACGCTGATGTTGAAATGGTAGATGCTAAGAATGCAGGGGTTGATCAAGCTCAAAGCTTCGTACTTGTTGGTGAAGCTACTCCTCTATCTTATCATTTTGATGACATTATTCGCGTATGCAAATTGAACAACGTAAAAAGGAAGACGAAATAGCCTAAAGTGATGTTACTACGATGGAAAGAAGAGGAGAAAGTAGTAGAAGAGGAAGAGGAAGTAGATGAAGAGTTGAAAGAAATGCTGGATGCAGTTGACAACTATGATCCATCTTGGGATAATTACAAAGAAGATGATGATGATCAAGGGTCAACAGGGCTATTGATTGTGAATCCTTCTGTTCAACAAAAGATGGATGATTTTCTGAACGACGAAATCAATGAACAAGAGGAGGATCAGCACCAGGAGACTTCTTCTTCTGGAAAGCAGCAAACAGACCAGGTATTCCTCACACAACCAACTGTTATTTATTTAAATGCTCCATTTGAGGGGGAGTTGGAGGTACCTAGGTCAATGGCTGAGATGCTAGAAGAATTGGGGTTATATGATGGAAAGTTTAAGTTTGATATTGAGGATGAGATTCCTTCATCACCTGAAAAGGTGTATGAGTTCAAATATGCACACGAAGCTGATAGTTTTCAATATGTAGAAGTTGAAGATTGTTTAGACAGTTCTAAGGAAGATACTCTGTTTCACTATTCTGGCGTTGATGATTCTTTTCCAACTCTTGCTGAAATGTTCAAGGAACAAAATGAAGATGAGATTAGAAGGAAAGTTGTGGAGAAGATAAGCACTGAAGGTATTCCTAAAACAATTCCACGAGAAACATTGGCAGAAGAAAGAAAGAAATGGTTTAAGGTGATGCCGAAAGAAAGTAAGTTCAGGAGACCTTTACAGTATTTCACGCATAATGCTGATTTATCGTTGGGAGACATCTTATCATGGGGTTATCTGGAAGATCTGCAAGTATATGCTATCAGACGGGAACAAGGGGTTCAATACTTTGAATTTCTGTCAGACATTAAAACCCTCCTGTGGTGGGATGTTGAAGAGTTGGTGCAGACAAAGAACATAAAACAGTTCTACTATGGCTTGGATGTGAAGCAGCATGATCAACACTTATGGGACTACATTAAGTTGCAAGCAAAGGAGAGATTTCCTGACTGGAAGCCACAATTTCCAAAACAAGATATAAAGATTGATCCAGTCATAGGGGAGAAGGATATTACTTTGAATATAAAGCCGCTGAGATGTCTGAAAAACATGCCGCTACGTGCTATGGAGCAAGACTTCTAGGAAGATTTTCAGGGTAGGATGTACAACCAGAGCACAGCGGAAGCGGTGATTTCTCTATTTGATAAAAAGACTGGAGAATCAAGGAGGATCAGTGTGTTGGATCCTATGTGGCTAGTCAACTGCTCCAAGAAGGATTTTGATTGCTTATTCTACAACAAGATTGTTTATGAAAAGCCAGACAAAGTTCAAGCTCAGCAATATCAGAAGTTAGTGAACTTGTGCTACACAAAAGACATCAACTCTAGCAGATATTGGAAGTCAAAGTGGAGAGACTTGGAGATTGATGAGTTCTTAAAGAAATACAAGCGCAGTCAAAGATTCATGGATATTGCTGATAAAGCTGCGAAACTGGGAAGATGGAAGCTATTGAGACCTCCACCAACAGACCAGACACCAATCGAGAAAGAGGAAAACAAGATCCCAGGGTGGGATAGGAAGCGCGATGGTGACCCTGAATATAGAAAATACTGGAATGAAGTCGGTAGGCCTCTTAGGCGAAAGATGATTGCAGAGCGTGATGAAAAGAGAAGACAGAAAGCTAAGGAGAGAAGACGCAGCAGGAAGACGGATTGAAGACTATGCAGGAAGGAACTACAGGTACATCCAAGGGGGAGTCTGTTATTACATATGTCTGTAGCTTCCGTCTACATCGAGTCTTATGTATTTTGTGCCGTGTATGTATTTTTGTATATGTATGAACATGTATGTATTTGTATGTCTAGACAAATCAGGGAACAATGCTTAAATGTTAAAGTGAAATCCGTCGGGTGACATGTGTCAACCGAATGGATGGGCATCCGATCGGAGGACCATCCGATCGGATGACTATCCGACCGGGTGACACTTTTGCCTTCCCTGATTGCCTATAAATAGGAGGTTAGTGCATTGTGTCTAGAACTTTTGGCTGATCATTGTAGCGAAGCTCTGTCTGTCTGACTTTCATCTGGTTCTTCTGTACTTTCACAATCATTCAATGAAACCAGACGCGTTAATCATTGAAACAGTTGCTAGTGAATCTCTGACGGTATCGAGGGATTCCGCATCTCGATACTGATCGATTCATCTGCGTTCTACGTCAAGAACAGATCCATTCGCGTGGCCTAACAGACTCAAACACGTGTCTGAGTCTCCCAAGATCTCCGAGAAGCCGTTAGATGATCACGGTGATGTGTCCAAGAAAGATAAGCAACTCTCATTATATAAGGAAGGCAATATGTTCAGTAAGGGGAAGGATTCAATACCGATTTCATTTAATTCAAAAGACACTCCATTTATTCCGATAACCTCGGACCTCATTAATCATCCATATTCACCCACATTTACTCAATTTCACACCAAGGAGAATATTCCGGCGGTTATACTCATCGGATAAACTTCTCATTATCTCTGGCAAGTTTACTTACTCGCACGCCGGAGCTTGGTCACGGATTCCCCCCCTAGGGTCCTCCATGACGAGGCTAACGGTTTTCTTTCTTGTAGGTTGACAAGGCAGGATCTTTACAATGTTGACAAGGCCCTTTGACCATCATCCGTGACTTGAGGACTCGACATTGGCGCCATCCGTGGGATACTAGTCCATCTAGTGATCCTACTCAAAATCTGAAACATTGTAAGAGGTCACTACCCGTCTGAGACAACATGGCTACGCCACCACCTCCAAACTATCTGACAGTGAAGACGGTGCAGAGCACTAATGATGTAGTTACGGTTGAGGATATCACTTTCTTGTAGGTTGACAAGGCAGGATCTTTACAATGTTGACGAGGCCCTTTGACCATCATCCGTGACTTGAGGACTCGACATTGGCGCCATCCGTGGGATACTAGTCCATCTAGTGATCCTACTCAAAATCTGAAACATTGTAAGAGGTCACTACCCGTATGAGACAACATGGCTACGCCACCACCTCCAAACTCTCTAACAGTGAAGACGGTGCAGAGCACTAATGATGTAGTTACGGTTGAGGATATCACTCTCGAAGAAGAAACTGAGAACAGGGTGGAGTCATCAGAGAAACGAGACACCATCACACCTGATTTTGTAGCCATGCATAAGAAACAGTTCAAGGATTTAGAAAGACAAGTGAAGCTGGAGAGCCTAAAGGCTAGGCTTTCCTTTGATACACCATCAAGCAAAGAGGATACTAGCCCACGAGGAAAAGATAGCAACCCTGACCCCTTGGATGCTTTCATGACCGCCCTGAGACAGATGGCGTCAGAAGAAAGGAAAGAGTTGGTAACAGGAAAAGGGCAGAAGAGGAAGGATAAAGAAAGCCAGGATGATGGTGGGCAGAACAAACCCTACTTACCCAAGGATTTGGCTGAGGTCTCAAAGTTTACCAAGAGGATAGCTGAGGCACCTATGCATCCAAAGCTTAAGCCCCTACTGAACCTCGACAGGTAAGACAGAACTAAAGACCCGGAGGATCACCTGCATGCTTTCAGAGGCATCGGACAGGTGGGGCGATGGTCGATGCCCACCTGGTGCCACATGTTTGTTCAGACACTGACTGAGGGGGCCAAACTCTGGTTTGATAGCCTCCCGCCGGGGAGTATAGACAGTTAAGAAGAACTGAGTGAAAAATTCCTAAGCAACTTCAGTCAACAAAGAAAAGTAATCAAGAACCCCAATGAAATCATGCATATACGACAAAGAGATAACAAACGAGTGGACCAATACATGGAGAGGTTCATCAGGGAAAGCATGAACATCAAGGACGTTCCTGAGGTAATGAAGATCAACAATTTCATTTACGGCTTAAAGCATGCCCAACTGTGTGAGAAGTTAGAGGAAGAGTTCCCGACTACCTTTGACAATCTCATGGACCGGGTTAGAGCTTTTGTCAGAGGGAAGGACATTGTCAGCAAAGCTAAGGAAATGGATGCTCCACCCTAGAGGGTCAATCCTACACCCAAACCTCAGGAAAGAGGTACTATCTACCCTCGAAAACCTACTTTCGATAAAATGCAGCACGACAGGATCAGATCAATGTACTCCCCATATAAACCCCGAGGTAGAGGACCAGCGCCTTACTCCGACAGTTTCACTCCCCTCACTAAAACAGCGAGCGGAATACTATCTACAGAAAGAGTTAAGAACTCCTTCCCTAACCCCGCCCCCCAATTAAACCAGGACCAAAAGCACAACCAAACGAATATTGTGATTTCCATAAAGGTTTTGTTCTCAAGACCGACGATTGCATGTACTTGAAAAGAGAAATAGAAGCGGCGGTAAAAATGGGCAAACTGGCCCACTTGGTTAAGGAAATCAAGGAAGGGGAGGAAAGGAAAGGAATGGATACAAAGGGGGGGCAGAAAAGGGATATGCAGATATGATCAGGAGAAGGGACGAATATGATCCCACCAGAAGTGTCAAAGCCATGGTATTGGGTCCCTGAAGTAGCATGAGGGCCCCCATACTAATGCCACATTTGGAAGACCATGAGGTGCAAAGGCTCCCCCTTAACATCTCAGCATAATAGCCGGTCACAGGGTGGTCCGGATACACGTGGATGGGGGGGGGAGCGGAGTGGAGGTGATCTATGAGCATTGCTTTCTAAGGTTTGATAGGGATGTGAGAGACAGGTTGGAAGAGGATTCAATCCCCCTAGTTGGTTTCAACAATAGCATATCTCACCCCCTAGGAAAAATTAGACTTCCATTCACAGTTGAGGCAGGAGATCGAGTCCGGACCATTGAGCTCACCTTCACCATACTCCGAGCCCCCTCCAAGTATAATGCAATCTTGGGCAGACTAGGGATTGGAGATCTGCGATCTCAAGCCTCAACCCCCCACGGGGCATTAGTGTTTCAGACCCCCAAGGGGTTAGCTTGGGTAAAGTCCTCATACGAGGTCATATCGTCAGTTTCTGAAGGAGAGGTTGGGAAGAGTTCCCAGGAAGAAGGAATAGAGGAATAGGTACTCAGTGATAGATTTCCGGAACAAACGGTAAAGGTAGGAAGGGACCTTAGCGACAAGTGCAAGAGTGCACTCAAGGAGCTGCTACTCCTTAACATAGACGTTTTCGCTTTCCAACATGGGGATATGGCTGGGATCCCAAGGAGCTTGACTAAGCATAGGCTTAACACCCACAGTTAGATACGGCCTGTCAAGCAAAAGAAGGGCTGCTTGTGAGGAGACAAGGAAGCTCCTTAGGGCCGGGATAGTCAGGGTAGTCAGGTACCCCACCTGGATTGCCAACCCAGTGATGGTTAAGAAGAAAGAAGGGTGATGGAGAATGTGCATAGATTACCAAGATTTAAACAAGGCATGCCCCAAGGATTGTTACCTGCTCCCTGATATAGACGTCCAGGTCGACTCTTTAGCTCAGTACCCGCCGAAGTGTTTCCTCGATGCATACAAAGGTTACCACCTGTAACATTCCCAAAATTTTTATTTATATAAAATATATAAAAACTAATGTAATTAAAAGGCTGCATCATGGGTAAGTTGACCGATGGAAATATGAGGTATTTTGGGCAAGTGTAGGAACCATTTAATAATTTAATTATAAAAATACATTATATTTGAACCTACTATGTTTTTAATGAAGCTTGGTTGAAAATGTAGATAAAAATATTCTTGTTCTAATGACATATTTATTATTTTATAAAACGTCATAGTTTAGAAGTTATAAGCGCCAAATAAGTGAAGTAGTTAAATTAATTATAATATATATATATATATATATATTAATAATAAAATAATACCTATCTAAAACTAACATATCAATTTTAGATATGTATGTGTACGTGTAAAGATATGAGGGAATCTTTTTTCCCTTTGACCTTTGAACGTAAGCAGCAAGGCCGCCATTCAAAATTTAGTATAAATTGAAACCATTGTTCGACATTTCAAATGCCTAATTTCTTTTTCCTCTCTTGCGAGACTCCCTCTCTCCTTCTGTATACTTCCAATTTACTTTAGTAATTCACTCATAAGTCCTACAAAGCCCTGCCCTGTTTTAAGTATTGTAGCCCCTGATCACTAATATCCTGTCCGACTGACGTAGGGCCCCGTAGCGTATGTCAAGGCTCTGCCTAAATTCGTTGGGGTTCTGTCTCGTGACGTAGGGATACAGTGGAATTGGGTTACTATACTTAATGTGAGTACACTATATATTTTATTAAATAACCCAGGAGTTATACCCAAAATATAACAACCCTCCTAAAACACCCCTGACACCCCTACACTCCCTAAAATACACCCCATATGCGAAAACGGACCCCGAATACTTTGAATATTATTAAAAATAATAAAAATATGATTTTTGGGGTTTAGGCGGGCCGCGTAAGGTACCCCTTAACCCTTACGCGGGCCGCGACAAGGTAAAAGGTGGCGACACCCTGGGCCGCCACGTGGCCCAACACATGTCGAAGCTAGATAGTGACCCGGACAAGCTACGCTGTTGACCAGCATTGACGCGGGCCGCGTAGGCCTTCGCCTACATTTACGCGGGCCGCGAGAGGACCAGAAATCAGCACTATATATAGAGGGCCTCGAATCTTCAGTTGAATTCGTTCACAAATATTTTCTTTCTCTCAAATCTGAAATATAGGCATTATACACGGATTTGATACCCCCTAAATAACGAAGTTCTGCTCTGTTGTAAGTATCATAACCCCTGGATACCTATTAGATACTCTGCCCGATTGATCTAGGGTTCCGTAACGACTGTCGTGATTATGCCCGACGTAGTCATTGGAATGCCGTCTCGGGGAGGGTATTACTAATGTTAAAATGGGTTATTATACTAACACGTGTGCATTTGTGTAAATTATAGATTGTCACCAGGAAACCCTTACGGAAAATCTAAGACAACAATGTGAGTAATCTCCTTTTTGTTAACAGTTTTTACAAAACCTTAACTATTTTTCAATGCAATTTTGCAGTGATTGAGTATTTGTAGTTCTTCAATTACTGCCGCTATGTTGGGGTTTTATATACAAAATGTGGAATACGTTACCATTGGACAATGAGTTAGCCAATGTGTAATATGACCCACAAGTCAGGATTGACAGTACTAAAGGAGTAATTGTGCAGATATAAACATTGTAATCGCTCTCCATACGGTTTAAATTAAATTAATGTTTCTTGATTAAACTGGGATTCACTCACCAGTATTACCTACTGACAAAATGTTTTAAACACGTGTTTCAGGTAACTTAGTGTGAAGCCAATAAAAGCCAGCTGGAGAGCACTGAAGGCTTGGAAAAGTGGCAATAAAGTTACCTAAAATAAAATAGATGTTTTTATTAAATAAAATAGGATTTATTCCTGTGAAAATGTGTGTACTGCAAACTTGGCTTTTATCCCATGTGTTTAATATTATGAAAATGTGGTATCTTACTCTGATCAAATATTTCCTAACTACGGTCCTGATGAAAATTCCGCTGCCAAATTAGACAATACGCGATACCACCAAAACTGGCTCGCGGCTTCCCGTTCCCGGGAATTAGGGATCGGGGGTTGTGACAGAAGGTGGTTTCAGAGCCATGCCACTGGTTCAAGCCAAAGAAGTGTTCTGCTGACAGTTAAGTTTTAAATTCTGTGTTAGGAAATAACTTATGTGATTATGTGTTTTATGTTATTTGACTATTTGTTAGTCTATAGTATGGGTAATCAAAGAATTTCGGACATCTATCGTCAATTAGATAGTTCACCAAAAGATAAGGGAACCTCATTTCAACCAAATCCCTCAGGATACTCAGCAGAGATTGAGGAAGGAATATTTATTCGTAAGGCACAGTCTGAGAAACCATTTACCACTAAGAAGAGAAGTAGGATTATTAGAAAAAATCAAGAGAAAATAAAGAAGTCACAACCAAAGGAAGTGATAATTAATAAGGAAATAAATACACAAACTCAGGAAACAGGCAGTAACCTACCACGGGAAGATGAATTAGATGAACAATGAGTAAATCTCCATATGTTAGCCACTACAACAGTAAATGCTAACTTATATTAAATAGTTGAACCGCCAAACTAGTACCAGCACCCATGCCACCTATGAGCCAGAAACTTTAAAGGAACTTCGACCATTAGATAACAACTTAGTAGAGACATGAGATCGAATAAACCTTACATAAAAGCATGTTGAGCATAAAACTCCTATAACCTAGATAGACTAAAATAAGTTACGAATGCATGATCACTAGTATATTTTGAATTCCAGTTGTAGTTTGTAATATATATATATATATATATATATAGGACAATGCTAGACAGAAAACCCTATTTAGGTAGAAAACTCTGGAAACCCAAATCTCTCCCCATTTTTACCCAACCTCCCGACATTTTTTTTTTGAAAAAAATAACACATGTAATATACATGTTTTAGAGTGTTTTGGGCCAAAAAAAACAAAAAAGCGCCGAAGGGATTTTTTTTTTAAAATAAACAAATTTCAGTGCCTAACATGTGTTAGGCACAAAAGACATAAATTGCTGAATTTTTTTTTTTAAATTATCCCTTCGGCGCTTTTTTGATTTTTTTGGCCCAAAACTCTTAAAAACATATATATTACATGTGTTATTTTTTTCAAAAAAAAAATGTCGGGAGGTTGGGTTTTCTAGGGTTTTTTATATAGATAGGGTTTTCTATATAGCCCTACCCTATATATATATATATATAGGATTAGGTTCAAACGTGAACATTTTCTCCAGCGTGAACTGATCTGGGCCCTTGATTTTGTAGATGATAGATCTTAGATCAATGGCACAATTGTAATTAAAGGTATAATAAATTTAATTTAAATTTTAATCTAAAGGGTAAAATAGGGAACTTTCATATTAAAGATATGGAAACTAATTCATTTGTAATCCCCTAAAATCTCTGTATCAGTTTCAAAACTTTCAAAACAAGATTCCCTCTCCATTCCAAAATTGCCTCTTCATTGTCAGTTTTAATCCTATCTCTTTCGTCTAGAAGATACCCAACCAAACCCTAACTCAAACAGATACGTAATTTGTGCCTATGGAGGTTGAATGGCTGATAGCAGGCCATCTTCGCAGCGAATCGGAACCCTACATCCACAACAGTCCTTCATTACATACCTATCTCCGTCGATTATCCGTTTCATATTCGAATAATGTTGTTTCTTCTTTGTGCGCGTGTGTGGTGACTAACCTAATTACGCAATTATGTAGGTTCGTCATTGTTTTAATCCAGCTTTTGGTCGATTTTGGTCACGCAAGAACGCAGCCATGTAAGAACGCACACCCAGGTTCGTCATCGTTTCAATCTGGTCAAATTTTGGTCCGATTTTGATCATATTTTGGTTTAGGGTTCATCATTTGTTTCCATTCGTAGTTCCGAACCTGCTTATTTTCGTCTAGGGTTCATAATTTGGTCAGATTTTGGTACGATTGGGATTAGGTTACTTATTGAACCTGCTTATTTGTTATACTTTTACACGACTGCACATATAATGAAGACTGAAGTTTGTATTTGTAGTTCAGAACCTGCTTGTTTAACAAATTGTAGTCTTGGGTTTCTATTTTGTAGTCTTTTTTTTTTCCCAGCGGAATTTAATGCCTACATCATAGCGATACATAGTATTTCAGAGCATTGAATGTTGGTAGTATTGGCCATTAATTTTTATGTCAAGTGCAATGTACACTGTTTGCCACATTTAGAAGGTGTTTAGCTGACCTGAATACACAGCATTACACAAATTCATGATGAATTTACTTCATATGAATATAATAATATATGAATTACCATCTGGTAATCTTCATGAACAATCTATTAACTATTAACATTAAATGAAACCTCAAATACATAAATAGAATCATTAAGTTAAAAACAGTATGTGGTCATTTACTTTTGATTGCTATGTGAGCCAATAATTCTGAAGGATAATAGTTGGTGATTAGATTATTAATTGTTTTAATTAGTAGGGTTATTGGTAGCAGCTAATCTATTTATGTAATAGAGTTGGAATTGGGTGAGATGTAGTAATGGTCAGTATGAAATATGAATAGAGGGTTTAGGGTCAATGCAATGTGGGATTTTGTGCTTTCCGGTTCATAATAATTAATAATAAAAGAGTTGAACATGTTTGTTCGTTCGATCAAGGGCCTGATTTTCCAACATGTTATTCATGAAATTATAGTTTATTATTAGACATTTTAATATTTTATTATATGAAATTATAACCAGTATGGTTATAGGAATAAAAGCTACTAATAAAAAAAAGATTAAAACGGGTAAGTTCCAATTTCTAGTACATGTAGACTTCAAACCAGCAGATTTTGTCTGTGACAGAAGACTCATGCTATATAGGTGTGTATGATGCTTAGATGTATACAGTTTTGTGACATGTTAACCGATATAGCGTTTTCCAGCTGCTTTTAAGTGCTACCACAACTCTGCAAACTTAATAATAATAATAATAATAATAATAATAATAATAATAATAATAATAATAATAATAATAATAAGATTTGGGCCCTTCATTTTTGCTCTTTTTTTAATGCGATGTACACATGCGTATTCTGACTTTGCTCTGTTTTTAATGCGATGTACACATGTGTATAGCATCCGTTTTTCGTGATATCTTAGTTTTTTTTTTGTGTATTTAATTTGTAAAGTTGTTGACGTACACTTGTGAATTATGCAAAGTATTAGTTGTTGAGTTTTTTTTTGTTCAATTCTTTGATTTTGCTCTGTTTTTAACGCGATGTACACATGTGTATTCTGATTTTGCTCTGTTTTTAATGCAATGTACACATGTGTATTCTACTTTTTGCTCTAATTTTAACCCAATGCACACATGTGTATAGCGTCTGCTTTTGTGATATCTCATAATTTTTGGTGTATTGAATGTGTAAAGTTGTTGACGTACACTTGTGAATTATGCAAAGTATTAGTTACTGAGTTTTTTTGTGCTATTTTAGGAAACGTCGTTAACGAGAAAAGTGGAGATGAAAGGTCGATAAGGATGATTCACGTATGAGGTCGATAAGGATGATTCACGTATGTTTGTTTGCTTGGCCGATAAGGATGATTCAGCATACAACGTGGCGAATAGTTGTAAAAGATTATGTTTTTTGTTGTTCGATTATGTTGGGTTTATTGTTTTTACGAAACTGGAACTTGTAATTATATGTTTTTTGTTTGGTTTGGAAAACATTATGGAACTTGTAATTTGTTAAATATAAAATAGTTTTACGGGTATTGTTTCTATGTATGTATTATGTAGCTAATTACACATATGTACGATGCTGAGTACACATGTGTACTGTTCTATTTATATCCAAGTGCACATGTGTATACCGTTGAAATACGAAGGTTACATGGATCTTAAAAATCAAAATTCGAATTCTGGTGATGAATCTGAAATAAAAATTAAAATTGAAATATGGTGATTTTTTGTTTGTTTTGATAATTATCTTATTAATAAATAAAACATAATGTGGATAATGAATTTAAATTAGGAAAGATGTAACTTAATTCAATTATTAAAATAATGATTTAAATCTATTTTTTTACACAATTACAATCCTACCCTTAACAACTAAAAAGGAAATCAAGGGTCCAGATTTGTTCACGCAGTTCACTCTTGGGAGGTTGTTCACGCTGGAACCCTACCCTATATATATATATATAAGTCGCAATGTTCACCATTTTAAATCAATCAATTTTATAATTGTACCCAAATGTTTGTACTAGAAATTTGTCTGTGATAATTAATACCACCCACTCAAATAATATCATAATATACATCAAACTAAGTTAGTTATTAATAAAGCAGTCATGTTTTAACTCTCTTTTGGAACCAATCAATTACTTTGGTTTAAAATACATATTGAAATATATGGTATAAGGCTATAAAACTTTGTGGTTTTAATAATATTGTTTCAAAATAATTTATATTTAAATAAAACCGAAGCTATTAAATTAACCAAAAACGACTTTTAGAATTTATAAAATTTAAAAGATTGCTCTAGTGGATCTAGCCAAAGCAAGTTTTGAAACCCAGGTGTACCAATTTACCACTCCATTTTATCCCTTCTGGTTTATAACCAGTTGGCCATAAGACTTCATACTTTCATAGTTTTATGTAATAATTGATGTTGGGATTACTTGTAAAGGTTTCTATTAACATACTTAGTAATAAAATAGATGGTTAAATGAATATGATGAGTATTCGTGATTAAATAAAATCATTTAATTTTTTTAAAGATTTGGGTTGTGTAAATCGAAGAAAGAGAAAATATAGTTATAATAATAATGATACTACTACTAATAATAATCGTCATTATTATAATAAAAAAAACGATATATATTATTATAATATTGTAATTGGCTTTCATTATAAATATAAGATAATATTGTAATCACTATTCATTGGCTTTCATTATAAATATAAGATAATAATATATAAGTATTCTAAAAGGTATTGCAATTCTATTCTATTTAAAATATATATATATATATATATATATATATACACACACACATTATAATATATTTAAATAATGTTTATATATATTTTTATACGTGTATATATTGTAAACTAAAAGTTATTTTTACTTTTATATAGAAGAAGGGAAAAGATAGGTCTGATGGTTTGTACAATCGGTACATATAAAAGAGATTAAATAATTGATTTTTAGAAATAAAGATATTACAAATACGAAAACATTTTTTTCTTCTCCGACTTAAATAATTTAGTATCTATTTATTTATTTTAACTGGCACGTTAAAATGTTCCTAAACATTCATTTTTCAAACTAGAATTTAAAATGAATGCCCCACATAAAAATAGTTGAATCAAATGTTTGTTTAGTACGTTTGTCCTTTATATAACTTAAAAAAAATTTAGATTACAATTTTAATATTATAATATCTTTAAATAAATTACTAGTGCATGGGATATATATACATATTTTAATACATGTATATTACTCAAATATATTTAGAATCAATCTTAGAAACGTCAAACTTACTTACCATAAGTACTTCTTTGAATAAATAATATAATATACAATGAATTGAGAATCAAGTTTTAATATTTTAAACCCATATGGTTCAACCCACTAGTTAAAAATAAATTTATTCCCATAAGTTCAGAAAGTTTATATTAATTTACTTCTTTAAACTTTTATTTATCCATCCTTAAATTCCAAAATATTATGTTCAATAAATTTAACGAAAGTTTATTTCAATATACTACTTTTAAAAAAAGATAAAATAAAGTCATGGAAATAAGCTTGATGATTGGTACCATTGGATGTATAGTTATTATTTTTTACAAAATAATTTAGTATTATATATATGTGTGTAAATATTACATAAGTTTAATATTAACTAGAGATTTGAAATTTTATATGCATATACCCAATATAATATCTTCCGTAAGATAAACATAAAAGAAAATATTATTGGTAATTCATATGAAAACATGAAATTATTATAAGAATAAACCATGAAACCTACTATGTTTTAAAATGCCATATGTCTCAATGAAATATTCCTTGTAACGGAATCTAAGATTATATATGCATAAATAGAGTTAGCTGTAAGTATATTCATTACATCGAACCTAGCTATAGTGTCAATAGAGACAATTATATTTTTTGTCAAAACTTCATTTTCCAAGCAAAAGAAAAAACACAACCATAATAATATCTATACTTAAACAAAAAGATTAGGATATTGATAATTACTGGTAACACCTAGAATAGTATTTAGACTTGAACTTAAGAAAGATGCCTTAGTATAAAGCTTTGAGATAAGCCAATTACTTGCATAGATAAAGTGTGATGGTTATTGGTATCCCGTGAGGATAATAACTAGAACAGTGCAAGTATGATAAATAAGCGATAACACCTAGCCACTGTTATTTCTTGTTTATTGGTACTACTCGGTTCTAGAATATGATCCATCATGAGAATACTGATTTCCTTGTTTCTTGATATAAATCAAAATAAATGATGCACTTTTAAAATCATGATTTGAGAAAATCTATTGATGAGAAATACAATGATAACTACCTCTCCGGCAAGACTGGGTATAGTGTAGTAGACTCTCCAGCTTGTCCGGGTAAGATGGGGGTACCTCTCCGGCGAGACCGGGTGAGATAGGGTATATGTTATGTTAATGGAATTCCCTAAATAGTACCATGACCTGATGTCTGACCTGTTTTGGAAATATGAATCTGTTAAATACATTGACCTTATAAATGGTATGTATACTACCAGTATGTGAAATATATGATTATATAGACATGTATGTCTATGAGGAAATCCAAAGACCATATTGATTGACAATTAGGAATAAATCACGAACAAGTGTGTCAATGATAATTTTAGACTTATTTATTAGGAATCTCCCGTATACGTCTATAATTTCGATATCAAACATTATTTCATTTGATCATCCGTCTCGTAGTTCGTGCGACAAGATAAACAACAGGAACTCTATAAGTTGGGACGCCATCAAAAGTATAAGAATTCCCCTTGCGATTATTAACACATTAAGAAACCTGTAACTAAAAGATTATACGGAAGCTTACGCTAACAAAATTTTTACCTTCATTAAGAACTCCTGAGAAGAATAAGAATCTCATAGAGAATGGTTCTGGTCAAAGTAAAGTGAAATTCAAAATAAAGACCAGAATATACCTAGAAACTAAACTAGCTAAAAAATATTCATCCATATTTCGGGAAATCTCAAGGACGAGATTTAAAATAAGGTGGGGAGGATGTAACATTCCCAAAATTTTTATTTATATAAAATATATAAAAACTTATGTTATTAAAAGGATGCATCATGGGTAAGTTGACCGATGGAAATATGAGGTATTTTGGGCAAGCGTATGAACCATTTAATAATTTAATTATAAAAATACATTATATTTGAACCTACTCTGTTTTTAATGAAGCTTGGTTCAAAATGTAGATAAAAATATTCTTGTTCTAATGACATATTTCTTATTTTATAAAACGTCATAGTTTAGAAGTTATAAGCGCCAAATAAATGAAGCAGTTAAATTAATTATAATATATATATATATATATATATATATATGAATAATAAAATAATACCTATCTAAAACTAACATATCAATTTTAGATATGTATGTGTACGTGTAAAGATATGAGGGAATCTTTTTCCCTTTGACCTTTGAACGTAAGCAGCAAGGCTGCCATTAAAAATTCAGTATAAATTGAAACCATTATTCGACAGTTCAAATGCCCAATTTCTTTTTCCTCTCTTGCGAGACTCTCTCTCTCTCCTTCTGTATACTTGCAATTTACTTTAGTAATTCACCCATAAGTCCAACAAAGCCCTGCCCCGTTTTAAGTATTGTAGCCCCTGATCACTGATACCCTGTCCGACTAACGTAGGGCCCCGTAACGTATGTCAAGGATCTGCCTAAATTCGTTGGGGTTTTGTCTCGTGACGTAGGGATAAAGTGGAATTGGGTTACTATACTTAATGTGAGTACACTATATATTTTATTAAATAACCCAGGAGTTATAAACAAAATATAACAACCCTCCTAAAACACCCCTGACACCCCTACACTCCCTAAAATACACCCCATATGCGAAAATGGACCCCGAATACTTTGAATATTATTAAAAATAATAAAAATCTGATTTTTGGGGTTTAGGCGGGCTGCGTAAGGTACCCCTTAACCCTTACGCGGGCCGCGACAAGGTAAAAGGTGGCAACACCCTGGGCTGCCATGTGGCCCAACACATGTCGAAGCTAGATAGTGACCCGGACAAGCTACGCCATTGACCAGCGCTGACGCGGGCCGCGTAGGACTTCGCCTACATTTATGCGGGCCGCGAGAGGACCAGAATCAACACTATATATAGAGGGCCTCGGATCTTCAGTTGAATTCGTTCACAAATATTTTCTTTCTCTCAAATCTAAAATATAGGCATTATACACGGATATGATACCCCCCTAAATAATGAAGTTCTGCTCTGTTGTAAGTATCATAACCCCTGGATACGTATTAGATACTCTGCCCGATTGATCTAGGGTTCCGTAACGGATGTCGTGGTTCTGCCCGACGTAGTCATTGGAATGCCGTCTCGGGGAGGGTATTACTAATGTTAAAATGGGTTATTATACTAACACATGTGCATTTGTGTAAATTATAGATTGTCACCAGGAAACCCTTACGAAAAATCTAAGACAGCAGTGTGAGTAATCTCCTTTTTGTTAACAGTTTTTACAAAACCTTAACTATTTTTCAATGCAATTTAGCAGTGATTGAGTCTTTGTAATTCTTCAATTACTGCTGGTATGTTGGGGTTTTGTATACAAAATGTGGAATACGTTACCATTGGACAATGAGTTAGCCAATGTGTAATATGACCCACAAGTCAAGATTGACAGTGCTAAAGGAGTAATAGTGTAGATATAAACATTGTAATCGCTCTCAATACGGTTTAAATTAAATTAATGTTTCATGATTAAACTGGGATTCACTCACCAGTATTTCCTGCTGACAAAATGTTTTAAACACGTGTTTCAGGTAACTTAGTGTGAAGCCAATAAAAGCCAGCTGGAGAGCACTGAAGGCTTGGAAAAGTGGCAATAAAGTTACCTAAAATAAAATAGATGTTTTTATTAAATAAAATAGGATTTATTCCTATGAAAATGTGTGTACTGCAAACTTGGGTTTTATCCCATGTGTTTAATATTATGAAAATGTGGTATCTTACTCTGATCAAATATTTCCTAACTATGGTCCTGATGAAAATTCCGCTGCCAAATTAGACAATACGCGATACCACCAAAACTGGCTCGCGGCCGCCCGTTCCCGGGAATTAGGGATCGGGGGTTGTGACACCACCAGATCCAAATTTCATTAGAGGACGAGGAAAAAACCGCATTCTTGACGGACGAAAGGACCTTTTGCTACACAAAAATGCCCTTCGGACTGAAGAATGCAGGGGTTGCATATGAAAGGTTCATGAACACCTTGTTTAGAGAGCAACGGGGAAGAAACCTAGAGGTATATGTAGATGACATCGTTTTAAAAAGCCTCACAGAGGTTGCCATGCTTGAGGACATAGTGGAAACAATTCGGATAATGCAGGAAGTTAACATGTGTAACACCTCGAAAATTCACGTCCTATAATGTGTTGACACGCGTCATAAGCTTGGAACGTGTAAAGGATTACTTAAGAGGGACTAAAGTTGACAAACAAGAAAAGTATGTGAATATAAGGGTTCAAAATGTCAACAATGGATAAATATACTTTACAGTAACCCTACATGATGTTTATACCTTCAAACGAATAAATCATGGATCATACGAAGCTAAATATGAAAGAAAGTGAGAGATTACAAACTACAGGGGTTAAATGTGTCAACATGTTTAAAGTATACCTCTGAGTGACCTTTTAGCAAACCCAAAGCTTTGTAACGATTAATTATGCTCACTAGAATACATGATAAAAATTTCATAAAGTTTCGTTATCGTATGAGAAAGTTATGATCAAATTCGTACATGAGGGGTTAAAGCGTCAACGTTGGAAATTATGACTTTTCGGGTAAACATGAAGTGACCAAGGACTTAAAAAGTGGGTATAAGTCTTGAAGCCCTTATAAGCCAATTACAGGGACTCATAATGCAAGAAAGATAGGTGGGATGACCTTTCGAAGGGCCAAGAGTCAAATGCAAAAGCTAAAAAGTTTGTAAATTGACAACAGGCTTTAGGTGGGGCGTGTAAGGTCTTGACAATCCTTACGCGGGCCGCGTACGGTCCCCAGATACAGAAATAACAGGCAGCAGCCTGTTATGCCTTTGTAACCGACTTAAAAACGATTTTCCACTTCCTTGGGCGACCCCTACATGCTTTTTAGACCCTAGGAGCACTTGTAAGTGATCTGGGAACAATGCTAGGCTTGTGTGTCAGATCCCAAGCAATTAAAATCACTATATAAAGCCACAATGTTTGCAACATTCTTGCATTCATTCCATCCGCATTTCTGGAGCTTTTGGGAGTTCAAGAGCAGACCCTAATCGTGCATAGGACTTCTGTAAGTATGCTTAACCTTTCCTAATTGAGTTTTACTTAGTTATTAGCTTAAAAGTCAAACCGTCGTAATTAACATTTGACTTAGCGATTAATCATTAATGGTCCAGTGATTAGTCGAATTGAAGATAGTTATAAGTTGGTAATTATGTGGGCATTAAACCCTTAAAAGGGCACCCTCTGATTCCCACTCTAACTAGACCATTTGTCGGGTCAAAGTTGATTAGAAAAAGTCAACAGAATGCTAATCTTCGAATTAACACATAATTAGCAATGTAGAAGGCATGTAACCTATTTTATCACTCATATAACTTGGTAATAAGTATAATAACTGGTCTAAGCTTGTTTGATCCAACAATTTTCTGTTTAGACCCGGTTCGGAACCGAAAGTCGCAAAACTTTGACTTTTTCTTTGACTTCAGTTCTGACCCGATTTTTGTATGATTTAGAAATGCCTTAGAGCTTCCTTAGGACCAGGCTACATGATAGTATAACCCTCTGTGGTTGGATCGTTGATTGTCCGTTTCGTTTACACGTTTCCGTTAATTGCTTAATGTTGACCATAATGCCCTTTTGACCGTAAAATGATAATTTTGGAAATATGAAAGGACAATAATCTTTATTACTGATTTATAAACTTGTCCCTAAAATTTCACATCAGTTGGAGGTCTAGATTAGGAGTTATGCTCAATAGCGTAATTTGAAAGCTTTTTGTTAATTAAAAGGCATAATTAGCGTAAAGCCTATCTAAACCCAATTTTTGACACCAAACCTTTTACCCACTGATGTAATATAATATTTTGAGATTTTTGAAGATTTTTAATTATTTTTAACCTGATCATAACCTAAGGTTATGGCCTTGATTCGGTAAATACCGATTATACCCTTTTTGTGTATAAACTAAGTTTTACATAGTATTTTGACACCAATCCAGTTGCTACTGATTTTATATAATAAATGAAGTATTTTGAACTTTATAACCTGATCAGAAAACTCAGCTTTCCTGTATAACCCAGAAATCGCTTAAAACGGCTTTTTACGCGTATTAAACACCTAGTATGGGTTTAAAACCATTTTAGCATATAAGACTTATCACCAACTAATATAACCTATTAAATTAAGTTGTTTTACTGATTATTTCTGACCCGAGTCTCAGAATTAAAATTAATCTCTTTTATAATCTTTTTAATGACCAAAATACCCCTACGGGGCTTAAATTAAGATTAAACTCGTTTTGGGCACAATGGAAGGTATCCTACTGATATCACAACATATATAAGGCATATTAACTTAGGAAACCTGCATATGACTCTTATGGATACCCGTTACGCTTTCTTGCGCGTTCGGTTCGGTTTATGTAACTAGTTTACATAAATTAGCCGAAACGGGTCAAACCTTATCATTTTTATCTTAAAATCCAGAAGGTGTTTAGATTACCCATATTATACAAGTCTTCAAACTTGTCGGGTCTAAAACACATTCTATTCCGGTCTTCGCTTAGTCGCGCGTTCGAACCATATCTTCCTTTAAAACTAACCGGTCTAAGCTTAAGCTTAATTATAGACCCGTTAGGATTCTAATAGGTTATTAAAAACCTTCGTTCCA
The DNA here is from genome assembly GCA_030545235.1 of Helianthus tuberosus. Lineage (NCBI taxonomy): Eukaryota > Viridiplantae > Streptophyta > Magnoliopsida > Asterales > Asteraceae > Helianthus > Helianthus tuberosus. Next base: position 52,665,773 of record CM060360.1, read on the forward strand.
GATTTAGGAGCCCAGTAAAAGCTATCTGTACTTGCTGATTTGATACGGCTGGGATTGAATTTATATTTAGCTCAGGTAAATACTTTTAACTTATTTTCCCTTATACGGGCTTGGGGTACGGTATATAAAATACCGCTTGGTCGGGCATTCGACCTTAATAGTTTGGTGGTTAAGTATTATCGAGATGACCGTTTAAATTGTTTTGTTTGCTTAAAGCCTTTGGGGGGTTAATGACCATGTCCCGGATATCCTTGGCATCATTTTACGAAATGGCCACGACCTAAGCACGGGGTGTAGGCGTACACCCGTCTGTGTCTAAATAATTAATATGGTGTGTCTATTGATCTTTAACCCGGCACGAACCGGGCTACTGAACGCATAAGGAGCATGTAATTCTTTTACAAGTTTATATATTCAAATAATTATCCCAAGTTATAAAAGATATTTGTGCCACGTGCATTCAAATCAATTTTATTAAACCTTTTCAAAATGAGTCAGTTAATTGTATTTACCAGTGTAAACTGACGTATTTTACAAAAAGGCTAAGTGGAGGTACTATACGTAATAGGCTGGCTACTCCAGGCATCAATAATCAAGCCTCGCAAGCTCTAGATGTTAAAGTCTGTTGAACAATGTTATCTTTCTATTATAGATCTGCCTATGGATCCGTCTTACATTCCGTTGTAATACTTGACATTACTTTTGAATCGGTTTGTAATATATTTTAACTTTTTGCTTCCGCTGTGCATTTAATATTGTGTTGTTTGACTATGATGATATCAACTACATCACGGTACTCCCCACCGGGCCCACCGGTAATACGTGGAAATATTGGGGTGTGACAGGTTGGTATCAGAGCCAACATTGAGTGGATTGAACACTAGCTTGTGTGTTTAATCTCAATGACACAGTAGCACATTCCTTGACCTTCCGAGTCTAGACTTGAACTAGGAATGATCTCATCCCTGTTATATGTATGCATTGTATTCAATACTTCTGTATCTTCGGATCGTGTCGCCGAGCAAAGTTGCCATTGAGGGAGGCTCTCCGAATCCGAAGTTTGAGAATGTAAAGCTTCGTACTACAACTCAAATAGGCGCACGACCTGTATGAAGGAATGACCTTTTGAACCCATTAATCATATTTCAAATTCTTTACCCAAGACTTTGAAAACTTCAAATGAGAAGCCAACATCGGAGGAGTCCGTACTTGCTGTCCTTGAAGGTCCTATTCCAAAGGTAATACCTATGATATCGAGGGACTCATATTCTTACCTCCAAGTCTTGAAATCCTAGGCTTGGAATATACCTATTCTGATCTATTTCATGATCCATATTGTTGATTACCTATTAAATCCTTGGATTCCACTCTTGCAAAGATTCCAAAATAGAAGATTTAGATTACCCACCAAAACCTTCGGTATTTATACCTCACGCAGAGAATCAAGGAGAAAATTTCTGGAAATAAAGTGAAGAGGAAACTCTTTCGTTGCTTTTCATTTCTTTATTAGTCCTTATAAGGACGTACTTATCTTCCAGTCCCTTCGTGGACAACATTATTTATTTTCAAGTCCCATTTAGGGCAATTCTGTACCTCTTTAAAAAAATAAATCATTGGAGTGTTTTATCTAAATTTCATTCATATCATTGTATATGAATATAATATATGAAATAAATTAAAATAACATTCCTTTTATAAGATCTACCATTATAATAAAATGACAAAAAAAAAATCTAAAAAGAACAAGACCTAGCCCATGTGTCATTTTAAGGACAGGGCCAAGATGGCGGTTCCTCAATTTAGATTCAGATCCTTATTAATATCTCAATTTAGGATTGTTCTGCGTTAAATATTAAAAAGAATCTTACAGGTAAACCTAGCCTACATGACAAGGCCAAGATGGTAGAACCTATTCAAGAGATTCAAATCCTTGTTAACATCTGTAACATGTTAACATTCCTGGCAGACGTGGTTCAAAAAAAAATCGCATGAGTCATCCTTAAATAAGATTACTCCAATTTTCCTTATTAAAATAATCATCCTTAAGGATGAAGTGCCCACGGGCTATAATTAACGTCCTTTGAGACTAAAGACAGTCGTAGCCTACAACTCCCTGTCAAGAAAATGTAATGAACTTTGATTCGAACCTTAATGCATCGATTCCATAAAATCTGGGCTTATAAACTAAACTTGTCCACGTGACTAGGCCTTTTTGTGCTATTACTAACTTATAATTTAGGATTATAATAAAAATCCTGAATAAAATAAATATCATTACTTTCCTGCCAGTAAATATTAAAAGGAAATCTTAAAAGGTATAACCTAGCTTGAATGTCATTAAAAGACCTAGCTATGATGGTAAGACCTGCTTAAAAGAATTTCAGATCCTTGTTAACATCTGAAAATATGTTAACACTCCTGACAACAGTGATGCGATAAAATCACACCTGTCATCTTTATATTAGGAACTTCCAAACCCCTTTTAGCATAAGCGATCAATGGGAATCATGGCTATATAAACTGTCGGTACGACATTGACAGTCGTGACTTATCTCCCCTATCTATAAATATTAAAGATTATATTCCGTTAAAACGCCAAAGATGGTTTGTTTAAAAACCTAGACAAAACATAATCAAATGAATTTAATACTATCTATTCACGTATATGGCTTAATTGTACCATGGCTATTTAATCATCAAATTCGACAATTCACCATATAATTAAACCAATTATTACTACTTGGTTTGTAGCCTTCAAAGCTTCACCATGGCTGGCTCATCTGAAGCTTTCAATCATCCAGCGGATCAGAATAATGATGCAAGACTGAACTTAACAGGCGCCGAGTTACAGGCTATGTTAGATACAGCTGTAAACAAGGCCATGGACCGAGCGTTAAAGGATCATAAACGAAAGTACGATAATACCCCGAATAAAGGTTACAAAAAGGGTAAGACCGGTTCAAGCTATAACCAGTCCAAGCCAAAGCAGGCAAAACCCGAATGTAAAACCTGCGGGAAGAAACACTTCGGAAAGTGTTTCTATGATCAGACCAGGGGATGTGTCATCTGTAAAGAGATGGATCACAAGAGCCATGAATGCAAGGACTGGAAGAACAACCAACAGTCAGGTGAAAAGACCAGATGCAAAACCTGTAGGAAATACCTCCTCGGGAAATGTAGATTTGAATCTCATCCTTTACCCTGTGGGATCTGCAAGGCCAAGGAGCATAAGACCTTGGATTGCAAGATATTGGGAGACGCAACCTGCTATGGTTGCAATGAAATAGGGCACATCAAGAAAAATTGCCCAAATAAAACCAAGAAGCCCGGGGAGGCTAAGAAGACCAAAGCTGGAAGCTCTCAAATGAACGCTCAAGAGGCTATTCAGGATGACAATCTAACAACAGGTACTTTCTTTATCAATAACGCTCATGCTAGAGTATTACTTGATTCAGGTTCAGATAAGTCTTTCGTAGACAATAGATTTTGTAAATCATTAAATCTTCCTGTTAAAACTCTAAGCGTTAAGTATAAAGTAGAATTAGCCGATAGTACCTCAATGACTGCTTCAGCAACATTAGATGGATGTTTTATATCCATTAGGAACCATTCTTTTCCGCTGTCCTTGTTTCCGTTAAAATAGAGGGACTCGATATAATAATAGAAATGGGTGGTCATCCTGTAACCAAGCCCATACTTTATGTGATAAGAAGCAAGTAGTTATCAAGACTCCTTATGATGAGCCTTTAACAATTCAAGGAGACACATGATACGGATTGCCTAAGCACTGGCTGAATTTGGTATTTAACACCAAAGTTTCGAGTATGGAAAACTCAGAAAAGACAAACAACAGTCGCAATACTACACAGGCGACAAATAATAATGGTGCATCAAATATGAACCTCATTGTTGAAGGAGTTAATCTCCAAAAATTGTAATTAACGTAACTATTAGAAAGACTATGAGAAAAGTCATGAAAAGGTTTAAGAAACCGAATGATGTTCGCTTTCAAACACATGTCGCCGCTCATGAGAAGAGCTATATTCATACATCAAATGCGAAGAATAACCCAAACAAAATCATATGTGGCAAGAAGCCCCCTTTCCTTTTAGGATGTACTTTAAAGTACTTCGTCTCTTAGAAGTCAAGAGACTTCAATAGTAAAAAGGGGCCATCAATTTCAGGAAATTGTTGAATGAAGTAGAAACCATTAGGTATATCAGCGGTTATGCTGGAAAGGACATGGTAAAGTGTACATCACAGTCATTCGATGGCAATGCCCTTAATTAGTGAGGACATTAGTGAAATCCTCAAGAAAGATCCTCCTACACATTGTGGGATGGTCCAAGTTTTAAGGACCTTATTAGAATAACCTAATATCCGTTTCACGAAATGGAAAAAAAAGACGAGATAAGAATTTTCTGACTCTCGCCATAAAAGTTCTAGACTGTCGACAGTAAGTCGCAAAATTTTAATTCCTTGGCTGAGTTAGTGCTCTATTCAATTTACCCAAAAAAAATCTAAGCTTAATGCAAATGATTATTGGTGGTTAGTATCGAAAATAAGAGGGCACATTAAGGTTTCAAAGCCTGCTCATTATAAACCCACTATAGATCTACCTTAGCTACTCACGTTGTATAGACTAAGAAACAAACAGTCAAAGCTGAGACTGCCCTAAAATTTGTCAAAGATTTTGCAACTAAGTTTAAAAGGATTAAGAATGGAGGCGTTTAACCCTCCTAACGAATGATTAAGAGGCATCTCACATTCATAATGACACTAGATAAACCCCTTATTGTGATTTATTGCTAAGAGTTGTGTTGGGTTCAGGTGCTGCTAAGTCTCTCATAAAGACCATAAGCTTAGCAAAATTTAAAAAAAAAAATTCCCGTAAGAAACCCAGATATTACGTGTAAGGTAAGACTCACAGGCGAATCATAAGAACCATTTCTTCTGTTCCTGTCAGGAACCTTCAGTCGTAGAATTTTAGAATTTTCCTCTCTCTAGGTGTAATGCGTCAGCATTTAGAGTTGATATCTCTTTGATCTCTAACGATTGCGAATACCAAACGGTATGATAAAAAGAACCATATGAGGATTGGTATATGTTAATATGTTCCATAGATTGCTTCCATGCCTGATCAGTATGGAGGTTTAATGCATGGGACCACAAAGATATTCCGATGGTCATAGAGTACTAAAGTCAGCTAATGGTATTCAAAGGAGATATCCAGAATGGAATTGTTCAAGTAAATGTTCCAGATCAAGGAGTTCGTGGACTCGTAACATAAATGTGTCATTTAATTGACACAAGCAATGGTGGATGAATTGGAGCCTGAGATTTGTAAAAATCTCTGTAACCTCCTTGTATCTTGATTACCTTCTCCTATGATTACCCTGATCACCCCTGAGAGGCAGGTAGAGTTAAGGTTTATATCCCGTTTAAGGCTGTATTATTATGAAATCTCCAAGACGGCTAGTACCATCATTGGAAGAATCAAAACCCTGACTAACTAAGTTTTAAAATAGGGGGTTCATATAGCCTAACTCAATATCCTGAGAATTCGGTATAGTTAATTATGAAAGACAGTTCATTTTGCTTATGCATTGTTACCGCAACCCTAATTAGGCAACGATTAAGAATTGCCATCAGCTGCCCAGGATCATCGATTTGGTCGACTAACGGCAAGGATTAGCTATTCCTTAAGATTAGTTTCAAGCAGTGGTTGGAATAACCATCTGACCTTAAAATAAGATTTTCTATAATAGTTGTTATATAAGTATCAAGGCTGCTCCTTTGGAGACCTTGTATAGAGGAATGTTAAACATCTATTGTTAGGACAATAGACTGATAAGTCAAATTATCAGGATCTGAAAGTTGCATTGGAAACAAAAAATAAAATCACGCAAATTCATAATCATCTGTAAGATGCCAATATTCTGCAGAAAATCAAGGATTAATGAAAATAGCAAACCTCCTAAATTCTTGTTAAGGAATAAGGTTCAACAAAAGATATCACCCAGGAAGGGTGTGCCAAATTTGTTAAATTATCAGGCTAGTTAAGCTCTGAATATATAGAATCATTCGAGGGAAATCGAATGTATCAAGATCAAGTAGCTTATAAGCTAAAACCTATTTAAGGAGCTTGGCGGAGCTCGCAATACATTGCACACTAGTGACTGAAGGATGTGTTTCGCTAATAAGTCAAGAAACACTATCACATAATGATATGCAGATTTATGATGTGAGGAGCATCCTGTATAGATTGAGGATTGACAGGTTAAGAAGCTCCAAAAGGATACATGTACCTAATATAGGGGTCACTTTGGGAGCTTGGAAATATTCCAGATATGTTATAGAAGTTAAGTCCATTATGCGACAAAAAGTACTTCCAGCATTTTAACAAATCTCCAGGTTGAGATTTCTTTTAAGGGGGTGAGGATGTAACACCTCGAAAATTCACGTCCTATAATGTGTTGACACGTGTCATAAGCTTGGAACGTGTAAAGGATTACTTAAGAGGGACTAAAGTTGACAAACAAGAAAAGTATGTGAATATAAGGGTTCAAAATGTCAACAATGGATAAATATACTTTACAGTAACCCTACATGATGTTTATACCTTCAAACGAATAAATCATGGACCATACGAAGCTAAATGTGAAAGAAAGTGAGAGATTACAAACTACAGGGGTTAAATGTGTCAACATGTTTAAAGTATACCTCTAAGTGACCTTTTAGCAAACCCAAAGCTTTGTAACGATTAATTATGCTCACTAGAATACATGATAAAAATTTCATAAAGTTTCTTTATCGTATGAGAAAGTTATGATCAAATTCGTACATGAGGGGTTAAAGCGTCAACGTTGGAAATTATGACTTTTCGGGTAAACATGAAGTGACCAAGGACTTAACAAAGTGGGTATAAGTCTTGAAGCCCTTATAAGCCAATTACAGGGACTCATAATGCAAGAAAGATAGGTGGGATGACCTTTCGAAGGGCCAAGAGTCAAATGCAAAAGCTAAAAAGTTTGTAAACTGACAACAGGCTTTAGGCGGGGCGCGTATGGTCTTGACAATCCTTACGCGGGCCGCGTGTGACACCTGTGTCACTTCAACCATCAAACAAATTCCAAACCAATTAAATATTGTATTTCATACTTGGGATTTGTAAAAATATGCGTATCGTTTGCACATATCAACTCCTGTTCGATTTTAAGCTTTAAATCGCTTTCTGGAGGGTTATACGCGCTCTGATGCGTAAATATAACCAGTTTAATCCAACGAACACTCCAGAATAGTGAAATAGGCTTAACATACCTTAAATAACCTTTACATAACTTAGAAATAAGTTTTAAAGGCTTTGGTATGGCAAAAACAAGTTAATTCGCTTACAGGGACTAAACTTGACAAACTGCGAAAGTATGCCAATTTGAACTGTAACAGACATTCTGGAACATGACCATAAGTTAAACACACCTTAAATATCCTTTATATAGCTTAGACATAGGCTTTGAGGGGTTCGGTGTGCTAAAATAAACTTTTGGGTCATTCAGGGACTAAAAGTGTCAAAAAGTGCACAAGTTTGCATTTCCGCGCATAACTTACGTTCTGAATACATCCGGACATCCAAAAATTTATGTAAGCACTAAAATATTTTATTTTAGTGTTTGGCATAAGAAAAATCCATTCGTCACGCCATTTGGTTCGTTTTTCGCGCTTATGCGCATTCCTTCGTAATTAACTGAACAACGCAATTGTACGGCCAAATGAACCGAAATCCGAGATATTTTTTAGCACATTTTAAGTTCCCTATACTTTAACTTCATTTTAGAGCTTTGAAATGGGGTTAACGGGGCTTAAACGTGTCAAAAATGCACCAAATAGCAAGTTTGGAGTTTCAGGGGCTTGTTTTGCCATTTTTCAAACTTTCTGGTCTGCAGGTCCTTGCGCACCTCAACACTCTGAGTGTTACGGTGCACAAGCAGGGGTCAGACAGCAGAAACTTGTTTAAACAGCCTGTTTCCAGCCTTTTAACCCCCCCAAAGGCCAATGCCATGTGTCAAACTCTTGTGGTGGGGGCAAAATGAGTTACCACAACATTCCGACAAGTGTACGGGCGAGATCGAGGAACGTTATCCAAGAAACGATCCTAATGGTGAACCGAAATCTATAAATACCCAACCCCCACTCCTTGCAAACCCACATTTGATCTGAGTTTTTCTTTAAGTGGTTGTGATTTCTCACTTCCTACCTGAGATTACTTGGAATCAAATCTTGCGGGGACCCTTTGTAAGTGTTCCTTCGTTCTTTTATCGCTTTTGGAGTCCGAAAGTCAAACTATGTTTGACTTTCTGCATTGACCAGTTTATGGTCGATGCGAAGTTCATTTGAACTTCATAACGTGAGCGTGATCACGATGGTTATAGTCCCTAGTGACTATACCTACTGATTACCACGTTATCTAGGCTCAGTGACGAGTCGTAGTTTCGGCCAAAATGCGTGTTAATGCGTATTTTGTAACCAAACTACTTATAGGTATCAAAACCGTTTGTTTTGATACCAAACCTGTTTTCTAAACTTAGTTAAGCATGTTTTAACATGCTTAGCTCGTCACTTTTAGTTTAGTGCTTATATAGGGTCGTAAGGTAAGCGATCTAAACAATCGCTTATACTTTCGAACCCGACCCGTTTGGTCGATCATTAGGATCCAACCAAACACCTTAGGTAACCATAGTATATAGGGAATAACCTTCCGAGGTTATACCTTATGGTCGCTTCGTTTAAGTAGTTGTATGATAGGTAGTTTATATGCCTTAGGTAAATTACCAGAATACCCTTTTCATGTATAATTAGTAATTAAGCATATGTAACCTAAAATTTTGTCACATAACTGATTATGTAACATGTTTAGGCATATAACACTTGTCATAGGGCTAGTTAGACGTCTCGAGTGCGCTTTTGCGCGCACGACGCGTTAAAGTAGCATAAGCTACCTTAATGGGCCGCGATGGGTCGAAAGCACTTAGGTTAGGTTCCGATTTAGTATGTAGGCTTTGTTAAACCATATTACATGAGTTCCCATACTCATTTGGTTTACAAGCCCTCATTCTATCCGATCCTCCGATTTAGGTTCGGTTAATTAACATAGTTACCTATATTAGGTGCCGTTTGATTTCCGTGATCTCTAGCATTGCTTGGTGGTTATCCTAGGACTTCTAAGCAATCTCAAGTGAGTACATAGTTCCCCTATTTTACTGTTTTCCAAACTGTTTTGGGGTGAAGAATGTGTACCTATGTGTTATTTTCATGATTTCAAAGTATAATTGATTATACATGTTATTACTTATCTTTTGACAAACTAAATGACTATCTATGGTTTAAACACTGATTTCTCAAAGAACATAAAATAAAAATGTTGAATTATACTTATTTTATGTTCACCAGATCGATTGTTAGTATGATATAGCGCTATAGGATTAGACACCCCATTCCTGTTGTCATGGAATGTCTGAAACCAATTTGTTTCTCCATCCAAATAGGGATTTCCTTTGTGGTATCCCTATAGTCTCAAAGGTGTATTTTGATGCACTAGGTCTGAATGAATTCTTAAATCACACCTTTAAAGTATATTTTGATATACTCCCAAAAGTATAGTTTGATATACTCTTATGTGTGGTATTGTACAGAACCAACATATATATATTTTATCAACAAACCAAAACATATTTTTAATATGTTATTTACAAATCCAAAGTATACTTTTAATATGCTACTATAAGGTTATTCGTTTAACCTTACATTAATTTACAAAGCATAACTTTTGATTTATTCAAACACTTTGTTTTGTACATTTTTACTTGTGGTTTAAGAAATCTCATTTTACTTACCATACATAACTTTTGTTTACACATTACATGGTTTACATTTAACTTGAGTTATACAATAACATTGGACTATTGGTTTAAACATGAACATCCTATATTGGTGGTTTGATTTGAGTAAGTGACTTAAGTAACGAGGCGTGTGTAATATGATACAAGCATGGTGGATACGCCGCTGGTACTTCCTATATATAAGTGTTTGTATGGTATTACATATCGTAGCGTTATTTGAATCTATTCAATTTAAGTCATATAACATTTTATACAAATAACATACTTTTCATAAGACATTGTTTTACAACAACTTATCGTATACAAATTTCATTTTTACTTGGTTATTCAATTAACCTTACATTACTCTTTTACATATCATCTACTTTATCATCACTTTTCGAATGATTTATAAAACAAAACATTTTACAAGGATCATGACTGACTTTTGTTAAACAACTCTTTCTAAACTTATAAGTCATGAATCCAATATTCACAAAACCTATGTATCTCACAGGAATTTTTATGATGACGTACCTATTTTTACACATGTTTCAGGTGCTGTCTTGAGATGATTGTTGATACATGCTACATTTAGGATGGACTCGTGCCTTAGCGACTTTAAAACTTGGAAGATCATAGTTGTACTTATTTGATTGTATTAAAACAATGAGTTCATTTATTCAATAAAATAGAATTTATTTATTCCATGGTTATGAAACAATGATTCTGTTACAACACTCCCCGACGTTTCCGCCACGTCTAGTTGCTTTACGTGGTCGGGGTGTGACAGAATAGTTGGTATCAGAGCCAATGGTTATAGGGAATTAGGTTATTAGTAATGCTTTGACCTAGACTATAACCTTCCTAGGACCCTAACACAAGTTTTCTTATGTTTAGTTTTAAAACAATACCGTCACTTATTCTTAGGTGACAACTACAATAAGAACATAAATTTCTATCCCGCTTTGAAAACTAATCATCTGTTCTAGGATGATTTATTATATGGTTTTGAACCCTTTAATTTCTGAAAATCCCGTCAAAGTTGGTCTAAATAATGTGAACACGTGCAAACTGGAAGGGTGGGTGCCTGTACCCTGAGTTTTCTGTCTAAGGCTAGAGTGTTCGTACAAATCCACATAATCAGACCCGTCACTCTTACCTGGGAACTCTTGGGGTGAGTGTCCACTTATAGGCGAGCATGTCTTCGCGATACATTATTTTTTGACCTATTTACTTTGATTAATCACCGGGGTCGTTTGTTGCTTTGTAGTAACAAACAAATGACCACTATCCTTGCTTTCATCAGATTTGTTTCATCTCATTCTTTTCATCTAATTCTCTCACTCGTTTCCTTTCATGTTTTCTCTTTTAGAATGCCTCCTCGACGTGACAATCAGATGGCGAATGCCGAACTGGCGGAAATTATCGCACAGCAAATGGCTGCTGCCTTCCCAAATCTTTATGCTCAAATGATTCAAGCCATCAACAACAACAATGCTCCATGCAATTTCAAGAAATTTAACTCGGCTAAACCGATCAAGTTTAGTGGTTCTGAGGGAGCAACTGGGCTTCTTCAATGGTTCGAGAGCATTGAGAATACTTTCCGTCACGTTCAGTGTCCTGAAAATCGCAAGGTCGAGTTTTCTTCGAGTGTATTTCAGAAGAGGGCTCTTACGTGGTGGAACGGGGTTATGAGAGACCGCGGTGCTGAGGTTGCATTAGCACAGACTTGGTCCGAGCTTAGGTCTCTTATGATGAAGGAATTCTGTCCTCGTCATGAGCTAAGGGCTCTAGAAAGGGAATTTGATGATTTGAAGCAAGACAGTGGGGAACATCGAGCCTATACTGACCGCTATGAGGAATTGAGCTTGTTTTGCCCTACTATGGTTACGCCTTTGGATAAGGCGATTGAGAAATACATTGATGGTCTTCCTGACGTAGTTCAGGATATTGTTACTGGCAGCAACCCTACTACTGTCAGACAAGCCATTGAATTGTCTGCCACTCTGACTGAATCCCATATCAGGAAGCGCAAGCTGTTTCGGAAGGGCGACTCAAGACCATCTGACAAGACTGCTCATGTGGAACTAAAGGAAGAAAATGCTGAGGTGTCCAAGAAGAAGAAGCGCAAAGCCTCTCAAAACTACGCTGTAACTACTCAAGACAAGCAGGTTGCACCAAACCAACCAGCACAACCTCGCAAAAGGCAAAACTATGTTGGTACCGCACCTTTGTGCAACAAGTGCAACCGTCATCATCTAGAGCAAGAGCAGTGTCACAAATGTACCCACTGTGGGCGGTTGGGACATTTGATCAATGTTTGTCGTTATGCAAATCAAGCTGCTGCAAACCCTGCTGCTGTTCAAGCACGGTTCCCTCCGGGGTCATGTTATAACTGTGGTGACCTTACCCACTACAGGAACAATTGCCCAAGAATTGTTAACATACCTCCAGCGCGTGGACGAGTGTTTAACATCAATGAGGCAAACATGAACAATGATGCAGCAGTGAACAATTAGTGTTTTGTATTTCCTTGGTTATTATCTTTTGACACTTCAAGACAATTCGGTTGTTACATAAGTAAAGATTTGTTGTTTTTATTTCTGCAAAATTTATGCGTTTGTGTGAATGCTTGATGCAACCTTATGATGTCAAACCGTCGTAATTAACCTTCTGTAAGTATGCTTAACCTTTCCTAATTGAGTTTTACCTTGTTATTAGCTTAAAAGTCAAACCGTCGTAATTAACGTTTGACTTAGTGATTAATCATTAATGGTCCAGTGATTAGTCAAATTAAAGATAGTTATAAGTTAGTAATTATGTGGGCATTAAACCCTTAAAAGGGCACCCTCTGATTCCCACTCTAACTAGACCATTTGTCTGGTCAAAGTTGATTAGAAAAAGTCAACAGAATGCTAATCTTCGAATTAACACGTAATTAGCAATGTAGAAGGCATGTAACCTATTTTATCACTCATATAACTTGGTAATAAGTATAATAACTGGTCTAAGCTTGTTTGATTCGACAATTTTCTGTTTAGACCCGGTTCGGAACCGAAAGTCACAAAACTTTGACTTTTGCTTTGACTTCAGTTCTGACCCGATTTTTATATGATTTGGAAATGCCTTAGAGCTTCCTTAGGACCAAGCTACATGATAGTATAACCCTCTGTGGTTGGATCGTTGATTGTCCGTTTCGATTACACGTTTCCGTTAATTGCTTAATGTTGACCATAATGCCCTTTTGACCGTAAAACGAGAATTTTAGAAATATGAAAGGACAATAATCTTTATTACTGATTTATAAACTTGTCCCTAAAATTTCACTTCAGTTGGAGGTCTAGATTAGGAGTTATGCTCAATAGCGTAATTTGAAAGCTTTTTGTTAATTAAAAGGCATAATTAGCGTAAAGCCTATCTAAACCCAATTTTTGACACCAAACCTTTTACCCACTGATGTAATATAATATTTTGAGATTTTTGAAGATTTTTAATTGTTTTTAACCTGATCATAACCTAAGGTTATGGCCTTGATTCGGTAAATACCGATTATAACCTTTTTGTGTATAAACTAAGTTTTACATAGTATTTTGACACCAATCCAATTGCTACTGATTTTATATAATAAATGAAGTATTTTGAACTTTATAACCCGATCAGAAAACTCAGATTTCCTGTATAACCCGGAAATCGCTTAAAACGGCTTTTTACGCGTATTAAACACCTAGTATGGGTTTAAAACCATTTTGGCATATAAGACTTATCACCAACTGATATAACCTATTAAATTAAGTTGTTTTACTGGTTATTTCTGACCCGAGTCTCAGAATTAAAATTAATCTCTTTTATAATCTTTTAAATGACCAAAATACCCCTACGGGGCTTAAATTAAGATTAAACTCGTTTTGGGCACAATGGAAGGTATCCTACTGATATCACAACACATTTAAGGCATATTAACTTAGGAAACCTGTATATGACTCTTATGGATACCCGTTACGCTTTCTTGCGCGTTCGGTTCGGTTTATGTAACTCGTTTACATAAATTAGCCGAAACGGGTCAAAACTTATCATTTTTATCTCAAAATCCAGAAGGTGTTTAGATTACCCATATTATACAAGTCTTCAAACTTGTCGGGTCTAAAACACATTCTATTCCGGTCTTCGCTTAGTCGCGCGTTCGAACCGTATCTTCCTTTAAAACTAACCGGTCTAAGCTTAAGCTTAATTAAAGACCCGTTAGAATTCTAATAGGTTATTAAAAACCTTCATTCCAGATTTAGGAGCCCAGTAAAAGCTATCTGTACTTGCTTATTTGATACGGCTGGGATTGAATTTATATTTAGCTCAGGTAAATACTTTTAACTTATTTTCCCTTATACGGGCTTGGGGTACGGTATATAAAATACCGCTTGGTCGGGCATTCGACCTTAATAGTTTAGTGGTTAAGTATTATCGAGATGAACGTTTAAATTGTTTTGTTTGCTTAAAGCCATTGGGGGGTTAATGACCATGTCCCGGATATCCTTGGCATCATTTTACGAAATGGCCACGCCCTAAGCACGGGGTGTAGGCGTACACCCGTCTGTGTCTAAATAATTAATGTGGTGTGTCTATTGATCTTTAACCCGGCACAAACCGGGCTACTGAACGCATAAGGAACATGTAATTCTTTTACAAGTTTATATATTCAAATAATTATCCCAAGTTATAGAAGATATTTGTGCCACGTGCATTCAAATCAATTTTATTAAACCTTTTCAAAATGAGTCAATTAATTGTATTTACCAGTGTAAACTGACGTATTTTCCAAAAAGGCTAAGTGCAGGTACTATACGTAATAGGCTGGCTACTCCAGGCATCAATAATCAAGCCTCGCAAGCTCTAGATGTTAAGGTCTGTTGAACAGTGTTATCTTTCTATTATAGATCTGCCTGTGCATCCGTCTTACATTCCGTTGTAATACTTGACATTACTTTTGAATCGGTTTGTAATATATTTTAACTTTTTGCTTTCGCTATGCATTTAATATTGTGTTGTTTGACTATGATGATATCAACTACGTCACGGTACTCCCCACCGGGCCCACCGGTAATACGTGGTAATATTGGGGTGTGACAACATAATGTTAAACCCCGGGAAATGCTACTTCGGGGTAGAGGAGGGGAAGTTCTTGGGAGTAGTCATTACCAAGGGGGGGATCAAGCCAAACCCTGAAAAGACCCAAGTAGTGGCTGAGATACGGTGCCCCAGGTCCCTGAAAGACGTTCAACACCTGAATGAGAGATTGATAGCCCTCAACCGTTTCTTATCCAAGGTGGCAGACAAAACTTTACCTTTTATGAAGGTCCTGAAGGATTGCCTCTAGACAAACAGATTCAAATGGACCCCATAGGCTGAAGTTGCTTTCCAAGAGATAAAGGAACATATTTGTAAGCTTCCAACCTTAGCCACCCCTGTGCCGGAGGATGACCTGCTTTTGTATCTATCAGCATCAAAAACTACGATCAGTGCAGTCATGTTGGTAGAAAGGGAGGAGAAGCAAATCCCATGCCTTTGGAGAAGCTAGCCCTGGCACTAGTCTTCGTTTCCCCAAGACTTAGACGGTACTTCCAGGCTCATAAAATCATGCTATTAACAGACCAACCACTCCAGAAAGTATTGAGGAGAACGGAACTCTTCGGTTGATTGGCCAAGTGGGTCGTTGAGCTCAGAGAACACACCTTATAGTATAAGGCAAGGACTGTAATGAAGGGCCAAGTACTAGCGGACTTCTTGGCAGAAGTCCCTGAATAAAAAGAAAGAGAGCTCCTCAAGTGGAAAAATTTAGAGGAGGAAGAGAAAAGGAAGAGGAAGTAGTGTGGAAGTTGTTCACAGATAGGGCTTCAAGCGAAGAAGGTAATGGAGCAGGAATCACCCTGATTAGCCCTGAAGGAATCGAGTTAACCTACGCGATTATGCTAGAATTTAAAAACACCAACAACACAGCGGAGTATGAGGCACTCCTGGCAGGCCTGAGGCTGGCCAAGAAAATGAAGGCAAGGCATGTTGAGGCCAATACCGACTCTCAATTGGTTGTAAAACAATAAAATGGAGAATATGATACGAAGGACGGATCCATGGCTCAGTATGTAGACAGAGTGAAGGAATTGGCCAACATCTTCAGCACTTTCAAGCTCGAGAACATCCCTCGAGGGAAGAATAGAAAATCTGATGCCCTCAACAAGCTAGCTTCTGTGGCTTTCTACCATTTAGCTAGGGAGGTAAAGGTGGAAGTTCTGACCTCCCCCTCCATCGCGACTGGAGAGGTGGCAACGGTCAACAGAACTCAGGAATCCTGAATGACACCCATCTTGAACTTCCTCAAGGACGGGACTTTCCCAGAAGGAGAATGGCCAGCCCGAAAGGTGAGGGTAAAGGCCTTGCAGTATGAACCGATAGATGGAGAGTTGTACTGGAGCTTGTATTTGGGTCCCTCCTTAAAATGTGTTGATGAGGAGGAGGCAAAGTACGTGATACGAGAAATACATGAAGGGATCTGCAGTATTCACTCGGGGCCGAAGAAAGTCGTCGGCAAAGCAATGAATGCAGGATTTTACTGGCATAGAATGTACGAGACAGCCCTGGAGGAGGTCAAGAAATGTGACAACTGTCAAGTTCATTCCCCCATGACTCATCGTCATAAGCACCCCATGGTCCAAGTCTCAACTTCTTGGTCGTTTCAAAAATGGGACATAGACATCATTGGACCATTCCCGGAGGGCCCGGGCGGGGTTAAGTTTGTGGTAGTGGCCATTGACTATTTTACAAAGTGGGTTGAAGGGAGACCGTTGGCGAAAATCACGGGGGAGCAGATGAAGAGGTTTGTCCTGGTCAACATCGTATGCCGATTCGGGATACCGTTGGAGTTGGTAAGTGACAACGGGGTTCAGTTCGCAGGGAAACCCTTCAGACCTTGGTGTGAACAGATGCACATCCGTTAAGTCTTCACCTTGGTCACTCATGCCCAAAGCAACGGACTGGTAGAAAGAGCAAACCAAAGTGTGATCTGGGGGATGAAAGGAAGATTAGGACGAAAGCAGAAGGGTTGGTTGGAAGAATTGCCTTTCGTCCTTTGGGCATACAGAACAACCCCCAAAGTTTGCAATGGGGAAACCCCTTTTAGCTTGACCTATGGGACGGAGGTTGTTATCCCCGTCGAAATCGGATCGCCGATGACAAGAATGAGGCTGCGGGAAGCTGAAAACGAGCAGGACCTCCGGATGAACCTCAATCTCCTGGAAGAAAGAAGGGAGATTGCAACAGTAAGAGAGGCCAAATACAAAAGACAACTAGAGGGATATTACAATGCCAGGATGAGGAAGCTCAATTTGGTGCCCGGGGACCTGGTCCTAGGATCCAACGAGGCCAGCCTACAAGAAAGCACGGGGAAGATGGGGCTTAAATGGGAGGGGCCCTACAGAGTCACATGGGCCAATGGCAAACGGACCTGCAAGCTGGAGACGCTCCAAGGGAAGGAGATTCCAAGGACTTGGAATCTCATGCAGCTCCGGAAGTACTATGTGTAAGAAACAAGCTCCTTCCCAAAAAGAGATTAGTAAGAACGGCCTAAGAGCCACTTTTGTAAAACGACTTATGGCTAAGTCTTTTCTTCCCCCTTTTTTATGAAAATATGCACTGAGGATATCCGTTTCTCAACACATGTGGTAATGAATGATTTCCCTATTTACAAATTATTCTAACACCTCAAGATCATTAAAAAACAAGGTCCGAAAAACGGGTAATGCATTAAGGCAGACGTGTAAACTAGTACACACGTGTAAACTAGTACAGCAAACATACTAAATGTCCGGCTGTGGGCCAGGATGAAGTCGACTCGTCCCAGGAAAAATAGACAAACATTTAACTAACATAATCATTGATTGTGGGCTTGTCTATAAATCACTCCCTCACAAATTGTTCGAATTTGTAAACAAGCTACAAATCAAGTGTACGAAAACATACCAAAATGTTTGTAAACGAACTGTAAATCAAGTGTACGAGGACACACTGAATTACTTGTAAGCAAACTAAGCATACAAAAGCACACCAAAATGGTTGATAGGAAACTAACAAGCCAAGTGCACAAAAATGCACCAAGGAATTTTCATAAAGGTTACAGAGAAAAGTGTACAACAACACATCCAAAATTCTACAACAAAACGAAAGGGGGAAACACCCCTCAATGGGAGTTTATAAAGAAAGCTACAAATAGGGGGCCAACTTCTGTGCTTTGACAAGCCCGGAGGAAAGAGACACACAAAGCAAAAATGCAATGGCCAATGGCTCCTAAGCTATCTACGACAAATCACGATTGCAAACAGCCCCTGCAAGAAAGAAAGCAGCACAAAACCAACAAGCAAAAACACACAAGGTCACAAAGATATAGTTAACTATCAAGCATTATATAGTCAAACACCGGGAAGGCCCCAACACGAAGGTCCTCCCCCAACAAAGGTAAGAGTGTCTTCGGTGCATCATGTCAAGTGTTAAGGTACAACCATACCGAAAGATTATTGTTTTAAAAGACAGTTACAGAGAAGCATCTCCAGACAGCAACTTGGGTGAGGAGGGACCAGCAGCGGTAAGCAGAGCCTTGAGCTCGTCAAGGAACATTATGGGTCTCTCAAGGATCATCACAAGCAGGACAGAGGTCTTTTCGCCAAACTTTTTGTCCAGCTTAGACAATTGTTTTTTGGCCTTTGAATTATACAGAGGAGTTTCTTTCCTTTTCAGCCCTTGAGAAGAATGAGCATACACGTCCTTCATAGCTGCCTGGTATCCCACATCCCGGTATGCTCTATATATCCTTTCGAGACTACCCTTGAACTCTTCAGACATGGAGAAAGAAGAAAGGAATAACCTGAATCCCTGAGTGATAAGTCAGTAACGCTCCTAAGCCAACCTTTGATTATCATCCATAGCCATCCCCTACTCGGTGTACATGGTCTCCAAATCTACTCCGGAACGGAGTCAAGCTCTTTTTGGTGTTTCAACTCTGCAACAAGCTCCTCCTTATCTTCCACCCAAGCCATCCGCTCCCTCTCTCAGGCTCCCTCCCTTTGCTCGAACAGGGCCCCAACATTCTGAAAATAAAGTATTAGTTCAGATGTATATATAAAAAAAGAGCGGGAGTGGGGGAGAAGGAAGTGCTACCTTCTCCTCTAGCAACTTCCTCTCAACATCAGTTACCCGGCACCGAAGCTCAGCAGCAACGGTTTGAAAAGTCTTTAGCACAGCCCTGAATCCCTCGTTTATCCCCCTTAGTTCGTTCACCCGCTGCAACATGCCAGCCTCCCTAAAAAACCCTTCGCAAATAGACATGCTATAATGATTATAAAAAAGATCAGGGTTCAAAGCAAAGTTCATAAATTTGTGAGGAGGGGGAACGCATGGTCCAAGAAATCCCAGGCAGTCTCAGGGGTTCCCACAACGGTGGAAGGAGTTATCATCCATTTAGGAACATATGGAACCGGGAGAGCTTCAGCAAACATGGGAGCTAAAGGGGACCAAGGGAAAAGGTCCTCAGGCTGAGAAGGCTTGCTGGTACCAGTAGCCCGGAGGGGAGAAACGTCAAAAGCAGGATTAACACGGGCAACGCTAATCTCCGGAGCCTTATCCTTGACCCGAGAGGAAGCAAAAGCAGGTGGGATCACAATCGGAGCTTTAGAGCTCCCCTGCTTCAAACAAAGAAAAGAGGGGGGGGGAGTAAAAAAGTAGAATGCACATGCAAAGAAAAGGGGATGAAGGGAGAGAGGGGGAACTTACAAGCAAAGGCTCACTAGCAAGACTGGAAGACCTTAAATGTTTTGATAAAGAGCCCTGAGCACCAAAGGAGGGATCTCAGAGGCGGCCTTGGTGGCAGGAAAAGGTTTCTGGCTGCTAGCACTCTGGAGCCTCAATCAAATATTTTGAGGCTCTGGGATCCCCACCTTAGGGCCACCTGCCTGGTACACCTTCTGCTTACGAAGCAAGCGGCTCTCCAAGTCTTCATCATCACCACCGTCACTCAAACTCTTTGTCCGGAGAGAAACCTGGGAACCCTCTGCCTCCTCAGAAGAGCTCCCCTCCGAGGAAGGAATCCTCTCTCCTTTTTCCACAGCAACAGAACCTTCAACATGAACAGAGCTCCCCTTCCCAGAGGCCTTCTTCTCTAAAACATGACCCATCTCTGGGTTAACCTTATCCCCAACCATTAATTTGATATCCCTACAATCGACCTGAAGTAAACCCCACAGCGTTATCTCTGCGTAAAACAAGCACTAGAGATGACTGGGCAAGAAACGAGCAAAATGGGAAACCAAAATACAACAAACTAACATCCTAAGTAGGAAGATGAAAAGAAAAAATTACCTTTTTTTTCCCAAAGAAAGCCTTTGGACGAACGGAGTAGAGAGGACTCAGGCCTCCCATAACCAAAACCCCTTCAGGAAAAGTAAAGGCCCTAGTTGGGTTCTTGTACATTCTCTTCCACTGAACGATTTCATCTGCAGATAAAACTAGGACACTGTCATCAATGGGTGCCTTAGGATTCCTCAAGGGAGGCGACTTAGGGAGCATCGCAGCTGAAACAAAGATAAACCTGTTTTTCCACTCCTTCGGGTAGGTAGATGTGGGCATGAAAGAATAACAGGGAGGAGAGACACTGTCCTTCCGCTTGGCGAAAGTGAACCAATCTCCATCAAATACGAGTTTATAAAACATACAGAAGAGGGGCACCGATGGCTCGCCGGCAACCGCCACACAGGACAGCTCAAAGTGTACTACCTTCATAAATGCAAGAGGGTGTAACTGGGAAAAGTGAATACCAAAGTGCTTCAACAGTTCTACCTTGAAGGCCGACAGAGGGTAGCGTACACCACAAGAAGAAAATGTTAGGGTATAAAGAAAGATCCTCTCCGACGTGCATTCTGCTGAGTCATCGGGACCAGGGAAGAGTCGGAGAAAACTGCTCCAGAATTTGGTATGTATCCACAAAGATTTCAAGGTCTTTCTTAGTTAACACTGAGCATATCGATGACTGGCCGGTGCGACTCATATTGAGGGATGATCAGAAAATATTAGAGAGAAGTATGAAAGAAGTTAAGAGGAAATAAAAGGGTGTTCAAGGACTTTAATAGACGCACTGCACATGGGCGGTAACCGTCAAATCAGTTATTCAAAAATTAAAAATTGATTTGAGACACGTGCAACGTGGTAGCCATCCCTAGCCGTTGATTGTTTAGGCGTACACCCGTCTGTGTCTAAATAATTAATGTGGTGTGTCTATTGATCTTTAACCCGGCACAAACCGGGCTACTGAACGCATAAGGAACATGTAATTCTTTTACAAGTTTATATATTCAAATAATTATCCCAAGTTATAGAAGATATTTGTGCCACGTGCATTCAAATCAATTTTATTAAACCTTTTCAAAATGAGTCAATTAATTGTATTTACCAGTGTAAACTGACGTATTTTCCAAAAAGGCTAAGTGCAGGTACTATACGTAATAGGCTGGCTACTCCAGGCATCAATAATCAAGCCTCGCAAGCTCTAGATGTTAAGGTCTGTTGAACAGTGTTATCTTTCTATTATAGATCTGCCTGTGCATCCGTCTTACATTCCGTTGTAATACTTGACATTACTTTTGAATCGGTTTGTAATATATTTTAACTTTTTGCTTTCGCTATGCATTTAATATTGTGTTGTTTGACTATGATGATATCAACTACGTCACGGTACTCCCCACCGGGCCCACCGGTAATACGTGGTAATATTGGGGTGTGACAACATAATGTTAAACCCCGGGAAATGCTACTTCGGGGTAGAGGAGGGGAAGTTCTTGGGAGTAGTCATTACCAAGGGGGGGATCAAGCCAAACCCTGAAAAGACCCAAGTAGTGGCTGAGATACGGTGCCCCAGGTCCCTGAAAGACGTTCAACACCTGAACGAGAGATTGATAGCCCTCAACCGTTTCTTATCCAAGGTGGCAGACAAAACTTTACCTTTTATGAAGGTCCTGAAGGATTGCCTCTAGACAAACAGATTCAAATGGACCCCATAGGCTGAAGCTGCTTTCCAAGAGATAAAGGAACATATTTGTAAGCTTCCAACCTTAGCCACCCCTGTGCCGGAGGATGACCTGCTTTTGTATCTATCAGCATCAAAAACTACGATCAGTGCAGTCATGTTGGTAGAAAGGGAGGAGAAGCAAATCCCATGCCTTTGGAGAAGCTAGCCCTGGCACTAGTCTTCGTTTCCCCGAGACTTAGACGGTACTTCCAGGCTCATAAAATCATGCTATTAACAGACCAACCACTCCAGAAAGTATCGAGGAGAACGGAACTCTTCGGTTGATTGGCCAAGTGGGTCGTTGAGCTCAGAGAACACACCTTAGAGTATAAGGCAAGGACTGTAATGAAGGGCCAAGTACTAGCGGACTTCTTGGCAGAAGTCCCTGAATAAAAAGAAAGAGAGCTCCTCAAGTGGAAAAATTTAGAGGAGGAAGAGAAAAGGAAGAGGAAGTAGTGTGGAAGCTGTTCACAGATGGGGCTTCAAGCGAAGAAGGTAATGGAGCAGGAATCACCCTGATTAGCCCTGAAGGAATCGAGTTAACCTACGCGATTATGCTAGAATTTAAAAACACCAACAACACAGCGGAGTATGAGGCACTCCTGGCAGGCCTGAGGCTGGCCAAGAAAATGAAGGCAAGGCATGTTGAGGCCAATACCGACTCTCAATTGGTTGTAAAACAATAAAATGGAGAATATGATACGAAGGACGGATCCATGGCTCAGTATGTAGACAGAGTGAAGGAATTGGCCAACATCTTCAGCACTTTCAAGCTCGAGAACATCCCTCGAGGGAAGAATAGAAAATCTGATGCCCTCAGCAAGCTAGCTTCTGTGGCTTTCTACCATTTAGCTAGGGAGGTAAAGGTGGAAGTTCTGACCTCCCCCTCCATCGCGACTGGAGAGGTGGCAACGGTCAACAGAACTCAGGAATCCTGAATGACACCCATCTTGAACTTCCTCAAGGACGGGACTTTCCCAGAAGGAGAATGGCCAGCCCGAAAGGTGAGGGTAAAGGCCTTGCAGTATGAACCGATAGATGGAGAGTTGTACTGGAGCTTGTATTTGGGTCCCTCCTTAAAATGTGTTGATGAGGAGGAGGCAAAGTACGTGATACGAGAAATACATGAAGGGATCTGCAGTATTCACTCGGGGCCGAAGAAAGTCGTCGGCAAAGCAATGAATGCAGGATTTTACTGGCATAGAATGTACGAGACAGCCCTGGAGGAGGTCAAGAAATGTGACAACTGTCAAGTTCATGCCCCCATGACTCATCGTCATAAGCACCCCATGGTCCAAGTCTCAACTTCTTGGTCGTTTCAAAAATGGGACATAGACATCATTGGACCATTCCCGGAGGGCCCGGGCGGGGTTAAGTTTGTGGTAGTGGCCATTGACTATTTTACAAAGTGGGTTGAAGCGAGACCGTTGGCGAAAATCACGGGGGAGCAGATGAAGAGGTTTGTCCTGGTCAACATCGTATGCCGATTCGGGATACCGTTGGAGTTGGTAAGTGACAACGGGGTTCAGTTCGCAGGGAAACCCTTCAGACCTTGGTGTGAACAGATGCACATCCGTTAAGTCTTCACCTTGGTCACTCATGCCCAAAGCAACGGACTGGTAGAAAGAGCAAACCAAAGTGTGATCTAGGGGATGAAAGGAAGATTAGGACGAAAGCAGAAGGGTTGGTTGGAAGAATTGCCTTTCGTCCTTTGGGCATACAGAACAACCCCCAAAGTTTGCAATGGGGAAACCCCTTTTAGCTTGACCTATGGGACGGAGGTTGTTATCCCCGTCGAAATCGGATCGCCGATGACAAGAATGAGGCTGCGGGAAGCTGAAAACGAGCAGGACCTCCGGATGAACCTCAATCTCCTGGAAGAAAGAAGGGAGATTGCAACAGTAAGAGAGGCCAAATACAAAAGACAACTAGAGGGATATTACAATGCCAGGATGAGGAAGCTCAATTTGGTGCCCGGGGACCTGGTCCTAGGAGCCAACGAGGCCAGCCTACAAGAAAGCACGGGGAAGCTGGGGCTTAAATGGGAGGGGCCCTACAGAGTCACATGGGCCAATGGCAAACGGACCAGCAAGCTGGAGACGCTCCAAGGGAAGGAGATTCCAAGGACTTGGAATCTCATGCAGCTCCGGAAGTACTATGTGTAAGAAACAAGCTCCTTCCCAAAAAGAGATTAGTAAGAACGGCCAAAGAGCCACTTTTGTAAAACGACTTATGGCTAAGTCTTTTCTTCCCCCTTTTTTTATGAAAATATGCACTGAGGATATCCGTTTCTCAACACATTTGGTAATGAATGATTTCCCTATTTACAAATTATTCTAACACCTCAAGATCATTAAAAAACAAGGTCCGAAAAACGGGTAATGCATTAAGGCAGACGTGTAAACTAGTACACATGTGTAAACTAGTACAGCAAACATACTAAATGTCCGGCTGTGGGCCAGGATGAAGTCGACTCGTCCCAGGAAAAATAGACAAACATTTAACTAACATAATCATTGATTGTGGGCTTGTCTATAAATCACTCCCTCACAAATTGTTCGAATTTGTAAACAAGCTACAAATCAAGTGTACGAAAACATACCAAAATGTTTGTAAACGAACTGTAAATCAAGTGTACGAGGACACACTGAATTACTTGTAAGCAAACTAAGCATACAAAAGCACACCAAAATGCTTGATAGGAAACTAACAAGCCAAGTGCACAAAAATGCACCAAGGAATTTTCATAAAGGTTACAGAGAAAAGTGTACAACAACACATCCAAAATTCTACAATAAAACGAAAGGGGGAAACACCCCTCAATGGGAGTTTATAAAGAAAGCTACAAATAGGGGGCCAACTTCTGTGCTTTGACAAGCCCGGAGGAAAGAGACACACAAAGCAAAAATGCAATGGCCAATGGCTCCTAAGCTATCTACGACAAATCACGATTGCAAACAGCCCCTGCAAGAAAGAAAGCAGCACAAAACCAACAAGCAAAAACACACAAGGTCACAAAGATATAGTTAACTATCAAGCATTATATAGTCAAACACCGGGAAGGCCCCAACACGAAGGTCCTCCCCCAACAAAGGTAAGAGTGTCTTCGGTGCATCATGTCAAGTGTTAAGGTACAACCATACCGAAAGATTATTGTTTTAAAAGACAGTTACAGAGAAGCATCTCCAGACAGCAACTTGGGTGAGGAGGGACCAGCAGCGGTAAGCAGAGCCTTGAGCTCGTCAAGGAACATTATGGGTCTCTCAAGGATCATCACAAGCAGGACAGAGGTCTTTTCGCCAAACTTTTTGTCCAGCTTAGACAATTGTTTTTTGGCCTTTGAATTATACAGAGGAGTTTCTTTCCTTTTCAGCCCTTGAGAAGAATGAGCATACACGTCCTTCATAGCTGCCTGGTATCCCACATCCCGGTATGCTCTATATATCCTTTCGAGACTACCCTTGAACTCTTCAGACTTGGAGAAAGAAGAAAGGAATAACCTAAATCCCTGAATGATAAGTCAGTAACGCTCCTAAGCCAACCTTTGACTATCATCCATGGCCATCCCCTACTCGGTGTACATGGTCTCCAAATCTACTCCGGAACAGAGTCAAGCTCTTTTTGGTGTTTCAACTCTGCAACAAGCTCCTCCTTAACTTCCACCCAAGCCATCCGCTCCCTCTCTCAGGCTCCCTCCCTTTGCTCGAACAGGGCCCCAACATTCTGAAAATAAAGTATTAGTTCAGATGTATATATAAAAAAAGAGGGGGAGTGGGGGAGAAGGAAGTGCTACCTTCTCCTCTAGCAACTTCCTCTCAACATCAGTTACCCGGCACCGAAGCTCAGCAGCAACGGTTTGAAAAGTCTTTAGCTCAGCCCTGAATCCCTCGTTTATCCCCCTTAGTTCGTTCACCCGCTGCAACATGCCAGCCTCCCTAAAAAACCCTTCGCAAATAGACATGCTATAATGATTATAAAAAAGATCAGGGTTCAAAGCAAAGTTCATAAATTTGTGAGGAGGGGGAACGCATGGTCCAAGAAATCCCAGGCAGTCTCAGGGGTTCCCACAACGGTGGAAGGAGTTATCATCCATTTAGGAACATATGGAACCGGGAGAGCTTCAGCAAACATGGGAGCTAAAGGGGACCAAGGGAAAAGGTCCTCAGGCTGAGAAGGCTTGCTGGTACCAGTAGCCCGGAGGGGAGAAACGTCAAAAGCAGGATTAACACGGGCAACGCTAATCTCCGGAGCCTTATCCTTGACCCGAGAGGAAGCAAAAGCAGGTGGGATCACAATCGGAGCTTTAGAGCTCCCCTGCTTCAAACAAAGAAAATAGGGGGGGGGGAGTAAAAAAGTAGAATGCACATGCAAAGAAAAGGGGATGAAGGGAGAGAGGGGGAACTTACAAGCAAAGGCTCACTAGCAAGACTGGAAGACCTTAAATGTTTTGATAAAGAGCCCTGAGCACCAAAGGAGGGATCTCAGAGGCGGCCTTGGTGGCAGGAAAAGGTTTCTGGCTG
Organism: Helianthus tuberosus; assembly: GCA_030545235.1. Classification (NCBI taxonomy): domain Eukaryota; kingdom Viridiplantae; phylum Streptophyta; class Magnoliopsida; order Asterales; family Asteraceae; genus Helianthus; species Helianthus tuberosus. The sequence goes on from CM060360.1 coordinate 52,692,265, forward strand.
CTAGCACTCTGGAGCCTCAATCAAATATTTTGAGGCTCCGGGATCCCCACCTTAGGGCCACCTGCCTGGTACACCTTCTGCTTACGAAGCAAGCGGCTCTCCAAGTCTTCATCATCACCACCGTCACTCAAACTCTTTGTCCGGAGAGAAACCTGGGAACCCTCTGCCTCCTCAGAAGAGCTCCCCTCCGAGGAAGGAATCCTCTCTCCTTTTTCCACAGCAACAGAACCTTCAACATGAACAGAGCTCCCCTTCCCAGAGGCCTTCTTCTCTAAAACATGACCCATCTCTGGGTTAACCTTATCCCCAACCATTAATTTGATATCCCTACAATCGACCTGAAGTAAACCCCACAGCGTCATCTCTGCGTAAAACAAGCACTAGAGATGACTGGGCAAGAAACGATCAAAATGGGAAACCAAAATACAACAAACTAACATCCTAAGTAGGAAGATGAAAAGAAAAAATTACCTTTTTTTCCCAAAGAAAGCCTTTGGACGAACGGAGTAGAGAGGACTCAGGCCTCCCATAACCAAAACCCCTTCAGGAAAAGTAAAGGCCCTAGTTGGGTTCTTGTACATTCTCTTCCACTGAACGATTTCATCTGCAGATAAAACTAGGACACTGTCATCAATGGGTGCCTTAGGATTCCTCAAGGGAGGCGACTTAGGGAGCATCGCAGCTGAAACAAAGATAAACCTGTTTTTCCACTCCTTCGGGTAGGTAGATGTGGGCATGAAAGAATAACAGGGAGGAGAGACACTGTCCTTCCGCTTGGCGAAAGTGAACCAATCTCCATCAAATACGAGTTTATAAAACATACAGAAGAGGGGCACCGATGGCTCGCCGGCAACCGCCACACAGGACAGCTCAAAGTGTACTACCTTCATAAATGCAAGAGGGTGTAACTGGGAAAAGTGAATACCAAAGTGCTTCAACAGTTCTACCTTGAAGGCCGACAGAGGGTAGCGTACACCACAAGAAGAAAATGTTAGGGTATAAAGAAAGATCCTCTCCGACGTGCATTCTGCTGAGTCATCGGGACCAGGGAAGAGTCGGAGAAAACTGCTCCAGAATTTGGTATGTATCCACAAAGATTTCAAGGTCTTTCTTAGTTAACACTGAGCATATCGATGACTGGCCGGTGCGACTCATATTGAGGGATGATCGGAAAATATTAGAGAGAAGTATGAAAGAAGTTAAGAGGAAATAAAAGGGTGTTCAAGGACTTTAATAGACGCACTGCACATGGGCGGTAACCGTCAAATCAGTTATTCAAAAATTAAAAATTGATTTGAGACACGTGCAATGTGGTAGCCATCCCTAGCCGTTGATTGTTTAGATCTCTCTGATTCTCAAGAACCGCCACAGGCTTACCATCATTAGAAGGGGGCCCACTCTCACAGCCCAATTGAATGACGTCGTAAACTCAGAACCACTTGGATTCAGCCTAGGATCATGAGACTCGGGTCTCACGACCAGGGACTAGAGATGACTTGACGACGGGGCCCACTGGTAGCCCAGTGAACCCGTCTTGGGCTTCCATCATTTGGGCCACTGCATGAGCCCACACGAGGATCTTTCTCTTTGTAATGTAAATATAGAAAATGCAGGAAACGAGAAAGGATCCAAGGTTCTGCAACACATTTAATGCATGACGGAGAGAGAGAAAGGGTCTCGCCGGAAACAAGTACTCACAGTTGGCTTCATTAATGAAGTCCAGAATCCAGCCGTTGAAACTCAGACACGTGTCTGAGTCTCCCAAGATCTCCGAGAAGCCGTTAGATGATCATGGTGATGTGTCCAAGAAAGATAAGCAACTCTCATTATATAAGGAAGGCGATATGTTCAGTAAGAGGAAGCATTCAATACTGATCTCATTTAATAAAAAAGACACTCCAATTATTCGGACAACCTCGGACCTCATTATTCATCCATATTCACCCACATTTACTCGAGTTTACACCAAGGAGAATATTTTGGCGGTTATACTCGTCGGAATAAACTTCTCATTATCTCCGGCAAGCTTACTTACTCTCACGTCGGAGCTTGGTCACGGATTCCCCCCCACCTCCGTGACGAGGCTACCGGTTTTCTTTCTTGTAGGGCGACAATGCAGGATCTTTACAACGTTGACGAGGCCCTTTGACCGTCATCCGTGACTTGAGGACTCGACAAAACCTAATTGCCTTTTGAAAATAAAACAACAAAGAATCGGTATTATTATATGCGAAAAATCACATAAACACCATTAATACAAATCATAAAGAAAGATCTAAGATAGAAAAAATTAACAATCTGAATAGAGATTAGCAAAGAAGAATACATACCTATGGATTGTAGCATCTGAATCGAAGAAGAATCAAGAAGAAGGAATGAATAGAACTGATGGAACGGAAAGAGAATTAAGGTTTGGAGGCGGTCGATGTAGTTAAGGTTTTAGAGAGAAGAGGAGAAGAGTATGAGGATGTTATTTTTAGTTAGTGAATATAAAGGATCCATTTAACAAAGGAACGGGCCAAACATTGAATTCGGATCGCGCATTTTTTTTATGAAATTTGGTCAAAAAGTCAAAAAGATGTGAAACTCGCTGAGGGAGTAATGCGTGTCCCTCCAATGTTTTTTTATTAGTATAGAGAGATAGATAGATGTTATATGTACATAGGTTAAGGTTATTGTAAAAAAGGTAGTTTTTATGAGAAAGGTAGGAAAGAATATAAACCATTAGATCATTGATCTAATGGTTAAGATTAGAATGGCAATATTGTAATTAAAATAGTGTTTTTTTAAATACTGATTTGATTTCATAGGGGTAAAATAGGGCATTCATATACTTTCAAATCAATAACCGTATCTATTGTACCTGATTTCTCTCTCCATTGCGATTCTTACGCTCGAAAAAACAGGGTGTTCTTTCCCACCAAAGATTATAACCTTAATCAGATACAATGAGCCCTAAAATTGAAATCGTATACAAGCGAAAAAGGCGAAAGTCGTCGTCTGAGACAATGGAACGAAGGACGAAGAAGAAGATGGATCATTCAACTGTAAAAGACACTACAAACCAGCGGCTTATACTACCAAAAATCAAGAAAACGACCTCTGATTTTAAAAAATGTTCGTCTGTCTTCTTTGATAATTTTGAAGATTAATGGTGTTTTTTATAGTGTAAGGTAGTTTATGTTAACCAAGACCTAAAAGGGACTGATCGATTGTCGAATGGTGTTAAAACTAGGGTTTCATTGAATAAGGGTGTTTTTCCATGGTGTTATGTAGTTCATGTTTAGTTTGATTTTGGTGTTACATCAGTTTAAGGTGTTTAGTTTGGTTGGTTTTGGTATTCGTTCAGGGTGTTTTTTTTTCAAATGGTGTTATAAACCTCATGTTTAGTTCTATTTGGGGTTTTATGGTGTTTTTATACATAATATGGTAGTTTATGGTGTTTTTAAACATAATCATATGTATGGTGTTATTTATCATGGTGTTAAAACTAGTGTTTAATTGAAAAAGGGTGTTATAATGGTGTTATGTGGTTCATGTTTTGTTTTATTTGGTGTTATATCGGTTTAAGGTGTTTAGTTTGGGTAGTTTTGGTATTCGTTCAGGGTGTTTTTTTAAATGGTGTTATAAACCGGATGTATAGTTCTATCTGGTGTTTTATGGAGTTTTTATTGGTGTTCTTTAAATGGTGTTATAAACATCTAGATATGTATGGTGTTATTTATCATGATCTGCATTTGAATGGTGTTATTTATCCTGCACTTTAGTGTAGGGTGTTATTTATCGTGTTGATTTATATGAAGGGTGTTATTTATTCTGGCCATTGCAACTATGGTGTTATCTAGGGTGTTATTTAACCTGGACTTATATGAAAGGTATTGTTTATCGAGGGTGTTATTTTACATGTTGATTTAGATGAAGTGTGTTATTTATCCTGGACTTATATGAAGGGTGTTATTTATCATGCTGATCTATAAGAAGAGTGTTATTATGGTCATTGCAACAATGGTGTTATGTATATCCGTCTCAAGCTGATTTAGGATAAGATGTATTACATGAAGTAGGTGATGAAGTATTTTAAATATAGTTTTTAATTTCTTCTATAGTCAGGTCAAGCCATCGACTTAGGGGCAAAATGTACAAATCACGTTTCAAAAACACAATTGACAGGCCATTGGTATGTAGTGACTCAGAAACGTCAAATAACGACGATAAAGGTAATCCAAATGTAGTTTAATGTATAAAGAAACAAAAAACAATAAAGTATGATTAGTAGCCATATGTGTTTATGTTTGATGATGAGTTTTGTTTTTGACAATGTTCGCTTTGAATTAAACAGATGGTGATGATGGGATGAAAGATGCGGGTAATGCAAAAACAAGAGAAGATGTTTCGCCGTCGATAAAAAACACACAAGGTACGTTTTGAAAAAAATGATGTTGTTATTATAATTTGTTTGCATATAAGAAATGATAAAAATTGATTTTTGTTTGCAGACCAGGATGTTAATGATAGTCAACTTGTCGTACACCCATCCATGCATATAACATCAACAAAAGGTATTATGTTGAAGAGTTTATATTTTGAAGTACTTGTTTACTAAAACAAATATTAAAAATTGTTGTAGATCAGCTGCGAGACGTGGATGATGATTTTGTCGACACCCCACCACCGGGTAAGCGACGGAAATCGGCTGCCAAAAGAGGACCATCTCGTGGAATGCATCAACCAGTGACACAGCCATATAAGCCATTCACAGGTGCACGGATCAGGCCAAAAGTAGGTATCGACAATCTGATAACACTAGCATCCGGCCTAAATGAGGAACAACATAAGAAAGTGCATGAAATTGGGTTTGGGTCGATATTTGGTTATGAGGTGACAGGTGTGCCTACTGCTTTGGAAAACTGGTTGGTTACAAATTACGACCCAGAAAATGGTGTTTTAAATGTGGGTGGCGGGCGCACTGTAAACATAACGTTGGAGCTTGTTAAGAGTGTTTTCGGGCTGCCTATGGGTCCAACAGATCTTGCTGAGAAGAAGAAAGCGAGCAAAAGGAAGGATGTTGTTGTCCAAGCGTTCAGAGATCAGTTTAAGCATATGGATATCACCCGCTTGTCGCCGGTTCAGCTGATGAATTACATATTGGATTGGCAGGCTGATGACGGAAGACTGTTTGTACTGGACTTCTTGATTCTTTACTTCTCAATCCTAGGAGAAACCACGACGAACAATTCCGTCAACATGCGATTCATTTCAAATATTCAGCCGGACGTGGATATCAAAAGCTTCAATTGGTGTGCGTACATGGTCTCGTGTCTCAAAAGAATGAAAACATTGTGGCATGGTGGTGATGATGCTTTTCGAGGGCCTATGTTGTTACTTGCGGTAAGTATTTAACTTTTAGTATTAAAAAATTATTGTGTAACATCGATAGCTAAATTCGTGATATGCAGCCACGTCTTAGTAAATTAGACCATGTGTAACTTAAATAACACCATGGCTAGCTGAGTAACACTATAAGTGACAGAATGAATATTTGTATATCTAAATGACACCACATAGGTTTTAATAACACTAGATAACTGCATAACACCCTGTTTTAGTTAATAACACTATGGTTTAATAACACTATATAACTGCATAACACCCTATTTTACTTAATAACACTTTATATATCTAAATGACACCACATATGGTTTAATAACACTATATACCTTCATAACACCCTGTTTTACTTAATAACACTATATAGCTAAATAACATCACTATTGTTTTCTTGTTTACAATTATTTTGACAATAATGCTGGGAATGAAACTTATCGCAAAATATTGGCGCAGATTGCTTACGGAATTGAGTTAAAGAAGATACCTTCATCACACAGTTCAAATATTATTGAACTTGTAGATGATGATCTTCTGAACAATCTCGAATGTGATATGGAAAGGATGCATGCTGAACAAAATAAGAAGAGAAAGACGAGGGAAGATAAAAAACCCAAACGAGCAGAAGGTGTTGAGTGTGGTGGAAAAGAAATCAAGAAGCAAAAACAAAGACAGGAAAAGGGAATGGAAAAGGAGAATTTGATTGATGAAGGAAATGAAGAGATTGAGATCGAAGATGATGATGCGTACTTGGGTATATACAGACACTGTGCAGATTACCTCCTGTCAGAAACTGACACCCAAACATGTGCATTATTTGTAGGTCCGGATGGCGAAGTCCGGATGGCGAAGTCCGGATGGCGAAGTCCGCATTCCGATGGTCACACAGTATGGTGACACTCCATCAGCATCAGGAACATCAGTTCAGGACGATTTTGAGCTGGTAAACATCTTATGATTCGTACTAGACTTGAAAGTATATGTTATTTCTCATGATATGTTATTAAACCGGGGTTTCGTACAGGTTCGGTAGAATTTGTTGGATAACTTGTTTAGAGAATTTGAGATATGCGTTAACAAGATCAATAACACCATAACAGAATCGTGTCTGACGTTCCTGGAGAGTGATCTGTTGAAACAGAAAGCATTGGAGTGGAAGGAGATAATGAAAATGCACCTTGTTGTTGATGATGAGAAAAAAAAGGATGGAGCTGAAGTGGAAAAGGGAGATCAAAACGTTGACGTAGAAAATGATGATGTGGCTGAGGTAGCTGAACCAGTTGATCCACAAAAAGGTAGTGTATCATTGGACGGATATAACACTCCTATGAACGAGCAAAATAAGGATCATATAACACAACACACTTCTCCCTTTTCACCAATGACGTCTTTGTTTGTCGCAGAATTGGACAAAGTTGTTGAAAGGGTTCAAAGTGAAAAGACTCCAGAGACAAAATTCAACGTTTCAGAAATTGAAGCGGTGAACTTGTCAACAAGACTGGACGATGCATCAACGGATGAAAAACGTAAGGAAGTAACGCAGCCTGTTCAGCGTCAGGGATCGCCAAGGCCGAAACGAACAATCAAGCTTCCGGAAGCACTGCGGTCACCGTACGTCGAGCGGGCTGTCATGTTGAGAACCGTTCGTGATAAGGCTGAAGAAACACTGGCTCGATGTATATTTTCTGCAGTAGGAAAATTATGGTAATAATCTGAATTGGACATTAAAAATGTGTTTATGTAGTGTATTATACGTTATAAGTTTTGAACATATATTGAATTATACATTCGTGTAACAACTCCTATCAAAAAGTCTTAATTATTATTTTAATTATCCAATAGGAAACCCTAATTGAGACACCTAAGTGATTCTGCATAATCCCTAAAATTTTCAGAACAATTGGAATCAGGATTAGGGCCCCTAAAACTCAAGGGGGGTAAAACCCTATTAACGATTATCCTTATAAAATGCTGTCGAAATAGAATTTTCATGAAACGTCGACTCATCAGGGCTAGATAGATGACGAAGCAGGCCTACCCTACTTTGACATCCCAGGCGACATGCGGCATGTACCACGGATTCTTCCGCGACTAGCGGGAGGTGCCAATTTTGGGTATAAATAGAAGGGCCTGGCACTTGTATTATGTTGTTCGTTCAACAATCAAATTCAAATTATACTCCGAGTTATAGTAGAAATAGTCCTAAAAACACACACGACTCACGAAGTGCTGCCACAATACAGGGTAATAACTCGATCGCTGATACGATTCAATGTCCGATCGATTAAACTATCCAATGGATGTTTAAGTGCTGCCCACATTAGGGTTTATGATTTGTCATTCGTCGTTAATTCGATGGATGTTTAAGTATCGCACTTTGTCATTCGTTGTGAGAGTTGATCTCGTGAGTTATCGTAAATGCTGTATTGATTACTAACCCAGAATTGTGTGCCTGTTATTAATTTAGGTTAAAAGGCTAATCAGTAGGCTAGACTCTGCTCAAATTAAATCTGCAATGTGAGTCATTCTCTTTTTATCAACTATTTTACAATACCTCAAATTATTTTCAAAAGTTATAATTACAGGGACTAAGTCGTGGATATCTTGAATCACTGGCTAGTGGGGTATTGTGCACATTACTAATTTTCTCCCAGTTAGGTTCATTGACCTACTAGGGATAATCATCACTATTTAGGTTCATTGACCTAATAGTGGTATGACCATCGTCACCATTGTGACATGTCACCATTGTGACACAACGCCAGATAAAAATAAGATAGAAGCCATTGTAATCGCTCTTATGCTGTAACTAATAACTATGCATCATTTTATGTAAATAGAATGATTCACTTAGTATTTCCCGCTAACAAAACCTTTTTCAAACATGTTTCAGGTGATCTGTTATGATCCAGGAAAAGTGCCGTGAAGCACTACAAGCTTAAGAAAGTGGCTCAGGATAAAATAAAGAAACATGTTTTGTAAAATAAAAGACTTCTTCGTGAAATCAAATGATTGTAAATTACCGGGGTTTTATCCCGCGTTGTAAAATAAAATAATCGGGAAATATTTTAGTTTTAAAATGATCCTGATAATAAACTTCCGCTGTTAAACTCAATTAATTAAATACCACGGGATTTCTGTCCCGCGGCTCCTGAAACGGGTCAACCCGGGTCGGGGGCCGTGACAGAAAAAGGTGGTATCAGAGCCACTGATCGAGCCACTGATTTAAGCCAATTAAGTATTTAGAAAATACTTAATTTTTATTAATTGCTATTTTGTGATTATGTGTTTTATTATCTGACTAATTTTGTACAGTATGGGCAGATCTTTATATGCTAACCACTGTAGCAGTAAATATAAATCTTTAAATATTTTGATTCAAGTTTTTAGCACCCTTATTAAATATAAACCAGAAACCTGATTCAGTAAATAAATAAATTTACAAATAAAACTTAGTGTGTTTTAATTTTCAGTTGTTTTGGTAGTTACCTAGTATGAAATAACATTTAAAAGTTTTTCTATAAAATTTTGTTATGATTTTTAACTTAGTAATTGTGTGTATTTTGCTAAACAGCATGAGTGACTTGCCTGACGCCCTTCAGAATCTAAATCTCTATCCGGTAAGAATAGAGGTTTCCAGAGATTTCAATAGGTATATACCAGACATAGAAGAACCTATAGAATTCAACGCTTTACCTCTCGAGAAACCCAAGCCTAAGAAAATGGAAATTGGGGAAAGCTCTAGGCAAATTGAGGGGTTACCATCTCAGGAAGAGCTAGATTTTATATTGGCAAGCTATAATACTATTAAGCCTGTTAATGAAAATGTTTTTATTCACTCTCTTGAAACACAACTACCAATGAACTTAGAACCAGCTATTCCAAACCCTTCAATCCACTCGCAACCTTTAGGAATAGACGAATGGTTGACTAATGAAATATAGTTACAAAACCATCCCTGTAAGCTTTTTCCTCAGTTCAATCCAGAACCTTTACCAAATCCACCAATGAGTAACGAGAATATGACTGAACTCCGCCACTTTGGCAAAGAACTAATGGATGCTAGGAATAGGATCCAAGAGATTGGGGGACAGATCTCCTGGAATTACGATGAGAGGGAACGCCATTACTAGAATATCATCTGACAAAGGATAGGGGATTTATGGAACTGTGGTTGTGTAATAGTAATAGTAAAATCAGTCTGTAAAATAATTACGAATAAAACTTTGTAAGATAATAGTATGTATCGATAGTTTTGGCTATATGTGTATTGTGAAATTTGTATGATGATTTTGTGTATAATTGTTATTTATTTGATACTAATAAATTATATATATTAATTATCAGATGGAAAACGCTAATAATGAACCAGTTAATGAGGTTAATCAATCTGAGCAACAACCGGGGGATCAATATATGACTAGGCAGGATATAGAAAATATCGTTGCTCAAGGGATAGCCAACGCTATTCCAGCAATCGTTGCTGCTGTTAAAAATCCAATCGAACCGCAACAAATCATTCCTAGCAAACGTATTTCTGAAGATAACTTCAGTAATAGCATAAACGGAGGCAATAATCATACTAATCATGAGAATGAACCACGGCAGGCTCTGCCCCCTAAGAAAATGAAAGCCGCAACGCCTGGTTGCACTTACAAAGAATTTCTTGCTTGTAAACCTACTGAGTTTGCAGGCAATGAAGGAGCGACTACGGCACTGCGTTGGTTAGAGAAAACCGAGGCAGTAATTGCCATAAGTAAATGTGCTCAGGATGATCAGGTCATGTACGCGTCAAACCTTTTCAAAGAAGGGGAGCTAGAATGGTGGAATACGGTGTTACAAGCAAAAGGAAGAAGGATGGCGTATGCTATGAACTGGGAAGAATTTAAGAGCTTTGTAGAAAGAAAATTCTGTCCTGAGTATGAAAAGGAACAAATGACAAATAAGTTTTTAACCCACCGGATGGTGGATGTAGATTGTCGAGGGTATACTTCGACATTCTTCGAGTATGCTCGAGTGGTACCAACCCTGGCTTCGCCAGAGCCGGTACTTATTTCTCGTTATATTTGGGGATTGATTGCCGAAATCCGTAATATCGTCAAGGCTGCGAAACCTCGCACGATCGATGATGCGGTGGATTAAGCCAATACTGTGACTGACGAACTAGTACGGACAAGAGAAGAAAATAGAAGGAAGGAAGTAGCCCAAAAGATTACCCAAGGATTCCGTCCGGGTAACCATAACAATTTCAAGAGAAGAGGGAATGGGCAATCTTCCACTATCCCATTTTGCAATTCTTGCAAAAGGAAGCATTTTGGAAGATGCAAAGGATATTGCAATTTTTGCAAAATTCCGGGGCATCAAGAAGAAGACTGCAGGAGGAAGAAATTTTCAGTCTGCTACAACTGTGGAGAAGCTGGACATCTTAGGCCAGATTGTCCAAAACTGAACAAACCATCTGACAAAAAAGCCAAACCTGCAGAAGGAGCAAAAAGGAATGTAAGAGCCTTCCAACTGACTGCTCAGGAAGCAGAGCTCATTCCAGATGTGATAGCTGGTACGTTCTTAGTTCACAACGTTTACACAAAAGTATTATTTGACTCTGGTGCAAACCAAAGTTTTATAAATACTTCATTCTTCCAAACTCTTAACTTACCTTTAACCAGCATTAGGCAAATTTCTACAGTAGAAACAGCAGATGGGAATTCAGTTAAAATAAATAAGGTTCTGCAAAACGTAGAAATAGAACTTTTAAGTCATAAATTTTCTGCAACCCTATTAACTATGAAATTAGTTGAATTCGATGTTGTGTTAAGAATAGATTGGTTAGTAAACAACCATACTCGAATTATCTGTGATAAGAATTCCATAGAAATTTGTGCACCCACTGGAGAAGTAATAATGATTACAGGAGATAAGCCATGTAAACCCATAAAGTTCATATCAGTAATGAAAGTTGCTAATTATGAACGAAAGCAAGGAATAGTATATATGATTTCAGTAATCATTAACACTAAAGAGAAAGAACTTAAAGAAATTTCTGTAGTTTCAGAATACCCAGATGTATTCCCAGAAGATTTACCAGGGTTACCACCAGATAGGGAGGTAAAATTTAGGATTCATCTAATTCCAGGAACTATACCGATAGCCGAGGCACCTTATCGGTTAGCACCCACAGAAATATTAAAACTGAAAAAGCAATTAGATGAATTATTAAGTAAAGATTTCATACAACCTAGTTTATCCCAGTGGGGGGCACCAGTGTTGTTTGTTAAAGAAAAAAAAATGGTTCAATGAGAATGTGTATTGATTATAGAGAATTGAATAAAGTTACAATTAAGAATCGATACCCATTACCTAGAATTGATGATCTATTCGATCAATTCCAGGGAGATAGATATTTTTCTAAGATCGACTTACGTTCCGGATATCATCAATTGAAAGTACAAGAGGAAGACATACTTACAACCGCTTTCAGGACAAGGTATGGTCATTACGAGTTTACAATCATGCCCTTCAGATTAATGAATGCACCTGCAGCATTCATAGACATGATGAATAGGATCTGTAAATCATATTTGGATAAATTTGTAATTGTTTTCATCGACGATATACTTATTTATTCCAAAAGTCAGGAAGAACATTGTCAGCACTTGCATGCACTCTTAACTTTGTTAAGAAAAGAGAAGCTTTACGCCAAATTCTCGAAGTGTGAATTTTTGGCTGCCAGAAGTGCAATTTCTAGGTCATATGATGAATCATGAAGGTATTCACGTAGATCCTGCTAAGATAGCAGCAATTACCAAATGGAAGGTTTCGCAATCCGCAATGGAAATTAGGAGTTTTGTAGGTTTAGCCGGATACTATAGATGGTTTATTAAGGAGTTTTCCAAGATAGCTATACCATTAACTAAGCTAACCTGTAAAACAGTTAAGTTTGAATGGAGACCTAAACAAGAAGAAGCCTTTAGGATCTTAAAGTATAAATTAACAAATGCCCCAATCCTAGCCTTACCAGAAGGAACAGAAGATTTTAAAGTATATGGTGATACTTCAAAGCTAGGATTTGGATGTGTGTTAATGCAACACAGAAAGGTAATTGCGTATGCATCAAGGCAATTGAAAAAGCACGAAGAAAATTATACCACTCATGACTTAGAATTAGGAGTCATAATTTTTGCCCTTAAGATTTGGAGACATTATCTGTATGGAAGTAAGTTTACTGTTTATACGGATCATAAGAATTTAAGATATATATTTGGGCAAAAAGAATTAAACATGAGGCAAAAGAGATGGATGAAAATCCTAAGTGACTACGACTGTGATATTCAGTATCACGAAGGAAAGGCTGAAGACGGCTAGAGATCGCCAGAAGAGTTATACAGATAATAGACGAAAGCCGTTGGAATTTCAAGTTAGAGACAAAATGCTATTGAAAGTATCTTCTTGGAAAGGAGTTGTTAGATTCGGTAAGAAAGGAAAGCTAAGTCCAAGGTACGTAGGACCATTTCCAGTGATCCAACGTATAGAACCAGTTGCTTATCGTTTACAACTACCAGGAGAGTTAGCTGGAGTACATGATGTATTTCATGTATCCAATCTCAAGAAATGTCTATCAGACAAATCTTTGATAGTACCTCTCCAAGATATAAAGGTAAACGAAAAATTAAAATTTGTAGAGAAACCTCTTCAGATAGAAGATAGAAAGATCAAAATTTCTCAAAACACAAACGATTAGTGTTAGTTCAAGTAAAGTGGGATTCAAAGATAGGACCCTAATACACTTGGGAGCTGGAATCCGAAATGAAGCGAAAGTATCCACAATTATTCAAGTAAATCTCGAGGACGAGATTTTTTATTAAGGTGGGGAGAATGTAACAACTCCTATAAAAAAGTCTTAATTATTATTTTAATTATCCAATAGGAAACCCTAATTGAGACACCCAAGTGATTCTGCATAATCCCTAAAATTTTCTGAACAATTGGAATCAGGATTAGGGCCCCTAAAACTCAAGGGGGGTAAAACCCTATTAACGATTATCCTTATAAAATGCTGTCGAAATAGAATTTTCATGCAACGTCGACTCATCAGGGCTAGATAGGTGACGAAGCAGGCCTACCCTACTTTGACATCCCAGGCGACACGCGGCATGTACCACGGATTCTTCCGCGACTAGCGGGAGGTGCCAATTTTGGGTATAAATAGAAGGGCCTGGCACTTGTATTCTGTTGTTCGTTCGACAATCAAATTCAAATTATACTCCGAGTTATAGTAGAAACAGTCCTAAAAACACACACGACTCACGAAGTGCTGCCATAATACAGGGTAATAACTCGATCGCTGATACGATTCAATGTCCGATCGATTAAACTATCCAATGGATGTTTAAGTGCTGCCCACATTAGGGTTTATGCTTTGTCATTCGTCGTTAATTCGATGGATGTTTAAGTATCACACTTTGTCATTCGTTGTGAGGGTTGATCTCGTGAATTATCGTAAATGCTGTATTGATTACTAACCCAGAATTGTGTGCCTGTTATTAATTTAGGTTAAAAGGCAAATCAGTAGGCTAGACTCTGCTCAAATTAAATCTGCAATGTGAGTCATTCTCTTTTTATCAACTATTTTACAATACCTCAAATTATTTTCAAAAGTTATAATTACAGGGACTAAGTCGTGGATATCTTGAATCACTGGCTAGTGGGGTATTGTGCACATTACTAATTTTCTCCCAGTTAGGTTCATTGACCTACTAGGGATAATCATCACTATTTAGGTTCATTGACCTAATAGTGGTATGACCATCGTCACCATTGTGACATGTCACCATTGTGACACAGCGCCAGATAAAAATAAGATAGAAGCCATTGTAATCGCTCTTATGCTGTAATTAATAACTATGCATCATTTTATGTAAATAGAATGATTCACTCAGTATTTCCCGCTGACAAAACCTTTTTCAAACATGTTTCAGGTGATCTGTTATGATCCAGGAAAAGTGTCGTGAAGCACTACAAGCTTAAGAAAGTGGCTCAGGATAAAATAAAGAAACATGTTTTGTAAAATAAAAGATTTCTTCGTGAAATCAAATGATTGTAAATTACCGGGGTTTTATCCTGCATTGTGAAATAAAATAATCGGGAAATATTTCAGTTTTAAAAAGATCCTGATAATAAACTTCCGCTGTTAAACTCAATTAATTAAATACCACGGGATTTCTGTCCCGCGGCTCCTAAAACGGGTCAAACCGGGTCGGGGGCCGTGACAATTCGTGCCGATGGTGTTTCGGTTTGTAGGGATATTTTGTGCAGCGACAACGGTAACGTGTCAGTGATGAGGGGGCCTTTTGAGTCGATGATGCTTGGTGTAATTGTGCACGTGAGTGTCATCAGTGCTTGGGCCGCATTGTTGAACTATGAAGAAAAAAAAGAGGAGGATCGGGACAACCCCAAGATTATATTCTGCAACGCAGGAATGTTGGTAAGTTTAATTTCTGGAGATTATTAAGTGAAAACAGATCGTATCATGTATGCATAGTGAATAACACCATGTATTATTTGTGTCTGCATAAATAACACCATGTATTTTTTTACAACTTGGTTTTTGTTTACCTGAAAAAACACCACAGCTCGAAAAGCAAACCGTATCATGTGAGCATAGTTAATAACACAATGTATTATTTATGACTACTTAAATAACACCATAGGGCTGGAAATAATAACACCGTTGTTTATTTGTGTATTACTTAAATAACACCATGATATGCTTGTGAATTCTTAACTTAACACTATAATTTGTTTTTTTTATTACCTGAAAAACACCACAGCTGGAAAAAGATTTCGCGTTGTCTGATGATGACCGATTAGCAGAATTTACGACAAACATGAATGCTGTGCTGGCTTCAACAGAACCAAAAGTATTTAAAGGCAACTTTGAGATGGTGTTTATACCTATGTTGACCGGGCAACATTACTATCTGCTGTTTTTCAACTTGAGAACAAGAGATGTCTTTATTATTGACAACGAAGAAGGTTCTGCGGGCTTAGAAAGATACCACGGAAATGTGGAGAAGATGGTAAGTTTGTGAATGTTTATATTTATGCAGCTGCCGTAACAAAAAAAATTATTTCTTAACATCAATAATGTGTAACTGCATATAAGTACATTTTGTCGGTATCTAAGACCGATGCATCCAAAAATCGCCTCACAGCTAAGGAATACACAACCAGTTCGACTAGAGTTGCCATGGCAAACACTTTACAATGGCATCGACTGTGGTATTTTCCTTATGCGGCATATGGAAACTTACACAGGTAATCGCGTTTAAATTTCTGTTTATTAAAAAAATAATTAAAATACATGTACACAAAATATTGATAATTCTGATGGTTTTGTATTGAATAGGAACACACGTTGGACATTGGATGTGTGGTTTATCGAATGAGAGGGACGTTACTGGCGAGGTGTTGCCTGATCAAGCACGTGAAATCGAGGATCTGCGTAAGAAGTACCTCTCAAAAATGCTACTAAGCGACGTGAACACGGAACGGGGCAAAGTGGAACGAGAAGTACAAGAATACGCACTTTTGGACGAGGATGATAGGGTGAGAATGGAAGACAATGCAATCGATCGGATTGCTGAAAGGTTGGGAGTTGCCGTGTAGGTGGACAGCAGAACAAATTAAACTTTTTGTTAATAGACAAACATTTTGGGAAATATAGATTATATGATGTGGTAGCGTTTTGGCAAAATTGTGATTATGGTGTAATTTGACTATGTAAAGCCTGATTACAATCGTAAGCTATTTCTGTTTTACACCTTTTTATTCTGGTATTTTAATGAATTTATATTGTGATTTCCGTCACAAAAAGAACGCGTATTGAGCAGATGGTTTTTTACAAAGTAAATGATGTTCATGTTAATGATGTATAAAAAAACATACCAACTCCTTTGCACAATTAAGACAATATAGGCAAGTAAATAACACAATAAAGCTACACATACATAAATAAACAACATGAACATATGAACACCATTAATAACACCCAGAACAAAAAATAACACCACAGGTTAACAGAAAAAAAAAAATTCTGTACAGACAAATAACACCATTAACAACAAATAACACCACTGCTTAACAATAAATATCTGAGGTGTACGATTAGAATCTTTGTATAAATAACACCACCATTAACAACAAATAACACCACCATTAACAAAAAATAACACCCTGAACAACAAATAACACCATTGCTTAACAATAAATATCTGAGGGAGGACAAATAACAGTATTCAACTTGCAACATACATAATAAAACACCCTGAACAACAAATAACACCATTGGTTAACAAAAACAAACATATTTAACAAACACAATATATAAAACATTGTCAACGGCAATATTAAATTCGAAGAAAAGCAAACAAAATAAAACCATGAGTGTATGCGAATCCGAAAAACGATAAAAAACCTAACAATGTACGAAACAAGAAGAAAGTACGTAAAAAATAACGAAATTTTTAGACATCTCTAAATAACTTACTACTCCTCTTCCCCATCATCCTCGTCTAATGCATCCTCATCTTGTTCATCCATATCTTCCTCAACTTCCTCCCATTCATCTTCCTCCTCGTCAACTTCATCAGCTTCTTCACCGTCATCCTCGGCCATAGCTTGTTCTGTAGTCCGGGTAGGGTTTTCGCAAGTACGTCTGTTATGCCCGTATCTAAAACAGTTTTGACACTGACGGCTCTTTTTACCCAACTGACTTAATGCAATTTCACGTTTGGACTTCATCCGTTTAGGCTTATCCATACCTTTGAATCTTGTTCCAATGGGAACATGAACGGTTGCATCTGATGGTTTTGTGTTACTAGTAATTTCGGCAAACCTTTCACGACGGCTCTTAGGTGGAGCATTGACGACCGACTCATCCGCAGTTTTGAAATAATTAACAACATGATCCCTGAACGAGCATAGCACATCAAAGTTGGTGACAAGCTTGTTAATAACCGACTCCGTAGAATATGTGATCTCATGTACAACACGGTTAACTTCATTATAACGATCCTCAGTCTCATTGATACTTAGAATAGCACCAGGGGCACTATTTGGAACAGCCTCCCGAGTCCAACGTCGTAATATATAGCGTTGTGGAAACTCCCTAATGTCAAGCATCCTTAGCACACAAAAGATGTGTGAGCACAACAACCCAAACTGTTCGAATCTTTTGCATGAACAATACACAGTCATGTCGTCCTCCCGCATCATAACCTATAAAACACCATTAGAAATTTAGAAGTTTTCATAAATAACACTACAAAACACCATATGCAACTGGAAATCGGCAAGAGCTATACAATTTTCAAAAATAACACTACAAAACATCATGTGTATACCTCGAAGAAAGTAGTGCATGGTTGTTCCCAGTCCTTCGCAAAAAAGTTCACGAAGTCAGCCATGTTTTCCCACTTTCCGATAGCACATCTGTGTATACCGTTTTGTATCTCCAACTGCTGGTCAAAAAATATAGTGCGTGTGTATATCCTGGACGCTTGATCCTCCAAAACAAAGTCTTCAGCCCATATTTCAGCGTTGGTATTTCTGGTGTCATGGTCATTCTTCCTGTGCTCATGTCTCTGAGCTTTAATAGCAGAATCAAAATGCCCGAGAAATTCGACAAGTGTGCAACCCGGGTTATAGAACTGCCCAAAGAAATGGTTCTCACTCTCTGAACGAGAAGAGGTACGCATAAGCCCGGACATGACCTCCTCACGATAATAAGTCGGTATCCAAGTATCCCTGCTTTGATAAAGTGACTACAACCACTCATGATCAACCAAGTTAAAATTGTTCATTATGGTAGCCCACTCACTTTCAAACTTAACAGGTAGAATTGAATCGGTCCACACAATGGCACACAACCTCTTTTTGAAATCTGTATTATTGCAGATTGTAGCACCAACCTAAAACACCATTCAATAACATATAACACCGTAATCACCAAAAAGTATGTAAAAAGTAGAAAGAAGGGTTAAAAGGACAAATAACTAAACACCTTAGCAGAAAGCTTGTCCATGATGTGCCACATGCATAGCCTATGTCTACTCTCGGGCCATGTATCTTCAATAGCCTTCTTCATGGCTGGGTCTTGGTCGATGACAATCACCGGAGGGGCACGGCCAAATGCTTCACGAAACACATTTAGCAACCAACTGTAAGTTTCAGCAGTTTCGTTTCCTATTATAGCGGCACCAAGAGTAACGTTGCGATTGTGATTGTCGATACCGGTAAATGGAACAAACATCATGTTGTACCTGAAAAACAAATACGGAATAAAAACACCATAAAACTGAATGACATATATTGAAGAAAATAAGCTGTAAGACTCAAAATAAATATAATAATTACCAAACTTACTTGTTACGACGATATGTGGCATCAAATGAAACAACGTCACCAAAGACCGAAAAATTCCTTTTGGCATCTTCATCTGCCCAAAACAAACCCCTTAAAACCCCAACTTCGTCTGTTATATTCTCCATTGAAAAGTTTGGCATGTACTCCTTCTTCCTCATAAGCCGTTTAATCATCATATCAGCGTCAAACTCAGATATATACCTGTTCAGGTCTCGCTTGAAATTTTTAAAATCGTTTTTGGTTGCCCCAACCTTGTCAAACCCACCATACAATGTCCTCATGATATTAAACGCTTTGATAGGTCCAATGTTCAAGGCGCTCAACGCGTTAACGGCTTGCTCTTGCATATAGTTCATACCTCGGTTAGCGGGGAGTAAATGCCTATCTTCCTCAGCAACAAAAAGTGATTATGTGCCTCATTGAAAGAATATACCTCGTATAGATTCGAAGGCATTAACTTTACACACATACGTGCTTCGCACCCCGTCCTTATAGAAGGAACACGTCGAACAGATTTCCTCTTTAACACATTATTTGAGGTGTCAATCTTTTTAGATGTATCGATCGCTTTAAAAAGGCTTAGTCCCCTCCTTTGAGCAAACGAACCATTTAGATTTTATAACACCATGATGCTTGTATTGAGAAGACTTCCTGGCAGTGAAGCCTGAAGCCATTGCATACTTCTGATAAAAGAGGAATGCGTTGTTCACCGTATCAAAGGTCATCTTATCATTCGGCTTAAGCGATTCATCTACCTCAGGTAAATAAGTCTTCTTAGCGGAGTTTGGAGACAGATGTAGTTTCCCAAGCGGCTGATAGGTTTGAAATCCTGCGAGAATAATTATATTGAATGATTATACAGTAAAAAAACAACACAACATAATAAGTATAAAATAACACCACAAAACAACTGTTATAAAAAACACCATCTATTTAGATGAAAAAACACCATGTACGTATAAAAACCCTGTAAGGAACATCACATGCAAAAAAACACCATGACTCATCATCAACTGATATAAAAAACACATACCAGCTTCAACTTCGATAACACACATAAAAACACCATGCACGTATAAAAACACCCTGAACGGGTTACACGTGGTGTCATCACAAAAATTGCGTATAGTAAAGTAACACACATGGAAAAACACCATACAGTGTACCAGAGTAAAAACACCACAACTAATATGCAAAAACACCCAAGCAAAAAAACACACTATACAGAGTTATAACTGGTGTTCATGAAAATTCCATTAAAAATTTAAAAATAACAGATGATTGAAAAATTGACAATTACAATTAAATGAACAATGTTCTTGAATATTGATTACAATTACATAATAAGCTGCGAATCAAACATACAAGAATTACCTTGATCGTCGTTCTCCATGAAGAAAGAAAGTATGAGTCAGAGATTGTATGCGTATGCAATCTGTATGCGTGATCAAATAAGAAATCGAAAGAGATTTTATAATGATTAAGAGATCGAGATAATTTAAAGATTTAGATGAATCTGATAATATATTCAAAAATCGAATTCCCTAAAAAAACTCAGAAAAATCGGTTACAAAGATTTGATCCTTAATTAGGTTTATTGGTATAATTACTAATATACCCTTGATCTAATGAAATTAATATGGAATGATCTAATGGCTGAGATTCTTTCTCACCTTTCTCACACTTTAGGCCTTTTTTACAGGATCCTTTACCTATGTATATATACATTTTGTATTTTATTAGTATTTCCATCACTTTACGTATATAACTTTTATAAAATTCAACTACAATCATCCAATTATATCTAAATAGTTTTCCCAAAGAATTGCAATTGAATAAGTATAATCATAACACTAGCTAATTGTATCAAATTAAACAAACAAAAAATAGAAAGAGTAATGTACAACTTTTCCCGCTAGCTTACATGAAATTGGATCTTGAGACCTTAACTTTTTTTTTCAGCATATGAGTATTCATGGTTGCAATTTTTCAACATTTGAGTCTCTACTAAGAGTATTTTCAACCTTTGAGTCCCCATCATGGGCCGTCTCAAAAATTAATAAAAAAATTTTGGGCCTCGTGCGAGACAAAAACTTTGGGCCCCCTTCCTATGATATAAACTCATTAATCATATATAAAAAACCACAATATTTAAGCGAATCGTGAGACTTTTTTAGCATTTTTGAAAGTAAAGTTCTATATCAAGTATTTATAATCCATGCCGATTCTTCTCTATATTTCAATGTATCATAATTATTCATGTTCATAGAGCGAATGCTAGCATCGATTAAAAACAATAAATCCTAGTTTTATGTTACAAATAAATTAATACGCATAACGTTAGTTTCAACTCTCTCCGGATAAGCAAAAATAACTAACACTTAAATCCTTTGAGCAAAAAGAATTGTAATATGTGTAAACATATCCAAACTAATTTGGCAACACGAACCTTTTCATACAAAAAATAAAAATTAAATCTAGCTAGATATTGAGTTCTTCTAAGTTTATATTGTAGATGGTTAAATGAGAAATTAAAAACTTACAAATTTAAACAAGAAAACATGTAAAGTTTATTATGTAAATGGTTAAATAAGAAGAAAAAACATTGAATGTTACAAATTTATTGAGGTCCAAATTTAGATGTGACTATATGGGCCTTTCCCCTTATTTTATAACCAGCCCCCTCAGACCAAAACATAACATTACATAAAGAAAATAAGAAAAGAAAAAGGACCACAATAGGATTCGAACCCGACATAGTGGATCACTAAACACTTGCGCATCCATTGAGCCACAAGATGAATTTGTTTATGGTTATCTACACTTTATATATATAACAGTTTTGGGCCTCTAGATGTTTTGGGCCCTGTGCGGTGGCACCTCCCGCACATGCCCAAAACCTGCCCTGTCACCATGGTTACAATTTTCAACGTCTAAATCCCTGTTGTTAATAGTAATTTTTTTTTCTTATGAGTTTATTACACTTTACCACCTCCATCTTATTCAACTTGCCTTCTTTTGTTTATTACACTTTACCACATCCAACAAATTCAACTTGCTTTTTTTTCTTTAACTATTATAACGGTTATCTTTGTTATCAATAACATCCGTGTTTCTTTTCTTATAACGTTATTTTTCTCACAATTATTGTGGACTTTAATGTTATCAATGCGTCCATGTTTGGTTTTTCTTAGCCTATGAGGTGTGGATGGAGCCCCAAGGGGCTTTATCATGCCATGTAGGATCTATGTCATCGCCATGTCAGCAAAGGGCTTTATCATTCCCCCCTTTAATTTGAAGGGTGTGGATGAAGCCCCGTGTAATGATTAAGTAATTATTTATTTAAATATTTATTTTTTAAATTAAATGGCAATTTTAATAACTACAAAATTAAAAATAAAAACATAATTTCATTAAAAAAAAACTACAAAGTCAAAAAAAAAAACATTACATACTAGAAAAAAAAAAACAAACATACTAGAAAAAAAAAATACAACAAAGTCATAAAAACAAACATAACATACTAGAAAAAAAAAGGCAACATACTTAAAAAAAACTACATATATTTGGCCCGAATTTGTGCCTTACGAGCCTCCAAAATGACTCGGTCCTCCTCCGATACATGTGACAGATCCCTTGCGAGAAAGTCCATGTCTCTCGCAATTTGTTTCTCCATTCTCATTTCTTGTTCTTTTTCCCTAATGGAGATTATTTGCTTCAGATCTGCCTGGAACTCGGTAATCTTTGACGGGCCATCTGATTTAGTAGACTTTCCACGTGCCTTTGCCTTGGCTTTACTTTTATCCCTACCAGTTGGACGAGGCAGCTCTTGGGGTTCTTCAAACTCGTCAGCATCCTCGTTTAGATTAATTACTGTACGAGCATCTGACCCAGAAGGTTCGGTGGTGGATGTCGATTTGGACCGTTTGGATCTAGGGCGGGTTGGGTCGAACGGTGGCACAAGGTGCCACTTTGGAGATTTGCGAAGAAGCTCCCATGTGGTTACCAGGTTAAACATATGCCCATGGTGCATTCTATACTCGGTGTGGGCTTCGGTCAAGATATCGACATCGCTCGCACCACTTCTCCTTCGAGTGTTATTGACGAGGTTATTGTATATGCTGTTGAAGTTGCTAACCTTCGTCCTCAAAGCCCCCCATTTTCCCGAAAAAAGAGTCGGGGGTTCGATACACGCCACGACCCATTGCGGCGAAAAACTTATCGCGTATACGACCCCAAAATACCTTTATGTCTTGGTCGTCTCCTAAAAAAATATTATTTAGACAAGCATAAAAAATATTATTTACAAAAGCATAAAAAATAGTATTTAGACAAGCATAAAAAAAATTATTTACCAAGGGGCTTGAGAATAATACCTGACTTGGGTTTCGGGAACGAATTCCGGTTCGCTTGTGTCTTGGGCGGGTATGTTTGGTGGTGGCATGTTTGGCGGAAAAAAAGGGGGTTGAGAATAATACCTGAAATATGGAGGAGGCATCGGTTGAGTGGTGGGATGAGGAGAAGTTGGTGGCATTGGATAATATCCAACCTCCCCCGTACGCGGGTCTCGGCGATAGCGGTCCTCTTGCTCGTTGTTTTGCAAAGTTTGCCAATACGGATTGGTCGGATCCTATGGGTTGTTTGGGTTGTTGGGAAACATTGTTGGAAGTTTTAAAAAAATTGAAGAGAGTTGTATAAAAATGGAGGTAGAGAGTGAAATGAATGATTTAAAAAGAGGTAGAAGTTGATATTTATAGTGTGATTTTATAAATAAAATAAAAAGTAATTTTTTTTTTAATTTTTGACCGTTTCAACGGTCCAAAAAATTAAATTTCTCTCAGTCCCTGTGCGTTGCCGCTCGCCATAGCGGTGGCGGAGCTTCAATGGCGCCCCGGCATAGCGCCGGGGATGTGGTCGATGGCGGAGGGGGGGCGCTATAGGCGTCCAGCTGGCGAGGGTGGCGCCCCCACACCCTCCAGCCTTACAAAAAGTTACGTATGTTGACATTTAGTTGTTACTTTTTCGATGGGTTTATGTTTTCTATTTCAATTGCTATATCGAGTATCAATTTTGTTGTATTGGTACAATAATAGAATCAATACTAATCAAATTATCGCTGCAACACGCCGGGTTATACTAGTTACATACTCTATGATTGTATAGATGTAAATGAAATAAATATATCTAACTAATGCCCTAACTATATTATAGTTTTTCTTTTGCACTGCTTAAGTATATTATAATGTTAAGATCAAATAAGAACATATTTTAGGGTGCGAATTGTACAAATAACTAGAGTAATTAGGCTTAAACTAGGATAATTGTTTTTACTCTACAATTTTATAGTAAGTTAATAATATACCATTCATTCATATGTGCTGGGGATAATAATGTTCGAATTAATAGTAGAGTATTTATTATTTACTCCATGGCTATATATATCAATGCTCCAACTTGAAACAAGATAGTTGTCGGTTAAGTAATGAATAATAGTATGGCAATGTCAGGCTCATCTTCTCTAGCAGCAGATTCATCATCCTTATTTGAGCAAAACTTAAACTACACTACTGTTATTAGCAACAATTGTGGATTAGGGTTCACCTTTATGCAGATGGAGGAGCTCAAATTACAAGCTCTAATCTACAAATACATGGAGGCTGGATTACCTGTTCCTTCCCATCTCATCCTCCCAATCTGGAACTCGGTTCTCGCATCCATCACAGGTATGCGATTATATATTATTGATCAACTATTTATAACAATATTATAGCAGTACAATTAATAATTACAAAAAAATCAATAATTACAATAAACTCTAACTAATATATCCTGACATATTATAGCACTACAATAATTAATACTTATAAAAAATCAATAATTACAATAAACGCTAACTAATATATCCTAATGTATAATTGTTTAGGCTCAGGATGCGACCGGAGTTTGTACGAAAACTATAAATCCACCATGGAAGCTGAACCAGGAAGATGCAAGCGAACCGACGGGAAGAAATGGAGGTGCAGCAAACAAGTTGTCACTGGTTACAAGTACTGCGAAAGGCATTTGCACCGCGGTCGGAGCCGTTCAAGAAAGGATGTGGAAGCTGATGCCGCAGTCTACGCGACCACCGCGGCAACCCATGAAAATCTATGAACTTAACACTGTATAATTAATATCTTGAAGGTTGATCTAGTTCTTGGGGTATTAACTTGTTTTAAGTTTGTTTCTTTAAAAAATGTTTTACACATTCTTGATAAGATGTTGTTGATAATTAGAAAATTGGGATTGTTGTGCATACGGTCGTAGATAAGATTTTTTGGTGAGGGGGAGATGTATGGACCATTAACGACCGTGGGGTTGGAGCTAGCAAGCATGGTCCCAACTGAGGTTTTATTTTTTGTATGTTTGTGGTTTCACTGCAGGAAACTTTTCCTGTTTGCAAAGGTTGAAAAGGCAAATTTGGGAGGACTGTTTGAAGAGTAGTAACATAAAACATTAATTCGCGTATCCCGCTGTATATTACATTACACGCCGGTTAGCTTTTCTACGCGATATGGTCTCTCTTTAGGCTGTTCATTGCGGTTTCACGCCACCCTCTACATCACCCTTTAACGCTCACTGGTGCCATTCCAAGTGTGGAGGCTACCAAAAATCAACAAATCACATTTTTTTTGTAAGCTGTAGTTAAACCATAACGTGATAATTAATGGGTGTGTTAGTTAAAACCCAGTGTTAGCGAGGTGGTGAGGCGTTATATTAAACCACAACAGTTAGCCTTACTATCGTATTTCTTTCGAGTGTAAACAACTAAGTTTGAATAAACCTTCAATGTGACGGAGTCTTTGTTCGTGCATTATCTTTCATTCACGTATCAACAATTAATTTGATTGACCTAGTCTTTGTTGGCGCATTACCTTTCTTTCACGTATCGACAATTAAGTTGATTTAATGCAGTCTTTGTTGTCTCGTGTATCACCCTTGTGATGGTGGAGGGTATTGGTAATGACAAATGTAACATTTGCTATAAATATGCAAATTTAATGATCTTCCACTCATAGTGCAACTTGTTAAAAAATCATATAGTTTTCTTTTAAGTTCACGTATAAAGTGTCTTATCGTACAAAACGTACGAAAGGCATTAAAAAGGCAAAAAAAAAAAAAAAAACGCGGTGACATTTTCGTAATTATTTACTCGTAGAGTAATTATCAAAGTTACTCTACAAATGATCTTGTAAGGTAATTTTGATCTTATAGACTAATTTTGTAAAATCTTCTTATAGGGTAATTTTGATCTTATAGAGAAATTCTGTAGAGTATCATAATTACTCTACAAATGATCTTGTATGGTAATTTTGATCTTGTAAGGTAATTTTGTAGAGTATCATAATTACTTTACAAATGATTTTGTAAAGTAATTTTGAATTATATGTTGTTTGATAAACTTGCAGAGTAATTTTGATACACTTGTTAAGTAATTTTGATGTAGAGTAATTTTGATACACTTGTAGAGTAATTTTGATAATTACAACATTTTACAAAATTAGTCTACAAGATCAAAATTACCCTACAAGATCATTTGTAGAGTAATTTTGCGAGTAAATAATTACGAAAATGACAACACGTTTTTAAGCAAAATCAGTGGCGGATCCAGCAATTTTTTCCAAGGGGTTCACTTTTATAAGTGTTCCAATATCATATGTCCGTACATAACAAAATACGGGTCGGTTTGACGGTTCGTGTCGGGTAAGTTCATCGCATAATAAAAATACGATACAATAATGAAAAAAATATAGAGGACAAATGGAAGATATGTCTGTAGAAAATTGGAACAATTTGGGTGTAGCCGTAATTCAAAAGTAGGCGACGTATGATTAGAACATGTAATGACTTTCTAGCCCTTGACAAATTTGTATTTCACAAAAGCAATAAAATCGATCCTCCATTATGTTAAATAATAGTTATTGATCCAACCTAGCATGTTTACTTTATGTTTGCACTAACAATCCTTTTAGGAAACCATCTATCCGAATTTGGCACATTAACAAAATTTAGAAACAAAGACCAAGACCCTTGATTCTAATAAATCTCAGCAACTTCCAAATACCTTATCCAAATCAGACACAAAATAAATAAAAAATTCAAAAAAAAAAAAACCCTTACAAGACTAGAACTCAAGACCTCAAGTTTAAGAGGTGCGCGCTGAACCAGTTTACCATCTATGGCTTTGCTTATAAGGTTTGTCACACCCCAACCGATGGCGGAAACATCGGGGTGAGGCATTGAGCGAAACAGATTGTCCAGGAGAATCCGTAACAACTATAATTACCAAATATTTAACGTCATGTCCCGTACCGTAACATATAAAGTAAAACAGTTATTACAGACATAGTGTTCTCAAAGACAAATATTGTTCCGACAACTCAAATATTATTTAGTTTGTTTCTAGACTCCCCTAGCTTGATCCACAAAGATTCAGCAACATAGCAAGCATCCTAAACACCTGTACATACGTTAAAATAGGTCAATACACATGGTGTAAAGGTGAGCATACAAGTTTAATAGTATAATAGTAGCGAAAGCGGTTTACGCATAACAAGCATGTAACATGTAGAAATGTGAAGCATGTAGGCTATCGACAATGAAATATGCACAGACATGACTGCGAGTTGTAGAATGCGCAACACATATCACCATTGTGACACGTGAGAGATACCCTTAACAACCCCTATCCACGACAGGTGCTGAGTCCAAACTATAGTACTATCGTTGCTAAGGTGTCAGGCAACAATCACTGTGCAAAAATAACATACAAGCATTCATCGAGTAACACGTATATCATGCAGAGCGGTTAGCGTATAAAAGTAGTTTGCGTTGTGTGTCGAAGTGATTTGATATAAGTAACGTATGTAATATCCAAAAGTGCGTTAAGCAAAAAGGGATCGAGTATACTCACAGATCGTGTTTAATGAATAAACACAGTCTTGGATTGAAGGGAGCGCCGGGGAGTTAGCCTGATCACAGTACGACAGTATAAATGATGAACAATGCGTAAAACAACGTGTCGGTGGGATGAGTGACGAACAGTGATGTAACACCCCAAAACCCGAATGTTTATATTCGGTAAATGTTCTGATATGGTATATCATGAAATAAACAACTAGGCTATTTAACCTAGTTAGGAATATGGTAAAAAGTAATTAAAGGATGATAGTTGTGCCAATATTATTTAGTGGCAAACTTGAGGGACTAAAGTGGGGCAAAGTAAAAGTTGAATTTAATATATGAAAAATACACACAAACACACAAATCGTGTGTGTTCTAGAACAAGCAGTAGCTCCATGAGCTCAAGAAACCCTAAGCATGAAGAATCATCAAATTGAAGGGTGAATCGAGGTCTAAATTCATGAATAAACACGGATTAATGATCACCTACACGAGGGGATCATAAGGTATGTCTTAAAAGTTAGATTGGTGATCTTTCACGAAGTGGGTTATGATGTAAGTTGCGAATTTGTATGAAATTGAGAATGGGTGTGTGTTAGAATCATCATATAGAACATGGATTATGCATGGTTTACGTTAATTTGATGTTTAAGGGTGAAACCCGTTTGTTATGGTGAAGATGATGACATGGGTAAATCATCCATGTCCAAATTCTTGCTTATTATTGATGTATTTTGATATATATGATGGATTCTTGTTAGAGGGATTGAAAGAAATGTGATACTAGTAGGTCGATGTTTATGTATGGATGATTCATGTTGATTAGAATGAAGAATTTGATGAATTATGTGTGAGATTAGAAGAATATGCATGAATTAGTTGTATACTATGCTTAGGAGGTAGTATACACACCAAATGTATGATGAACTTATGAGGAAATTGAGATTAGATCACTTGTAAGTGATTAACAAAGTAGTTATGAAGTGGGTTTTGATGATATGATAGAAGTAATGATATGCTTATGTTATTGATGTTTGAAAATCATATATGTGTATGTATGTTTAAAGAAATTGGATAAGAAATGATGAATTAGCATGTTATAAGGTTAAATGATAAACTTAATATAAGATCAATGTGATGAAAAGGTTGTGATGAATGATAAATAAGCTAACTATCTTGAGAATGATATATGATAGTTGATGCTTGATAAACGACATGGAAGCTTGGGAAAGAAGCGGATCAATCGGGACTAATGCGCACGAGTAGCATATTCGGATGCTAGGTAAGTAAAGCTTACCCCTTTTTATTCGTATTAGAATATCTACTCGTTGAATAGATTATGAACGTGGTAAGTGAATATGTGAAGTATGATGTTCCGACAAGTTTTGGTACGGGTCGGAACATGTGGTCATGGTAAGAGTCTAAGTTTCAGGGTTAAAATGGGTAAAAAGGGTAGTGTGGTAATTTTAGTTACGAGTTACTGAAGGGATAAGTTACATAGAGGGAATAATGACTAATTAAAGATCTCATAAGGATGAAATGGGCATTTAGACTAAATGAGCCAAATGGTGAAGATATCACCATTTGGTAATATCGACTAATGAATTGTTTGGCAAGTATTATGAATTTACAGAATGAATAGCGGAAGGATCTCGTTGCTATCATCTAACATGGTGGATGAAGTATTAAACGGATCTTAGCTTTGATCCGAGCAAGGTATGTGTGTTAGAACTGTAGTTAAGTGGTAGGATTGGTTAAATATACGATGAAGTCCTTGGTTGTAAAGGATGGAGCAATGTTGACAAAAACGCCCTTGATAGGTATATCGGGCAAACGACCTTAAATGTCAATTGAAAACAAGCTAATCGATTAGAGTAATGTTTTGGTCATGTGTGAAAGCGAAGAGTATGATTTTGTATGTCATAGACCATTTAATGCGTAAATACCCATAACGGGTCAAAATAGGCTTTTTCACGGAAATGGGTTAAGAGGATGCAAGACATCCAAGAATTTAATCTTTTATGATAAACAACGTTGAAATTATAAGGCTCATGAAAATTTGAGGTCAAATAAACAGATTATTTTGATAAATGCATGAACGGGTCAAAACTTAGTAAAATGGTGATAAGTCGGTAGCTTAAGAGTCTAGAATTTTGTTAATCCGGATGTAGGATGTTAACTCCATGTGATGGAGAATTAAATTACGTTCACATAGGAAAAATAATCGGGTAAAATGGATAAAAAACGAGAAAGTTATGCTCGTTTCCGTAAAACTGAGTTATGCTGGAAATATGCAGCAACAGCTGCGAACATTCTGTTAAAAAGGGGTGGTGGTGGCGCGACGCGACGACGAAGGCCATAGGCCGTCGCGCGCCGCCACGGGCTCCAGAATGTTGAAAAAAATCATATTTTAATTATATATGCAACGCGAACCCGTTTAGACCATTTTTAAACGCTTATACACTAAGTATGACTTATTTATTTCATGTTTTAGGAGATGTAGACATGGGTGAGGATATGTATGTATGTATGTATGTATGTATGTATGTATGTATGTATGTATGTATGTAGGATTGTTGGTATGTATGGAAGTAGTTATGTATTAACGTAAACAAGTATGTAGTTATGCTTGAAAGTATGTATGTATGTGGGTACGCATGTATGCATGTAAGCAAGTAACTATGCATGGTTGTACGCAAGTTTTCAATTCGATCGAGTATCGACATTATTAACAGTGTACCTTGTGAACGAAGTGTAACGCAGGAATAGCAAAGAAGTCTCACTGTGGATTGTATGATCGGATGGAAAGTCGGAATGTAAAGAGTTAACGGAACGAAAAGTAAACTTGAGTAAAACTTGTATGTTTATGATGCGTAGTAATGTTATGAATTTTATGTGGTGAGCACAGGTAGTACGAAACACGAGGATCATCAAGGGATAGAGATCTAGGACCGAGTCACTGGAAGGATTGTACGGGATTGTCTGAGAATGTAATTTGATACACATAAGTTATGTTTTATTCTGTAAAGGAGTTAGATTGATGTATTCAATATAAAAGAGTTGTTTTAAAAATGAACTTTCAAGTAAGGCATAAAGTTTATAATAAAAGAAATTTCATGGCACGAATTTTCCGCTGCGACTTTTTGTCAAATATGAACTAGGGCTTTACAAGTTGGTATCAGAGCACTGGTTTGAGAGAATCAGGTACGAGAGTATAGGTACTTGAACTCAAACCTGTGTGCTCTTGTGATAAGGAACCCGTACAATCCAGGACTCGATCAAGATCTAAAGGTAGAAATGGAATGAAAACGTGTATGTATGCATTCATATGAAGAAACTAACGGTTATATTATGTGTAAGGTAAGCATAACTGCTTGGAAAGGATGATCCGTGAATGCGGTCTAGAACCGGCATCAAGGCAAGTGATAAGACAAATGGACCCCAGGTGCGTAAATTTAACGTGTGGGCGTATGAAGTGGTATAATTAAGCGAGTGAAAGAAAATTTTAAAGGAAATATAATAGTGATAAGGCTATGAAGTTTTGAAAATGATACACGTGCCGAAACTTAATTCTTCGGACATAAGGTGGCGATTACACGAAGGCACGAAACTAGGATGTGGATTGTGTACCTGGCCAATACACAAGAAACATATGACGTTCGTGAGACCGTGATAATTGCTACAGGTATGTCCGTTAGAATTAGGTAGTAGGTGGACGTGAGGGTGAAGAGAAACGTAAAACTTTCAGGAATGAAAGTACGAATGATATGTTAGAATCCGCGAGACGGATTCGAAGCATGAAAAGAATGAAGGTATGAATGATATGTTAGAATCCGCGTGACGGATTCGAAGCATGAAAGTAATGAAGTATGAATGACCTGTTTAAATCCGCGAGACGGATTCAAGGAATGAAAGGCATGAATGGAATGTTTGAATCCGTAAAACGGATTCAAGGAAATGAAATGTAGAAATGATATGTCTGAATCCGCGAGACGGATTCAACACCTGTAAGGAATGAAAGATGTGAATGATATGTTTGAAATCCGTTAGATGGATTCAAATCATAGAAGGAAGAAAAGGTATGAATGATACGTTTGGAACCGCTGGACGGATTTAAAAATATAAAAAGGATGAAATTAGCCCATATCAGAATATGCCGATAGTTTGACCTTGGTCGCGTCAAACGAGCCATATGAGTAAATATAAAGTAACTGAATGAAAGAATGATCGTAATTGGCACGCAAACCTAAATTTTAAAATGAAAGGAAGAATTTTCGAATAAGTTATGTGTTAAATGTGTTAGAAATCGACTCTTAGGAGTCATAATAAACGACGGGCTACGACCCGGACAATAAATTAAGTATGAGCAAAAAGGATAAGTTTTGCTAACAATACCGAAATGATGTAATGAATGTTTTTTGCAAGTAAGCATGAATGGAAAGAAGTATGAACGTGTGCCTCAATACTTATACGATAATAAAGAAATGTCAGTTAAGCCTTGAAAAGTCAAATGAAGGTTGACGAAATAAGTAACTAGAATGAAAGAATTTCGTGTGAGAAATGAAATGTGCTAACTGTTAAAATTGTTGACGATAATGTTAGAACCCTTGATGTGATGAAACCAATCGAATTGGTGGAAGGATGTGTACGATTGGAAGCGCATTACATAGATGAATGAAATCTAGCCTGGTACGGCTAGCACTCGTGAAGAATGTGGACAGATCTGATTTACGGATCACTGAAGTATGGAAGGAAATCGAGGTAAGTAAAATGCTTAAATTTATGTCAGATAAGTAAGAATTAGTAAATTGAAAACGCCCTACAAAATGCATGGTGGAATGAGTACGGTATAGTATGGAATGTTTGATTCCTAATAGTTGACATAAGAAGAAAACTATGTCATTAAGGAATGAATCTCAAAGGTTTTAAGTGAAAATTTCGAGAATTGGTTAAACTCTCGTATAATGAATTTGCGTGACACGTGGGCTTATGCAAATTAAATAATGTATGAAATGAGAGGAGTAGTAATGTAGAATGAATAAGGTGAATTGAAGGTAAAGTAAGAGTATGTATGGTACAAATAACTATAGAAAATGAAAAATGATGTTAACTTTGGAGTCAAGCATGGATGCATGACTATGAAATAGTAACTTCGTTGTGATAACGAAACAAAATCAAATGTTGTGTAATATATGAATAGAATATGATCTTTAAGGATGACATGAAGGTATTAGAATTGTTATAAACGAATCATATGAAAGTAAGTATTATTATAAGTTTGAATGAATATGTACATTGAACTGTTACTAAACGGTCAAGGAAATGAGAAGGTTACGTGGAAATATGTCATGGAAAGTATAGACTTGTTAGGAAGAAGTCAATCGTATAAATAATTACGAAATGAGATAGGATGATTACTTATGATTATGATGTGATCATAAAGTCAAACATAGATATGTGTATGTGTAAATGGAAGTGAGAAAGGTTTCGGGGAAGAAACCTTATTTAAGGGGGGTAGATTTATAACACCCCAAAACCCGAATGTTTATATTCGGTAAATGTTCTGATATGGTATATCATTAAATAAACAACTAGGCTATTTAACCTAGTTAGGAATATGGTAAAAAGCAATTAAAGGATGATAGTTGTGCCAATATTATTTAGTGGCAAACTTGAGGGACTAAAGTGGGGCAAAGTAAAAGTTGAATTTAATATATGAAAAACACACACAAACACACAAATCCTGTGTGTTCTAGAACAAGCAGGAGCTCCATGAGCTCAAGAAACCCTAAGCATGAAGAATCATCAAATTGAAGGGTGAATCGAGGTCTAAATTCATGAATAAACACGGATTAATGATCACCTACACGAGGGGATCATAAGGTATGTCTTAAAAGTTAGATTGGTGATCTTTCACGAAGTGGGTTATGATGTAAGTTGTGAATTTGTATGAAATTGAGAACGGGTGTGTGTTAGAATCATCATATAGAATATGGATTATGCATGGTTTAGGTTAATTTGATGTTTAAGGGTGAAACCCGTTTCTTATGGTGAAGATGATGACATGGGTAAATCATCCATGTCCAAATTCTTGCTTATTATTGATGTATTTTGATATATATGATGGATTCTTGTTAGAGGGATTGGAAGAAATGTGATACTAGTAGGTCGATGTTTATGTATGGATGATTCATGTTGATTAGAATGAAGAATTTGATGAATTATGTGTGAGATTAGAAGAATATGCATGAATTAGTTGTATACTATGCTTAGGAGGTAGTATACACAACAAATGTATGATGAACTTATGAGGAATTTGAGATTAGATCACTTGTAAGTGATTAACAAAGTAGTTATGAAGTGGGTTTTGATGATATGATAGAAGTAATGATATGCTTATGTTAATGATGTTTGAAAATCATATATGTGTATGTATCTTAAAGAAATTGGATAAGAAATGATGAATTAGCATGTTATAAGGTTAAATGATAAACTTAATAT
Organism: Helianthus tuberosus; assembly: GCA_030545235.1. Classification (NCBI taxonomy): domain Eukaryota; kingdom Viridiplantae; phylum Streptophyta; class Magnoliopsida; order Asterales; family Asteraceae; genus Helianthus; species Helianthus tuberosus. The sequence continues at coordinate 52,726,516 of CM060360.1, forward strand.
AAGATCCGTGTGATGAAAAGGTTGTGATGAATGATAAATAAGCTAACTATCTTGAGAATGATATATGATAGTTGATGCTTGATAAGCGACATGGAAGCTTGGGAAAGAAGCGGGTTAATCGGGACTAATGCGCACAGGAAGCATATTCGGATGTTTGGTAAGTAAAGCTTACCCCTTTTTATTCGTATTAGAATATCTACTCGTTGAATAGATTATGAACGTGGTAAGTGAATATGTGAAGTATGATGTTCCGACAAGTTTTGATACAAAACATGTTGTCATGGTAAGAGACTAAGTTTCATGGTTAAAATGGGTAAAAAGGGTAGTATGGTAATTTTAGTTACGAGTTAATGAAGGGATAAGTTACATGGAGGGAATAATGACTAATTAAAGATCTCATAAGCATGAAATGGGCATTTAGACTAAATGAGCCAAATGGTGAAGATATCACCATTTGGTAATATCGACTATTGAATTGTTTGGCAAGTATTACGAATTTACAGAATGAATAGCGGAAGGATCTCGTTGCTATCATCTAACATGGTGGATGAAGTATTAAACGGATCTTAGCTTTGATCCGAGCAAGGTATGTGTGTTAGAACTGTAGTTAAGTGGTAGGATTGGTTAAATATACGATGAAGTCCTTGGTTGTAAAGGATGGAGCAATGTTGACAAAAACGCCCTTGATAGGTATATCGGGCAAACGACCTTAAATGTCAATTGAAAACAAGCTAATCAATTAGAGTAACGTTTTGGTCATGTGTGAAAGCGAAGAGTATGGTTTTGTATTCATAGACCATTTAATGCGTAAATACCCATAACGGGTCAAAATAGGCTTTTTAGCGGAAATGGGCTAAGAGGATGCAAGACATCCAAGAATTTAATCTTTTATGATAAACAACGTTGAAATTATAAGGCTCATGAGAATTTGAGGTCAAATAAACATATTATTTTGATAAATGCATGAATGGGTCAAAACTTAGTAAAAAGGTGATAAGTCGATAGCTTAAAAGTCTAGAATTTTGTTAATCCGGATGTGGGATGTTAACTCCATGTGATGGAGAATTAAATTACGATCACGTAGGAAAAAGAATCGGATAAAACGGATAAAAAACAAGAAAGTTATGCTCGTTTCCGTAAAACTGAGTTATGCTGGGAATATGCAGCAACAGCTGCGAACATTCTGTTAAAAAGGGGTGGTGGCGCGACGCGACGGCGAAGGCCATAGGCCGTCGCGTGACGCCACGGGCTCCAGAATGTTGAAAAATCATATTTTAATTATATATGCAACACGAACCCGTTTAGACCATTTTTAAACGCTTATACACTAAGTATGACTGATTTATTTCATGTTTTAGGAGATGTAGACATGGGTGAGGATATGCATGTATGTATGTATGTATGTATGTATGTATGTATGTATGTATGTATGTATGTATGTATGTATGTATGTATGTATGTATGTATGTATGTATGTATGTATGTATGTATGTATGAATGTATGTATGTATGTATGTATGTATGTATGTATGTATGTATGTATGTATGTATGTATGTATGTATGTATGTATGTATGTATATAGGATTGTTGGTATGTATGGAAGTAGTTATGTATTAACGTAAACAAGTATGTAGTTATGCTTGAAAGTATGTATGTATGTGGGCACGCATGTATGCATGTAAGCAAGTAAGTATGCATGGTTGTACGCAAGTTTTCAATACGATCGACTATCGACATTATTAATAGTGTACCTTGTGAACGAAGTGTAACGAAGGAATAGCAAAGAAGTCTCACCGCGGATTGTATGATCGGATGGAAAGCCGGAATGTAAAGAGTTAACGGAACGAAAAGTAAACGTGAGTAAAACTTGCATGTTTATGATGCGTATTAATGTTATGAATTTTATGTGGTGAGCGCAGGTAGTACGAAACATGAGGATCATCAAGGGATAGAGATCTAGGACCGAGTCACTTGAAGGATTGTACGGGATTGTCTGAGAATGTAATTTGATACACATAAGTTATGTTTTATTCTGTAAAGGAGTTAGATTGATGTATTCAATATATAAGAGTTGTTTTAAAAATGAACTTTCAAGTAAGGCTTAAAGTTTATAATAAAAGAAATTTCATGGCATGAATTTTCCGCTGCAACTTTTTGTCAAATACGAACTAGGGCTTTACAAGTGATTCGGTCGGATGACCGTCCAGACAGATGGTCATCCGGACAGATGACCATTCGGTCAGAGGGTCATTCGTTTGGGAGAGATGTGTTTGTGTATTGTTTGGGACTTTGAAGTTTTCGTTGTAGCATTTTGAAAAGTGAGAAATGTTTCTAAATATCAGGTCATCCGGTCGGATGGTCATCCGGACGGATGACCGTTCGGTCGGATGGCCTTTCGTTGGCAACTGATTCTCCTTGAAGTTTTGTAAAATAGTTTAAGGGTTGAGATCACTAGTCACCTGGTCGAATGGTCATTCGATCGGACGGTGATATGATCGGACGGCTATCCGTTTGAGTAACCTGTTTCGTTTGAAAAACTAGTAAAATTGGTTAAGTTAAAAGTTTGCGGTTTGACCGAGACGTTACGACGGCGTGTTAAACAACGGAAACCACATCAGGTTCAACTCATCCGGTCGGACGGGAATCACCCTGTACGATCCGATCCAGCTGTTCATGACGGTGTTTCATGTTCAACCCGTGAATCGGTTGTCTCTCCGACAGTGATCTGTTCTCAAACCGGCACTTTACTAAAGAATGAATAGAAGGCCCGAACGAGCTCAGGTTCTATCGGTTTTGAGTGAAAAGTTGAGAATATTGGAGAAAAGTGGAAATCAGTTGGAAAATGTTTAGATTTAGTGGAAATCAGTTTTAACCATTGTAGAAATCCATTAGATTCGGACCGTTCTTGGTGGAATGAGGTCACACTTCAAGGTTCATAAGAACTCCATGATGACAACATCTTAGAACAGCCCGAATCAGAAGATTTCATGGTGAAATTGTGAGATTTGATGGTGAAGATGATGAGAAAGTGTGTGTAGATGATAGAAGTACAAGATTTGGATTGAAAACTTACAAGAATCGCGAGGAATCGAGAGAAAAGTGGCCTAGAATGCGCTGGGTCGGAGGGGGCTGTCACATCAAGTGAACAGTGATGTGACAGGTGAGGTATATACATTGAGAGGAGAGAACGGTGGTGCAAAGGAGACGGATCGGAGGGCCTTTCGATCGGATGGCCATCCGATAGGATGGTCATCCGTTCGGATGTCCATTCGATAAAATGGTCCTTCGATCGGAGGGCTTCTGTGAGTTAGTTTTCCGACTTTCGTTTCCTGCGTTGAGCGTTGCGTTGCGTTTAATCGAATTATGAGTAAGCGATGCGATAGTATTACACATTAGTTACACAAATAACATAACTCCTAAAAGATATAAAAAAATAAACTTGCGTTTCCAGTTCACGATGAGATTGCGTTGCGATAAAGTTGCGATTGCTTTTGTGATTAACACCTTTAACATAAATAAACATGCACAAGTAACACATAATGGCACACACACACACATATAACACTAATAACAGTGATTCAAGTTGAGAAGCGATATCGATGAGATAGCGTTAAGTAGATTAGTGTTTTAACAGCGTTTATCACATTGTTACTTCACAAATCACCAATCGTAAACAAAATAACGGTAACTAACATACATTGATTATCGAGGTTCGAGAGTACAAGCAATAATCAAGCAAGAAATGTCAAATCTAATTAGTAATCTTTTCTTCCTTTGACTTGTACTTTTACTTCAAAAAGTCGGGTTGTTACAGCCTCCCCTACTTTAGGGAATTTCGTCCCGAAATTAAGGCGTAGGCGTAACGAAGAGCTGTGGATTGATGTATTGTAAAATACATCTCTTATTCGTGTACAGTTTGTATAATTTTCCATTATATTTAGTTTAATTTTCGTTAGAATGTGCATACTTTGATGAAATCTTGTGTTTCCAGGTCGTTTGTGCTGAAAACGTTGAAAAATGAAGTTTTAGATGTTGGGAAACAAGGTGAAAAGAGTTAGAAAAATTTCTGATGTTTTGAGATCCTTGAAGCTGATCAATTTTCGAAGAAGTCTGTGGAAAATGAGCCTTGGCGTCGCGCCATGGCTATGCACCTTCATCGTCGCGCAACGCTACAAATAAAATAACAATTTCTGGAATTTCTAATGGTCGCGTCACGCGACCTCGATGCAGCAAACCCGTCGCGCGACGCGACGGGGGTAAATGATGACAATTACTCGTTGATTATTAGGGTTACGTATATAAATCCCAAGAAATCACAAATAAAACCCTAACTACGAATTGAGTGCATCTTAGGCGATCTTGGGAGCATTCTTAGAGCAATTTTGGAGATTTCGAAGCATACGAATCATGGTACGAGTTCGGGACGAAGAATTGAAGACTTTCTCGGGTTTTTCAATTCCTTGTTTTGTTGATTTCTTTCTTTCGAAACTCGTTGTCATGAATTCAGGTTTGATTATCTTTGATTTGTTTTCATTACTTAACATGCTCGGCTAAACTTTTAAGCCACCTAGACTTTGATGAATGGGTTGATATGAAGTTTTAACCTTTTCGTTAATTGCATGTATTTTATGGATTAAATGTGTTTAGTAAACAGTTTGGTTTATTGATTTGATGTGTATGTGTACTTTGATCTGGTTTCTTGTTATCAATTGCTTCCTATGATTCTTGGTGATGGTCTTTATCACATAATAGTGTCGTGCTAGGGTTTTAGATTTTGGTGAGTGTCTATATCACATAATAAATCTTAACTCTTTAGGGTGAAATTGCGCAAATAACCCCTAGAAGTAATTGTTAGTGATTTGCTAGATTTTAGTGTTCTACTAGTCCTTATAGCTGGAAGGTGTGGGGCTATTGATAAGTCTTACCCGGCGAATTGCTTTAGACAGTCCTTGGGAAAGGTCGTGCCTTAGTTGCCCTGTCGGTTTATTAGTCCATCAAGTCAAATTAAGAAACCTAAACTACCCTAGATCTATGATTGGAAAAGAGTAGGTCAACATTAGGGTACTTACACAATAATTAGACAACTGGAAAGACATCTAATAATCGGTAGGATTAACGGCCTAGGTAGCGCCATAAGTTTCACCTCGAGAAGGGTTGAGGGGCTTAGTTGGTGTCTTAATAGGTTTAGTATCATAAGATCCCGGTTCCATAAATCATGCAGTTAACTTAATCAGTAATTCTTTAAAATCAATCCAGGATTCTAGTCTAGGTGGTCTCGTTCATCATATAAGAAAAGCATTTGCCTTATTTCGTATTAGTCTAGTTTTAGTTTAATAATTAGTTTAAATAGATTTCCTTAGATTTTCCGTAACCCCCCTCCCCCCAAAACAATTAAACATTTTCAGGCGTGTCTGTCAGTGTCTATTAGAGTCTAGTTAACATGATAAATAGAGTCTCGTGGTTCGATATCCGGACTTCCTTAGGTTATACTACAGTGATCGGTACACTTGCCGATTGTGTGGTTTATGTAGGATCGTTGAATCGATCAAATGAGTCGATCAGAAGAGTTCTAATCCAAACCAAAGGCGGAATTCAATGATTCAGACATGATTGCAGCTTGATTAACACAAGGAATCACTTTAACTATCTCTTGTATTGATTTGAAAGCTATTACAGGTCTGGAGACACTTCGGCAGCACTTCGATTCTGGAATCAGAATCTTACAAATGAAAGACCAAGCTCACCTATATATAGTAGTGGTCAGTTCGCATGAACAAGACATGCCAGTTTGCACGAACGGCCAGTTCGTACGAACTGGATCAGCCAGTTCGTGTGAACTTGTCCAACAACTCTAAAATCCTATATTCTAGGCTAGTAAGCTCCCGTCTATCCAATCTAGCTACAAGACTCGATACAAGACGAAGTCGACAGACATATGCACCAACAGACTCCCCCTTGGATGTTGACGAAGTCTTCAGTACGAGTCTTCAGTACGTCGAGTCTTCAATCTTGATCAGTCTTCACGCTCTCTCCAAAGTATCTAACACTGTAAGCATCCTTCAATCTCTATCTTCTTTTCTCTCTTAGTCTTCCAGAATCTGAGTCTGGCTCTTTCAATCTGCAAACTCCCCTTTGCTAATAGACTTAAATTTTTCCGGGATCGCAGTCTAATATAGCTTTCACAAGTTCAGGAACGATTCCTGGCTCTCCGTAGCAACAGGATCAGACACGGGGATCTGCACAAATCTCTACCCAAATCATAAGTTTCTCAATTGTTTTAGATTTAATAAATTTAGAAACCACTGGTATATATTATTCAATTATCAATAGTTATATCAAGTTCAAATTAATGACCTTGATTAACTAACAGTTCAAATTAGCCTCAAAACATCAATTCATTTCAAACACACTCTCCCAACCCATTGTTGTTCATCATGTTTAGCACTCGGAATTTTGAAAATCAGCTTTTCAACAACAGTTGACGAAAATAAGATGAAATAAAATCTTTTTAATTTTTCAAAATTTTATGCCAAAACACACTAATGAAAAGCAGTAACGAAATATTTACAGACAATATTTTTGTGAGTTTGTGTAAGAGAATCATATCAGTTTTTGAGACAAATCACTAGCACCATTGAGCTTTAAACACTTTAAGTTCTAAACAATTCACTTAGATTGTCAGTATACTGATCCACTTAAATTTTCACACAAAGTTCAATTGTTTCGAGATACGGATTAGTGTTTTAAGCACTTAAACTCATTCGCGTGTACCACCTCAGAATATACTCCCGTATCCAGATACCTATATTCAGTCTTACAGGTGAATGTACACTAATGATATCTGTAAGGGTTTAAATGCGAGATCATGAGAGCTCAGGCTATTGCTTCCGCAAAATCAGAGAGATGATGGCTCGACTTTAGGTGGGTCCTCCTTGGGGATCTTCTTTTCAACAGCACATGATTAGCATTTTTCAATGTTTCATCATTTTTTATGCTGAGGGTGGGCTTTAAGATTAAAGCAGTGCAAAGTATTATACGAGGACTAGGCTATTGCTCCCGCAAAATCAGAAGTCCTGGTATAATACCCCAGATATCACCACGCACAAAGACCTAGTATGTCAGAAATAGAAAGCCTTTCAAACAATATTTCAGGGGTTACCTATATATCTGAGAGATGTTCCCCATGAAATAAGTAAGTAATGATCTTTAGATTTATATCTCGAAAACAATCTACTAAATGTATGTAAACCTACTGGTATAACCTCAGTGATATCGTTTATCACATTTGACTTTCCAATTCTTTAGCGTGATGTGATAGTCCACTGATGTACTGTCATTTCCTCTTTTTCACAACAAAACTCATTTTTAATTTTTTCGATGTTTTTGGCTTTTTTAGATTTTTATCATGTTTTTGGAATTTTCAAATTTTCAAAATCTCTAAATTTTTACTCCCCCTAAAATCAAAATTATGTTTCAAATTTTGATTTTCCAGGAAAATTTGAAAATAAATGCAATAAACTGTACAAATAAACTGACAAACTGATGTGAATTGCTTCAAATCACCATCCACTTGGCATAAACAATCAGAACTCCCCCTGACAACAAACTATTTTCCCATTATGATTTCAAAACACTTAAATTTGTTTTAATCAAAATGGTTTTTCCGGAAAATTAGTTTTGTTTGTCATTTCACAAACATGGGGTTTTCATCACCTTGTTTTTTCAACCACTTGTAAAATCTAACACTTGTAGGTTTTTCACAAAAACGTTTTTCAAGAATGATGTTGATTCATGCTCCACGATTACCAACTTGGGAGCTCCGGCAAGTCCGGTTTTTACTTTTTAAAAAATCTCACCCATTCCTGAGGAATCATGGGTGAACCATCCTCATTTGGTTTAACAGCATTCGATTCATAAAACTCTTTAACTCCCTTCTTGCTTCCAATTCTCTCTTCTGTCTAGCAGCCTTTTTCTCTTTCAAAATCTCGATTTTATCTGCAAAAAACAAATTAAAACTATAAGAATCCAAATTTTTTCTAGCTGTATTAATATACTCTTCCTCATCATCAGTATCTTCATCACTTCCTGAAGACTTAAAGATCGGTTGTCTTCTAGGACGATTCTTAGATTTGACTGATTCTTCTCCTGAGGTTGAGTCTTTAAAGATTCGAGCAACAAATGCTTTAGAACATGAAGGTCGGTTAGGATCATAATTATCCCAATTAAATCCTTCTAGAATTCTCTCATCATCTTGGTTTAACCAACCAAAACAAGCTCTACCCCTTTTTTCATCTTCAATTTGAATAGTTTTTAAGTGTGAAGATTGTTGTTGATATGGTTGTTGAGCAACCTGATGATAAATTGCTTTTCGATGATAATCGTTATTTCCAAACAGATCTTGTCTTCCGGTTGCTTCTCTGTTTGTACACTCTCGTTTAAAATGCCCTTTTTCTCGGCAACGAAAACAAGTAACCTTAGATTTGTCAAAACCTGGCTGTGATGTTGCAGCTTCACGAAGATCGTCTCTTCCAGTAATTTGTTTGAACTTTTCTGCTCTTCTTAAAACACTAGCTAAACACCACTTGATGTCCATCAACTCAAGTTCCTCAGAATCAATCTGGTCATATTCCTCTTTAGTGAGCATCGGATTTCCGATTCTTCTAGCAACCAAACTTTCATACGACTCTAACACAGTAACAAGTGATGCCATGTGTTGCTTAGAAATATCTGGAGAGAAATTTTGACCATTATGAATATTCAATGTAACATTGCATTGCAAATTTGTTGAACTTTGTGGTTTAGAACTTGGTGTTGAGAAATTTGGGTCAAAACTTGAATAAGACGAAGAATATCCACCACTCTGAGTTGTAGTGCTAACATTTTTTCCGGAAGTACCATCAGCACTGAAAGCAGTCTGAATCTTCAGACTCGAAGTAGTCTCAACTTTGCTTCCTCTATAGTATAGACTAACATCTTGTTGAGCACTCGGATTCTTCATGATAGCAGTTTTCTGAACATCCAATTCATGTTCTTCAAGCTTCTGAATGAACTTACACAAATTCGTATCTTCATATTTTCGGTTATGCTTTAGAATCAACAGATATGTTCCCCCATTTATTTTGTGGTAGCGCATCGGCTAGCTTATCAACCCATTCATCATCTTCTTTCTTGATGTTCAATCTTTTCATCTCCTGGACAAGATGACAATATCTCTCAATAGTCTTCCTAGTCGTCTCATTTTCAAAAGCTGTAAACATATCAAATGATTTCTTTGTAATGCACGTTTATTTTTTATCATCTCAGCACTTCCTTTAAACTTTTGAATCAACGCTAACCAAATTGATCTAGCAGTTCCCTCATGTTGAAGCAAAACAAAAATATCTTCTTTTACTGCTTATTGGAGAAGACTAATCATCATCTTTTCACTGGTGTATCTTAATTTTTTATTCGATGTAAATTCACTTAATGGTTTTTCATTTTCAAGATCATCTTTCGGTCTAACATATTCTTTCTCTATTGAAACCCATGCATCAAACTTATTTCCTTGTACCCAGTTTTCAAAACGATTATGCCATCCTTTAAAATCCTCAATGTACATAAGCTTTAGAGGTTTTTAGAAAATTCCCATTTCATTTTCGATTTCAACAGTTTCGGCAACTGTAACTGGAGCAGCTGGAGCAGTAGCAAAGGCGTTGTAAAACTCGTTTTCCATGTTTTGGTGAAAAGATTCACAAAATAACAAAGTTCAAACAATCTTGAGTTTCAAACGGACTGAGTTCAAAATTTCAAACGACCTGGACCTATTCACCTCGTGCGAACTGGTTACCCTTCCAAATGACCTTATTCACTTCGTGCGGACTGATGAGCTTTCGAAAGAACTGAACTATTCACACGACCTGAACCTCGTATGACCTGGTTCAGACTTTCAAACAATTTAGACCAGTTCATGCGAACTGATCTGGTGCGAACTGACTCAATTACGTCCAATCCGTGCGAAATGGAACACTAATTCACACGAACTGAGACATCTCCAAATGATCTGATGTTATTTTGTCAAAATTTATCAAGTTTTAGGTCGAATTAAGTTCTGATTTCTTCAAGGATTGTTTAAAACAGTATTTCCCGTGTTATATCACAAAATCAGTCCATTTTATCCATGAAATCTTAGTTAACTTGATGAAAAAGTGTAAAAGAATGAGTAGAAGTCAGAAATTTCGGTGAAAACAAGCTAAAATGGTAAGAACTCTTCCTCCTGAGCTCTGATACCACTTGTAGGATCGTTGAATCGATCAAATGAGTCGATCAGAAGAGTTCTAATCCAAACCAAAGGTGGAATTCAATGATTCGGACATGATTGCAGCTTGATTAACACAAGGAATCACTTTAACTATCTCTTGTATTGATTTGAAAGCTATTACAGGTCTGGAGACACTTCGGCAGCACTTCGACTCCGGAATCAGAATCTTACAAATGAAAGACCAAACTCACCTATATATAGTAGTGGTCAGTTCGCATGAACAAGACATGCCAGTTCCCACGAACTGCCAGTTCGTACGAACTGGATCAGCCAGTTTGTGTGAACTTGTCCAACAACTCTAAAATCCTATATTCTAGGCTAGTAAGCTCCCGTCTATCCAATCTAGCTACAAGACTCGATACAAAACGAAGTCGACAGACATATGCACCAACAGTTTAGTTCGAGTCTAGAATTAAAGCTTTTTAGTGTCTAGCTTAGAGAGTCTAATTTAGTTGATTTTTATAGTCTATTTAGCACACATCAAGTTTTTGGCGCCGTTGCCGGGGACTCTTGGCAATCGCATTCATTAGCTTTGATAGACTTAATTGACATATACGTGCTACGTGTTTTATTTTGTTTTGAGTCTTTATTTATTTTTTATTTTTTGAGTCATAGTGACTAGTGTTTGCTTTTCTCATATCAGGTGTTTGCTTGTAGTGGATGCCACAGCTGCGCTCGCACGGACCGCCGAAGCCGCCAGTCACAGAGTCATCATCTCGATTGGGCCAAGGCCCAAAGGTTAGTACTTCATCCTCTTCTCAATTTCCTCTTTTCGATTCCACTCCGTTACCCACACCACCTTCATCACCACCCCATTCACCTAAAACATCACCTAAGGTTTCCCCACCCAATAGCCCCACTTCTAGCACCTCTAGCGCCCCAGAAAACAAAGACTTAGATCAAATGGCCAATGCAAGATAAACCGTTCATCAACAAGCCACCCAAAATTTCACCGGTCTTGCTTCACCCATCACCGTTCCATCCATAGTTAGCGAAAACTCATGGTAGATTCCATCTTATGCCATGCAAGCCATCACCAATAGCATCCAGTTCCATGGCCGCGAGGACGAGGATGCCTCGGCCCACATAAACCGTTTCTCCCGTATCCTTTGATGAGTGTTTGAAGAATATCAAGAGGATGTTGAAGCGGTGTGTCGAGACGAAGCTTATGTTAAATTGGGAGAAGTGTCACTTCATGGTGACGGAAGGTATCATGTTAGGACACAAGATCTCTAGGGATGGTATGGAGGTAGATCGTGCGAAAATAGATACCATTAGTAGATTACCTCCACCCATGAGTATGAAGTCAATCCGGAGTTTTTTAGGTCATGCGGGTTTCTATAGACGCTTCATTAGGGATTTCTCTAAAATTACTCGCCCAATGACCCGTCTTCTAGAGAAAGATGTTCCATTCATCTTTGATGAAGAGTGTCTTAAGGCCTTCAACTTTTTGAAGGAACAGCTCGTGAGTGCACCTATTCTTATCTCGCCCGATTGGAGCTTGCCGTTTGAGCTCATGTGAGATGCGAGTGACTATGCCGTTGGAGCGGTATTAGGACAAAGAAAGGATAAGCACTTCCACCACATATACTACGCGAGCAAAACGTTAAATGATGCTCAGGAGAACTACACCACCACGGAGAAAGAACTCTTAGCCGTAGTATTTGCTTTCGACAAATTCCGCTCATACCTCGTTCTATCCAAGACCATAGTTTACACCAACCATTCCGCGTTACGTTTTCTTTTTTAAAAGAAAGACGTTAAACCCCGATTCATTTGGTGGATTCTATTGCTTAGTGAGTTTGATATTGAGATTAGAGACAAGAGAGGGGCTGAAAACGTAGCAGCCGATCATCTATCACGTTTAGAGGACCCTAGGAGAGAAGAGATTCATGAGGGGGAGATAGGAGACACATTCCCTCACGAGTCTATTGAGTTTGTAGAGGCTGAAAAAGAGGGATTTCCTTGGTATTGTGACTTAGCAAATTATCTTTCAAGTGGCAATATTGTGAGGGGAATGACCACATAACAAAGGAGGAAGTTCCTTAGTGAATCAAGGAAGTATGTGTGGGATGATCCTTTTCTCTTTAGAATTGGAGGAGACAGGATACTTAGGCGTTGCATGTCGAGAGAGGAGGGTTGGAACATCATTAAACATGTACATGAAGGCCTTACGGGAGGACATCATGGTGCATATGCCACCGCTCAAAAGGTGTTCGATTGTGGTTTTTATTGGCCTAGCGTACTTCGTGATGCCGTTGAGTTCGTAAAAACATGTGATGCGTGCCAACGAATTGGCAATATTTCAGCCAAAGATGAGATGCCTCAAAACCCGATCCAAGTGTTGGAGGTTTTTGATGTTTGGGGCATCGATTTCATGGGACCCTTTCCCGTCTCCAAAGGGAACCGTTACATACTCATGGCAATAGACTACGTGTCTAAGTGGGTTGAGGCTCAAGCTCTTCCTACAAATGAAGCCCGAGTAGTCTTGAAATTTATTAAGAAACTCTTTTCCCGATTTGGTACACCTAAAGCCTTAATTAGTGACCGTGGTACTCACTTTTGCAATGCATTAATGGAAAAATTGCTTGTACGCTACAGAGTCACTCATCGTTTGTCTACCGCATATCATCCACAGACAAGTGGTCAAGTGGAGAATGCAAATCGTGGTATCAAACGTATCTTAGAGAAAACCGTCGGTAAGAATAGGAAGGATTGGTTCGACAAGCTAGACGATGCATTGTGGGCGTTTAGAACCGCCTACAAGACTCCTTTAGGAACCACACCATTCATGATCGTCTATGGAAAAGCTTGTCACCTTCCCGTAGAGATAGAGTACCGAGTGCTTTGTGCATTGAAAACCGTTAATCTTGACATGACCGAAGCCGCTAGGAAGCGTTTCTTTCAAATCCATGAGCTTGAGGAGCTTAGGGATGCGGCTTATGCTCGATCGTTGGGAATTAAGGAGAAAACGAAGGCTTCACATGATAGGAAGTTATGAAAGGTTTAGGAGTTTAGCAAGGGGGATATAGTACTTCTCTACAATTCAAGACTGAAGTTGTTTGCGGGGAAGTTGAAGTCGAAGTGGTCGGGACCTTATATGGTTCATTACGTGTTCCCGTACGGAGCGGTGGAGATTATGGATGAGTCGGATGGTCAAAGTTGGAAGGTGAATGGCCACCGTTTGAAGCACTATATTGGAGGAGCAATAGACAAGAACGAGATGGAGGAGACTCTCTCGAAATTCCATCAAAAGCCGCCAATTAGTGTTTTGGGATGAAATCCCAAGTGTAGAGTATGTACCGTTTGTAAATTTCGGTATTTTTTTGTATTTTTCGTAGTTTTTTGTGTCTTTGTTTTGTGTGTTTGAGTAATTTTGCAGGAATCGTACCATCAAGGAGCTGAATTTGCGAAGAAAACAGCATTCCAGGTAAGTCCCAACACTTAGAAAAATTTGAGATGGTTTGGGGAAGGTTTGGTAAGATTTAGAATTTTTTTCTAAGGCACAAAACTCTAAATTTTACGCAACATTCTGTGAAAAAAATGCCCTCGCATCGTGCCACCACAAACTCACCTTACTATGGCGCTACGCAACCCCTAAGGTCAAAAAAGTTAGTTGAACTAATCCGTGGCGTTACGCCACACCTCTTGAATTTCCCAGTCGCGCTACGCGACCCTTAATTGAACCTTTTCATTCTGAACCACCCTGTGGCGCTATGCCACAGACTAACCATTAATCCGTAGCACGAGGTGACGGCGTAAAGAATCGGATAAAACCATTTTTCTTCTCTGTCTTAACCACAAATCAACAAAACCCTTTTCTACAAAACTCCCACCGCCGAAACCACCTACACCCGCCATATCTACACCGTCACACCACCATTGACCACCCTGAAACCATCTTTATGATCGGTTTTCCTCACATAACAAAACCACCACAAAGATTCACCATTTAACCATCGTATAGCTCCGATTCGGGACCCACTATTCACGAAAAATACTAAGTTTTTCTTGCAAAATCAAGCAACTCAGACATGGCTAGCAGCTCACGCAGCGCTAGGGCCCGGAAAAGGGCTACGGGTCAGACATCACCACAGCAGGATCCGATTGATCCGTTTCCTCAGGAGATCCAAATTCTTCAGATAGCTGCTGATGGTCCAAAATTGAGAAAGATCCAGTATCAAATGGCTTATGAATTTATTCCAGATAGGAAATGTAGTAGAGCCAACCACCCGATACCGCAGTTCGAGCCAGGTACATCTGAGTGGGAGAAATATGACAAGTTGAGGAAAATGGATTTGCTTCAGCACAGGGTGATAGACTGGATGTGGTTGGCGGAAATAGGTTCAAGACAGGAAGTGGCGGACCTCTTGGGTCCAATGTTGACTGATGCATTAGAGTGTACGCAGGCTCAGTATGAGGAGTTAGTGCTAGAGTTTCACAGCACATGGAGACACAAGGAAGGAAAGTTTGATCAGGATACAGTTGTATCCTTCAGTCTGGGAAGGCAGGTTTTTGAGATGAATATGGCGAGGTTTGCCATTGTGTCGGGATTTTATACTGAGCCAGAGGTGAAGTAGCTAGGATTTTTGACTAGTTTGGGGGTGCTTATTCTACTGTGAGGGATTACAGTGTTGGTTCGACTGAGCTGGGAAATTTCTGGCAGACGATTTCTGACCACCCATTCGCAGTTACGAACCTTATTACTTCGGTTCGTAACTCGGTTTATAGGTATGTATTGAAGATTTTGTCTGTTACGTTGGTGGGTCGAAAGTCAGGGGAAAATAAGGCGAATTGGATAGAGTTGTTCATTCTCATGTGTCATGTGGAGAACCGTGAGATGAAACTGGCTACAGTATTAGCAGACTTGTTCAGCAAGGGTCGTCGAGGTGGTCATCGTGCTGGGTTGGCTATGGGCCCATATATTACTCGGATTGCACAGAATTTGGGGGTGTTTAACAAGTATGTCCCCCAATTTCTACATGAGGGGCCCAAGACGATGACGTTTGGTTTGAGAGAATTGCAGCAGGCAGGTATAGTGTCGTGGACTGAGCCCTACGGCTAGGAGCCGATTAGGTAGGGCCCGCAGGTGCAGCCACCAGAGGGACATCCAGCTAAGGCTGTGATGATTCAGATTGATCCTACTCACTGACAGCGGCCACCGCAGCGACACGAGCTACCAACACATCAGTATCCGAGGAGGCAGTCCCCACCTGAGCATCTCACTTTGTAGTCACTCTCTGGCTATGTGGAGCAGAGATTTGACAGATTGGAGCATCTTATTAGGTTGATTCAGCTGGGTCAGGAGAGGCAGGATGATGCTCTCCGTTACATGATGAGTACGCATAGCATGGGTGTTATGGGCGGTTTTCTGCTCATATATCCTGACTAATATTCTGACTATGTTTCTTTTGTTGTGATCAGGATACCGGATCACGATATTGGTAACATCCTGATGCAGTATCCTGGTAGTAACTGATTAATTCACGTGCAGATTAAATGGTGCAAGTCTCTAACGTTCAAGTGGACTTCTTCTCCTAAAGACTAGGGCAAATCTGTTGGAATATGGACGTTGAAGCCAGAAGACCTGGACTACAACGTTCACATAAGGAATATTCGTTAAATCCCGGAATAATAGGCTAGTTAGTTAGTTTCTTTTACTATAAAAAGGATTGATCAGATCAGATAAGGAGACACAATCTCTCGAGCTCTCTTTCTCTCCAACTACAAACACTCACAACACACTTACACTTGTATCGAAATCACATTGTAACACTTAGTTGATCCGCATCATATCCTTCACTGTATTCTGATATTTAAAGCAATAAAAAGAACAAGGCAGCTGCAATTGTCAGCTCCCGAGGTTTTGTACCGGCGATCTAGATTGATCAAGGGCTTTCCTCGTACATCCCGTGTCAACCTTTACATTAATGCTCATTGTTTGATTATAGATACAGCTCGATATCCTGAGTCGTATCCTGAAAACTGTTTTTACATACAACTAAATTAGCATATTTTTTATACACATTCTTAGCACACTACCTCACTTAACTAATTTGATCACTTAATTACTTCGGTAATTTTTGACCAAAACAATTTGGCGCCCACCGTGGGGCAAGTGGTGCTATTTCTACTAAAAGCTTTTGCAAAATCGTTACTTGGTTTTTTAAAACTTTTTGCTACACTATTTCTAATGCCCTCGAGATCAAACATGAGCTCTTCTACCGTGTCTGCTACAACCTCTGCAACAATTGGTTCGGTGCTTCCACCACCTCCTCCGAGAACGCAAGCCTCTTCACAAGGAACTGAAATTCATGTGGCTCGGGATGTTATCCCCGCTCGCAATATTCAAGGATCCGCTCCTGTTTTGGCCTCTAATGAAGAAATTCTAACTTTGTTTGGTAGTGTACAGGAACAGATGAGGCAACAGCAAGAGACCAACCAAATGCTGATGAGGGAGATACAGCTCTTGAAGTCTGGTCCGAGTAGGCCTGCTGAGGATATTGTCACTCCTTTGCAGTCCAGAGCTTTGAACTTCAGTTCTGCAGTGTATACTGAGGATAAAAGGGGGAATATTGTGCCTAGCCATTCTCAGAATCATACTCCTGAGTTACCCTCTTCGGTTAGGGTGTCAACTGTGAGAAGTTCAGGATATGCTTCAGTATATGGCTAGAATCCTTAGACTAGTAACATATCTAATAATAATAATACTCTTGCTACTAATGGTATTGGATCTTTGCAGGATGCAGGTATGACATCAGGATTTTCTAGGGAGCTTCAGAAATTGAAGGACATGATATCCAGTGTACCTGGGGTGGTCCAGCCAATTCCAGAAGTATCCCAAGACAGCCACATGATATCCCGGTTTGCATATCCTATTTGTGATGCTGAAATCTCAAAAAAATTCAGACCCCCAACATGAAGCTCTATGACGGAACTACGGATCCTGAAGAGTATATAGCCCAGTATAGGAAAGGATGGAAATCAACCCTATCCCTCCAGATCTCAAGGAAGCATGCCTCTGCAAGGGTTTTGGTTCTACTTTAACAGGATCAGCCTTAAAATGGCTCTTAAATGTTCCTCCTCATTCGATTACATCATTTTCTCATTTAGTAAATTTATTTAATAGTCAATTTTCTTGCAGTCGGAGTTTTGAAAAACTAACCAGTGATCTCTACAGGATAACTCAAGGACCTCAGGAATCCTTGAGAGATTATGTGAACAAGTTTAGCTGGGAATCTCTTGATATCCCACATCTTGATGTTGTAACAGTTATGCAGGCTTTCAAGATGGGATTGAAAAAAGATTCTCAATTTTACCAGGATCTTGTAATGAATCCCTGCAGGAACCTGGATGAAGCTCGGAACAGGGCTTTAAGATATATTCGACTAGAGGATGACAAAAAGATGCAAGAGAGGATGAATTCATCCACAACCTATGAGTCAACCAATAGGAAATCAGAATCCTTGTATAAACCATATCGCTCTAAGCCATATGGCAGGAATGACAGCAAGAAAGTGAATGCTGTTGAAGACGAGGATCCTAAGGAGTATCCTGAGTTATCAGAATATTGTTTCTCTGTTAACATACCTGAACTAATGTATGCTATGCATGGTTTAGGAGACAAAGCAAGGTGGCCTAGGAAGAACCAACAGAAAGCTGATTGGAAGGATAAATCCAAGTGGTGTGCCTTCCATGAGGATTTTGGACATGTTACAGAAGATTGCATTGCCCTGAGGAAAGAAATAAGCTATTTGCTGAGTAAAGGATACCTAAAGGATCTCCTGGGAATAAAGAAGAATGAGGAAAGAAATAAGCATTACCCTGATGAATGTATCCCCGATGGATATTACTTCGAAATCCACTGTGCTTGTTGGGTTCAGTGGAGAAGCCAGGAATACCATGGGAGAGATAAAGTTGCATGTGTATGTTGAAGGGGTCAACTCAATGCAACGATTTTGTGTCATGGACTCCTTATCCTGCTACAATATTATATTGGGTAGGCCATGGATCCATGATATGAAAGTTGTGTCGTCGACCTATTATCAATGCATCAAGATTCCTACCCCTTGGGGGGTAGTCAAGGTGGAAAGCGATCAACATGAAGCAAAGGAGTGTTACTCTTCTTCGATGAAATCCTCGACAAAGCCTAATGCAGCATAGCAATTAAAGATGCGAGCCCAGGATATCGTGGAGGCTTTAGAGCAGGATGTAAAGAAAATTATCCTGGATCAGGATAATCCAGATATCTCGGTGCTCGTAGGAACCAATATCCCTCAGGATATTGAAAATTAATTGATTAACTTTTTGAAATGCAGGATGTCAACATTCGCATGGAAACATGAGGATATGATAGGGAAGGATATTATAACCCACAAGCTTGGAATCGATAGGTCTTTCAAGCCTGTCCAACAGAAACGAAGGAAGTTTGCTCCAGAGTGGAACACTATCATTCAGGAAGAGGTTGAAAGATTGTTAAAGAGCAAGATGATTAGGGAAGTTAAATTTCCCAAGTGGCTAGCAAATGTAGTTGTGGTTCAAAAGAAAAATGGGAAATGGAGAGTTTGTGTGGATTACATAGACTTGAACAAAGCTTGTCCCAAAGACCCATTTCCTCTACCTCATATTGACTCAATGGTGGATGCTACTGCCGGCCATGAAATGTTAACCTTCATGGATGCATCCTCAGGATTCCAGCAGATCCAAGTGGAACCTGCGAACCAGGAGGATACTGCTTTCATGACACCAACAGGTATCTATTGTTATACTGCTATGCCTTTTGGTTTGAAATATGAAGGTACAACATACCAAAGATTGGTGAACATGATGTTGAAAGACAAACTGGGGGACACCAAGGAAGTATACATTGATGATATGGTGGTAAAATCTAAGAAGGCTGAGGATCATCTCCGGGATATTAAGGAAGCATTCGATATCCTGGACCAGTATAATATGAAGCTAAATCCAGCTAAATGTCATTTTGGAGTGGGGGCAGGAAAGTTTCTAGGATATATGGTGACTAAGAAAGGGATAGAAGCAAGTCCATAACAAATCAAAGCCATCTTGGATATCAAGTCACCTTCCAACATGAAAAATGTACAAAGGCTAACAGGACGAGTAGCAGCATTAAACGAATTTATCTCAAGATCCTTAGAAAAATGCAAGGAATTCTACGATATCCTGAGGAAGAATAAGAAATTTGAATGGGGAGAGAAGCAGGAAGCAGTTTTGCAGGAATTAAAGCAATATCTCTCAACTGCACCTCTATTGATGAAGCCAGAGAATGGTGAACCGTTATCCCTGTATCTTGCAGTATCAGGGAATGCGGTAAGTGCTGTCCTGGTAAAAGATCACGGAGGTCAGCAATACCCTGTCTATTATGTTAGCAAAAGTTTATTAGATGTTGAAACTAGATATTCTCATTTAGAAAAGTTGATACTGGCCCTAGTTATGGCATCGACAAAACTTAGACATTATTTTGAGACACATAGGATTCATGTTAAAACTAACTATCCTGTTAAAAATATGATTAGGAAACCCGAGATGTCAGGTAGGATGGCTAAGTGGTCAGTAAAATTAAGTGCCTATGATCAAGTATATGAACCTAGAAATGCCATAAAGTCTCAGACTTTAGCTGACTTTGTGGCTGATTTCAGTAGTGATATTCAAAATGAAGTAGACTTAGAAGTTCAACAACTAGGAGAAACCTCGGAATCCTGGACATTATTTACTGATGGTGCATCTAATGTAAGAGGTGTAGGTTTGGGTATACTACTAAAATAGCCACAGGGGGATATATTACCCCAGGCTATTAGATGTGAATTCCCTGCCACTAATAATGAAGCAAAATACGAAGCTTTGATTGCAGGATTAGAATTGGCCAGGAATATGAATATTAAGAGTTTACAAGTTTTTGTTGATTCCTTGTTAATTGCTAATAATTTTAATGGATCCTATGTAGTTAAAGGTGAGAAGTTAATCGAGTATCTCGAAATTCTCAAAAAATTAGCAGGATACTTCGATGTTTTTACACTTAAACAGGTACCAAGAGAGGATAATGCTGAAGCAGATGCCTTAGCAAATCTGGGATCATCAGTCAGGATACCGGAGGGAACCCAAATACCAATACTACATATCATGTATCCTACGATAGATCCTCTCAAATCTCAGGATAAGGAAGTGGTAAGTATCCAGAATCCTGATGATGAGTATCCTGAGGAGGATCCTAAGTCCTGGATGGCTCCAATCATGAGATATCTCAAGGAAGGACACATCCCAAAGGATGAGAATCCTAAGGCTTTTAGGATGAAGGTATCACGATTCACTATTATAAATGATGTTTTGTATAAGAAATCTCTTGCAGGACCATACCTGATGTGCTTGGAGGATCCCAAAACTAAAGAAGTGCTTCAGGATATACACGAAGGAGATTGTGGTAACCATACTGGTGGCAGGTCGTTATTCTCAAAGGTATTAAGAACAGGATACTATTGGCCAACGATGAGGAAAGATGCTGCAGAATATGCCCGAAGGTGTGATGCATGTCAAAGGCACAGTAATATTTTACATCAGCCTGCTGAACCACTGTATCCTATTGCTTCCCCTTGGCCATTCATGAAGTGGGGGGTGAACATAGTAGGAAAATTGCCCAAGGCTCCAGGAGGAAAAGTCTTTATGCTGGCATTGACTGATTATTTCTCTAAATGGGTTGAAGCTTAGGCATTTGTTCAAGTTAGAGACCAAGAAGTAGTATCCTTCATAAAAAGGAATATCCTGACTAGATTTGGAGTACCGGCCGAGATAATTTGTGACAATGGCTCTCAGTTTATCAGTAAGAGAACAACTGATTTTTGTAAGAGTTGGGGAATTAAAATGATTACATCTACACCAGTACATCCTCAAGCGAACGGACAAGTAGAATCCTCAAACAAGATAATTGTCAACAATTTGAAGAAAAGACTTGGAGCCAAGAAAGGAAGATGGACAGAAGAATTACCCTTTGTTTTATGGGCTGATAGAACGACGGTGAAAAATGCAACTGGGCAAACCCCATTTTCCTTAGTGTTTGGAGCAGAAGCAGTAATCCCTAAAGAAATGGTTATACCCACAGCGAGATCCAACCTCCAGGATCCTGAGCAGAATCCTGAAGCCCTATGCCGAGAATTGGATACTGTGGATGAAATAAGAGATGCGGCAAATCTAAGGATGACATCATATCAACAGAGGATATCCAGAGCATATAACAAGAGTATAAGGACTAGAAGGTTTCAAGTTGGAGACTGGGTGTTAAGAAAAGCCTTTCAGAATACTACTAATCCTGCAGATGGAAAGTTAACTCCAAAGTGGGAAGGACCATATGAGGTTGAATCAGAATCTGGGAAAGGAGCATACTGACTCAAGAATATGGAAGGGGATATGCTACCAAGATCCTGGAATGCTATACACCTAAAGCTCTATTTCAAGTGAGTTTAGAATTTAATTTCTAACTCAGAATGGTATGAATTCTATCTCTTTTAATATATTTGATATTATTTATTCTTTTGAACCCAATACTGACTTAAGCATCGGAGGGGTGTTAGCCAGGCTAACACCCACCTTAGTCAACAGTTGTTTTGCAGTATATGCTTCGGGATATAGCTCCAGGATACACACTCAGGATACTTCGAAAGATTAGAGGATTGGCCCCCTCTCTCACGTTCATTGGATCCTGATCCCTTCACAGGTTTAAAGGTATTCACCTTTCTCTCGAATCGGGTTTAAACACCCCGCCTGGAGCGCAAGTTATCCAGGGATAGTTCAAGATAGCGGGACCAGTCCATGTAAAAGTGGCTGACAATTTCGTTATTGTTGGCTATATCCTGGATCCTAAAGGTATATGAGGATTGATCACCCTCTCTCGCGAAAGGGTATTTTCATACTCTCTAAGGTTTAAAGGTTTTCACCTTTCTAAGTCTTGGAGTTCATACACTCCCGCCTGTAGCGCATGAAAACTTAGGATTTTCCCCATAATACTTATGGGTTTATCCCCAGAACACTAAGGATTTATCTCCAGTATATTTTAGGGTTTATCCCCTGTAATACAAAAAATTATAGAAACGATTACAATTGAAGTCCGGAAAATTTCTAAGTATTCAAAGACATGATGCACATGGGACATTCCTATTGAGGCAATTGTGCAAAGCTCAAAGGATCAAGTTTGGACCTAGTACACTAAGTGTCCCGGACTGGGGACATCTTCGTTGGAAAGATTGCAAAAGGTTTGAAGTTTGAGAATGGGTTTGTACTCTACATCTGGTATGATCTTTCCTTTAAAAACCTTTTCTAACTCGTTTAAATTTTTGGAACTATGTATGACAAAAGTTTTATTATAGCATTTATCATTATCCTGATTAGGATATGTTCTCAGGATATATTTTCAAAATATATTTTTAGAATATGCTTCAATATATTTTGTTGGAATGTTTGGGACATGGTACTTGGATTAAAAATTGAAACTAAACTTGAGTCAAACATCTATTATCAAAACAAGCTTTATAAAATGAAAATGAACTATCCTTTTTATTTGAAAACTTTATCTAAATTGTTTGAGTTGTAAAAATCCTATTTGACGAAAGTCTTACCAAGATATTTTCATGATATTTGATAAGACATTTGAAATATTGCACTAAGTTTGGAACATTGAAATTATATTCAAACTAAGTAATGCATAATAAGAATTGAAAATAGACAACAATAAATATGGCCAAAAGATAGTTATATTATTAACATAGCAAAAGTTGTGCTTTTGGTTTCATCTCAAACCGAGATCCATCCACCAAAAGCACAGTTAGTTTTTTTTTATCATATTTACCTAACAGTTGAAGGTTTCATCTCAAACCGAGACCCATCCACCTCCAACTGTTATATTGTTCAAAATAAACCGTACTAATTGATGACCAAGGGCTTCATCCTGAAACCCAGGACCCATCCACCTTTGGCCATCATATTGTTTTGAGTGCAGGAAATGTAAATTATTCGAGTGCAGGAAAAGTAAATTGTTTTGGATTACAAACCACAACCATCAAATTTAAAAAATGGGCTCCCGCCTCAGCATCAACATCCATCATCGCCCATTTGGCTGCCTTCAAGGGGCAGCACCCTCTTCCACCATGGCTTTATCACCAGCATCATTTCCAGCATCCTTCCCAGCATCGCCACCTGCATCCTTTGTAGCTTCGGCATCGTCCACCTTCTCGGCTACCTTAGTAGGCTCTTCCGCAGCAGACTTCACAGGAGGCTCCACAGGGTTACCACCAAGATTTTTCAGCTTCATCTCCCAAGCCTCAACGTTCCATGAAGGGCATTCGAAGCCCAAGGCCTTAGCCTCGTAGGCCATTTTCAATCTAGCCTGGAGAAGGGAGATGACAACAGAGTTCTTGAGGCCTTCCCGGTATGAAGCCATATCCTGCTCGTATTGAAACTGGGCAGCATCGGAGTTGGCTTGGGCCTCGTGGGTGATCTTCTTGATGGCGGAATGGTGCTCTTGAGTCATTGCCTTGTGTTTGGCTTCGTAATGCTCAGATTTAGAGGTGGCAAACGCTGCTTGGTCCGCAATGGTGGCTTCAGCCTTTTTCACTTTGCTCTCTAGGATTACGTTTAGATCACATGTGTCTTCTTAAAGGAACACCAAACGTTCCAGACCCTATGATCAAAGGGACAGGTATCAATATATGGATATGCATATTGAATATGTGTGTGCAGGATAAAGGATAAGGATACTAACCTGATTAAGGAAGCCGGTCATGAATTTGCTGGACTCGGTGAACCCGTGATTCTCGAAGGGAAACACGTCGGAGGAGGTTGGAGAATCTGCTTCCTTCCTCTTACGAGAGCTAGATGCTCGAGTCCTGGATGCTGGGGGAGCTTTGGGTGCAGTAGCGGTTTTTGAACCGGTAGGCTTTGACGTGACTGCTGGCTTAGGGTTGGTTTCTTGCTTGACAGGCATGAGGCCAGAGAAACTATCCAACTCATCGAGCTGGAAGCCTTCAAGATTGATAACTGGCACTATAAAAAGGGAGAAATATTTAACTCTTAACACTCATATTCTGTAATTAGTCTAGTCACATACTTACCAGAAATTTCTGAACTTCATTTTTGACTTGAGCTTAAGAGAGACAGGGAGAAGGTTCTTTCACTGTCAGGAAGTCGATAGATCTCTTTGATCCTGAGCTCCGATTCTGCGCTTGGCGGGGCTAGATCTCTGAAATTTTCTGCACAAGAAATGAAGATGTCAGTCAAGGATATAGTTTTAAGATATATTTGGGGATATTCCTAAAACCCTAAATCCTACCCGAAGTCAACCATCCAACTGGCAGGTCAAAACCCTTGACGATAGAATCCCTTTTTACGAAAAAGAACTTTCGTTGCCACTGATCTTCGTTCTTAGTGGCCTTGAGGATTAGGGGGTTCTTAGAGGTGGAGAATAGAAGAAAGCGGCTATTACCATGGGACCTCAGTCGATATGCTATGGGGAGATCTTCGACACAAAGATCAGGGACATAACGAGATTTAATTTGGTCTAACACCATTAAAACTCGCCACACCATTGGCATGGTCTGAGCATAACTGAGGCCAGTGAGTTCGAAAAAGCGGGAAATGAATGTTGGAAAAGGATACCAGAGTCCCAAGGAGAAAGGATAGGCTAAAAAGCACACCCACTCGTTTGATACCGCGTCAGATCGGACCTCCCGGTCAAAAGGACGAATGATCACTCCGGAAGGAAATGCACCAGAATCTTTTAAGGCGGCAATGTCGGAGTTGTTGGAAGAGAAAAGCTCCTTTTCGAGTTCTCGAAGAAGGTTTTGACTTTCGAGGGTTGGGGCTGGCTCGTTTGAACGTGATCTTGTTCATGAGGCCATGGAAGGTTTCAACCAGGAAACGAGAAATTTAAGCAAAGAAAAACAGAGAAGAAAAAGAGAAGGAATACCTGAAAAATTGCTTGAAGTGAGATGATCATAATGAAGAATACTCCGGCTAAATATAGGCTGGATATAGGGGGTATGGAGTAAATATCGCATGGGAAATTGTAGTGTGTCACTTCAGCCGTCGTTTCAACTTAATAACCTCGAATTACGAGATAAGCTTTAAAATATATCCTTGTGAATTGGTATACCAACAGATATATTTTGGGGACAATTGTTATGGGCGGTTTTCTGCTCATATATCCTGACTAATATTCTGACTTTGTTTCTTTTGTTGTGATCAGGATACCGGATCAGGATATTGGTAAAATCCTGATGCAGTATCTTGGTAGTAACTGATTAATTCACGTGCAGATTAAATGGTGCAAGTCTCTAACGTTCAAGTGGACTTCTTCTCCTAAAGACTCGGGCAAATCTGTTGGAATATGGATGTTGAAGCCGGAAGACCTGGACTACAACGTTCACATAAGGAATATTCGTTAAATCCCAGAATAATAGGCTAGTTAGTTAGTTTCTTTTACTATAAAAAGGATTGATCGGGTCAGATAAGGACACACAATCTCTCGATCTCTCTTTCTCTCTAACTACAAACACTCACAACACACTTACACTTTTATCGAAATCACATTGTAACACTTAGTTGATCCGCATCATATCCTGCACTGTATCCTGATATTTGAAGCAATAAGAAGAACAAGGCAGTTGTGATTGTCAGCTCCCGAGGTTTTGTGTTGGCGATCTAGATTGATCATGGGCTTTCCTCGTACATCCCGTGTCAACCTTTACATTTTTTCTCATTGTTTGATTGTAGATACAGCTCGATATCCTGAGCCGTATCCTGAAAACTGTTTTTACAAACAACTAAATTAGCATATTTTTTATACACATTCTTAGCACACTACCTCACTTAACTAATTTGATAACTTAATTGCTTCAGTAATTTTTTACCAAAACAATGGGGATTCCAGATTTCTTTCAGCCGAGACAGCAGGGAGGCTCGGCTAGTGCTGGTGAGGGTAGCAGTGGTGCAGGTGGACGACAGGAGGGTAGTGAGGAGTCTGCAAGCGAGCATGAGGAGGACTAGTGTGGGGATGATGAGGATGAAGCAGCAGGTGACTATATCTTTTGTTTGATTTTTTCTTTTATGTTGTTTTTGATACTCATTTGTTGGTCTATATTTATACTGATACACGTTAAAC
This sequence comes from Helianthus tuberosus, assembly GCA_030545235.1. Lineage (NCBI taxonomy): Eukaryota > Viridiplantae > Streptophyta > Magnoliopsida > Asterales > Asteraceae > Helianthus > Helianthus tuberosus. The sequence continues at coordinate 52,752,973 of CM060360.1, forward strand.
AGGTTGGTTGGGCAGGTTGGGTTGGTTTATGTTGAAACTGATGATTTTGAATGATATATATTATTGTGTTTTGCAAGTTTGTTGATGGTGATTGATAGGTTGATTGTAGTAGCGCTTTCGTTCGCGTGTCCGAGGATAGGAGTTGTTTGCTGAACGCGTTTCGAATTGGAGGGCTTATGTGGAAACGACTGGCACTTTGACAGTCTCACATATTCAGCTAAGTCGTTTCCCTTGTATTCTTTTGTATTTTATTTATTTATTTCGTCTTTAGTTTTTAGTTTTTAGTGTTTAGGTAGTTTTGAGTCGTATTTCCGTTCTTGCATTTGGGACAATGCAATCTTTAAGTGTGGGGATGAGATACATGTAAATAATCGAGTCATAAATTTCAAAAAATACAAAAAATTTAAAAAATTTGAAAAATTCAAAAAAAAAAAATTGAAAAATCAGAAAAATGTCCTTTGAAATGAAAAGTTTGCAAATAAAAAGCGGAAAATTATAGAAAAGATGAATTTTTGCTCGGGTTCGAATAATAATAATATGAGATTAAAATAAATCGAGCTTGTGTCTAGTTAGGGATATGTGGATAGGCCCGAGTTTGGTTTTAGGTCCCTTTGAGTTAATACACCTTAATTGTCGGTCTGCTAGTGGGTTTTCATCTGGGAAATATCGGAAATTGAAACCGCCAATAAGAGTATAAGGGACACCGTTATAAGTTAAAACCGCTAGAATTTTGTAATCATGCAAAAGAAAAAAATAGAAAAAAAATGAGCTAGAAACTGAATGAAAGTAGCACAGATCTATGTAGTCTGGGTTTGGGATAGTGACTTTACAACCGGATTACCTCTAGGGTGTGTGAAATCGAACTTGCAAAGAAAAGAAAAAGTACCAAAGCCTAAGTAATCTGAGTTAGGGATAGCGACTCTACAGCCAGAATGCCTCTTGGTTAGGGAAAACAACGTCTACGCACATTAAAAAGAAAAAAAAAGAGAAGAAAAGTGAAAAAAAATGGAAAAGAAAAAATGTGATTCTAAATTCTCTTTGATTTGATATATGACGGTTGGGAATTGGTCCAGTGATCGTTCCTTTAGTTCTATAAGCTTGAGGCGGGATTAGGTGGACAGTAGATACTAGCGTGAGGCCCTAGGTAGATTGACCGCACTTAAATTAAATTCATATGATAAGGGCTTAAGATCGGATTCGGGTTTAAAGGGACAAATATATTCGCAATTGCGGCTAACGCAAGCTTTGGTTTTAATAAAATATAAATATGCTTTTGACCCGAGTGACTATTCATTTCTGAGTCCGTTGCACAATTCTTTTTCGAGGACGAAAAAAAGAGTAAGTGTGGGGATATTTGATGTATGTAAAATACATCTCTTATTCGTGTATAGTTTGTATAATTTTCCGTTATATTTAGTTTAATTTTCGTTAGAATGTGCATACTTTGATGAAATCTTGTGTTTCCAGGTCGTATGTGTTGAAAACGTTGAAAAATGAAGTTTTAGATGCTGGGAAACAAGGTGAAAAGAGTTAGAAAAATTTCTGAAGTTTTGAGATCCTTGAAGCTGATCAATTTTCGAAGAAGTCTGTGGAAAATGAGCCGTGGCGTCGTGCCACGGCTATGCACCTTCATCGTCACGCAGCGCTACAAATAAAATAACAATTTCTGGAATTTCTAGTGGTCGCGTCACGCGACCTCAATGCAGCAAACCCGTCGCGTGACGCGACGGGGGTAAATGACGACAATTACTCGTTGATTATTAGGGTTACGTATATAAATCCCAAGAAATCACAAATAAAACCCGACCTACGAATTGAGAGCATCTTAGGCGATCTTGGGAGCATTCTTAGAGCAATTTTGTAGATTTCGGAGCATATGAATCAGTGGTACGAGTTCGGGATGAAGAATTGAAGTCTTTCTCGGGTTTTCCAATTCCTTGTTTTGTTGATTTCTTTCTTTCGAAACTCGTTGTCATGAATTCTTGTTTGATTATCTTGGATTTGTTTTCATTACTTAACATGCTCGGCTAAACTTTTAAGCCACCTAGACTTTGATGAATGGATTGATATGAAGTTTTAACATTTTCGTTAATTGCATGTATTTTATGGATTAATTGTGTTTAGTAAACAGTTTGGTTTATTGATTGATGTGTATGCGTACTTTGATCTGGTTTCTTGTTATCAATTGCTTCGTATGATTCTTGGTGACGGTCTTTATCACATAATAGAGTCGTGCTAGGGTTTTAGATTTTGGTGAGTGTCTATATCACATAATAAATCTTAACTCTTTAGGGTGAAATTGTGCAAATAACCCCTAGAAGTAATTGTTAGTGATTTGCTAGATTTTAGTGTTCTACTAGTCCTTATAGCTGGAAGGTGCGGGGCTATTGATAGGTCTTACCCGGCGAATTGCTTTAAACAGTCCTTGGAAAAGGTCGTGCCTTAGTTGCCCTGTTGGTTTATTAGTCCATCAAGTCAAATTAAGAAACCTAAACTACCCTAGATCTATGATTGGAAAATAGTAGGTCAACATTAGGGTACTTACACAATAATTAGACAACTAGAAAGACGTCTAATAACCGGTAGGATTAACGGCCTAGGTAGCGCCATAAGTTTCACCTAGAGAAGGGTTGAGGGGCTTAGTTGGTGTCTTAATAGGTTTAGTATCATAAGATCCCGGTTCCATAAATCATGCAGTTAACTTAATCGGTAATTCTTTAAAATCAATCCAGAATTCTAGTCTAGGTGGTCTCGTTCATCATATAAGAAAAGCCTTTGCCTTATTTCGTATTAGTCTAATAATAATTAGTTTAAATAGATTTCCTTAGATTTTCCGTAACACCCCCCCCCCCCCCAAAACAATTAAACATTTTCAGTCGTGTCTGTCAGTGTCTATTAGAGTCTAGTTAACGTGATAAATAAAGTCTCGTGGTTCGATATCCGGACTTCCTTAGGTTATACTACAGTGATCGGTACACTTGCCGATTGTGTGGTTTAGGTCGAGTCTAGAATTAAAGTTTTTTAGTGTCTAGCTTAGAGAGTCTACTTTAGTTGATTTTTATAGTCTGTTTAGCACACATCATGGATACTTAGCCTTCATGTCACTTTCGACTTCCCAGGTGAACTCAGCGTCGCGTTTGCATTCCCAGCGAACCTTCACTATGGGAATGTGTGAGCGTCAGAGCTTCTTGGTTTCTTGATCCATGATCTCGACTGGCTTTTCCACGAAGTGTAGTGTTTCATCCACTTGTAGATCCTTAAGAGGTACAAGTAAATTCTGCTCGGCTAGACACTTTTTGAGGTTCGAAACATGGAAAGTCGGATGAACGTTGCTGAGTTCCTCCGGTAATTCGAATCTGTAGGCCACCTTACCAATTCTTTCTAGAATCTTGAAGGGTCCAACATATCGTGGAGCGAGCTTTCCTTTCTTGCCGAATCGGATCACCCCCTTCCAAGGTGAAACCTTTAGGAGTACGTGATCGCCAACGTCAAATTCAAGGGGCTTGCGGCGTTTATCGGCGTAATTCTTTTGATGACTCCGAGCTTTCAGGAGATTGCCTCGTATCTGGATGATCTTGTCAGTCGTTTCTTGCAATAACTCAGGACCGGTAATTTGCGCATCTCCGATCTCGTGCCATACAATAGGTGATCGACATTTTCTTCCATATGATGCCTCAAATGGTGCCATTTGAATGCTAGAATGATAACTGTTATTGTACGAGAATTCGACCAAAGGTAAATGCGAATCCTAATTACCACCGAAATCGTGCGTTCAGTCTGTCCGTCGGTTTGGGGGTGGAAAGCGGTACTTAGATTAATATTAGTACCGAGAGCATATTGAAACATTTCCCAAAGACGCGAGGTAAACCAACCATTGTGGTCAGAGATGATATCACTAGGCATTCCATGTCGATAAATGACTTCGTCGGTATATATTCATGCTAATCGTTCTACCTTAAAGTCTTCTCCTATCGGCAGAAAATGAGCAGATTTAGTAAGACGATCAACGATAACCCAGATGCTATCATGACCTGATGGCGTGCGGGGAAGTTTTGTTATGAAGTCCATAGCTATACTCTCCCATTTCCACATAGGGATCTCCGGTTGTACGAGTAAGCCAGAGGGCCTTTGTTGCTCAGCCTTGACTTTCGAACAAGTCATGCACTTCGAAACATAAATAGCGATATCCTTCTTCATTCCAGGCCTCCAATACCGAAGACGAACGTCATGGTATATCTTGTCGGTGCCGGGATGAATGGAATATCGAGACTTGTGGGCTTCAGTCAATAATATCTCCCGAAGGTTATTGCGACTTGGAATCCAGATGCGATCGAGATAGTAGTAGATACCGTTCGATTTGGTGAAAAGTTGGGTTTCAGCACCACACTTTTTCATTTCCTCTCGCAAAGTGTTCTCGATGAAGCAGGCGTGTTGAGCATCACAAATTAAGGCCTCGAGGTTGTGCAGGGCGTGAGTATTACGAACGCTATGCAAATAGCTTCGTCGGATCAGAGCATCGGCAACTACATTTGCTTTGCCAGGGTGATAATGAATCTCACAGTCGTAATCGTTAAGAAGTTCAACCCATTGGCGTTGACGCATATTCAGCTCCTTTTGGTTCAAGATGTGTTTTAGGCTCTTGTGGTCGGTGAAGATCGTACACTTGGTACCGTAAAGGTAGTGTCGCCAAATCTTTAATGCAAAAACAACTGCACCAAGCTCGAGATCGTGGGTTGTATAGTTCTTCTCGTGGATCTTGAGCTGACGAGAGGCGTACGCGGTAACCTTGTCCCGTTGCATAAGAACACAACCGAGACCGAGGTTAGAGGCATCACAAAAGACTACGAAGTCATCATTTCCGTCGGGTAACGCGAGGATAGGAGCATTGCAGAGCATATGCTTTAGACTCTGAAAGGCAGTCTCTTGTTCGGTTCCCCAAACAAAAGGCCTGTCTTTATTCATCGGAGAGGTAAGTGGAACGACAATTTTTGAGAAATCAGCGATGAATCGACGGTTATAGCCCGCCAATCCGAGGAACGAATGAACTTCGGATGGTGATTTTGGTGTAATCCAACTCTTAACTGCTTCAATCTTCGTGGGATCGACGTGTATACCTTGACTATTGACGATGTGACCGAGGAATTGAACCTCCTCTAACCAAAATTCACACTTAGAGAACTTGGCATAGAATCAATTCCCTTGGAGTAATTCGAGAACCAAACGTAGATGCTGCGCATGTTTGGCTTTCGATTTCGAATAGATAAGGATATCATCGATAAACACGATGACGAAGCGGTCGAGAAAGGGCTTACACACGCGATTCATCAAATCCATGAAAACCGCGAGTGCATTGGTTAAACCAAAGGGCATCACGACGAATTCATAATGGTCGTATCGGGTTCGGAAAGCGGTTTTAGGTATATCTTCCTCCTGGATTCGTAACTGATGGTAACCTGAGCGTAAATTGATCTTCAAGAAACACGTAGCACCTTGCAATTGATCAAACAAATCATCGATTCGGGGCAGGGGATAACGATTCTTGATAGTCAGCTTATTCAATTCCCTATAATCGATGCACATCTGGAACGATCCGTCCTTATTTTTGACGAAAAGGAGAGGTGCGCCCCAAGGAGAGGTGCTAGGGCGAATGAAGCCTTTATCAAGCAATTCCTGGAGTTGACTCGAGAGTTTGCGCATTTCAGACGAAGCGAGGCGATAAGGAGCTTTAGCAACAGGATTAGCTCCAGGAATGAGGTCGATACGGAAATCAATATCACGACTCGGGGGTAAACCAGGTAAATCGTCAGGAAAGACAACAGGAAAATCATGAACCACAGGCACCTTATCCATTGCCTTCTTTTCCTTTTCCTCCGCTACTACGATGTGTGCCAAGAAAGCTTTGTATTCCTTTCGGAGATACTTGCTCGCTTGTATGCACGACATGAGTTTGAGATCCTTCTATGAGACTTCGCCATAGACACAGAGTTGATCACCATTAGCGAGCAAGAAACGAATCATCTTATCAAAACAAACGATTTCGGCACGATTTTCGCGAAGAAAATCCATGGCTACTATGATATGAAAACTACGAAGCTGCATCGGAATAAGGTCGGTCGGGAAGACGTGATTGTTGAGTTCAAGCGTACAATCACGGAGAACAGAATTAACAGTGACGGTTCCTCCAGTGGCAACTACTACGTCGAACGTCGTAGGGAGATTAGTGCGTTTACGTTTTAGGAGCTTTTCGAATTCTAACGATACAAAACAGTTATCGGCTCCAGTATCAAATAAACACGAATCATATATACCGTTGATAAGAAACATACCATTGACAACATTGTTGTCAGCTTGGGCCTGGCGGACATTGATGTTGAACGTTCATCCGAGAGCTGCTTATTGTTGCGCTGGCTGTTGCTGCTGCTGATGTTGATGTTGTTGCTGTGCTGGTTGTTGTTGTGGCTCTTTCTTCACCACTCGGTTTGGGCAGACATTCGCGAAGTGGTTGGGATCACCACACATGAAGCAGACTCTTGCGTGAGCAGCGGGGACAGGAGCTGCTTGTTGTCCCTGTGGAGAGGGAAGAGGAGCTGGCAGTGCAGGAGCGTGAACTTGAGCTTGACGGGGACTAGTACGGCAGTTGGCAATAAAGTGGCCATAAAGGTTGCAGTGAACACAAAATCGACAAGCGATCCCAACAGGATGATGATAAGTACAAGTAGGGCATAGCGGGTGCGGACCGGTATATGCACGTTTCGCAGGAGGTGCATTGGTCACGGTTGCCGCTACTTGGCGGTTCTGGTTCTGGTTCTGGTTCTGGGGTTGAGCAGGGACAGCATTGAGAGGAGCGGCGGTCACAACACATTTTTTGTTGTTGTTGTTGTTGTTGTTGTTCTTGCGCTTGCGGCGTGAAGACTTGAAAGCTTGAGGTGTGGCGGTTTCAGTAGCGGGAGAAGCGGTAACTTGATGGAGACTTTTGGTGGTGTTCTTGAAGTAACCAGCCCTAACTTGCTTGTCATTGATTTCTACAGCGAGTAGATAAGTTTCTTCGATGGTGGTTGTCTTGGCGGCTTGCACGAAATCAGCAACACAATCAGGTAAAGCGCGGATATATTTCTTGATTGTGATGTCAGGAGTTGAGACTTGGCCGGGACAAATGATGCTTAGCTGCTTAAAGCGGGCAGTTAGACCGGCATTGTCGCCACCTTCTTGCTTTATGTTCCAAAACTCGTCCTCCAGCTTCTGAAGCTCATGGGGAGGGAAGAATTCTTTCATCATGATTTCCTTCAATTCCTCCCAAGTAAGCCCATAGGCTGCGTCATTCCCTCGCATGTTTCTTTCGGCAGTCCACCAGTCCAGAGCACTGGACTGGAAAACGCCAATTGCGTTGACAGTGCGGAGGTTATCGGGACAATCGCTTTGGCGAAGAGTGACTTCAATTGAGTCGAACCATTGAAACATGGCAGTAGGCCCGTCTTCACCAGTGAAGTTTTGGGGCCACAGACCTTAAACTGCTTGAAGCTAAAAGTAGCTTTTGGAGAGTCAGTCCTAGATTCCTCAGAGGACTTGCTACCAATTTCATTGATTTCGCTGACAATTTGCGGAATGACCTTGACCATTTCCTTGGCGACTAGCGAGGCGATGCGCTTGTCAGCGTGGTTGCGGCGGGTAGCTCGGGAAGCATGCAATCCAAATGACGACATTGTCTGCAACAGACATCGCCATAGGACTTAGACGCGTTTAAATCGAGTATAGTCTAGCGTATCACCCAAGTCTACTTTATATAAGGCACAGGAACACGTCGGCATATAACACATAGTCATGTAGTCACACATACACGTATGCACGTAAAACACATAAGCACATAGGCACAGAAGCATGTAATCAACTATATTTTGCACGTATTCACCTACATATATTGCACGAATTCACCTATCATTCAAGTTCGCGAAGCACGTTCGAGAGTAGCGATTGCGAGTAGCGAGTATCACAGCGTATGGATCACACACCTCTATAAATGCTATGAAGGGTTTGCGATTTGTTAGCGTGTTGAGATAAATGTGCATTGTGAGTTGTGCGTGTTTATTAAAGCGAACAGCGAAAAAGCGTATAATCTCCAAAATCAAAACACATATAAATCCATAAAAACCACATAAAACACATAAAAGTCCACATAAAATCGAAGAACTAAGGGTTGCGGGCTCAGAATCGAAACACAAAAACACATAAAATTAGCGATTGCGGCTTGAAATCGAAAATAGATTCTCTCGGGTGATAGACGTCGACTACCCAAAGTGATTCGACTATTCTCAAGGGCTTCGAGTACACGCCTTAGCCTAATAGACTGTGCTCTCTCACCGACATATGGTGAATGGCACGCATCCTTTCGGTTATTCGCGTAACTCGAGTCATTGGAATCCATCGGGACTTTGGTGAGAGTTTTGTAAAACCAAAAATAGGGAGCGAATAGGTCATTAAGATTCGGGTTTCACCCCTAACTTATCGACTGTATTCCTATTTGTGTGATAGAATCGCGAGATTGAGAGAGAGATCTGCGTCGAAGTATGGATTTCACTCCTGATTCAATGCAAATTATCGTGTTTATAGTAAAAATGTGCGTTGGGCGAGCGATTTAGTCGAGAGTTTGCAGTTTTCACTCCTAATCTCGACCCAATCATTCATTTTTTTTCGAAAATTGTGTGTGTCGTGCTTGCCTTAGGAAAGGCAAAGTGATGGTGTTTCAGCCTTAGGAAAAGTTGGCTTTACGCTAAGCTGTAGTATGCGATGTTCGCGCAAGAACGAGTTCGAGAGAGCATAACAGAAATAGGCTCGTGCAGAACCCCTACTGGGTTTGCACAAGGCGGTCTGTTGGTACTTAGACTATAGACTAGGTCGTTTCTAAGACATCGACCCGAACTAGGTCGAGTCTTGCCTAATTCCCTATAGTTATGCCTCTGATACCAATCTGTCACACCCTAACTGATGGCGGAAACGTCGGGATGGTCATCCGGTCGGATGTCCATTCGATCGAAAGGTCCTTCGATCGAAGGACTTCTGTGAGTTGGTTTTCTGACTTTCGTTTCGTGCGTTGAGCGTTGCGTTGCGTTTAATCAAATTGTGAGTAAGCGATGCGATAGTATTACACATTAGTTACACAAATAACATAACTCCTAAAAGATACAAAAAGTAAACTTGCGTTTCCAGTTCGCGATGAGATTGTGTTACGATAGAGTTGCGATTGCGTTTGTGATTAACAACTTTAACATAAATAAACATGCACAAGTAACACATAATGGCACAGACACACATATAACACTAATAACGGTAACTATATAGCGTTAAGTAGATTAGCGTTTTAACTGCGTTTATCGCATTGTTACTTCACAAATCACCAATCGTAAACAAAATAACGGTAACTAACATACATTGATTATCAAGGTTCGAGAGTACAAGCAATAATCAAGCAAGAAAAGTCAAATTTGATTAGCAATCTTTTCTTTCTTTGACTTTGACTTGTACTTTGACTTCAAAAAGTCGGGTTGTTACAAGGTTCCTCTATCTATATATATATATATATATACCTTTATAAAGCATTTTATGTGTACAAAAATGTAATTTCTCCCACAATTTTTAAGACGCCATTCCAAACTCATGTTTTGTTTCCCCAATTTTACACCTCCTCTCCCAAATCTGCCCCCATTCAATGCACTCTTAATGTTTCCTTCAAACAAAACCCCTTTAAATTGAAGAACAAAATGAAACGGTGGAGCAATTAATCATGCTATTGAATCGTTTGCCTTTTCTATTTAGGGTTGTGAAGAGTCTCCGTCCTCTGCATCTCATCCAAAAGGGAATGTCAGGTTTCTTCGACGTGATTCCCAACTATATCGAAGGTATTGTTCTTGCATTTTGTTTTAATTCGACTGGTTAATCGGTTGTAATGTTGTTGTTAGTGTTGATTTGTTTACATTTTAATATGTATTTTGTTAGGAATCTGCATAAAGATATTAGTTTAATGCTATTAGTTGGATGATTAGGGTATAAATTTGGTACATTATGCTGCCGTTGGCGTTTACGGTTACCAGAAAAGCATCGAAGAATGTCCATATGAATGAATTTGGGGCTGGGTTTTGTGTGATTTTTAGGGCTACGTTTCTTCAAGGAGAATTTCACATAAAGATTAAGATGGCAGCTGAAAAGTTTCACGTTCAAATACCTGTTCATCCAAATATTTCTTACATGTCTTCTCCTGCTCCTCCCATCGCGATCAGTTATTCAGTGGTTCTTCTTGAAGGATAGAAATTGATCAGGAGAAATTTCGCCACACTCAGTGTTGCCACTGGTTAACTTTCTGTACTTGTTCTCTCCCTCTATCTCTTTATGGTGATAATCTCAACATCAGAACTCCAAGGGAGCCATCAATTCACTTGTTGTCGATCATGATATTTTTTGGAGCTCCGATCATCCCGGCATCGACCTTATTGTGAGTATATTGATCTATTTAGTTCGGATCATTTCAGATCTTATATTTGTTATTATGAATTTCGATTGATTGGATAGTTGTAGTGATTTGAAATTTTGTTTGTTTTTGCTGATTTGATATTGAACGATTTGTTCCCCGTTGCCGATGAAGCGGAATTTGTGGAAGTTTATAGAAAAAGAAATTTGGTGCCGCTCCACAAGTGCATAAACCGATTTTTGTCCAATAATAAACACTTACACGTTTGATGTCAGGTAATGTGTCATTTGTTAGCAAGTTGAGGTTTAGAAATGAATGGATATAAAATATAAGTAGTCCGGGGGGTGTTGTTCAAAAGTTGATAGGGATCCTATGTGGCTGTATTGTGAAAAAAGATTTGCAGAAATGATGAAGAAATACAACGAAAGGTGAAGAAGAAGCTTTATTCTGCACATTGTGCAATGCCAGAGGTATCGTTAACATTTGCTGACATATTTATTTTTATGTGACTGTTTATGTATGGGCAAATTGGTTTGAGAATTCGCATGCTAAGTATAAATTTGGATTTTTTTTGTTATTGTTATCTAGGTGATCAATGGAAGCAGCCTCTCTATTCCTATGGGGTAGAGGTAAGGCTGTCTACATCTCACCCTCCTCAGACCCTACCTTAGCTTTGCTATTGGTGGGATATACTGAGTATGATGATGATGATCTAGGTGATCAATGATTAAATCAATGAGTAATGTTTCACTTCATTTGTGTCAGATCTTAATTAATGCGTGGGTTTCCATCGTTTGTCTACGGTTTGAACAAGTCAAGTCAATGCATTAGTCATTTTTTTAGTTTACCATTTGACCCATTAGAACCAAAATGACTTTAATCAACCAATTTATAAGTAAACAGGTCGAAACAAATGACATTCAATCATTTCACATTACAGGAGGAACCAAGTTTCTGTGACCTGTTTGACAAGGTAAACATTATGAATTAAGTAGGATTACCAAGTTAAAAGATGTAAAAATGAGTTGTCTAGGTAGGCTTCATTTGATATTTAGGATTATATTATTAAGCTTTGTTATTGACTATAAATCTTCCCTTCACATTCGTTTCAGTCGTAGAAGACTTTTATAAAGTTTATGGTGTTTTGATGATCAATTAGACTGCTGGTAGTGTTGAACTTAATGAATTACTTGAAATTGTTGAATGTAACGAAGAAAAGGGTTATAGATTGTTGAGATCTTTGTATTCATGTATGTTAGGGCGGAAGCTGCAGCACAAAGGCCGCAGTTTGCTGAAGGCGAATTTTTAAGGCCGCAACTGCAGTTCGGGCAGAAGTTGCAGTGTATGACTAGCTTTTTGTCGACACAGTTACCTGCAGAAGTTGCAAGTTCATTGAGAAGCAAAGTAGTGCTTTTTGTTTTATCTTTTTATGCAAGTTTAATTGTGGCTTTTTTTCCTATATCATTCCATCCATGATATCATCATCATTTAGATTAATAAAAGAGAACCAAGTTTGGTTTTGAATGATTTCTGTCATCGACTTGTTTTTTTTTTCATGCATCTTTTTTTTTCAACAAATATATTTTAGAGTAATATTTGTTGATTAAATAGTAAACCCTGTATTTATATTTGTTGTTATCAGCCAGATATATACAACTTAAGTTAAGAATTTTCTCACTTATATCCAAGCGAATTGGCCAGTTTGATGTTCAATACGGTTTAGTTTTTGTGGTTATTGTCGAATTTTGTTTCTATTTTGATTTTGTGACGGGACTGGTGCAAAGTAGTTTTCTTAATCTCGACTTCATGGCACATCATCTAATACACCTAACATAGAAGTTATTTTTTTATAACTAACTAGGTTAGAATCCCATGTTTTATAACTAACTCGGTTTTCGTTAGGGTTAGGGTTCAAAACTGAACCGAACCGAATTGGCTCGTGCAACCCTTAAAATAATCTAAGTGGTGTGCTCCCGCCGCATCGCGCGGGCACCCTACTAGTTAACACTATAAATTACGAAATGGGTTCCTGGGAACCCCCTAATTAGCTCTAGATCCGCCCCTGAGTAAAATCTTCAGTTCGTACATTTTGTACGTTAAACTTATTTGTATTTGATCTTTTGTCTTCTTTTAATATGGCTGAAAGGTTTATTTTTCAACTCATGCTGAATGGTTTGTTAGAGACCAACTTATATGATATCTTATAGGGAAGTGACTTAAGTAATATCGTAGGTTTTCAGATCACATGGTGATTTCCAACATATGGTGGTTTAACAAACCTTAATAGTTATTTTTGTAATGTACTATTGAGTCTATGGCTCAAATGTGATCCAGATAATTAGCTTTTAGTTGCCTAATAACCTTCATATTTGATTAATTACAACAAGTGGTTTAACCTTTTGATTATTGTTCATCAAGCCTTTTTGTCATTTTCTATGTTGTGTATCAAATTTGTTTATTCTTGTGGCATATCAAGCCTGTGTATTGTTGTGCATCAAACCAATATAATAATATATTGTTGTACATCAAGCTTGTGTATCTTTGTCGGTGATGCATCATAAACTTATGTCAGTAAGGGCCAAAACAAGTAATGTCATAAAGGGTGTTCCATTGACAAAAACAAAGCTTTTAACACCTAGATTTAGAATGGAAAGTTCTTGGATTCAAGTCACATAGACGACATTCATCCTCGATAAGATGATCATTTATTAGGTTTGCTTTGGAATATATTTATATCTTTAAGACTATGGGGTATATAAGGGCTTGAGTTGGGGGCATTGCTCGACACGTGGCAGATGTTGGCTTCATCAGTCCACACCCAAAAAAGTGGGGTGTGAAAGTGGTGTGGCCAGGGCGGCATTGTGGAAGGAGCAAGCCAAACGATCATCAACAACCAGCCAACCATTACCAGACATGTCACCCCATGCCAGCGCCACACGCCAAGCAGTATTGCCACGCCAAACGGACAACGTACACCAAAACACCAACCAAGGGTGGAATACCCGGTGTTGAAAGGTCATCAACACCCAAAAGTCACGCACATACCCAGCGTTCTAAAGAGAAGCTTTGTTGATGCTATTAAACAAGCCTAGATCTAATAGTTATTTCGCGTCATCTAACGTCTCACCCTCTTTTTTGTCCTCTATTAATTTTGTCCCTCCGATGAGATCCAATACATATGTCTAATAAGTCCATCATGTATAAGGATATTTGCTATTAAAGCTATTAGATTAGAGATAAGCGAATGACTCGAACATGATAGAAAACCTAGAATATTTGAGACAACTATTTGGATATGAAATCAAATATTTACTTTAGCTTCTTACCTACAGTAGATTTTTTTGTTGGTCCACGTGGCCTAACCTCATTGGTCACAATTTTTTAAATCTTTTAACTTTTCTTTATTAGGGTGCTAAACGAGTCGTGTTGGCGGGTTTAACCTGACCCAAACCTGAAAATTTTACACGAACTCGAACCGAACCTGAAAATCGTATCATACGTATGAACCCGAACACAACCCGAAGTTTTGTGGGTTGACCCGAACATGACCCGTTCAACCCGATTTTTTTTTCTGAAATTAATATATTAAAATTAAAATTTACTTAAAAAACACAAATGTATAAAACACAACTATATTAAATTATAAAATCTTATGTTAATTTCTCTTTTTAAGTTATAATTACGGGATAAAATACACAGCTCATTTAATTTGTAACATAAAATAAGTTATAAAAAATAAAATATAATATAAAGGTGTTAAACGGGTCAACCTGCCAACCTGATCGGGTTGACCCAAACCCGACCCGTTAACTTAAACGGGTTCATGGGTTCAACCTGAAACTGACCCGAACACATCTAGACTAAACCTAAACCCGCAAATTTCGTGTTAGCTTGTTCGTCTCGTGTTTTCAGGTCGTGTCCCAAATTCATACCCTTACTTTTCATCAATCTTCATAGTTCATAGACTCCGCGGCCTGTTTTCTATCTTTCTTACACTAAATCTCAGTGGTCTTTATCCAAAAAAAAAAAATCTCAGTGGTGGCCACGACTTTAAGAAGCAGCGATTCAGTCTCGGTGGTGACGACGACTTTGGGAGTGAGCCGATTTATTAAAATCATATATTTATTATAGATATTTATTTGAGGCGTGTTTAAGATTGAATGTAAGGTAATTTTGATAATTACTCTATGAGTAGATAATTACGAAAATGTCACCACATTTTTTACCTTTTTCATGTTTTTCACATGTTTTGTACGATATGACTATTTGTATTTGATCTTTTGCCCACATTTTAATGTTCATCTATATTTTTCAACAAAAGGCACACTTAATCCCAAAAGAAGAAAAAACTTTAGAACATGATTCTCAACTACAACAAACTTAGGTGGCGTTTGGTTCGCAGAATGATTTGGAATTGGAATTGGAATTGGAATTTGTATAGGAATTAGAATTTGAAGGAATTGGATTTGGAATTTAAACATTTCAATTGGAATTGGAAATTGTTGGAATTGGAATCTCAATTCTATTTTTGTTGTGTTTGGTTGTAAAATGAATTAGAATCCATCACCCCGGCACCCACAACCACCAGTTCGGGTCGAAACGGTTCGCGTCGAAGCGGTTCGATTTGAAACAATACGGGTCAAAATGGTTTGCATCGAAACGGTTCGCCACGAAACGGTTCGATTCGAAACGGTTTGGGTAAGAACAGTACGGGTCGAAACGGTTCGATTCGAAACGGTATGGGTCGAAACGGTTCACGTCTAACCGTTTCGAGTCGAAATGGTACCGGTCGAAACTATTCGCGTCGAAACGGTACAAGTCAAAACGGTTTGGATCGAAACCAGTATGGGCCAAAACGGTTCGAATCGAAACGGTACGGGTTGAAACGGTGCGGGTCGAAACGGTTGAAGATTCCAGTGAATTTACTTTAATTCCTTTACATACAAGAAAGATTTTGAATTAATTTAGTTAAAGGAATCTAAAGGAATTCACGCCTAATTCCAATTCTAATTCCAATGTCAACCAAACACATGAAGATTGGAATTGGGATTCCAATTCCATCAAATTCTGTAAACCAAACATTTTAAGAGATGGAATTCAAATTCCAATTCAGTTAAATTCCATTGAATTCCTGCGAACCAAACGCCCCCTTAAGTGTAGGCGGGCATAGGAATTCCCCTTGATTGGAGGAGAGGGGCGGCAAGGGGAATAGTGCCAGGCACCTGCCTGGCACTCCCCTATTGGCCCAACAAATTTACGATTTCATCCCGCTTTAAAATTACGATTTTGCCATCAGTTCAAAATTACGTATTTTCCCCCACTTAAAAATAAATTTAACCTTTTGCTCCTAACTAAATATTTCAATTTTGCCCCGTTTCAATTCACAGTTTTGCCATTAGTTTTTTCCCTTAAAAATACGATTTTGTCATCAGTTCAAAATTATGTTTTTACCCCCAGTTCAAAATTATATTTTTATTTACGCTTTTGCTTCCAGCTAAAAATTCCAATTTTGCCCTCAGTTCAAAATTACGATTTTGCCCCGTATAAATTTATAGTTTTGCCATTAGTTTTTTTCTCACAGCCAAGTTACGATTTTTGCCCTCAACTTAAACTTACATTTTGTCCATCGTTTTTGTTTGTTTTCCTGGTGGAATTACAATTTTGCCCCCAGTGTAAAATTACAATCATGCCGGCTGCTTCCTTGCACTCCCCCATTGGTCCATTTAATTTACGATTTTATCCCTGAAATAAAATTATGATTTTTTGTTTCCCTCATTTTGTTTCTCGTAAAAGCCACTTCCAACAGAAAGTGGATATTTTTCCAAAGGAAAAAGAACATTTCAAGATACTATTGTCTTACCTTGGTTGTGACGAGAGTTGGGAAAACCTTGTACAAAACCAGATCTGCACCCCATTGCTCCTAACATCGAGTGGCGAATTCAAACAAATGTAGATCTGAAGGCTTCTAGATCCTTTAATCCCACAAAAAGCCTTAATGAACTTGGATCTGAAGAGTTTTTCAAGCAGAATTTGTGTATGGATCTTATGAAAAAACACAGATCTAGAATGTTTGCTAGAGAATAGCAACAAGAGAAAAGGAACACAGATCAATGGGGTTTCTCCATTCGAAGATCGAGAGTGTGACTAAAGAACACAGATCTGAAGATCTGAGGATAGAATGAGATGTGATCAACAAATGTATATCATATACTCGGTGGGCGCCAATGAAGAAACAAGGGATCACCGCCGGGATGATTGGACCGCTTTCTCTGTGAGGGTGAAGAATCTCACCTTGTTCTTCCTCTTGAACCTAGATCTGCAATGGAGAAGACAAGAAAGTGGAGCTGTAGAGATGACTGGTAGGGGAAAGAATCCCCTGTTTTCAGTAACAAAAGTGTGGCGGCTCCATATCTTGTGCCTTAATAATGAGGTGAACACCTCTTTATATAGGAGATATGGGCCTCCCCTAACCTCAATGGGCCAGGCCCAGTTAGGGGTTGTCCAGTTAGGGGTTATCTCTACAAGCCCACAACCTAGTGTAGTGTAAACTACAACGCGCTAGGCTTCGCGGGTTAGTACGCAATAATAATAAATATTATAATAAAAGGCGATAAGTAACGGATATGTCCGGTCGTTCGGGTTGGGTCTAATACCATACCCCATCACGCCCTTAGTTAAAAATTACGTTTTTCCCATCGTTTTAGTTTTTTTAGCAAAACTATAAATGTTTTTTGTTTTAATTTGTTTACTCGATTTAATTTTTTTTCCTAGCAAAATTATAGTAGTATTTTTTTAGTTGGTTGAGAATTATTCAGCTATCGCTCGCAACACAGGCGAGGCATCAACTAGTTTACTACAAACCGAAACTCCAGGGTCCATTTCAAAACTCCCATCCATCCTAAGAGCATTCACATTCTAACCATCAAATTATGTGAGGAGGGGTTTTTATATTATAAAGGGTATAAAAAGTGGTTGTGAGTAGAGGAGAGAGAAAATGTTACTGTTCATCTGTATATTTGGGGGGTCACTGTTCACCCGTTATAATTTTTTAATATATTTTGAAAGTGATTGTGAGTGGAAGCGAGAGAAAAATGTAATGATAATATTATTTAATTGAAAGGAGAGAGAAAAAATATTTGTTTTTAGTGGAAATATATTTATATAGGAGTTGTTTTTTAGTGGGATGTATGTATAATTTGATGGTTTGGATGTGAATGCTCTAGGCACCATCTTCACACACACTCACACTCACACTCACACTCACACTCCAAATCCAAACTCACACACACACTAACTCCCTCCAAAATTACCATCCTACCCCAACCCCAATGGTGGAATCCCAATCCTACACCACTCGCCGGAGCAGCAACCCCAGATTCGAAACCACCATCCCCATCCCCATCCCCACCACACCCACCAACGAAGTCCGTTTTGGCACTTCTTCCAACATCTTCACCACCACCACCATCCTCCCCCCACCAATCCTCACCACCCTCATCATCCTCTCATGGTACCTCTCCAACATCGTCGTCCTCCTCTTAAACAAATACCTCCTCACCTTCTCCTCCTTCAAGTTCCCCATCTTCCTCACCATGCTCCACATGCTCTCCTGCACCTTCTACTCCTTCATCTCCATCCACTTCTTCCACCTAGTCCCATTCCAACACATCTCTTCCAAAAACCAACTTTCCAAAATCTTCTTACTCTCTGCTATCTTCTCTTTCTCAGTCGTTTGCGGCAACACTTCACTTAAATACCTCCCGGTTTCCTTCAACCAAGCCATCGGCGCTACGACGCCGTTTTTCACTGCGATATTCGCCTTCCTGATTACCTGGCAGGGTGAATCTATTCAAGTTTATCTTGCTTTATTACCGGTTGTGGTTGGGATTGTTATTGCTTGCAACAGTGAGCCGTTGTTTCATTTGTTTGGATTTATGTTGTGTGTCGGTTCGACGGCTGGTCGGGCATTGAAGTCGGTTGTGCAAGGGTTACTTCTAACGTCGGATTCGGAGAAGCTGAATTCGATGAATTTGTTGTTGTATATGGCGCCGATGGCGGCGGTGATATTGCTGCCGATTAGTTTGTGTATAGAAGGGAATGTGATGGCGAAAACGGTCGAGAAGGCGAGGACGGACTCGGTTTTGGTGTGGTTGTTGGTTGGGAATGCGACGGTTGCGTATTTGGTGAATTTGAGTAATTTTTTGGTTACGAAGCATACAAGCGCGTTGACGTTGCAGGTGCTTGGGAATGCGAAGGCTGCGGTGGCTGCAATTGTGTCGGTTTTGATTTTTAAGAATCCGGTGACGGTTTTGGGGGTTTCGGGGTTTGGGGTTACGATAATGGGAGTGGTCCTGTATAGTGAGGCTAAGAGGAGATTGAAAGTTACAGCTCATTGACAGGTTATAACTTAAAAGTATCGATCAGTCACGCGGTTGTTCATGTGATTTATGACTTTAACAGTTCAATGTGTTAAAGTAAAGAACATAATTCGATTCGATTACATAACAGGATAAGGTCAGTTTCGGTTTCTTTTTTCAGATCTGTGCTTTATTGCTTAGGTTGTAATACTAATTATATGAAAATTCTTGAAATTGTTTCATTTTTGTTGTTGTTTTTGTAGAAAGAGGAATTAGCAACATTGTTTAGTTTGTTTGTTGACTGTCTGTTTACAGTTCTGATTCATGTACTGAATTATTATCATATTAATTGATATTGATTTGTGTTTTCTGCATAATTAGCAGCTTCTGAATGTTTTTGTTTTGAGTGTGTTCTAATTCAAGTTTACTTGTAACCGAATGCATACATTTTGGCATGATGCAAGTATATGGCTATTTAATGATTTTTAAACTAGTCGGCTAATTACCTAAAGTCCCATCATTAATAGCTAACACGAGGTTATCGGTTATGTACCTCTTTGATATCCATTAAAATTAGGGCAAACAAATGAGCGGGTTGGTAATGGGTCAATATGTCAAATTGAGCGAGTTAAAATGGTCCGCTTAAAAAGTATTAAGTTTAGTTTGGGTCAAAAAATATGTTCTTATCAAGGTGTGTTTGCCTTGAAATGTGTCGCTTTAGAAGAAAAGTAGGAAAATGGTTCACCTGCTATATTTTCTTTTATAGTGGAGATGGTCATAGAGGCGGCGAAGATGATGCTAGATAAGATGGTGGCAACCGAAATGGCTGTGGTGATGGAGACGACGGTGGAGGCGGAGACAATGAGGATGACACTTGTGGGTGGAGCTAAGACATAGTATGCACCAACAACTAGCTTTAAATGAAGGTTAAAGGTGTTTTTTTAACAAGATATTAGACCATCTATTTAAATAATCTTAGAGCTTATAAAATTGCTCTAAATGAAGCTTAAAGGTGTTTTTCAACAAGATATTAGACCATCAATTTAAATAATCCTGAGCTTTGTAAAATTTATAACACATAGCGTAACAAGTTATTTATTAGATGGAGTCGTATAGACTTGGTAAACTTAGTTTAAAAAAAATAATTTGCTTAATGCTTATTTGATTTAAATTGATGTGGTGGCAAAATTTTAAAAACAAGTTCGACTGGAATAATTAACGTAGTTATTTTAACCAGTTTTTTTAAGATTTGACTAATGAATGAATATAGTATGAATAAATCTTCTTATGTGAATATATACAATGTGAAGCTTTAACTATAAGTTAATCTTTTGAGAAAGAAATATCTAAATATTTTCATAAAACAGTTCATGGCGTCGTCATCTTGTGTGTATACTCAACGACTTACAGATTAAGAAACCTTAACTTTAAATCGAGCGGCGGGTTTCACTGGAAGCAGTCTCTCTATTCCTACGTGGTAGAGGTAAGACTGACTAGTGAGATTTAGTGAGTATGATGATGATGATGATTGACAACTTGGACCACCAATCCTTGAAACGTACAAAAGGAAACATCTTTTAGCCACACAAAAACCGTGTTGGCCACGACTAAAATGGTCAAAATAGGATCAGCTTCCTGACATTTCAAGTTAGACTCAACTAGTGAACCTTATATAACATCACCTTCTCTCTTGATAGTTCATCCTCCCATAATTTACAAAACAACTACAATGTCTTCCTCCATCTCCAAAGCAACCCTCAACCAGTGTTGTAAAAGTCGCTAGGCGGTCCCTAGTCGGCCGACTGGGGAGTTGGGAGTAATCGGAGTACTCGGAGAGTACTCAGGGAGTACGCGGACATGGTAAATATAAAGAAAATTAATTTTTATATATTATTTATGTGTTAAAATAAGCATAATTCATGTCAACTGGGTATAATTTAAAATGAAACATGTTTAAAGTTCAAATATTCTGAATACAAGTCCGACTAGTCTGAGTACAAGGCCGAGTAGTCCGAGTACAAGGCCGAGTAGGCCGATTTTGACCGAGTTTGACCGATTAAAAGTCAACAAGCCACGTTGACCGCTTAGACCGACTAGGCCGACTAGGCTCCGACTAGGCCGACTAGGCTCCGACTAGGCCGACTAGGCGCCGACTAGGACCGAGTACTCCCGAGGCCGACTAGTTGAGACCGCCTAGGAGGAAGTCGCCAAGGTGGAGGTCCGAGGGCCGAGTACTCGCCGAGTACTCGGCCGAGGAATCCGACTTTTGCAACACTGCCCTCAACTGCCAACAACTCTATCGTCTAACATACCGAATCCTCAACATGAATTCCCTCCATTTCATCCTCATCTCCCTCCTCTTCCTCCCCCTCGCCTTCTCTGCCGTTGCCGCCGTTGAACTCTACTTCTCCTCCCCAACCAAATTCGACCCATTCAACCTCATCCTCTTCAAAACCATAATCGCCTCTTCTCAAAATCTACTCACTCTAAAAACTCTAATTACAATTCTCACATTCATCTGCTTCATCGTCCTCCCCACTGTCGCGGGCATAGCTTTAATCACCTTTAGCACAAACCTGGCCATGCAACGTAAACCTCTCACCTTCTCCTCCACTCTCAAATCGCTCAGGCGTTCATACACTCCTCTACTCTACACAGTCATGGCGGGTGCAATAAGCGTAATCATCCTTTTTCTCGCGTTTACCCTTTCCTCAATCGCAGTCAACAAAGGAGTTAAAGCGTTAGGGTTGGGTTTAGATATATACGTTGTTTTTTCAACCTTTGTAAACTTGATCGTTTCATGTGGTTTAGCATTCACTATATTATTCTTCATAACAATATGGGGATCAGCAGCCGCGATCACAGTGTTGGAATCAAAATCAGGATTCAAGGCTCTACAACAAAGCGTGAATCAATCAACCGAGTTTCGACGCTACTCGTTTTCCATAGTGTGCTTCACAGGATTGGTAGGCAGCTCAGCGCTAGCGTGTTCGGCCGTTCTCCAAGTTTCAGGACGACCGGAAGCAAACTGGATCATGATTGTGAAATTCGGAGCCATTTACTTGACAACATCGGTGATGATTTTGATGTATGTGGTGGGGAACACGGTGTTGTATGAGCAGTGCAAGGTAGCGAGTGGGGAAGAGGTTGCAATGACGGCGGTGAAAGGGGAGGTTTCTGGCGAGTATGTTAGGCTGGTTGTGAATGATACAGAGAGTGAGGTTGTCCATGAACTGGTTGTGAATGATACAGAGAGTGAGGAGTACGTTAATGGAGGTTTTAACTATTTGTGGTGTTTTTTAGCATTTGTTTGGGTAATTTTACTTTGGGTGCCAGTTGTTTCATACTGATATGATTTATTAACTAGGTTTATCACCTGCTGCAATGCGGCGGGGATCGATTATAGATGTATGATAGTAAATGAATGCCCAATACTTGTTACATTAAGTTGTTGAGTTTCATTCACATCGTCTACCCTATCTACCTATTCTATACACGCAAATACCTATTCTATACAAAATATTGTTGTGTCAATTTGTTTACAACTCATCTTATTGTTAGTATCAACTTACATGCAAATACCTATTCTATACAAAATATTGTTAGTATCAATTTGTTGTACAAAAGATGTTTCCTTTTGTACGTTTCTAGAGGACTATTTTATAAACACCCAACTACAAAGGCCATATGCCACAATATTAGATCATGATTCATGTGTACATCTAACCAACAAAAATACCAAAACATCTCTTTAAGATCTTTTTATACGTCAGTTAGATCCTTTTTTCTTTAAATCAAATTTTTTTTTAAATGAACTTCATTAAACACACACCTCCTACCCGGGAAAGGCAGAACACAATACTTTGTTGTGGTAAAGAATCATACTTTGCTGTGGTAAGCAATGATGGTCTACTTTTCAGATTTCAACGGTCAAAGAGTCAGTCAGCACAATTGTAACACCCCGTGTTACGAAAGTCAAAGTCAAGATTGAAGTCAAAGTCAAGATTGAAGTCAAAGGGAGACAAGATTACTAATTGCGATCTGTCACCCCTTGCTCAATCCCTGTTTTGACTTCTTTGACTTGTAATTAGTCTAATTTTATTATCGCTTTAGTTGTATTATGTGGAGTATCTATTAATAATCGCCTAGTAATCGGTATTTATCGCATGTTTAATCGATTTATCGCTTATCACAATCGCACTCGCAGCTCGAATTACGCATTCTGGGTATTGTTCTTGTATGTGTGTGTGCCCTTTATGTGTTATTTGTGCATGCTATTTATGTTGTTGTGGTGATTAATCGAAACGCAATCGAAACTCAATCGCAATCGAATCGCAAACGCTAAACGAACATTAAGTAAGGATGCTTGTATGTTGATATAGTAGTTGGGATTAAAAGTAATTTGAATAGGAAACTCCATCGCATCGCAACGCTCAACACACAATTCGAAATCGCAAAACACACCGCGCTGTGCCCTCCAATCGAGTAGCCAGCCGATCGAGCAGCCACCCGATCGGACTGCCATCCGATAGAGGTGCCACTCGATCGGGCAGCCACCCGACCAGGGTAACCACTCGATCGACCAGCCCCTCTTCACCCCTTTCCTTTTATGGTAAGCTTATAAATACCCCCTGTCAACATCAAACTTACCATTTCTGGCACATCTCGTCCGACCAGCACTCCCTCCCCACTTTTCTTCAGATTTCTCGCGATTCTTATAAGTTTTCTATCTAAATCTTGTACTTTCTTAATCTACACGCACTCCTACACCCTTCTATCTTTTGAATCTTAACTTTTAACCGTGAAATCACTAGATTTGAGGTGTTCTAGGATGATGTCATCATGGTGTTCTTGTGAACCTCATGTTTTGGCTTCAATCCGCCAAGAAAAACTTAGATCTGAACGATTTCCACATAAATGAACAAAGATCTTTCATAGATCTAAACATAATTAAGGTGAAAAGGATTGAAAGATCGTTTTACAACTTTCTTTCAACTCTTTTACACTCAATGCACTTAAAAACCGATAGAATCGGAGCTTGGCCTGATCTTCTACTCATCCTTGTGGTCGTGTTGGTTCAAGATCTGGATTCTATCAACGAGATTACCGATTTTGGGTTAAACATGGAACACCGTCTCGAACAGTTAGCTGATCGGATTTGGGTGATTCTTGTCCGATCAGGTTACTAAGTCGTGACGAGGTTTCTGTTGTATAAAAGGTTTCAAATCATCTCGATAAAACGACAAACTATCAAAATGACCAAGGAAGAAGACGATCAGGCCGACCAGGTTGGAGTGTCGCCCGATCGGACTACTGTCCGATCGGATTGTCACCCGATCGGGTTGTTACCCGATCGGCTTGCACCTTGGCCCACATTTAACTTTTAACTCGAACTTCAAGAGTTTACGAACACCGAACGGATTGTCGTCCGATCGGGTTGCCACCCGATCGACCGACCATCCGACTATGTGATGTTTTGAAACTTCAATACTTAAACAATTCTCAACATGTTCAATGCACCAGGGTTTCCACCAGATCGAACTACAACCCGATCGAGTGACAGACTGCTGTGAACTTGTTCTCGCTAAAGTGTCCAACCAATCGGATTGTCGCCCGATCGAACGGTTGTTCGATCGACCGACCTGAAAGGTAGGGATACTTCTATGTTTTCAAAATGCTACAATGAAAACTTCAAAAGACAAGCCATCATACACAAACACATCCATCCCAAACGAGGTAACAGTCCACTCGAACGGCCACCCGATCGGATGACCGTCCGAACGGATTGTCACCCGAACGACCGGCCATCCGATTGGATTGCCATCCGACCGGATTGCGGTTCGACCCACTGACACTTCACACCTTTTTACGCGCCGACTTTCGCTTATGTTATCAATAACTGTTCAGGCCATTATCAGCTCTAAGCGCTCCCTTCAATCCATTAATTCAATCGCTGTGAGTATACTCGATCCCTTTTTGCTTTAAACACTTTTGGGTGTTACATACGTTACTTATTCAAATCACATCGAACACACTACGCTATACTTTAACGCTAACCGTTACCGCATGTTATACATGACTTAATGAATGCTTGTTAGTTATGTTTACACATGGAATGCTGTCTACCTGCCTTAGCAACGGTAGTACTATTTGTTTGGACTCAGCACCTGTTCACTCAAGGGTTGTTAAGGACAATTTGTTACATGGCTTACAGTGGTGAGTGTGTATTACGAACTGCCTTGGGCAGTCAACCCGCAGTCATTGATATCGATAGGTTCATGTCGATAACTAACATGCTTCATTTCACTCTGTGTACGTGTTGGTTATGCGTAAACGATTTCGAACTCTATTATATCTATTAAACTTGTATGCTCACCTTTACACTATGTGTACTGACTTTTACTTTAACGTATGTGGCAGGTGCTTAGGATGTTTAAATGCTTTGCTTGCTATGAAATCGACGCTAGGAAAGGTCTAGAACAATAAACAAATGTCTGTATTTGAAATCTGAGTTGTCGAAACAAAACAATTTGACTAGATCTTGTCGGTAATAATTATGATATCTTTTATGACATGGTATGGGACATGTTGCTTTAAATAATTGGTAATTATAGTTGTTATGGAAACTTCTGGACAATCTGTTTCGCTCAGTGCCACGCCCCAATGTTTCCGCCATCGGTTGGGGTGTGACAGATTGGTATCAGAGCCATAACTATAGGGAATTAGGCAAGACTCGACCTAGTCCAGGTCGATGTCTTAGGAACGACCTAGTCTGTAGTTAGGAACCAACAGACCGACTTGTGCATATCCGGTAGGGATTATGTACGGGTTTACCTGTATTTCTCGCTACTCTCGCCCACGCTACACTATCACTGCACTCTAATTTCAAACATGAACGAGAGATTAAGTCGAGATTAGGTGTGAAAACCGCAAACTCTTGACTAAATTGCTTGATCTGGCCCGCATTTTTATCTATAAACACGAGAATTTGCGTTGAATCAGGGGTGAAATCCATACTTCGACGCATAATTCTCCTTTATTTTATCAAAACAGGAACGAAGTTGTTAAGTCAGGGGTGAAACCGGAACCTTGACGACTTGTTCCGATCTCTATTTGGTTTTACAACACTCCCACCAAAGTCTCGACGGACTCCAACGACTTGAAGTCACGCTGAAACCGAAAGGATGCGTGCCATTCGCCCAGAATCGAGGCGAAAGCACAGTCCCGAAGGTCAAAGTGTGCTCAGAAGGTCCTTGTGAATAGTTGAACCACTTTGGGTAGTCGATGTCTATCAGCCTAAGACAATCTATATTCGATTTCAAGCTCGCAATCGCTGATTTTTGTCGTTTTATGTGGATTTTATGTTTTTTTATATGGTTTTATTTTTATTTGTTAGCGTTTTGAGATATTATTGGTTTTGATCTAACGCTTCTTGCTCCGCTCATCACACAACACACTACACAACCGCTGACAAATTGCTACTACATGAGAAACGACTTTACGCCATGATGTTTGCTATATCATTCGCTTATACTATACTACTCGATGTGTATTCGCTAATCGCAACCGTTAGTCTCGAACACGCGAAATCTAAAAGATAAAGGAACACGATCATGCATATGGGAGAATATGTGCAATATAGGAAAGTGAATACGTGCAAATATGTGCTTACATGAACTATGTTCTTCTGCGCCTTACGTGCTTATGTGCTTCTATGCTTATGTGAATCTGTGATTATGTGTCTTTGTGTTTATGTGATACACGTTTCACCGTGTTCCTGAGCTTTAGTAGTATTAGACGTGTGAAGTGAGATCCGATTGTACTGTGTCTGAGATCCATGACGATGTCTGTTGCAGACAATGTCAACTAGACCCTCATCTGGACCCCGTCACCCACGTATCACTCATCAAGAACAGAGAGACAAACGCCTAGCTGCTATCGTCGCAAAGCAAGTAGCAAAGGTCATACCTCAGATTGTGAGTGAAATATACGAGAATGTGAGCAAATCATCCGAGGAGTCCAGAACCGAAGCTCCTAAAGCTACTCCCAAGACTGCTTTCAACTTCAAGCAGTTCAAAGCTTGTGGTCCAAAGGAATTTACTGGCGAAGATGGCCCAACGGCTATGTTTCAATGGTTCGATTCCGTCGAAGTCACCCTGCGCCAGAGTGGATGTCCTGAAAATATCCGCACTCTAAACGCTACCGGCGTCTTCCAGTCCCGCACACTAGACTGGTGGACGGCCGAGAGAAAGAAACGCGGGAATGACGCAGCCTATGAGCTGACATGGGAAGAGCTGAAGGCCATTATGATGGATGAATTCTGCCCTCCCCATGAACGCCAAAAGCTGGAGGACGAATTCTGGCATATCAAGCAGAAGGATGGAGAGAACGCAGCCCTGACTGCTCGCTTTAAGCAGCTCAGTATTATATGTCCCGATCAAGTGAAAACGCCCGACATGACAATCAAGAAGTACATTCGAGCTCTGCCAGACTGTGTTGCAGATTTTGTGCATGCTGCAAAACCAGCGACAATCGAAGAGACTTACCTGCTTGCCGCTGAAATCAACGACAAGCGCGTCAAGGCTGGTTTTTTGGATAAAACTTCAAAGAACCTGCACCAAGCTACCACCGCCGCACCAACCGCTGAAACCGCCACTGTTCAATCATCAAAGTCCTCACGCCGCAAGATGAAGAACAACAACAGCTCCAGCAACAAGAACTGTGCTGTCACTGCCACTGCTGCTCCACTCCAAGCCGTACCGGCTCAGCAGCAACCCCAGCATCGATCAGCACCAGTTATCTATGCACCTCCTGCAAAGCGTGCATACATTGGTCCCCACCCTGCTTGCCCCACATGTACTTATCATCATCCGGTGGGTATCGCCTGCAGATTTTGTGTGCATTGCAAAATGTACGGCCACTTTACCGCCAATTTCCGTACTGGTCCCCGACAAGCACCAGCTCAAGCCACTGCTCATCAAGCTCTGCTTCCAGCTCCTCAAGGCCAACAAGCGGCTCAGGCACCCGCGATCAACGCCAGAGTCTGCTTCGCGTGTGGTGATCCCAACCACTTCGCGAACATGTGCCCGAACAGGGTTGTGAAACAAGAGCCCCAACAGTAGTAGCCTCAGCAGCAGCAGCAGCAACAGCCTCAACAACAACAGCAACAAGCCGCCCGCACCAGAACTTTCAACATCAATGTGCGCCACGCCCAGGCAGACAACAACGTGGTCAATGGTACGTTCCTTGTGAATGATATTTATGCTTCATGTTTGTTTGATGCTGGAGCCGATAACTGCTTTGTGTCGTTTGAATTCGAGAAGCTCCTTAGTCGTAAGCGCTCCCATCTCCCCTCGACGTTCGATGTCGAAGTCGCCACCGGAAGAACCGTCGCCGTCAATTCTGTTCTTCGTAATTGTACTCTTGAGCTCAACAATCACGTCTTCCCAATCGATCATATTCCAATGCAACTCAGAAGTTTTGACGTCATAGTAGGCATGGACTTTCTTCGCGAAAATCATGCTGAAGTTGTGTGCTTCGATAAGATGATTTGATTCTCGCTCGCGAATGGTGATTTATTATGTGTTTATAGCGAACCTGCTTCGAAAGGCCTCAAACTCATGTCGTGTGTTCAAGCTAGCAAGTATCTCCGCAAGGAATACATAGCTTTCTTGGCTAATATTGTAGTAGCGGAGCAGGAAAAGAAAGGTAAACCGGAAGTAAACGCTGTACCAGTGGTTCGAGAATTTCCTAACGTCTTTCCCGAGGATCTTCCAGCACTACCGCCAAGTCGTGATATCGACTTTCGTATCGACCTCATTCATGGAGCGAACCCTGTTGTCAAAGCTCCTTACCGACTCGCTCCATCCGAAATGCGCGAACTCTCGAGTCAGCTTCAGGAATTACTTGACAAAGGCTTCATTCGCCCGAGCACCTCTCCATGGGGCGCGCCAGTCCTTTTCGTTAAAAAGAAGGATGGGTCGTTCAGGATGTGCATCGACTATCGGGAATTGAATAAGTTGACTATCAAGAATCGCTATCCCCTGCCTCGCATTAATGATTTGTTTGATCAGCTACAAGGTGCTACGTGTTTCTCGAAGATTGATCTACGCTCAGGCTATCACCAGCTACGCATTCAAGAGGAGGATATACCCAAAACCGCTTTTCGCACTCGATACAGCCACTATGAGTTCGTTGTTATGCCTTTTGGTTTAATCAACGCACCCGCGGTTTTCATGGATCTGATGAATCGCGTGTGTAAACCTTATCTCGACCGCTTCGTCATCGTGTTCATCGATGATGTCTTGATCTATTCCAAGTCGAAAGCCGAACACGCACAACATCTACGTTTGGTTCTCGAGCTACTCCAGGGGAATCGACTCTACGCCAAGTTCTCCAAGTGCGAATTTTGGCTGGAGAAGGTTCAATTCCTCGGTCACATTGTCAATAGTCAAGGTATCCACGTCGATCCCGCGAAGATTGAAGCCGTTAAGAGTTGGATTACACCGAAGAACCCGTCTGAAGTCCGTTCTTTTCTCGGATTAGCAGGCTATTATCGACGATTTATCGAAGGATTCTAAAAAATTGTTGTGCCGCTTACCGCTCTCATGCATAAAGACAAGCCTTTTGTTTGGGGAACTGAACAAGAGTCTGCTTTCCAAACCCTCAAGCACATGCTTTGCAATGCTCCCGTTCTCACATTGCCCGATGGAAACGACGACTTTATTATCTATTGTGATGCCTCGAACCTTGGTCTTGGTTGTGTCCTCATGCAACGGGACAAGGTCATTGCTTACGCATCTCGTCAGCTCAAGATCCACGAGAAGAACTATACAACCCACGATCTCGAGCTAGGCGCGGTTGTTTTTGCGTTAAAGATTTGGCGACACTACCTGTATGGTACCAAGTGTACGATCTTCACCGATCATAGGAGCCTACAACATATCTTTGACCAGAAGGAACTTAATATGCGTCAACGCCGATGGGTAGAACTTCTCAACGATTACGACTGCGAGATTCATTATCATCCTTGCAAAGCAAATGTCGTTGCCGACACTCTTAGCAGACGGAGTTATTTGCTCAGCATCCGTAATACCCAAGCCCAATATGATCTCGAAACCCTCATCCGCGAAGCTCAGCATGCCTGTTTTAATGAACGCACTCTGAAGAAGGAAAGAATCTACCACGATGGAGCCCAGCTGGTGAATAAGTCGAATGGGATATTCCACTTTCTGGACCCAATTTGGATCCCTAAGCGGACCAATTTGCGACAGATTTTGATGGACGAAGCCCACAAATCCTGGTATTCTATTCATCCCGGTGCCGACAAGATGTACCAGGACCTTCGCTACAAGTACTGGTGGCCGGGCATGAAAAGGGATATCGCTCTCTACGTAGGAAAGTGCCTGACTTGCTCGAAGGTCAAGGCTGAACACCAAAGACCCTCTGGCTTACTTGAACAACCCCCGATCCCTATGTGGAAGTAGGAAAGTATACCTATGGATTTCATAACGAAACTTCCGCGCACGCCATCAAGTCACGACAGCATCTGGGTTGTCGTTGACCATTTGACCAAATCTGCTCACTTTTTGGCAATACGAGAAGACTACAAGGTAGAAAGATTAGCCCAGATCTACACCGATGAGATCATTTGCCGACATGGGACGCATCGCGACATCATCTCTGACCGTGATGCTCGGTTTACCTCGCGTCTATGGGAAACATTTCAAGCGGCTCTCGGTACTACGCAATCTAAGTACCGCGTTTCATCCCCAGACCGACGGTTAGACTGAGAGAACGATTCGTACCCTTGAAGACATGCTCCGTTCGTGTGTCATAGATTTCGGTGGTAATTGGGATGCTTACCTGCCGTTAGTCGAATTCTCGTACAACAATAGTTATCATTCCAGCATTCAAATGGCACCATTCGAGGCTTTATACGGAAGAAAATGTCGGTCGCCAATTGTATGGCACGAGATTGGGCACTCGCAACTAACCGGTCCTGAGCTATTGCAAGAAACGACTGATAAAGTCCTCCAAATTCGAGACAATTTGTTGAAAGCTCAGAGTCGCCAGAAAAGTTACGCCGATAGAAGACGCAAGCCCCTTGAATTTGACGTTGGCGACTACGTACTCCTAAAGGTATCACCTTGGAAGGGTGTGGTCAGATTCGGCAAGAAAGGAAAACTAGCGCCTCGATATGTTGGACCTTTTAAGATTCTGGAAAGGATCCGAAAAGTCGTCTACTGACTCGAACTACCGGAGGAACTTAGTAATGTCCACCCGATTTTCCATGTGTCGAACCTCCGAAAGTGTCTGGCTGACCATGATCTAATTGTACCCCTCGATGACCTCCAAATAAACGAAACACTACACTTTGTGGAGAAGCCTGTCGAAATCATGGATCGCCAAACCAAGCAGCTCAGACGCTCGCGCATTCCTATTGTGAAAGTCCGATGGGAAGGTAAACGAGGCGCAGAGTTCACTTGGGAACTCGAAAGCGGCATGAAGGAAAAGTATCCCCAATTGTTTGTTACGGCTTCAGCCTAATTTCGGGACGAAATTCCCTCAACTAGGGAGCTTGTAACACCCCGTGTTTCGAAAGTCAAAGTCAAGATTGAAGTCAAAGGGAGACAAGATTGCTAATTGCGATCTGTCACCCCTTGCTCAATCCCTGTTTTGACTTCTTTGACTGGTAATTAGTCTAATTTTATTATCGCTTTAGTTGTATTATGTGGAGTATCTATTAATAATCGCATAGTAATCGCTATTTATCGCATGTTTAATCGATTTGTCGCTTATCGCGATCGCACTCGCAGCTCGAATTACGCATTCTGGGTATTGTTCTTGTATGTGTGTGTGCCCTTTATGTGTTATTTGTGCATGTTATTTATGTTGTTGTGGTGATTAATCGAAACGCAATCGAAACTCAATCGCAATCGAATTGCAAACGCTAAACGAACATTAAGTAAGGATGCTTGTATGTTGATATAGTAGTTGGGATTAAAAGTAATTTGAATAGGAAACTCCATCGCATCGCAACGCTCAGCACACAATTCGAAATCGCAAAACACACCGCGCTGTGCCCTCCAATCGAGCAGCCACCCGATCGGACTGCTATCCGATCGAGGTGCCACTCGATCGGGCTGCCACCTGACCAGGGTAACCACTCGATCGACCAGCCCCTCTTCACCCCTTTCCTTTTATGGTAAGCCTATAAATACCCCCTGTCAACATCAAACTTACCATTTCTGGTACATCTCGTCCGACCAGCTCTCCCTCCCCACTTTTCTTCAGATTTCTCGCGATTCTTGTAAGTTTTCCATCTAAATCTTATACTTTCTTAATCTACACGCACTCCTACACCCTTCTATCTTTTGAATCTTAACTTTTAACCGTGAAATCACTTGATAGGATCTGAGTTTGGATTGATTGTGTTTTACGTTTGAATTAAGATGAACAATGAACAAGTAGTGCAGCGGAATGTAAATGGAAACAAACTTTGCACACAATCAAACAGGAGAATTGCTTTCAACATACATTTTCAACAAAGAACGGAATGATTGAATTTATTTCATCAACAATTACAATGCATGCATGTAACAAACTCCCTCTCAGCCTGAGCTCACATTGATTTGTTCGTTCAGGAGAAATGTGGTGAAGAGCTAATAGAACAGTACAGGGTACTGTTCTATTTATTGGCACGGACAAACCACGGTGGCGTCTTTGCTGACGTCACCATGAAAGTGACATCTGTAAGTCCCGAAAACCGGATCTTTCAATGATATCAAACCTAATCTTGTGAGAGTGCGGAAACCAATCACAAGATGATTCAAGATAAACACGAAAAAACTGAAAATCAAAGAACAATACCGAATCACTTTCAACACTTGCACACGATTCTATTACTTGAAAAGCAAAACCGTCTAGTACAAGTGCTCACAACCAAATCGCCTCTCTCTCTAGCTCTCTAGAAGTTGTAACAATGAAGTTCCAACCCTAAAACAAGTTAGAAACTTGTTTATATACATAGACAAGCCCACTTCCCTACATGGGCTCCCCTTGGGCCTGCTTGGCCCACATGGCCTAAAGCTTGGCCCAAGTGAGCTATAAAGGTCCAGAACCTAATATAAACTAACCCGGTAAGGCCCAACTCGTAACCATAACCCGTTGTGTTAATTTGATGCGTCAGTCTCACACTTTAGGGCCTAACAATCTCCCCCTAGACTGATGCCATCAAATTGTCTTCATAACATGAGTTCAGCAACGTCTTCAATGAAGTCTATGGTTGTCGCTATGCTGCAGATGTTGTGGAAGTTCTTGACTTCTG
The DNA here is from genome assembly GCA_030545235.1 of Helianthus tuberosus. NCBI lineage: Eukaryota > Viridiplantae > Streptophyta > Magnoliopsida > Asterales > Asteraceae > Helianthus > Helianthus tuberosus. The sequence goes on from CM060360.1 coordinate 52,786,115, forward strand.
AACTCTCAGCACTGGGTCTCTTCCTTCAGCTCTTGTGGTTAGCTTCATATCAGGATCTCGATCAGCTTTGCTTGAAAATCTTGTGGAAAAGAATGTGAGAGGAGGATTCTCAACAGCTCTTTTCTTCTTCAGTTTTTTTTTCAAGCAGGTTCACATGTACTTCTTCAAATGTACTTTCACTGTCAGAAGGCGTCTCGTATCCGGTTCTTCTGACTCAGGTACATCTTATTGTTGTGATGCTTCATGCTTCTTCAGCAACTAACAGCATCTCAATCTTCATCAACCCGGTTTCTTGATTGAAATCAAGTTCTGCACATGCTCAGAAATTCATAAGCAAACATTTCTTATGCAACAGGGAGAGTACCATATGAACATTAGGTACATCCAAGTACTTGTACTCAGATTTCACAATTTAAATTCTTTCAACTTTTGATGATTAGTCAAATCTTCAAGAATGGTTATATTTTTAATTTTAAGAAAACACATAAACACTCTATTTTTGGGTTTTTAGTTTTATAGAAAAGCAAGACACTATTTTTGTATTTTTGAATTTTTCTAAATTTTTTTAATTTTAAGAATTAAAAACAAATAAAAACTCAAAATATATACAACTACCATAATATAATATACAATTACAATTGCAATGGGATCAAAATTCGTTCTCAGGCAGACTAAGGAACATTTTTCAATACGAGCCTAATCAAACTGGTCTATGCGATTGCCAATATGTTTGTCCACTTAAACTTTAAGGCTCAACTTTCAATTTTTCAACTTCGTGATATGCTTAAGGTAATATTATACTATTATACCTATGTGTCCCCTTCCAAGGCATACCCCCGCGATCAAGGTAAGCACAACGATTCATCGTAGCAGGTGAGTATATTGATGCCATCCTTTTTGATTTACAACGTTAGACCATTGGTGACAGGTCAATACTTTCGTACAGCAGAGCGACCAATGATTTTGTCCAACGAGGGCGAGGAAAATACCATTTTGGTACGAATTTGGCTCTTTGAGCATTTGGAATTTTCTCATTTTGAGATTTTATTCCTTAGGGTTTTTGTCCTCTTTGGGATCTTTTAAGATATCTTAACTGTGTCTAGGTCTGCATATAATCTGGATGCAACAGAAGGACAACCAAGATATCCTCGGATGATTCACCAATATAAAGACCCGAAACCTCAGATGTTGGCTATCTATCAACACAAGATTTAAGACCATAAAATCATACGCCGTTGGTATGTTACCCACATGGTACATAGTTCGTTATGTTTATATCACTTAGTATCTTTTATCATTTTGAGCGTCAAGCCTATCGACATATCGCAGTAGATCCTAGTCTTTTCAGCTATGGCACCTTACATGTGTTAGTCAAACCCTTTAACACGAACATTTATTTCACTTCCCATATCATGCAATATATCTTTTTGGCTTTTTCATTTTTCTAATGTTTTTGTATTTTTCTCATTTTCTCCCCCTAAAACAATACTTATATATACAGCAAACTCTTTTTGTATTTTTCTTTTCTGAGTTTTCTCCCCCAAAACTCTATATCTATCTATATGTCCCTCCCCCCTAAATTTGTGCATAAATCTTGTATTTTTGCGCAAATTTACCATTTACTAGAGAAATGACACTTTATATACAGAATAATAAACTAAAAAAGAGAAAAAAAATATTTTTGCTTAACCGTTCTGTCATCAGATTGAACACTAATCAATATTCAAATCAAAGTACTGAATTTAAACGGTACCTTTTGCTGATCTTATCTTACTTCTCTAATCTCCTCCAAAGGAAACATATCATCTGCAAAAAAAAATTGAACTTTTTGAAACAGTGAAATGTTACCCGTTTTTATATCTGGAACAACCGCTATCAACATTCCAGAGATTGTCAACAGCTCCTCCTTGGTTGTTCCTAAAAAATAAGGAGATTAGTAAGACATGGGTACCCAGGCCATCGTGGTCCTGGGATTTCCTGAAGCATGAAAATAAGATACTTCCTTCAAACACAAGTCCCCTTTCGTCTCAAGGATTGGAGACGTTGCTACTTTGGATTTGGGTTTCCAAATCTGTTTTGGTTTAACAAACGTGTTCGTTGCCTTCGGTTGAGCAACTTTAGCTAATTCAGGCTTGTTAGTTTTAGAAAAACGTTTTTGTTCTTGAACAGCCTTGCGTTTGTTTTTAGCAGCGTTCCAATCCCCGTCAGAAGGCTTAACCTTGGGATTCACATTCTTCATTGCCTTAGGTGAAGATACATTCATTGGCTTAGAACGATAGTTATCCTTAGGTGTAACCCTCTGATTTTGCATATAATATGGTACGTAGGGACGATGTGTGCAGTTTCGAGCAATGTGACCAGCAATGCCGCAATTGAAGCATGTTTGTCTTTTCATGTAGAAAGTATTCTGATCAGCTGGATTTGCTCTTGCAGGTCCTAAAGGACAAACCGGTCAATTTTGCGTTGGATGCGCCTGCACTTTACTTTTAGACAAAGACGAATTTGGGTGCTTGTATCTTCTGTTCGCAGAAGTCTTGTTGCTCTGAGCACCATTCTTCATCTTTTCTCCCTTATTGGAGCTTTCAATCACCTTGTCACGAGCCTTATGAGATTGTGATTGTCCTTGATGAGCAGACTTCTTATATCCTCGACTTTGATATGCTCGTTTTGGCTCCTTTTACGTGTTGTGAATCGGCTCACAAACACCAGCACAAGAGTGAATATTCGCATTTTGTTGCACGTTTGGGTGATGAACATAATTTCTAGCAATGTGTCCAGGAATTCCACAGTTGAAACATGTCTGTCGCTTCATTGTATGGAGATTCGGAGAGCCAGCAGCAGTAGCTGATCTGATGGGTCTAGATGATCGAGCTTGCTTAGCTTGCTTTGCTTGTGTTCCGTGTGCCTTTTCTGATTTCTTCTGTACCTGTTAATCAGAACTAGCACAAGCAGAACTAGCACAAGCATGAGATGTAGATGGAGAATGAGACTCATCCTTCTTACTGTGATCATCATCATTTTGAAAAGTCGGTGGTTCAGTTTCAGTTTTATTTTCAAAAACATTTGTTGATGACTGCTTGTTTATTTCAACATTCGTTTCTTTATCAATGGATTCTGACTCAGTTTTAATTTCAGAAGAAGTTGAAATTTCAGTAACACATGTTTCTTCAACATATGTATCAACGGTTTCCAATGGGGTCCCACTAGATTCAACATTAGGGACACCCACTGAGACCGATTCAGAAGAAGAATCAGTACATTCTTGATTTTCTTGAGAAGTAGTTTCAGTGGTTTCACTGAATGTATCCTGAGGGACCTTACCTGTACCACTATCATCAACTGAAGAGTTAGAAACATCACATTCACAATTATTAACTGAAGAAAATTCATCACCAGACTCAATGTTCACAGATTCAACACAACCATCATCAGTCTTGCCCAAAATATCAGGCCCATTAGACGCCAAAGAAAGAAATATACTAAAAATACTTTGTCCCAAAAGAAGATAAGGATTAGTTTCATCAAAACAATTTTTAGGTAAATCAGAATTTAAAGCTTGTTCTCCTCCAAGAGTGTCTTTACATTTCAAGTCTACCTTTTCTTCTGCACATGTAAACGATTTGTTAGGATCAACATTTCCTTTAGAGACAAAATTTATTGACGGGGCTGACTGTTTATTACCAACAAATCCGTTGTTGACTGATGACTTATCAGTTTTTGGTCCATAAGTCATCTTGCCCTCATTAATTAACTCCTCTTCCGTGAAAGGCATATAAGTATAATTATGATTGTATGGAGGAGGAGTTTTAGTGTATCCCAAACCAGCCCCTTTCTTTTCTTTGTACGCTAGTTGTATGTCGAAAATGTTCTTGACCAAATTACTAGAAGTGTCATACTTTTTAATATTAATTTCATTAACCTGATATTTCAACTTTAAGTCTTCTAGCTCTTTGGTCAAGTCACTAATTGTTGCTAGAGCATCTAAAAAATTACAATTCTTAGCGCTGAGATCTTCTTTGAACTGAATGATATCTTTTCTTTGGGCTTCAATTTTTTCTTTATAAAGTTTTTCATTTTTAACCAAAGTAAAGTTTTTATTTTTTATATCTTTATAATCTTGGATCAACTCAGCGTTATGTAACCGATATGCCTCAACTCTTTCTCTACACTCAGGAGTGCAAAAGACAGAAAGTATCTCTTCACGGAATGTCATAATTTCAGTGGGTGGTTGATACTTTTGTTCTTCTCCTCAAAACACAAACCAAACGAGAACCCGTGTGCTCGCTAACTCAAACACTTTGCACGCAATCGAACCCGCTTTCAGAACTGCACCTCGAAACCTGTCAAAACTTTTCACAACCAAACAAATTCACCTTTTTTTATTATATTATATATATTATTATTTTTAAGTAATAATTTATAAAAGTATACTTATTATTATTATAAAAAAACAATGATTATGTAATGATTGATTAATAATTATATAATGATTATTAATAATATAATCAATCTAAACCTAAACAAAACATACACCGTCACTGTCTTCTTCGTTTAAGAAATACTGAACCGAAACCCTAATTATTTTAAGTCATCCATCGGAAAATAATGGTTGGAGAAGACGGTGAAGGTGGTTGTCGTCGGAAGTGACGAAGCACGTCGATGACGATGGTGGCGGATGACGGTGACGGTGACCTGAGGTGGTTGAAAAGAAAGGTGATCGGAAGATGATGGTGGTCGGCGTATGATAGGAATTCCGAGAATGACCGGAGTTGCAGGTTGACGGAGGAGGACGACACTCGACTAAGATGATGATGAACGATGACCGGAGACGGAGTTTCAGGTTCCGTGGATGATTGTTGAGACTCAGATGATCAATGACTCGAAACCTTTGCTGATTGCGACTTGAGAACAGAAAGAGATGACTCGAGATCTCGGTTGCGACTCGCAACCGTGGTTGTGACTCGAGACTGTGAAAATTGATGATTCGAGACCTATGTGAAGTGATGTTGAAGACTCGAGACCGTGAAACTTGTGAGTCGAGACAGTGGTTTCGACTTGAGAAGAACGATGATTAATGAGTCGAGACCGGTGAGGATAACAGATATGAAGATGAAGAGTCGAAACCATGGAGATGGGACTCGAGACCTTGAATGTGATATCCAAACTTCTGTTGCGACTCCGGAGAATACGACTCGAGACCAAGAAATCAATTACTCGAAACCGTGAAATTGTGTCGATATGTGGTGGTTGTGACACGTCCTGAAAAGGTGGAGACCCTTGTTGACTCGAGACCTTGTAGAGATAACTCAAATCTCAGAGAGATAATAGTGATTGAGGTTGCCTCTTTCCAAAGAAAAACCACTCGAAGTCAACTGATATTAACAAATCAGTTTCAATTTACCTAAAATAAAGGATTTTTTAAATCTATCAAAATATGAAGATATTTCAAAATACGAATTTTTTTCTTTTTAAATTTAACTTTATCCTTTAAACACTTTAAACAAAAATCGAACAAGCAGAATAGGATGTTTTTCAATAAAAACCGATGAATATCACGAAGAACGCGAAGAACACCAACCCAAAAATTACGAAAATCTTGAATCTTTGATATCACACCGAGCCTAGAAATAGGTTCTAATGGATCTAATACCAATTGTAACTCCCGAAAACCGGATCTTTCAATGATATCAAACCTAATCTTGTGAGAGTGCGGAAACCAATCACAAGATGATTCAAGATAAACACGAAAAACTGAAAATTGAAGAACAATACCGAATCACTTTCAACACTTGCACACGATTCTATTACTTGAAAAGCAAAACTGTCTAGTACAAGTGCTCACAACCAAATCGCCTATCTCTCTAGCTCTCTAGAAGTTGTAACAATGAAGTTCCAACCCTAAAACAAGTTAGAAACTTGTATATATACATAGACAAGCCCACTTCCCTACATGGACTCCCCTTGGGCCTGCTTGGCCCACATGGCCTAAAGCTTGGTCCAAATGACCTATAAAAGTCCACAACCTAATATAAACTAACCCGGTAAGGCCCAGCTCGTAACCATAACCCGTTGTGTTAACTTGATGCGTCAGTCTCACACTTTAGGGCCTAACAACATCTAACCTCCTAACAAAATCTAACAACTGATCTATACAAACAATGCTATGCTAACAACTGTTATACAATACATTACATAAGTAACACTAAACTGTTGCTCTATCCTTCCACTGTTGTGACTCCAGCAGTACTTGATATAAACCAGCAGAGCTTGACCCATAGCAGTAGATTGACCAGCAGAGCTGTAGTCTTCATCAGTCTTTGACTTGATCAGCAGTTGTAAGACAGTAGTTGTAACGATCAGTGGATTGGAGGTCATCAGATGTTGAAACCACTTTCAAGGGGAGAGACTTGTATACATAACATCTGCTTATTCTGGATCCACTGCTCTTGATCCAGTTTTGGCTTTAATTATTTGTTCCTCTGATAGGGTTCAATCCCAACAATCTCCCCCTGGAACAGATAATGCCAAAACCCTTCATTATTTGTAGATCTTTATTGCCTCATCAACAGTTCCCTTATTTGCCCTTTGAGTTGTAACTCAAAGTCTAAGGCATCTGTTTCATCTTCATCCCTACACAGTGGAAGATCAAGGAGATCCTGCAGATCTTCAAGACTTAGGCCAAGTGCTTGTTCCCTTGTTATTTTCTTCACTTCTCCACTAGACTTGATCACAGTCAGTACATGGGTCTGTTTGTCAGTTTTCCACTTTAGTACTTTTGAGTCTGGTGGGTTTCTTGGGATATTTTTATTAGATAAGGAGGTTGGTGATGTTGGCCTGGTGATGACTGACTGAGCAGTGCTTTGAGCTTGAGCAAGTTCAGCATTTTCAGCCATCATCTGCTTAATGACTGATTTTATAATATCATCACTAGCAGCTATATCTTCTGGTGTTTCTTTTTCCATCTCCTTTTGTCTTCTTCTTTGATAAATGAAAGCACCAGGTGGAGCAGTAGATTTCCTGACTGGCAGCTTTGGTGGTCTTTTAGAAACCTCTGCTTCAGGATAGTTAAGTTTTTGTGGAACCCTTGGATCTTTCTTCCTTAGTTCCTCCAACCTTTTGTAGGTGGTCCTGACTTTGTCTTCTTTCCATCTCATCACTTGATTTTTAGACCCATAATCAGCAGCAATTAGCTCCTCTTTCATTCTCTTCAGCTCCAATGTCTTTTCAGGTACATTCTTCTTATACTTTTCCCAATCAGGAGGGCTGTGTTTGACCTTGTTTTTAATCATTTCTTGAATCCTGGGTGCTTCACTTTCAAGCTCAGGAATGGTCCATTCTTTGTACATGTGTTTTCCCCCTTGTATTTTTTAAAAGCCATGATGTTGTCAAGGTAGTCTTTTCTCAATGACTCATCTGCTCTTTCTGATATCTGTTGACAAACGTTCTTTGCAAACTGCTCCAAAGATCTGACTTGTGTGAGCAGGAATTGATAATGCCTTTGAATTTCTTTGTCAGATTTTCCTTATGAGCTTCTTTTAGAGATATCCTCTGCCTGTTGTGCCTTAACTTTCAAGTATTCCTCAATGTTGTTAGGCCTAGGATATCCTTCAACTGATGGTAAACTCCTTTTAGCAGGATCATCCTCAAAGTAGAAGGATTTGATCTCTTCTCTGACTACTATAAGTTCAAGACGATATTGGAAACCTGCAGGAGTGATGGTAGTGATTGGTTGTTGTACTTGAGCTGATGAGAGAGGAACAGGGTTTGGAATATTAAAAAGTGAAAGAGATTGTGAAGATGTTGGTGGTGGTGATGGAGAGTCATCATCAGGTATAAATATCCTTTTCCTTTTTGTTTAGGAGAGGCTGATGATGTTTTGGGTGGATCAGTGGTGGTGATTTGAGTGGAGGAAGGTGGCTGACTAACAGTTGTTGAAACAACTGGTGTTTCAACCACTGTTGTCGTTACAACAGATGTTGTAACATCTGATGTCTTCTTCTTTTTAGCAGGAGGTGATGGTGGTGAGGTTGTTTTTGGTGGTGATGGTAGTTTTGGTGGTAAAGTGATTTTTGGCAGTGGTGGTAAGGCAGTGGTTGTGGTGTGTGTTGAAGTGATGGTTTTTGGTTTAACAACTGCTGAAACCACTGAAGTGCCAACAGTTGTTGATACAGCAGCTGATTCAACAACTGTTTGGGTGGAGGTTTGATGTTTGGAGCCTTTGGGAGGTGGTTTGGAAGCATGCTTTGTGGGTCTGGATGGTGTGTGTTTGGGTTGCCTCACTTATCTAATGGGCTTCTTCTTTTCATCCTTTGGATTTTCATCATCCATTGGCTCAGAAGGACCTTGCGCATTCAGCTCCATAAAAGCTCTTTTCTCCTGTTCCCACCTGGCTTTATCCTTAGCCTTTCTATCCCTTTTTACACTTGCTTTTGCTTCAGCAAGTGCATTTGTGGTAACATCTATCTTTTTACTACCATCTGGCAAGGGAATGTCTTTAGTCATGCAATCTTTTTCTGGTTCAATATAAAGATCATCTTCAATTCCCTTCTTCTTCTACTGCTTGATTTTCTCCCCCTTTTTGGCATTATCTGGTGGTGGGTTATCAAGAAAGAGAACAGTGGGAGTAGCAGTGCCAGTGGTGTTCAGTATGTGGGCCTTGATAGCCTTGATGTCAGCTTGGGTATCTTTAAACCTTGACTCCATCATGTTTCTCAGCTTTTGAACATGTATTTCATGCTGCTGATCAGCCAATTGTCTTTGTTGTTGGAGCAGTGGTTGAAATAAGTTCCATAACTCATTTGCAGCAGGTGGAGGTTGTGCAGGTGCTTGAGCTGGAGCAGCAGTGGTTGGTACCTTTTGAACTTTCAATAACTGTTGCAACATATTTTTAGTTTCTGCAACAGAAGTATCCAGTTTGTCAATTCTGTCCGTCAATTCTCGGTACATTAAACCATCACCCAACTTAATGGGATCATCTGATTTCCCACTAACAGTGGTTGTAACAGTGGTTGACTCAGGGAATGTATTCCAAAAGTCATCCACTGATGCCCCTTTGTCTTGGAACTGGGGACTTCTTTCTTTAAATTGAGAAACCCTTTTTAGTGAACCAGTGAAGACTGGATACACAAGTGTTCCCAGAGAAGAAATTGCCTCCAAGGAATTCTTATTGATGTAACCACTGTCCAAATGCAAACCAGTGGGTTCAGCACTTGTAGTGGCTGCTTCACTTGGACTACCACCAAGAGTTACTTGTAACTCAAGGGGTGTAACCTCCTCAGGTGTTGTTGGAGGGTTAGCAAAGATTGATATATCAGACCCACTCACTTGTTGATGTATGTTCTCATTGACAGGTGATTGAGAATTGTGCCTGGTTCAAATCAAGAGCATCCAACAATATTTTTGTTTGTGAGGGAATTGTGGAGGTGAGGTTGGGTGTAGAAAGAGAATTGGCCTCGGTCATTGGGCTGTGGATGATGGAAGCAAGTGATTCCAGAGCATCATATTGTGGTGTCCCTATATGTACAGCCTGTTCTTTTTGAGAAGAAGCAGGAGGAGTTTCAGGCATGGGTTGAGATATTTCTACCATCGGCTGTGAGGAAGTAGCAGCAGTGGTTTCTTGTGACTTTGGTGCTGTCACAGGCAGTTGCTCTGGTATCTCATCCTCCAGAGTTGCCTTTTTGGTAGGTTTGGGGGGCTTTTGAATTTTCTTTTGTTTTGGCTTTTTGTGGATTTTAGGTGTGGGTTTCACAGCAGTTGTTTTGCTGCTGTGATCACCTGGAGCAGTGGGCTCAGCAGCAGATACCTGAGGAGCAATGGTAGCTGCTAAATTCTGCTCAGGCACATCTGCTTGTGTTTTGCAAGGTGTTGACATTCTTGTAAAAGTTTCAGCAGTTAAGCTGTTTATTTGAAAAGAGTCACCTTGTCTTATTACATGAGCATCATCCTTACCAAATTTCTTTTGAAAGTAATAACTTAGAAATCTTGGAAAAAGTAAGAATGGCTTTTTATCAACATTTTTCACCAAATCATTAAAGATTTCCTGGGAATAATTGAAGTTTTCATCTTGGAGAATAGCATGTCCCAGGTTTTGAATCTTTAATGGTATCTCATTAAAAGAAGTTGTTTTGTTTGAAACACACATTAACAGGGTATGGAACAAAAATCGTGTTGCAGGTGGAAAATTACCTTTTTGTAAGGTATCCTTTTTTATTGTATCTGCATACCCTCTTTTAAGGAAATCAGTTTTTAACTCATTTTCAGGAAAAGAAGTGTTCCCTTGCTGATCATCGAGTTCAAAGACTTCCGAGATGGATTGTGGTGTGATTTTGACTGCTTTACCCATTAGAGAAGAGTTAATGGCTATGAGGTATTCGCCTTGTTTTTCAAGAGTAACATTTTTCCAAAACTCTCTCTGGGTTTTCAGATAAATCGGTGTACCTGCTGTTAACAAAGTTTTGTACTTTGATGCAGACATAGTATCAATAATGGAATCGAAGGTATCGGTGGTGCCTGGTTTTGTAAGGAGACCCAGAATTGTGAGGAGCTTTGTATGGTATTTCGATGGGTGTGGTAGCCATTTGAGTGGCCTTTTTAGGAGATGATTTTGAAGAGGATTTCGCAGATGACTTTGATTTTGTCATTTTGGAGAAGGATTTTGAAGAAGGAGATGGAAACTTCTTTGAGAAAGGAATTTTTGTGAATTCGATTCAACTGTAAAGCCCTGTTTGGGGGTTTTAGAAAGGGTTTTATAAAGGAAAAAGTGAATGCTGACGTGGCAGCGGTTACAAAAGATCTGACCGCTATGTACTGTCCACGTGCCAACCCCTGATGAAATGAAGGACAATTGTTTTGTGAAAACCACTGATGGAACAAGATCAGTGGTTGTAACGGTAACAATGAAGGCAGTGGGTTATTTTTACTATCAGTGGATAGCATAACAGTGGATAAAACACTGATTTTGAACAACAATGCTTATCAAAGAAAAGAGAGAACAGAGGTTGACTTTCAGTAGTGGACAGACTTTTCAAGTAGAACAGACTTTTGAACAAAACAGTGGTTATGGCAGACTTTTAAGGATTTAATGAATAATTCATTTTTAGCTATTTTTAAGGATGGATTTTTGATTGTCTGAAAACATTTTAATGCTTTTATTCATAGAAAAATAGGATTTTGCCTGTTATTCCATGTTTAGCATGCCAATCCTAGAGATCAAGCTTTCAAAGGTGGATGTGTCTAATGCTTTGGTTAGCACATCTGCCAGCTGATCCTTAGTTGGAACATGATGCAGAGAAATCAAACCTTTTTCATAGCAATCCCTCACAAAGTGATGTCTGATATCAATGTGCTTGGTGGTTGAATGGGAAACTGGATTTTTGATGATATTTTCTGCTGCCTGACTGTCCAACATGAGAGGTGTCTTTAGGGCAGTGATACCAAAATCCAGCAACTGATTTTGAAGCCAAAGCAGTTGGGCTGTACAGCTTGCAGCAGCTATATATTCTGCCTCAGCAGTGGATGTGGAAACAGCTGCTTGCTTTTTGCTTTGCCAAGACACTAAGCAATTGCCTAGGAATTGGCACCCTCCTGAAGTGGACTTCCTTGTCTTGTCACATCCAGCAAAGTCACTATCTGAGAAACCTGAAAGATCAATTTTACCATCAGCTGGATACCATCACTATCTGGGAGCACCTTTTAGGTATCTGAATATCCTTTTTACAGCAATAAGGTTTGACTTTCTTGGGGCTGATTTAGATCTTGCACAAACACATGTTGCAAACATGATGTCTGGCCTAGATGCAGTTAGGTACAATAAAGACCCAATCATGCTTCTATATAAAGTTTGATCAACCAAATTATCCTTCTCATCAGACATGACTAGTTTATTGGTTGCAATGGGTGTACTGCATGGCTTACAATCATCCATCTCAAATTTCTTCAAAAGCTCTTTGGCATATTTGCCTTGATGGATAAAAGTGCCATTTTGCAGTTTCCTTACTTGGAGACCAAGAAAGCACTGGAGTTCACCCATTGCACTCATTTCAAACTCAGCTGTCATGAGTTACCTAAACTCTTCACATATTTTATTACATGTGCTTCCAAAAATGATGTCATCCACATAAATTTGGACAATCATCAAATCCTTTCCTCTCCATTTTAAAAACAATGTTTTGTCTATTTTACCTCTTGTGAAACCAATGGATAGTAGGAAAGTGGAAAGAGTTTCATACTAGGCCCCTGGTGCTTGTTTCAGGCCATACAAAGCTTTATTTAGCTTGTAGACATGATTTGGATTAAATGGATCCTTAAAACCTGGAGGTTGACAAACATAAACCTCTTCTTGAATCTTACCATAGAGGAATGCACATTTAATGTCCATTTGATACACCTTGATTTTGTAGTTGACAGCAAAGGCCAGAAATAATCTGATAGCTTCAAGTCTTGCTACAGGGGCAAATGTTTCATCATAGTCAATGCCCTCTTCTTGTCTGAACTCTTGAACCACAAGCCTAGCTTTATTCTTGACAACAATGCCCCTTTCATCAGTTTTGTTTTTGAAGACCCACTTTGTGCCAATAGGACTTACACCCTCTGGCAGTGGTACAAGTCCCCATACTTGTTGTATTTTGAACTGTTGGAGCTCTTCTTGCATGGCTTCTACCCAGCTGTTGTCTTTCAGTGCCTCTTGGTACTTGACTGGCTGATGGAGAGATAGGAAACCAGTAAAAAGACAAATGTTTTGGGATTGACTTCTTGTGAGCACCCCTTCATTGATGTTGCCAATGATTTGGTCAGGTGGATAAGATTTCAAGAAGATAAGATCTCCTTGGTATGGAATAATGGCATTAAGTGGGGAGGGTTGCAGATGTGATTCATCTGAGCTAACCACTGCTGGTGACTTTGATGATCCAGCAGTGGCTTCAAAAGGTGGTGGAATAGGAGGTAATGGTGTGGACACATGCTGACTTTGATCCACTGTTTGAGGACTTTTATCAACAGTGTTTGATGATGTGGAAGCAGGGGTTAATGGGCTACTTTGATCAACAACTGTTGAGGTAGCAGTGGTTGAGCTTTGACAGTTGTTTTGAACATCTGCTGCTCTTCCCATTGAGACAGACTTTTGTTGAGGAATGATGACTTCATATCCATAGTCTGATGATGAATCCTTTGATGGACCTGCACTGTTAGTCTTGACAGCAGTATTTTTAAAAGTAAATTTATCAAGATTAAACAATTCTGCAGGATTTGCTGGGATTTTCATTGATGAAAGTTCATTGAACTTTACATTCAAATTCTCTTCCACTGCCTTAGTCCTTGTGTTAAACACTTTGTAGGCCTTAGCAGTGGTTGAGTATCCCAGATGATAACCACAATCAATTTTGGCTGCAAACTTAGAGATAGAATCTTTTAAGTTTAAAAAGAAGCATGGGCAGCCAAAAACTTTGAAATGTGAGATCAATGGCTTTATTTTATACATCAGTTCATAGGCAGTCTTTTGATGCCTGGGGTTGATTAAGACTCTATTTTGGACATAACAAGCAGTGTTTACTGCCTCTGCCCAAAAAGTCAATTGCAAACCTGAATCTACAAGCATGGTTCTGGCAGCTTCAATCAAAGTTTTGTTCTTTCTCTCAACAACCCCATTTTGTTCTGGTATCCTTGAAATGCTGTATTGTCTCACAATTCCTTTTGACACACAAAAATCATCTAACTCCTTGTTCCTGAACTCTGTGCCATTATCACTTCTGAAGATTTTCACTGGAAGGTCAAATTGCTTTTCAACCTATTTCACAAAGTCTTGCAGAATGCCTGCAGTCTCATCTTTTGAGTGTAAAAAGTAAGTCCATGTAAACTTAGAAAAGTCATCAACAATAACCAAACAATATATTTTCTTCCTAAGACTCATGACTTTAACTGGGCCAAACAAATCCATATGAAGCATTTGCAAACATTTGGTTGTTTTGGACTCTTCAATTGATTTGTATGAGCTTTTATGTTGTTTTCCTTTTGAGCAGGAAACACAATGCTCAGAACAGGTGAACAGTTTTTGAGGTAAACCTCTTACTAACCCATGTTTTGAAATGGCAGTGATTGTCTTGAGATTTGTGTGTCCCAATCTCCTGTGCCATAATTCTGTCTCTTTGTTTGATGCAGCTGAGAACAGACAGGCATCAGTCCTGGGACTCTCTTTTGACATATCAACCACATAAACATTGCCACTTCTTTGAGCAACAAGTTTGGTTTTTCCATTTTTTATTATTGCTTCAATCTTTTCAACCATTTCTGGTCCAACAATCCTACAACAATCCTTTGTGAAGAATGAGCCATAGCCCTTATCACTCATTTGTGAAACACTTAGGAGGTTGAATTTTAGATTGTCTATCAGATTGACGTTTTCAAATTTTACATTACCAGACTGCACTGTACCAGACCCCATAACTTTCCCTTTACTATTATTACCAAAGGATATATCACCCCCTCCATGGATTTTGAAATCTTTAAGTAGGGCTTTACATACTGTCATGTGCCTGGAGCCTCCACTATCTACATACCAAAGGCTATCTTAGCATGCAGAAGCTCCCTCCACATGAAGTAAAAGGATTAGTTCATTAGGGTCTCCAAAGCCAATAAGGCTTTGGATGGGGTCTCAACAGTGTCTGGGATGAGTTCAGATGGATGAGCAGTGGTTAGGTCAGGGGTTTGGACAGTTTTAGGACTGTTTTTCTCTAACCACTGTTGGGGGTCTTGCCCAATGATCTGCTGATAACCAAAAGGATGCCTGTTCACTCTTGGTTTAGAAGGCCTTTTGTAAGCCTCATAAACATGTGGGATCCTTTGGTATGGTGGTTGTCCCTTACCTCTTCTGAATTGATTGGCAGGGGGTGCATCAGTCACCTGAACATCTCTTTTGACAGATGTTTGGTTTAGCTGTTTTGTAACAGCTGTTTGGACTGGCACAAACAGTGGTTGATTCTTGGTGAACTTGACAGATGATGTTGATGAACTTAAGGATGTTTTTGCAGTGTACTCATTCTTTTTTACATCAAAGTTTTTGAGATACACACATTCTTGAGTTTTGTGGTTTGTTTTTCCACAGATGGTGCAGCTCTCAGCAGGTACAATTACACTTGTTTTGTTTAGATCATATGCTTTTAGATGAAAACAATCTTTTGTTAGATGATTATTCTTTTCACAAAAATCACAAAACAGGTTTTTGATCTTTTCTCTTTTCTTCCTTTTCTCGGACTCCTTAACAACAGAGTTTTGAACCACTGTTGGGATGTCTATGACAGGAATAACCTTTGCTCTTGGAGCTGTGACACCATCAGTGGTTGTGAAATCCATAGGCTTTAAATTTTCAAGAATGTCACACTCATCAGACCATGTGGGTTTAAATTGGCATTTCTCAATTTCCTCAAAGGTTGAGGACCCCACATATCTTTCTAGAGTGATTTTGTTACCAAGTTTGTCAGTTATCTTAACTTCTTGGCCATTCTTGTTGGTTGGTTTTATTTCAGATGAACCAGCTTATTTTACAGCAGTGTTTTCAAGTTCATCATATTTTCTATATCCTATTCCAAACTTGACATTGCTTTCAAGCTGTTTCTCAAGCATGAACTCATAACCTTTGCAAGACTCCACCCATCTTCCACAAGTGATTTGGGTGGAATCCAACTCCTTTTTACAAACTAGGTATTTTTCTACCATAGTTTGGAGTTGAGTCTTGGTTATGCTTTGCTCTTCTTTGAGACTGCTGATTTCTTTGTCTTTTTCAACCAATTTGTTTTTAAGTTCTTTCAATGACTTTTCAAATTTGACTTCATCAATTAAGACTTTATCCCTAAGGTTTTCATTCACCTCTTTAATGCTAGCAAATGCAATAATGCATTTGTCTGAACACAGATTTTCAAGAACCTGAGGTGATACCTTTGCAGCAACCATCATGGCACAATCACATTGATGATCACTTTCTTCATCAGCTCTATCTTCTTTCTCACCTGCTTTCTTCTCTTCTTTTTCTTCTTTGTCTTCTTTGGACTAGGGATCAAACAGTGGTTCAATCAGGATTTCTAAATTTTCTCCCAGCAGTAGTTCACCAGCAACTGCAGTAACCACTTCTTTAGCCACTTCATCCACTGTTTCAGCACTTAGTTCTTCACCTTCAGCTTCTACCCCTTCTGGTATTGACTCTAATGCCATCAAACAAAATTCATCATTAAAAGTATCATTAGAAGCATAGAGTGCAAAATTGTCATCACCAAGCTCATCAGGCATGCTGCTCCAGTCAACAAAGCCTTGGGTGAAAAAGCTTTGCTGATCTGGTTGAACCACTGTTGGAGCAGCTTGTTGAGGTGCAACAGGTTGCACTTGTGCCTGAGGGACAGGGGTTTGAACATACTGAATTTGTGGAACAGTGGTTTGAACATAATGCACAGGCACATGGGTTGCAGCATAGTGAGCAGTGTTAACATGGGCTGCAGGGATATATTGGGTATAGTGCACAGTGCTTTGATGTTGTGGTCTTGGGTTTGAGCTGGGATGAGTTATTATTGGACCAGTGGTTTGACTCCTGCATTCCCTAGCAAAATGGCCTAGCCTATTGCACTTATAACACTTAATTTTTTACTTATCCAACCCCACTTTTAAATTCCCATGTAACCCTGGGATTTTTCTCCCTGTTCTTTTATAGAATTTGCTTGTTCTCACACTAAGCAAAGCCAATTGATGCAAAATGTCCATTTCTTCTAAGTCAGTGGGATCAAAGTGTTGCAGATCATTGAGTTCAAAGCACAAATTATCAGAGTTCTGACTTTCTCCATTTGCTGTAAAGGCAAAGTTGGATGAGTTAGGATCAGAGTTGAAATTACCTCCAACAGTTATGTCAATAAAATGATCATAACTCTAATCCTTACTTCTGCCAGACTCTTCTTGACCCAAAAGAGCTATGTTACCAAATGAATAGTCATCTGTAACTTTGCCAGACTCTTGCAACTTCTTTTTCTGGTTTAACTCCCTTTCATAGGTCAGGAGTCTACCATGAAGTTGGGTCAGTGTTAGGTCTTTGAACTCAACAGAGTTTCTAGTCACAAAGGCAATTGTATCCCATTTTTCTGGTAGAGATCTAAGAAACCTGCTATTTTGTGTAGATTTAGGAAATTCAACCTTAACAAGTCTTAGCTCACTAATGAGACAACTGAATCTCTCAAACTGTTGAGTCAATGACTCGCCCTTAATGTGACAGAATGTTTCATACTGTTGATTCAGAATTTCCCTATTGTTTTCAATGACTTCTTCCGTTCCCCCAAACTGTTCCTTCAGTGCATCCCATAGCTCTTTGGCACTGTTACAATGTAACAGCCCAGCATAGATTTCGTTGGGTAATGCAGATGCTGTGATGCTAAATGCTTTGGCATCCAGTTCGAACTTTTGGAAATCTGTTTTAGTATAGTTTTCATATTTTTTAGGTTCGAACTTCTTTGGATCTTCAGCACTTGGCACCATAGGAACATGGGGCCCAAAAACAACTGATCTTCTCCAACATCCAGTGTTTTGCTGAGCAAGGATGTGACCCATCCTTCTCTCCCAGATGTTGTATTCATTACGTTTAAGCATGGGTGGTTTGAAAAGTGAGCCGATGTTATTCTTATCATCTTGTGATTGTGACGTCATCCTGGTTGTTTTACAGGCACTGATTAATCAACTTTTATGGTGATTAAACCTTGCTCTATTTTTCAACAAAATGAACAACTATCAGTATCAAAGATTGTGAGCTGAACTATTTATGTCAAAATGATTGTTAAATCAAATTTGACTGTCCGAGCTATGACACCAATTGATAGGATCTGAGTTTGGATTGATTGTGTTTTACGTTTGAATTAAGATGAACAATGAACAAGTAGTGCAGCGGAATGTAAATGGAAACAAACTTTGCACATAACCAAACAGGAGAATTGCTTTCAACATACATTTTCAACAAAGAACCGAATGATTGAATTTATTTCATCAACGATTACAATGCATGCATATAACAAACTCCCCCTCAGCCTGAGCTCACAGTGATTTGTTCGTACAGGAGAAAAGTGGTGAAGAGCTAATAGAACAGTACAGGGCACTGTTCTATTTATAGGCACGGACAAACCACTGTGGCATCTTTGCTGACGTCACCATGAAAGTGACATCTAACCTCCTAACAAACTCTAACAACTGATCTATACAAACACTGCTATGCTAACAACTGTTATACAATACATTACATAAGTAACACTAAACTGCTGCTCTATCCTTCCACTGTTGTGACTCCAGTAGTACTTGATATAAACCAGCACAGCTTGACCCATAGCAGTAGATTGACCAGCAGAGCTTTAGTCTTCATCAGTCTTTGACTTGATCAGCAGTTGTAAGACAGCAGTTGTAACGATCAGTGGATTGGAGGTCATCAGATGTTGAAACCACTTTCAAGGGGAGAGACTTGTATACATAACATCTGCTTATTCTGGATCCGCTGCTCTTGATCCAGTTTTGGCTTTAATTATTTATTCCTCTGATAGGGTTCAATCCCAACATCACTAGATTTGAGGTGTTCTAGGATGATGTCATCATGGTGTTCTTATGAACCTCATGTTTTGGCTTCAATCCGCCAAGAAAAACTTAGATCTGAACGATTTCCACATAAATGAACAAAGATCTTTCATAGATCTAAACATAATCAAGGTGAAAAGGACTGAAAGATGGTTTTCCAACTTTCTTTCAACTCTTTTACACTCAATGCACTTAATAACCGATAGAATCAGAGCTTGTCCTGATCTTCTACTCATCCTTGTGGTCGTGTTGGTTCAAGATCTGGATTCTATCCACGAGATTACCGATTTTGGGTTAAACATGGAACACCGTCTCGAGCAGTTAGCTGATCGGATTTGGGTGATTCCTGTCCGATCAGGTTACTAAGTCGTGACGAGGTTTCTGTTGTCTAATATGTTATCAAATCATCTCGATAAAACGACAAACTATCAAAATGACCAAGGAAGAAGATGATCAGGCCGGCCAGGTTGGAGTGTCGCCCGATCGGACTACTGTCCGATCAGATTGTCACCCGATCGGGTTGCCACCCGATCGGCTTGCACCTTGGCCCCACATTTAATTTTTAACTCGAACTTCAAGAGTTTTCGAACACCGAACAGATTGTCGTCCGATCGGGTTGCCACCCGATCGATCGACCATCTGACTATGTGATGTTTTGAAACTTCAGTACTTAAACAATTCTCAACATGTTCAATGCACCAGGGTTTCCACCAGATCGAACTACAACCCGATCGAGTGACAGACTGCTGTGAACTTGTTCTCGCTAAAGTGTCCAACCAATCGGATTTTCGCCCGTTCGAACGGTCGTTCGATCGACCGACCTGAAAGGTAGGGATACTTCTATGTTTTTAAAATGCTACAACGAAAACTTCAAAAGACAAGCCATCATACACAAACACATCCATCCCAAACGAGGTAACAGTCCACTCGAACGGCCACCCGATCAGATGACCGTCCGAACGGATTGTTACCCAAACGACCGGTCCGACCGGATTGCGGTTCGACCCACTGACACTTCACACCTTTTTACGCGCCGACTTTCGCTTATGTTATCAATAACTGTTCAGGCTATTATCCGCTCTAAGCGCTCCCTTCAATCCATTAATTCAATCGCTGTGAGTATACTCGATCCCTTTTTGCTTTACGCACTTTTGGGTGTTTCATACGTTACTTATTCAAATCACATCGAACACACTACGCTATACTTTAACGCTAACCGTTACCGCATGTTATACGTGACTTAATGAATGCTTGTTTGTTATGTTTACACATGGAATGCTGTCTACCTGCCTTAGCAACGGTAGTACTATTTGTTTGGACGCAGCACCTGTTCACTCAGGGGTTGTTAAGGACAATTTGTTACATGGCTCACAGTGGTGAGTGTGAATTACGAACTACCTTGGGCAGTCAACCCGCAGTCATTGGTATCGATAGGTTCATGTCGATAACTAACATGCTTCATTTCACTCTGTGTACGTGCTGGTTATGCGTAAATGATTTCGAACTCTATTATATCTATTAAACTTGTATGCTCACCTTTACATTATGTGTATTGACTTTTACTTTAACAGATGTGGCAGGTGCTTAGGATGTTTAGATGCTTTGCTTGCTGTGAAATCGAGGCTAGGAAAGGTCTAGAACAATAAACAAATGTCTGTATTTGAAATCTGAGTTGTCGAAACCGAACAATTTGACTAGATCTTGTTGGTAATAATTATGATATCTTTTATGACATGGTATGGGACATGTTGCTTTAAATAATTGGTAATTATAGTTGTTAGGGAAACTTCTGGACAATCTGTTTCGCTCAGTGCCGCGCCCCGATGTTTCCGCCATCAGTTGGGGTGTGACAACAATCATGAGCGGGGATGGAGAACGGTCGCCGAAGAGGAAAGGAGCAGGGAGGAGGCTCAAGCAGGGAAGCTCAATCTGGGAACATAACAAAGTTTTTCATCTCTAACTTGCCGGATGGATGTACACCATGGGAACTCACAAACTTTCTGTGGGAATTCGGTGAAGTAACAGGGTCTTATATGGAGAAGAAGAGGGATAAAGAGGGATGCAAGTTTGGTTTCGTCAGCTTCAAAGATGTGAAGGACAAGTCTGAGCTAGAGAGAACTCTCACGGGAGTCAATATGGGAGTAAACAAACTGAAGATCAACATAGCCAGGTTCGCAGCGAAGAACAAGGGGGTGAAAGTCTCTTCTGAGGAAAACAACCAGGTGAAAGGACCTTTTTGACCATCAGTTCAGGGAGGAAGCAGTGGGTTGTTCACGTTCCGGGACAACAGAACTTACAACAATGTGGTTGTGGAGAATAAGGTTCCGGGTGAGGCTTCGACTTTGTGTGGAGCCGATAGTAGGTCGGAAAAGGTTCTGGTTGTCCCCGACAACACATCCGCTTTCCGGCATCTGCATGGAACGGCAGCGGTGGGCAGAACTGTTGACTTGGAGACGCTGGTCGACCTGGACCGGCACCTCCGGATTGCTGGATCTCAATACCTGAACATCTAGTATCTGAAGGGGGGGGGATAACCATTCTTTTCTCCTTTGCTGGGGAGGAGGGGAGGAATTCTTTCATTGACAACCGTGAGGTTTGGGGACAATGGTTCACGAAGCGTAACAAATGGGAGGGTCAATCCTTGCCGATGGAACGCATCGCCTGGGTTAAGGTTCATGGTGTGCTGTTGCACCTTGCTGATCCGGAGACTTTTAAGGGTATTGCTGGTTTGTGGGGGAAAGTCATGCATGCTCCTAAGGATTTGTATGATGACCGGGACCTTTCGGTGTGCTGTGTGGGAGTTCTAGTGGGGGAAGTTAAAAGGATCAGGGAAACGATGAACTTGAAGTGGAAAAATAAGCAATATAGGATCTGGATCGAAGAGGAGCAGGAAGAGTGGGTTCCTGATTGTCTGGGGAAGACGGCGGTTATGTCTCCGGAATGTCCGTCGCCAACGAATGCCTCGCCGTTGGAGCAGTCGCTAGCTTCTGAGGAAGTTGAAAGGTCGAGCCATGTGGACGAAACGGTGGAGAACGAAGGGTAGGGGGTGCGAGTCCTGAGGTAGAAGTGGAAGGTCCAAATGGTAGTGAGGGGGAGGGGAACAGGCAAGCGAATCAGTCAAAGGGATTGGCAGGTTCCAAGGTTGCTGGGCACAGTGGCCAAGGAACTTTCTTTTTCTCTTCTCTGGGGAAATCTAAGCGGTGTAGGAGGAAGTCTCCTAGGACCCACTTGCTTAGGATTGGGCTGTTTATGAGCAATGAAAAGGACTCTCCAGAGAAGTCCAGAACCATGAAGAGGGTTAGGGTCCAAATGGAAAATAGCGGACTGTTTCAGCTTAATAAATTGTTGGACCCAAAACATAAATGCAACTTAAACCATAGTGGGTCTCGAGAATCTATTCAAGAGAACTGTAACATTCCAGATCAGGTCGAACAGGTTAAGGAAGGTCTTTTCGATCTGAACATCAGAGCTGTTTCAAATGGAGGTTGCTCAAATTGGAATCAAGATACAGGGGAAAAGACTGTAGGGGAGAATGGAGGTGGGAGAAAATATACAAATCTCGAGAAGGAAGTGTGTGCCACAATCAAATTGGGAGTTCAGCTAGGGATGGAGGTGCAGAATTCGGAAGGCATGGTGTTAAATTCCATCATGGGTGAAGGAATTAATGCAGTTTCCCGATGAATTTCCTCTCTTTGAATATTAGAGGCTTAGGGGAGCTGATAAAGCTAGATGGGTGAGGGGTATAAAGTCCAAGTTTGGGATAAGATTCGCTGCCTTTCAAGAATCGAAACACGAATCTTTGGATGGCTTCGATTTGGCGAAGTTCTGGAGGGGCAGAGGGTATGGTATGGATTTTGTGGCTTCAGTAGGCCAATCTGGTGGTCTAATGAGCTTATGGGATCCGGCGGTTTTCAAGTTTGAAGTATCCGTCAAAAACAGGAATTATCTGGTTGTTAAAGGGAGGCTTAAGGGAAGTGGTTTGTTTGTGAACGTGGTTAACGTGTATGCTCCCCAAGGGGTTCCGTAGAAAAAAAAATTTCAGGGATCGGCTGGAAGCAGAGATGTTCGAGTTGCCGGGGTGTTGGGTTCTTGTCGGAGACTTTAACGTCGTTCGCTGCCCAGAGGAGAGGAAGAACACTGCGTTTAAAACCACCTGTGCCAACAATTTTAACAAATTTATTTTTGATTCATGTTTATTGGAGTACAAAATGAAGGATAAAAAATCACGAGGTGGGCCGATAATGGGAGGAAGCTGAGTAAGATCGACATGTATCTCGTGAATTCTGATTTTTTGGAGAATGGCCAGAAGCTTGTCTACGGGCTCTGCCAAAGCATCTGTCCGATCATTGCCCTCTTATGCTAATATCGAAGGACACTAACTACGAGCGCTAGCGAGGTTGATCCGCAGCAGAACGCTGCCAGCTCGCGGGTTAGTCCATTTTGGTCACCTTTTTCACCTCCAATCACCTCCTAACTCATTTAACTCAAACCCTAATCAACCCTTTATAAATAGGAGCCTCCATAGCCTCCTAAACACTTTCCAAATACTTAATCACTCTCAAAACACTTCAAAATCATCCATAAATTCTGATTTTTGAGCAGAATATCTTTGAGGTTCAAAGTGAGTTCTAACTCACTTCTACTACTTATTCCTTGAGTTTTCTTGCTTCAAAACACTTGGACAACATCATCGTTTGTTACCCAATGTTCACTAAGGTGTAACAAGGTGGTACAACTCCGATTTTGATGTCCAAAGTTGGTTTAATTTTCTGCTTTCACTAAACTTTATATATGTTCATCTTTTAAGTTCATTTCTTGCGAAGAACTTGTACCCACCTTGTCCTCAATCTAACCCATTATTGTGGGGCTTGTGTGTGGTTGTTCTCCATCAAGTTTATGGTCCAAGAACTTCTAAACTTTCTGTTTTGATAGGGTTTAGACAACCCACAAGTGATGAAACCATCCAAGTTTGCCATAGTTCATATGGCAAGACTTGTGTTTTGGTAAAGGTGTGAAACATGGAAGCCTTGGCTATCCAAACTCATGCCACCACCTCACTTGATGTTTTATTATGATTCAACTAAGTAGTTTCCTAGTCCTAAAGTAAGTTAACCCCGCCTCGCTTCCAATATTTGCCATGTTGGGTATGACACGCCCGAGTTGTTCTTATTTAGTTACTTAGTATCTTAGTAGATTAGTTGTATTTTACTTTCATTCATAACCAACCGGGTTTACCAACTAAGTTGGTAAACTTTGTGGTGAATCATACAAAGAGGTATACATACCTCCATGCTTGACTTACATGAATTCTATGATATTTATTATATACATAGCCAAATTTTATTATTAACCGGTTGATGGTTAAATGTTATGAATATAGGTTAAATGTTATGAATATAGGTTACTTTATCTTCGTTCTAAATTCCTCGTTATTGATTCTAATGGGAAAGTTAGGACCCATGAAATCACATAAAAATCTTAGTGTCAAAACGAGTGTTTAAGACAAGATATATTTTCGTGTACATACTTTTTATATACTTAAAATCTGAATCCGAATCTTTCACCAAATCCGAAAACTCACACACCTCCGTTTTCCCTTGTTGGGTAACTTCGGGATTCCATCTCCAACAACTATCAAATTTGCGGTTTAAAACAAAACCGTGAGAGTACATGACCCCTTTCTTTTTAACACTTTTGAGTGCAATGCATGTAACTTATCAAAAACGCACACATACACTTATAAACATGCTTACAAACATACAATCCAATATACATGCTTGATACGATATACTTGAACTCATACATGATACTTGTTGCTATATACTTGTCATTAACTTCGTACGAGCCTCCTTTAACATGTATAACGCTATAGGATAAACTCACCACCTGTATTCTTGAGGCCATGTTAAGCAAACAAAACGGTCTTATCAATGCCATGATAGGATTACGCTAGCGGGTATCTTTGGGTTGACAATTATAGTTGCATCATAATATTTCCATGTTAGGTTCTTAGTATCCGAATTTTGCCATGTGGATTCATTTAAACTTTGATACTTATGCTAGTTCTTAAACATGTATGCTCGCTAATACTTTATGTATTGATCTATACTTTAATATGTATTGAAGGAAAGCGATGACCATGATGATGAATGAAATCTAGTAGGCAGACTAGAAATGCACCTTTAAATTTTTAGTACTTATGTGGTATTTTGTTTCTTGATTAGGTTGTATTTTCTTTAAAGCGATGTACTTGAATTTAGCAATGAAATAAATTTTGATTTTATTAAATATTGTCACATATAGTGTTATGAATTCTCTTGCAATCTCGTTTTCGTCTCACTCCGATGTTTTCGCCATCGGTTGGGGTGTGACAATATCTCTCTATATCTAAAGACTTATACTTAATCTTATATACCCACTTACGACCTATAGGTTTTCTACCAGTAGGTAAATCAACAAGATCCCAAGTTTTGTTTCTATTAAGCGCCTCAATTTCATCATTCATGGCATTTATCCAGTTTAGATCTTCATAATGTTTAGGCTCAACTGTTTTATTCAATAAAGAAGTAAAACAAAAATTTTCATTAGACAAAAGTGAGTAATTTACTACTTTTTCTATACCATATTTAACCTTACCCTCAACAACAAAGTCATTAAATTTTTTAGGAAAAACAGTATTCCTAGTTGATCTTCTAGGAGCATTTACAAATTCAGAATCCTTAGTGTCACTCTCAGAAGTTTGTTGAGTTTCATTTGTAATACTCACATGCTCTGTCTTATCAACCTCTACATCAGGTCACTTGTCTGCTGTAACTCAGCCATGACACTAGGTGAACCATGTGAAGTTGATTGCTGAGTATCACATGTTCTTACATCTATCTCATTGTGATCCCTTCTATCATCATCAGGATCATCAACAATATTAGAATGTTTGGATTCTATATTATCATACAAGTCAAAAAAGTTCAATGAATTTATATTCTTATTTTGTACAAAATCAAAGAACTCAAAAACAGTTTTCTCTTTAAAAGGAAAAATTGTTTCATAAAATTTATTATCTCTTGAAAAAATAATAGATTTGGTATCAAGACTAAACAACTTATATCCTTTTTTCTTATAAGAATACCCAATGAACACACATTTTTCAGCTCTACTATTGAGCTTATTACTTTCATCTAAGATTGTACAAAAACATAAACATCCAAAACTCTTAAATGTTCTAAGAAGGGTTCAAAATTATAAAACATCTCATAAGGAGTTTTTCCAGCAATAAAAGAGGAGGGAGTCCTATTAATAAGATATGGAGCAGTTAGTACACATGTCTATGCTTCCTCTCAACAATTCCATTTTATAACATTCAGCAAATGTCCATGCTTCCTCTCAACAAATTTCTATGCCAAAATCTAATAGGAAGGTTACTTTGAAACAATAAAGCCCTAGTAACATTCAACAAATGTCTATGCTTCCTCTCAACAATTCCATTTTGTTGAGGTGTATGGGCACAAAAAGTTTGATGTATAATTCCATTTTGTTTACAAAACATACCCATCTGATTGTTTTTTAACTCTGACCCATTGTCACTTCTTAAACACTTAATTGTTTGTTTAAATTGAGTATGTATTATGTTTACAAAAGTTTTTATATTTTCAAAACCTCCAGCTTTACTTTTCATTAAGCATACCCATACAACCCTGAAGAAATCATCAACAATTGTCAAGAAATACTTATGTCCATCCCTGCTTGCAACTCTATAAGGGCCCCAAACATCTAAGTGAACCAACTCTCCTATACAAGAACTTTTATGTTCACTTAATGGAAAAGGCTCCCTATGTTGTTTGGCCCTGTGACACACATCACAAGGACCATGATCAGACTCAATTAAAATATTTTAACTTATTTTTAAAACCTTAGCAGCCTGATCAGCAAGGTGTCCTAACCTAGCATGCCATAACTTGTAAAGACTAACACTATTATAACACACCTTATCAGATAAGATAGTATTTCCACATGTATACAATCCTTCAACTTGACTACCAGTCACTAGGACTTTCCTGGTGGGCAAGTCCTGTATGTAACATTTAAACTCATCAAAACCAATATAAAGTTTATTATCTCTTGCTAATTTATGAACTGAAATCAAGTTAACACAATATTCAGGGATAACAAACACATCATATAAAATGACACCCTCAACCAGTTTTAATGAACCAATTTTAGTTACATATGCACTAGTCCCATTAGGATGTTTAAATTGAATTTTCAAACTAGAAACATCAACAAAATCATATAAACTTTCTTTAAATTTTACCATATGATTGTTTGCCTCTGAATCTATGATCCAACCAGTTCCTATCCCAACATTTGAACCAAAACAATACACATTACAACAAAATAACTCACCTGAAACATTATAGCTTTGTGGTGTTTCAGGTGCTTTATCTTTTATCAAACTCAATAATTTTGACAACTGATCAAAAGTCAAAGATGAAACAGGAACATTAGACTCATCAACATAACCATGAACATTATTACTAGTACTACTTCTTTTCCCCAAATTCCCTCTAGGTGGTTTCATCCAAGAGGGATATCTAATCAATTCAAAACACTTATCAATAGAATGACCTTGTTTGTTACAATGAGAACATTTTAAATTCTGATTTAGATTCTTAACAAATTTCTTCTTATTATCATTTACAGAACTAGTTTTAGAAAAGAAGCCAACAATATGATCCTTGGACACAATTGTATTAGAGTTCCTATGTGACTCTTCCCTAGAAACAATTGAAAAGGCTTCTTTTACAGTTGGAAGAGGCTCTCTAATAAGTAAACTTGTCCTGATAGACATATATCCATTATCTAAACCCATTAAAAATGCATGAGTTTAATCAAATGATTAAAATTGTTATACTGAGTTGAGGCATTACATGTACAAGTAGGGATTTGTAAAATTTGATCTAGTTTCTTTCACATAATGTTCAACTTATGATAGTATTCAGCCACAAACAAGCCAGATTAAATGAATTAATTTTCTGATATACATCAAACATAACCGACCCATCTACTTGTCACTTATCTCTTTCCAAACCTCAGCAGCAGATTTGGAATAAACATGACCCAAATAAAGTTCCTCTGACACTGAATTTACAATCCATGTTAAAACTACCGAATTATACCTCTCTCATGGTGTTTCAAGAATATCATTACCTTCAGGTTTTACAAACGTCCCATCAATAAACCCAATTTTATTTTTCACCTTTAAAGAAAGAGTCATTGCATTTGCCCACACAGTATAGTTTTCCGTTCCTTTCAGTTTTGTACTACCAAAAGTCAGATTTGTGGAATCACTAGCATGCAAGTATAATGGATTAGACTAAATTGTAAAAAACAACCTTTATGTTATACCTAAATTGCACTTCATACCTTTCACTTTAAAATCGACAAAACGCAACCTTTATGTTCATATATTCATACAGGGTACAACCTTTACCACTAACCTTGTTTATTTTCTTGGTTAACTACCTTCACATGTGAGGGTATTATTGTCATTTCTACATTGTCTTCCCTAATTGATCCCTCTTAGACCCAGAAAAACCCCCTGTCTTCTTAAAAAAAACCCTTGTTATCTAAAAATATCAAAGCCACCAAAAAAACCCCTCAAACGGAAAATACAACATTCAAACATACACTTTGATTTACTATTAAACCTACCAAATTATTTAACTAAAAAATATGTTAATTTGTTACTGTTCCGACGTAATCTTTTCATCAACAATAATATGATTCATTAGATTTGAAAAGAATATATTAACAACTTCAACAATCAGTTGCAAAGAATAATAAAAAAGATGTCGCCGGAAAAGAACGAGTACCGTCGTCATCGTCGGATTTTGGCACATACAGTGAGGTCGGGACGGACTTTGCCGTTGCGGCTGATTTTTGCCCCATCAGACCACTAAAGAACTTCCTCTAGTGGAGCATCGTTGGATTTCTCAACACCCCACCATCACAGATCTATAGTCATAATCAAAAGTTTGTGGCCATGGTAGCAGATTCAAAATAGAAAATAAAAAACCGAGCACATCAAGTAAGTTTGTGACCATGTCTCTGGCGCCTATGTCGGAGTTGTCGCCGGAAACTTTTACTACACCTAATCAAAGAAAAACTCACCTGGGCCATCAAACCCTAGCTTCGTTGCCATCTTCTTTCATGGAGGAAAACATGTCCCCAATTTGCATGTTGTATTTTTTAGATATTAGAATCATTGTGATTAGGGTTTAAGGTGAAAGGATTTAGAAAATTTGCAGGTCTAGTTTGTTGAATGAAAAGGATAAGACATGGAAAAGTTGCAAGTTTGGTTTACAGTGGGTTATTAGTTAGAAAGAATTATTAATTAAAAAGACTTAGGAAATGACAATAATACCCTCACATGCAACGCATGTGAGGGTAGTTAACCAAGAAAATAAACAAGGTTAGTGGTAAAGGTTGTACCCTGTATGAAAAAAATGAACATATAGGTTATGTTTTGCCGATTTTAAAGTGAAAGGTATGAAGTACAATTTAGATATAACATAAAGGTTGATTTTTGTAATTTTGTCAATGGATTATCATGTTCAAGTTTGCTAATCAAAGTCTCACCTAACAAATTAAGAAGATCAACCATCAGAACAATCAACACAACACCAAGGAAAACAAACAAGACACAACAAATAGTCACAAAAAAAACCCTAATAGCAAATTTGTGCCAGGGTCCAGATAATAGGATCGTCACTCTATAGGTGTCTACCCAGCAACATTACTGCCTAATGTAAAAATAAACTTGGTGTGTTTATCTATACCCTAATAGCAAATCTCACCAAGGTTACGATCATCAAGAACAAGATCTGGTAAGAATCAAACCCTAAAAGAAGGGATCTTCAACCAAATAAACCAGATACACTATATAAGAACAAGATCTAATACAAATCAGACAAGAACCAGCAGTGGAAATAAGATTTAAAAACCTAAACTAACGATTCACCCCAAGAGTTGTCAAGGCTCTGAGACCATGTCAAAATTACACGGACTAAAACCAGAAACCTTTATTAACTAAAAGATAGACCAACAACAAAGATTCAAACACGAACAATCACTCTTCTCACAACCAGATCATTAATATGATGAGCCGCATACACTCAAATACTAGATCTAACTAAATGACACTCGATCTCAACAAGAGATCATCACAAAAGATCAATCAGAAGTGTAACCCTAAGAGAGAGAAAGTATGTGATGTAAGAAAGCTCTGGAAGACTGAATGAACTCATCATTGTGATGAGTTCAATATATAGCAGCCAATGTTGGGGTTTAGATGAAGTCTAGAAACGTATCAAGTCAAGCCCACGCGCAACTTAAACTCTTCAGCAGTGCCAAGCCTAATAGTCTTCATATCAGCAGCCCAATAGCTTTAAGCCTTTCATAAGTCCAGCCTATGTTCCACTGAGACGGATCTAGAGCTAATTAGGGGGTTCCCAGGAACCCGTTCGGTTCGTAACTTATAGCGTTAAGTTATATAGAAAATTCTGAAGGAACCCTTTAATATCTTGTAGGGAAACCCTATAACCAAATCTATAAAGTGGTAAACTGGTTCGATGCGCGCCTGGTAAACTTGAGTTCTTAAGTTCAAGTCTAATAAGGGCTTTATTCCTATTTTTTTTATTTCGTGTCTGATTTGGATAATGTGTTTGAAAGTTGATGAGATTCTTATCCTTAAAACTTGGGAATTATTAATTGGAATCAAGGGTCTTGGTCTTGTTGTACTCTAAGAAATAATTAGTTATTCAGAAAGATGTCCTAAAGAACTATGTATGAGTCAAGTTCGACTATTTAGATACGAAAAGGAATGCAAAGCCTTCTAAAGTTAGTTAATGTGCCAAATTTCAATAGATGGTTTCTTGAAAAAGGATTGTTAGTGTAGACTTAAAGTAAACATACTAGGTTAGATCAATAACTTTTTTTAACAGAAAAGAGGATCGATTTTATTGCCTTCGTGAAATACAAACTTGCTAGCCAGAGCTAGAAAGTCATTGCATGTTCTCATTATACATCTCCTAATTTTGAATTAGGATTACACCCAAATTGTACTAATTTTCTACCAAGATATCCTTCATTCGTCCTCTATGTTTCAACCAGAATAGTGAGCATTCTTTTATTTCTTCGAATATCTTTTGAGTTGGAGCACTCTTTGATGTCTTCGAATATCAATAACTAGAGTAAAAGATGAAATCTCGTAGGTAACAACTGTCGGTACGATTTTTTTATTTGTAAAGATCATTTTATTCATATTGCGTGTTTTTAAATTTATCATTACAACGTTTTTTTCATTATTATATTGTATTTTTATTATGTGATAAACCTTACCTGACCCGAACCGTTGAACCGACCCGTATCTTTTTTATGTTCGGGCGTATAATATTGGAACATTAAAAAGGGAACCCCTCGGAAAAAAATCCTGGATCCGCCGATGTCAATGCTCCACTCCATCATAAGTCCAACAGTAATATGCAACAGAAACACATTAACGCAATAAAAGTGCAAGTGTATACTAAGACTTTTCAACAATAAGTCGTAACAGACTTGATCAACGGCCGGTGATTGTTTCCGTTGCCGGCATTAACCATGACAATTATCAACTATCTCCAACATCTACCATCATTAATCATCCTAGCAACCATTATCAATCGTCCCTTGGCAAACATCATTTCATCCATCACCACATATACTATCGACAAACGCAGCGTATCGGGTTTAACTCGTTCGCCAATGCATAAAGTTCCTTCCGACCCATACAGTGGCGGATCTAAGAACTTTTATTACTGGGTTCCTTTTGGTAGATTCTCACTATTTTTTTCCAAATCATACGAGGTTCTCACTAATTTTTTCCATTTTTTCTAAACCGAATGGGTTCCTGGGAACCCACAAAAGTGACCTAGATCCGCCCCTGGACCCATAGAACCTTCTGACCCGACGGTGATACGGCAGGGACTAACGACAATTCGCCATGGTGGTTGTGGGGTTTGATCCATGGTGGTGATAGCTTCGTTGAAGAGAGAGAGAGAATACCTCTCTTGTTTTCTGACTAGAGAAATTGATGAGAGACAATTTATGGTCAAATGAGAGGAAGCATGGCATGCTCAGATGAGTTGATAGAAATAAACGTGGCAGCAAAACCAAGCTTCATGTGTAAAGCAATACGCAGCAGCCAAAACTTTCAACATGCAAACAATACAAACACACAACCAAAAAGTACAACAACCACAAGCATGAAACAAAAATTAAGCACAAGTTACAACAACAATATGCACTAAGTTGTTGTTAATTCATATTATTTAAATTAAATTTAAATTTAAATAATAACGAGAAGGGTATTCATATACATGAAGTGTTGGGAGCTTCTACGAGAATGTCCTAAATGGTCTAACGTATTGACCATGACGTCTAGTAGTAGCCGTAAAGCTAAACGGTCCAAAACCTCCTCTTCGATTGATCCAAAAACAGACACTTTCGATGCTTGAAACGTTGATTTAAACAATCTTATTAATATTAATGAGGTTGAGGAACTGGAGTTGCCCCGACCGCCCGGTAGAAGAAGTGGGAAAAAGGGGGAAGGGCGGAGTCGTCTTCGGCGGGTGTTGAAATGAAACAAGATTCTGACGAGATGAACTGACGACTTCAAGACATAAGTGACCTTGGCCATAGGCGTTTGGAAACAATGCAAGAAAGAGACGCCGAAAACAAAAAGTTCGTCGCGGTTCAAGAAGCGAGGCAAATGGAGAAAGATATCGTGTTTATGTCTAAACAGATCGATCACCTTCAAGGAGAAGCGTTGCTCCTAGCTCAAATGCGTAGGCAACAAATCCGTGACAAATACGGACTTTAGAGCTATATTTTGCATGTTTCGTCTTTAATTTTTAGTATTTTAATTAATGGTAATGTAATTTTTATTTATTTCATGAAATATTAATTGTTTTAGTTTAAAAAAAATTAATAATTGAGTAATCATTGCATGAGGCATTATATCACTACACCCATTTTAACTTTAAGTCCCATAATGCTACTTTGCTGACTAGACTACCACATGTCGGCTCATGCGCAAGAGAGAGACTTTAAATTTACCCACCACTATACAGTCTTAGTTGGAAAATTCCGAACATTTTCTGACAAACATTTATTTTATTTAAATGGAAATAAACAATCAATTCTGACGAACTTCCAACAAAGTTTTATTTTGCCAGGTTTCTGTTTTTTGTCCCAAAAAAAATCCTAGAAAAACTGTTAAGTTTTCTAGTAGTGACTTTCGTGACATCTTTCAAATAAGTCATTGGCCATATAAATGAAACTATATCCTCCTATTCAGTAATTCAAAAAAAAAAAAAGAGTAAACTGCCATTTTGGTCCCTGTGGTTTGGCCAGTTTTGCCACTTTAGTCCAAATCTCAAACTTATTACATCCAGGGCCCTGTGGTTTGGTTTTTGTTGCCATTTTGGTCCAAATTTCAAATTTGACTAGAATTCCCAATTTCAACCCCCTGTTTTGTCCTTATATCCAGGGGTATTTTTGTCATTTTGGTTTTATTGTAAATGATTATTAATCCAAACACCCCTAAACTCTGATTATAAATCCCAAACACCCCTTTCTCTGCACTCTCTCTCTCTCTCTCAACACCCCCTTTCTCTCTCTCTCTCATCTTTCTCACTATGCGCTCTCTCTCTCTCTCTCTGAACTACCACCACCACAATCACCACCCCCACCACAATCACCAGCACCACACCATCACCACCCTCTCTCTTTTTCTCTCTCTCTCTCCTCCTGCCGCCACAAACCACCACCACCGTCTCCAGATTCAATCGATTGATTATCAGAGGAATCGAACCAGTCATCTGTACCGATTCGTCACATAAAGAAATCTTGTTTGTTAATATCACCACCTCCATCATCATCGGAAACAAACAAACAAAAAGAAAAACACATCTCTGTCATTATCACTTGGAGCTGAAAAAAAATCAAAACAAAAGAGAGGTTTATCGGAAACCTGTTGGAAAAGGATGTCGCCGCCGCGTACGGCGGTGCTGCCACCGTCGTCTACCTCCTCGGTCTCTCTTCTCACTCTCTCTTTCTCTCCGTCCCTTCTCTCTGTTACGCCGATGTCGCCCGTCACTCACCACAACCTGATGGTGGTGGTCGCCGTTTCAACTGCCGAAGAGGAAGGTGTGGTTGTCGTTGAGAGACACCGGAAATCAGGGAGTCAAAAAGGGGGGGGGGTCCGTCGCAAAACCTCCGCAAAATTCTGCCCCCACCGCCGCTGTGAGTGGCGGCGCCGCCTCCCGCCGTCGCCGGTGCACCACCGGCTCCGGTCGCCGGTCTTCTGCCGAGGAAGAAAGATCCGTGTGAGTGTGTGTGTTATGTGGTTTGTAGTAGAGGAAGAAAGATCTGTATGTGTGGGTGTATATATATTATATATAATTGTTTTAGGTATTAAATATATACAATTAAATATAATAATTTTTAAAATACCCAAAATACCCCTTGAGATAAGAACAAAACGGGGGTTGAAATTGGGAATTCTAGTCAAATTTGAAATTTGGACCAAAATGGCAACAAAAACCAAACCACAGGGCCCTGGATGTAATAAGTTTGAGATTTGGACTAAAGTGGCAAAACTGGCCAAACCACAGGGACCAAAATGGCAGTTTACTCGAAAAAAAAAAAAAGTGGATATAATCATATCTGGCATGTACGTATTCACATTTTAGGGTGACTTAAGTTTACAACACCCAATAACATTACAAGTATTAATTAGCTCAAACACTACCCCTGTAATATATAAAGATTATCATTTTACCTTGTTCAAGGGTATCAGCCGGAAATAGATAAGACTATAAGCACACATAAAGACAAGTAGATACAACATACAAGCAAATTGACATAAAACAATCTCTCTGCATTCAAATCACCTAGGAATAGTTTAAACTGTATAGGATTAAACTTTATTGAAAACAGACAAACAAACAAAATGTTGGTAAATAGTATTGGATTAAACTTTACTGGATACATAATCAGCATTGGTTGCTTCCCAAATGGTGGTGCCATCACAGGTGCAGAGCTTCTTGTAGTTCTCACCAACTCCTGCACTTCTTGCTACAACCGCTGCCGCAAGCCCAGCATCACCTCTGTCTTCATTTTCATACACCGCTATTGCTCGACCAATAAGATCCGCGATCTTAAGGTTCTTTTTCACACCCGAGAAGAACGCTTCACCGTTCTCATCAGCCTCTAGTGTTCCCAGGTCACCGAGCGCCTACATATATTATTATTTAACCAGAAGACGATTTATTTTGTATATAAGAAAAAGTTAATGCCATAAAAAGCCAACATACTTTCGTTTTCCTGTGCAAAAAAATCCAAACTAATTTTTGGCACATTAAAGTCCCTAAACTTATAAAAATACACGAAAAAGTTTCTAATTTTAGCATATGTTAAAGTCCCTAGACTTGAAAATATACACAAATAAGTCTCTAATTTTAGTATATGAAATTCAATTAACCTAAACTTGTAAAATATACACGAAAAAGTCTCTAATTAGTATATTAAAAAGTCAATAAACTTGTATAAAAATGAACGTACTAATAAGTTTTTTTAGCATAACTTGTTAGCTCCAAAATTGATAAAAATAAGATGATCTGAATTGTTTTGTGCAAAAAGTATTGAATATCACTTTATCTAATTTACCTCGAGCCAAGCCGAGCCGAGCCCGAGCTTTGGGTGTTACTTGCGATCCGAACTCGATCTCAATATAGTAGGCTGGAACCGAGCGGAGGTCGAGCTTCAAAAAACATGATGAGCTGAGCTCGAGTAGCAGAAGGCTCAGACTCAGGCTCAGGCTTGGCTCGGCTCATTTACACCCTTACTGGTGGGTAACAAGTCATTACTTTATTTTTATTTCACAGGTACATGCATTCTACAAAAGTTTAGGGACTTGAATATACCGATATTAGGTTGAGGGACTTTTTGTGTGTATTTTTGACAAGTTTGGGACTTTAATATACCGTATAATAAACAGCCTACATACACTACACCAATTAAAAGTTATTGATATGTTAATAAAATCTGACCTTTTCTTCTGACAGCTGATTAACAGGATTAAACACTTTGCCAGTACTGGCAGCGCCTCGAGTAAGATCACCGAATTCGTTTATGGACCAACCGTGTTTTCCAGGTGACAACCCACTGAAGTTGGCTTCGATTCTAGCCAATTCCATACTCACTTGAGCCAGACGGACCACCCCAAATATTTGTGGGCCTTTGAATTCAGCAACAGCAGCAGTAATTAAGACATCTGAATGGCAAAATGGGCAGAAAGAGAGTTTAGAGGGTTTTTGAATGTGTTTTGAAATGGATTATTTGACTCACTAATGTTAAATAATCAGTCATATTATTCAGAAAGTCGGAAGTGATTATCAGATAAGTCAGTTTCATGATGCACAATCAAATGACTGTTTTAGGGGTGAGCATGAGTCGGTTTGGTTCGCTTATGGCTAAAAATCAGCCTATAATGGAGGTTTTAATTATTAGATTTTCTATAACCGACTGGTTTCGGTTATAAAGAAGAATAAGTGACAACTGATATTTTATTTACAAGGTTCGGTTAATTTGGTTGACCATGGCTTTGGATGTGAGTAGATTCAAGCTAAGTTCAATTATTAAAATATTAGCAATCCATTTGATTTATAAAGAAGAAGTTATAACAAAAATTTCCAAGATATAACATATTATTTACAAAGAAATATGAAGGTTTGTTTAAATGATAGTTCAGTTAGGTTAATTTGGTTATTTACACAAACATAATCATAACCGAACCATAAAAGCCGGTTATAAAAAAACATAACCGAATCATTGGTTTCTCAATCACATCCCTACCTAAGTCCCAAAACAATGCCTCAACAACGATATGCGTGTTAAATGATATGGAGCCATAAAAAATAACCGAAGACGGGTCAATCAAACTTACCTCTTTAGAATCAAACAAATCAAAACAAACTCAAATCCTATTAAAACTTGTAAGCGAGACTTTTGCATAACATAGACTACAAATTAAAACAGTTGAATCCATTAAGACAGAGACATGAAATCAAATGAAAACAAGAACTAACCTCCTGGTAACCCTTGACCAATTAACCGGGCTTTCCTACCGGTCTGCTCCAAGGCTTCAGCCATGGTCTTTACCGGTGAAGACCCAAAAATTCTAACTACTTGATTGCTCAAATCCACATCAACGCTCTTAATTCCTATAAGAACATAATATAAACAAGATGTTAAACACATAAAACACCAACTGTAATGTGATCGTGTTCAAAACACTGACCATTGACTGTTTGCAACTTATTCTTGACAGCTTTAACACAACCTTCACAACTCATATCCACCATGAACTCTGTCTGTAATTGCAGGAATACAAGATCTCAGATTACCAAAACTTAATCCCACGTTATCAATTTTTAAGGTTTCTGTTTAGGCACGCCGATTTTAGCCATACCCGAGTAACTTGACGGCCTGACCCGCTTTCACCCATACCCGATTAACCCAACCCGACAAACCTGTTACCCGAAAACCGATTGTTATTAGGGCCGGGTACGAAATCGACCTATATAAACATCAAAAACTCAAATAAACCAAATTGATTAACCCAAAACCCGAACTAAATTGGTTTCATTCGGCATGTTATCAAGAATTCATGAATAAACATTAACTATCCAAATAGTAAGAGAGTTATTAACAAATATGTCCAAACTCGAACTACCAGACACGATAACCCGATAACCCGATAACCAAACAACCCGACTGAACCTGATAGTGATACGGATCGATTATCAGATACAGCATCATACACAAAAAACCCCACCCGAACTGCCCGAAACCCGAATAATAAACACGATCAACACCCCTAGTTTCTGTTAGTTTCTATTAACCAATCCATATCAACTTAACTATTCCCAAATTAACAAAGCAACCCTAGAAACCATAAGATTATTCCAATAAAAAACACAACAGAAAAACAATAATTTTTAATAAAAAACGCACCATAACTTCCGGCAATTCCGCATCAAGCTGCAAGAAAACAAAAACCCACAAATTAAAACCAAAACCCATATTGAACCCAATTCAATTGTTCAAATTGAAGCAAAAAGTTGCAACCTTTGGAGCCTGTTTAGTGTCCATGTGAAGAGCAGAAGGGGGGCTGGTGAGATTCTTGATGAGGCCGAAACGATTTGGGGATGGAAAGGGTTGATTGAAAAAGGGTTTTGTGAAGTTGTGATTGTTGTGTGATGAGGATGAAGATGGTGAAACGGAGTTAAGGGTGAGTGCTGCTGTAATGGCCGTAGTTGTTGACGCTGCTGCAACTGTTCTAAGAAAACCCATTGTGAATAGACGAATTTAATGAAAATCGAATAATAATATTATTAAAATTCTGGTGTGGGTTCTAGAGGCATCCGGATGCATGCCATTCATGACTTCATCCCAAGTGATGACACTCTTGTGGTTGAAAAACCATGGAGAATGTTACATTTTTTAACATTTGATGCTGAAATGAACTTGGAAATTATTAATGTGTATTGTAACATCACACCCGTATCACTTTAGTCTATGTTGTGTGGTTATGACTTACGGGTTGTTTGTTTATCTTTAATGAGACTTTTAATGGTTCAGACTTTATACTGGTTTAGCTCTTAATGGTTTATACTGTTTGTCTCACGAGCAAATGTTTGAATAGTTCAGTCATTTGCCTCTGAATGGTTAAAAATTATACAGAGTCTGAATGGTTAAGACCTCTAATCTGAATTGGTCAGACATTTGCCTCTGAACGGTTAAGCATTATATAGACTCTTAATGGTTCAGATCTCTTACTGGTTCAGCATTATACACGCTCTTAATGGTTCAGACATCTTACTGGTTCAGCACTTAATGGTTCAGACCTTTTACAGGCTCAGCACTTAAACATTCAGATGTTGCCAAACAACCCCTTAGAGGATCACCATCGTCTTATACGTCTGCGTCATGTGCCCTCATCCTCATCCACCAACCTAATCCATCACTCTATATGACGTGGACCATAATTCCATTATCATCCACTATCCTCATCTACTAATCATAATCCCCTGTTTAATTAAAAGAGGGTCATGGTTGCTATAGAATAGGGGTGTTCAGAATTCGTTTCGAATTCAAAAAATTCGAAATTCATTTAAATTCTATTCGATTATCAAGAATTCGTTTCGATTATAAGATTTCGAATTCGAATTCGATTCAATTCGAGTCAAGTAAATCGAATACGAATCGAATACGAATTTATAATTTCAATTTCGATTCGATTCGAAATTCGAATAAAAATTATACATTTTTATTTATTACTTTTATATCTAATACATAGATAACTTTTATTAGGCTATACTATAAATTATTTTCAAAATTTATTCCAAGTATTAAAATTACCCATGACCAAACCCACTACATGGCTCATAATTAAAACCTAAGTAACAAATCTATCAATAGATTTCTAACCCTAAAAATATTATCTTGTAATTGATAGTTATTTACATGTTTTTAAAGAATCTAAATCAAAACGAATTTATTCGAATTCGATTCGAATTTTTAATCGGATACGAATCAAATACGAATTGGGTTTTTATTCGAATACGAATTCGAATCGAATTCGTTAAGTTTTAATCGAATTCGAATCGAATACGAATTTCGAATCGAATACGAATTGAAGGAAAAATAAAAATTATTCGAATAATTAAAAAATTCGATATTCGATTTGATGAACACCCTGAATAAACCATGTGAACCACCATGGTTTGCATAGGGGGCGGTGTAGCGGTGATTCAATAGTCCTACGTGACAATACATGACCAAAACGACCATCTCATATTCCATAGTTGTATAACACATGTGAACGACAAAATAGATTTGTATCATGTTTGTCTCAAGTAGGATACATATAAGATGGTTATATCGTCTAGTTATATTATCAATACACTGTATATACTAATGTTTTATGTAGTACCTGTAATTTTTAACATACAATTAGTTTCGAAAAAAATGTTGCTGGTGAGAGAGTACTATTTATTAATTAAACAAATAAATAAATAAATAAATAAATAAATGAATTAAATTAAAGAATAAGTCCATTCAACGGTTATTTATTTTGCGAAAAATTTTCAAGTTCCAAAGGTTAGGATCCGTGTTTCAAAACGGGTCAGATTTTGGGAGCCAATTTTGACGG
Organism: Helianthus tuberosus; assembly: GCA_030545235.1. Lineage (NCBI taxonomy): Eukaryota > Viridiplantae > Streptophyta > Magnoliopsida > Asterales > Asteraceae > Helianthus > Helianthus tuberosus. Next base: position 52,826,004 of record CM060360.1, read on the forward strand.
ATCTTACACGAACCATTAGTATATACGCTAAGAATGATGATGTATGCTTAAAAAATCAGACATTAAGATGGTGAGACCACCTTCCAAGCACAAGATCATGACATATGCCATGGAATAGAAAGACTGAAAAGAACTGACAGAAAGGAAATTCTGTATTCTTCATAAAGGAACAAATGGCAACAAAATCACCAAATGATTAGTGGAAATTGTCGTAAGTATACGATAAAATTCTTCAGAGATAAGCCAAAATGGTACTAGTTCTGGCTTCGCCAAAATCTGTATTAATTTCTCATTTTATTTGGGACTATTCAGTCAGATTCGTAATCTGGTAAAGGTGGCCAGACCACAAACCATTAGCAAAATGTACTAGTTAGCAAATACTTTAACCAATGAGTTGATACCTTGACACAAGTAAGAAGAACGTGGAAAAAGAAGAGCCGTATATGTTTCTATTAGGGAAACAAATCGTATTCGTCAAGACTGTCCGAAACTGACACAACACCTGAAGACAAGGTAAAAACAACCGAAGATCCCAGGAGGAATGCAAAAGTATTGTTCTCACAACATAAGAGGCAACAATGATTTCGGAGACGAGTCTGGAACCCCACCAATTTTCGTGGAGTGCTTCGGGAAGAAAAGATAAAATTGCTAAGATACAACTTAGTGCTATTTTACTTCATATGAACCTCGTTGGATTCGATGTAGTGTTAGAAATGGAATGGTTAGCATGCTCAAATCTCAAGTGATCGGAATTCAGTTAAGATTCATAAGCAAACAGGAAAAATGATCACAATCCAAGGAGACAAGATAGCCAAGCCGACAAAGTTCATCTCTGCAAGGAAAGCTGCAAGTTATGTACAAAAACGAGGAATAGTGTATATGATCTCTGTGATCATTTACACAAAGGAAAGGAACTGCAAGAGATTCCGGTAGTATTGGGATATCATAATGTTTTCCTAGAGAATCTACCTGGGCTATCACCAATTTTGAGGAGGAACTCAGAAATTACTCAATACCAGGAACAACACCGATTGTTAAAGCACCCTATTGCTTAGCACCGATAGATATACTCAAGCTGAAGAAGCAATTAGAAGAATTGCTGGAAAAAGATTTCATACAACATCTCCGTAGGAAGCACCAATATCATTTGTCAATAAGAAGGATGAATAGATGCATATGTATATTGATTACCGGGAAATGAATAATGTTGTATTTGTAACAATTTAGAAGTTATATACTTCTAAGAGTTTATTTCAATTTAACATATTTGTAAACAATTCTTTAGGAGTTTGCAAGTGCCTATACCGCCAGGAATGAGCCGAATCAAACTTCCACAAATTCTCATGATTGATACCACTATTTATCTTTATTGGTCACCTAACTTAGCATGATTTGTTTTTACTGTAATATTTCATTTGAAGTAAAATATGGGGAATTGGTTTTGTTGATTATTCTTAATTGTTCGGTGAATACAAAAAGCTTTGGCTTCAACATTGGATTTGATCATGAGTTGAGATTGAAAGAGAGTTGCAGAAGAAGTAAAGGAAGAAGCTGGTATGAATAGTTTGTATGTTCTTACAAAGGGAGATGCACTTAAACATACGTAGCAGCGCAAAAAGAAAAAAAATGACATGGTTGTAGATTTCTTTGCTCAAAAAATGACATGGTTTTGAAACTGATTAGCCTTGCTTAGGTGGTGATTCCAAGACTTCGATGGTGGTAAATGTTCTCAAGAACCTAGCTCCATTAACGAGTCACTTTGTTCTCTTCGGTTTGCTGCAAGAGTTAATGCTTACAAGATTGGAATGCCTCGAAGGCATACCTGTGTGAAGCAATTAGATGCTACATTCAGCCATGGCTAATGATTTTGCAGTCATTCTAAAGTTTTATTTGGTGCTTTAATATTTGGTCTAGAAGGTATCTATCTGGTGACCCTTAGACGTGAAGCCTAAGTTTGGAAAGGCCTAGAATAAAAATGATGATCTACATGGGCTTCAATGCCAGTAGATATTATATGTTTGTGTTAAGCCACACACGAAACTCGCGGGATCTTAGACTAGTTAAATAATATTTAATTAGAACTAACTTCCCGAGCATTGGTAATCAGTGCATTTTATATTTATTAGTTGTCATATTCGCTAGTTAAACTCTTAGACTATGGGTAATGGTTAATGCTTATTAATGGTATTTTTCGTCACATTACCATCATAATGCACCTTCAAAAAATGTATAACGGTTAATGCTCATTTATTCGTTACTTTCCATAATTTTTCTTCTTTTTGGGCATTATCTAGAAATGTCCTTCCCTTTTCATATCCCTATAATGTCTAAGAGAGAACGGCATTGTCAAACCCTTTCACACTTCTATAATGGTCATTACATATGGCCTTTGGTATGTATTCAATGGTGTAGTTATGTAAACTAAATGATATATAATTGTAGTTAGGTGTTCTAAGAGAAGGGTTATTTGGAAATAGAGGTGGGTGAAAAACAAGTTGGAAAAAAACCGGACCTGTTTTTTTTAACCGGTTTATATAAAAACTGAATCGAACCCAACTCAGACATCCGGTTTGTTTACCAGTTTGTGTAGCCCATTTAAAAAACATAATTTTGTGATGACCGTTGCATAACGGTAATATTACAGTTGGGATGATTTTTTGACCATTTTTTTGCCCCCCTCTCTTTTATCATTTTGCCATAGCATCTATCTACTATACTAAAAGAATTCTCCTTAGCCACATGACATATTTTTAGCCAATCATTTTGTTGATTTGGACACCCTCTTAGGCCAGAGAATTCCTCATGGGCGCTAAACTCTTTTCCTATATTTTCCTTTCATTCACGCGGCTTCTTAGACACGCTTTTCATCGTATCATTCAAAACCCTAAGGTGATTCTCTGGCGATTTCATACATCTGCGATTTTATTCAAACACTTAATCTCTAGCAGGGCGATTCTCATCATCAAAGTGATTATTGGAAACCCTAAATTGTAACCAGTGGAATTGAATCCAGGTATGTTTATTGTTTTTTATATCGATTATTCAAGCTTTTAATCTTACAATCCTATGAAACTTGTGATGTTGGTTACTCTCCTTCCTTTCAGCCGTCCATTGAGAAACCCTATAATCTTCAGAAAAGTTTGAAGCTTGAGAGAGAGAGAGAGAGAGAGAGAGAGAAAGGGAGAGAGACAATGGAAACAAGTGGTGGTTGGAGCCATCCATCCATGTTTTATCTTCTTTCCATCAGTCATCAAATGGTAAGTCATAGGTGTTTTGATTCATCTGAATTTCAATCGAATGTTTCTTTTTTGAATGGACCCTAACATGCTTGGCAAGGATTTCATTCACTGGTATACCCTAACTCTACTGATTCAATTTTTTTAGGGTTTTTATTGTGAAGAGGTTTTGTTGATGAGGATGTTAGATAGTCAAAGCCATGGGATTTCAATCCTTTCTGATCAATGGTGATTTTCAGAAAATCCTAAATCTCAAATCTGGTAATAAACAGATGGTTATGTGTTTTATAACAGAAATGGTCTTGAAAATTGTTTGGATTGAATTGAATTGAATTAATTTCAGTTACTTTTAAGATTCTCCCGTCCTTGATTTTGAATTGAACCTTATTATGCTCTTTATGTATTTTGATGTGCAAAAATGGAGATTGATTGTGGTTAGGTATTTAATCTTATAATATGAACTGTTATAGGGAACCGAGAGGTTCGAGTCGCCGGTGATGCCAGAGCTACGGTGGTGGTGGCGATGAACATTATGGTGGTTAGATTTTGTTTCCTCCACCTTCCTCGACCCTCTGGATTGAAGTTGTTTCAGATTGTCGTGAAGGAAATTTCGTTATATACAAGTTAAGTCCGACTATCTTCAACCATGTTATTCTAACTTATACAATTATATTCTGATGCTCGATTTTGGTATTTGGTAGTTGATTTAGCAAAACACGGTAAGAGCAATGGTCTGGTACTCCGGCCAAACTGGTGACACTCTGATTATATCACTCGGGCTAACAATGATGGTAATGAAGTAAGAAGTATTAGTCTGACTCTAGGGTTCCGATTAAGCTCTGCTAGCTTAGACTTGATTCTGGGAAAGTACTGTGTGTTGCATCTCTGCGAAGAAGGTAAATTACTCAAATTAGTTTTTGTATGACTTTACTGATGAGAACATGACTTATGTGTGCTTGGTGCTGTTAATTACTGTTTTTATATGTATACATAAAATAAGTCAAACTAATACTTCTTACTATTAAAAGATAAAAATGCAGCTGCATATGTGGTTAAAAGAGGGATACAATGCAGCTACAAATGTGACAATACAAGAGGCACAAAATACAGCTGAAATGCGCTAAACAGTAGATAAAAAATAGCTAAAAATCTAATAAAAAGAGGCTCAAAACATGGTTGAAACTGTGCTAAAATAGAGATAAAAAGTAGCTGCAAAAGTGATAAAAAAGTGGATCCAAAAACGTTGGGAGTAAACGTTTTCGTTTACAGGTATTTGTCTCTCTTGGCCTTAACATTTTTTTAATACTGTTAGAAGCCGAAAATTCTAATGTCGACATATTGAAGCTTGCTGTTATTTCCTCAGTAAACATTCCAATATAGGTACATTTATATGATTTCACAAATTGTTTCATAGAACCAGTTTCTTACCTTCCATAATTTTGTTTTTCAGCCTGCATCACCTATAAGATCTGAATTTGATGTAAAGCATGGTGGCACTCAATACAACTTATATATTGAAAGATTGAAGCCATTGATGAAATTGAGCTCAACTAAGAAGAAAAATATGGTGCTTCGAGATGAAAATGCTAACCTATGTACTGATGGCCCAAAAAATATCGATCTCAAAATGAAGGCGCTCTCTGTAGGAAGTCGCAATACTCTACCATACAATTACTTATGAATGGGTCGATCCAGGTTTGGTTTAACTTTCAACGTGTTGTTTTAAAGACTAGCTTTAAAGGAAACAGATTAAAAGAGTTAAGTCGGTTGGAAATCTCCCAAATTGTTATAGAAAATTAGACCAAAACTGTGTGGGTCAACCCAACCCGACCCGTACAAAATTACACATGTTGACCCGTTAACTAACTCATCCTACATGCCAATTTTGCCACTTAATCACTGTAATTGTCACACCCCAACCGATGGCGGAAACATCGGGGCGTGGCACTAAGCGAAACAGATTGTCCAGAAGTTTCCATAACAACTATAATTACCAATTATTTAAAGCATCACGTCCCATACCATGACATAAAAAGTAATATATTTATTACAGACAAATCTAGTCAAATTGTTCTGTTCCGAAAACTCAGATTTCAATTACATACAATTCGTTTATTTGTTTCTAGACCTTTCCTAGCCTCGATTTCACAGCAAGCAAAGCATCTTAACATCTTAAGCACCTGCCACATACATTAAAGTAAAAGTCAATACACATAGTGTAAAGGTGAGCATACAAGTTTAATAGATATAATAGAGTTCGAAATCGATTTCGTATAACCAACACGTACACAGTGTGAAATGAAGCACGTTAGTTATCGACATGAACCTATCGATACCAATGACTGCGGGTTGACTGCCCAAGGCAGTTCGTAATACACACTCACCACTGTGATCCTTGTAATTAATTGTCCTTAACAACCCCTGAGTGAACAGGTGCTGAGTCCAAACTATAGTACTATCGTTGCTAAGGCAGGTAGACAACAGTCCATGTGTAAACATAACAAACAAGCATTTATTAAGTCACGTATAGCATGCGGTAATGATTATCGTTAAAGTATTGCATAGTATGTTCGATGTAATTTAGAATAAGTAACGTATGTAACACCCAAAAGTGCATAAAGCAAAAAGGGTTCGAGTATATTCACAGCGATGTTGGATTGAAGGAAGTGCTTAGAGCAAGATTAGCCTGATAAGAATGATAGCATAAACGATATGCGGCGCGTAAAACGGTGCAAGGTGTCAATGAGTCAGACGGAAATCCGATCGGGTGGCAATCCGATTGGGTGGACGGTCGATCGAGTGACAATCCGTTCGGATGGCCATCCGATCGGGTGACCATTCGATTGGATTGTTACCTCGTTTGGGATGGATGTGTTTGTGTATGATGGCTTGTGCTTTGAAGTTTTCATTGTAGCAATTTGAAAACAGAGAAGTATCTCTACCTTTCAGGTCGATCGATCGAATGGCGGTCCGATCGGGCGACAATCCGATTAGTGGGACACTTCAGTGAGAACAAGTTCACAACAGTTTGTCACTCGATCGGATTGCAATCCGATCGGGTGGCAGTCCGTATGCCTTGAACATGTTGAAAATTGTTTAAGTGTTGAAGTCCTAAACATCACATGGTCGGGTGGTAATCCGATCGGGTGGCAATCCGATCGGACGGCAATCCGTTCAATGTTCAAAACCTAAAATGTTGAAATAAAAGTTATGTGTGGGACCCAAGGTGTAAGCCGATCTGGTGTCTGTCCGGTCGGGTGGCAATCCGATCGGACGATAATCCGTCCCAGACGACCTGATCGTCTTCTTCACTTGGTTGTTTTGATGGTTTGCGTTTTCTCGAGACGTCATGACTATGTGCTAAGCAACTGAACCATGCCAAAACCTTTGTGACCCGATTAGACAGGAATCACCCAAACCTGACCCGTTCACTGATTCATGACGGTTGTTCATGCTTAACCCAGAATCGGTTGTCTCTTTGGTGGAACTCAGATCTTGAGCCAACACATCACCAAGAAGGAGTGGAAGGTCAGAACAAGGTCCGGTTCTATCGGTTTTGAGTGCATTGAGTGTAAAAGAGTTGAAAGAAAGTGGGAAAACCATCTTTCAATCCTTTTCACCATGAATATGTTCAGACCTATGAAAGATCTTTGTTTGTTTATGTGGAAATCATTCAGATCTAAGTTGTTCTTGGTGGATTGAAGTCAAAACATGAAGTTCTTATGAACACCATGATGACATCATCCTAGAACACCTCAAATCTAGTGATTTCACGGTTAAAAGTTAAGATTCAAAAGATAGAAAGGTGTAGGAGTGCATGTAGATCAAGAAAGTACAAGATTTAGGTTGAAAACTTACAAGAATCGTGAGAAATCTGAAGAAAAGCGGGCTGGAGCGAGTAGGGCAGAGAGAGAGAGAGAGCTGTCAACATCAAGTGATGTTGACATATAGGGGTATTTATAGGGTTTCCATAAATGGAAAGGGGAAAAGAGGGCTGGTCGATCGAGTGGCAGCTCGATCGGGTGGCAGCTCTGTCGGCTGGCCACTCGATTCGGGTGATAGGCGCGACGAGTTTTGCGGTTTCGATTCGCGTGTCGAGCATTGCGATGCGATAGAGTTTCTCTTCAAATTACTTTTAATCCCAACTACTATATCTAACATACAATCATCCTAAATAACTTGCGTTTAGCGTTTACGATTCGATTGTGATTGAGTTTCGATTGCGTTTCGATTAATCACCACACATAAACATAAATAAACATGCACAAGTAACACATAAGGCATACACACACGTAAAACAATATCCAGAACACATTACTCGAGTTGCGAGTGCGATAAGCGATAAAGCGGTAAAACATGCGATAAAATAGCGATAAAACTTCGATTAGTAATAGATACTCCACATAATACAACTAACGTAAAAGCATAAAAAGACCATCTACAAGTCAAAGAAGTCAAAACAGGAGTTGGGCAAGGAGTGACAGATCGCAATTAGTAATCTTGTCTCCCTTTGACTTCAATCTTGACTTTGACTTTCGAAACACGGGGTGTTGCAGCCTCCCCCTGTTTAGGGAATTTCTTCCCGAAATTAGGCTTCAGCCGTAACAAACAACTGCGGGTACTTCGCCTTCATGTCGCTTTCGAGTTCCCAAGTGAACTCTGTGCCTCGTTTGCCTTCCCATCGTACCTTCACAATGGGAATGCGCGAGCGTCTGAGCTGCTTGGTTTGGTGATCCATGATTTCGACATGGTTCTCCACGAAGTTTAGTGTTTCGTTTACTTGGAGATCTTCCAGAGGTACATACAAATTATTCTCAGCCAGGCACTTTCTGAGGTTAGACAAATGGAAAATTGGGTGAACGTTGCTAAGTTCCTCCGATAGTTCGAGTCTGTAGGCCACTTTTCCGATCCTTTCCAGAATCTTAAAGGGTCCAACATATCGAGGCGCGAGTTTCCCTTTCTTGCTGAATCTGACCACACCCTTCCAAGGTGATACCTTTAGGAGTACGTGGTCACCAACGTCAAATTCAAGGGGCTTGCGTCGTCTTTCGGCGTAACTTTTCTGACGACTCCGAGCTTTCAGCAGATTGTCTCGAATTTGCAGGATTTTGTCAGTCGTTTCTTGCAATAGCTCAGGACGGTTTAATTACGAATGCCCGATCTCGTGCCATACAATAGGCGGTCGACTTTTTCTTCCGTATAATGCCTCAAACGGTGCCATTTGAATGTTGGAATGATAACTGTTATTATACGAGAATTCGACTAACGGCAGGTAAGAGTCCCAATTACCATCGAAATCTATGACACACGTACGGAGCATGTCTTCAAGGGTACGAATCGTTCTTTCAGTCTAACCGTCGGTTTAGGGATGAAAAGCGGTACTTAGATTAAGCGCAGTACCGAGAGCCGTTTGAAATGTTTCCCACAGACGCGAGGTAAACCGAGCATCACGGTCAGAGATGATGTCGCGAGGCGTCCCATGTCAACAAATGATCTCGTTGGTGTAGATTCGGGCTAATCTTTCTACCTTGTAGTCTTCTCGTATTGGCAGAAAATGAGCAGATTTGGTCAATCGATCAACGACAACCCAGATGCTGTCGTGACCTGATGGTATACGTGGAAGTTTCGTTATGAAGTCCATAGCTATACTTTCCCACTTCCACATAGGGATCAGGGGTTGTTCAAGTAAGCCAGAGGGTCTTTGGAGCTCAGCCTTGACTTTCGAGCAGGTCAGGCACTTTCCAACATAGAGGGCGATATCCCTCTTCATGCCCGACCACCAGTACTTGAGGCGAAGGTCCTGGTACATTTTATCGGCACCGGAATGAATAGAATATCATGATTTATGGGCTTCGTCCATCAAAATATGTCGTAAATTGGTCCGCTTAGGGATCCAGATTCGGTCAAGATAATTGAATATCCCATTCAACTTATTCACTAGATGGGCTCCATCGTGGTGAATCCTTTCCTTCTTCAAGGTGCGTTCGGTAAAACAATCATGTTGGGCTTCGCGGATAAGGTATTCGAGATGATGCTGGGCTTGAACATTATGGGTGCTATGCAGATAGCTTCGTCGGCTTAGAGCGTCGGCAACGACATTTACTTTGCCTGGGTGATAACGAATCTCACAGTTGTAATCGTTGAGAAGTTCTACCCATCGGCGTTGACGCATATTAAGTTCTTTCTGGCTGAAGATGTGTTGTAGGCTCCTATGGTCGGTGAAGACCGTACACTTTGTACCATAAAGGTAATGTCGCCGAATCTTCAATGCAAAAACAACTGCGCCTAGCTCGAGGTCATGGGTTGTATAGTTCTTCTCGTGGATCTTGAGCTGACGAGATGCGTAGGCGATAACCTTGTCCCGTTGCATAAGAACACAACCAAGACCAAGGTTCAAGGCATCGCAATAGACTACGAAGTCATCGTTTCCATCAGGTAAAGCAAGGACGGGAGCATTGCAAAGCATGTGCTTTAGGGTTTGGAAGGCAGACTCTTGTTCAGTTACCTAAGCAAAGGATCTGTCTTTAGGCATGAGAGAGGTAAGCGGCACGACGATTTTAGAGAACCCTTCGATAAATCGACGATAATAGCCCGCTAGTCCGAGAAAAGAACGGACTTCAGACAGGTTCTTCTGTGTAACCCAACTCTTAACAACTTCAATCTTCGCGGGATCGACATGAATTCCTTGACTATTGACAATGTGACCGAGGAATTGAACCTCCTCTAGCCAAAATTCACACTTGGAGAACTTGGCATAGAGTTGATTCCCCTGGAGTAGCTCGAGAACCAAACGTAGATGCTGCGCGTGTTCGGCTTTCGACTTGGAATAGATCAGGATATCATCGATGAACACGATGAAAAAGCGGTCTAGAAATGGTTTACACACGCGATTCATCAGATCCATGAAAACCGCGGGTGCGTTGGTTAAACCAAAAGGCATAACGACGAACTCATAGTGGCCGTATCGAGTGCGAAAGGCGGTTTTGGGTATATCCTCCTCTTGAATGCTTAGCTGGTGATAGCCTGAGCGTAGATCGATCTTCGAGAAACATGTAGCACCTTGTAGCTGGTCAAACAAATCATCGATTTGAGGCAGGGGATAGCGATTCTTGATGGTCAACTTATTCAAGTCCCTGTAGTCGATGCACATTCGGAACGACCCATCCTTCTTTTTGACGAAAAGTACTGGTGCGCCCCAAGGAGAAGTGCTAGCGCAAATAAAGCCTTTATCAAGTATCTCCTGGAGCTGACTCGAGAGTTCACGCATTTCGGACGAAGCGAGTCGATAAGGAGCTTTAGCAACAGGGTTTGCTCCAGGAATGAGGTCGATACAAAAGTTGATATCACGACTTGGCGGTAGTCCTGGGAGATAATCAGGAAACACCTGAGGAAATTCACAAACAACAGGAACATCTTTCACTTCTGTCTTTCCTTTCTTTTCCTTCTCCGCTACTACAATGTTAGCCAAGAAAGCTCTGTATTCCTTGCGGAGATACTTGCTAGCTTGGACACATGACATGAGCTTGAGGCCTTTCGAAGCAGTTTCACCATAGACACATAACAAATCACCATTAGCAAGCGAGAATCGAATCATCTTATCAAAGCACACAACTTCAGCATGGTTTTCATGAAGAAAGTCCATGACTACTATGATGTCAAAACTTCCGAGCTGCATCGGAATGAGATCAATCGGAAAGATGTGATTGTTGAACTCGAGAGTACAATCATGGATAACAGAGTTGACAGCGACGGTTCTTCCGGTGGAGACTTCAACATCGAACGTCGAGGGGAGATGGGAGCGCTTACGATTAAGGAGCTTTTCGAACTCAAACGATACAAAACAGTTATCGGCTCCATTATCAAACAAACACGAAGCATAAATACCATTCACGAGAAACGTACCATTGACCACGTTGTTGTCGGCCTGAGCTTGGCGCACATTGATGTTGAAAGTTCTGGCACGGGCGGCTTGTTGCTGTTGCTGCTGAGGCTGCTGTTGTTGAGGCTCTTGTTTCACAACCCTGTTCGGGCACATGTTCATGAAATGGTTGGGATCACCACACGCGAAGCAGACTCTGGCATTGACCTGTTGGCCTTGAGGGGCTGGGAGCAGAGCTTGATGAGCAGTAGCTTGAGCTGGTGCTTGTCGAGGACCTGTACGACAGTTGGCGGTGAAGTGGCCGTACATGTTGCAATGCACACAAAATCGGCAGGCGATACCCACCAGATGATGATAAGTACATGTCGGGCAAGCAGGGTGAGGGCCAGTGTATGCACGCTTTACAGGCGGTGCATAGGTAACTGGTGCGGGAGTTGATCGGTGCTGGGGTTGCTGCTGAGCCGGTACGGCTTGAAGCGGGGCAGCAGTGGTAACAGCACAATTCTTGTTGTTAGAGTTGCTGTTGTTGTTCTTCCTCTTGCGACGAGAGGACTTGGAAGACTGGGGAGCAACAGTGGTGGTTTCAGCGGTTGGTGCGGTGGTGGCTTGATGCAGGTTCTTCGAAGCTTTATCCCAAAAACCAGCTTTAACTCGCTTGTCGTTGATTTCAGCGGAAAGCAGGTAAGTTTCCACGATTGTTGCTGGCTTTGAAGCATGCACAAAATCTGCGACACAATCCGGCAGAGCTCGAATGTACTTCTTGATTGTCATATCAGCAGTCTTGACTTGATCAGGACAGATAATACTGAGCTGCTTGAAGCGAGCAGTTAGAGCAGCGTTGTCACCATCTTTCTGCTTGATATGCCAGAATTCATCTTCCAACTTTTGGCGCTCATGGGGAGGGCAGAACTCTTCTAGCATGACGTTCTTCAACTCATCCCATGACAGACCATAAGCTGCATCATTTCTGCGTTTGTTCCTCTCGGCCGTCCACCAGTCTAAAGCGCGGGACTGGAAGACGCCGGTAGCATTCAGAGTGCGGAGATTGTCTGGACAACCACTCTGGCGCAGGGTGACCTCGATCGAATCTAACCATTGAAATAAAGCCATAAGGCCATCTTCGCCAATGAATTCTTTTGGTCCGCAAGCTTTAAACTGCTTGAAGCTGAAAGCAACTTTAGGGGTTTCAGTCCTAGACTCTTCAGACGATTTGCTCACATTCTCGTATAGTTCACTCACGATCTGAGGAACTGCCTTTGCCATTTGCTTGGCGACGAGAGCAGCAAGGCGTTTGTCTTTCTGGCTCTGGCAAGCAGCGCGCGAGTGATGGGATCCAGATGACGACATTGTCTGCAACAGACATCACCATAGGACTCAAACACAATGTAATCGAATCTCACCTCACACGCCTATACTACTAAAGCTCAGGAACACGATCACGTAACCATATAAACACATAGGCACATAATCACAGATTCACTGAAGCACATAAACACAAAAGCACGTAAGGCACAGAAGCACATAAACATATAAGCACAAGAGGCAGTCAGAATACAAAAACCAATCATTCAAAGTCCGCGAGCGTTCGAGAATAGCGATTGCGATTAGCGAATACACAACGAGCAGTATAGCATGCGATCATCCGTCGATTTGTCAGCGGTTTGAGGTAGAGGTGCAGTGCGAGTCGTGTGTGTCGATCGAAGCGAAGAGCGAAAAGCGAATAAATCACAAGAAAAATCATAACACATAAACAGATAAATCACATAAAACACATAAAATCCACATAAAATCGACAAATATCAGAGTCGGCAGTAGCGAGCTCAGAATCGAAACACATAAAAATCGAGGATAGATTGTCTGCGGCTGTTAGACATCGACTGCCCAAAGTGGTTCGACTATTCACAAGGACCTCCAGTGCACACTTTGGCCTTTGGGACTGTGCTCTCGCCTCGAATTTGGGCGAATGGCACGCATCCTTCTAGTTATAGTGCGACTTCAATTCGTTTGGAGTCCGTCGAGACTTTGTTGAGAATTTTGTAAGACCGAAATAGGGCGGAATAAGTCGTCAAGGTTTGGGTTTCACCCCTAACTTAACAACTTTGTTCCTGTTTTGATAAAAATAGAGATTAAGATTTGCGTTAAAGTATGGATTTCACTCCTGATTCAACGCAAATTCTCATATTTATAGATAAAAATGCGGGTCGAACAAGCAACTTAGTCGAGAGTTTGCAGTTTTCACACCTAATCTCAACCTAATCGCCCGTTCATTTTCAAAAATTAGTGTGCAGTGATAGTGTAGGGCGGGCTAGGAATAGCGAGAAATAGCAGGTAAGCTCATACAAAACCCTTGCAGGGTGTGCACAAGTCGGTCTGTTGGTACCTAACTATAGACTAGGTCGTTTCTAAGACATCGACCCGGACTAGGTCGAGTCTTGCCTAATTCCCTATAGTTATGGCTCTGATACCAATCTGTCACACCTCAACCGATGGCGAAAACATCGAGGCGTGGCACTGAGCGAAACAGATTGTCCAGAAGTTTCCATAACAACTATAATTACCAATTATTTAAAGCATCACGTCCCATACCATGACATAAAACGTAATATATTTATTACAGACAAATCTAGTCAAATTGTTCTATTCCGACAATTCAGATTTCAATTACAAACAATTCGTTTATTTGTTTCTAGACCTTTCCTAGCCTCAATTTCACAGCAAGCAAAGCATCTTAACATCTTAAGCACCTGCCACATACGTTAAAGTAAAAGTCAATACACATAGTGTAAAGGTGAGCATACAAGTTTAATAGATATAATAGAGTTCGAAATCGATTTCGCATAACCAGCACGTACACAGTGTGAAATGAAGCACGTTAGTTATCGACATGAACCTATCGATACCAATGACTGCGGGTTGACTGCCCAAGGCAGTTCGTAATACACACTCACCACTGTGAGCCATGTAATTAATTGTCCTTAACAACCCCTGAGTGAACAGGTGCTGAGTCCAAACTATAGTACTATCGTTGCTAAGACAGGTAGGCAGCATTCCATGTGTAAATATAACAAACAAGCATTTATTAAGTCACGTATAGCATGCGGTAATGGTTAGCGTTAAAGTATTGCGTAGTGTGTTCGATGTGATTTAGAATAAGTAACGTATGTAACACCTAAAATTGCGTAAAGCAAAAAGGGTTCGAGTATACTCACAGCGATGATGAATTGAAGGGAGCGCTTAGAGAAAGATTAGCCTGATCAGAATGATAGCATAAATGATAAGCGACGCGTAAAATGGTGCAAGGTGTCAATGGGTCGGACGGCAATCCGATCGGGTGGCCGATCGATCGGGTGACCATTCGATTGGATTGTTACCTCGTTTGGGATGGATGTGTTTGTGTATGATGGTTTGTGCTTTGAAGTTTTCGTTGTAGCATTTTGAAAATAGAGAAGTATCTCTACCTTTCAGGTCGATCGATTGAATGGCGGTCCGATCGGGCGACAATCCGATTAGTTGGACACTTCAGTGAGAATAAGTTCATAGCAGTTTGTTACTCGATCGGATTGCAATCCGATCGGGTGGCAGTCCGTATGCCTTGAACATGTTGAAAATTGTTTAAGTGTTGAAGTCCTAAACATCACATGGTCGGGTAGTAATCCGATCGGGTGGCAATCCGATCGGACGGCAATCCGTTCAATGTTCAAAACCTCAAATGTTGAAATAAAAGTTAAGTGTGGGACCCAAGGTGTAAGCAGATCGGGTGGCTGTCCGGTTGGTTGGCAATCCGACCGGACGGAAATCCGTCCCAGACGACCTGATCGTCTTCTTCACTTGGTTGTTTTGATGGTTTACGTTTTCTCGAGACGTCGTGACTACGTGCTAAGCAACAGAACCTTGCCAAGACCCTTGGGACCCGATCGGACAGGAATCACCCAAACCCGACCCATTCACAGATTCGTGACGGTTGTTCATGCTTAACCCGGAATCGGTTGTCTCTTTGGTGGAACTCAGATCTTGAGCCAACACATCACCAAAAAGGAGTGGAAGGTTAGAACAAGGTCCGGTTCTATCGGTTTGAGTGCATTGAGTGTAAAAGAGTTGAAAGAAAGTGGGAAAACCATCTTTCAATCCTTTTCACCATGAATATGTTCAGACCTATGAAAGATCTTTTTTTGTTTATGTGGAAATCATTCAGATCTAAGTTGTTCGTGGTGGATTGATGTCAAAACATGAAGTTCTTATGAACACCATGATGACATCATCCTAGAACACCTCAAATTTAGTGATTTCACTGTTAAAAGTTAAGATTCAAAAGATAGAAAGGTGTAGGAGTGCGTGTAGATCAAGAAAGTACAAGATTTAGGTTGAAACTTACAAGAATCGCGAGAAATCTGAAGAAAAGCGGGCTGGAGCGAGTAGGACAGAGAGAGAGCTGTCAACATCAAGTGATGTTGACATATGGGGGTATTTATAGGGTTTCCATAAATGGAAAGGGGAAAAGAGGGCTGGTCGATCGAGTGGCAGCTCGGTCGGCTGGCCACTCGATTCGAGTGCTAAGCGCGACGAGTTTTGCGGTTTCGATTCGCATGTCGAGCGTTGCGATGCGATAGAGTTTCTCTTCAAATTACTTTTAATCCCAACTACTATATCTAACATATAATCATCCTAAATAACTTGTGTTTAGCGTTTGCGATTCGATTGCGATTGTGTTTCGATTGCGTTTCAATTAATCACCACACATAAACATAAATAAACATGCACGAGTAAAACATAAGGCACACACACATAAAACAATATCCAGAACGCATTACTCGAGTTGCGAGTGCGATAAGCGATAAAGCGGTAAAACATGCGATAAAATAGCGATAAAACTTCGATTAGTAATAGATACTCCACATAATACAACTAACGTAAAAGCATAAAAAGACCATCTACAAGTCAAAGAAGTTAAAAACAGGAGTTGGGCAAGGAGTGACAGATCGCAATTAGCAATCTTGTCTCCCTTTGACTTCAATCTTGACTTTGACTTTGACTTTCGAAACACAGGGTGTTACACTAATCAAGCTGTGAATGTCAATATGGTATTAAACAAGATGGTTTGTTTGTGTAGGTTGAGTTTAACTTACCATGACGTTTTGACATCACAAATGTTAGACACATAGGAATTCATATTCTCCTCATGTCCCCCTTTCCCTTCGATTTTGGCGATCACTGGATTAGGTTCATTTATCTACAATATTAGGCTGTCTTTTTTATTTTGTTTATCGAATTAGTTTAAAATTTGTGTTGCCACATAGGTGCGTTATTTGTGGCTCAAAATTTATGCCTATTTTCAAGTTTTGATTTAACCAACTAATTCGACCTGTTAATTGGCAAATTTGTTTGTTATTTTAACTAAGTTTTAATTGCCAATCATATATCTACAGTTGGTAGATACCCTAATGCTAAACTGTGTGTCACCATTTTATTCGTTGTAGACAAACATTAGTAGTAACAGTGCTGGAGATTCATCTGCTGAAAATGGAACGCAAAGTAATATCGAACCCGTAATTAAGATGGAACCTGAACCACAGTCGTCAAATCTGGTCTTCGGTTATCTTAATATGATATTTGATGGTTTAGTATGTGTCATTAACCTTTATATCTTATTTTGACCTTTGGTGACTTTGAGAACCCGTTACTAGAAAACTCATGGGACTCACATATACCCTGCTAACCCTGGGCAGGTGGCATGTTAGATTTTATATTGTATTATTATGTATTTATGGTTAATAGTTTTAATCATATATGGTTAACTTTTGCAGCACAATTTCACTGATGGCATGGCTTTAGGAAGTGCTTTTCTTTTATACGGGTCTGTTGGTGGTTGGTCAAGAACACTTTTTCTACTAGCACATGAGCTTCCTCAAGAGGTGTTGTTCTTTTGTTTATTCCTTACAATCAATACAATTAGTTATTAGACCGAACTGTTTGCATTCAAATCTGGCCAAACCGACCATTTTGCTTCAGTTTAGACGGTTAGGTTAGTATCAACGGTTTAAGAATACTTCTAGGTTGAAAGTCAGCTAAAGTCAATTAATGATGTATACAACCTCCCAAAAAAATTGGTTTAAGATTTTTAATTATTATTGTAGTAAATAAGGTGGTTGCGGGTCAACCCAGCCTGTTATATTTCAATTCGTGACCCTGCGTGTTTTTAAGTTACCATCTTTATGTCACTTATAGTCAATATGGTCACTAACAGATCACTAATTTCTGTTAATTATTGCAGATAGGTGATTTTGGAATCTTAGTGAGATCCGGTTTCAGTGTATCAAAAGCCCTCTTCTTCAACTTCCTTTCGGCATTAGTGGCGTTAGTAGGAACCACATTGGTTAGTTGTATACTTGTATCTTTCCACAAATTACGCAAATACAATATTCTATATTTTAATAAACCCCTTGAAAAATAATTACAATTTTACCATTATCGTATTTTAGGCGTTGTCGGTGGGTTAGGATCCATGGCAATCATCTTTGATTGAGGTACATTTCTTATCAAAATGTTGAAATTTATGCACATTAGTGGAATTTTTTAAACTGAGTTGCTCTCAAATGTATTTTTCCTAAATTTTTATTTAGTTTAATTTTATTTTCGTAATTCGGTTAGATTTGAATCAACACGAGCTCGGACCGAGTTTGAATAGGCTGATGAACCCGTTTAGCGTGTGAGGGGATTTTAAAGGTAACATTAGATACCCTGGAGGACTCCTTTTAGTTTTTCTGTGTGTTTTATTTTTTTTTATCTTTAAACGTAAATTGTCATCATGGATTTTAATTTACATACTGGACTTTTTTAGATTGTTAATTCTCATATGGGGCTTTACATTCACTAAACATTTCAGCCTGTTTTTTGCCAAAAAAAAAAAAAAAAGAAAGAAAAAAAGAACCGAGTGTATTGATGGTGAGCCTTGATAATGCTACCCATGTGACCCTTTGTAGATAAACTAGTTGATGCCCCGCCCACGTTGCGGGGCGATGGCCGAATAATTCTCAATCAATAAACAAAAACACTACTATAATTTTGATAGGAAAAAAAACTAAAACGATATTTTTCGGATCAGGGCAAAACTGTAAATTTTCAGGAGGACTAATGAGTGAGTGTTAGGCAGCTCCTTGAGACGGAAAAAAATTAAATCGCGTCAACCATTTAAAAAATGTTTTCTACTTTTGCTAAAAAAAACCAAAACGATTGGGAAAACGTAATTTTTAACTGAGGGCGAAATCATAATTTTAATTCCGGGATAAAATCGTAAATTAAATGGAACAATGGGGGTGTGCCAGGAATCTACCGGCATGACTGTAATTTTACACTGGGGGCAAAATTGTAGTTTCACCAGGAAACCAAACAAAAACGATAGAGAAAATGTAAATATAAGTTGAGGGCAATTTTTTTTTTTTGGCAAAACTATAAATTTATACGGGGCAAAATCGTAATTTTGAACCGAGGGCAAAATCGGAATTTTTAGCTGGGAGCAAAAGCATTAATTTACTTTTAAGTGGGGGTAAAAACATAACTTTGAACTCATGACAAAATGGTAATTATAAGGGAAAAAAACTAATGGCAAAACTGTAAATTGAAACGAGGCAAAGTCGTAATTTTTAACCGGGGGAAAAATCGAAATTTTTAGCTGGGAGTAAAAGCGCAAATTTATTTCTAAGTGGGGGTAAAAACATATTTTTGAACTGATGGAAAAATCGTAATTTTAAAGCGTGATAAAATCATAAATTTGTTGGGCCAAAAGGGAGTGCTAGGCAATTTGTTGGGCCAATAGGGAGTGCCAGGCAGCTGCCTGGCACCATTTCCCCTACCACCCAATTAATCCAATAGCCGGCTGGCACTATTGCCGCCGACTCTTCCTTTTGTTGTTGAAAATTTTCTCATGAGGCTTATAGGTGTTAACTGCTTATGACGAGATGATATGGTAGAATTTATTGTGGCCGATGTTATCAGGTGGGCGAGTGTGATTTTTTCGTATTCATTTTTATGATTCATTTTAATTTAATATTTACATAAGTAATGAAACATCAACAATCATAACTATTTTATTATTGGGCGATACTTGCACCTAAGAATGACGTTTCCAAGTGAAGAAAGAGAGTATCTTAGCTCTGACAGTCTTTGCCCGACTAAAGACATTAATTCTACACAACAAAGAATATACTCTTCGGATGTGCTCAACGGTCTCAAAATATCAGGCTCACCAAATCATAGGTTAGCGCTTAAAGTTGGTGTTCCAGTAATGTTACTTGACAACAACAGCAAACCTATATATAAAACAACTAATGTGGTTTAGTAAGAGATTTTAACCGAATTATGATCGTTGCATATTCATGTATTTCAATTTGTCGTTCTACTCTAATATATTCGTTTGTACTCAAATTCTAAGTTATATTTTACCCATTTTCTTGTTAAATAAATCACTTGAATCAGCTCATTCATAAGTTGGTTGAACATGAACTATGGTTGGCAATTACTGACACAAACCGATACCAAACAAAAACATTTCGTGTTCAGGTTGTCGTGTTTTACCCGTTTAATTAAACAAAACAAAAGATCATTTACTTATCTTTTCGGTTTTGTTACATCTATAATACGATGCTTCATTTTATTTTAATCTTCAACTTCAGATTTCCATAATAAGTTTACGCGTACAGTTTCTTTTATGATCAGTAACGTAATTCTTTTTCTATCAGTATGAAACATATCATTTTTAACACCGCGAAATTCGCGGGTATTTCAACATTTTTAAGTTATATATTTGTGTGTTATTTCAAATTGTCGTTGTAATCTAATATATTGGTTTGTGTTTTAACATGTATAAAATCATAATATTTATGTCAATCGTGATAATGATGATATTTTCTTTTAGTAACCCGCAAAGTTTGCGGGTTCTTAAGCTAGTACACCTATAAATAGTTTGTGGTTGTGTTGGTTCAAGTACCTCACTCTAAAACACTCCTTACTCTCTAAATTCTCAAAAACGCTCACTAATTTCTTCATGTTTGAAAAAACCCTCTCAAATGGCAACTGCTAGTGGTTAATCTTTAGTTAATGTTGGTGCTTCTTCAAGCAATGAGGTGGTTCAGGTTATTCATACTAAGTGAAACCAATATATTAATTTGGCAACACTTTGATTTGTGTGAGATGAAGATGGGTCCGCAAAAGGCTCGTTGCAAGTATTGTTCTAAACTTTACACAAAAGACGCAAACTCACTTTGAGTAACCTCATCCAAAAGCCATATTGCAAGGCGTTGAAACAAGATCCGGAAATTGGTCAACCTTCGATGATAAGTGAAGGAAATATGTGGGATTACAATGTTGAGGTTGTTTGGGAGGAAATGACAATGTTTGTGATCCAAGAAAGCTTGCCATTCAACCATTTCGACAACCACCGTTTGACCCGGCTTATTCAAAGAACTCTCCAATCGCGCTACACCCATGTAAGTCGTTCTACTCTTAGCATAGATTATTTAAAAACATGGAAACAAGCTAAAAATAAACCAATTTCAATTCTTATTTTGTGTCACCATCCATTGGGTTGAACCGGCGTCGTGGAAAATGATGAAACGTACAATTGTGTTTGAGTTGTTTAGTTATCCTCACATTGGGTGAAAATATATTTGAAGTTATTGAAAAAGTTATTCAAACTTATAAATTGCAAAAAAAAAAAAAAAAAAAAAAAATTCCCACTATATTTTGATAATGCCTCAAACAATACGGTTGCGATAACCCATTTAAAATTAAAATATCACCCTATTTGTGATGGTGTTTTTTTCCATAGCCAATGCGTTGCGACATCATAAATTTTGTCGTTCAAGACGGTTTAAAAACGAAATTGAAACACAAAAAGATGGTTTTAAAAGAATGTTACAGGACATTTTTAGCAACAATGCAAGATATACCAAGTTTTGTAAAAAAGAGAATTCCATGTACTTAGGTCCGAATTGGGATTGTCCTACAAGAAGGTAATATGTTTGAAAAGGCTATTTTACAAAAAAAAAATAGTTTAATAGACTTTCATGATATTTTTTCTGAGTCGTGGAAAGGTTTCGGCTTACCATCCGTCTCGGGTTGGGCTACTATTGAAGTTGTAATCCAAATGCTATAAGTTTTCAAAACTGCAACAACCACTTTATCCGGAGTTCACTATCCAACAAGTTCTTTAACATTGCCCAAAAATATATTTAATGAGTTTAAAATCATGCGAGTTGAAGGTTAGAGGTAGACCATTGTTGGATACGGTAGACCTAATGAAGGATAAGCTTAACAATATTTTTACAGAACTTCCTACGGTTTTCACTTGCTCCGCCGCCTAAAACCCTTTCTTAAATATAAAAGGGGTTGATTCTTTAATTGAAAAAAATTGTTACGAGTTGGATTTAAACACTTCTCAAGATCTATTTTACAGTCAAGATTTAAAAAGCCGATTTAACGAACATCTTAAACGTATATTTGAGGTTTATTTAACAAAATATGGTACACCGTCAAACATTCATGAGTCATTGAGAAATGTGAGTTTTACCAAAGTTCAAATAATTCGGATTTTGCTTTATATAGCCATTGATGGGATGAGTCTACTAAACGTCAATGTAGTAACACTATGAGTAGCGAACTTAGGAGGTATAGTGGGTAGAACTTTTTATCGAATTTGACTCCACAAGAATTTAAGAATTTTGATTTGTTGACTTGGTGGAAAGGTAAGGAAGCTCAATTTCCAATCCTAGCCACCAGGACCCGAGATTTATTAAACATCCAAGCTTCCATGATAGCTTTAGAATCTACTTTTCTATTAGTGCAAGGTCTTATCCATAAGGAAAACTCGACTAACTCATCCGGAAATAGAGATGTCAATTTGCTTGAAGTATTATTTGGATTCAGCCAAGAGAGTACAAGATAAATGCTCACTCGATGGAGAATTGGAATCATATGCGTTTAAAGGTACAAAGAGTTTAAAGATGAGGTTGAATGGATAACGAGTAAAACTATCAAGACGCTAAGGTTAGACAATGGCAATGAGCGTACGTCTTATGAAGTGTCCAACTTCTTAAAGTCATGTAGAATCAAAAGAGAACTAAGATGCCCTTATACTCCTCCACAAAATGGCATTTCAGAAAGAAAATATAGGCACTTAGCAGAAGTGGCAAGAAGCATGCTACACAATAAAAATATGTCGGGTAGGTTTTGGGCTGAATCAATGAAGACATGTGCGTATGTGACCAATCGCTTACCACATAAAGGACTCCGGAATGAAACACCACACGAGAGACTTTTTGGTGCTAAGGCTAGTTTTAAAAGTATCCCCGTCATAAATTGGGGAAGAAAACAGTTCGTTGCATATTTGTGGGTTATGATTCGCAATGAAAAGGATGGCAATGTTATGATCCAAATATATTTCCAAAAACGTTGTTTCTAATGAGAAGTCAACATGGTGGTTGGCGAATAAAAAAACATTATAAGATACAAAAGTACTGTTGAAAGATGAGTTGTCACATGTAAATTTAAGTTTTGATGGTGATGTTTTTATTGAAGAGGAAGGAACAAGTTTGGGCATAGCTAGAAGCTATACATAACATGGAGGAACTATTCAATCAAGCACCAGCAACACCTAAAAGGTCCAATTGGGAGAAACGACTAGATAAACAAGAAAGATTTGATGAGGCATACTAAAAAGTCAAGTGGACAGAAGCAATAAAATATGAGATGTTGGCGCTTGAAGCAAATCATACTTTAGAGCTAGTACCATTACCAGAAGGGATAAAACCAGTCACGTGCAAGTGGGTGTATAAAGTTAAAAAGAATTCCTATGGAACAATTGATCATTTTAAAGCCCGTTTAGTCTAGTTTGCTAGTTTACCATGATTTATGTTCAGTTAGCTTTGTGGAATTTTTGGCAGATGGATATCAATAATGCATTCTTATATGGAAGTCTAGATGATGCTACATATGGAAGAACCAATGAGGTTTCAACGCTCAACTCATCCAAACTAGATGTGTAGGTTAAACCAAGCATTGCATGGATTAAATCAGTCACCGCGGGCATGGTTTCATAAATTTTCAAGTAACAAAGTCTATAAAGCATAGCAAGAATCTTGTCGAAATTTTCCTCTAAGACCTCTGACGGATCAGGGACGTAATGCTTGTCGCAAATACTAATTCACCGACAACAACCTAAAAGTCAAGGGCATATCCTTCAAAAACTTAATCTTAAGTATCTATCGCTAGACACTAATCAACAACTGAATATATTACATCCATGGATAATTAATCTCTTGTTTCTATATAAGAGATTCATATGTATTGTAACTCCTTATACCTCTCCAAGTATTATAAACTCCTAGTTACCCGTGGACGTAGGTCAGTTTAGACCGAACCACGTAAATCCTTTGTGTTCTTGATTGTGGCAGATTGTGTGAGAGCAGAGTGTGTGTGGTCCGAGTTCGTGTGTGAGAGCGTTCGATCCTAACAACTGGTATCAGAGCTCAGGCTCGTGTTATAGAACCGAACAGAACGAACAGAAACCGAACAGAAACGAAGGTGTAGAAGAAGAAGATACCTGAAGGTGCAGAAATCTGAACTAGTGTTCCGATTTGCATCAGTTTCTACCGGATTGTTCATGTCAGCCATTTTCTGTTCGAAGCCGCTTCCGCCCACACCGCTGGGTTCCGATCAGAACCGCGGCCACCGCCATCAGAACCGCCTCCACCGCCATCAGAAACCGCCAGAACCGCCGCCGCCTCCGTACTCTTCACCCTCGCGACTAGGGTTTGCTGACCCTGTAGCCGTCGTTACTTAGGGTTTTCAATCTTTTCTTTTTCTGGGTGTTGATTGCATCTAGAAGAGAAAAAAAGAGAAGAAAAGAAGGAGAGCACAGTTTTGTTTTGTGGGGGAAGAAGAAGCACAGTCGTTCTTTATTCCTTTTTTTTTTTTTGTGGAAAATTGAAGTTTATCAATTGGACAAAGGAGTCCCCTTAACTTTAAACAAAGAAGAAAATTGGGTTTAGTTCTTTTTTATTTAATCCTTTGGCAGTAGTAGCCAAACTTTTATTTGTCAAAGAACTAAGTTTTTTTAGGGCATTAGGCAGAAGGTTTAAAATTTCAATATCAGTTTTTTTACCGGTTAAACCAGCAAATTTTCAGAGTATCGTTTCGTTGAAGATCGAAGAAACAGAACCGTAGACCAGTGCTTGTTTCGGTTGTTTCAGTTTGATTTTTGGTTTATTTTTCGATTTCAGTTTCGTTTAGTCGTGTTTGAGTTATCATGGTAGAAGACGGGAAGGTGCAAATCGACAAGTTTAACGGTACATATTTTAGCTGGTGGAAGATGCAGATTGAGGCATTATTGGTTCAAAAAGATCTTGATATTGTGTTATCAGGAGTTAGACTAGAAAAGGTGAAACCAGCAGATTGGGAATCAAAAGACAGGAAAGCCAGGGCAGTTATTACATTGGCGTTATCAAAGACTATGGCATTCAACATTATAAAGGAAACCACAACTAGTGGCATGATGTTAGCCCTATCTAACATGTACGAGAAGCCTGCCGGCAGCTAATAAGGTCTTTCTGATTCGAGAGCTGGTGAATACTAGGATGAGGGAAGGCAGTTTAGTCACACAGCACATCAACAAATTGAATTCGATTTTGGCCAGACTTGTGTCAGTGGGCATCAAATTCGAAGATGAAGTTCAAGCTTTGCTACTGTTATCTTCTTTGCCAGACAGTTGGTCCGGAACTGTTACAGCGATCTCCAGTTCATCAGGTACCAGCGGACTTACTTTTGAAGGGATTCGTGATCTTATTCTGAGCGAGGACATCAGAAGGAGAAGTTCGAGTGGATCATCGAGTGAATTACTGAATGTTGGCAGAGGAAGGAAGAATAACAGAGATAGTCGGAGCAGGAACAGAAATAGGAGTCAGTCTAGGGCTCGAGGTGATGTAACCTGTTGGGACTGCAAATAGATAGGACATTTTAGGAATCAATGTCCAAATGAGAAGAAAGAAGTTAACGCTACAGTAGACCACTCAGATAATGATGTTTTGATCTGTAGTGTGGAGAGTAGTGTGGATTCTTGGGTTATGGATTCGGGTGCTTCATTTCACGCTACCCACAACAGTGAAGCACTGCGAAATCTGAAAGAAGGTGATTTTGGTAAGGTAAGACTGGCGAACGATGAGGTTCTTGATGCGACGTTCATGGGTGACTTAGATCAGAAGACTCCAGTCGGCTCATGGACTTTGAAGGATGTCCAGGTAATTCCAAGTCTGAAGAAACAGTTGATTTCTGTTGGGCAGTTGGATGAACAGGGGTACGTGGTTAAGTTCAGGAACGGGCAGTGGAAGGTTCTAAAGGGAAATCTAGTCGTAGCTCGAGGAAAGAAACGGGGTTCGCTGTATATGGTCAATGTACCGTTTGAGGGAGTAACCAAGATCCGGTTCACAGAATCTCGTGGGCAGAAGAAGGTTTGTTTTGCAGGAGACAAACCCAGAGCCACATGTTAGATTCAGGTTGAACGTGCTAGGAAAGGTTCAGAGAAACCAGTCAGGGGTTTTCGTGGCAGTGGGAGCACAGGTAGTGCTTCAGTCAGAACTCCCAGACGACAGTGGGTTAAGAGAACCTGTATTCCAGCGGTGAAAGTCTCTCCAGTGAATTACCTACTTATGATGGGGAGTGTTAGTTCTCAGGTTTTCTCAGAATCCGGCAGTTCGTGTCAGTGGGAGCCGGTGGAGACAGAGAATGGGTCAGTGGCAGACTTAGCCATGACTGTTGTCTTGAAGCTAATGAAAGCTTCAACGAGCCTTCAGGATAATTGAAGAAAAGGCCGGATAACTAGGAAATGGCTAAGATCAAAATGTTTTTACAGAAATGCAGATGCACAGTTGAAGCACATGTGAAGATTATCCTGTGGCTTCAAGTCTGAGATTGTTGAGTATGAAGCCACTTGATCACTTGGACATCAGAAAAGCTTCTTTGATTACAGGATAAGAGGATAAGGGGCAGAGGCCATTATTCACGGATCTTGTTTTTTCTACTTCTTTCTCTTTCTTCAATCTCTATATAAGAGATTCATATGTATTGTAATTCCTTGTACCTCTCCAAGTATTATAAACTCCTAGTTACCCGTGGACGTAGGTTAGTTTAGACCGAACCACGTAAATCCTTTGTGTTCTTGATTGTGGCAGATTGTGTGAGAGCAGAGTGTGTGTGATCCGAGTTCGTGTGTGAGAGCATTCGATCCTAACAACATAATTACCAACGGTAACATAATAAAGTTTATTCTGTTTTTCTTATTTTTAAGTTTGACCAAGTTGGTAAAGGCCGAGGGTCTGTATTTTCGTCCTTGAAATCTAATAGCGATAATATTATAAGTTACTTAATGTATAATGTTCTTTAACAAACATGCAACAACAAACATATAATCATGTTATAGCAAAGTATATTCCATACGACTTCTTTTGTTTTTTAATGATATCACATCATATCAAGCTATTATATTACACGCTAAAACAAACATCAAACAATAATAGTGTTTTATTCCCTTCAATAAACCCAAAGATACAAATTGAGATAATACAATGTCAATTAGCTAGAAATGCAAAACACACCAATAAAAATTTAAAAACCCTCATAACAACACCCTTGCTCACATCATATTTTCTCCATACCAGAGACCTCACACAGTCTACTCTCCTATTTCAAGCAAGCATTATGAATACGGACCGAAAAACAAGATTGAACGGATTTGCATTACGTACTTGGATCTTCATTTTGTGTGGTATCGGTCTATTATATTCATTTAACAAATTGTAAACATTCGATCTAAGCGTACTGCTGAGGAGGGTATTGCTGAGGTGTTTGTTGAGGATGGTATTGTTGAGGAGAGTATTGCTGAGGAGGGTATTGCTGAGGAAGGAAAGGCATTGGACTCTTTTCTGGATCAACATTCGCACCCACAGGGAACGCGACCGCAGGGTTAGTGGTGGTTTGTGTAGTTGGTGGTGCTACGGTAATGTAAGCAACAATACCAAAAACTGCACTCAGAAGAGCTAAAACAGCTCCTGCTGCAAAGATGCCAGGCTTCACAACATAACATGTAAAATAACCATATGAGTCAACTTGTCCACCTTCTTTATTATTCAGTCCAGCTGCTGTCAGCAGTAGAACCACGGCTATAACGGTAGCTACCCTGAATATTCAACACTAGATCAGTTTTATTCATTTGCAAAAGAGCATCACAATAGATGTTTTTAGGGGATGGTTTTAGGTGTTTTGCCACATCAAGTTATTGCTATTGTTGGAGTTGTTTTCAAGCAATGTTTTTTTTTTTTTTTTGTGTTAGCAAAAACACCAAAAAAACAAGCTTGTGGTTGGCCCCGGTGAATTTTTAGAGAGAATGCATGATGGAAATGAGCGGTTAAAAATTAAAAAGGTGGTTATGACATAACATTTTTTGGGTTTTCTTATTGGGTGAGGTTTTTGTGTTTTTAAAGAACGAGTGTTTTTATGACGTGGCAAGTGGCCAGACATGTATTTTAGTGTTTTTAGGCCTTCTTATAGTGGATGGTCTAAGATAAACATAAAAAAACAAGATCAAGTGTAGTACCATGACAATACAGAAAGGAGCTTTGAAATTGGGGTGGAATTAGGATCATTTCCACAACATCTACAAGCACCAAATGTAATGCTTATGTAAACCTGTGTAATAATTGCGAATACAGCTGATATGATTCCAAGAGCTAGAGCTGGACTACTTGGATATACACATGAATCATCATCAATTGAAACCTCATCTGCCTGCATGCATATATGGCCATAAGGCACATCTCTTGTTACATAAAAACGTATCTCAAGTTTTATTTGAACGGTACTATATTATAGCTCACACTAAAAAACTAAGAATCATTTCGTCGATGAAGAGAGTTACTGATGGAAATCTGTCACTAATGGCTGCCAGATATATGGCCGTTACTAATCTCATTTGCAGTAGATTAATTACCTACGTAAGTTAATAAGGGATCACTGACATTCAGTTTTAGCGACGGATTACAGACGACATTTAAAAGTCGTCCAAACTGCTCCTTTCTAATAAATTACCATCGGATTACCGACAAAACACTTACTGATGGATTACCAACGTTTTCTTTCAAGTATTATAACTAGTTTATAAAATATAGATTATAATTACAGCTAATTTAAAAAATAAAGATTTTAGTTTTTCAAATTTCCTTGGAAATTAAAAGTAAGTTATTAATTCATGAAATAAAATATTGCAAAATATACAAATAATAAAAATATGTACCGAAAATCATACAGATTTTTCTAGTTACCTTAACCCTTGTGAACTCCGCTGCAAAACCACTGGCCGCAGATATTATTCCGAGCACCGCCACAATTGCGCAGAAACCTACCACTTTGTTTTCCATTTATGAGCTCTCTATGAGAATATGTGTAGTGTAAGTCTATTAAGAAGCCTGTAGATGAAGAAACTTGCGACTTGAAATGTAAGTATATATAGATGGATGATGCCATATATAAAATATAGCTGGATAATTTCCTTAAAATATGTAATTGAATGATTGGATATTAGTAATACAACCAAGAAACAAAGTTTACTTTTTGATGTCAACTTAGGGCTTGGTCAAAGTTTCGGAACAACGTTGACAATTTATCTTTATTTAAGATACATGCATCGTTATATCGTATTAATAATATTTAATTAGATATGACTTACCGAACATTGGTAATCATTGTATTCAATATTTAGCATTAGTTGTCATATTCCTAGTTTTTTTTTTTTTTTTTAAGTAAACTTCATTAAAACACGTCTCCGATTAAAACGGGTAAAACGCCAAACAACATGTGACACCTGTGTCACTTTAACCATCATACAAATACCAAACCAATGAAATATTGTATTTCATACTTAGGAATTGTATAAATATGTGTATCGTTTGCATATATTAATTCTTGTTCGATTTAGAGCTTTAAATCGCTTTCTAGAAGGTTGTACGCGAACTGATGCGTAAATATAACCAGTTTAATGCAACAAACACTCCGGAACGGTGACATAGGCTTAACATACCTTAAATAACATTTGCATAACTTAGAAATAAGTTTTGGATAGGTTTGGTGTGTTGAAATCAAGTTTATTCGATCGCAGGGACTATTTGTGTCAAACTGCGAAAGTATGCCGATTTTCATAGTAGCGAACATTCCGGAACTTGATCATAAGTTAAACATACCCTAAATATCATTTGCATAGCTTAAAAATAGGCTTTGAGGGGTACGGTATGCTAAAATAACTTTATTGATCAATAGGGACTAAAAAGCGTCAAAAAGTGCATAAGTTTGCATTTTCGCGCATATCTTACGTTCTGAATATATCCGGACATCCAAAAATTTATGTAATCACTAAAATATTTTATTTTAGTGATTGGCATGATAAAATTCCATTCGTCGCGTAATTTGGATAGTTTTTGCGTTCGTTACGATTTCCGTCATAATTAACCGAACAACGCAACCGTACGACCAAACGAACCGACATCCGAGATATTTTTGAGCACATTTCAAGTTCCCTATACTCTAACTTCATTTTAGACCCTTGAAATGGGGTTAACGAGGCTTAAAAGTGCCAAAAAATCAAGTTTTACAAGTGCATGGACCATTTTTGAAATTTCTGGCAGATACGTTGAACTTGGTCCATTTTTGAGGTTTTAATGGTTTTAACCCTAGGTTTTGCATTCTATAGGCTGGAATTTGATGGTTTTAAGTATTCCCATGGTTTTGAAAACCATGTGCCCACGTGGAGGGCCAAGATCGAAGCACGAAATGCGAGAAACGATCCTAACGGTTCTCCGAAATCTATATATACCCAAGCTCTCATTCCATTTTCCTCACACCTTGATTTATTTTGCACTAAGTTGAGGTTTAAACACTTCACACCTGAGCAAACTTGGATCAAACTTCCTAGCTTGGACCCTTTGTAAGCATTTTTTTGTTCTTTTATGCGTTTTAAGCACGAAAGTCAAACAGTGTTTGACTTTTTGCTTTGACCAGGTTATGGTCAACAAAAAGTTCGTTTGAACTTTGCAACGTGAGCGTAATCACGATGGTTATAGTCCCGTGTGACTATACCTACTGATTACCACGTTAACTAGGCGTAGTGACGAGTCGTAGTTTCGGCCAAAATGCGTATTCATGCGTATTTTGTAACCAAACTACTCTTGTGTATCAAACCACTTTGTTTTGATATCAAAACATGTTTTCTAACTTAACTAAACATGTTTTAACATGTTTAGCTCGTCACTTTTTTGCCTCGTGCTTGTTTAGAGTCGTAAGTCAAGCGGTCTAAACAACCGCTTAGACTTTCGAACACGACCCGTTTGGTCGATCATTAGGATCCGACCAAACATGTTTTGTGACCATAGTTGTATAGGGAATAACCTTCCGAGGTTATACCTTATGGTCACTTCGTTTAAGTAGTTGTATGATAGGTTGTTTATATGCCTTAGGTAAATGACCAAAATGCCCTTTTTACTCATAAATTCATTTTAAGCATATGTAACATAAATTTTGACATCTAAACTGATTAGGCAACATTATTAGACATGTTAAGGCATATATTACTTGTCATCGAACTAGTTAAGCGGTCCGAACGCGTTTTACGCGAACGACGCGTTAAAGTAGCATAAGCTACCTAAACGGGTCGTAATGGGTCGTAAGCACTTAGGTTAGGTTTCGATTTAATATGTAGGCTTTGTTAAACCATATTACATGAGTTCCTATACTCATTTGGTTTACGAAACCTCATTCTATCCGATCTTCCGATTTAGGTCCGGTTTATTTACTTAGTTACCTATATTAGGTGCCGTTTGATTCCGTGATCCCTTTAGCTTTGCTTGGTTGTTATTCAAGACTTTTAAGCATCCTCAAGTGAGTACATAGTCCCCTCTTTTACTATTTTCAATGTTTTGGGGTGAAGCATCTGTACCTATTTGTTATGTTCATGATTTCGAAGTATAAATTGATTATACATGTTAGTACTTATCTTTTGACAAACTGAATGATTATTTATGATTTAAACACTAATTTTTCAAAGATTATAAAATTAATTGTTGTATTGTACTTATTTTATGTTCACCAGACCGATTGGTACTATAATATAGTGCTATAGGATTTGACACCCCATTCCTGTTGTTATGGAATGTCAGAAACCGATATTTTATCCAAATAGAGATTGCCTTTGTGGTATTTCTATAGTTTCAAAGGTGTATTTTGATACACACAGGTCTGAATGAATTCTTAAATCACATTTTTATTTTATATTTTGCTATACACCCAAAAGTGTAGTTTGATATACTCTCATGTGTGATATTGTACAAAACAACATATATTTTGTTAATTACTAAAACATAGTTTGATATGTTATTTATAAAACCAAAGCATAGTTTAATATGTTATATATAAAACCAAAGTATACTATTGATATACCACCGAAAACGATTATTTTGACGACTAAAGTATATTTAATATACTATCTGTTTATCCATTTTGGAACCGAAATATATTTTGATATATTACTTATTCGACTTTCTTAAAACCAAAGTATATTTTCATGTATACTATAAACCTTTTTTGTAAAATATTGTTATACAAACTCATTTTACTTAATTTTTAATTTATGCATCTTTCTTTTATATCATCTGTTTTCTTATCACTTGTTATATGATTTATAAAAGAAAACATTTTTACAGTTCATGACTATTTTTGTTAAAACATTCTTTTAAACTTACAAGTCATGAATCCTATTTTCAATAAAACCTATGTAACTCACAGGCATTTTTATGCTGACGTACCTATTTTTACACATGTTTCAGGTGCTGCTATGTGATGATTGTTGATACATGCTATACATAGGATGGACTCGTGCCTTAGCGACTTTAAAATTTGAAAGACAATATTTGTATTCATTTAATTTGTAATAAAACGATGAGTTCAATAATTCAATAAAACGAAATTATTTAATCCATGGTTGTGAAACAATGATTCTGTTACAACACTCCCCGACGTTTCCGCCACGATCTGTTGTTTTACGTGGTCGGGGTGTGACAGAAGAGTTGGTATCAGAGCCAATGGTTATAGGGAATTAGGTTATTAGTAATGCTTTAACCTAGACTATAACCTTCCTAGGACCCTAGCACAAGTTATATTGTGTTTAGTTTTAAAACAACAGCGTTACTTATCCTTAGGTGATAACAACAATAAGAACACAAATTTCGAATCCGCTTTGAAAACCAATCATCTGTTCTAGGATGATTTATTATAAGGTTTTGAACCTTCAAAGTTTTCAAAATCTCGTCAAAGTTTGGTCTAAATAATGTGAACACGTGCAAACTGGAAATGTGGGTGCGTGTACCCTGGGTCTTCTGTCTAAGGCTAGAGTGTTCGTACAAATCCGTAGTATCAGACCAGTCACTCTTACCTGGGAACTCTTGGGGTGAGTATCCACTTATAGGCGAGCATGTCTTCGCGATACATTATATTGACCCACTTACTTTGATTAGTCACCATCTCATTTGTTTTCCTTAGGTAACAGACAAATGATCGCAATTTTTATGCGTTGTCATTCTGTTTTCATTTCCTTTGTTTCCTCCCATGTCTTCCATTTTTTTTCATGATGCCTCTTCATCGCAACAACAATGTCCGAACTAGGTGCTGCAATTTCCCAACAATTAGACGTCGTACTCCAGAGGACCGTTGATTTAGCTATCACCATGACTCGCCTCAGGGATGAAGCCGTACAAGGGAACTGCTCCTTGGTGCAATCAATGCCACCGTCATCATCCGAATCAGATACCCTGTTTCAAATGTACCCACGATGGACGATGGGGACATTTGGTTAACATGTGCCGCTTTGCTATCCAAAGCAAAGCTGTTGCAAATCCTGCCGCTGTTCAACCTCCAAATTCTACTTCATATGTCGCCTTGGCATATCTAGTACCTCAACCTCATGAACTTCCTACCTTGTGTATCGACTTAAGCACGATTAGTGCAAGGATTCGAAACGCCTCTCGTTACACAAATTCCAAAATCCATATAGGATCTTCTTATCTTCACAATTAGATCCTTGTGGATGATTATCGTTCAAATTAGAGTCCTTCATTGGATTCCTTGTATGCCTTAATTCGAACATTACGATTCCTTATAATCGAAATCGAATTTTCTTTTTAAGATCTTCCTATCTTTATAGTTAGATTCTTGAAAATTTTTAAAGTGCCAAACAGAATTCATGAATTGGATTCCTGGTGTGCTTTGAATACTCGTGTGCTCAATTAACAAGAAAATTAACAAAATGAAGATCAAGTTAACTAATTATGTGATTATGTGTTTTCTTACATGTTGTGTTTTTGTGTGATCCGAATATTCATTATCCAAATCCTCGTAGAATCTTCCATATCTCCATATGAGGGATTCGTAGTAGGATATCCAAAGGTACTACCTTAAATCCTAAATGGGCTTCTACGTTACAGTTAAGTCCCTTGGATTATGAAGTACTATTCTATAATTGGACCCCTTGAGTGGTTTAGTCAAGCAGATTGATTCAAAAATCTGGATAGGAATATTATGTGATGATATAGCTGAAAAGATCCCTTAAGCGGTTTATTTAAGGAGATCGTACGACGGTCTAGTTAAGGAGATCATGTGTTGATATAGTTAAAAAGCTCGTTCATTGATCTAGTTAAAAAGATCCTTTGGTGGTCTAGTCAAGTCACTTCATGTTTATTCAATTGATTTTTCCCCTACACATTATGAAATGAACTGTGCGGACTGTGCAAGGAATTACGTAATTATGGATGCATACATAATTATGGAATTCAGTGCACAGGAACCACAACAAGTTTTGTCATGTGTTAAGACCTATAGTGATGAGAATAATGAAACGGGAACAATGTAAAAAGGGGCATGGTGGATACGCCGCTGGTACTTCCTATATATAAGTGTTCCCCATTACATTGCGAAGGTAGCGTTATTTAAGTTACTAGAAGTCCTGGACCTTGACCAATGTTATTTTACACTCTCCGACTCTGATTTCGAGCACACACAAGTTTCCTATGATAGTTTTCATAAAAAAACATTCTTCTGTCCGTAGTTCGAAACTCCATGTTTTGTTACTACAAGGACTTCACTTTGACAGTTGACAATTTCGCTAAGAATCCAAACATGGCCCAGAGTTTTACTTAGGGTTTGAGGGATTCCTTCGAAAGTGAAACCATCATAGTTGTCTTCATAAGTTCCCTCTAAAATTAAATTTCAGGACGAAATTTCCTAAAGTAGGGGAGACTGTGACACCTGTGTAACTTTAGCCATCATACAAATACCAAACCAATGAAATATTGTATTTCATACTTGGGAATTTTATAAATATGTGTATCGTTTGCACATATCAATTCTTGTTCGATTTCGAGCTTTAAATCGCTTTCTAGAAGGTTGTACGCGAACTGATGCGTAAATATAACCAGTTTAATGCAACAAACACTCCGAAACGGTTACATAGGCTTAAAATACCTTAAATAACCTTTTCATAACTTAGAAATAAGTTTTGGATAGGTTTGGTGTGTTGAAATCAAGTTTATTCGACCGCATGGACTATTTGTGTCAAACTGTGAAAGTATGCTGATTTGCATAGTAGCGAACATTCCGGAACTTGATCATAAGTTAAACATACCCTAAATATCCTTTTCATAGCTTAGAAATAGTCTTTGAGGGGTACTGTATGCTAAAATAAACTTTATTGATCAATAGGGACTAAAAAGTGTCAAAAAGTGCATAAGTTTGCATTTTCGCGCATATCTTACGTTCTGAATATATCCGGACATCCAAAAATTTATGTCATCATTAAAATATTTTATTTTAGTGATTGGCATGATA
The DNA here is from genome assembly GCA_030545235.1 of Helianthus tuberosus. Classification (NCBI taxonomy): domain Eukaryota; kingdom Viridiplantae; phylum Streptophyta; class Magnoliopsida; order Asterales; family Asteraceae; genus Helianthus; species Helianthus tuberosus. The sequence goes on from CM060360.1 coordinate 52,861,080, forward strand.
AAATTCCATTCTTCGCGTAATTTGGATCGTTTTTGCATTCGTTACGATTTCCGTCGTAATTAACCGAACAACGCAACCGTACGACCAAACGAACCAACATCCGAGATATTTTTGAGCACATCTCAAGTTCCCTATACTCTAACTTCATTTTAGAGCCTTGAAATGGGGTAAAAGGGGCTTAAAAGTGCCCAAAAAATCAAGTTTTACAAGTGCAGGGACCATTTTTGAAACTTCTGGCAGATACATTGAACTTGGTCCATTTTTGAGGTTTTAATGGTTTTAACCCAAGGTTTTGAACTCTATGGGCTAGAATTTGATGGTTTTAAGTATTCCCATGGTTTTGAAAACCATGTGCCCAAGTGGAGGGCCAAGATCGAAGCACGAAATGCGAGAAATGATCCTAACGGTTCTCCGAAATCTATATATACCCAAGCTCTCATTCCATTTTCCTCACACCTTGATTCATTTTGCTCTAAGTTGAGGTTTAAACACTTCATACCTGAGCAAACTTGGATCAAACTTCCTAGCTTGGACCCTTTGTAAGCATTCTTTCGTTCTTTTATGCGTTTTAAGCACGAAAGTCAAACAATGTTTGACTTTATGCTTTGACCAGGTTATGGTCAACACAAAGTTCGTTTGAACTTTGCAACGTGAGCGTAATCACGATGGTTATAGTCCCGTGTGACTATACCTACTGATTACCACGTTAACTAGGCGTAGTGAAGAGTCGTAGTTTCGGCCAAAATGCGTATTCATGCGTATTTTGTATCCAAACTACTCTTGGGTATCAAAACACTTTGTTTTGATATCAAAACCTGCTTTCTAACTTAACTAAACATGTTTTAACATGTTTAGCTCGTCACTATTTAGTCTCGTGCTTGTTTAGAGTCGTAAGTCAAGCGGTATAAACACCCGCTTAGACTTTCGAACACGACCCGTTTGGTCGATCATTAGGATCCGACCAAACATGTTTTGTGACCATAGTTGTATAGGGAATAACCTTCCGAGGTTATACCTTATGGTCACTTCGTTTAAGTAGTTGTATGATAGGTAGTTTATATGCCTTAGGTAAATGACCAAAATGCCCTCTTTGCGCATAAATTCATTTTAAGCATATGTAACATAAATTTTGACATCTAAACTGATTAGGCAACATTATTAGACATTTTAAGGCATATATTACTTGTCATAGGACTAGTTAGGCGGTCCGTACGCGTTTTACGCGAACGACGCGTTAAAGTAGCATAAGCTACCTAAACGGGTCGTAATGGGTCGTAAGCACTTAGGTTAGGTTTCTATTTAGTATGTAGGCTTTGTTAAACCATATTACATGAGTCCCTATACTCATTTGGTTTACGAAACCTCATTCTATCCGATCTTCCGATTTAGGTCCGGTTTATTTACTTAGTTACCTATATTAGGTGCCGTTTGATTCCGTGATCCCTCTAGCTTTGCTTGGATGTTATTCAAGACTTCTAAGCATCCTAAAGTGAGTACATAGTCCCCTCTTTTACTGTTTTCAATGTTTTGGGGTGAAGCATGTGTACCTATTTGTTATGTTCATGATTTCGAAGTATAAATTGATTATACATGTTAATACTTATCTTTTGACAAACTGAATGATTATTTAAGGTTTAAACATTAATTTTTCAAAGATTATAAAATTAATTGTTGCATTGTATTTATTTTATGTTCACCAGACCGATTGGTACTATGATATAGCACTATAGGATTTGACACCCCATTCCTGTTGTTATGGAATGTTAGAAACCGATATTTTATCCAAATAGGGATTGCCTTTGTGGTATTTCTATAGTCTCAAAGGTGTATTTTGATACACTCAGGTCTGAATGAATTCTTAAATCACATGTTTATTGTATATTTTGCTATACTCCCAAAAGTGTAGTTTGATATACTCTCATGTGTGATATTGTACAAAACAACATATATTTTGTTAATTACTAAAACATAGTTTGATATGTTATTTATAAAACCAAAGAATAGTTTAATATGTTATTTATAAAACCAAATTATACTTTTGATATACTACCGAAAACGATTATTTTGACGATTAAAGTATATTTAATATACTATCTGTTTAACCATTTTGGAACCGAAATATATTTTGATATATTACTTATTTGACTTTCTTAAAACCAAATTATATTTTCATGTATACTACAAACCTTTTTTTGTAAAATATTGTTATACAAACTCATTTTACTTAATTATTTATTTATGCATCTTTCTTTTATATCATCTGTTTTCTTATCACTTGTTAGATGATTTATAAAAGAAAACATTTTTACAGTTCATGTCTATTTTTGTTAAAACATTCTTTTAAACTTACAAGTCATGAATCCTATTTTCAATAAAAGCTATGTAACTCATAGGCATTTTTATGCTGACGTACCTATTTTTACACATGTTTCAGGTGCTGCTATGTGATGATTGTTGATACATGCTATACATAGGATCGACTCGTGCCTTAGCGACTTTAAAATTTGAAAGACAATATTTGTATTCATTTAATTTGTAATAAAACAATGTGTTCAATAATTCAATAAATCGAAATTATTTAATCCATGGTTGTGAAACAATGATTCTGTTACAACACTCCCCGACGTTTCCGCCACGATTTGTTGTTTTACGTGGTCGGGGTGTGACACAACAACACCGCCTACCCAAATGGGCAAAGGGCATACAATTACAACATATACAACGGTTATTTACACCACTCTACCCAACTAATATAATTACCAGAAGATCTATTTTTTATGCCAAGCAAAACCTCTCGATTTAATCTCCCCTAAAATTTCTTGCGGGCTTCGACTAATCTAATTGAATACCAACTCGTTTCTTCCTTTCCAAATACACCAACATGTAATTATCACCAAACCTTGAACGAGACTCTTTGCTTTCTTTCCTACTTGAGTGAAATTGTGAATATCTAAAATGTGTAAATCTGAGGAATTTTGCACAATACACTGAGAGCCGTCCACATCCAATCCGCCACCGAACACCCAGTAAATAAATGCTCCACCGTTTCCTCAAAATCATCTCAAAAAGGGAACATAACCGATGTAATATCCACGTTCCTTCTTCTTAAATTAACTCTCGTAGCTAATCGATCCAAATTACCACTCTGCGCCACGATGTTGTATTAAAAAGGCACCCATTTACACCACTAAAAGTTAGGGAGGTGACAGGTTCCTCTATCTGCAATTAAAGCATTTTTGATGGCCTTCAGCAAGAATTCACCCAGATCACCATCGTTCCAATACCATTGATCCTTATTATTGGAAAGTCTCACCCTACTAAGAACCTCTAGACATTCCTGCCATTCTTTAAGCTCGGCTACAGACACGGGCTGTCTAATACAATTCCACGCAAATCCTGCATTCCCTTGGTTCGCCTCCACTATATCTACAACCCTACATATGTTAAACAATTCCAAACCAAACAAGTGTGGCCACCTATCCATGAAAAGCATATCACCTATCCATGTGTCTAACCAGAATTGAATCTCCTCCCCATTCCCAACCTTACCCAAGATCAAACGGTTAACCCCTTCCCATTTAATTTCAAATTAGACATTGAATTCACTATATTTTTCCAACATCCCGTAATGTTTCCCTTAATCGGGAGGAAACTTCTTTGATTGATTTTACCATGGAAAGCTTCCACCACCTTCCTCCAAAGATTATTATTTTCAACCTTGTACCTCCACCCCCACTTGAAAAGAAGAGCCATATTAACCGCTTTAATGTAGGTCCGTTTTCGGAGGATCGATCATAAACCAAATCACTTGTTTATATCAAACACGGTCACGAGTGCAGAATCCCCATGACAATGCCAAACCAAACACATAAAATAACAACACGGAATAACCAACGATTCACAGTCTATTGATTAAAACGGATGAGAACAATCATCAAACACATACACATAATGTTTGACAGCAAACTTCACAGTATGGTATGCTCTCATAGTTTCACACAGAAACCAAGTGTGGTTTATATAGGCAGCCCAGCCCAAGTGTAGACGAAACACCAAATGGGCCTGACGAAATACCATGGACGACGAAAGACAAGGCCTTTCGTCACCCATCACGACGAAACATAGAGTGATGAACAAAAGGAGTTTCATCACACATGTTTTCGATGAAAGACACGGTCTTTCGTCGATGGCTGCACAAACAGATATGCTGCAAACTGTTAGACAGTTTGCAGTAGACATGTATAAACACACAAACATAAACATACCTAACATATGCAACATGCACTGTCTTAAAACATTACAAAACAATGAGACAAACTGTCGGACCCAAGTAAGATAGGGGATATCCGACTTGGTCGACTTACGGACATTACAGACTCGATAAATAAAGACCGTAAATTACAACGTTAATAAAGACAGGCACAGACAAAAAATATGCATCAACAAACTCCCCCTTATCTGTTACTTGGTCTTCGGTCTTCAATCTTCAGTGCTTTAGCGACCTGGTGCTTCCGGCATGAATTCCTCGGTAGAAACAAAAACAAGCGACGCGTTGAAATTTTAGTTCTTGATGTGCGTCCTTGTCTTCATAAAAGATATCATGCCGGAATAGCTTGTTGATGTCGTTCGCCGACATATTCACAATCCATATCGGATCTAGCATCCGAAAGTTCTCACGATCACCCTTAAACACAATCACCGCTTCATGAGTATCCGAATCATAACACCACAACGCTATATCGTCAAGAAAGTTCTGTTCCATTGGCATCAACAGAATCTTGTCCATGACCTTCGCCGGATGATATATGAGCTTGTAATGAGCCGTGTTGGTCGATGGGTCCAACGTGAACTTGATTTGTTGATATAATGGAAACTGTGGTTTATACGATTCATCCTTCCACCCTTTCTTCCGTTCGAACTTGATCTTGCTTGCAAACAATGTTGCGCCAAAATAATTTGAACAATTGATTATATCCAGCTTTGATAGGGCGGCAACATCATAGGACGACAAAGATAGGATGCTTAGCATTGAATTGAAATACTGGATTCCGTGTCCGCGCTTCATTGCAACACAATGAATTCCCTTCACGAACATCCAGCTCAGAATATTCTCATGCGGCTTGACCTTTTCAAACTGCAGAAAATCAACTTGTGCTTCAGGAGGCGTAGGCTTTTCAACCTTTGACAAGAACCTTTTTCTCCATTCTTGGAATGAATCCGTCGGATTGTCTAAAGACGTACGATTCTTTAATTGCTCTTCAATGTCTTCCTGATTATCTTTCATCCATTCTTCATCAAACGGATCAAACTCCATTCCATCGGCACGTACATAAGTTGATTTGCTTGTTTCACCTTCAAACACTATCTCATCAATGTTCTTTGTATCAACAGTCTCTGGTTCAATCGGCATTTGATCAATCACTGAATCTTCAATTGTTTTCATTTCATTCAAGGCAAGCAGCTGTTCATGTGAAAGATCCACAACAAACTCTCCTTCTTCTAGAACTTCACTAGTGATAGGATGCACAGCCTGCAAAGCACGATCAGCGGTGCTAGGAACAGGAGATGTACCAGGCAAAGAGCTTTCGATGTAAGAACTGCTTTCAAGCTGTTGTATCTCTTCAATGGTTCCACAAGAGGTTCCTTGTGCCGATTCAAGCTACGAAGGCTTGAAGACAACGAGTTGAGTAGAGGTAGTTGCTGGCGGTTGCTATGATGTGGTAGAAGGGTCAGGGTTCCCCGGATCCTCAGAATCATGATCCCTTTACTGTAATACTTCCTTCTGTTTACATTGATTGCCCCACAGAATATTGACACGCCTTCTAACAAACTTAAAGCCTTCAGTTATTCGCTTGACCCCATCAACTATCGTGGTGTTTCGAGAATTGTACCACTCCTTCATATAGTCATGTTTTTCTTTGAGAGCCTCGGCCAACCTCTGAAGCTCAGAGCTTCTTTCTTTCATGCGGTTCATGTCAATACCACGAGTGTTATCCGCCGCTCGCATCTGTTGCAACTGTCACTCTCTCTCTTCATCTACAGATTTTAAGCTAGCATTTTCTACCTTCAGTTGCTCTATTTCTGCTTGTTGGCGAGTGATTTCTGCTTGTTGTCGATCAACAGTGGAATTCAACTTATTTATCTCCAACTGTTGTTTGATCATGTCGCCTCTTGTAACGTTTATCACTTCCGAATGCCTATTGATTTGACCTGCGGCAGCTTGCAGTTGAGAGAATAGGAAATCTAACTTTTCATCTTGCTGCATCTGAGAAAATATAGTTTGTCTGCGCTCTGAGGTCGGCTGCAAAGTAGTTGCACGAATGGTCGATGCAATTGAGCGAGCTGGTTCTTGAGGAGTTACTGTAGGAGTTTCAGGAGTTGAAGTCACTACAGGAGTTGGTTCTGAAGATCTTGGAGGAGACGACGCCATAGCAGAAGCTTCAGTGGCCGTGAATCCAAGGTTTGGGTCCATTTCCGCTTCTTGAGAAGGTTCTTGTGGAACGGATTGCTGCGCAGATGAAGTACCAATGTACTTCCTTGCTTTCTTCTTACGACGGACAACCGTTTGCTTTTTCTTCAAACGTTCCGCTTCGGTATCCGAAGGAGTATTCAGCGTCATCCTCTTGCCTAATCCTCCTGACCCTTTTCACACCACGTTCATCAAAATAAACTTCGTACCCAGGCTCAGGTGGATTATCATCCGATTTCGTATCCTCCTCATCATCACCAGCTGAAGTATCACCCGCTGTACCAGCAGTCGATGCACCAGCAATAGATGCACCAACGGCACCAGCATCACCACCATCACCACCTTCATCTTCACCATCATCGTCACTGTCGGAAGAATCCGAATCCTTTCGACCAAACTTTTCTTCTATCTTTTTCTTTAACTCTGGCTCATCATCGTCAGATTGGCTGTCATTGTGACGCCATTTGTCAACTTCTGGAGCGATGTAGTCTGTCTTTCCAAAGCACAAATCAATCTTCTTGGAGGATCGCTTTCAGTGAATGCTCGATCATCGTGTCTATCTTCAGAATGTCATTATCGGCTTTCGGAAGATTGGGATGCTGGGCATTCATAATCATTTGCAGAAAATGAGGATATATCCAGAACTTATTCCCAGTTGTTCGACCACCGGTTATTTTCATATTTTCCTTCATGTTGGCAAAGATGTACTTTGAAATGCTAAACGGTTTGTTCAGCACTAATGCCACCATGAGTCCCATGAGATCATTGCCTGCCATATCATAGCTAGCTCTTCTGTTGCTAATACATTGAATAAGTACGTGTAGTAAAAATTTGTACCGTATTGGCATATCTCCCTTGTTGATTTGGGTGCTGAGAATATCACTGGTACACTTCATCCTTAGCAAACAACCGCGAGTGCACAAGATTGGAATAGAATATGGTGCATTCGGATCATCTTGCAGTTCTAGAATGGTGTTCAAGATATTAGGTGAGACATTCACATTCACTTCATTAACTTGCCCTTGTATAAATTCAGTTCCATCAACTACAACAACGCTCGCTGAATTCCAGAATGCTTTGATGAGCGATTTGTAAACCGGTGTTGAAAAAGTGACAACTTTGTTTATCCGCGACTCCCTTATCCACTGCGTGATCTCTTTCAATTCAGTGATCTTCCCTTCCGGATCAAGATCGGCAATCATATTGTGACGCTTTTCGGACATCACTAGTTCTTCCGGTTTAACGGTTATCTTTGTCGCGGCCTTACGTTTCTTCTCTTTTGGTGCCATCTGTATTTGCAAACATCCACAATAAGTCATAATATCATAGAATATGCATTAGACATATGTATAAACATGTTTATGTGTAATGTGAACATTTAACATGTATTTACATATATTCTGTGAAAGGGCATCCAAATGAAAAATTTCCTAAGTGTTGGACGACGAAACATCAACACCACGATGAAAAACTTGTTCCACGGCGAAAAATCCCTTGGTCAAACAAAGTCAGATTTGACCTTTGACCAGTGGTTTTTCATTGACAGGCTCTCGACGAAAAATGTTCCATTGTTAAGAAGATTTTTCGTCGCAGGTATATTTCGTCGAAGTTTCGTCGGCAGAGGGGTTTCGTCGAAGAGCAGCAGTTTGGGGGTTTTTCAAAATCAAAGGTTTTTCCCCGACAGACGGTTAACCGATGACCGATTCACAAAATCAAGCACAATTTGACACTTTGTTTTAACCACAAACAAGGTGAAACAAACCAGAAGTTAAACCGACACTATTTCGACCGAGAATGTACTCAAATTGGTTTAAGACATCAAACAATAACCATCCCCTGTTTTTGTTATCCGAAACCTAACCTAAATCAAAGTTCAAATCTACACATACAAACACTATGATTATCAGGTTTTTAAGTAACAATAAACAACGGTCAATATGCGAGAATCAAGCAATACGGGTCCGAGGGTTTGTTAAACAATCGAGAAAAAACACAGGGTTTCTAAAGGTTCGAAACATTTAAACGATCATTATGTATACCTCTGATGATGATGAAAATTTTAGAGAAAACGAAAGGGTTTTTAGAGTCGGTGAAAAGGTATGGGGGTGGAGTGTTGGAGAAGATGAACAGACAAGTGGGTTTGAAAAAGTGAGGTCTCTGTTTACTGGGACCATTTTAAATACCCACTCCCTCGACGAAACTCCATCCTCGACGAAACTTATATTGGGCTCGACGAAACACGTGATTGGGCTTGAACAGTAAGCCCATGACGAAAGTAAGTTAGGCCCAATGGTGTTTCACCGTGACCTCGACGAAAATCATGAGTTTCGTCGCGAACAAATTCAAATTGACCAAGACTGACCACCGTTGACCAAGAATGGTTTTTTGTCGACATTTAGGTCTTTCGTCGACCTATGGGTTTTTCGTGAACACGTTTTCTCAAAATTACTAAGTCTTGAAATTTTGCACACATTGAACAGATTTTATTGATTTTATCAAATTTTCCAATGTGATTAAGTTTACCAAATGCAAAGGACATTTTATGAAGTCGGTTTCAGGCTTTCGGCAGAAAACTCCAAGTTTCAATTTCGGCTAATAAAAAACGAACTTTACAAATTACAGTAGACTAGAAATTAAAGTGCGGTAAACTAACGGAAAGCAATAAAAAGCAGTAAACGACTCTACAAAGCCAAACTTTTTGCGAGTTTCAAGGAAAAGGAATCATACCAACTTACGGTCTTAGTCAACATGGTTTTTGTTTCGATTTAAAGCTTTGGATAAGTATACTACCACGATTATCGGTATTGTTGTCAACATAAGCTCAACTGATCAGATGTAATCATAATTAGGAGATACGATTTACGGTAAGAGTTATACTTACAAGTCGGTGTTCATCCACTCACGACACATTCCCGTATCAAGGTATGCACGAGAGTTCATCTTACCGGTGAGTATACCGCTTATCATCTGTTTGAACGTATAAAATATGTGAGAAACTCACTTATTTTGATTGAAAACAAGCCCTATGTGATAGAATCACTTATTGATGAGGAACTTGATTTTCATATGCATGAGGGCACAGGAGCAAGTCCGTGAACAGGTCAGTACAACGTACAGCAAAGAGACGAACTTGACTCCCGGATGAATGTGATATTTTATCACTTATTTTGTTTGGACATGTGATTGTTGATCACTTATTGAGGTCGAATGCAATATGTACACGTATGTATAGTATCACGGAAGATCTAGACTTCATCTCCGTTATTTTTCGGTAAAAGATACAACCATGATACCCAGATGATAAGACAGCATAAAGACCGAATATCTCAGAACCTCGGCAATCAATCAAACGAAATTTCGGTACCAAGACCATATGCCAATGAATGGTTCCCACCTGACTTGAATTCTATTAAGTTTGTATCAACATACACATTTTAGTCTGACTGTGAGCCTACCGATACATCATTAGTAGAGATACTTATCATTTCTCAATTTTTTTTGTTTTACATTTTGAACATGTTGACCGACCACGCTAGTGAATATCATCATTTTCCTTTATCCAAGAAACTCATTTTTGGTTTTCTAATTTTTTTTTAACTTTTTGAATTTTCCAATTTTTTTGAATTTTTGAATTTTTCAAACGTAAGGACAGAAAGTAAAGACATATTTTTGGATTTTTGACTTTTTCGAATGTTTTTGTATTTTCTTGAAATTTTCTCCCCCTAAAATGCTAAAAGGTTACGAAATTGAAAATCTTTTTGTATTTTTAGAGGTTTTAAAGAAAATATTTACAAAAATGATTAGCAAAAGAAGTTTTACTTGGGTATCACCTTAATGCCATTGACCAAAAGAAGATAATCAAAACGTGATTTATCAAAAGCTTTTGTGAACAGGTCGGCACGTTGGTGATCGGTGTGGACTTTAACAACATCGATAAGTCTTTTGTCAAAACAATCACGTATGAAGTGATATTTAATTTCGATGTGTTTGGTCTTGGAATGCTGCACATGATTTCTAGTGATCTGTAAGGCAACATTGTTATCAACAAAATTAGGAGTAGATAGGAATTCAAAACCGTAGTCGCGCATTTGTTGTTGGATCCACAAGACTTGGGAGCAACAACTAGAGGCAGCAATGTATTCAGCTTCACAAGTTGATGTAGCAACACAAGTTTGCTTCTTGCACTGCCATGTGACCAGACGATTTCCTAAGAATTGACATCCAGCTGTTGTTGATTTGCCATCGATTTTGCAGCCACCAAAATCAGAATCACTGAACGCGATCAAGTCGAAGCTATCATCCCTAGGGTACCAGAGACCGGTGTCCAGGCAACCCATCAAATAGCGGAAAATCCTTTTAACAGCTGACAGATGTGAGGCCTTCGGGTTGGCTTGATATCTTGCGAGCAGGCACGTCGGATACAGGATGTCGGGCCTCGAGGCTGTGAGATACATTAAAGATCCGATCATAACGCGATAATATGAAGAGTTAATGCTTTCACCCTTCAGATCCGGAGTAATCCCGTGATTCTGCGGAAGTGGGGTACCAATGGGCGTTGCATCAGACATCTGGAACCGGCTCAAGATGTCACCAACATATTTAGTCTGATGGATGAATATCCCAGACTCTGTTTGTTGAACTTTTAGGCCCAAGAAGAAATTCATTTCCCCCATTGCGCTCATCTCGAATTTTTCTTGCATCACACGCTCGAATTTCCTGCACAAAGAATCATTAGTTGAACCAAATATTATATCATCAATGTATACCTATGCCAACAGAAGATCTCCATCTTGTTCTTTGATGAAGAGAGTGCAATCAATAAGACATCGCCGAAAACCATTCTCCAATAGATAGTTAGATAAGGTTGCATACCAAGCTCTTGGTGCTTGATGTAAACCATAAAGAGCTTTGTTGAGCAACCAAACCCGATCTGGATGAATAGGATCTTCAAAACCCGGAGGTTGTTCAACGTACACATCTTCTTCAACCACACCATGTAAGAAAGCCCTTTTGACATCCATCTGGTAGACTTTGAATCCTTTAAATGAAGCATCAGCTAGAAAGATCCGAATAGCTTCCAGACGTGCAACCGGTGCATAAACTTCATTGTAGTCAATGCCTTCGATCTGACGAAATCCTTGAACAACCAATCTCGCCTTGTTTCGTATAACTACTCCACGGTCGTCCTTTTTGCATTTGAAAACCCAACGTGTGCCAATTTTCTTGTAATTTTCTAGCCTTTCAACAAGCTTCCAGACACCCAACTTTTGAAATTGTTGCAGTTCTTCCTGCATGGCTTCCACCCAAGAATTATCCTTTAAAGCTTCTTTCCAAGACTTTGTTTCTTCTTGTGAAACATAACACGCAAAGGACCAATCGTTTTGAAGACCAGATTCTCTGATGGCTGAATACAAACCAACATTCTGGTTGGTTCTCAGTTGATTACGCGTCTGCACTCCACTATGGACATCTCCAATAATATTTTGCTGCGGATGAGTATCATGAATTTTCGATTCAGGAACATCAGGGACAAGAGTATTGATACCCAAATTATTAAGATTAAGATCAACAACCAAATCCACACCGGGCATTGGCATAGAGGTGGATGTATTTCCTTCAGCAGTGTCTACATTCTGCACATGAGGAGTTGCTTCAGAAGCACCTTGAACAGGAGTAACCGGAGCTGAAGTACCTTCATTCGCATTATGGTATTCATCATCTTCCGATGACTCATTATAATCAGCAGCATTTTCAAATTCCTGATTTTGAACAATGTTATTAACCGAAGTAGAAGCTTGAGGGTCAACAACAATTGGTCGCACAAAAGATGAGTCAACAGCATTATCACTTTCTAGTAACATTTGAGCAGTTGCAGATGCTTCATTAAAGGTTGGCAGATTAAAGGAGTCGAATAGCCCATCATAATCGAACATCCAAGGATCACCCGGAGCTCTAACAGGATGAGTATACCTTTGAACCCTTCACTCCATAACTCAATATTTTTGGTCGCCAAATTCCATACACAAAAATTTGGAGTAGCATATCCAAGGAAGAAACCCTCGATTGCTTTGGGACCAAACTTTCCGTGCGGCTCAATCATAGTGCATGGAGCGCCAAAAGGTTCTAGGTGAGAAATATTCGGTTTCCTTTTGTGTAGAAGTTCGAAACAAGTTTTGCCATGCCTTTTAACTGTGAGAACTCTATTTAGCGTGTAGCAAGCAGTAGAGACAGCCTCCCCCCAGAATTGAACCGGAAGCTCCGACTCTACCAACATCGTTCTTGCAGTCTCTATTATCGTCCAATTCTTCCTCTCAGCGACATCTTTTTGTTGTAGAGTGTAGCGAGAACTATATTCGTGAAGAATGCCCTTTGAAGTACAGAACTCATCCATTATACGGTTTTTGAACTCAGTGCCATTGTCGCTTCGGATCCTCTTCACTTTCAACGAGTACAAATTTTCTAGCAAAGTAAGAAGATTCTTGAGGATTTCAGGAGTTTCACTCTTGTGCGCCATAAAAGATACCCAAGAAAATCTAGAGTAGTCATTAGTAACCACCACACAATAAGCATCCCCAAAGGTTGTCTTGTGTTTCATAGGTCCAAAGAGGTCCATATGAAGACGTTCGAGAGGCATGCTAACAGTGTTGACTTTCTTAATCGGGTGAGATTTCTTCGTTTGCTTTCCCTTCTGGCACGAAACACAGACATCTTGTAGATGAAAACTTATCACAGGCACACCATTCACAAGGTTGTTTTTCACCAAATGGTTCATTTTCCACAAGTGAATGTGCCCCATTCGTCTGTGCCAAGATATTGACTCCTTTTCTGTGGCTTTCGAGAAAAAAAACATGTCACTTGTGCAGATGTCGTAATCGCTTGGCTCATGTCAAGAATATAAAGATCATTAACCCTTGGAGCCGATAAGAGAATCCATTCTTTAGGAATTTTGAAACCAGGCTTTAGCACATAACAACCGGCATCATCAAAATGCACGGCGAATTTCTTATCACAGATCTGCGAAACACTCAGAAGATTGTGATCAATTTGTCGTACATAATTGATCTTATCGAAACATACAACACCATTGGAGATCTTTCCTTCTCCAGTGATATATCCGCCTTTGTCTCCAGCAAATGCGACATAACCTCCTCTAATGTTTTTCACATCATAAAGAAGTCGTAAGTCGCCCGTCATGTGCCTAGATGCTCCACTGTCAACAATCCAATGACTATTAACAGTTCCTCCTGGAACATCCTGCACATTTCATTCAACGATTAGTTGAGGTTGGGGACCCAAGCCTTAGTGGAGTTGGGTCGTTCCTGAGCATCACGAAATGTGATCTTGATTTCTTGATGATTCTGAAAAATAACACCTCCCCCTGAACTTTCACCCGTTTTAGGTTTCCAAGTTTGATGTTGTTTACCAGTTTGAGTTTTATGAAAAGATTTTGAAACTTCTGGTTTTAATGGTTGTGATGAACTTGGTTCCATTTTAACAGATTTTACTTCATATTTTAAAGCCTTTTCAACTGCCTTGACGTTTTGACGTTGTTGTTTTGTTTTTTGTTCTTTAACAGTTCGTTTATCTTGTTTTGGTGAAACAGAACGACGTTGTTGGTGACCTTTTTCAGGAGGGGCTCTCTCAACAAATTTTTCTTTGGGAGTATTTGTACAGTTTTTGATAATATGTCCAAACTCCCCACATTTAAAACAAGTTCTCCTCTCAACAAACTTAGGAGATTCGTATTGGCTAACAGATGTCGAACCTGAGGTACTTGCTCTTTCATCACACCCATTTGTGTGTTGAGTGTAGTTTTTTGACTATTGCGTTTTAAAATTTTGACTTGTTGGACAAAATCAGTGTTTGATTTATTTTCAAAAGTGTCAATTTTATCCGTACCCTTTGATGCTACAAATTTGATATCACTGCTTTTCTTCTTGTAACGAGCTCCTTTTGTTTCAAACTTTGATTGAGAAAATTTGGGCTTTTGAGCTCGCTGTTCTTGCTGTTTACCCTTAGAAGTAATAGGTTGTTGCTTTGTCGGTAATCTTTGATTTTAATTGGAAAATCATTGTCTGAATAAATTTTAGCATCACTGACCAAAGTATACAACACATTATTACTCTTAACGGCAGATACAGATTCCTTCACTTCCTTGACAGGATCTATCACTTGTTTGGCAACAGGTTGCACAACAGGAGTAGGAGGATCACACAGAATATGATTCTCAATTGGAATTTCTAGTCCTTTCATCTTATCAAGTGATTCATCCTGATCACTCACTTCTGATTCATCATCAGACGAATCATAGTCCTCAATAATTGGAGCACTTTGATGCGTCGATGTTGAAGTTTCTGTTTCTTCAGATGAGGTACTCGAGGAACTATCCGATTTGAACCCTAATCCTGTAGTAACTTCCTCATAATCAAGAGGCACACTAGGTTCAAAACGAGGCATTTCCTCTTCATCGGGCATTTTAGTATAGTTGTGTCTCAAAGGGGGCGGACACGACTTATACCCAACGCCTTTCTTGTTTCCTTTCAGCTGTTGAGCGTCTATGATGTGATCAAGCACATATCGGAAGTTGGAATAACTTTCCAATTTGAGCTTGATTGCATCATGCTCGCATTTTGCCACGGCTAGCACTTTCTTTGTTTCCTTAATGATGTTAATGTAGTTATTAATACCAATTTGTTTGTTGAAAACAATTTTTGTCAATTCGGAAATACTTTTCTTTAGAGTTTCGATTACTTCTTTGAAATCCTTTTCATTTCGAGCTAAAGTCATGTTTGCCTCTTTGCATTTAGACAACTCAATAACCAAACTTTGACTATGACTATGAACCTTTTCAGATTCCACTTTCAAATCTGCACACATATTACATACACTAGGAGTAGGAGTGTCGGAATTTACCTGACTCGTCGAGGCTGAGACATTTGCCACAAAGGCAGTCTGATAAGAAAAAGATCCATCTTCAGAGAAGAACTTCTCCATTTCCTTTGATGCGACAGCAACCTTCTTGATCAGAATAGATTTCTGAAACTTTAACTCCTCAGCTTCCTTTAATAAATCATCAAGATCAGAATTCATCTCTTTCTTTACACCAGATTCAGAATTATAACCTCCCGCATTCGAGCTTTCTTCATCCGAACTACCGCTATAACCAGAACTATCACCACTTTCAGAAAACTCTTCTTTGTGAACATGCTTGATGTGATTGATGATCTTTGCATAACATGCGATTCCTCCTCCTTCTTGATCACCATCTCCAAACTGTACTGACCAGTTACACCCTTCATCAGCTTGAACAACTAATGCTCGGTTGGTGTTTGAAGGTCCAGCCAGGGTTTGATTGGTGGTGTTGTTCACAGCTACCGTCCTTCTTTCACGGTTCTCTTGATTTGTGTTGGAAGTACTTGTCTGATTACAGAAGGGATTTTGATTGCCCTATCTGCTCGGTCGGGTACACTCACGTTTGAAGTGACCCTTTTCACAGCAATTAAAACATGTAACCGCATCCTTATCGAAACCGTACTTCGTATCCTTTTTACTTTCCAAAGAAGTTCTTCCTGTTTGAGTCATATAATCTTTGGCCCTTCTAACAGCACTTGCAAACGCCCAATTGATGTCCATTAACTCCGTTTCATCATGGTCTATTTGTTTATAATCTTCATTGGTCAAATTAATGTTTCCAATTTGACCTTTGACCAATCCGCAATAGGCACTGACCATTGTATTGATAAGTTCCATATGTTCCTTTGGCACTTCGATGCTCACTTTCGAAAGGTTTCAAGTATCAACTCTGACTTTGTTGGGGTTTTGTGGTGGAGGGTTGTTACTGTAACATGCTTGCTGTTGTAGTGGTTGGGTTTGTGGTGGGGGTGGAATATAAGCATTTGGATCAAATTGAGGTTGAGTAGTGGAAACTTGAGGTGGAGGTTGGGGTTTAGGTAGCCAGGCACTCGCATCGAATTGAGGTTTTGAAAAAGCGTGAGGTTGAGCAATAACATGCGCTGGCGGAAGATAGGCACTTGGATCGAAAACCAGAGGAGGAGCTGACTAGGGAAAAGGAAAGGAATTTGTATTAGATATAAACGCCGTTTGTAGTTTTGGTTGCTGAGCGGAACTGGAACTAGCTGCAGGATTAAAATCTGCGAGGTACATTTCAGAATTTTGAGGAACTGGAATCCGTTTAGCTTTTCAGATTTCTTCATCATTCTTGTGCTCCAACTTCTGAATGAATTCATAGATACTGACAGTATCTGAAGTACCCGTATGCTTTAACAATTCAATGAATGAACTCCACTTTGGGGGTAGACCATCAGCAAACCTTGCAACCATTTCCCGTTGAGTTTCAATAACACCATAAGAATACATTTCACTAAGGGTTATTAGATTTTATCACCTCCAACTATTACCTATTGGCCGTTGGCACCCCCAACTATCATTTTGATGCCCGCCACCCCCAACTTAACACTTAGTGTGTTCTGTCACCACGTCGTTAACTTATCACTAACTTTTGATCCTGTTACTACACTTTTTGGGGTGTCATAGAGATCTTGGGAAGGTTTTAGGGATCTTAGGACACCCCCAAAAGTATAGTAACATGATCAAAAGTTAGTGATCTGGTAACAGAACACAAGAAGTGTTAAGTTGGGGGTGGCGGACGTCAAAGTGATAGTTGGGGGTGGCAGCGGCCAATGGCCAATAGTTAAGGGTGATAAAATCCAATAACCCTTTCACTAATTAAAAGATAAAAACAAGTTGTCATATCATTTAGTGTTTCGTTATCCATGAATTGAAAAGATTCAAATTCCTTCTTCAACAAATCATGTCGTGTCTTTCTTGTAGCCGCATTCCCTTCTCCTCTTGCTTCCAAGGCATCCCATAAGTCTTTCGTGCTAGTACAATAACCGAATTGATGATAGATGTCTTTGTGGAGTGCTTGTGTGAGAATAGAAAAAGCCTTCTTATCCAGATCATATGCCTTTTTGTCGGCTTCTTGCATATTTTCAAAGGTTGTCGCATTTGATCCTGCTTCTTCAAGAGCTGTGTTGTATGGCCTAATGAAGCACGTCCATAACTCGGTGTTTTGCCCTAGAACATAAGTGTGGAAGCGATTTTTCCAAGACGGATAGTTGTTCATATGATTCAGCTTTGGCGGGCGGTTGTTGCTACCCGTTTCACTCTCACTTAACAACAGATTCTGAATGCTTTGATTCTGGTTCGTCACCAATGCCCATTGACTTGCACTAATAGATTGTTGTGGCATAATATTCCTTAACCAAATGGCTGCGGAGGTCTGATCTTCACGTGGTCTTGGATCCGTGCTCCAATCCCATGGACTAGTACTAACCATGATTGATATATGAAAGAGAATACCTGGTCACCCACTTGAAATGAAACAGTTAAGACACTTTTACAAAGCCTCTGTTGAAAATATTGACAAGTGTCTCGGCGAAACACTGGATCTTTGGCGAAAAACCAAATTTGATGAAAAATGGTTTTTTGTCAAACACTCTTGCCACGAAACATAGGGTCTTTCGTCAACAGTACCTTTGACGAAACACTGGTATTTCGTCGAAGTTCCTTTTGACGAAACATTAGGAGATTCGTCGCTTTGGTATTTCGTCGAGATATGGTCACAGACACAGACAGAAAGTTGGTGAGATTTTTCAAAAGTAAATCTTATCTTTTCTCTGACAAAGACACCCGATTCAACTAACAATACACCTTGGCTACCAACCCAACATGGTCTTCAATATTTTAGTCAATTATCCTTTTATATTTTATTTTTAAAATCAAGAAATATCTCAAGAACACTTGAAGGTTTGAAGAACAACCGATGAATATATGAACTTTCCGGCCAAGTTTTTCACCGGAGAATTTTCCGAATCACAAATTTGCACAAACTTTCAATGAAAACCCGGTTTTATCACGTGAACAAGTAATATAACAAAGGTTTTTGATAAAACTTTGGCAAATAAACAAGATCTAAACAGATTTTTAAGCACTTTTTCAGAAAATCACAAGTTTTTCAAGAACACATTTTCAGAAAATCACAAACAACACTTTAAACACTTGATAAAATCACAACTATGTTTGGTTTTAAACAAGGATAAGAGCCAATGCTTTGATACCACTTGTAGATCCGTTTTCGGAGGATCGATCACAAACCAAATCACTTATTTATATCAAACACGGTCACGAGTGCGCAATCCCCGTGACAATGGCAAACCAAACACAGAAAATAACAACACGGAATAACCAACGATTCACAGTCTATTGATTAAAACGGATGAGAACAATCATCAAACACATACACACAATGTTTGACACTAAACTTCACAGTAGGGTATGCTCTCATAGTTTCACACAGAAACCAAGTGTGGTTTATATAGGCTGCCCAGCCCAAGTGTAGACGAAACACCAAATGGGCCTGAAAATATACCATGGACGACGAAAGACCTTCGTCACCCATCACGACGAAACATAGAGTGATGACCAAAAGAAGTTTCGTCACACATGTGTTCGACGAAAGACAGGGTCTTTCGTCGATGGCTGCACAAACAGATATGATGCAAACTGTTAGACAGTTTGCAGCAGACATGTATAAACACACAAACATAAACATACCTAACATATGCAACATGCACAGTCTTAAAACATTACAAAACAATGAGACAAACTGTCAGACCCAAGTAAGATAGGAGGATATCCGACTTGGTCGACTTACGGACATTACAGACTCGATAAATAAAGACCGTAAATTACAACGTTAATAAAGACAAGTTACAGACACAAAATATGCATCAACATTTAAGTCTGTTGATACCCAACCCCCCTTTTAACTTGGGCCACATAACCCAATCCCAAGCCACCCAATTCATTTTGTTAATATCGCTAGATCCCGCCCATAGGAATTTTCTCATTTTAGCTTCAAGAATCTTAATGATACCAACCGGCACTTTGTATAACGAGAGGTAATAGATATGGAGGCTTTCCAGCACTGAATTAATTAGGGTAAGCCTCCCCACTATCGAGATAGTTTTAGCTTTCCAAACCGACAATCTTTTATCAAAAACTTCAATAATCGACAGCCAATTATTAATTCTATTCATATTAGCCCCCACCGTAATCCCCAAGTAGGTGAGTGGGATTTTATCAGAATTACACCCCACCACTTTAGTCATATCCTTAATAACACCTTCTTCCACTCCCATCACGTATAAGTTAGATTTATGAAGGTTAACTTTTAAACTAGAACATAAATAAAAAATTCTCAGACATCTAGTCATGTTCAATAAACTGTCCCTATCGCATTACCCCCAACAAAAGAGCATCATCAGCATAAAACAGATGAGAGATTTTTTGGGCCATTACATTTTTCATGTTTTATGTTTGTAAGAGATTGCGTACTCAGTGGGGTAATTGTGTAAATTGTCAGGGTAAATTACATTTTTCGTGTTTTATGTATTCCTAGCTAAACTCTTAATTGTGTATTTAGTGGGGTAATTGTGTAAATCGTAAGGGTAAATTACATTTTTCGTGTTTTATGTTTGTATGAGATTGCAATGGATGATTTTTAACTTCAATAATTACAGTCACAATTCTTTCTTAGTTAAAACATTACACCCTAGGTCCCAGTGGCAGAACTAGAAGAAATATTCAGGGGTATCCTAATTTTTTTTACTGTACATTTATAGAACAATTTTTTTTACTTACATTACGGGGCATGGCCGATCCTGAAAATTCAAGTGCCCTGGGTGAGAAAAAAAAGACCCTTAGGCCTTACTGAATTAAATTTTATAAACTAGTTTTTTTTCATGTTATTAGTATTTAGGTTAACGAATTAATATTGGGCATTTCACATTTGGGCTAGGCTTTAGGAATTAATATTGGCAATAAGTTTTTAGGTATTAGATTAGGCTAGGTTTATTTTTAATTTTTAGATCGGGCTTGCATCTTCGGAGTTGTTTCATTCGGAATTGTATCATCATCACCAAAATTTTGAATAACCTAACAAAATTCAAAATATCGAATCACAAACTAACCAAGAAATCAAACTATCAAAGCATAAGGAGAAAAGAATACTCACAAATGATCTAGAACCTTAACAGATAAAATTATGAATAAATTTAACAAAGCATACCATAATTAACATAATAAACTTTGAACAACTTATATTTTACTAATAAAAGTTAGAAATCGTAAAAGATAAGCATGTGTTGTCATTTCAATATTGAGTTACGTCACCTATTAGGTAAAGAATAAAAAGAAAAAAAAACTAATAAATATTTAAAAATATAGGTTTTAACTTTTCATACAGACCCCTATCCAGAATAGCTTTTAACTTTTCATATAGACCCCTATCTAGAAAAGCTTTAGTTAAAATATTCAATATTAATCGTCTTCTTCCTTAAAACCCCAAACGATACATAGTGATGCCGACAAGTAATAAGCACCTTGATGTTTCTATTTTCAGTTTTTTTTTACCAGTTCTCTCTTCTCATTCTCTTTACTTACACTGCAAGACTCAAACTTCAATAACATGCCTCCATTGACCCTCCTGTAGTTCCGCCACTGTACACTACCGATACGAAGTTGAGCCGTAGCCCGTGCTACGGCTCGTTGAATGCTAGTTCCGCCCCTGCTAGGTCCTTTAGCACTAATCTGGTTAAAATTTACAGTTAAGTCTGATCATATGCCTTGCACATGAGGGTAGGTTAGTAATTTTATTTTGTTAGGGACTATCTATGTGATAAACTTAAAGTGTTAGAGCATTCACATCCAATCCACTAAAAATATACATACATTCCACTAAAAAACAACTCCTATATCAATATATTTCCACTAAAAACAAATACTTTTTCTCTCTCCTTTTCAATATATATTACATTTTTCTCTCTCCTTCACTCACAACCACTTTCAATATATATTAAAAAATTATAGTGGGTGTACAGTGTCCCCCCAAATATACAGATGAACAGTAACATTTTCTCTCTCCTCCACTCACAACCACTTTTTATATTCTTTATATTATAAAAACTTCACACACACAAATTGATGGACTGGATGTGAATGCTCTTAGACGATACTCTCTCTCTTTCTAAGACTTTTTTTTTCTCTCTCCCACTGTAACCTAAGCTTCACTACCATAATTCCAGCCCCCCATCTGGCCACCACTTTGGCGACGACTTATACGCCTCACGACCACCATTCCGGCCATCACCTAAACCATTCACCGCCACCACTCTGGCAACTGAAACTTGAACATCCCTTACCATTTTGATCGGAACTCTTTCATCTCCACCCATTTCTTCCTTCATCTCCACCACACCACCTCCCACCCTAAGACCACCTATGTCTGTGACCACCACCGACGACGGAGTATCCACCTTTATAAACTAGTTTTTTTTCATGTTATTAGTATTTAGGTTAACGAATTAATATTGGGCATTTCACATTTGGGCTAGGCTTTATGAATTAATATTGGCAATAAGTTTTTAGGTATTAGATTAGGCTAGGTTTATTTTTAATTTTTAGATCGGGCTTGCATCTTCGGAGTTGTTTCATTCGGAATTGTATCATCATCACCAAAATTTTGAATAACCTAACAAAATTCAAAATATCGAATCACAAACTAACCAAGAAATCAAACTATCAAAGCATAAGGAGAAAAGAATACTCACAAATGATCTAGAACCTTAACAGATAAAATTATGAATAAATTTAACAAAGCATACCATAATTAACATAATAAACTTTGAACAACTTATATTTTACTAATAAAAGCTAGAAATCGTAAAAGATAAGCATGTGTTGTCATTTCAATATTGAGTTATGTCACCTATTAGGTAAAGAATAAAAAGAAAAAAAACTAATAAATATTTAAAAATATAGGTTTTAACTTTTCATACAGACCCCTATCCAGAATAGCTTTTAACTTTACATATAGACCCCTATCTAGAAAAGCTTTAGTTAAAATATTCAATATTAATCGTCTTCTTCCTTAAAACCCTAAACGATACATAGTGTTGCCGACAAGTAATAAGCACCATGATGTTTCTATTTTCAGTTTTTTTTACCAGTTCTCTCTTCTCATTCTCTTTACTTACACTGCAAGACTCAAACTTCAATAACATGCCTCCATTGACCCTCCTGTAGTTCCGCCACTGTACACTACCGATACGAAGTTGAGCCGTAGCCCGTGCTACGGCTCGTTGAATGCTAGTTCCGCCCCTGCTAGGTCCTTTAGCACTAATCTGGTTAAAATTTACAGTTAAGTCTGATTATATGCCTTGCACATGAGGGTAGGTTAGTAATTTTATTTTGTTAGGGACTATCTATGTGATAAACTTAAAGTGTTAGAGCATTCACATCCAATCCACTAAAAATATACATACGTTCCACTAAAAAACAACTCCTATATCAATATATTTCCAGTAAAAACAAATATTTTTTCTCTCTCATTTTCAATATATATTACATTTTTCTCTCTCCTTCACTCACAACCACTTTCAATATATATTAAAAAATTATAGTGGGTGAACAGTGTCCCCCCAAATATACAGATGAACAGTAACATTTTCTCTCTCCTCCACTCACAACCACTTTTTATACTCTTTATATTATAAAAACTTCACACACACAAATTGATGGACTGGATGTGAATGCTCTTAGACGATACTCTCTCTCTTTCTAAGACTTTTTTTTCTCTCTCCCACTGTAACCTAAGCTTCACTACCATAATTCCAGCCCCCCATCTGGCCACCACTTTGGCGACGACTTAAACGCCTCACGACCACCATTCCGGCCATCACCTAAACCATTCACCGCCACCACTCTGGCAACTGACACTTGAACATCCCTTACCATTTTGATCGGAACTCTTTCATCTCCACCCATTTCTTCCTTCATCTCCACCACACCACCTCCCACCCCAAGACCACCTATGTCTGTGACCACCACCGACGACGGAATATCTACCATATTCGACACCATCTTTGATTTCGCCTATGACCACTGCCGCCATCGGAAACCCTAGATCCGGGCCACGATCTCTGTGCTCGTCTTAAACATCCCCAAGACGATGGAGACCCCTAGATGTGGTTTTCCAACGTTGTTGATACCCTAGATCGAAATGAATCGTTTCCTACATCTCTTTCTCAGTTTCTCTATGTACATTAACCTAGCTACTCTCTCTCTTTAAACAAACACACTTTTTCTCTCTAAATACTTATGCAGAGATGGATCGATGGTGGGGTTTGGTGGTGGAAGACCGATGGTTGTTCGGAGGTTGGAAACGAAAGTGAGTCGGGGTTTGGTGCTAGAGGGTGAGCGGTGGTTTGTCGGAGGTATGAAGTGTAAGTCTTTTATTGGGTCGTTTTTGGATATGTACAATCGCAATCAAGAAAATATTTGGATTTCGTTTTTGAGGGTTCAACAACAAAATAGTCGTGATAAGTGTATATCACAAAATACGGTGGGTTCATTCTCTGCTTCTTTCTATTTGAGAATATTTTCTTTCTCTATTGGTGGGGTTGGGCGAGGCACAAAAGAACGACGGTAGTGGCAAATTTAGAGTCTCTGGCGTCTTGCGGGAGCATAAATTTTTTGGTCGGCAACCTTATTTTTAGACGTGGTTTTCTTTGGTTCATAGATGACTTGGTTGAACTGGTTGAAGATGGTGGTGGTTGTGATAGGGGGATTAAAGAGTAAAACATGTTTATTTAATTTTTGGGTCAAAAGTTTAAGTTAATTACACAACTAATCCCTAAGTTGGTAAAAAGGCGAATTTACTATCATGTATAAATGACCATGACTGGATCTAACTGAAAAATTAACAAAGTTAGGGCCAAATGACCTATCGTTTGGTTTCATCAGTGATAGTTGGCATCAGATGATAACCATGGCATCAGATGATAACCATGCTGAGAAGCCTTTTGTTGCAGTGTTTGAAGTTTGTGGGGATTAAGCAGGATGAGTTGTGGTGGCAATAAAGGCATCAACACATTATCATTATCAGTAAGAAGATCATACAAGTTATTGAATAATAATGTGGCTAAGCGGGAAAGTAGGGTGCATCTGAGACTAGTGTGTTCCTCGAGCAACCAGAGATGACATATAAGACCATGTTTCTGTCTTTGATCGGTTGAACAATGTTGGCAAGTGAAAATACATATTCTGGTGCACGACTTAGCTAAGCAAGGGGTGCCTCATCCCCCTTGGATGTGGTGTGTAGAGCATAAGGCCGAGCAAGGGATCCCATAATTCGCGGATAGTGGTTCCTTGAGCATATGCAAAGGATTCCTCGAAGACGGTAGTATAATGATCAACGTGCGCATCATTCGCAATCCAAGCTTGATAGTTGCGATAAACAACTACTTAAGGTTGTAGTTATGTCGGATGCAGTTTCTATTGTGCTATCTACTCATGGGATATCACCATCAAAATAGACTAGAGTAAATTACAAAACTCGTCCTTTATGTTGACATCTATTTACAAAAGTGTGTCCTTTGTCTTTAAAAGTGACGAGATTCATAGTTTATGTTTACAAAACGTAACACATTATGTCCTTTACCCCAAACTCAGTTAAATTTTAATGTTAAATCAGGGTATATTGGTAATTTTACTTAATTATATAGATTATCTCTAATAATTAAAACAAAAAAAATTAAAAAAAAACAAAAATATTAAAAAGGAACAAATCATCAGATCTCTCTCATAACACTATCTCTTTCTCCCTCTCTCTCTCTAACCACCAATCTTAGCACCACCACCATAAACAACCTTCCCTCTTCTCACTCACCACCACTCTAGCCACTGCCACCCAGCCACAACCACCACCTGGCCACCGCCACTCGGCCACCGTCACCCAACCACAACCACCACCTGGCCACCGCCACCCAACCACAACCACCACCCGCCACCCATCTCTCCAATCTTAGATCTGTTACTCTGTGATGCATCCGCCGCCACCGCCTCCTTTAAACACTTCTGCCACCGCCTCCCTTAGAAACACCTTCCCGTGGTCTCTATGGAGGGTTTGTTTGTGTGTCTAAAGCTGGGTTTTTGGGTAATCCTTAGACATGCGTTTGTTGAATTAGAGTGTTCATAAGTGTTTGTCTGGATCCGGTTTTTAGTCAATTAGGTTAGAGCAGGAATTAAGGGGTTTGTTTGGGTTAGAGTTTGAATTGATATGAAGTTTGAATTGGTTGCTGGCTGGTGGTGGTTGTGGTTGGATTTGTCAATTAGTCAAATGTGTATGCACCTTTGGTTGTACTTTTTTTTTTCTGATTGGAATCTGTTTGTTATAGCCTCTATGTTTGGAGAATTGTGGAGATTGGAGCCACTGGCGTTGCAAAAGAAGGTAATGTGGTGAAGGGAAATGGAATGGCTTTTATCAGTAAGTGATTCCATTGTAGATCTTGTACCAACCATACAACAGTTCCCTGGCGGTGGAACATATGAAGTTATGGTCCCACATCTAGGTCAGATTTGCATATGAATCTCCCTGCTTTAAAAAAGATAGATGCTATGTTAATCGGTATGCTAGACGGGTTTTGCAATAAGGAGTTCTGTTACGTTGATTGGGTTTTGCGGTGGCCGGGTTGGAGTGGCTAGAGTGATGGTGAGTGAGAAGAGGGAAGGTTGTTATGGTGGTGGTGGTGGTGCTAAGAGTGGTGGTTAGAGAGAGAGGGAGAAAGAGATAGTGTTATGAGAGAGAGATCTGATGATTTGATCCTTTTTAATATTTTTGCTTTTTTAATTCTTTTTGTTTTAATTATTAGAGATAATCTATATAATTAAGTAAAATTACCAATATACCCTGATTTAACATTAAAATTTAACTGAGTTTGTGGTAAAGGACATAACGTGTTATGTTTTGCAAACATAAAGTATGAATCTCGTCACTTTTAAAGATAAAGGACACACTTTGCAATCCGATGTCAACATAAAGGACGAGTTTTGTAATTTACTCAATAGACTAAAAGGCCCGTTCATGGTTTTCCACTAACAATAATTTGTAGGAGTTAGAGTAAATGCATACCTGTGGAAGTTATGAGAGGTCCTTTCAGTGTGGGAAAAAAGAGTGATTGTTGCCATACTTTGCAAGAACTAGGATTTGCAAGTACTTGTGGGTTTGCGCTAGTTTGTGAATTGCGAGTATTCTTTAGGCTTGTGAGTACTCGAGTTTTGCAAGTACCAAGTTTACAAGTACTCGAGTTGCGAGTACTAAGTGAGAACGAGAATGTGTGAGAACTATTTTGCTTTGCACAAACTAGTGATTTGTGAGTAGTATGTGTTAGGTTTCCATAGTGATCGGTCAATTTTATTTATCAAAAACCCGGTTCAATAAATAATAGTTAATTAATTAAGCGAGTTAATTAATAAAACGCAGCGGAAAAATAAACAAGTGATCAACAAAATGAAACCAGACAGGATCTGGTTACATGCAAATACGAGCACAGTGAAAAGTACATTTAACTACCGATGAGAAAGATATACCTCGGTTAATGACTAACCGATTGAGACACCGAGGTTCAACAAACACATGCTAGTGTTACGAACCAACGAGACACGACGAAGGGGCGATGGCTGGTGGCGGAGAACAGGAAGGCAGCGGCGGCTGGCTCACGGCTCACGGAGGCAGCAGCGGCGGCGGACGACGGTGGCTGAGCGGGATGGCCTCCCGGTTTGCGGTGATGGCGGATGGTTGATTTCTTTGAAAGCCTTTTTTTTGGTTCACCACATCAAAATGCAAGACCCAAGATAATAAATGGGATGGAGCTTTATGCATGTTTGCCAAGTAGCAGACATGCATTTGCATGCGTGACAAGTGGCAAGAATACTATGCATGCGCGACAAGTGGCGATGCAAGGGTACATGCGCGACAAGTGGCGATGCAAGGGTGCATGCGCGACAAGTGGTGAGATGAGAGTACTTGTCTTACCCGGTCTATGTACCCGTTTCTCAGTAAATACCCACTCATGATCATAAATATAATTATGATCTGATTCGTATGTCGTTCGTAATTACCAGTTAAACAGGTTAAATGGATTTTAGTTCGTTGCTCAAGGTGTAACTCTTACGGGTCAAGACCCGGTCGGTAGCGTTGACTTATCGAACCAGACATAATATCCAACAGCTCCCACTTGGACGGTCTCTGATAAGATCTCAACGCAGACAGCCAGCGGTGCTCTAGCTACACATAGCTGCTTCCAACAGGTCATGATACTTTAAAGTCATTAACCAAGGTATATTCTCTTTGGCAATGGCTTGATACTTGAAGACATTAGACTTATGGTAATCTTGTGTTATCATAGAACACCTAGATTGGTTCCTAAATACTTGAAACCACATCGAGGTCGCTGATGAACTACTTCATCCAAGCAGATTCTTTTGCAGCATCTGATGCAACTATACATTCAGATTCGGTGGCTGAATTCGCCAATACACTCTGTTTTGGAGCTTTTCCAATAGACAACTCTTCTATTGAGAGTGAATACGAATCCTGATTGTGAGCGAGAATCATCTTGGTCACTTTGGAAGCTAGCATCAGTGTAACACCTTACAGTGAGCTCTTCTTCCACTCCTCCAAACACCAAGAACATATTTTTAGTTCTTCTCAAGTACCTCAGAACGTTCTTTACTGTAGTCCAATGGGCAATGCCAGGACTATGCTGAAAACGACTGGTCATGCTTAAAGCATACGAGACGTTAAGTCTAGTACATAGCATAGAACACATGATCGAACCAATCATTGAAGCATATGGAACTGCTTCCATTTTCTTAATTTCAATGTCCGTTGAAGGAGATTGCGATTTGTTCAACACGGTTCCTTTAGTCATAGGAACATCCCCTTTCTTGGAGTTTTCCATCTTGAAGCGTGTCATCATTTTTGTCTATGTACGTTCTTTGACTTAGCCCTAGAAGCCGCTTAGATCTATCCCTATTGATCTTCATTCCTAGAATGTAAGCAGCTTCTCCAAGATCTTTTATTGCGAAGCAAGATCCCAAATAGTGTTTAACTTTGTTACGCATAATGATGTTATTTCCAGTGATTAGTATATCATCCACATATAGGATGAGGAATGATATGGTGCTCCCACTAGCCTTTCTATAAACACAAGCCTCATCTTCATTCTTGACAAAACCAAACTCTTTGATCTTCTAGTTAAAATGAAGATTCCAGCTACGAGATGCTTGCTTGAGTCCATAAATTGACTTATTTAGTTTGTACACCTCAGTTGGATATTTAGGATCGACAAAACCTTCAGGCCGAACCATATAGATATCTTCATAGAGATGTCCATTAAGAAAGGCGGTTTTGACATCCATTTGCCATATTTCGTAATCATATTACGCAACTATGGCAAGCAATATCCTAATTGATTTAATAATAGCAACGAGTGAGAAGGTATCATCATAGTCAATACTTTGAGTTTGAGCGAAACCCTTTGCAACTAGCCGTGCTTTATAGGTGTGCACATTTCCATGCATATCGGTTTTTCTATTTAAAATCCATTTGCTTCCAACTGCCTAAGATTCGGGGGGTAGCTTAACCAAGTCCCATACTTAATTGTCATGCATAGATTGCATCTCGACGTTCATGGCTTCTTTCCATTTCTCAGATTCCGGATCTAAGATTGCAGATTTATAGTTAGCAGGTTCGCCATTAGACTCAACTACTAATAAGAATTTGGGAGCTTTTAGATACCAATGATATCTATCAGATTCTTTGTGAATTCTACTACTTCTACGAATGCTCGTGTTTATGTCTGATTCATTGGCAACAACTATTTGTTGATCAGACGGTCCGACTACATTAGCGGTTGTTTGTGGTTCTCGAATTTCTTCAAGATCAACCACATTAGTTCCAGTTTCTCGATTAAGAAGCTCTTCCTCGAGAAAGTGTCCCTTCCGTTTGATGGAAATCACATTTGCATCAGGAGGATAGAAATAATATCCGCTTCTTTTATAGTATCCGACGAAAACAACCTTTTCGCCTCGAGGATCGAGCTTATCATCAGAATCATTTGTGATGTATGCATCACATCCCCATACTCTAAGGTATACCAAATTGGGTTTACGCGCATGCCATATCTCATATGGCGGTTTTTGTTTACCTTTAAGTTGGTGCCAAAATGATAATGCGGGCAGCAGTCACAAGAGCATGACCCCATAAGGAGTGAGGCAAGTTAGTTCTACACATCATCGATCGAACCATATTTCGTAGAGTTCGATTTCTCCTTTCACTTACGCCATTAAGTTGGGGTGTGCCATATGATTGAGAGATCCAAGCTGAGGTATTCACCACCTCGATCTGATCGAAGTACTTTTATCTTTCTATCAAGCTGGTTTTCTAGTCATGGTTTCTAGTCATGGTTTTGAAAGGGACACATACATCAGTGTGAATGAATCCAAGAAGACCATGGTCCACCAACATCGGTAAATGGGTGCTTTGTGAGTTTGCCAACTAAGCAAGATTCGCAATCATCAAAGGAGTCATGTCCAGTGTATTCAAGAATCCCCTTGGACTGGAGCCATTTTATGCTTGCCTTACTTATGTGGCAAAGTCTGCAATGCCATTAATTTGTTTCATTTATACCAGGTATGTTACGCTTATAAAGATGATATATGTTATTACTTGTTCAAACATCAATCTCACAAATAACATTTCGAGGTTTAGCCTCAAAATAAAAGACATAATTCAAGTAGGCTAAAATATAAAAACCATTAAAATGTACTTTATAACAACCCTAAATTAAAAACCGACACCCTCGGAATATTTTTCGACACCCTAAAAATATTTAAAATATCCCAATATGTTCTAAAATACACCCCATACGTGAAAACGGACCCCGAATACCTTTAATATTATTAAAATTAATTAAAAATCAAATTTTTTGGGCTCTCGCGGGGCGCGTAAGCCACCCCTTGAGCCTACGTGGGCCGCGAGCGATCCGAAACGAGGCAGCACCCGGTGTTGACACATGTCAGACGCGTGTTGAACCTACATGTGTGACCCGGATCAGCTATGCCTAGACCCCCTACTACGCGGGCCGCGTAAGCCTTAAACTTATCTTACGCGGGCCGCGAGAGAAGCTAAAGAGTCACCTATAAATAGATGGCATCAGCCTTCAGTGCAGAATCGCACCAATTTTCTTTCCCTCTCGAAATTCTGAAGATTTAACATAATTCTCGGGTATAATACCCCCTACATAACGAGGTTCTTCTCCATTGTAAGTATCATAACCCCTGGATTCGTATTAGATACTCTGGCCGATTGATATAGGGTTCCGTAACGGTTGTCGTGGTTCTGCTCGACGTAGTCGTTGAAATGCCGTCTCGGGGAGGGTATTACTAATGTTAAAATGGGTTATTATACTAACACGTGTGCACTTGTGTAATTTATAGATTGTCACCAGGAAACCCTAAAGGATAATCTAAGAGAGCAATGTGAGTAATCTTCTTTTTGTAAACTGTTTTTACAAAACCTCACACGATTAATTATATATTAAGCAGTTATTGAGTATTTGTAAGGATACAATTATCTTCGGTATGTTGGGGTTTTGTATACAAAATTTGTTACTGCCTTGCGAGGGGTAACATTTCCACAAGTCGGGTTTGACAGTACCGTGGGTGGTAATTGGTATGACTTGGAAACAAATGTAAACCGCCCTCAATATTGTACAATGGTTTTTGTTAAAACTTGATTAAACTGGGATTCACTCACCAGTATTTCCCACTGACAAAATATTTTTAAACGCGTTTCAGGTAACAAAATGTGAAAGCCAATCAGAAGCCAGCTGGACAGCACTGAACGCTTGGAAAAGTGACAATAAAGTTACCTAAAAATAAATAGATGTTTTTATTAAATAAAATAGGGTGTATCCCTATGACAACGTGTGTACTTAAAACTTGGGTTTTATCCCATGTGTTTAACATTATGAAAGCGTGGTATTTTACTCTGATAAAATATTTCCTAACTACGATCCTGATGTAATTTGCATTGCCAAAATTGATAAAACACCAGATACCACCGAAACTGGCCGCGGCCGCCCGTTGCCGGGTTATTAGGGGACGGGGGTTCGATCAACTTCAAGGAGCTCGATTTTTCTCTAAAATGTGTATGTGCATTGACTACCGTGAATTGAAAAAGGTCACGATTAAGAATCGGTACCCATTACCAAGGATCGATGATCTGTTCGATCAACTTCAAGGAGCTCGATTTTTCTCTAAAATTGATTTAAGGTTAGGATATCATCAATTCAAAGTACAGGAAGAGGACATTCCTAAAACCGCATTTAGAACAAGGTACGGCCATTATGAATTTACTGTCATGCCATTTGGTTTAACCAATGCCCCCGCTGCATTTATGGACATGATGAACCGAATATGTAAGCCATATTTGGATAAATTCATAATTGTCTTTATAGATGATATTCTCATTTACTCTAAAAGTAAAGAGGATCATGCAAAGCATTTGCACGCACTTTTAAGTTTACTAAGAAAGGAAAAGCTTTATGCTAAATTTTCAAAGTGCGAGTTTTGGTTAGAACATGTACAGTTTCTTGGACATTTAGTCGACCATGAAGGAATTCATGTGGATCCCACAAAGATCGAGCCAATTACCAAATGGAAAACCCCTGAATCACCAACTGAGGTTAGAAGTTTCCTAGGATTGGCTGGTTATTATAGAAGGTTTATTCAAGATTTTTCTAGAATAGCCATTCCCTTAACTAAGCTAACCTGTAAATCCATTAAATTTGAATGGGGACCAAAACAAGAAGAAACCTTTAGAATTCTTAAGCAAAGATTAACCAACGCACCCATATTAGCGTTACCAGAGGAAATTGAAGACTTTGTAGTCTATTGTGACGCTTCTAATTTAGGTTATGGATGTGTGTTGATGCAACGTCAAAAGGTTATAGCTTACGCATCTAGACAACTTAAGAACCATGAAGAGAATTATTCCACCCATGATTTGGAATTAGGAGCTATAATTTTTGCCCTTAAAATTTGGAGACATTACCTTTATGGTACTAAGTTTACCATATTCACAGATCAAAAGAGTTTAAGGTATGTTTTCGGGCAAAAACAGCTAAATATGAGACAAAAACGCTGGATGGAGATACTTAGTGATTATGATTGTAATATCCAGTATCATGCAGGGAAAGCCAATGTAGTGGCTGATGCTTTAAGCCGGAAGTATCACGGAAAGCCAAAAAGGGTACGTTCTCTTAAATTAAATCTACAAGTAGATTTAAATGAACAAATTAGAAAAGCACAAGAATCAGTAATCAAGGAAGATACTGAAAAATTAAAAGGAATGATTAAGGAATTAGAACAAGGAACAGATGGAATTTGGAGATTCCATAAAAAGAGAATGTGGATACCTAAATTAGGAAACCTACGTCATCGTATATTAGAAGAAGCCCATAAGTCTAAGTATACGATGCATCCAGGAAGTGATAAGATGTATCAGGATTTAAGAAAGAATTTCTGGTGGATAGGAATGAAAAAGGACATAGCAGCCTATGTTTCTAAATGTTTAACCTATTCACAAGTTAAAGCTGAACATCAGAAACCCTCAGGATTACTGCAACAGTTAGAAATGCCAGTGTGGAAATGAGAATTGATAACAATGGATTTTGTTACCAAATTACCCAAAACAAGAAAAGGTAATGATACAATCTGGGTGATTGTAGACAGGCTAACTAAGTTTGCTCATTTCCTACCAATGAAAGAAACTTTCAGTATGGAACAATTAGCTAAATTGTATGTAAATGAAATAGTTTCATTACATGGAATACCTTTATCAATTGTTTCTGATAGGGATAGCTGTTTTACCTCTCATTTTTGGTCAAGTTTCCAAAAAGCAATGGGAACCAAGTTGAATCTAAGCACAACTTATCATCCTCAGACAGACGGACAAAGGGAAAGGACGATTCAGACAATGAAGGACATGCTTAGAGCTTGTGTAATTGATTTCGGAGGTAATTGGGACGATCACTTACTGTTAATAGAATTTTGTTATAATAACAGTTATCACACAAGTATCAATGCTGCACCATTCGAAGCACTTAATGGACGAAAGTGCCGAACCCCAGTCTGTTGGGCAGAAATTGGGGAAAAGCAACTATCTGGACCTGAGATAGTACAAGAAACCACCGACAAGATTATTCAAGTCAAGGAATGACTGAAAGTAGCACGTGATAGACAGAAAAGCTATGCGAACAACAGGCGGAAACCTTTGGAATTTCAAGTAGGAGATAAAGTATTATTAAAAGTCTCTCCTTGGAAAGGAGTAGTATGATTCATAAAAAGGGGAAAGCTAAGTCCCAGGTATGTTGGACCTTTTAAGATTATTAAAAGAATAGGACCTGTAGCCTATCAGCTACAACTGCCAGAGGAAATGGCAGGGATACATGATATATTTCATGTGTCTAATCTCAAGAAATGCTTAGCTGATAAATCACTTGTAGTGCCTCTAAAGGACATAGAGGTAAATGAACAACTCAAGTTTGTAGAAATGCCTTTAAAGAATGAAGACAGGAAGGTTAAGAATCTCAAGCATAAGAGATTAGTTCTGGTCAAAGTAAATTGGGACTCCCGGATCAGCTACGCCTAGACCCCCTACTACGCGGGCCGCGTAAGCCTTAAGCTTATCTTACGCGGGCCGCAAGAGAAGTTGAAGAGTCAACTATAAATAGATGGCATCGACCTTCAGTCCAGAATCGCACCAATTTTCTTTCCCTCTCGAAATTATGAAGATTTAACATAATTCTTGGGTATAATACCCCCTAAATAACGAGGTTCTGCTCCGTTGTAAGTATCATAACCCCTGGATACGTATTAGATACTCTGCCTGATTGATCTAGGGTTCCGTAACGGTTGTCGTGGTTCTGCCCGACGTAGTCGTTGGAATGCCGTCTCGGGGAGGGTATTACTAATGTTAAAATGGGTTATTATACTAACACGTGTGCACTTGTGTAATTTATAGATTGTCACCAGGAAACCCTAAAGGATAATCTAAGACAGCAATGTAAGTAATCTCCTTTTTGTAAATTGTTTTTACAAAACCTCACACGATTAATTATATATTAAGAAGTTGTTGAGTATTTGTAAGGATACAATTATCGTCGGTATGTTGGGGTTTTGTATACAAAATTTGTTACTGCCTTGTGAGGGGTAACATTCCATAAGTCGGGTTTGACAGTACCGTGGGTGGTAATTGGTATGACTTGGAAACAAATGCAATTGCGAGACCGCCCTCAATACTGCACAATGGTTTTTATTAAAACTTGATTAAAATGGGATTCACTCACCAGTATTTCCCACTGACAAAATATTTTTAAACGCGTTTCAGGTAACAAAATGTGAAAGCCAATCAGAAGCCAGCTGGACAACACTGAAGGCTTGGAAAAGTGGCAATGAAGTTACCTAAAAATAAATAGATGTTTTTATTAAATAAAATATGGTGTATCCCTATGACAACGTGTATACATAAAACTTGGGTTTTATCCCATGTGTTTAACATTATGAAAGCGTGGTATTTTACTCTGATAAAATATTTCCTACCTACGATCCTGATGTAATTTCCGCTGCCAAAATTGATAAAACACCAGCTACCACCGAAACTGGCCGCAGCCGCCCGTTCCCGGGGTATTAGGGGACGGGGGTTGTGACATACTTGAATCCTTGTTCAAACAGTGAAGAAACTGAAATAATGTTTCTGGTCAAACCAGGTACATATAAACATTTATTAAAAGTAACTACAAGGCCGTGGGACATGAAAGACAAAAATTTTCTAGTTGCCAGAACTAGAACTCTTATTACCAACTATGAGTTCCATGTGGCCTTTTTTCAGTTTCTTCCACTTTTCAGGCTCCTACAAGACATTAACGATGTGGTAACCATATCAGAAGAAGTGCCAATGATATTGGCCTTGTTCGTCTTCAGCTTGTCTAGATACTGCGGGCAGTTTCCTTTCCAGTGCCCCATTTGGTTGCATTCAAAGCACTGACACTCCTCAGGAGGGTGTGGTTTTGCAACATGCTTGTTGTTGGTGGCATCTCTGGCAGCAACAACAACTTTTCTCTTGCCTTTGCTCTTATGATTCCTTTTTTCTTGTTAATGGGCTTCTTAACACCACCAGACTTGACCATTAGAACTTTGTTGGTTTTTATGGAATAACCAAGTTTGTTCATCTAGTCAATATATCCTTTCATCTTAAGCACATGAGTACTGATACATGATCCTTCCAGCATTTTACAGCTTATGAGCTATTTCATGGTGTCATTTCGCTCATGTCGGTCTTGTTTCTGGAACATGCCTTTTAGTTGCTGGATCATGTCATAAGCATCTTTATCTTCCATGTTCTTCTGAAGTTCAGGAGACATGGTGGCTTTCATAACGACATCCTCGTTATGTTTTTCCAGTGCCTTGTGAGCAGCAGTAATGTTACTTTCAGACTCAGTAGGGACTGGGCCATCTAAGATATATAGCTTTTTCTCCATCTTGAGAAGTATTCTCAGATTACGGTGCCATTCGAGAAAGTTGGTGTTATTCAATTTTTCCTTTTCAAGTATAAACTTGAGAATGAAGGAATTGTTTTTCAATAGACATCTATTATATAAGCAAGGTGATTTTAATTAGTATTTCGATGTATATCTCCTTATTTCGTGAGGTGAGACGATAAGGAATGAGAATCAAGTTAGAAGCTCTTTCTAAAGGCAGCTGGGGCATGCAACATTAGCAAGAGGTTCAAGCAGACTGACAACGATTGTCAATTGTGAGAAAAGCACAACTCCCGGGGTTTATGAGGCTGTGAGGATAACCTATTGTCCTTGCATTGATACATTTGGCCTCATTTATGCCACTTTTGTTCTCGAGACAACTGTGGCATGAAAACACGAGAAGAAAAGTAATAGTCGTCCTAAAACGGTCACATGTGGAAGGGTCGGATGTGTCGACGAAAGCCCTTGCACCTTGGAAGGATAAGGTAGACACCAAGTGTTGTGCTGTGGCTCCAATACTGATGGTTCGCATTATGCCCCAAGTGGTACTAGTGGTAGGATGGCATAGACCATTGATTTTAATTTTTTTTACCAAATAGGGTCGTTATAGTCGGTTTTAATTTAGATATTAAATTTGCTACATAACCAAAAAGACCCTTTCACCTCTCGGGACAATTAGTTTTAGATAACCTATAAAACTAAGTTTATCGCGACTTGGAATAACCAATTTTAAGTTAATAGAAATCTATTAAGTTAATAGTTTTTGAAAATTAAAACTAGTTTAATTTGCAAAACTTAATTGGTTATTGTTCATTTTAAAACAACCTTTGTTTTATAACAAAAACTTTAACAAGTTGTAAAAACAATTTAGAACTTGTTTTAATGTGATTGTTTTAATATTTTAAAACTCCTTTTAAAATCATGTTGGTATATAGGTTGGTTATGTTATAACAATTTATAAGATAAAAGAAACCATAATAGCAAGACAAATATGTAAATCTATATGGCCAAGAAAATGTTCGATCTTGCTAGAGCCTAATAGCAAGATCAAACGGGTCATGGGGTCACAACACACAAACAACCACAAGGATGGACTTGAGTGCATCCAGTCGTTTCGAGCAACTTCCACTGACTTCATGACTCCTTTTTAGCGTCCTCGGTTTTATCTCCGGGTCTTCGTTTATTACAATATTTACAAAAATACAATAAAGGAAAGAACCCTATCTATTACAACTTTGACCCATCTAGGTGGCCAAAAACCATAATAACAAAACCGAATAAAATATACAACTACAAAACAAGGTCGTGCCGGATTTACATATTTCACAACAATCACAAAATAAACCAGCCAATATTTTGGTCAAGCAAAACAAATAAAATATTGACCAAAATAAAAGTGCCATTAAAAATACTTAGATCAGAAACTTTAAATAAATAAAGTTTGTGTTCTAATTCCAGTTAAAAGGACCGGTACCGACTTGTATGTTGTAACCAAGGCTCTGATACCACTGTTGGGTTTCCATGGTGATCGTTTAAACTTTTATTTATCAAAAACCCGGTTCAATAAATAATAGTTAATTAATTAAGCGAGTTAATTAATAAAAGGCAGCGGAAAAATAAACAAGTGATCAACAAAACGAAACCAAACAGGATCCGGTTACATGCAAATACGAGCACAATGAATAGTATATTTAACTACCGATGAGAACGTTATACCTCGGTTAATTACTAACCGGTTGAGACACCGAACACATGCTAGTGTTACGAACCAACGAGACACGACAAAGGGGCGGGGACAGCCGGCGGCGGCGAACAGGAAGGCAGCGGCGGCTGGCTCACGGCTCACGGAGGCAGCAATGGAGGCAGCGGCGGCGGCCGGTGATGGTGGCTGAGCGGGGCGGCCTCCCAGTTTGCGGTGATGGCGAATGGTTGATTTCTTTGAGAGCCTTTTTTCTTGGTTCACCACATCAAAATGCAAGACCCAAGATAATAAATGGGATGGAGCTTCATGCGTGTTTGCTAAGTGGCAGACATGCATTTGTATGAGCGACAAATGGCAAGAAGGCTATGCATGCGTGACAAGTGGCAAGAATACTATGCATGCGCGACAAGTGGCAATGCAATGGTGCATGCGCTGCAAGTGACGAGATGAGAGTACTTCTCGTACCCAGTCCATGTACACGTCTCTCAGTAAATACCCGCTCATGATCATAAATATAATTATGATCCGTTTCGTATGTCGTTCGTAATTACCAGTTAAACAGGTTAAGTGGATTTTAGTTCGTTGCCCAAGGTGTAACTCTTACGGGTCAAGACCCGGTCGGTAGCGTTGACTTATCGAACCGGACATAATATCTAACAGTATGTTGGGTTGTGCGGGTACTGGGCTTTACGAGTACATATAACTTTGCGAGTACTTTGTTGTGTTGTGCAAGGACTTGGCTTTGCGAATATGTGGGTTACAAACTCTAGCAATGGTGATGACTGATGATGGATCAGGTGGGATCTTATGTGATCCGGTATATGTTTCAACGCCAATGCAATGAAAATGAAGGATTATGTACGTTCTTCCGTTTGATGAAGCCGTGTGTGTCACACCCCAACCGATGGCGGAATCATCGGGGCGCGGTACTAGGCGAATCAGATTGCTCAAGAGAATCCATAACAACTATATTGCGATAATATTTAATACATTCGTTATCCCATACTAACAAATAATACAATCACATAAGTTATCACAGATTTCTTGTCCTCTCGAACAATACAAATCCGACAACCTAGATTTTAGTTGAGTTTCTAGAATCCCTAGCTTGATTTGATATAGTCTGCGATTTAACCTGCAACATACGTTAAAATATTTGTCAATACAAAAGTATTGGCGAGTATACAGGTTTGATAAGTATAGCATAGTAGATAAAAGTGTAGCGAATTTCCATATGCATAAACGTAATACACGACATATATACTCACAAAACTGATACTACCAACTAAGTCCTCGATGCTCGAATGTACGATGGCATAACTAGACCCCGTCGGGCGCAATAGTACTATACTAGTCGTGGTGGGACGTCGCGAGTATAAGCCCTAGCACATATGCATCTAGCATCACGTATATCTATGCATAACAGTTATTCGCAAGTGATAATTCGATTGATTGAATATTTCGTTTGATAAGCTTGATTTGTTGGAAACGTATGTTACACCCAAAATTCGATTAAAAAGGGTTCAAGTATACTCACAGTGCGTATTTAGCGAGATTACAACTTGATTGAGTCGGTTGCGAGTATGTCTGTATTGATCCTTGAAGAATAGAGTAAACGAGGTACGGTTAAGCGAGTTTAGCATTGAAAAACTAGTCATTTGGTTGAATGGTCCTCATCCATGCGGTTAGACATGTTATCCGTCCGGATGACAAGTCATCCGTCCGGATGGCATGTTATCCGTCCGGATACAGATGATCCGTGCGGATGAAAGTGATGCGTGCGGACTGACTTGCTTGTGCGCGCGGATGAGTGTGCGCGCGGGTGACAGCCCATCCGTGCGGGTGACTGGTGCGTGCGGGTGACATCTCATCCGTGCGGGTGACTGGTGCGTGCGGGTGACTGGTGCGTGCGGGTGACATGTCATCCGTGCGGACTTGTGTCATCCGTGCGGACTGACCTGTTGTCCGTGCGGACTGACATGTCTGTCTCGCACTGTTTTCGAGTGTTTAATGGAAGGAATACGTTCGTTTTTACTAGGGTAGTGGAATTTCGCATTAACACTTGAAGTTCCGTCAACTCCGACTCATTCTAACGGCCGGGAACCACCCCGTTTCATCAGATCTGGCCGTTCGTGATGGTTCTTCATGGTTAACTCGAAATCGCACAGATTTAGGTGAGATTTGTCATTAAACATGTGGAAATCACCCGGATCTGAGTCGTTTATAGTGAAATGAGACCCCAACTTGAAGTTCATAAGAACTCTTGGTGACATCACCTCAAAACGCCTCAAATCCGCAGATTTCACGGTTAGAATTTGAGTTTTGAAAGATAGAATGATGTAGGATCGAGTGTAGATTGTAGAAGTACAAGTTTTTGGTTGAAATCTTACTGAAATCGCGAGGAAATCGAGAGAAAAGGGTCTTGGTGCGCGTTTGGTTGAACAGGAGCTGTCACATCACTGTTCAAGTGATGTGACATGGTATTTATAGGCAACAGAGGAGAGGAAAAGGGTTTTGGCCCGGATAGCCCATCCGTGCGGATGGCCCATCCGTGCGGATGGCCCATGCGTGCGGATGGCCATCCGTGCGCATGCCCATCCGTCCGGATGGTCCATCCGTCCGGATAGCTATCCTGACGCTTGGACTTCTCCGTTTTTGATCGTTTTGATAGTTTTCGAAGCGCGTACCTTTCATAATTTATTTATATTATTATTATATTGTTATTATTATATATATCTCTAGGGGTCGTATTTACGTATCCATAATCCAAAGTTTCGATAATTAACAATCGGTTTCGATTCGAGTATGCGATTATTAGCGACGTTTCACGGCCATCAATGAGGGTAGTATAGGTCCTTTCTTGACGTCATCGTGAACGTTATTTCGTGTAGTGCCACAAAGACTGACGGGGTACCGTTTACTCGTATTGTCATCATCGTCATGACGACTGGAGCTACAGCACTCACCCGAGAGTCCTTGTTAGCGTTAACTGCCTACGTTCGACACATCACGGCCACTGAGGAGGGTAGAGTAGGTCCTCACTCGATGCCTCCGTGAGTGTTAGTGTGATAATAGTGTAGTATAGTGATATTGTATTTCGAAAATATGCGATTATCCTTCGAATAGCGATATATACGATATAGTGTTAGGCGTAACGAGTACAACGAGTAGTAACAACGCACAAAAGTGCGGGTTGTTACAGTGTGTGCTTCAAACAATTGTAGCAGCGACAACGCAAGGAGCGACGACAACGCAAGGAGCGACGACAACGGTGGAGAACGACGAGTAAACTGACCGGTGGTTGTGACCGTCTCTCACATATAAGTATTGTGGTGACGACACCGATTTAGAGTCCTTGGATTTGATAGCAAGTGAAAATCTTAAGTATGTGTTAACAATGGTGAAATTGTGTGTATTGTATTGTATTGATAATTGTATTCTAATTAGGGTTTTTACAAGAGAGGGTTATATAACCCAGATATACACAATATCACTTCTATCATTAACTAATTACATTATGGGGGAAGGTTCATTAGGGAACACTAAAAAAGTGGGGAACAACGGGGAACCCACTCAAACGAACTCCGATTGTACTCATTCCAGCGGCGTTGGAACCGGCTCGTCGAACCCTAACTAAGATCTCTTAACCCTAAACCCTAAATCCTAACTCCTAAACTCTAAACCCTAAACCTAAAAAATAAGGCTAAAATCTAAGCTAAACCGTAAAATCTAAACTATAAACCCTAAAAGCTAAACCCTAAAGGCTAAACCTAAAACTAAACCCTAAAGTTAAACCCCAAAGCTAAACCCTAAACCCTAAAGCTAAACCCTAAAAGCCAAACCCTAATATATTTAGGGTTTAGGGTTAAGAGATCATAATTAGGGTTCGACGAGCCGGTTCCAACGCCGCTGGAACGAGTCCAATCGGAGTTCGTTTGAGTCGGTATCCCACTGTTCCCCACTTTTTTATGTCTAATGTTGCTTTCCACCAACTTACAAGCAAGATGGAATTAACAAACAAACTACTGATGTTGGTGAGAAATGATTTTGCCATATGATGGAAGAGGATCACTTCCTAGTGATCTTTGACTTGCGCCCTATAGGATGTCCATAATCGAATGGGATCGTTATGTTCCAATGACTGTTCCCGTAGATAGTGGGATGCCTACTCCAAACGAGGAATCAAAGTATTTTATAAGGGGGGAGGGGGTGGTTGTCACTTACAAAAATTCCATCACCCAGAACATTCAATCAAGTTCTGCCATGTCACCAACCATTATTCCATCACTCAAAACTTTTTTCAGTGACAATGGTCATCACTCACAACACCCAACAATAAACCCTCACACCCACTCACATCTTCCATTTATCACGGCGTGAAAAAAATCACGGAAATTGAAATGTTGCATGCTATCACGCGTGGAATTAGTTGGTGGCGGTGGAATGTTGCATGCTATCACTCGTGGTAGATTCCCCATCACGTACCACCTCCAGTCC
This sequence comes from Helianthus tuberosus, assembly GCA_030545235.1. Taxonomy (NCBI): domain Eukaryota; kingdom Viridiplantae; phylum Streptophyta; class Magnoliopsida; order Asterales; family Asteraceae; genus Helianthus; species Helianthus tuberosus. The sequence continues at coordinate 52,903,276 of CM060360.1, forward strand.
CCTAATGACTTCAAGAAACAGGAATTGATGGTAAGACATATGGTAACAACACACTTAGGGTGAGGTGTAAATTTTTGTTCGATGACCCAAACATAGTGATAAATATCATCCCACTCATATGTTCTAAAACATTAATTTTTCTATTTCTCTATACAATTTTTAGCTTTACACAATAACTAACTTTTGTGCCTAGAAGATCAAAGGGATGAAATAAAATCAAGGCCTTACATAAGCATAATCCTGAACAAAATTTAAATACCAACAACAGATAAATCAAATCTCAAAAACTGAAGAACTATGAATATAAAACTCAAAAAGTTACATTGAAACCATCAAGAAACCCAAATATACAAATTGAGATAACAAAATGTCAAAACTGGAAATTCAAATATACACCACTAAAAGTTTTAAAAGCATCAAGCAAGCATAATATTCATTTTAGGAATTGAGCAATGAACATTATTTTTACGCGTATTGTGGAGTGTATTGCTGAGGAGTTTGCTGAGGAGGGTATTGCTGAGGATACATAGGCACTGGACTCTTTTCTGGATCAACATTCGCACCTACCGGGAATGCGACTGCAGGGTTCGTGGTGGTTTGTGGAGTTGGTGGAGCTACGGTAACATAAGCAGCAATACCAAAAACTGCACTCAAAAGAGCTAAAACAGCTCCTGCTGCAAAAATTCCAGGCTTCACAACATAACATGTAAAATAACCATATGAGTCAACTTGTCCACCTTCTTTATTATTCAGTCCAGCAGCTGTTAGCAGAAGAAGTACAGCTATCACGGTAGCTACCCTGAATATTCAAAACTAGATTAGTTTATTCATAAGCATATGATAATCATGACAAACCATATTTTTTGTATTTGTAGGTGGTTTAGAAAAATTATAAGCGTTTTTATGAGGTTTTTGGAAGTGTTTTGGTTTGTAGGAGGTTCGCTACAGAGGGTAGCGATCTCACCAAATTTGTTTTTAGAGGCAGCAAACTGATAAATTGAATTTCTTTTCTTATCCTTCCCCAATAATTCATTTAACATACCAAAAAAAAGAAACTCAGTATGTATAATTTTAGTGAATTCGCTACCTGCGAACTACGCACTACCCAGCCAACAAATCAAAACATTTTCAAATCATCTCTATGTATTACCATGACAATATAGAAAGGAGCTTTGAAATCGGGGTTGAATTAGGGTCGTTTCTGCAACATCTACAACCGCCAAATGTAACGCTTATGTAAATTTGTGTAATGATTGCGAATACGGCTGCTATGATTCCAAGAGCGAGAGCCGGACTACTTGGATAAACACACGAACCATCACTAACAGAAACATCATCAGCCTGCATGCATATATGCCCATAACGCACACCATTTATTACATTATTACTTAATAACTATCCCACTTGTTTATTGAACAGTAACATATTATAGCTTAATGCCTTAATTACCTTAACCCTTGTGAGCTCCCCTCCAAAACCGGCTGCTGCCGATATTATTCCAAGCACTGCCACAACTGCGCAGAAACCTACGGCTTTGCTCTCCATTTATTAGCTCTGTGTATGAGAATATGGAGTGTCTATTGATTAACAAGCCTGTGGATGAACAAACTTGTGACCGGAATGTAAATATATATAGAAGGATGATGCCATAAGATAAAATATATAGCTGGAGAGTTTTTTTTAAAATATGCAAATTGATGAACAATTCAATTAAGAAACAAAGTTTACTTTCTTATGTCAACCTAGGGCTTGGTATCAATGTTTCGGAACAAAATCATATATGTGTTTAAGATAGATACATGGAGTGGCGAACCTTAATATTTTCGACCGAGGGGTCGAAAACGTATATATAGCTAAAAAAAATTATAAAATCGGGGAGGGGGGGGGGGGGGGAGTAGAAAAGTATATACCTAAAAAATTCTATACGAAAACTACATATCGAGCACTACTGAGCAAAAAGTTCGGGGGATCGGTCGCCCCATAGAATTAAAGAATATTTAATTAGGAATAACATTCCGAGCATTGGTTGTTAGTGCATTATATATTCAGTAGTTGTTGTCATGTTCGCTATACTTTTTATTTTAATCCTCCAATTCTCGTTGACCACTTAAATTTTATTTGGTTGTTATAGCCATGACCATTCAGATGCTACCTCTTAATGGTTTAAAACATCTGAATGAATAAGAGGTAACTTCAAGTCTGAATGGTTAAGAGGTAACCTCTGAATGGTAAATCATCACATGTCACATTCTTCTACCTTCTCATTGGTAAAATTCTTAATGATTCCATTAAGAGGTAGCCTCTTAATGACCATTCAGAGGCTACCAAACAGCCCCTTAATCTCTTGATATAACAACATTCTCTATAATCATCAAAGAATTTTATTCATTTACATATATTTACCATAGATAAACATAACTAGCAATGATATGCACAAAATATAAGATATAAATCATATTAAATGAGGTATAAAAACAACCATTTTTTAGTACTAGTGTTGAAAAAAATGCGTTTGTTTGTTTACTTTTGATTTTCAGGATTAAAATAGCTTAAACAGACAAAAGAAACAAATTAACAGCGAAAACCAATATAAATACGAAGAAAACAAGTTGGCACACTATACCAACCCTCCAAGCACGGGGCCGTGCCAGCCGGGCATGGGCAGTGCCCCAGTGAGATTACTTAGAGAATAAAGACAAACAGAAAATGACAAGGGACACGGGGCTGTGTCACCTAAGCACGGGTCGTGGTCAACTCTCAGATTCGCAAATCTGGGTTCGTACAACAAGTACAGAAGACACGGGGCCGTGTGTGCAGAAGAGCTGACACAACATTAAATGAAGACATAGAAAAGGAAGGACATGGGGCCGTGTAAAACTACTTGTTTCAACCTTAAAAGTTGGTGCTTGGCTCATTTGTAAACCATATATTTGCAAACCACTTCTCTCACACTTGCCACCACTCCACCACCATAACACCATCATCATCCACCACTTTCATCCATCATCCATCCTTAGAGTGTGTGTAGTCTTGTGATCCAAGATCAATAGTAAGAGTTTTTGTCAAACAAATGTCATGCTTGGCTAATCTCTTACATCAGTTGGTTAAAACAAAATCATTTATGTATTACTTTTGATTTCCTAGTTTTGGTAACTTTTTATTTGGGTTTGTATTAGTGAATTTAATAACTAGTTTTTAATATTGAATGCGAACTTTACTTAATCATTTCTTTATGTTTCGTTGATCCATTCATTCGTGTCTTTACAGTCTATATAAAGCGTTAACTGCCTGGAAGGGGGTTAGAAGGGTGGTTGGGCAAAGTTCTTGTCTCGTTCAGTGTATAGATCCTGCGAGGACTTGATTCAAGCTTATTATGACTTCCCTTGAGGCAGTAGCATCAAATCGGGGGAAGTAAGAACGACTTGTAATCCCTTATAAATAAACGACTATTAAAACTTTAAACTGGTCTTGCGGGACTGTATTCCTGCTGACTCAGACCAATATGACCGAGGGTAGTGTTGCCTCCAAAAGAGGCAATGCCACTTTTTGCATTAATAACTTACTTGATTATCTTTCAATAATCCGACCTTGTGGGACTGTATCCCTGATGACTCAGACCAACATGGTTGAGGGCAGCGTTGCCTCCAAAAGAGGGACATGCCACAATAACTAAGATAATCTCTTAAAAAACCCAAAGCGAGGAAATCATCAAAGGATACATAAATGACAAGTCAGATCCAAGTGATTCTATCCTGTCTATCTGTTTTTATTTATTTAAAAACAAAAACAAAATTTTTCTCTATATTTGGTTAGATTAGACGTCGACGTTATTCCGGTATTAAAAGCTCTTGTGTTCTTGGACGACCTCGGTATCTTACCATCACTATATTATGCCAACGACAGAAGCGCTTGCCCTAGCATGTTGTAGAGAGTGATAGTTTTATATCGTGTTTTATAAATATAAAGCTTGATTCAAGGGTAAAATGGTACTAAAAATACATTAAAAATCGGTATACTCCCACACACGTCAAGCAAAAATGTCATTGTCATCCATGAGGTTTTGGCCACTTTTGCAACTCTCGTCCTGACGTGCCATTTTCATCTAAAGAGTTTTAAATTTTGTGATTTTCAGAGCTTCGTATTTCGAGGGACAAATGTCGCAATACCAACACCAAGAATGAAAATGGCAAAAAAAAAAAAAAAAAAAATAAACAAACAAAGGTGAAAAACTACAATGCACAAAAAAATCAGTTTAAATGAAAAAACCAAATCCGTGAAAACCTTAAAGACGATTTTGACAATTTACTCTAAACATAATAGATAAATATACATTACAATCATACCAAAAGAGTGAGAAAAGAGTTTGTAAACTAGAAAACTAGAATGAGTTTGTAACAACTCTTTTAACTTTGGGTAAATTACTTTTTGAGTCCCTGTGTTTTATGGGTTTCAAATAGTTGATTCCAAAAGCAAAAAGTTTAACGACCTGAGTCCCCATAAGCATTTTCTTTAACCATTTGAGTCCAAATTTCTAACTCCATCCACCAAGTCTATTAACTATGAGGGTAATTTGGTCATTTACACACAAAGTACAAGTATTATATGCATATAAGTATAAGGAACAAGTCTTTAATGCATAAACTTTTAATATATAATATATATAAACACCACCGCACAATCACCATCCCCACCACTTCCCCACCACGGCCACCACCATCACCTCCAAACACCTACCACCACCATCTCACCCCTACCACTGTCTCACCTCCACCAATAGTGCCGCCCCACTGCCACCATCACTGCCACCACCGCCTTCGCTGCCGTCCCACTGTCCCATTCAAGATCTTCATACACAACAACAAATTTCAAACTAAATTTCTTGTAAATAAAATTGGGGATTTAATTCTCTTGATCACTTAAACTTCCACAAACTATGATTTTAACAAAATACCTTTCATCTTCCATTGAAGCTTATTTCCAACCACTTTTCTTCATCTACCAATGGCCACTGCCCTTAGTGCCTATAGTTAAAACCCCTAAAACACCCAATTCCATCAAATCAAAATTTTCTTCCATCATCCAATACATCTCGCCAGTAATTCATTTATCCTATACAATCAATCTACTAGTTGCTTCAATGGAGCTGGTGGAGAACATCCTCGACGCAGGAGCCACCAGCATCGAGGTTTCGTTGAAAGAATACGGTGAAGAATCGTTTCAGGTTGTTGATAACAGTCTGAAGGATCCGGAAATCATCGCGTCGATGCGTGCAACTATTTAAGACCTTTCACGAACTCGATCTGTTCTCAAAACCCTAGGTGAATGTCCGGATCATGAGTTTGTTGATATCACTAGATCTAGACTTGCGAAGATTGAAGAACTTGCGGTGAATCGAAATCAGGAGGTTGCGGTGGAGGTGGAGATGGTGACAACGGTGCTGTCGGAGGTGGGGTTTTGATGGTGTCGAAGGTGGGGTTTTTATGGTGAAGATGGTGTCGAAGGTGAGGCTTTGATGGTTGTCCGACGGTGCTCTGATGTGATGGTGGTGTATGGTTGCATGTGAGGAGGTGTATGATGGTTATGGTGGTGTATGATGGTTATGGTAGTGGTTGCTTTGAGAGAAAGAGACTGAGTGCAATGTGTCACTTATAGTTAATATAGGGGTATTTATTTTTCTATTTTTTAATGTATGGGCATTTATTATTTTATTTTTTTTAACTATAAGGATATTTTGGTCATTTAACAATACTTAACCAAAAAATTCTAATAGTGTTAGAAATTTGGACTCAAATGGTTAAAGAAAATGCTTATGGGGACTCAGATCGTTAAATTTTTTTACTTTTGAACTCAACTAATTAAAACCCATAAAACACAATGACTCAAAACGTAATTAACCCTTTTAACTTTTGTGATTGTGGTTTGTAGCATATGTTGTTTCAAACCTAATCGGTGTTTGTTTTCAAAAAGATGCTTTAATTACTTTCATTGAGAAGTCCATGGAATAAATTGGGAAGTCCATGGAATAAAGAAGGGACCAATAATTGGTCTGACTTTTTTTTTCTTATTTATACAAATGCATCGCCTTACAACCCCCCCCCCCCCACCCCAAACCACCATCACACACACCACACACTTTTTCAGTAGTGTAAATTTATGTTTTTTTTCTGAAAATTTTATATACGTATTGAGTCCGGTCCTCCTGATTTTCTTGAGTTCAGACCCCATATATATTTGTTCAAGGCTCGACATTGTTAGATCAACACGGGGCCGTGTCACATCCCTTTTAACATTAGAACCGTTTTCTGCCAGATACAAGCTGCAGCACGAGGCTGTGTGACAACCACACGGGGCCGTGTAACAATAACACTTTGTAAGAAAACAGTAACCGTCTTATCCCGACGGTTAAAATCAATCTGGCAAACATGGGCGTTTATGATTAATTTTTACTCCCGCCACTCTTACGGTGAATGGTGCAAGTTATGTGATGGAATGAACAAATGACTATAATGTGCCATTCTAAGATTTGATCCCCACTACCTAGCCCGTTGTTTTCCTGTGACGATCACCGTAAGTTGTGCAGAAGTAAAAACGATAATGACGTCTATCCACCTAAACCTCATCAACCCTCTTACCTTGGAGACTTAGAAGACGTAAGTCAAACAGAATAGAGGAATCTCTAAAAACTCAAAGAAATAAAATCCATGATAAAGGCGTGATAATCATCACAGAATTTAAGCAAAGGAGAATCAATGAAGGAACATTCAGGTACAAACAACACCGAGACCAACAAATCTACCCTAGACACTTGCGAAGATGAAGGCGATAGTCGTCCCTGTAGCGACCTCGCGATGATAGTCCCCTTTACAGTGTGTGAGTTTCACATCGACGGTTTGGACGTGAGCTAGCTGACTCACACCTTCTTAAACAAGAGTCCGTATAAGGTAAATAAGGAAAGGTTTCGCCCTCCCATTTTTAAATTAGAATACTATCTTTCCAACTACTTCTTGGGTTTTCGTACCTCTCGCCGGAGCCTAAGGTATATCCGGAAATACGGTGTTGTTCCAACAAGTAAGGAACCACCCGATAAAGAACAGTTCCTTAAAAACTTAGGCGAAACTTCATAAAAACCCTGAAACACAGGACCGTGTTCCTCGAGCAAGGGGTCGTTTCCAATCTTTTTTCTAAACATGAGGGTGTGTTAGAAAAACACTGGGTCGTGCCCTTGTATTTTTTTCACACGGGACCGTGTCAACCTAGATACGGGTAGTGTCTCACTAACGGACAACATTCTCTGACTCATGCAAGTGACACGGAGCTGTGTTTCCCAGGCACGGGGCCGTGTCAACGTGCTGTCACTTTTTATAAAGTCAGCCTTGAGAAGAATGTTTGCAGCCATTCCAAAAAGAGCAAGATCCTTTTAGATCTTGCACACATACCCAAAAAGGTATGTTTTTAAAAGGTTTCCTTAAACCTTCTTGTCTTTACCACTTATTGTGGATTTTTTCTAGGATGGATTCTGTAACCGTTGAATGCGTAGGACACGTATCTTGTGCCTAAAACATATATTTGAAACTAAATAACATGACATCTATGATTCGTTTTTAGTCCCTAAAGATATATTAAGGACTAAAATGGTATATTATCATGGCCTAGTTCTCAATCTCTACTAGTCTTTTTAGAGACTAAATTATCATGAAACCCGAAACTAACTAAACGTATTTGGGACAAAATGAACAAGGTTTAAGTACAAATTTTTAGTCCCTAAAAGGCCTGGTATCGAGGATGAAAAAAAACTATAAACCAGTGATTTCAACCCGAGTGTTGCCCTGAGGACGCAACGGGAATTGTAGTATGGATTCTATTCATTATGACATCGCCACATACTATAGTAAGAGAAAGAGAAAACTCAAAACATATGTAGTTTATTAGAAAAAAAAAACAAAAAGAACGGTCAATCTAAATAAAATAAAATAATGATTGCCCGCTTGTTTTATTAAAAACACAATAGGAAACAAATAAATTGTCAGCTCAATCCAACAAACCATTGGGCTAACACTTAGTGACCCAAAAAAAGTTTTATAAAAAAATCGCACTCCCGTAAGGATTAAACCCGTGTCATCTTTTCTTTCTGGAAAGGTGTAGATCATCTGGAACCCCACTAGCTTGCTTCATCCTAGTATCCCTGTATGACAAAAGACAAGCCACCCAAGTTCAAATGGGGGTAAAACCCACCTCAGACATCAGTGGAGGAAAAAACCGTCCACCACAAGACTCGAACTCGGTACTCCGGGCAGGAAACCCCATAGGGGAAAACCTTCCCACTTCCCTCCAACCACTTGAGTTGGAGCCCCAAAGGGAAAACCTTCCCACCTCCCTCCAACCACTTGAGCAGGAAACCCTAAATGGAAAACCTCGCGCTATCGGGTTATTGGAGTGCACCTCTTAACCCCTGCAACATAACTACATAAGTGCTCTTGTGTTTTTTTATCTGGTTGGATTATAATAAAATCTAGATGTTAAAAACCAAAAAACTAAAAAACAACCAACCCCATGAGTCGAGCCCGCACAAACAGATTAACGCAACGTGACTCATAACCACAACACAAGGAATGCTTTGGTGTTTTTTTACACGGTTGGGTTATATGTAAGAAATGTTGATTATATCTTTAAACATGGGTTAAAAACATAGAACCCTAATCATGTTTATTCCATCATAATCTAAATATAGATACCAAGATAAAGATACTTACTTGTAGGGATGATTATCTTTAAGAATAAAGATAAAGCCATGATTCCCGTTATGGTACCTTGTGTTGATGGATCACACTAGAGAGAGTTTTTGTATTGTTGTTCTACCAGAGTTTTTGATCACCACTTATCATCAATATATAATAGATCAATGAATAATAGTCATGAATAGTGATCCTTTATAAAAAACTCTATGTATTCTCTATTAATGGTACCTAAAGGGAAATCATAAATGCCCCTTGAACTAATCAATATTTACGATTACTACCATCAAGTAATTGTCGGAGACTAGTTATGTCATATTGGTAATGTTACCAAATGATCCGTAAGGCTACATCAATGGGTTATTTCTAACATTCCCCCACTTGGCCGAATGATCATTTGTGATAAGTATAAGCAAGTTTGGCCAAGTTAAAACATTAATCAATGTTTCAAATTGAAATTGCAACAGAAAAATACAGTCATTGAGTTATTGTCAACTCAAGACCCCCATTAATCATGTTACAACCCCAAATCAAAACATACGTAAATTTAAGACCAAAATGACTGAGGTAAGCCCTTTGAAATTAATTTGTATAATACTTGTCTATACGTCATCAGGTGCACATACGTATTTATAGACAAACAAATTGTGTAATTGAGGAAATAATAATAACTAATCATTCATATGTATGATATGCTATTATGTAAGGCCTTTAGTAAAACCCGTCTTTATTATGAGCTCTTAAAAAGACTTTGGGTGTAGACCTTAGTTATCGGATCCGCAAGCATATCATGAATGTAAATGTATTCGATACAAGTATTTAGGTTCCTCTTCTTGTTCATAAACGAACAATAATTTTGTATCGAAGTTTAATGCAACACCTCTCGAACTGTTACTGTTCGAGGAAATAAGGTAGCTGACTTTTCACAGTAAGTCTTCAATATTCGATACAAGTATTTAGGTTCCTCTTCTTGTTCATAAACGAACAATAATTTTGTATCGAAGTTTAATGCAGCACCTCTCGAACTGTTAGTGTTCGAGGAAATAAGGTAGCTGACTTTTCACAGTAAGTCTTCAATATAGTATTTATATGGAGTTAATAAGTTTATAAGTCCACTGATAAAATTTCAACAACATTTAGTGACAATTGCGTTGTTAATTAACAACATATTATGTCATTATAATTTAGGTTGTTGTTAACAGTTTCTCATGACTCCTCCATGAGATAGATTTGTCCGCAGACATAAGGATTACCCCAAATTGGCTTTTAGTTTCTTTTGAACATCATAAAATCAAGGTAAGAATAATCAACCTGTTCTTATAGTCTTTCTCGTTTCTTAAAGATATTGTAATATGCTTCACAATAATCTAGAGTGATCTAATGTTCATCAATGTGAGTAATATCTAAACGAGTATAGACTTGAACCTTCATAAGGCTTCTAATTAATGAAGCATAAGTAAGTAATCTCATTTATCATTTTATCCTCTAAATGAGAGCAATATTGTTTGTTACATATGTAAGGACCCACTATAGAATAAAGTTTATGGCACGAAACTAATGCCCCAATGGGTCTATCTCGGTATAATTTGATATCTCTCACCTAAGTGGTATTTCCGAGATTCATTATATCAAAATATGCGTGAGAAATTATTTGACTTATGTAACATATACTTATCAAAAGAGTGTCATCTATATAAGGACAAGTTTACATTAGTTGCTCCCACTCATCCTGAGGTTGGTACACATAAATCCACTTAATTCGTGATGAAAAGAATTGCATTAAGATTTCGTCACATTTTGATGTTTGCTTCAACCCATATATGGATTTCATCGACTTAGAAACTAAGTGTTCTTGACCTTTCAGTTTAGAACTTTCAGGTTGTTTTGAACATGTAAGTCTTTGTTTAGGGAAAGTTGTTTTAATATCTATTTAATGTCGCTACAAAAGATTATAAGCTACTAGAACAACAATGATCCTCAAAGAAACCTTTTGTAATAAAGGTAAGATGATTCTTTGATAAATAATTCTCTTCTGAGCATAACCATTAACAATCAATCTTGCTTTTAGTGTCTTAATGTTTGCATTTGGATTTAGGTAATTCAACCAAATCCTAAACGTTATTTTGACACATAAAATCAAATTTGCTAATAATAATTTTTATTCCATTTAGAAAATTGATTGATGCTAATGGCTTAATTAGAAGAGGTAGGATCAGTAAACTTTCTAATATCCATTTCAACTTCAGTCAAGGATGATACATAATCATCAAAGTTAAACCAAGATGACCTCCGTAGTTGATTATTGGGTTGTATTATGAGTTTCAGTTTTATGGATTAACTCTTGATTGAGTTGCTATCATTTCCAAGATTCTAAGTGTGTAAGAGTTGGTGGAGTATGGTGTACAAGAGGTGTAATCGGAGTAAAATTTAATAAGTCTCTTTCCCCCGCCTATTGTACGTCTTGCAAGTCATGATAAGGACTTTTACTACTCCCACTAATTTTAGAAATCATTAAAAAATTTAGCATACTTATGGTCAACATTAGAAAGCCAATAGATTCTAATGGAGTAACAAGTTAATGATGTAACTCATTGTAGTTTCTCTGTTTGAGGATTATAATTTTGGTAAGAAATCCGAGTGTGCCCATATTTAAGCAACAATGAAAATTTTGTTAGAGTAGCAGTAGATTCTTAAAGAGAAAAGTTGTGAAGAAGCAATGTCTTGTACAAGAGGTACAAATTGAGGTAACGACAAGTTTTCACTCCCCTACCTCTTGCAACTCTCGCAAGTTAAGATTAAGACACTTAATGCTCCCACTAACCTTTTAGATATATAGGAATGCTACAAGGTAAGTTTCAATGATGTACGTGCTGTGGGAACCTGTCATATATGTCAGACTTGATTTCCTTAATGTCCAGATGTTATAAAATTTTGAGGGACATATTTAGAAGGAATCATAGTATATATGAATTAATTTCTTTAATACCTTTATTCATATAAGACATATTAAATACAAGTAAATATTATGATAAATGAATTATGTCTGAATATTCCATTTTGGGAAAAGTTTCAATGAAATATAACTTCTAATGGAACTTAATTTATTCCCTTAGCCATTTAAATATTAAGGCTTATAACATATGCTCATAATTCACTAAGAATGAGATTTGATAATATTTCATCCTTCATTAACCTAGTCATGATTTCTCATGAAACTTGGTCTTAATGGATGTAATTTGTAAGTCTCATTTTTCTTTTGTTAAATTTTCATTTTCATGATAAAAAAAGGTTGTGAAAAAGTGTAGCATCATCTAGTTCTATCTTATAAGGTTTCTATCAAGACTGAGATGACAAATAATATGAGAGTTTAAGGTAAGAGTGACTTTATTTTAACCATGCAAACCTCACAACTGTCATAATGTAGCTTTCATATTGATACTAAATTCTGAATAATCTATAGAATAAATAAGGTATCATAAAGCCCAATTATAAAATAGTTTGTTATGGTTCTTATAGTCTTAACATAAAATTTTGCCACTAACTCTCATATTAATTATTTGTTGATTTCTGGTAAGGAAAGGCATAGAACTAGAGTCAACCGGTCATGTGTTGGTTAGATGTAATACCTCGAAAATTCACGTCCAATAATGTGTTGACACGTGTCATAAAGTTTGAACGTGTGAAAGAATGTTATAAAAGGACTAAAGTTGACAAACATGGAAAGTATGTGATTATACGGGTTCTAAATGTCAACAGTGAATAAATATACTTCATAATAAGCCTACATGATGTTTATAACATCAAACGAATAAATCATGGATCATGCAAAGCTAAAAGTGAGAGATTACAAACTACAGGGGTTAAATGTGTCAACATGTTTAAAGATATACCTCTGAGTGACATTTTGACAAACCCGAAGCTTTGTAACTGTTAATTATACTCACTAGAATGCGCGATATAAATTTCATAAAGTTTCGTTATCGTATGAGAAAGTTATGATCAAATTCGTGTACGAGGGGTTAAAGCGTAAACATTGAAAGTTAAGACTTTTCGGGTTAACCGGAAGTGTTCGGGGACTTGGCAAAGTGGGTATAAGTCCTAAAGCCCTTGTGGGTAAATATAAGGGGGTCAAAATGCAAGAAATAACCTTGGTTGCCCTTTCGTGAAGCCAAGGGACAAATTGCAACAAAAAGAAAATGAAAAATCTGATTTCTCAGGCCCAGGCGGCCCGCTTGGGATATGTTAAAACGGGAGGCGGGCCGCGTCAGGCGCCCAGAAGCAGAAAAGCGTGACAGCCTCCTGCAAACGCGGAAAACCGATCCTTTTTCGACATTAATGCAATGTGGGCGACCCCTAAACTGTTCTAGAGCACTAGGGACAAGTGTATATCAGTTGTGGTGTGTGCTAGACCTTGTTGTCAACCAATTGTGGTGGAATTTTCACTATAAAAGGGCCTTCAAGTTCACAAACATTCCTCACACCTTCAAGTGAATAACTGATCAATTCTGGAGCTCCCAAGCAGCCTCTACTGATCATATCTCGTGCATAGGACTCTTGTAAGTCTGCTAATCCTCCTTTAATTGAGTTTAGCTTAGTTATTTAGCTAAAAGTCAAACCGTCGTAATTACCGTTTGACTTCGAGATTAAGTATTAATGGCTCAGTCATATCTCGAATTAAAAGTAGTTATAAGTAGGTATTTATGTGGGTAATAAACCCTCAAAAGGGTTCCCCCTGATTACCACTCTAACCAGGTCAAAAGTCGGGTCAAACGTGTACTTAAAAAGTCAACAGAAAGTTTAAAATGCCATTTATGCATAATTAACATTGTAGATCATTTACAACCTATTGGATCATTGTTATAACTTAGTAATAAGTGCAAGGACATGTCTAAACATGTTCAACCCGACAATTTCCTGTTTAGACCCGGTTCGGAACCGAAAGTCACATAGTTTGACTTTCACTTTGACTTTCAGTTCTGACCCGTTTAGGCATGTTTTAGAAATTCCTCAGAGCTTTAATTGGACTAGGTTACATGTTAGTACAACCCTCTGTGATTATACACCTTGGTTCATTAGTTATCCAATTAATATGCGTGTTTCCGTTAATTGCTCATATTGTGACCATTATGCCCTTATTACCTTAAAACGTGATTTTTGGAAATGTAAAAGAGTAGAAACTTTAATTACTGATATATAAACTTGTATGCAAAGTTTGACATCAGTTTGACTTGTAGATTAAGAGTTATGCTCATTGTCGCAAATTTAATGCTTTATGTTAATAAAACGGCGTAATTAGCGTATAGCCTAGTTAAGCCTACTTTTTAATACCAAATCTTTTACCCAGTGATGTAATATATTATTTTGGAATTTTTAAATATTTTTAATTAATTTTAGGCTGAGCATAACTAGTAGTCGTAGGCTTAATCCGGTAATAGTCGGTTTTACCCTTACGGGCCATAAAATGAGTTTTACATATCTAAACGACTCCAAACCTTTTGCTACTGATCACATATGATAAATAAATTATTTTAAGCCTTCTGGAAATATAAAAATATCAGATTTAAGTATCGAACCCGGAAATGGCCTTTAATCGCCTTATTAAGCGTTTTTAGCGCAAAGTATATATTAAAAGTATATTGGACATACCCGGGTTGATACCTACTGAGATATGAGGCAAATTATAACATTTTAACAGTAAGCTAAGGTTGATAAACTCAGACTTCAGTTTTGAGCTTTTCGGCTTATGTGAAATTACCAAAATACCCCTACGGGGCATATTTGGTTAAAAATGATAAATTTCACATACATGCTATAACCTACTGATATAACTTAGCAAATTGAGTATATTTGCTTATTACATCAGACCTGTAACTCAGATTGTTACTTAAACTCTTGTATAAGCTTTTAAATGACCAAACTACCCCTACGAGGCCTAGTTTGTGTTTAAACACGTTTCGGGCATAATGAAAGACATCTTACTGATGTCACAACATATTTGAGGAATAATTAACTTAGGAAACCTGTATATAGCTCTCATAAATACCCGTCACGCTTATTACGCGTACGGTTCGGTTTATGTAACAAGTTTACATAAATTAGCCGAAACGGGTCAAACCTTAACGGTTTTATCTCAAAATCCAGAATGCGAATAATAAACCCATATTAAACAAGTCTTCAAACTTGTCGGGTTGAAATCACATTCTATCCGGTCTTCGCTTAATCGTGCGTACGAACCGTGTCTTTGAAACTAACCGGTCTAAGCTTAAGCTTAATTAAAGACCCGTTAGGATTCTAATAGGTACATTAAACCTTCGTTCCAGATTAGGAGAACCAGTAAAAGCTACGTGCATTTTGATTATTGTGTATTATACTTTGCTCAGGTAAATACTTTTAACTTATTTTCCCTATACGGGCTCGGGTTACGGTATATAGCATACCGCTTGATCGAGCATCAAATCTCCACCGTTAGGTGGGTAGTTGAATAATTTGATCGGCTCGTTTAAACAGTCTTGTTACTTAAAGCCTTTGGGGGGTTAATGACAATGTCCCGGATATCCTCGGCATCATTTTACGAAATGGCCACGACTTAAGCACGGGGTGTAGGCGTACACCCGTCAGTGCACACAAGAACATTGTGGTGTGTCTATTGATCTTTAACCCGGACAAGATCCGGGCTACTGAACGCACAAGGAACATGTAATTCGTTCACAAGATTATAATATTAAATAATTCTCCCAATTTAAATAAAAATGTTTATGCCATGTGCATCCAAACCAATTTTCAATCATTTTCCAAAATGAGCCAGTTGAATGTATTTACCAGTGTAAACTGACGTATTTTCCCAAAAAGATTAAATGCAGGTACTAAGCGAAATTGGCTGGGATTTCTCCTTAGCATCATTAGAAGTCTCGCAAGCTTAAGATGCCTGAAGTCTGTTGAACCATAAATACTACTTTTATTTCGATCCGTCTGTGGATAAACTTCCGGATATTGTGACATTGATATACAATATTAAATTCGGTTGTATCATATTTTAAATTTGCTTCCGCTATGCATATTATATATTGTGTTGTTTGACTATTATGTTGCCAACCACGTCACGATACTCCCCCACCGGGCCCACCGGTGACACGTGGAAATCGGGGTGTGACAGGTTGGTATCAGAGCCAACACTGAGTGAATTAAACACTAGCCTTTTGTGTTTAATCTCAGTTACACAATTGCACAATTCTAAACTTTCGAGTCTAGACATATAACATAGGACAAATTTCACTTTGTTTGGTTTTGTGTTGTCCTTTATTTTATTTATTTCTTGTCGTTATCTTATGCTATTTTGACAGGATTACCAAAATGCCTCCAAGATTCGTCCGTAGAAGAGGACGAGGAAAGGGGCCGATCACCGCCCCCAACGACAACGAGGCAGGACCTTCAAATGTTCGAGCTCCGTCTACCACGGAGAGTGACGATCCACGCCAAAACAGAAGAAACCTATTTGAGCCGGCTAGATGGTCGGTCTCACATAGCTCGACACCTCCGGTCCAAAACCCGTATGGGCCACAACCGGACTACGAGCCGAACAACCCTCAGCCTTCCTTCATAACATTACAACGATCCCTGTCTCATCATTCTTTCGGGGACCCCACCCAAGTTTTTCGGGGCCGGTTTAATCCGGTAGGCTACGTGCAGGAACCCGTGGGTTTTAACCCACTAGGGCTAGATGATCATTTCTCTGGGGATCACGCTGACGACATGGACGAGGATACTGACCCCGTCGAACCTGCAAGTGGCACACCAAATCACCCGATCGAGATCTCTGACGGATCGTCTTTCCACGGATCACCCTACGGTGGTCCAGACAGCTTCCAAGCCATGTTCACTCGGCACGAGTGGTATTATACCCCTCCTCACCATTCGTCGCCTCCTCAGCAGCAGCAGCCGCAGCAGCAGCAACATCATCAAGATTCCTCTGGGGATTCCCGATTTGTGGCAGTTACGCCACCACCTCCGCCGCCACCAGTTCAGCCGGCACCTCCTCAACCGCCAAGGCGTAGGAGAACCGGTGCCCGCATGTCGACACGAGTAGGGGACTTCCATTTCAGTTCCCCACGTCAATCCAGTGGCAGTCACTACCCGCCACATCAGGAGGACCCACAAATGGGTGGGCCTTCCAACCCAGCGATGCCGCAGCCGCCGCCAATGGGTTTTGATAACCCAATCCCAGCGTATACGGGTTCCATGGCATACAACCCGTTCGAGCCGCCGGTCCACAACAACTATGGGTACGCAGAGGCCGACCCTTACTTGGTGGCAGCCAACTACAATGCCCTGCACCCGGAAGGACCATACGAAGCTCCATGGGGAGTAGGGTACCCAACACATGGGTACCAAATACCACCTAGGCCTATCATACGGACTCAATCGCAGCCGCCTAGGTTCTCCCCACCTGAGCGTGAAGAACTCCTTCAGAGGATGGATCAGGTTGAACGGGAAGTGCACAGGGACCGTAGGGAGAGACAGACTTTCTTCCAAGGATTAGCAAGTTTGATCAAAGGGAAGAACAAGAAGGATCACTAAATCCTTCCAATTGTTGTTGAGCCCCTGCGTGGGTATGTATGTGTGTTTGTTTTGACCCCTGCGTGGGTCTAATTTCCGTTAACCCCTGCGTGGGTATGATGTTTGCTTAAAGTCCCTGCGTGGACTATTATGTTTGTTTAAAGTCCCTGCGTGGACAAGTATGTTGATTGACCCCTACGTGGGTAATTGTTTGTTGAAAATACCCGTTTAGGGCAGTATGTAATATTTTGAATAAATTAATGGAATGTTTGTTTTATAAATTTCATGTTTGCCATTTTGTGCATAAATAAATTATAAATGAAATAAATAAATTAAAATCATTCCTTTTGAATTAATCTGCCTACGTAATTATTAATTAAGAATCTTAAAGTGTGAAACCTAGCCTTTTGGTCATTATAAGACCGGGCCAAGATGGTAAGACCTGTTCAAAAGATTCAAATCCCTGTTAACGTTTGTATACATGTTAACACTCCTGGCAGAAGTGATTCGTTAAAATCACACGTCATTTTATATGTATAAGGATTCTTTAGAAGATTCCTAACCCAATTTAATGATCTCTGAATCAAGGGTTAAGATCATCAATTAAGATGATCATATTTTTACCATACGTGGTAATATAGTGCCTACGGGCCCTGCTCATTTCCATATGAGCCAAAAGACAGTGGTAGCTATGACTCCCTGTCAAATAAGGGTAATGAACTAGGTTCAAACCTCAAATGCTTTGATCCTCTGAAATCCTAGAATATAATTTATAATTGTCCTTGTGACTAGGCCTAATGTGCCAGTATACCTTAATGTTTTGATTCTCTGAAATCATAGATTAAATTAAAAGTGTCCACGTGACTAGGCCTTTTGTGCCACAAATAAAACTGTTATTGTTTTATACTTAGGATAAATTATTATAGAAATCCTAAATGAATATGATTTATAAATTAACCAAATATGGTCTCCGTACCATGGTTAATGAATTGCCATAAAAGACAATTCCATAAACTCCCAAATAAACTATTGTCCTTGTTTTCTGCAACAGTTCAATTTTAAATGGCTAACTCAGATGAGGTTAATAGCCATCCAGTGGAGGTTAATAATGACGCCCGAATCAATCTAACGGGTGCTGAATTAAAAGCGATCATAGACGGCGCTGTTACACAGGCTCTGGAGCGGCAGTATGATGATTACAGTGGTACTCGAAGTAGGACCCAATCTGCACCGCATTCAAAGCCCAAGACACATTCTGAGGCTCATAGCAAGCCTCCTCCCAAAAAGGATATTCCCAAGAAAGATGGTGATGACCGCCAGTCCACCAACCATCAAAGTGTCCCATCTCAGCATATAGTGCTGAATCAAGAGCCCCGTAACAAGGGTTGCTCCTATAAGTACTTCGTGTCTTGCAAGCCCCGGGATTTTAATGGGGAGAAAGTAGCCATCGATTGTATGACATGGCTTGACGAGATGGACACGGTGGTAGATATCAGCGGATGCGCTGAAAAGGATGTGGTTAAGTTTGTGTCACAGTCCTTTAAAAGGGAAGCGTTAGCATGGTGGAGATCTCTGGTTCAAGCCACCGGGAAAATCCCATTGTACACTATGTCATGGGATCAATTTGTCGCCCTAATCAAGGAAAATTACTGCCCTCAGCATGAGGTGGAGAAGATAGAATCCGATTTTCTATCCTTGGTGATGACAAACCTCGACTGTCAAGCTTACCTAACGAGCTTCAACACTATGTCTCGGTTGGTTCCATATTTAGTAACCCCGGAACCAAAGCGAATAGCTCGTTTTATCGGTGGTTTAGCCCCCGAGATCAACGCAAGCGTGAAAGCTTCTCGGCCAGCTACTTTTAGATCAGTAGCTGACATTTCCTTATCCCTCACTCTGGATGCGGTCAGGCAGAGATCGCTGAGGAATAAGGAGGCTGAGAAGAGGAAGCGTGAAGATGATGGTTCACGAAGATCGAACAAGAAACACCGTGGGAGCGGTGATAACAAGAAAGGATCTAAGTCAAGGAGAGATGGGCATAATTCTAGAGAGAAGCCCAAATGCAAATTTTGCAAGAAGCAGCACTTTGGAAAGTGCAGACTTGAGTCGAACTCACAGACTCAATCAAAATCATATGCTTGTGGTATATGCAAATCCACATATCACAAAACCTTGGATTGCAAGAAGATAAAAGACGCAACGTGCTACCGTTGCAATGAAAAGGGGCACATTAAGACCAACTGCCCGAAATACAACAAGAAGCCTGAAGAGGCCAAGAAGACTAATGCTAGAGTCTTCAGAATGGACGCAAAAGAAGCGGTTCTAGACGACAACGTTATTACAGGTACTTTCCTTGTAAATGACGTATATGCTAGAGTACTTTTTGATTCTGGCGCTGATAAGTCGTTTGTAGACAATAAGTTTTGTGAACTGTTGAAATTACCTGTCAAAACCCTAAAAGTGAACTATGAGGTGGAGTTAGCAGATGGTACCCTAGAAACCGTCTCTACTGTGTTAGATGGATGTGTTATATCCATTAAGAACCATTCTTTTCCTCTGTCTCTACTTCCCTTTAAGTTGGCCGGTTTTGACATAGTTCTGGGTATGGACTGGTTATCTTATAACCAGGCCCAAATTGTCTGTAACAAGAAACAAGTGGTAATAAAGACTCTGTCTGGTGAATCACTTACCATTCGGGGAGATACCCAGTATGGGCTACCTGAGCAAGTGACTATGCTCAAGGCTTCCAAGTGTTTGAAGAAGGGGTGTGTCATCTACATGGCGCAAGTGATTATTGATGAGCCTAAGCCAAAGATAGAAGACATCCCTGTCATTTCTGAATACCCAGAAGTGTTTCCTGAAGATCTACCTGGTTTACCACCAGATAGACAAGTGGAATTTAGAATCGATATCATCCCCGGAGCAGCACCTGTTGCTAGAGCACCATACAGATTGGCACCCATAGAAATGAAGGAGTTGAGGACGCAGCTAGATGAATTGCTGGCTAAAGGTTTCATTAGACCTAGTTCATCTCCTTGGGGAGCGCCAATCTTGTTTATCAAGAAGAAGGATGGGTCGATGCGCCTGTGCATCGCCTATCGCGATCTTAATAAAGTCACGATCAAGAATAGGTATCCTTTGCCCAGGATCGACGATTTGTTCGATCAACTTCAAGGGGCAAGTTACTTCTCGAAGATCGATTTGAGGTCAGGCTACCATCAGTTGAAGGTTAAAGATGAAGACGTGCACAAGACTGCATTTAGGACTCGTTATGGTCACTACGAGTTCCTAGTGATGCCTTTTGGGCTCACTAATGCACCGGCCGCGTTCATGGATCTCATGAATCGCGTCTGCAAGCCTTACTTGGATAAATTCGTCATCGTTTTCATCGACGACATTCTCATTTATTCTAAGAATCAAACTGACCATGAGAAACACCTTCGTTGTATTCTCAAACTTCTACATCAGGAGAATCTCTATGCCAAATTCTCTAAGTGTGAATTTTGGCTACGAGAAGTCCAATTCCTTGGACACGTGGTCAGTGAGCGTGGTATCCAGGTGGATCCCGCTAAGGTTGAAGCCGTAATGAACTGGCAAGAGCCGAAGACGCCTACAGAGATTCGTAGCTTCCTGGGATTGGCAGGATATTACAGGCGTTTCATTAAAAAATTTTCAAGGATTGCTGCACCCCTAACCTCCTTAACTAAGAAGAAGGTTAAGTTTGTTTGGGGCCCTAAGCAGCAAGAATCCTTCGATATCTTGAAGCAAAAGTTGAGCAACACCCCAGTACTGACATTGCCAGATGGAATAGAAGAATTTATGGTTTATTGTGATGCTTCGCACACTGGCATGGGGTGTGTGCTTATGCAGAAAGGCAAAGTTATTGCCTACGCTTCAAGACAATTAAAGGTGCATGAAAAGAATTACACCACCCACGACTTGGAGTTGGGTGCCGTTGTGTTCGCACTAAAGCTTTGGAGGCACTATCTATATGGTGTCAAGTGTGTGATCTATTCTGATCACAAGAGCCTCCAGCATCTGTTTAATCAGAAAGAATTAAACATGAGACAACGCCGTTGGATGGAGACCTTGAATGATTATGATTGTGAAATCAAGTATCATCCCGGCAAATCGAATGTAGTCGCTGACGCCTTGAGCAGAAAGGAAAGGGTGAAACCCATTCGAATCAATGCCAAGCGCATGGAGATAAAGAATAATTTGATTGAAAGGGTGTTGGCTGCACAGAAGGAAGCTGTGTTGGAAGCTAACTATCCAAATGAAAAGTTAGGAGTAACTGAGGAGCAGTTAACTCTTAGCAAGGACGGAATTCTACGATTAAATGGACGAATATGGGTTCCAATTTACGGAGGACTTCGAGATGTCATCCTCCAGGAAGCCCATAGTTCCAAATACTCCGTTCATCCTGGAGCTGATAAGATGTACCAGGATCTAAAGGCAAATTATTGGTGGATAGGCTTGAAAAAGTCTGTAGCCACCCATGTAGCTAAATGCTTGACATGTGCGCAAGTCAAAGCCGAGCATCAAAAGCCGTCAGGCTTGCTACAACAGCCTGAACTTCCTACGTGGAAGTGGGAAATGGTAACTATGGATTTTATTACCAAGTTACCCAAGACAAGGAAAGAAAATGATACAATATGGGTTATAGTTGATAGACTGACTAAGTCAGCACATTTCTTACCCATCAAGGAGACTTATAGCTCCGACATGTTAGCCCAGTTATACGTTGATAAGATTGTAGCCTTACATGGCATACCTGTGGCTATTATCTCTGATCGAGATACTAGGTACACGTCGCATTTTTGGAGAAGTTTCCAACAATCTTTGGGCACACGTTTAAATTTTAGTACGGCTTATCATCCTCAGACTGACGGTCAGAGTGAGCGTACTATTCAAACGTTGGAAGACATGCTACGTGCATGTGCGATCGATTTGGGTGGTAGCTGGGATAAGAACCTACCATTAATCGAATTCTCCTACAACAATAGCTACCATACCAGCATTAAGGCTGCGCCTTTTGAGGCATTATACGGTAGAAAGTGTAGATCGCCTATTTGTTGGGCGGAAGTTGGAGATGTCCAGTTATCAGGACCAGAGATAGTGTTCGAAACAACGGACAAGATTGTCCAGATTCGAGACCGTCTCAAAGCTGCCCGGGATAGGCAGAAGAGTTATGCTGATCCTAAGCGTAAAGATTTTCACTTCGAAGTAGGTGACAAAGTCCTACTTAAAGTGTCACCCTGGAAGGGAGTGATGCGGTTTGGTAAGAAAGGCAAGCTAAGCCCGAGATACATAGGACCTTTCGAGGTTATCGAACGTGTCGGGTCAGTTGCCTATAAGTTAAACTTACCAGAAGAGCTCAGTGGAATTCACAATGTGTTCCACATCTGCAATCTGAAGAAGTGCTTCGTTGATGAATCACTGGTTATACCGCATACAGATGTGCATATAGATGAGAGCTTAAAGTTTGTGGAAAAACCTTTGTCGATTGAAGAGGTAGGATCAGTAAACTTTCTAATATCCATTTCAACTTCAGTCAAGGATGATACATAATCATCAAAGTTAAACCAAGATAACCTCCGTAGTTGATTATTGGGTTGTATTATGAGTTTCAGTTTTATGGATTAACTCTTGATTGAGTTGCTATCATTTTCAAGATTCTAAGTGTGTAAGAGTTGGTGGAGTATGGTGTACAAGAGGTGTAATCGGAGTAAAATTTAATAAGTCTCTTTCCCCCGCCTCTTGTACGTCTTGCAAGTCATGATAAGGACTTTTACTACTCCCACTAATTTTAGAAATCATTAAAAAATTTAGCATACTTATGGTCAACATTAGAAAGCCAATAGATTCTAATAGAGAAACAAGTTAATGATGTAACTCATTGTAGTTTCTCTGTTTGAGGATTATAATTTTGGTAAGAAATCTGAGTGTGCCCATATTTAAGCAACAATGAAACTTTTGTTAGAGTAGCAGTAGATTCTTAAAGAGAAAAGTTGTGAAGAAGCAATGTCTTGTACAAGAGGTACAAATTGAGGTAACGACAAGTTTTCAATCCCCTACCTCTTGCAACTCTCGCAAGTTAAGATTAAGACACTTAATGCTCCCACTAACCTTTTAGATATATAGGAATGCTACAATGTAAGCTTCAATGATGTACGTGCTGTGGGAACCAGTCATATATGTCAGACTTGATTTCCTTAATGTCCAGATGTTATAAAATTTTGAGGGACATATTTAGAAGGAATCATAGTATATATGAATTAATTTCTTTAAAACCTTTATTCATATAAGACATATTAAATACAAGTAAATATTATGATAAATGAATTATGTCTGAATATTCCATTTTGGGAAAAGTTTCAATGAAATATAACTTCTAATGGAACTTAATTTATTCCCTTAGCCATTTAAATATTAAGGCTTATAACACATGCT
The DNA here is from genome assembly GCA_030545235.1 of Helianthus tuberosus. NCBI lineage: Eukaryota > Viridiplantae > Streptophyta > Magnoliopsida > Asterales > Asteraceae > Helianthus > Helianthus tuberosus. The sequence goes on from CM060360.1 coordinate 52,927,014, forward strand.
CATAATTCACTAAGAATGAGATTTGATAATATTTCACCCTTCATTAACCTAGTCATGATTTCTCATGAAACTTGGTCTTAATGGATGTAATTTGTAAGTCTCATTTTTCTTTTGTTAAATTTTCATGATAAAAAAAGGTTGTGAAAAAGTTTAGCATCATCTAGTTCTATCTTATAAGGTTTCTATCAAGACTGAGATGACAAATAATATGAGAGTTTAAGGTAAGAGTGACTTTATTTTAACCATGCAAACCTCACAACTGTCATAATGTAGCTTTCATATTGATACTAAATTCTGAATAATCTATAGAATATATAAGGTATCATAAAGCCCAATTATAAAATAGTTTGTTATGGTTCTTATAGTCTTAACATAAAATTTTGCCACTAACTCTCATATTAATTATTTGTTGATTTCTGGTAAGGAAAGACATAGAACTAGAGTCAACCGGTCATGTGTTGGTTAGATGTAATACCTCGAAAATTCACGTCCAATAATGTGTTGACACGTGTCATAAAGTTTGAACGTGTGAAAGAATGTTATAAAAGGACTAAAGTTGACAAACATGGAAAGTATGTGATTATACGGGTTCTAAATATCAACAGTGAATAAATATACTTCATAATAAGCCTACATGATGTTTATAACATCAAACGAATAAATCATGGATCATGCGAAGCTAAAAGTGAGAGATTACAAACTACAGGGGTTAAATGTGTCAACATGTTTAAAGATATACCTCTGAGTGACCTTTTGACAAACCCGAAGCTTTGTAACTGTTAATTATACTCACTAGAATACGCGATATAAATTTCATAAAGTTTCGTTATCGTATGAGAAAGTTATGATCAAATTCGTGTACGAGGGGTTAAAGCGTAAACATTGAAAGTTAAGACTTTTCGGGTTAACCGGAAGTGTTCGGGGACTTGGCAAAGTGGGTATAAGTCCTAAAGCCCTTGTGGGTAAATATAAGGGGGTCAAAATGCAAGAAATAACCTTGGTTGCCCTTTCGTGAAGCCAAGGGACAAATTGCAACAAAAAGAAAATGAAAAATCTGATTTCTCAGGCCCAGGCGGCCCGCTTGGGATATGTTAAAACGGGAGGCGGGCCGCGTCAGGCGCCCAGAAGCAGAAAAGCGTGACAGCCTCCTGCAAACGCGGAAAACCGATCCTTTTTTGACATTAATGCAATGTGGGCGACCCCTAAACTGTTCTAGAGCACTAGGGACAAGTGTATATCAGTTGTGGTGTGTGCTAGACCTTGTTGTCAACCAATTGTGGTGGAATTTTCACTATAAAAGGGCCTTCAAGTGAATAACTGATCAATTCTTGAGCTCCCAAGCAGCCTCTACTGATCATATCTCGTGCATAGGACTCTTGTAAGTCTGCTAATCCTCCTTTAATTGAGTTTAGCTTAGTTATTTAGCTAAAAGGCAAACCGTCGTAATTACGGTTTGACTTCGAGATTAAGTATTAATGGCTCAGTCATATCTCGAATTAAAAGTAGTTATAAGTAGGTATTTATGTGGGTAATAAACCCTCAAAAGGGTTCCCCCTGATTACCACTCTAACCAGGTCAAAAGTCGGGTCAAACGTGTACTTAAAAAGTCAACAGAAAGTTTAAAATGCCATTTATGCATAATTAACATTGTAGATCATTTACAACCTGTTGGATCATTTTTATAACTTAGTAATAAGTGCAAGGACATGTCTAAACATGTTCAACCCGACAATTTCCTGTTTAGACCCGGTTCGGAACCGAAAGTCACATAGTTTGACTTTCACTTTGACTTTCAGTTCTGACCCGTTTAGGCATGTTTTAGAAATGCCTCAGAGCTTTAATTGGACTAGGTTACATGTTAGTACAACCCTTTGTGATTATACACCTTGGTTCATTAGTTATCCAATTAATATGCGTGTTTCCGTTAATTGCTCATATGTTGACCATTATGCCCTTATTACCTTAAAACGTGATTTTTGGAAATGTAAAAGAGTAGAAACTTTAATTACTGGTATATAAACTTGTATGCAAAGTTTGACATCAGTTTGACTTGTAGATTAAGAGTTATGCTCATTGTCGCAAATTTAATGCTTTATGTTAATAAAACGGCGTAATTAGCGTATAGCCTAGTTAAGCCTACTTTTTGATACCAAATCTTTTACCCACTGATGTAATATATTATTTTGGGATTTTTAAATATTTTTAATTAATTTTAGGCTGAGCATAACTAGTAGTCGTAGGCTTAATCCGGTAATAGTCGGTTTTGCCCTTACGGGCCATAAAATGAGTTTTACATATCTAAACGACTCCAAACCTTTTGCTACTGATCACATATGATAAATAAATTATTTTAAGCCTTCTGGAAATATAAAAATATCAGATTTAAGTATCGAACCCGGAAATGGCCTTTAATCGCCTTATTAAGCGTTTTTAGCGCAAAGTATATATTAAAAGTATATTGGACATACCCGGGTTGATACCTACTGAGATATGAGTCAAATTATAACATTTTAACAGTAATATAAGGTTGATAAACTCAGACTTCAGTTTTGAGCTTTTCGGCTTATGTGAAATTACCAAAATACCCTCTACGGGGGATAGTTTGGTTAAAAATGATAAATTTCACATACATGCTTTAACCTACTGATATAACTTAGCAAATTGAGTATATTTGCTGATTACATCAGACCTGTAACTCAGATTGTTACTTAAACTCTTTTATAAGCTTTTAAATGACCAAACTACCCCTACGAGGCCTAGTTTGTGTTTAAACACGTTTCGGGCATAATGAAAGACATCTTACTGATGTCACAACATATTTGAGGCATAATTAACTTAGGAAACCTGTATATATCTCTCATAAATACCCGTCACGCTTATTACGCGTACGGTTCGGTTTATGTAACAAGTTTACATAAATTAGCCGAAACGGGTCAAACCTTAACGGTTTTATCTCAAAATCCAGAATGCGAATAATAAACCCATATTAAACAAGTCTTCAAACTTGTCAGGTCGAAATCACATTCTATCCGGTCTTCGCTTAATCGTGCGTACGACCGTGTCTTTGAAACTAACCGGTCTAAGCTTAAGCTTAATTAAAGACCCGTTAGGATTCTAATAGGTACATTAAACCTTCGTTCCAGATTAGGAGAACCAGTAAAAGCTACGTGCATTTTGCTTATTGTGAATTATACTTTGCTCAGGTAAATACTTTTAACTTATTTTCCCTATACGGGCTTGGGTTACGGTATATAGCATACCGCTTGATCGAGCATCAAATCTCCACCGTTAGGTGGGTAGTTGAATAATTTGATCGGCTCGTTTAAACAGTCTTGTTACTTAAAGCCTTTGGGGGGTTAATGACCATGTCCCGGATATCCTCGGCATCATTTTACGAAATGGCCACGACTTAAGCACGGGGTGTAGGCGTACACCCGTCAGTGCACAAAAGAACATTGTGGTGTGTCTATTGATCTTTAACCCGGACAAGATCCGGGCTACTGAACGCACAAGGAACATGTAATTCGTTCACAAGATTATAATATTAAATAATTCTCCCAAGTTAAATAAAAATATTTATGCCACGTGCATCCAAACCAATTTTCAATCATTTTCCAAAATGAGTCAGTTGAATGTATTTACCAGTGTAAACTGACGTATTTTCCCAAAAAGATTAAATGCAGGTACTAAGCGAAATTGGCTGGGATTTCTCCTTAGCATCATTAGAAGTCTCGCAAGCTTAAGATGCCTGAAGTCTGTTGAACCATAAATACTACTTTTATTTCGATCCGTCTGTGGATAAACTTCCGGATATTGTGACATTGATATACAATATTAAATTCGGTTGTATCATATTTTAAATTTGCTTCCGCTGTGCATATTATATATTGTGTTGTTTGACTATTATGTTGCCAACCACGTCACGATACTCCCCCACCGGGCCCACCGGTGACACGTGGAAATCGAGGTGTGACATTAGAATATTACCATTAGCAGACTTAAATATCATAAATATCTTACTACTTATCTTAGCCAGCTGTTCCATTGAATTATGGATAGTCTCGATGCTCATGCCTAGTTTAATGGCATAAACCTGCTGTGAGACTTTCCTTTGAAGAAACTTATAGCTGGAAGTAGTAGTTGTACACTATCTCTGAATCTTAAAAGTATCATCCTTTCAGGTTTAGTAGCGGTGAGATGAACAACATCTAATTTTTCAGTTTCATGCATTCCTTTTCCTGTACATATGTTGCTAATCAACACACTCATTTTCCTTTGGTACTCTTGAGTGTTATAGTTGATTCTTAAGGAAACTTATGATATTAGTGAAAAAGTTATATGTAATGCACCGGAAAAGTGTAATGATTTCCATGTGTAAACCTTTAAATTATGGGTCATGGTATTGTACATCATGATGTATTCACATATGCCACAAACTTTATAGTAAGAATCTAGAGTAATGCATGCGTCTTAGGAGTTATTTTGATTCTTCCAAAGAAAACAACTTAGTCTTAGGAAATTTAGAATCTAGAATAGCTCCCATGATAGCAATAATGAAATGAGTTCTTGATTATCATAAGAGATATAATGGTTGACTTATCCCACTAGTCATGCTCCAGTTTTCTTCTGTAATACTTTTATCAGAAAAGAGCAGTAGGATTATCATATCTTAGGAAATAATCAACAATCCCACAAGTTAGTAAGCAAAACATTTTAGGTTTTGAAATTAGAGTAGATAAAATAGATGAGATACAAACCTAAGAAGAAACTTGGAGTGATTTACATTATGGGGTAATCACGTAAGGCAGACACAAATTATTAAATTGAAGATATAGTCTACTATAACACCAAAATAACAGACTAATTTAAGGTTCTACCTGAATTTTTGCTTCGCTTTGGGTTTGACCAAAATTCAGACATTATGAACGTACATAAATAACAGATTGTCTTGATGTACTAAATAAATTTGGCTTCGCTTTGGCTTTGACCAAAATTTATGCATTATGAACATACATAATAGACTGACTTATTGTTCTACATAAACTTTGGCTTCGCTTTGGCTTTGACCAAAATTCATGTATTATGAACATATGTAAATAAAAACCAACTTAATGTTCTGCCTGAACTTTGGCTTCGCTTTTGCTTTGACCAAATTTTTGGCATAATGAACGATATAAATAATAGACCGTCTTTAGTGTTCTACATGAACTCTGGCATCGCTTTGACTTTGACCAAAATTCATATATTGTGAACACACATAAATATAGACTGTCTCGATGTTCTATATGAACTTTGGCTTCGCTTTGGCTTTGACCAAAATTCATGTATCATGATGAACATACATAAATAATAAGGTAAAATACATAAATATAACATAACACCTTTGGGCCAGAAATGAAATATTTATATACGTTATGCTAATAATTTATTATGTGTATCATCAAACAATTAGTTGTTGGGTTCATTATCCAACAATACACATAATAACATAAAATGATATAAATTAAAGTTGGGCCATTCGCAGGTTATGGTCATACGAAACCAAATAAAATAAGGCTTTCAAAAGTTAACATAAGGCATGCGAATTCGTATAAACGTTATGAGAAAATTTATGCGGAAATAATTTATACAAATTATCACATGCGAAAGCTTAACATATAATTCATGTAGATCATACGGAAACATCAAATAATTAATTTCATAAATTAAATGAGCCATGCGAAATTGGAGATAGGATTCACATAAACAAATATATACAATTTAGTTTTTGATAGCCATCGACATATGACAGGGCACTAAATTTTAAATATAATGACCGAACAATTAACGGTATATAAATCACATCATAATAATCTAAACCCATCATTTAAGGTTCAACATATATTCACCATACATGTATGAAGATAAAAGAATTAGATTGGCTTATCTAATTACAAATTATGGTACATGTGTGAAAACTAGATTTTATGAATATTTTTTTTTTTCGTATGAAAAATTCACCATAATCATTCATGAACATTTAATGAATTAATTCATGTACAACTTAGGCCTTGGGGTGTACTCTAACTTAATTGGTGTTAAAGATGACATGGCAAACCAACATGTCTTTCAAACCACTCCCTCCTCATGTTAAGGGGTGTTAAAAACTCCCTTGGTTAACATGTTAACATAGGCAAAAATAATAAGAAATTAATGTCATTTATTATAATTGTTTATTTTAGCTAAGAAGTTAATGAGATAGTATTAGTATTATTATTATTATTATTATTATTATTATTATTATTATTATTATTATTATTATTTTGTAGTTAATTTAAATATTTAAAATTAAAATAATTAAAAAATGATGGATGGGGTAGGGTTAACAATGTTAAACCATTTCCTTAGGATAAAAGGGGAACAAACGGGTGATGTGGCGCTTATATGGAGTTAAGAATTGTTAAAGTATACCTTATGGCCATATATTCAATTGTATAAAAAAAATAATAATTTGGAAAGCCTGATGATTTCCAAAAAAAAAACGATTCTTCTACCAATTAGATTAAATCAGTTTTAATGGTTTTAACATCCAATTCCATAGGGCATATTTTGCAGATCACGTGAATGCAAAACAAATAATCATTTGAGCTAGGACAAGGCAACATATCAATTAACATGATCGGATAGATATAATCAACATCACTCTGATACCACATGTTGATTATATCTTTAAACATGGGTTAAAAACATAGAACCCTAATCATGTTTATTCAATCATAATCTAAATATAGATACCAAGATAGAGATACTTAACTGTAGGGATGATTATCTTTAAGAATAAAGATGAAACCATGATTCCCGTTATGGTACCTTGTGTTGATGGATCACACTAGAGAGAGTTTTTGTATTGGTGTTCTACCAGAGTTTTTTTATCACCACTTATCATCAATATATAATAGATCAATGAATAATAGTCATGAATAGTGATCCGTTATAAAAAACTCTATGTATTCTCTATTAATGGTACCTAAACGGAAATCATGAATGCCCATTGAAGTAATCAATATTTACGATTACTACCATCAAGTAATTGTCGGAGACTAGTTATGTCATATTGGTAATGTTATCAAATGATCAGTAAGGACACATCAACGGGTTATTTCTAACAAGAAAATCTAGTTGTTAGAATAAAACCAAAATAGATGGCATTCAGCTTAGTTAACCGTCCCCAAGCCAATCATGGAGAAGAACTGCTCATTTCTATTGTATTAGTTATAGTTGGATAATATCATCCCATTATGTTGTATATGTTCTCAAATATTTTGGTTTTAACTTTACACAATGTTCTCAACCACAATCAAGCTTTTTTCAGTATTCTTCTGCTAAACAATCAAATCTCAAAAAAAAACTGAAGACATGTGAATAAAACTAAAGTTACATTGAAAACCTCAAAAAATCCAAAGATACAAATTGAGATAATACAATATCAAAGCTATAAATACAAATTAAACACACGAATAAAAAATTAAAAACGATCAAAACATTCAACATCCTTGTTCAGAACATTTTTCTCCACACCGAGGGCCTCACACACAGTCGATCTACTCTCCTATTTGAAGCAAGCAATCTAATCAATGACCGAAAACAAGCTTGAACGTCTTTGCAATACGTACTCAGATCTACATCATACCGCTATAGATCCATTATATTAATTCGATGAATTGACTAATTAACATTATTTTGTGCTTATTGCCGAGGAGGGTATTGCTGAGGAAGGAAAGGCACTGGACTTTTTTCTGGATCAACATTCGCACCCACTGGGTACGCAACTGCAGGGTTTGTGGTGGTTTCTGTAGTTGGTGGAGCTGCGGTAACATAAGCAGCAATACCAAAACCTGCACTCAAAAGAGCTAAAACAGCTCCTGCTGCAAAGATCCCAGGCTTCACAACATAGCATGTAAAATAACCATATGAGTCAACTTGTCCACCTTCTTTATTATTTAGTGCGGCAGCTACAAACAGTAGAATAACAGCTATCACAGTAGCAGCCCTGAATAATATACAACACCATTTTAGTTTTATCAATTAGCATAACATATCCATGATAAGTAGAAAACATCAAGATCAATGTCTAGTACCGTGACAGTCCATAAAAGGAATTCGAAATTGGGCTCGCATTAGGGTTCTTTGAACAACATCTAGTACCTCCAACTGTAAGGCTTATGTAAATTTGTGTAATAATTACGATGACGGCTGATATGATTCCAAGAGCTAGAGCTGGACTACTTGGATAAACACATTCATCATTTTTAGCAGTAATATCATCAGCCTGCATGCATATATGATATATGGCCATAATGCACATCTCTTGTTATAATCAAACCTATTATATATTATAGCTTAATCATAATAATTTTGATAGTTACCTTAACCCTTGTGAACTCCCCCGCAAGACCAGTGGCTGCAGATATTATTCCGAGCACCGACACAATTGCGCAGAAAATTACCCCTTTACCCTCCATTTATGAATTGCCTATGAGAATATGGAGTGTTTATGGGATGAAGAAACTTGCCACTGGAAATATAGGTATTTATAGATGGAATGACACCATAAAATAGCTGGAGAATTTTCTTTAAAATATGCAAAAGCATGATTGGATTAGTAAAATAAGAAACAAAGTTTATTATCGGATGTCAACCTACCTAGGAATTGGACAAATTGTTGGAACAAAGTAGTTGATTTTTCTATATTTTAGATAGATACATTATCATGTTTTGAGGAATATTTAAGTAGAAATACCTTACCAGGCATTGACTTAATGTTTCATTTTTCAATACTTTTTTCAGTATTAGTTGTCATGTTTCGCTTAACTTTTTCGCTTAACTTTTTTCAACCCTTCGAGGCTCATTGACTTAAAAACCTTAAACCTTCAATCTCTTACTGAAAAGCCTATTACACATTGATATCATTAGGCTATGAGCCGTTGTATTCGTCTCTAATTCTTAATACAAATTTTAGATAAAATTTCCAGTGAGTTTGTTAGTATGAATTGTTTTTTTTTTTTTTCAGGAATTTGTTGATGGAAATTATTTTGCAAATTGTTTTGTGACGGATGCTCAGTCGATAAGTTGTCGGAAAATCGTTAATATGAATGCTATTCGAACCAAAATGATTTTCTTCCTTTGGCCCAACCTTCCTAATTTTCACATGTACTACTTAAACTAGAGAGAGCAAATGGTACCAGGTACCGGTACTTAATTTCTGGAACCGAAGTATTTTCAGTATGGTACCAATATTTACTGGGTTTTACCGCTATCGTACCGTGTATTTTCGATACCGATACCCATTTCTACATGTGTTCACAATCACATACTATATGAAATGGGTTTCCACATGTGAGCTCGGTTCATGTGTTTACAAGATGCAAGCATATGGAAACTGTTGGTACAGGCCTCCTTCAAACACACACAATCACGTACAATAAAGAATAGTATGGAGAAGATAAGATATGTGGAATTTTTTAGAATGATTTTCGATATTTTATGGGTCTACATATTCACACACCCAAGTGCCTATTCACACACCCTCATATACGTCTCATATAGGTCTAGACGTCGCGTATAACCTTTTTCAATTTGCAAGAGAATCTCTGATTATATCATATTTTGTCTTATATGACCCGTATATGTCTCGTATAGGCCTCTACGGGGCGTATAGACAAAAAAAGACCATTTTACCCCTGAGTTAGGGCTAGACTGGGGGCAAAACAAGGCTATAATGGTCTTTTAGACCACACTAGACGCCCAGTCTAGGCCTATACGGGGAGTATAGACAAAAAAATCCATTTTACCCTTGAGTTAGGACTAGACTCGGGGCAAAACAGGGCTATAAATACCATTTTACCCCTGAGTTAGGGCTAGACTGGGGGCAAAGCAAGGCTATAATGGTCTTTTAGACCACACTAGACGCCCAGTCTAGGTCTATACGGGGAGTATAGACAAAAAAGACCATTTTACCCCTGATTTAGGACTAGACTGGGGGAAAATAGGGCTATAATGGTCTTTTGGACCATACTAGACGCTCAGTCTAGCCCTGTATGCGGCGTATGTTTTTTTTTTCTCTTTTTAATATCAATAACACTAATATTAATTATAAAAAAAACTCATATTAATTATAATAAGACTAATATTGTTGGCCCATGTAATCAAACCCAGAAGAACAGATGATACTGAAAGCCAAAACTGATTCTCAACAGTTGATCAACAATAAGCAAATGCATGTTCTAAGTTCCCTCCAATGGCAGTGCTTCTATCAGCTGATTACTCTAAGTACTGATCCTCTCAACCAACTGCTCAACAAAGAACTGCTGATCATAAAGACTGAAGACCTAACAACTGATGATTGTCAAAGATCTGATGAAGTCTAAGCACTGCTGATTCAAAGACCTGATCAACCATTGAAGAAAGCACTGATCTGCAACATCAGTGCTTGGGCATCAACAACAGTTTATGTATAGTGTTTTACTTATCTGTTGTTCATTGTAACAGTGTTTTCTTGTATCACTGTCTATGTGACGTCAGCATTAAAGCTATTATTCTTTGATTGTGTTATAAAGTTTACTTTCTATTTCCACTGCAAATCATCTCTGTTTTACCTTCTTACATTAATCACTTAATTAAACAACACATACAAACAAACTCAGATCCTTTCAATTATTAATTATACGAAACTTATACTACACTATACGATACAATACAAATTAATATTGTATAAAATGTTTGTAAAAAAAAAAACCTTATATACGCCCCATATTGGCCTATACGTGGCATATGTAGGGCATGAGTCATATATGAAACCTATAGGGGTCCTATACACCACGTATAGGCCTTTACGTGGCGTATAGGAGCAGACAAACCAGAACTGACATGAGCTAGGCATTGAGTTTGATGTAACCCTATACGCCTTGTATAGGCCTATACGAGGCAGAGAGTTTGCAAATAGGCATATAGGGTGTGTGGATAGTTTGAGCCTTTAGTCAAATCTTGTAACAAAGCGGAAAGTTCTTTAAAATTTTCTTTGAGAAAATGACTGATTTAATCAATTGATATAATTATATATATAGTTCTACTCTTATTAGGCAAATTGGATTTAAATAATCTCAGCTTTCTTAATTTAGCCGATAATAATCCCAACTCAGTTATTGACGGATAACAATCCGAACTGGTCCACTTTTGGCCGATAATAGACCGCCGTTAAAAATAGCTTAACGGAGTTAAGCTTTTTTCCGAATTACAAACTGATGTTTTATGGATTTTGATCAGAACGAGGATACGAATCGATTTATGTAAAACTTACCTCGAAACGATCCTTCAAACGGCTTGATTTTTGTTAATTAGAAGTTTAAACACCCGAATTGAAGCACCGTTTTCGTCGTTTGAGGCAGTATTTCAAGGTAAATTTTACATCAATCAACTCGTATCCTCGTTCTAATCAAAAGCCCTAAAACATCAGTTTGTAATTCTAGAAAAAAAAACTTAACTCCGTTAAGCTGTATTTAACGCAGACTATTATCGGCTAAAAGTGGACCAGTTCGGATTATTATCGGCCAATAATTGAGTTGGGATTATTATCGACCAAATTGAGAAAGTTGAGATTATTTAAATCCAATTTGCGTATAATTTATATATACCATGTAAAAAGGAACTGAGAAGGAAACTACAATTACAAACTCAAAACAATTAAGAAAGACATACAAATTGAGTAATCACAATGAAGTGGCACGAAACCTAGAGGCTAGAACACACCAAGTAAAACTATCAAAGCACCACCATTGTTCACATGACATACAATCAACTTGCTATATGTAACAAACAATTAACAATCGCTAGCGTAAAATGGTCCATCTTACTTTGTTCTCGCTATTATCGCAATTCACGGCCCATTCTTATATCCACTTTTAATATTGTTGTGGAGGGAATTGCTGAGGAGGGAAAGGCACTGGATTTTTCTCTGGATCAACATTAGTACCCATTGGAAGTGCAACTGCAGGATATGTGTTGGTTTGTGATGGTGGAGTTAATGTGATATAAGCAGCAATACCAAAAACTGCACTTAAGAGAGCTAAAATAGCTCCTGCTGCAAAGATTCCAGGCTTCACAACATAACATGTGATATAGCCATATGAATCAACCTCTCCACCTTGTCTATTATTTAGTCCTGCAGCTGCCAACAGTAGCACCACTGCGACCACCGTAGCTACCCTGGATATCATACATTAAACTAGTTTTATTTATCTAATTACTACAGTATATATGACCATGATATATAACTAACAAGATTGATATCTTACCATGAGAGTACAAAAAGGAGCTTTGAAATTGGAGTTGAATTAGGGTCGGTTCGACAACAACCAGCTCCGCCGAAAGAAATACTGATGTAAATTCGTGTAATGATCGTGAACACAGCTGATACAATTCCGAGTGCGAGAGCTGGACTACTTGGATAAACACATGTATCATATATGATTTCAACTTCTGAAGCCTGCATGCACATATTCCCACAACGCGTGTATCGTTACAAACGCACCCAGTAATATTCCACGACAATTATAAAGGTCAAAAACATTTCATTCCTTTAGTTAAAATATATTTATTTATTTCTAATGTTACCTTAACCCTAGTGGCCTCCCCAGCAAATCCGGTGGCTGCGGATATTATTCCAAGCACCGCTGCGATTGCGCAAAAGCTTAACATTTTGTTCTCCATTTGTGAGTTGTGTATGGAAGCTATGGAGTGTGTATGAAGATAATTTGAGGGTGAGAACCTAAGTACTTATAGATGCATGATACCTCAAATTAGTCGTGGACTTTGACAAAAAAAAAGGCAAATTGATACTAAAAAACAAGATAACAAGGTTTACTTTCATGCGATGACTTAAACGCGTGGCCAACGATTTCTGATAGTAAGATGGCATATTTCTTACATTCATACTGTATGAAGTTTCCTCTATCTTGTCATTCTTCCTATGTATTTTTATATTTAATTTATTTGTCATTCTTCCTAGGTATTTTTATATTTAACTAGTTAAATTCCCCCGCGGGTATCATTCGGTATGGGTTCGATTCATTACGATATCGATACGGTATCGCCACTCGGTATATCAAGCGAACGATAAAACCCAAAAAATAAAGTCACGATATGATCAAAATAATATCATTATGTATTTTACATCGGTCAAAAACCATAAATACGAATATCAGTAACGGTTCTGATAATAAGGATACCGACACCGATGTTATACAGTCGAGATCGGCAGGGTATCAATGTTGCTAAGATATTATCTTAAATGTCATATGAGAAAACTTAAAATAATAAAATAAGGAAACAATAAAATAATAAATTAAAGTAATAAAATAGTAAAATAATGGAAACTTAAAAAACTATAATATTATAAAAATCTTGAACTACTGTTCATGACTAGTTCCTATTAATATGTATAACTAGTATAAAATGTGCCGCGTTGCGGCGCTACGTCACGCCAATACCATCAAAATGTAGATAAAAACATTCGTGATGGTATATTCGCAAATCATGAAAAAGCTACGATGTGAATTAAACTCGAGTAAAACTATTACCTATCCAAAATTATTATAATGAATAAATAACTTTAGTAAACGAATCAGAAAAAAATTATAATTATTCTATAACTTTAAAAGTATAGTAAATATAATACACAACTTGTTTAACATATATAATCAAAACATAGCAAAATAATTGCAACATAAAATGTGTTAGGGTAGAGGGTATCGTTTCGGTGAGTGTGATCGGGGGGGGGGGGGGGGGAGGGGGGGTGGGAGGGAAGGGGTGCCGGTGGTGGATCGGTGAGCGGTGAGGCTTTTCATCGGTGAGTATACACCGATGCAGGAAGAGGAGGGAAGGAGGAGAGATGGGGGGTTTAATGGTGGGTCTCAATCCCTTTCAACCAATTCTATTTGTTTTTAAATTCTTTACCACTCTCTATGTGTTTGAACCATTGCTAGTGATTGAGTACAAAATGGAGAGTGGAATGGTCACTTGACATGGCATGATATTATTGGATAGAAAATAACTTAAACACCTCCACCCTTATGACATATATTGATCCAAAGAATGGTACAATAATATAACATTGTAAAAGTAATATGACTAAAACAGGTGAAATTTTTTTATTAGTTATTTATTTCTTATATATTATGGTTTGTTTAGTTAACTTTTATATATCAACATTATTGTTTTTATTAATTTCGTATATAATGTGTTATATTTGAAATTTCATAATAAACTAAATTTGAATATTAGTATTTGTAAAGCTTTAAATGGTTTTCCTTTAAGGAAAAGTGAATAATTATTATATACCAGTTCCAGCTTTAAATGGTTTTCCTTTAAAGAAATGTGAATAATTATTATTTACTCGGAGGTTTATAACTGACCTCATTGTCGGAGTATCAATGCGTGCCAGGACGCTACTTGCCGGAAAGCTCCTGGTGGGTTGTTGCCGCCGTCTACCACCACCTCCCTGTTTCTGTTTCGTCGGTGTGGATCTAACCGTCGTAACGAAGGACACCACTACCGCAACCTTAACACCGCCGCAAGAAGAACATCGTTGAGATCTGAGTGGCTACAAAAATTCTCTAACAGGCCGCAGATGGTTCCGATGTGTAACAGCAATAGTTAAATCAAGATGCTCTGCGAATGGTGGTAGTATTGCCGGTCTTGTAGACGGCGGTGGTTGGAAAAAGAATAACAAAACAGAGTTTAAAAAGCAATAATAATAATGCTGGAAAATAAGGAAATGGTAGTTTTGTAATTAAGTTGAAAAATGAGGCTAGTATACACACTGTAGGTAAGAAGCTACTGAAATTGTATATATAGTATAATAATTTATAATTAGCTTTTGCAAATTAAATTAACAATTCAAAATAATTATCCATAGTGAAAATGTAACAAATAAACTAGTAACTTTCTCTTTCGTTGTCAAGATCAATTTTACACAAACGGAAAAGCAACTATTAGTGTCCTTATGAACAAGAGTTAATTACACGGATGGACCATGTGGTTTATAGCTAGTTTCGTCTTTAGGTACTAACTTTTTTTAACATGTTCAGGTTTCATGATTTCAATTTTGTCACTAACACCAAACTTAGTTAAATTTTATGTTAAATTTTAGTAAAATGACTAAAATACTCTTCCATTTTAAAAGAACCATTTATGTAATTAGTCTACTTTTAAATCCAAGGACCATTTGTCTCATTACTTTATTTAAAAAGACCACAAAATATTCTCAATTCGCCAATCTCCCTCAACGCCAACAAAGAGTTTGGGTTTAGGTTAATAATATAAGGATGAGGGTATTGATACATCCCTACTTTTTAAGTGCACACCCCCTAGAGGCAGCGTATAGGGCTATGAGGGGAGTATATGGTGTGAAATCATTAAATGTGTCAGCAAAATGTGAATCTATACGCCTCTCATTGCCCTATGAGCGGCGTATAAGAGGGTGGTAGTTGAAGCATTAAACCCTATACGCCTCTCATTGCCCTATGAGCGGCGCACAGGTACGATGTTCGAGGAATTTAAGGTATAAATACTAACATGCAATGAGTTTAGACTGAAAAGTCAGGTGACCCGTATACGCGCTCATTGACATATACGCGACTTATCGTCCGAGAAAATGTTATTAATCCAAGCATACAGGAATTATTTCATTCAAATGTTGAGAACTCACAAAATACTGATGAAAATGATGAAAATTCACAAATAAAAACATCGTGTGAAACCGTGAAGCATAAAGATGTCATCTTGGGACATTGGTTATATTTTTGGCGAAGATTCAACTAGTCATACGTCTCCGAAAGAGTTTGGTTATCCGGCGTTGATCGAGGTGAGGAAGAGGTTGTGTCTGTGCCTCGTTGTGATGACGGGGGTGTGCGTCCCGGGTTGCCTGATTTGAACCAGGTGTTCGTAGATGAGGTAGAACCATCTTACATGGCCCAAAGTTATCCGCAACACGAATACGGGACTTACCATTCATTTATGGAAAACCAACACAAGTTAGAGTACGAGGAAGGTGCTAAGGACTTTGAGGAAAATGATAACGAAGTCGAGAAAGGTGTAATGCACTTTGAGAAATGTGATCATGATGATGAGGAAGATGTTGATGACGAAAAAGGTGCTAATGAGGAAGGTGTTGACGACGACGAAGGTGCTAATGACGAAAAAACAACAAAAAAGGTATTACATAACCGTCAATTACGTGTTATTCGTAATATATAATGTTTATATAATTTTAGTGTGAAAAAAATGATTTTGTATACTTGTTATTCGTTATATATAATGTTTATTAGGTATGAAAAAACTAGAAAGTGTATGGCCCGACCCGACCCTAACCTGAACCCGACCCGAAATTTCATACAAACCCTAAAATTGTGTCATACATATTAAGCCGACCCGACCCGACCCTAACCCGAAGTCTTATTTTGACACCCTCTATACGACTGGTAGGCATCTCCTACCACATGGTGTCACAAGGGTACCTATACGCATCGTATAGGTCTATATGATGTGTATAGTGTACGAGGTATACGAGGTCTATAGTGACAAATTAGATGGATGTTATTGTGTACGCCAGCCCTATAAAACTTGAATAAAGCTATATGGGTCGTATAGAGGGTTAGTTGCATGATTGCTTTGCCACGCTTTCTACTTTATAAACGAAGGATCATAACATCTCAAAAATCTTTCAATTCAAACACATTCAACATTCAAACAATCTAACAATTCAAACCGCATTCATCTTCAGTAATTTCAACACAAGCACGTTAGCGATGTCTTGGTGGAACAACAACTATTTTTTTCGAAGAATCATCTAACTAGTCATTTATTCACTTGTTTTGTTGTTTTGTTTTTGAAATACTTACCGTGTCATTGTTTTAGGGGGGTCTGGCTCCCCTGATTCTTACGAGATAAAGGTGAATGGTGATCATGAGGACGAGGTCATGACCGACATCCATTCATATCCCAAGGAACCGTTATCGCCATGCCTGAACGAGGTAAGCATTTATTTACGTATTTATATTATGGGTTAGATTTACCATCACCTTTTAACCATTAACTTGTTTTAGTCATGTCCCTAACGGTGGATACAAAAATGACATTCTGGGATACAAATACGCGGGTGAAGCTTCACACGCACATCAAAACTATCCCCACAACGAATACGGCGATGAACCTTATTAGGTCCAGTAGAACTATCCAGACGATGTATGCGCGGGCGAACCCGGTTATGTCGAACAAATCAAGCAAGACTATAGGAGTTAATGGAACAACCCCCTTACCGGCCACAAGTTTCATATGAAACTAACCAGGTAAGACTCATGGGCCAAAAAAGAGTATTGATAATGGTTACGTCATTGTTACTGACGGTTGAAGAAACATGGAGATAAGGACGAGAGGGTATGGCTTCATTGCATCCGTAGTTGCGAGCACAAGAGTACAACCACGTTGAGGAAAACTAGCAGCAAAAAAACGGATGCCCTTTTTGTTGATAGGGTTTTGTGACAGAACGTGTCACGCTTGGAGGTTAGAGGTGAGGAACCCAGAATATAACCACAGCCTTGCTCCTCATCTAGAGGGTCACACTTATTACAGGAGACTTTCTCAGAATGAGTACGTATTGGTGGAATAGTTGTCGGCGCAAGATATGGAGCTACGTACAATATGGAAAACCATAATCACACAGCACCGCGAGAGCAAGTGTGTTCCAAAAGATATACACAACGGTCTTCGAAAGATTAATGATGGAAGGATCGATACACAAACGTCTCCCATGAATAAATTAGATCAGCTGCTTGTTGATAAACACTTCATTTATTGCCCTCGGCATGATCCATCCAAAAACACCGTTGAGAATATTTTATTTATTCATATGTTTTTGTACAACATGTTTCGTGCATTCCCACTGTAGGTCCCGAAATCCGAGGATCGATAACGAAAACCAAACCCTTGTTTATAACAAACAATGTCACGGGTGCGGAATCCCCGTAACGATGCCAAACCAAACACAGTTAATAACACACGTGGTATAACCAATGAAACGTAATCTATTGATTAAATGGGATGAGAACCAAGAACAACTGATACACACACAGTTTGACAGTATAACTTTCAGGGTATGCTCTCATCTAGTTTCAGAATGAAACTAGAAAGTGTTTATATAGCAGCCTGGGCCTTAACTACGACGAAACCATATGTGGGCTCGACGAAACGACATTGGGCCAGACATTGGGCTTGGACTAAGCCCAGTAGACGAAGAAACCTGGGGGTTTCATCATTGTTCACGACGAAACCTTCAGTTATGGACATAGGAGAGTTTCGTCATGATGTTTGCGACGAAACCTGCAGGTTTCGTCGCAGGCTGCAAATTGTGAACTGTTTGCTGCAAACAGACAGTTGCAGCAAACATTATACAAACACAAACATAATGACAGTTTTACCCTTATATGCAACATGCATTGTTCGTATATCATTACATATCAAAACAAGACAAATGTGTCGGACACAAGTGGATAGGAGGATATCCGACTTGGTCGATGGCGAATACAGACTCGATAAACGTTAAAAGACCGTACATTACAACGATAAATACAAGACTAGTTACAGACACAAAAAGGTGCACCAACAAACTCCCCCTTGTCTGTTACTCGTCTTCGATCTTCTAATCTTCAATCTTTAGTGCTGTTCGGACCATGAACTGCCAGCGTGTATTCCTCGGTAATAGCAGAAACAAGCGACGCGCTGGAATCGCAAAGCTTGATGTGCGTCCTTGTCTTCATAGAAAATGTCGTGTCGATATAATTTGTTGATGTCAGCCTCGGACATGTTAACGATCCACATCGGATCCAACATCCGGAAATTTTCACGATCACCTCTAAACACGATCACCGCTTCATGAGTGTTTGAGTCGTAGCACCATAATGCCATTTCATTTAGAAAGTTCTGCTGCATCGGGATTAATGGGATTTTATCTACGACTTTCGCGGGCTAATACACAAGCTTGTAGCGCCCCGTGTTCGTTGCTGGATCAAGAGTAAACTTGATTTGCTGATAAATAGGGAACTGAGGCTTGTACGACTCGTCTTTCCATCCAGTCTTTTTGTTCATCTTTATCAGCCGCTCGAATAAAGTTGCGCCTTCAAAGTTTGAGCGATTAATGAGTTCAATCTTCGTCAGTGCTGCAACATCGTAAAAAGGCAAAGATAGTATGCTCAGCAACGACCGAAAGTATTGAATACCGAATTCCTTTTTTTATGGCTATACAATGTATATCCTTAACGAACATCCAGCAAAGGATTCTTCCACTCGGCTTCGCTTTCTCAAACTGTAAGTAATCAACTTGTGCGACATCTGGCACAGGCTTGGAAACTTTTGATAAGAACTGATTTCGCCATTCGGAGAACGCATCTGTGGCATTTTCAGAAGTATCACGGTTCTTTAAATGCTCATCTATGACGTCCACATTCTCTTGTAACCATTCTTCATCGAAAGGAGCGAATTCAGTCTCGTCTTTACGCACATACGAGGACTTCTTCTCATTTCCCTCAAAAACAATCTCTTCAATGTTTTCAACATCAGTAGTCTCAGGCTCACTTAGTATCTTATCAATCTCAGCATCATCAATCTCTTTCATTGCGTTTAGAGAAAGTAATTGCTCATGTGAAAGATCCTGAATAATTTCTCCTTCTTCAAGTAATTCCCCAGTGATTGGATGAATAACCTGCAATGCAAGATCAACATTGCTTGGAACAGAAGATGTACCTTCAATCTGTTGAACTGTTCCAGAGGAGGTTCCTTGAGAAGATTCGATCACTGGCGGCTGAGCAACAATGATTTCAGAGGATGTAGTGGCTGGTGACTGCTGTGATGTAGCAGAAGGGTCAGGATTCCCTTGATCTTCAGGATCATCATCCTTTTTCTTCATAACCTCTTGTTGCTTACATCGATCATCCCACAGAGTAGCAACGCGCTTTCGAAGGAACTTATAGCCTGTATTGATCCTTTTGACACCGTCAGCTATAGTTGTGTTACGAGAGTCGTACCACTCTTTCATGAAATCACATCTTCCTTTCAGATCCTCAGCCAACTTTCGAAGTATAGATTTGTTTTGCTCTCTAGTTTCTTCTGCAGCTTTCAAGCTAGCGTTCTCTGCTTTCAGTTGATCGATCTCAGCTTGTTGACGTCCTATAACAGTTTGCTACTGTTCAACAGTGGACTTCAACTTATTTATTTCCACCACTTGACCGAGTTGATCATTCTTCGTGATCCTGATGAAATCAGTTTGTCTTTGAATACGATCTACAGCCGCTTCAAGTTGAGAGAATAAGAAGTTGTTCTTTTCATCTTGTGACATTTCTGAGAATATCCTTTGACATTCAGAACTGGGCTGAGAGGTAGTCGCTCTAATTGCAGAAGCCATTGATCTTTGTGGAGTTGCTTGAGGAATTACTGTTGAAGTTTCAGGAGCTGAAGATACTACAGGCGTTTCTTGAATAGGCTCTTGAGGAACGGATTGCCGAGAAGAGGTACTCAAGTATCTTCTTGATTTCTTCTTTTGTGGTTCAGCAGCTATCTCAGCTTTCCTTTTCTTTAAACGTTCTGCTTCAGTATCCTCTGGAACGTATTCAGGATCATCTTCCTGTCTGATTTTCCTGTATCTTTTAACACCACGTTCATCGAGATACATTTCGTATCCAGGCTCAATTAGATGATCATACGAATCAGAATCAGACTCGACATCGCCACCTGCTGATGTACCACCAGCTGCACCAGAACGAGATGCACCAACGGCACCTGTATCACGACCATTATCACCTTCGTTATCACTATCACTCTCAGAAGAATCAGAATCCACTGGATCAGGACCAAACTTTTCAATCCTTTATCTATTCAACTTCGGCTCTTCATCATCTGATTGGCTGTCATTGTGAAGCCATTTATCATCTTCAGGAGCAACGTAATCTGGATTTCCAAGAGCACCGATCAACTTCCTCGGAGGATCGCTTTCTTTGTATCTTTTGGATGCAAGGCTCTTGATTATCTTTAATGAATTCAGGATCATCGGCTCTATTTTCAAGATGTCGTTGTCAGCTTTAGGAAGGCCCAGATGTTGAACATTCATGATCATTTGAAGAAACCGCGGATACATCCAGAACTTGTTCCCGGTTATTCTACTTCCAGTCCTCGTCATATTTTCCATCATATTGGCAAAGATGTACTTTGAGATGCTAAACGGTTTGTTTAGCACTAACGCCACCATAAAACCAACTAGATCATTGCCTGCCATATCGTATCCGGCACGTCTATTGCTAAGACACTGAATGAGAACGTGTAATAGAAACTTGTAGCGCAACGGCAGATCACCCTTGTTGATTTGATTGCTGAAAATATCGCCTGTACACTTCATTCGTAATAGACATCCACGTGTACACATGACAGGTACAGAATAAGGAGCATCCGGATGATCTTGTAGCTGTATGACATCGTTCAAGATATCCGGAGAGACTATAACATCCACATCATTCACACGACCCTGAATAACTTCCTTTCCATCCACTTGCACAACACTTGCGGAATCCCAGAAGGCTTTGATAAGAGATTTGTAGACAGGCGTTGAGAAAGTAACAGCATGATTGATCCGCGACTCCCTGATCCATTTAGTGATATCTTTCAGTTCAGCGATCTTTTCCTCGGGATCCAGAAAAGCAATTTGATTATGACGCTTTTCAGACATTGTCTCCTCTTCCGACTTGTTTTCCTTCTTAGTCGGTTTCTTACGTTTTCCTTCTTTCGGTGCCATCTGAAACTGAAAGTGTCCACAATAAGCAACAATGGTATCACATATGCATTTAGACATGTATGGATACAAGTTCATGTATCCAATTGACAGTTAACATATACAAACACATCTTCTGTGAACAAACAGCAAACAGAGAATTTTGCTAAGGCATGGACGACGAAACTCTGTTATCTTCGATGAAACTCCCTGATGTACGACGAAACTCCCTTGGTCAACTAAAGTCAGAGTTTACCGTTGACCAGCAGAGTTTCGTCGACAGTACTTCGACGAAACGGATCCATTTAAAGGGGGGTTACGTCGTAAAGGAGTTACGTCGTAAAGGGGGGTTACGCCGATTTGGGGGTTTTTGAACAGTTAGGGTTTCAAAAATTGGGGGTTTCGCCGTATGGGGTTTAAACAATGATCAGATCACAATCAAACCAACATTTATGATACTTTGTTTATACCCAAACCCACCGAAAACAACCCAGTGTACAAATCGACATCATTTTGACCAAAACCCTCACATAAACTTGTTTAAACATTCAATAAATCACATCCCCTGTTTTGAGTTTCAAAACCCAAACCCAAAACAAAACATATATCAACATATATATCCTAAATCTATGTGATTTATCAAGTACACAATCAAAGATGGAGGATGCATATGCAAGAATCAAACAAAGAGGGGTGTCCGAGGGTTTGTCGCACAAACTGATAAACACACAGGATTCCTAAGGGATCGAAACATGTAGTACAACATTTTGTATACCTTGATTTACAGAAAAACTTTGATAAAACAAAGGGTTTTGAGAGATGGTTAATGGGTATGGCGGTTGAGTGTTTGGAGAAGATGAACAGGTTGATGTTTGAAAAAGTGATCAAATAATTTACCTGGGACCCCTTTTAAACACCGCCTTACCTCGGCGAAACTTTCACTTCGACGAAACTCTAAGTGGGCTCGACAAAACTCCCTTGATGGGCTTGGACAGGGCCTGAACATTTAGCCCATGACGAAAACATAACTGGGCCAGGGGGTTTTGTCGTTACCTCGACGAAATGTGGGGATTTCGTCGAACACCAAATCAGATTTGACCAAAGTTGACAAAGTTGAAACTTTTGACTTTGACCATGGGGGTTTCGTCGACATAAAAGGGATTTCGTCGACACTTGGGGTTTCGTCGACATAATTTTTCACAAATTCACTAAGTGTTGAAAATTTTTGCACAGTGCACAAATTTTGTTTAATTGAATACATTTCAATTTTGATTGAGTTTTCAAATGCAAGGACGTGTTATGAAGTAGGTTTCTGGCTTCAGGCAGAAAACTTTGAGATACCAACCATCGGCTAATCAAAACAAGTTTTGCAACTTACACTACAACACAAATTAAAAAGCGGTAAACTAACGAAAGACAATAACATAAAGAAATTTGTACAGAGAATAATCTTTTTGCGAATTTCAAGGTAAGAGAATCATTACCAGCTTACGGTCTTTGTCAAAATGGTTTTTGATTTCTGTTTAAAGCTTTAGATAAGTATTCTACCACAATTATCGGTATTGTTGTCCACCTAAGCTCAACTTATTAGATGTAATCATAATTAGGAGATATGATTTACGGTAAGAGTTATACTTACTTTTCGGTGTTCATCCACTCACAACACATTCCCGTATCAAGGTATGCACGAGAGTTCATCTTACCGGTGAGTATACTGCTTATCATCCGTTTAATCGTATAAAAGATGTGAGAAACTCACTTATTTTGGTTGAAAACAAGCCCTATGTGATAGAATCACTTATTGATGAGGAACTTGATTTTCAGATGCATGAGGAGCACAAGAGCAAGTCCGTGAACAGGTCAGTACTTTCGTACAGCAAAGAGATGAACTTGACTCCCGGATAAATGTGATATATTATCACTTGTTTGTTTGGACATGTGATTGTTAATCATTTATTGAGGTCGAATGCAATATGTACACATATGTATAGTATCATGGAAGATCTTAGACTTCGTCTCCGTTATTTTTACGGTTTGATACAACCATGATACCCAGATGATAAGGCA
The DNA here is from genome assembly GCA_030545235.1 of Helianthus tuberosus. Lineage (NCBI taxonomy): Eukaryota > Viridiplantae > Streptophyta > Magnoliopsida > Asterales > Asteraceae > Helianthus > Helianthus tuberosus. The sequence goes on from CM060360.1 coordinate 52,950,925, forward strand.
GCATAAAGACCGAATACCTCAGAACCTCGGCAATCTCTGAAACGAAATTTCGGTACCAAGACCATATGCTAATGAATGGTTCCCACCTGACTTGAAGTCGGTTAGGTTTATATCATCCTGCACATTTTAGTCTGATTGTGAGCCTACCGATACATCGTTAGTAAAGCTACTTATCATTTTTCAAATTTTCTTTTGACCATATTGACATACCACACCAGTGTATATCATCACTTTCCCTTCTTTTCTCCAAGAAACTCATTTTTGGTTTTCTATTGTTTTTGAATTTTTGATTTTTCAAACTTAAAGACAGAAAGTAAACGACATATTTTTGGATTGTTGAGTTTTTCACATGTTTTTGTATTTTCTGAAATTTCTCCCCCTAAAATGCGAAAAGATAAGTAAACTGAAAATCTTTTTGGATTTTTGACGCTTAAGAAAATATTTACAAAAACGATCAGCCGACAGAAGTTTACTCTTGTTTCACCTTAATACCATTGACCAACAAAAGATAGTCAAAACGAGATTTGTCAAAAGCTTTTGTAAACAAGTCAGCACGTTGTTCATCAGTGTGGATTTTAACAACATCGATTAATCTTTTGTCAAAACAATCACGTATGAAGTGATATTTAATTTCGATGTGCTTGGTCTTGGAGTGTTGGACAGGATTTCTAGTGATGGATAAAGCAGCATTATTATCAACAAAAATAGAGGTAGATAGGAATTCAAAACCGTAGTCGCGCATTTGTTGCTGAATCCACAGAACTTGAGAGCAACAACTTGAGGCAGCAATGTATTCAGCTTAACAAGTTGATGTAGCGACACAAGTTTGCTTCTTGCACTGCCACGTGACTAAGCGACTTCCCAAGAATTGACATCCAGCCGTTGTGGATTTACCATCTATTTTGCATCCGCCGAAATATGAATCACTAAAAGCAACCAAGTCAAAACTATCATCCTTAGGGTACCAGAGACCGGTGTCCGGGCAATCCTTCAGATAGCGAAAAATCCTTTTAACAGCTCCAAGATGAGATGCTTTTGGGTTAGCTTGATATCTTGCAAGCAGGCACGTTGGATACATGATATCAGGCCTTGATGCTGTGACATACATGAGAGATCCGATCATAGCGCGATAATAAGAAGAGTTGACACTTTCACCCTTCAAGTCCGGAGTAATCCCGTGATTAGTCGGAAGTGGGGTACCAATGGGCGTTGCTTTAGACATCTGGAATCGGCTCAAGATGTCACCAACATATTTAGTCTGATGGATGAATATCCCAGACTCAGTTTGTTGAACTTGTAGGCCCAAAAAGAAATTCATCTCTCCCATTGCTTCAGACATCTGGAATCGGCTCAAGATGTCACCAACATATTTAGTCTGATGGATGAATATCCCAGACTCAGTTTGTTGAACTTGTAGGCCCAAAAAGAAATTCATCTATCCCATTGAGCTCATTTCGAACTTCTCCTGCATAACACGTTCAAATTGCCTGCACAAAGTATCGTTAGTAGAACCCAAAATGATATCATCAACGTATACCTGTACCAACAAAAGATCTCCATCCTGATCCTTGATGAAAAGAGTACAGTCGATAAGACCCCGGCGAAAACCGTTCTCCAGCAGATAAGTAGATAAGGTTGCATACCAAGCCCTCGGTGCTTGATATAACCCGTAGAGAGCTTTGTTCAGCAACCAAACCCGATCGGGATGGATAGGATCTTCGAAACCTGGAGGTTGTTCGACATACACCTCTTCTTCAACAATACCATGCAAGAATGCGCTTTTGACGTCCATCTGATAGACTTTGAATCCTTTAAAAGAAGCATAAGCTAGAAAGATCCGAATAGCCTCCAGACGAGCAACTGGTGCATAAACCTCGTTGTAATCAATGCCTTCAATTTGACGAAAGCCCTGAACAACCAATCTTGCCCTGTTGCGAATGACCACTCCACGATCATCCTTTTTGCACTTGTAAACCCAACGAGTGCCAATTTTCTTGTAGTTGTCGGGTTTTTCAACAAGTCTCCAGACACCCAGTTTCTGGAACTGTTGTAGTTCCTCTTGCATTGCTTCAACCCAAGAATTATCCTTTAAGGCTTCTTTCCAAGATTTTGGTTCTTCTTGTGAAACGTAACACGCGAAGGACCAATCATTTTGAAGACCAGATTCTCTAATGGATGAATACAAACCAGCACTCTGGTTGTTTCTCAGCTGATTACGCGTCTGCACCCCGCGTTGGACATCTCCAATAATATTCTGCTGCGGATGGGTATCATGAATTCTCATTTCTGTATTTTTAGGAACACGAGCATTAACACCCAAATTATTAATATTAAGATCAACAACCAACTCCACACCTGGAATATGCGTAGAAGAGGATGCATTCCCTTCAGCAATATCAACATTCTGCTCATGAGGAGTTTCTAAAGAAGAACCTTGAACAGGAGCAACTGGAGCTGAAGTGCATTCAGTCACATCAAGATATTCATCGTCTTCCGATGACTCGTTGTACTCAGTAGCATCTTCAAATACCTCATGTTGAACTGTGTTGTTAACCGAATTAGAACCTTGAGAGTTAACAATAACAGGTCTAACCAATGGCGAGCCAGCAGCGTTGTCACTATCAAATAACATTCTAGCGGCTGCAGAATCTTCGTCAAAGGTTGGCATATTAAAGGAGTCGAATAGCCCATCGTAGTCGAACATCCAAGGATCACCCGGAGCTCTAACAGAACTTGTATACCTTTGAACCCTTACTTCACTCCATAGCTCAATCTTTTTGGTAGTCAGATTCCATACGCGAAAATTCGGAGTAGCATATCCAAGGAAGAAACCCTCGATAGCTTTCGCGCCAAACTTTCCATCCGGCTCAATCATAGTGCATGGACCACCAAAAGGTTCTAGAAAGGAAAGATCCAGTTTCCTTTTCTACAGAAGTTTGAAACAAGTTTTGCCATGTCTCTTAGCTGTAAGAACTCGGTTTAATGTGTAGCAAGCAGTTGACATAGCCTCCCCCCAGAACTGAACAGGAAGCTCCGACTCTACCAACATTGTTCTTGCAGTTTCAATTATCGTCCGATTCTTCCTCTCCGCGACACCGTTTTGTTGTGGAGTGTATCGAGAACTGTATTAATGAAGAATGCCCTTAGAAGTACAGAACTCATCCATCACACGGTTCTTGAACTCAGTTCCATTGTCGCTTTTGATCCTCTTAACTTTTAACGTGTAGAGATTTTCCAACATTGTAAGAAGATCCTTGAGGATTCCAGGAGTATCACTCTTGTGTGCCATAAACGCTACCCAAGAAAATCTAGAATAATCATCAGTAACCACTAAACAATAAGCATCCCCGAATGTTGTCTTGTGTCTCATAGGTCCAAAGAGGTCCATATGAAGACGTTCGAGATGCATGCTAACAGTGTTGATTTTCTTCAGAGGGTGAGACTTCATCGATTGTTTCCCTTTCTGGCACGAAACACAGATATCTTGTAGATGAAAACTTCTCACAGGCACACCATTCACAAGATTTTTTTTCACCAAATGGTTCATTTTTCTTAAGTGAATGTGCCCCATTCTTCTGTGCCAAGATATAGACTCCTTCTCTGTAGCTTTCGAGACAAAACATGTGACTTGTGCAGAAGTCATAATCGCTTGGCTCATATCAAGAATATAAAGATCATTAACTCTTGGAGCCGATAAGAGAATCCATTCTTCTGGAATTTTGAAACCAGGTTTCAGCACATAACAACCGGAATCATCAAAGTGCACGGTGAACTTCTTATCACAGATTTGCGAAACACTGAGAAGATTGTGATCAATTTGACGAACATAATTGTCAAACCCCGACCGCGTAAAACAACAAATCGCGGCGGAATCGTCGGGGAGTGTTGTAACAGAATCATTGTTTCAAAACACACGGAAATTTGAAGTTTCGTTTTATTAAACATTAAATATTTACATCGTCTTGAAATCTATATAAACAATTTAAACATAGTCTATCATTGTTGTTAAGTCACTAAGGCCTCGTCCAGACCTATGTGAGCATGCATCCTAGCAATCAACATCATTCAACAACACCTGAAACATATGTGAAAACAAAGTCAGCAAAGAAATGCTGGCGAGTACATAGGTTTTTGAGAGTGTCGGATTCATGGCTAGTTTACATGTTGCAATAATTAATTAAAAACCTTGTTTTGAAAAGTATTGTATTGCGACATAATTAACCAACTCAAATCAAGTTGGTTATAATTTATAAAATCTCGTAGCCATGATTCTTAACCCAAAACATTTATTTAATAAAATTCTCGTTAATAATTCTCATTAATAAAACTTGTTAATAAATCTTGTTAATAAAACTCGTTAATAAATCTCGTTAATAAAACTCGTTAATAAATCTCGTTAATAAAACTCGTTAATAAATCTCGATAATAAAACTCGTTAATAAATCTCGTTAATAAAACTCGTTAATAAATCTCGTTAATAAAACTCGTATGGTTTATATCATTTCGAAAACATCGTTTGTGTGACATCGTTTCAAATCGTTTACCCAAGTGAACTAAATAACGCCACGGTATGTAATACGATGAAAACACATATATATAGGAAGTACCAGCGGCGTATTCACCATGCTTTCATCACATTACACCCGTCCCGTTATCTAAACACTAACCAAAAACCAATCGTTTACCCAAATCGTTTAATTCGTTAAAAATCGCTTTAGTCGTTTAAATCATTCTCGTTTTAAATCGTGAAACTACTTTTGATTGTCTCGCTAATAACATCCAAACCTTCGTGACTCGACAATCTCGACTATCGCTTCTCGCATTAATAAACCACCAAAGGGTAAATTAACAATCACAGATTCAGTCGTTACCCACCTAACCCACACATAACCATGGGCGCAGTCAGATAACGGGATTTGTCAGATCCTATGGTACCATAACCTAATACTGGTCGGTTCGGCCAAAACTAATGGATATTATTCGTTATGTAAATACAACCAACAAGTTTGTTTACTATATCGAAATCGTTATTAAATTAATATAAACCATTTTAATCGTTTTTGAAATCATTGTTATAATATCGAAAATCATTTTGAAAACCATCGTTAAAACCATGAAAACATTTAACACATATGAATCACCCCAAAACAATTGAAAACAATAAAATAGGGGAACTATGTACTCACCTGAGAATGCTTAGAGGTCTTGAACAACAACCAAGCAAAGCTAGAGGGAGCACGGAATCAATCGGCAACCTAATAACTATATAAATAACCCGGACCTAAGTCGGAAGATCAGATAGGATGAGGTTTTGTAAACCAAATGAGTATTGGAACTCATATGACATGGTTTAACAAAGTCTACATCCTAAATCGAAACCTAACCTAAGTGCTTTCGACCCATTGTGACCCATTAAGGTAGCTTAAGCTACTTTAACGTGTCGTTCGCGCAAAAGCGCGTTCGAGACATCTAACTACTCCTATGACAAATATTATATGCCTAAACATGATTAGATATGTTGCATAATCAATTAAGTGACAAAAGTTTGTGTTACATATGCTTAATTACCAATTATGCATGAAAAGGGCATATTGGTCATTTACCTAAGGCATATAAACTATTTATCATACAACTAATTAAACCTAAGTGACCATAAGGTATAACCTCGGAAGGTTATTCCCTATGCAACTATGATCACTAAACATGTTTGGTCGGATCCTAATGATCGAACAAACGGGCCGTGTTCGAAAGTCTAAGCGGGTGTTTAGTCCGCTTGACTTACGACTCTACACAAGCACTAATCTAAAAAGTGACGAGTTAAACATGTTAAAACATGTTTAACGAATTTAGAAAATAGTTTTGGTATCAAAACAAACGGTTTTGATACCTATAAGTAGTTTGGTTACAAAATACGCAAGAATGTGCATTTTGGCCGAAACTACGACTCGTCACTACACCTAGATAACGTGGTAATCAGTAGGTATAGTCACTAGGGACTATAACCATCTTGATTACGCTCACATTATGAAGTTCAAACGAACTTCGCATTGACCATAAACTGGTCAATGCAGAAAGTCAAACGCAGTTTGACTTTCAGACTCGAAAAGCGATAAAAGAACGAAAGAATACTTACAAAAGGTCCCCGCAAGCTTTGATCCGATTTACTCTCAGGTATGAAGCATAAACTTCAACTTAGAGAGCCAAAATCAGATCAATGTGGGTTTTGCAAGTGAAAGGGGATAGCTATATATAGGAAAACTAGAACCGTTAGGATCGTTCATCGTAAAACGAGCTTCGATCTCATCCGTACACATGTGCCCATGGTTTTGTGAAACCATGGGAGCCCATAGTTTCATTAAAACCATGTGCAAATGAGGGGAACGGCTGGAACAAGCTGGTATTTAGATTTTTCATTTTGGTCCCTTCCTAAGATAACTATGGCAGAATGACAATTTTGGTCCCTGGACTTCAGAATCTTGCATTTCGGCTCATTTTTGACACGTTTAAGCCCCGTTAACCTCATTTCAAGGCTCTAAAATGAAGTTAAAGTATAGGGAACTCAAAACATGCCCAAAAATATCTCGGATGTCAGTTCGTTTGGTCGTACGGTTGCGTTGTTCGGTTAATTACGACGGAAGTCGTAACGAACGCAAAAACGATCCAAATTTCGCGACGAATGGAATTTTATCAAGCCAATCACAAAAATAAAATATTTTAATGATTACATAAAGTTTTGGATGTCCGAATGTATTCAAAACGTAAGATATGCGCGAAAATGCAAACTTATGCACTTTTGACGCTTTTAGTCCCTGAATGACCAAAAAGTTTATTTTAGCACACCGAACCCCTCAAAGCCTATTTCTAAGCTATGTAAAGGATATTTAGGGTATGCTTAACTTATGGTCATGTTCCGGAATGTTCGTTATAGTACAAATCGGCATACTTTCGCAGTTTGTCGAAATTAGTCCCTGTAAGCGAATAAACTTGATTTCGCCACACCAAACCCTCCAAAACTTATTTCTAAGTTATGTAAAGGTTATTTAAGGTATGTTAAGCCTATGTCACTGTCCCGGAGTGTTTTTTGCATTAAACCAGTTATATTTATGCATCAGTGCGCGTATAACCTTCCAAAAAGCGATTTAGAGCCCGAAATCGAACAAGAGTTGATATGTGCAAATGATACACATATTTATACAAATCCCAAGTATGAAACGCAAAATTTCATTGATTTGGTATTTTTTTCGATGGCCGTGGAGGCACAGATGTCACAGTCTCCCCTACTTCAGGAAATTTCGTCCCGAAATTTAATTAGAGGAAACTTGTGAGAGCTCGAAACATGAAGTCGAAAAGATAAAACAACACTGGTTAGAGTTCTGAACTTTTAGTAACTTTAAATAACATTATGCTTGCAATGTAAGAGGGACACTTATATACAAGTATTTGAAGCGCCATTGGTGCGTCCACCGTACCTACATTACATTGTTCACGTTTCGTTATTGTTGTCACTATTGGTTCTTACACATGATAAATCTTACTGTGGTTTCCGTGCACTGAATTTTTATAATTATGTACGCATCCATAATTACGTAATTCCTTGCATACTCCACACAGTGCATTTGATAATGTGTAGGGGAAAACCAAATGAATGAACCTGTGATGAGTGTGACTGAACCACCATAGGGTCCTTTCAGCTGTATCATCACATGCCATTCTTAACCAGATTCTGAATCAATCTTTAACTAGACCACTCAAGGGTCTCTTTTCGAATCATGGAATGGTACTATATAACCCAAGGGTCTTAACTACCACGTAGAAGCCCATTAAGGATTTAAGGTAGTACCTTTTTAATATCCTACTATGAATCCCTCATATGAAGATATGGAAGATTCTATAAGGATTTGGATAACGAAAATCGGATCACACCAAAAACATAAAGGAGAACACATAAACACATAATCACATAATCGTTTAACTTGACCTTTAATTTGTTATCTTTGGACACGGTTATTTAAAGCATACCAGGAATCCAATCCGTGGATTTCATTTGGCACTTTAAATATTTTCAAGAATCTAACTATGAAGATAGAAAGATCTTAATAGGAATTCGGTTTGTCCTTATTGAGTTGTAATGTACATATTAAGGTGTACAATGAATCCAATCAGGGCTCCAATTTAGGCGATAATCATCCACAAGGATTCATAAAATAGAGCAACCCACGCCCTTTTGTTTTGAGTTTAAGCTCGAGTTGAAGTGGTAACTCATATTTCAATAAGCCTTTGTTTACACAAGATCGTTGTGCTTGAAGGACATGAGATTGAATATCAGATAGAGTTTGAACAGAATGAAGCTTGACTCGCTCCTTTCGACCAATCGCATCGGCTACGACATTCGCCTTACCAGGAAGGTAGCGAATCTCGAAATCGTAATCGTTCAAGAGCTCAACCCATTGTCGCTGCCTCATGTTCAGCTCCTTCTGATTAAGAATGTGCTAGAGACTTTTGTGGTCTTGTGAAAACCACACACTTCATTCCATAGAGGTAGTGTCTCCAGATTTTGAGAGCAAATACCACAGCACCTAACTCAAGATCATGAGTTGTGTAGTTCTTCTCATGAACTTTCAACTATCTTGATGCATATGCTATGATTTTACCTCATTGCATAAGAACACAACTAAGGCCCAGATTCGACGCGTCACAAAAGACAACGAAATCATCGTTTCCATTGGGAAAGGACAAAACAGGAGCATCACATAGCTTCCGTTTCAGCGTTTGGAACGCTTCTTCTTGCTTAGGTCCCCACTCACAAGGCTTATTCTTCCGAGCCAAAGCAGTGAGGGGAACCGCAAACTTCAAGAAGTTCGAAATAAAACAACGTTAATAACCAGCGAGACCAAGAAAAGAACGAATTTCTGTAGGTGTCGTTGGTGTATTCCAATCCTTAATTGCAGCAAACTTGGATGGATCCACAAGAATACTCTGCTTGTTGACTATATGACCCAAAAACTGAACTTCTTTAAGCCAAAATTCACACTTGGAGAATTTAGCAAAAAGTTGTTCCTTCCTCAGGAGTTCCAAAGTCAAACGAAGGTGTTGCTCGTGATCGGCTCGAGACTTTGAATAAAGAAGGATATCGTCGATGAACACAATAATGAACTTATCTAAATAAGGTTTACAGACCCTATTCATTAAGTCCATGAAGATAGCTGGGGCATTCGTTAAACCAAAAGGCATGACAGTGAACTCATAATGCCCTTATCTTGTGCGGAAAGCAGTCTTAGGAATATCTTCTTCGAATACATGAAGCTGATGATACCCAGAATGCAAATTGATCTTGGAAAAACAGGTAGCACCTTGCAGCTGATCAAAGAGATTATCGATTCGAGGTAGGGGATATCGATTCTTGATGGTAAGCTTATTGAGCTTACGATAATCGATACACATTAAAAAAGATCCATCTTTCTTCTTCACAAAGAGGACAGGAGCTCCCCTAGGGTGAATAATTTGATCGGATGAATCCTTTATCAGATAACTCTTGAAGCTGTTTCGATAATTCTTGCATCTCAGATGGTGCAAGACGATAAGGTGCTTTTGCAATTGGGTTGGCATTGGGTACAAGTTCAAAATGAAACTCGACTTTGACGAACTGGAGGCCAACCAGGCAGTTCATCAGGAAACACCCATGGATAATCCCGAACAATCGGAATATCCTGAATACTCTTGCTCTTGCCTTTCTCCTCGGTGAGATGTGCCAGAAAAGAAACATATCCTTTTCGTAAATAACTTTGGGCCTTTGTACACGACATAAGCTTCAATCCACCTAAAGGTTTCTCGCCACGAACTTCCAGAACATCGCCAGATGGAAGAGGAATGCGAATAATCTTATCGAAACAAATCATCTCAGCATGATGTTCAGCTAACCAATCCATCCCTATGATAATGTCGAAACTCCCAAGTTGTATCGGTGTGAGGTCAAAAGGAAAAAGATGATTACTCAAATTGTCACTTCGTTTCTTAGAATGAAATGAGCACTTAGAATTTTCAAGGAATTTACGAGCGATCACATAAATGAGAGAACTACAAATACGGTTCTTTGGTGTATGTATCGTAGGGGTATGCCATACACACATGCAACTATATTTGTACATCAGAATTGCAAATAAAGATTTATTTATAAACAAAATCGATTGTTTCCGAGTTCAAAGGAAAACACTAGAAACATAAACATAAGATTCGGATTATTCAAAGCAGCGGCTTCTTCTAATCGGCCAAATGCTCATCCGTGGGTCGGATTTCATTGAAAATCTTTGGGTATCTGTCCCTGACATAACCCGTCTCGCCATATGTGTAGCAAGTACCAGGAGGAAAATGAGCCCGTTGATCTGCTTGAAATTGAACGGGGTTCTGAAAAGCTTGGTTTAGCATAGTGACTGAACGACAGTCTCGTGCCAAATGACCAATGAGTCCACAGTTGAAACATTTACGACAGTTGACACTGGCACAGTGGTGGAGGTTACACTGCTTGCACAGAGGAGCAGTTCCTAAGTATGGCTTCTTGGTTGGTGGTGCTGCCACCTGGCTAGCTTTTGCTTGATTTGGTGTAACGGCTACGGGATCCTTTGGAGCTTTACGCTTCTTCAACTTTTTCGAAAGCTCGGCTTCTGCTTCTTTCGATGCTTCTTGGGTGGCTTCATTATTGAGACGAGACATGGCGATACCTAAATCCACAGTCTTCAGGATTACTTCGCCTATTCGCTGGGCAAATTCGGCAGTTTGCTCGGACATTTGAGTGTCGTTGCGATGAAGAGACATTCTAGCGGAAATGAAGGACATAGGAGAAAACAAGTGAAATGTTATCGGATAATTAAAACAGAACGACAACGCATAGAAATTGCGATCATTTGTTTGTTACCTAAGCCAAACAAATGAGACGGTGATTAATCAAAGTATACGGGTCATATTAATGTATCACTGAAGACATGCTCACCTATAAGTGAACACTCACCCCAAGAGTTCCCAGGTAAGAGTGACTGGTCCGATACTGCGGATTTGTACGAACACTCTAGCCTTAGACAGAAAACTCAGGGTACAAGCATTCACTCTTCCAGTTTGCACGTGTTCACATTATTTAGACCCAAACTTTGACAAGATTTTGAAAACTTAGAGGGTTCAAAACCAAGTAATCAATCATCCTAGAACAAATGATTGGTTTTCGAAGCGGATTTGAAATTTGTGTTCTTGTTGTCGTTGTGACCTAAGGATAAGTGACGGTATTGTTTAAAGATCTAAACACAAGGATCTTGTGTTGGGGTCCTAGGAAGGTTATAGTCTAGGTCAAAGCATTACTAATAACCTAATTCCCTATAACCATGAGCTCTGATACCAACTTTTCTGTCACACCCCGACCGCGTAAAACAACAAATCGCGGCGGAATCGTCGGGGAGTGTTGTAACAGAATCATTGTTTCAAAACACACGGAAATTTGAAGTTTTGTTTTATTAAACATTAAATATTTACATCGTCTTGAAATCTATATAAACAATTTAAACATAGTCTATCATTGTTGTTAAGTCACTAAGGCCTCGTCCAGTCCTATGTGAGCATGCATCCTAGCAATCAACATTATTCAACAACACCTGAAACATATGTGAAAACAAAGTCAGCAAAGAAATGCTGGCGAGTAAATAGGTTTTTGAGAGTGTCGGATTCATGGCTAGTTTACATATTACAATACTTAATTAAAAACCTTGTTTTGAAAAGTATTGTATTGCGACATAATTAACCAACTCAAATCAAGTTGGTTATAATTTATAAAATCTCGTAGCCATGATTCTTAACCCAAAACGTTTATTTAATAAAATTCTCGTTAATAATTCTCGTTAATAAAACTTGTTAATAAATCTTGTTAATAAAACTCGTTAATAAATCTCGTTAATAAAACTCGTTAATAAATCTCGTTAATAAAACTCGTTAATAAATCTCGTTAATAAAACTCGTTAATAAATCTCGTTAATAAAACTCGTTAATAAATCTCGTTAATTAAACTCGTATGGTTTATATCATTTCGAAAACCTCGTTTGTGTGACATCGTTTCAAATCGTTTACCCAAGTGAACTAAATAACGCCACGGTATGTAATACGATGAAAACATATATATATAAGAAGTACCAGCGGTGTATTCACCATGCTTTCATCACATTACACCCGTCCCGTTATTTAAACACTAACCAAAAACCAATCGTTTACCCAAATCGTTTAATTCGTTAAAAATCGCTTTAGTCGTTTAAATCATTCTCGTTTTAAATCGTGAAACTACTTTTAATTGTCTCGCTAATAACATCCAAACCTTCGTGACTCGACTATCTCGCCTATCGCTTCTCGCATTAATAAACCACCAAAGGGTAAATTAACAATCACAGATTCAGTCGTTACCCACCTAACCCACACATAACCATGGGCGCAGTCTGATAACGGGATTTGTCAGATCCTATGGTACCATAACCTAATACTGGTCGGTTCGGCCAAAACTAATGGATATTATTCGTTATGTAAATACAACCAACAAGTTTGTTTACTATATCGAAATCGTTATTAAATTAATATAAACCATTTTAATCGTTTTTGAAATCATTGTTATAATATCGAAAATCGTTTTGAAAACCATCGTTAAAACCTTGAAAACATTTAACACATATGAATCACCCCAAAACAATTGAAAACAGTAAAATAGGGGAACTAAGTACTCACCTGAGAATGCTTAGAGGTCTTGAACAACAACCAAGCAAAGCTAGAGGGAGCACGGAATCAATCGGCAACCTAATAACTATATAAATAACCCGGACCTAAGTCGGAAGATCGGATAGGATGAGGTTTTGTAAACCAAAGGAGTATTGGAACTCATATGACATGGTTTAACAAAGTCTACATCCTAAATCGAAACCTAACCTAAGTGCTTTCGACCCATTGTGACCCATTAAGGAAGCTTAAGCTACGTTAACGTGTCGTTCGCGCAAAAGCGCGTTCGAGACGTCTAACTAGTCCTATGACAAGTATTATACGCCTAAACATGATTAGATATGTTGCATAATCAATTAAGTGACAAAAGTTTGTGTTACATATGCTTAATTACCAATTATGCATGAAAAGGGCATTTTGGTCATTTACCTAAGGCATATAAACTACCTATCATACAACTAATTAAACCTAAGTGACCATAAGGTATAACCTCGGAAGGTTATTCCCTACGCAACTATGGTCACTAAACATGTTTGGTCGGGTCCTAATGATCGACCAAACGGGTCGTGTTCGAAAGTCTAAGCGGGTGTTTAGTCCGCTTGACTTACGACTCTACACAAGCACTAATCTAAAAAGTGACGAGTTAAACATGTTAATAAAATTTTAACGAATTTAGAAAATAGTTTTGGTATCAAAACAAACGGTTTTGATACCTATAAGTAGTTTGGTTACAAAATACGTAAGAATGTGCATTTTGGCCGAAACTACGACTCGTCACTACACCTAGATAACGTGGTAATAAGTAGGTATAGTCACTAGGGAATATAACCATCGTGATTACGCTCACGTTATGAAGTTCAAACGAACTTCACATTGACCATAAACTGGTCAATGCAGAAAGTCAAACGCAGTTTGACTTTCAGACTCGAAAAGCGATAAAAGAACGAAAGAATACTTACAAAAGGTCCCCGCAAGCTTTGATCCGATTTACTCTCAGGTATGAAGCATAAACTTCAACTTAGAGAGCCAAAATCAGATCAATGTGGGTTTTGCAAGTGAAAGGGGATAGCTATATATAGGAAAACTAGAACCGTTAGGATCGTTCATCGTAAAACGAGCTTCGATCTCATCCGTACACATGTGCCCATGGTTTTGTGAAACCATGGGAGCCCATAGTTTCATTAAAACCATGTGAAAATGATGGGAACGGCTGGAACAAGCTGGAATTTAGATTTTTCATTTTGGTCCCTTCCTAAGATAACTATGGCAGAATGACAATTTTGGTCCCTGGACTTCAGAATCTTGCATTTCGGCTCATTTTTGACACGTTTAAGCCCCGTTAACCTCACTTCAAGGCTCTAAAATGAAGTTAAAGTATAGGGAACTCAAAACATGCTCAAAAATATCTCGGATGTCAGTTCGTTTGGTCGTACGGTTGCGTTGTTCGGTTAATTACGACGGAAGTCGTAACGAACGCAAAAACGATCCAAATTTCGCGACGAATGGAATTTTATCATGCCAATCAAAAAAATAAAATATTTTAATTATTACATAAAGTTTTGGATGTCCGGATGTATTCAGAACGTAAGATATGCGCGAAAATGCAAACTTATGCACTTTTGACGCTTTTAGTCCCTGAATGACCAAAAAGTTTATTTTAGCACACCGAACCCCTCAAAGCTTATTTCTAAGCTATGTAAAGGATATTTAGGGTATGTTTAACTTATGGTCATGTTCCAGAATGTTCATTACAGTACAAATCGGCATACTTTCGCAGTTTGTCAAAATTAGTCCCTGTAAGCGAATAAACTTGATTTCGCCACACCAAACCCTCCAAAACTTATTTCTAAGTTATGTAAAGGTTATTTAAGGTATGTTAAGCCTATTTCACTGTCCCGAATTGTTTTTTGCATTAAACTGGTTATATTTACGCATCAGTGTGCGTATAACCTTCCAGAAAGCGATTTAGAGCCCGAAATCGAACAAGAGTTGATATGTGCAAATGATACACATATTTATACAAATCCCAAGTATGAAACACAAAATTTCATTGATTTGGTATTTGTTCGATGGCCGTGGAGGCACAGATGTCACAATAATTGATCTTATCGAAACATACAACACCATTGGAGATCATTCCCTCTCCAGTGATGTATCCGCCTTTGTCTCCAGCAAACGCGACATAGCCTCCTCTAATATTTCTCACATCATATAGAAGCCGTAAGTCGCCTTTCATGTGCCTAGATTCTCCACTATCAACAATCCAATGACTATTAATAGTTCCTCCTGGAACACCCTGCACATATCATTTATGATCAGTTGAGGATGGGGACCCAAGCCTTAGTGGTCTTGGGTCGTCCCTGAGCATCATGAAAGATGATCTCGATTTCCTGATGATTTTGTAACACAACACCTCCCCCTGAATTTTCACCCGTCTTAGGTCTCCAAGTTTGATTTGCTTTACCAGATGTAGTTTTATGAAAAGATTCTGAAACTTCTAGTTTTAAAAATTGTGAAGAACTTGGTTCCCTGTTGACCGTTTTGACTTCATATTTTAAAGCCTTTTCAACAGCTTTGATGTTTTGACGTCGTTGTGTCGTTTCTTGTTCCTTAACAGTTCTTTTATCATGTTTTGGTGAAACGGGATGACGTTGAGGGTGAATCTTTTCAGGTGGTGCTTTCTTAACAAATTTATCCTTGGGAGTGTTTGGACAATTTTTAATGATGTGTCCAAACTCCCCACACTTAAAACATGTTCTCCTTTCTACAAACTTAGGAGAATCTGATCGACGAACAGATGTCGAACCCGTAGAACCAGAGGTACTTGCTTTTTCATCACACCCGTTTGTATGTTGAGTGTAATTGTTTTGGTTATTATGATTTAAACTCTTAACTTTTTGTATAAAATCAGTGTTTGATTTGTTTTCAAAAGTCTCAATTTTATCCGTACCTTTCGATTCTACAAATCTGACATTACAGTTTTTCTTCTGATAGCGAGCTCCATTTGTTTCAAATTTAAATTGAGAAACGTTTGGCTTTTGAGCTCGCTTTTCTGGTTGTTGCTTTGTCGGTGGTTTCTGATTTCCAAATTGCTTTCTGATTTCAGCTTTTGGAATTGGATCACATTGAGTTACAGTAACTCCTGGAATCGTCTTTCCTAAAAATTTGCTTGTGTTATCTTCAAAAACTTTATCAATCGAAGATGGATTGACATTTTTAATTGGAAAATCGTGATCTGAATAGATTTTAGAATCACCAACCAAAGTGTACAACACATTATTACTCTTAACGGTAGACCCAGATTTCTTGTCATTTTTGACAGGATCTATTACTTGTTTGACAGCTGGTTGAACAACAGGAGTAAGAGGATCACAAAGAATATGATTCTCAATTGGAATTTCTATTCCCTTCATTTTGTCAAGTGATTTATCCTGATCACTCATATCTGATTCTGATTCATCATCAGACGAATCATAGTCCTCAATGATTGGAGGACGTTGTTTCGTAGATGTTAAAGTTTCTGATTGCTCAGATGATGTACTTGAAGAACTGTCCAATTTGAACCCTAATCCAGTAGTAACTTCCTCATAATCCAGAGGTATACTGGGTTCAAATCGAGGCATATCCTATTCATCAGGCATTCGAGTATAATTTTGTCTCAAAGGGGGCGGACACTTCTTATACCCAACACCTCTCATGTTTCCCTTCAGTTGTTGAACGTCAAAGTTCTGTGTTTTGCCCTAAAACATATGTGTGAAAACGACCTTTCCATGTTGGAAATTCATTCATGTGATTCAATTTTGGCGGGCGATTGTTGCTACCCATTTCGCTCTTGCTAAGCAAAAGATTTTGAATGTTTTGATTTTGATTCGACACCAAAGCCCATTGAGTTGAACTTATAGATGGCGGAGGAAACATATTCCTTGCCCACGCGGCTGCCGAAGTTTGATCTTGACCTGGTCGTGGGTCCGTACTCCAATCCCATTGACTTATACTACTCATATTTGATATTAGAACAAATGTACCTGATAAAACACTTGAAAACACAAAGTTAGAACACTTTTGCAGGTCCTCTGTTTAAAATTGACAGCAGATCTCGACGAAACTCTTTCTACGAAACTCTGAGGTTTCGTCGAAGTGATTATGACGAAACTGTAAGAATTTCATCGAAAGTCCTTATGACGAAACTCCAAAGGGTTTCGTCGGGTAATGATTTCGTCGGGATAAGGTTCAGACAAGTGGGTGAGAGTTGGTAAAAATTTTCAACTTAAATCTTATCTGTTTACTAACACAGTACAACATTTTCAACACACAACATGCCTAATTCACCTAATAGTTTAGGTGAATAATATTTAATCAATTTTAAACTGTTATCAATTTCTTTTAATTCTAAAATCAAAGAATATCACAAGAACAGTTTGAATATTTTATGAAGATAAGAAGATACAACCCAGATTATATGAACTTCCTGTCACCTGAACAATTTTTCGAAACGCGAATCCGCACAAACTTTTACTGAAAAACCCAGTTTTATGTTATGAATAAACAATGTAACAAAGGTTTTTAACAAAACTTTGGCAAATAAGCAAGAAACAAACAGATTTTAAGCACTTTTTCCAGAAAATATGAGTTTTTCAAGAACAAGATTTCCAGAAAATCATAAACAACAGTTTCCAATACTTGATAAAAATCCAACTATGTTTGATTTTAAACAAGGATAAGAGCCAATACTCTGATACCACTTGTAGGTCCCGAAATCTGAGGATCGATAACGAAAACCAAACCCTTGTTTATAACAAACAATGTCACGGGTGCGGAATCCCCGTAACGATGCCAAACCAAACACAGTTAATAACACACGTGGTATAACCAATGAAACACAATCTATTGATTAAATGGGATGAGAACCAAGAACAACTGATACACACACAGTTTGACAGTATAACTTTCAGGGTATGCTCTCATCTAGTTTCAGAATGAAACTAGAAAGTGTTTATATAGCAGCCTGGGCCTTAACTACGACGAAACCATATGTGGGCTCGACGAAACGACATTGGGCCATACATTGGGCTTGGACTAAGCCCAACAGACGATGAAACCTGGGGGTTTCGTCATTGTTCACGACGAAACCTTCAGTTATGGACATAGGAGAGTTTCGTCATGATGTGTGCGACGAAACCTGGGGGTTTCGTCGCAGGCTGGAAATTGTGAACTGTTTGCTTCAAGCACAAGACAAATGTGTCGGACACAAGTGGATTGTTCGTATATCATTACATATCAAAACAAGACAAATGTGTCAGACACAAGTGGATAGGAGGATATCCGACTTGGTCGACGGCGAATACAGACTCGATAAACGTTAAAAGACCGTACATTACAACGATAAATACAAGACTAGTTACAGACACAAAAGGTGCACCAACACCCACATATGCTGATGATTGCCGCAACTACAAAATCAACATGTACAATCTTCCATTTGTGCAAGTTGTGGGTATGACACCGACAAACCAATCATTTTAGGTCACGCATGCATTTCTTTCAAAATAACGGGAAGCAAACTTCATATGGGTCCTGGAGATAACTAGGTCTATATTGGAAGAGTGTTTGGAGTCACATGTTATTATAACATACAGAGACCAAGCCCTCATGAACGCACGTGAGAAAATTTCCTGGGTACTTATAAGTATCTTTATAGGTTTTGCATTTCACAATTCACATAATAATAAAACACTACAAGAAAGCCAATACTGAAGAGGACTAGGAGAAATTACTTGTACATGGTCAACACTGTGTGAGTCGCTGACGCTGGAAATATATGCGTATCACCTCAACAACCTCTATAAAGAACTCATGGAAGCCTCTCGTAAACGTAAGTTTGTTGTGCATGCATGCACACATACATACATACATACATACATACATACATACATACGTACATTCATACACACATGCACACACATACATACAGACACATACACACACACATACACACATACATACATACACACATACATACATACACACATACATACATACACACATACACATATACACACATACACACATACATATATACATACATACATACATACATACATACATACATACATACATGCATGCATGCATGCATGCATGCATGCATGCATACATACATACATACATACATACATACATACATACATACATACATACATACATACATACATACATACATACATACATACATACATAGATACACACACGCATACATACATACATGACAATTGTTGTTCTATTATTTTGTCAGATGTTTTTGATTATGTGAATAGTCAATGGTTGCATCCGTCACATACAAAATTTGTATTTGCATGGACCAATTGAACCATCAAATTTCATCAAACTACAACCAATAGAGTCGAGATTCAACATGTTTATTTAAATAGACACTTTACATCATATAAAAGCAGTCTTCACATACTAGTGCGCTACGTTGACGATATTGTAGTAAAACGAGAGAGAAAAATAAAGAGAAGTTTTGAAGAAAGTACCAGCAAATGAATGAACCACCACAAAAAGATAGCTTTGCTTGATAACCTACAAGGTGAAGTTTCCCTCCACGCTCTAAACCCGTTATAGAATGCACTACATCAGAAGTTATTTGTGATGTGGATGTTTAATGCAACCTGTGGTATTCATGAGTTGTGGGTTGCCATGTGCATGTCGTCTGGAAACCAATAAAAATACAAGTCATACATAAACATATAACCTATTTTACGAGTTAAGATACTATTTTCATGCTTGTTAGATTTTGATCATCTTTTTGTTACAGATAGCAAAATTTCGTTTGGTTCGGTAGACATATTCTGGAGAAAGCTTGACTTTAAATCGTCAAAACTAAGAATAAAGAGCTTGATCTAGAAAAAGAATTGGACCTTGTAAAAAAAGAAATGTTGTCACAACCCATGCAAGTGAAGAAACCTATGATGTCAAAGATCAAGGCGGTGGTAAATCCACTAAAAACCAACAAAAAACGTTTGTTATACAAGAAAACACTCGTGGGCGTACAGCATTGAAGGTCCAAGAACAAAGCAGAAATGACGTTGTGAGACATAGCTCATTTGCACATTTCAAACAAAGCAACCCTCCCCGACATTGTGGGTTTTCATTAATCCAGGGGGATGAATACCAAGTACTATTATAAATTCTCAAAAGCCCGTAATGCGACGCAATTGTTCCACGGCTTCCAAAAAAAGTGAGCCATTGTGGATTTCTGTTAGTCTAGGGGGTGAATCAGTAAAAGATATTGTCCATTTTAAAGATCAAATTTTAGAGTTGTATCAACCCTACATTTCAAAAATAAAGGATATCAAGCCGGATGGCCATTGGGGGTTTAGGTTAGCAGTTTTGGGCTTAGGGATGAATAAAAACAAGATTAGTTTTATTAGGGAACAACTTGTTGAGGAATTGAAGGTTAAGAAAAGAATTTGGCTGAAAATGTTTGGCAGGGAAATAACGGGAGACTATAACCGCCTACTTCACAGCATAGATCATAAAGGAGTGGGATTTGTAACCCCTGATCATTGGATGGAGATGCCTCAAGCGGGATTCCTGCTTACTCAAAGATTTGGTGTGATTGTTCATCTTTAAAGACGAGAGGCTCTCAAACTTTCTTCCCCTTAATGATTAGTCCTGACCGAGCACATTTCCCTCATCAAGTGGTATCCTTTGAATTTGTTAGTGGGAATCATTTCATTCATGTTATTAGAAGGAAACTATCCAATGCCATTACCGAACTATCTTTTGAATCGACACTGAAGCGACGATGCAGTTCTTTGGTATGATACCTACGAGCGTCGCATATAGTGGTGTAGGGCGCTAATGAACCCTAATCCATACCGACTGTGTTTTATCTAGGTTAATTTGTACTTTTACATTTATATTAATTGTGTAAATATAATTTGTAATTTTACATGTATAATGTAATGTTGGACCTACAAAAGAACAGATGATATCCAAAAGTCAAAGCATGATCCACTGATCAAAAAATAAGCAAAAGATTAAACCAGTCTCTCCCCAAACATAGTGAATCTTTAACATCTATTCAAGAGCATGACTAACATCTGATGAAGACTTGGAACCACTGTTCAAGTGTACCAACGTCTATTGAAGGCTAGCATTTGTTAAAGACCAAAGCCCTGGTCGAATCAAAGGTCTGATGAAGAAGACTAAACATCTGTTAGGCCAAACAGATGTTTGGACAACTGCAACAGATGATAGCTTAGATAGTGGTTTCTCAATGTAAAAGTATTTATCTCATCAGTGTTTAGTGTAGCCTATATGAGAGGGTAAGATTTTCTCAGATGTTTGCAAACATCTGAGAATCTTTCTTGTTAGGAATGTTAGATGTCACTATCAGGGTGACGTCAGCCAATCACTGAACAGAGCTTTCGTACTTGTATTAATAGATCACACCTATTAGTGATCTATTCATCAAACATATCACATTTTCTCTTGTACGAACTGATTTGTTTGTGTGATCGGCTGAGGGGGAGTCTGTAGAGTCAGTCGAGTTGTAAAACATTTGAATCTTTGATAGTTAATGAAAAACAATCGTTGATGATGACTTCTAGTTTGTGAATATTATTGTGATAAAAAATTCTTGTTTGCAAACAAAGAAACTCAGTTCTATCATGTATAATATAATACGACATGATATAATACAATACGGTACCCAATATAATACGGTACCCAATACAATACAATACAATACAATACGATATAATACCATAAGATACAACACGTAATGATACAATACGTAAGTCATGATATGATACCTTATAATACGATACAAAACATAATGATGGAATATGATACGAAACGTAATGATACGACACATAATGATACAAAACGATACGACATGTAATGATACAATACAATACAATACGATACGATACGACATGCTATGACACGTAATTTACAAATTTAAAAATATTTACACCTTTATACGTCTCGTATAGCTCTTTACGAGTTTTGTAAGGGTTTAACGATTTTTTAAATCTACAAATTATGTGTCATAATATGTCGTATCATATCGTATTGTATCATTACATGTCGTATCGTTTTGTATCATTACGTGTCGTGTTGTGTCGTATCATTAGACCGGCTGTGTTTTATCTAGGTTAGTCTGTACTTTTACATGTATATTTGTTGGTGCATGCGTCTGTCGACTTCGTCTTGTATCGAGTCTTGCATTGCTTAGGGCACGAAGATCGAGAATAGTGTCAAGATAGCTAATTCCGCTTGAAGTGATACTTGGTAATTCCTTGCGGAATTAACAAGTAATTCCGTTTGTATTGTAATTACGTTTGTATGGTGATTCCGTTTGAGTAATGTTCAAACGGAATTAGATGGCTATATATAGATGTAGGTCCAGTTCATTTGAAACGGGATTAGAAAGAGTGTTTCAAACGGCGAAGCTCTGTTGAAGTGTCTTCAGATCTGTAATTGTATCAGAATCAATATAAAAGACAGTTAAAGTGTATATCTTGCTGAATCAACCACAATATGTATGTTTCCGCCTTTCATATTGTGTAGAACGCTTCTGAACGACTCGTTTCGGGTCCGTACACGATCCTACATGTGGTATCAGAGCTCAGGAGGAGGAGTTCTGCAGATTTCAGCCTGATTTCATCTCATTTTCATACTTCTACACCTTCTTTTATCAATTGAACAAGTTTTAACGGTTAAAATGGCCTGATTTTCACACATCATAAGCGAAACTGTGTTTTAACAAAGCCTTGAGATAATTGGATCATAATTCAATCATAAACTAATAAAACTTGTAATTCCGCTTGAAAATCAGAATCGAAATGATGACATCATCCTAATTCCGCTTGGAATTGCATCTTTATTCTGCACGGAATTAATGTTTGTAGTTAATTTCGTTTGAATCAGAAACTACTTCCGCACGGAATTAGTATTCCATTTGAACTTGTTCACACGAAATTATAATTTCGTTTCAGATTCATAATTTCGTTTGAAACTTTTAATTCCGTTTGAAAGTTGTTTGTGCAGGTTAATTTCGCTTGAAGTTAATCTCGTTTGAAGGTAATCTCGCTTGGGAGTAATTTCGTTTGAAAAATATTGTTTTGTGAAAAAGTTACCATATCATGGACGAGGAATTCTACAATGCATTCGCTACATCTCCGACTACTCCAGCTGAAATTGCTAAAAACATGAACATGGAAAATGAAACTGGAACGATGCAAAAACCCCCCGAAGCTTATGGGAATTGAAGAGTACCATGGCTGGAAAAATCGTTTTGAAAATCGGGTTCAGGCAAATCATCTAAGAGCTTGGGAAAGCATTGAAACAAAATATGTTAGACCACAGACCGCTTTGAATGTTGATAAAATTATCTCAGAATTTTCAGACAAAGAGAGAGATAGTTATAAAGGAGAGAAAATGATGATTAATCTTTTACAACAAGCTGTCAAAGAGGACATTTTTGTTTTGCTTCAGCATGATGGTAGTGCTTTCTCAATATGAGAAGCACTTGAGAAGAAATTTGAAGGAAGTACAGAAATGATCAATAGCAAAAAATCATTATTGAAGAAAGAATTTGAATTGTTTACAAGTATGCCAGGTGAATCTACAAAGACTCTTATTGAGAGATATTGTCATCTTGTGCGTATCATGTCTCAGTTGAAAATTACTAAAACTCTAGCAGAATGGGTTGAAAAGTTAGCTGATGCTTTACCTCAGAAAGAATGGGGTACATATCTCATGATTTTAAAGAATACAGGAGAGTTTAGTAGATTATCAATTGGACAGTTTATTGAAAAGCTAGAGGGAGAGGATCTTGAACAGCAAAAGATTGCCAGAATGAACAGTTCAAGCAATCAACAAGACATCAAATTGTACTATAAAGGAAATGTTCAAACTGTTGAAGCAAGTCCAAAGATCCAAACTGCTTTTAGTGTAGAAAATTCATCTGGATCAGTCAGTCAAAGTTCAATCAACACTAGTGGATTTTCAAATGTCAATCCTCCAAGTGTTCAAAGTTCAAATGTTGGTAATGGACATATGATTCAGTGCAATGTTGCATTGCATCTTCAAAATGGTCAGAATTTTTCTGAAGAAGTTGTTAAAAGTCATATGGCATTACTAGTTACTGCTTTGGAATCATATGAAGGATTGATTGCTGGAAGAATTGGTAATCCTTTGCTAACCAAGGAAGATTATGACCAGATTGATGCAGAAGAAATGGAGCTCATGGACATCAAATGGTGTATAGCTAGTGTCTTGAGAAGAGCTGAAAAGATTAAAATGATTACAGGAAGAAATGATTTTTTGGATGCACATGTGTCTAATTTTGGTTTTGATAAATCTAAAGTTACGTGTTTTCGATGCAGGGAGAAAGGTCATTTCAAGAGAGAATGCAAAAATTAGGAAGCTAGTGGAGCAAAGAATCCTTTTGGAAAAGATGATTACTATCGAAAAGCCATATATCAACAAGTTGCTCATCAACCGCATCAACAAAAAGAACCACAAACTGCACATGCCAGAATGATTGAAGATGCAAATAAGAAAGCTTATTATGGTATCATTGATCAAGATGATGAGAAAATGGCTCCAGGATTTAGCTGGGATAGGTTTGTGGATGAGAATAGGGAGTTTAAAGCTTTCATTGCTCAAATTGTTCAAAAGCCAGAATTGATAAAAGAATCGATAGCATTGTTATCTGATGAAAAAAATCAAGATGAAGAATCTGTTTTTTCTGAAAACAGTTCAACCGATACTAGTGATGATGATGAAGAAATTGAACAGATAAACATTGGAAAAACTCATTTATCTTCTGACAGTTTTGAATTTTATTTTGCAGATAAATTGAAGAAACTTAAAGAGAGAAAAGCTGCAAAAGAAATGAAAGAAGTTAAGGTTGTTGAGAAGATAGTTGAAGTGGAAAAGGTAGTTGAAGTCGAGAAAATTGTGGAGATTGAAAAGATTGTTGAAGTCACAAAACCTTGTCTTACATGTTTGGAACCATGCAAACAATGTGATGAAAAAGATGAGAGGTTTAGTGAACTAGAAAAGTTGAAAGAAAAGTTATTGTTTGATGTTAAGAATGTGAAAGAATCATATGATGTTTTGAACAAAACTGTGAATAGTTTGCAGAGAACAAATTCTGAAAGAGAAGATGCTTTGACGATGATGAATGCGACCATGATGTCTAAACAAAAAGAGATCAATTACTACATTGAAGAATGTGCTAAGTTGAAGCAGGAGTTGGAAATTGAAAAAGTTAAAAATGAAAGAATCAGACGATTACTGAAAAGTTATTCAAGTTCTGATTACTTAATTGACAGAATTTATCCAACTGTTGCAGGTTTTGAAGTGTTTGACGACAAGAAGCCGAAGAAAAAGGATACTGGTAAGAAACAGAGTGTAAATTATAACAAGTGTCCGCCTCCGATTTGGGAAGGGTATTCGTCTAGAAAACCAAATGAGGAACAAGTAAAAAAGGCAGTCAATATAAAGTTAGAATCCGAGATAACCGACATGTTACCAGACAGTATTGACATCACGTTCACAGTGTCCGACACAGATCATGAGTCTGAGTTAATAAAAAAGATGGTCAATCAGGTGTTGGATAAGGATGAGGAGTCAGAGTCACAGTCTGAGTCAGGAAGTTCGAGTTCGTCTGTCAAGAGTTCAAAAGTCGTCGGGAAAACGGGTTTATAGTAAAGAATTTTTGTTATCAAAATCCAATTTGAATGACGAAACATTTGAAGTTGCATATACTTTGAATGATTCTGACAAATTATATTTTGATAAAGAGTTTCCAATAAGAAGTGTTCAAATTGAAAAGATCAAACAGGTTTTCAAAATGACATAAATTAATATTTCTGAAATAAAAGATTTAAATCTTACGGAAAAATCTAAAAAATACACTTCAAGAGTTCAACAACGATTAAACAAGAAAAAAGGTTACAGTTCTGGTTCTGGTTTTCAAAAGAACTCAAACCATAACAGTAATTTCAAAAGAAAATGATTAGGTTTTATTCCACCTGAAAATTATAAAAATGATAAAACTTCTAAAACAAATACAAAATTTGTTTCAGGAACAAATTGTGAAGAAGAAGCAAAGAGCTCATTCTGGAAGCAGTCAAACCAGGAGTTTCTTGCTGAAAAGATGAAGAATGGAGTTTTTCAAAGAAAAGAGACTAGAACCTGTTACAGATGCAATGAAGTTGGTCATATTGCATGGAACTGTCCTCAAGCAACAGAAACAAAACAGGGAGTTTCAGAAAAACTCAAAGAAATAATTGTTGATAAAACTGAACCACCAAGTGAAAGATTTAAAGTGTTTAAAAACTCAACATATGAAGTTGGTGAATGTTCCAAAAGATTTTACAAGAGAAGTGTGAATCTTGACAATCAAAAATGGGTTGTTAAGAAATCGGATGTGAAATCTAGCGATGAATCTGATTCCACAAAGTCAGAGGAGCCACAAGTTGAGATTAAAGAAGAAAATTCAGTGCCTCCAATGGATGATGTGAACTTTCCACCATTGAGGACTGAAAATTTTAAACAAAAAGTTGGGAAAGTTGAGATCTCAAATCAATTTTATTCTGAGAAAAATGAATTTGATGTTGAGAAAACTTTTAACGGAAATGTTAAAAAGATTTTTGGAAAAATGGTTGAGGGTAAAGTCAAAGGGGTAAAGGACTTTTATGAAACAAAGAAAACAACTTTTTACCCAAGAGAAGATGAGATGAAAACATCCAAGTTTGGTGAAGCTTGGATGTCAGTTTTTCACAAGTGAGAAGTATAACTTGCCGGAGCTCCCAAGTGGGTAATCGCGGAGCATGAATCGGCATTTTTTTTTAAATTTTAAAATGGATAAGTGTGACTTGCCGGAGCTTCCAGATTGGTAAGAGTGAAGCAGGAATCGGCATTATTCTTTATATCAGGTTTGATTGTGCAAGTGGTAATTGGTTTAAATTGCAAGTGGTAAATCAGGGACATTAGATTGTATCTGATTTTCTACATATGTTGATTGTTGAGCAAGATGATGAACCCCTAACCTACATGAGGTTAAAAACAAAACTTATTTTCCGAAAAAACCATTTGATTAAAACAAACTTAAGTGTTTTGAAATCATAATGGGAAAATGTTTTGTTGTGAGGGGGAGTTCTGATTGTTTATGCCAAGTGGATGGCGAATTGAAGTGATTTGATATCAGTTGTCATTTTACTTGTATAGTTTGTTTTCAATTTTTCTTTAAATGTGTTTGAATTTTAGGGGGAGTAAGAATTTTCAGAAAATCCAAAAACATTTGAAAATATAAAAAACATGATAAAATCAAAAATTGAGTTTTGTTGTGAAAAAGAGGAAATGATAGTAAATCAGTAGACAGTTATAGTATGCTAAAGAAATGTAATGTTTAAATAGCGTTAAACGGTCTCACTGATGATATGCCGATAGGTTTTTACACATTTAGTAAGCTTTTTCGGGATATAAACTTAAATTCAAACTTGCTTATTTCGTGGGGAACATTACTTGGATATATAGGTAACCCCTGAAATTTCGTTTGAAGGATCCCTCTTTCTGAGATACTAGGTCCTTATACTCAGTGATATCTGGGGTATTATCCCGGGACTTCTGATTTTGCGGAAGAAATGGCCTAGTCCCCGGAAAATACTTTATGCTTGCTTGAAATAAAAGCCTGCCCTCAGCATAAAAAATGATGAAACATTGAAAAATGCTAATCATGTGCTGTTGTAAAAAATCATCTAAAGGGGACCCACCAAAAGTCGAAGCCGTCATCTCTCTGCTGAACGGAAGTTCTGACCTGAGCTCCCACGGTTTTTCGCATTTAACCCCTTACAGATATCATTTGTGGTATACACACCTGTAAGACTGAATGTTGGGATCTGGATACGGGAGTATATTCAAGAGGTGGGACACATGAATGAGTTTAAGTTCTTAATACACTTAGTTCATATCTTGAATCAGTTGAAATTTGTGTGAGAATTTAAGTGGATCAGTATATCGGCAATCTAAGTGAACTTTTTAATTCTTAATGTGTAACTAAGCTCAACGGTACTTGTGATTTGTCAAAAACTGATATGATCCTCTTACACAAACTCACAAAAATAGTGTCTGTAAATATTTCTTTACTGCATTTCTTTTATGTTTAAAAATTCAAAAAGATTTTCAGTTTGTTTTAGCATAAAATTTTGAAAAATTCAAAAAGATTTTCGACAATTGATGTTGGAGAGCTGATTTTCAAAATTCCAAATGCTAAACATGATGAGCATTTCTTGAGGGGGAGTTTATGGTTAAATAAGAAAAAATGTTGTGTTTTTTCCTACAAATGGTTCATCGGGTTTTAAAACTGTTATAATTATATCTATCTCATAATAAATGTAGTGTTGTTAAAAGAATTCTATTAGTAAATTTTAAGAATGTCAAGTTGAAAATTTGAAAATTTACTTTTGGGTAGAGATTGTGCAGGATAGCAGGTTTCAGATCCTGATTCTGAGTGATAGAGAGCCAGGTTCCGATACCTAAAGACTCGGTGATTTCAAAAGGCCAGACTGCGATCCCAGCATATCGAAAGGGGGAGTCTGAAGACATCCGAGGAGAGAGTATTTGTTTGAGGAGAGTTTGTTGTTGCTGAAAAGAATAGAAAGAGAAGACTGAAGAAGTTTTACACTGTCAAATACTTCAGAGAAAGCAGACAGGTCGACAAAGACTGAAAATGTTGAAGACTCGTCAACATTTGAGGGGGAGTCTGTTGGTGCATGCGTCTCTCGACTTCGTCTTGTATCGAGTCTTGCATTGCTCAGGGCACGAAGATCGAGAATAGTGTCAAGATAGCTAATTCCGCTTGAAGTAATACTTGGTAATTCCGTGCGGAATTAATAAGTAATTCCGTGCGGAATTAATAAGTAATTCCGTTTGTATTGTAATTACGTTTGTATGGTGATTCCGTTTGAGTAATGTTCAAACGGAATTAGATGGCTATATATAGATGTAGGTCCAGTTCATTTGAAACGGGATTAGAAAGAGTGTTTCCGACGGCGAAGCTCTGTCGAAGTGTCTTTAGATCTGTAATTGTATCAGAATCAATATAAAAGACAGTTAAAGTGTATAACTTGCTGAATCAACCACAATATGTCTGTTTCCGCCTTTCATATTGTGTAGAACGCTTCTGAACGACTCGTTTCGGGTCCGTACATGATCCTACAATATTAATTGTATAAATATAATTTGTAATTTTACATCTATAATGTATAATACAATACGACAGGATATGATATGATACAAAACGATACCATACAATATGATACAATACCATAAGATACGACACGTAATGATACCATACGATACGTCATGGTATGATACCATATAATACGATACAACACGTAATGATGGAATACGTTACAGAACGTAATGATACGACACGATACGACACATAATGATACAAAACGATACGACATGTAATGATACAATACGATACGACATGCTATGACACGTAATTAATAAATTTAAAAAATCATTACACCCTTATACGACTCGTATAGCTCTTTACGATTCACATAAGGGTATGGTATGGGGGAAGGCTGATATAGTGATATGTATCTGATGTGGTGTCTTGTTGCAATGTGTTGGTCTAGTTAATTTAATAACTCTTAGCACGTATTAGGTGGGTTAACTTAATAACTTTTAGACAGTTTCACCTAGTTTTAAATATATAATAAAATGATTTTTACTTAGGCTAGACACACACAGTAGGCAAGCTATCACTTGTAGTAAAGCTTAAGGTAAGAACCAAGTATTGAACCCAAAGGATACGACTTTTAATAGTTAACTTTAAATTACCTACAAGTTTAATTAATTATCTTTTGTTAAGTTTATATTAAAATCAGCAAATAAAAGCAAGTAATAGATGATTAGTAGAGAATAACAAGAGCATGAAAAGTGTTGCATTGGATTTCCGAATCCACTTGGGATGAATTATAGTTATGTTATTGGCAAGAGTTGAGATTAATTAACTCAAAGACCCGGCTCCTAGCTAAGGTTACCGACGAATTTTTATTAGATTTACAAGATATGACTTCAAAGTTAAAATAGAATTAGAGCCGATTTAAGATAATTCATTGCCCAATCTTATAGAAAGGTTCTCTATAAGGAACAATCCCCTAATCTTGGGTTAGTTACATCCAACTACTCTTCTTTCTTTTACATTATTGCCATTGCTTGCGATCCTCTATCTGGGCATACCTTTGTCTCACTTCAAAGGTAGCAAGGATATATCAAAGTGCACCCCACAGGTGCTAATGACACATGTGATTAATTAGGGTGATTGATCTTTATTTAACATGTGGTGTTATCATTTTATATATATATATATATATATACATATATATAGAGAGAGAGAGAAAGAGAGAGAGAGTTAATTGCCCTGATGGTCCCTGTGGTCTCATGTTTTTTCACGTTTAGTCCCCATCTTTTGAAAATAGCAGGTATGCTCCCCATGGTTTGTTATTTTGTTACTCAGATAGTCCCTTGAGTAGATGTCAGTTAGTTTGGAAATAGCAGTATGCTCCCTATGGTTTGTCATTTTGTTACTCGGATAGTCCTCCGAGTAAATGTCAGTGGACTATCCGAGTAACAAAATGACAAACCATAGGGAGCATACCTACTATTTCCAAAAGGTTGGGACTAAACGTGAAACCACAGGGACCATCCGGGCAATTAACTCATATATATATATATATATATATATATATATATATATATATATATATATATATATATATATGGTCAGGATTTAGAGAAAACGGTGAAAAGGGTGAGAACGATTTTGGTGGTGACATGTGGCATTGATGCTAAATTACACTAAGGGGTAATATTGTCAAAAAAACCCACTCACATGAACTGGGTGTTCAAATAAAACGCTATAAAAACACCCAATTCAGAAAAAACGCCATGAAAATACCCAGTTAAAAATGTCATAAAACACCCAATTCAAAAAAACGCCATGAAAAAACTTAGTTGAAAACGCCATAAAACACTCAGTTCAGGAAAACGCCATGAAAATACCTAGTTAAAACGCCATAAAAACACCTAGTTCAGAAAAACGCCATGAAAATACCTAGTCTAAAACGCCATAAAACACTCAGTTCAGGAAAACGCCATGAAAAAACCTAGTTAAAACGCCATAAAAACACCTAGTTCAGAAAAACGCCATGAAAATACCTAGTCTAAAACGCCATAAAACACCCAGTTCAGAAAAACGCCATACAACCCAGTTAATTTTTTTTCGAAAAGTATATCAATAGTATACTCGTTGGAAAGATAAAAAACACTGAGTTATATGGTGTAATTTTTTTCGAAAAATAATCACGTATAAAAAAGTTATTGTCGTTTAAATATGACGGGGGGAAATGGCATGTGATTAGCATGTGCACCTTTGTTTGGATCTTCCTATTTTACCCCTCCTGGTAGTTCCAAGGCCCCTATTATTTACAACAATGCCACCGCATCAATCTTAGCCACAAACCACTAAGATCTTGTGTCTGAGAATCGTTCTCACACTTTGAGACGTTCTCTCCTGATCCTGTTCCTATATATATATATATATATATGGATTCACCAACTCTTGGACCGTGCCAAGTCTAACATATAAACCATGTTAGGCGAGTCACAAGACCAAGTTTTGGCTAATCCTTGAGGCTTAGCATGTAGACCATGCAAGCCAACAATGATATTTTCTGATAAACGAGGGTTAATCACAAGATGTGTTTCCACAAATGGGTCAACCACTTCTTCAAGATCAGATTTCCCTTATTAGTATATGGGTTGTTACACACCATGAGTGTACTAGTAAGCTTCACCTCCTTTGGTTATCAAGAACTCCCACAAGATCAAAGACCAAAACTATCACAAGCTCAATACAAAAGAAGATGGGTAGAAAGAAGTATTAAAGACACAACACACCTATTTGCTAAAGATTAAACATTTATTTATACCAAGCTTCATCTTCAGGTAACAACTCCCAAAAGACCCTGGAAAAAACCATAATCGAAACCCCAAACACGCACGACGAGACCTAACATGAAAAACGAGGAATCCCTGTCGTGGCATCCCACCCGCCATGCGGGGGATATCCCTACATCTCCCGCGAAGCGCGGGAGAGTACCAGGCCATGTGGAACCGTTTAGCGACAAGTAGCAAGGCTATGCGGTTGACGAGGCTGACCTAGCCTTATCTAGGAGCCGTCGCGCCATGCGGGGGAGTCCCCTGATTCTCCAGCGACACGCGGGAGAAACCCAGGTGGGCTATAAAAGGGCAGCCATGGGAGAAGTCTCGGTGCACTTTTTTTATTTATATATCGATTCCCTTTCTCTCTCAAACTATTGTTCAAATACCTGAAGCCCCTAAACCCCGAAACTCTTCTCCGTAATTAGCGTGCTAACCCTAATCACTGGTACGATACCATGTCCGATCGATATGAACCAAATCAATGGATGTTAAAGTGCTGCATGAATAAGGCTATACTTTGTCATCTATGTTGATGTAACAACTTTCGCCAAAATTAATATTTCTTATTTTATTAATGTCCATTAGGAAACCCTAATTGAGACCCCCCAAGTAGGATGGTATGACCCATAATTTTTCAGAACAATCGAAGCTAGGAACAGGACCCCCTAAAACTCAAGGGGGTATCCCCTAATTGATAAGTATCTTTGAAACTGCATGTAAATCACGAAATTTCGTTGGCTGTTGACTCACCTGGGCTATGTGGGACACGAGGCTACCCTATCCTAAAAGGGTAGCCGTGGCGCCACGCGCAGGGACCAGGTGATCCTGGCGCGCCACGGGAGAGGGGCCAAATTTCAGTATATAATGCAGGAGTTTGGCACTTGTATGCCTGTCTTGTTTCGATGTTAAAATGCGTTACATACGTTGAGTTATACAATGTTCGTTCAAAAACACACACAAGCACGAATCTCTGCTGCGACTACAAGGTAATAACTCGATCACTGCTACGATACAATGTCCGATCGATTGAAACCGATCCGATGGATGTTTAAGTGCTGCCCGAATCCGGGCTATACTTTGTCATTCATCGTGAGGGTTTTGATTTCGTGAGTTGTCGTAAATGTTGTATTAAGTTACTGACCTAGTTTCTTGTGCATTGTTATTTAACTAGGTTACGAGGCTAAATCAGTAGGCAAAGTTCTGTCCAACTAAATTTACAATGTGAGTCGTTCTCTTTTTATCAAATTGCTTTACAAAACCCTAAATGTTTTCCATTTATACTTTGCAGTGATTAAGTCTTTGCTAATCTTTAATTACAGGCAGTATGTGGGGGTTTTGTGCACATTACTACTAATGATTTATCACGTTAGGTTGGTGAGCCTAATTTTGTGATATGTCCACCGTCATAGATACGGTTAAGTGACAACTGAAACAGCTAATTAATAGATAGGGGCAAATGTGAAAACTCTTAATGCTGTAAATGATAACAATGTGTCGTTTTGTTTAAATTGAGTGACTCGCCAGTATTTCCCCGCTGATAAAAAATCTTTTTAAACATGTTACAGGTGATTTACTGTGAACCAAAGAAAAGTGCCGCATAGCACTACAGCTTGAAGAAAGTGGCTCAGTAAAATAAAAAACATGTTTTTGTAAACAGGGAATTTCCCCGTGAAATTCCTTTATTGTAAATTATGGGGTTTGTCCCAAAATATGAAATAAAATAATTGGGTGTTTTCAGTATAAACGATCCTGTTATAATTTCCGCTGCCAAATTAATACCACAGGTTTCTGTCCCGCGGCTTCTGGACCGGGTAAAACATGGCCGGGGGCCGTGACAGAAAAAGGCGGTATCAGAGCCACTGAATTCAGCTAATTTAGTAT
This sequence comes from Helianthus tuberosus, assembly GCA_030545235.1. NCBI lineage: Eukaryota > Viridiplantae > Streptophyta > Magnoliopsida > Asterales > Asteraceae > Helianthus > Helianthus tuberosus. The sequence goes on from CM060360.1 coordinate 52,984,579, forward strand.
TTAGAAATACTTAATCTTTTAGATTGCCATTCTGTGATTCTGTGAAAATTTCATTAAATACATAAAATTTTAACTTAAGATTTTTTGTGTTTCTTCGTGTGTGCTAACAGCATGAATGAACTGTCGAAGGCACTCCGAAACTTTACTATCCATACCACCGATATGGATACCACAGGGAACCCATCTGGCTACCAGGCAGATACTAAGGAACCAATAACATTCCATGCCCAGGCCCAGGAGAAACCTAAGCCGAAAAAGAGGAGGAGAATCTTAGACTGGAAACATGGGCGGAGGAAGAAGCCAGCTGCCCAGAATGTTAAAAAGACTTAGGATCCTAAAGACAAAAGGAAAGGAAAGGAGATCGGGGAAAGTTCTGGGCGATCCCAGGAAATCCCACCATGGGAGGAGCTTGATCGTAAACTGGCGAATTGTGACCTCATCGGACCTGCTGATGAAAACCTCTTCAATTACCCCACTGAATCACAACTTCCAGTTAACCTAGAGCCTGTTATCCCAGATCCTATTGTCAACCACCAACCTCTACCCGGAGTATTGGAAGAATGGTGGACGAGTGACTGGCAGTTTCAGAATTTTATGAATAACCCCAATGTCTATTTTCCTCAGTTTGGCCCCGAGCCTGCACCAAACCCACCTATGAGCACAGAAAATTTGGCTGAACTCCGCCACTATGGCGAGGAGCTGGTGGACGTAGGAAACAGAATTAGGGAAGTGGGGGAGAAAATTTCATGGAAATACGACGAGAGGGAACGTCATTTCTGAAGGGCCGGTTAACTGTGGTGATGTTGTGTTTGTATAATAATAAAAATAATAATAATATAAGTATAAAATAAAAATATAATCGTGTAAAATAACTTCAAATAAAACTTCTGTAAAATAACGGGTGTGTATCGATGCATACTAATATATATATAAAAATATAAAAGTCGCAAAGTCGACAATTTTGGTTATACGTGTTGATGTGATTATGTGTGATTAATTTATTGTGTTTGGTTGTTATTTATTTTGTGATAATAAATTGCATATATTATTAATTATTCAGATGGAAAACGCGGAAAACCAACCAGTCAACGAAGTTAATCAATCCGAACAAAACAATGAGGATCACTTTCTTAATAGGCAAGATATAGAAATTATCGTTGCCCATGGAATAGCCAATGCTATCCCAGCAATCGTCGCTGCTGTTAAAAACCCTGTTGAACCTTCGCAAGCCAATCATAGTAAACGCACGCGCGATGATAATTTCAGTAACAGTGTTAATGGAGGCGGCAACAATGACAACAACGTGATTCAAGCCCCAATACTTAAGAAAATGAAAGTTGCAACACCTGGTTGCACTTATAAAGAATTTCTTGCCTGTAAACCTGTTGAATTTGCAGGAAATGAAGGGGCGACTGCGGCGCTGCATTGGTTGGAAAAGACAGAGACAGTAATTAAAATAAGTAAATGCGCCGAGGAAGATAAAGTCATGTATGCTTCTCACCTTTTCAAGGAAGAGGCATTAGAATGGTGGAATACGGTGTTGCAAGCTAAGGGAAATGACATGGCTTATGCCATGAATTGGGAAGAATTTAAGCAATTGGTGGAAAGGAAATTCTGCCCCGAATATGAAAAGGAAAAAATGGCGAATAAATTCCTGAGCCACCGAATGGTAGATGTTGACTGTCGAGGGTATACTTCGAAATTCCTCGAGTATGCCAGAATTGTACCAACTCTGGCTTCGCCAGAACCGGTACTTATTTCTCGCTATATTTGGGGTTTAATTAGCGAGATTCAGGATATCATCAAAGCTGCGAGACCTCGCATAATTGACGATGCGGTGGAATTAGCCAATACCTTAACAGACGGGCTGGTGCGTACGCGGGAAGAAAACAGGAAAACGGAATTGGCTCAAAAAATTACCCAAGGATTTCGTGTGGGTAATAATAATAATTTCAAAAGGAAGGGAACCGAGCAACCCTCCATACCGCCATTTTGCGGGAATTGCAAAAAGAAACATTTTGGAAAATGTAGAGAAAATTGCAATTTCTGCAAGAAACCGGGCCACCAAGAGGAGAATTGCAGGAAGAAATCCATGATTTGCTTCAATTGCGGAGAAACAGGACATTTCAGGCCAGAATGCCCTAAATTAGTCAAGCCAGCTGATAACAAGGCCAAACCCGCTGAAGGAACTAATAAGAAGAATGCAAGAGCCTTTCAGCTAACAATGCAAGAGGCAGATCTGATTCCAGATGTGATAGCCGGTACGTTTCTTGTACATGATGTTTACGCAAAAGTATTATTTGACTCTGGTGCAAAGCAAAGTTTTATAAATACTTCATTTTGCCAAGCTCTTAAGCAACCTTTAACCAAACTTAAGCAGATTTTTACGGTAGAAACGTCTGATGGAAATTCTGTCAACATAGATAAGGGTTTGCAAAAAGGAAAGATAGAACTCTCAGGTCACAAATTTTCTGCAAACCTGCTACCTATGAATTAGCTGGATTCGATGTCGCACTAGGAATGGATTGGTTAGTAGCCAACCATGCGCGAATCCTCTGTGACAAGAACTCCATAGAAATCCGTACACCCTCAGGGAAGGTAATTATGATTACAGGGGATAAGCCACGTAAACCAATAAAGTTCATTTCAGTAATGAAAGTTGCTAGTTATGAACGAAAGCAAGGAATAGTGTCTATGATTTCAGTAATCATTAACACAAAAGATAAGGAACTTAGGGAAATTCCTGTAGTATCGAAATACCCGGATGTATTTCCAGAAGAACTACCAGGATTACCTCCAGATAGGGAAGTAGAGTTTAGAATTCATCTAATTCCTGGAACTACACCAATAGCCAAGGCACCCTATCGGCTAGCACCTACCGAAATGTTAGAACTGAAAAAGCAATTAGATGAATTGCTAAGTAAAGGATTCATAAAACCAAGTTCGTCCCCTTGGGGAGCACCAGTGTTGTTTGTGAAAAAGAAAGATGGTTTAATGCGTTTGTGTATCGATCATAGGGAATTGAATAAGGTTACAATTAAGAATCGGTACCCTTTACCTAGGATTGATGATCTTTTTTATCAACTTCAGGGAGCTTGATATTTCTCTAAAATCGATTTACGCTCCGGATACCACCAAATGAAGGTACAAGAAGAAGACGTACCTAAAACTGCTTTTAGAACAAGGTATGGTCACTACGAGTTTACAGTCATGCCATTTGGACTAACAAATGTTCCTGCAGCATTTATGGACATGATGAATAGAATCTGTAAACCGTATTTGGATAAATTTGTAATTGTCTTTATTGACGATATACTTATTTATTCCAAAAGCCAGGACGAGCACTGTGAGCACCTGTATGCACTCTTAACTTTGTTAAGAAATGAAAAGCTTTACGCCAAATTCTCGAAGTGTGAATTTTGGCTCCAGGAAGTGCAATTTTTAGGACACATGGTGAATCACAAAGGTATTCACGTAGTTCCCTCCAAAATAGAAGCGATCACCAAGTGGAAGGTCCCGCAATCAGCTACGGAAGTTAGAAGTTTTCTAGGATTAGCTTGATACTATAGGCGATTCATTAAAGATTTTTCTAAGATAGCTGTGCCATTAACTAAGTTAACCTGTAAAACAGTTAAGCTTGAATGGGGACCTAAGCAAGAAGAGGCCTTTAAGATTTTAAAGCTAAGATTAACAAACGCCCCAATTCTTGCTTTACCAGAAGGGACAGAAGATTTTGAAGTTTACTGTGACGCTACTAAGCTAGGATTAGGATGTGTGCTAATGCAACGCAAAAAGGTAATTGCGTATGCCTTAAGACAATTGAAAAAGCACGAGGAAAATTAAACGACTCGTGACTTAGAGTTAGGAGCAATAATTTTTGCCCTTAAGATTTGGAGACACTATCTGTATGGAAGTAAGTTTACCGTTTATACCGATCATAAAAGCTTAAGGTACATATTTGGGCAAAAAGAATTGAACATGAGGCAAAGGAGATGGATGGAAATTCTAAGTGACTACGACTTTGATATTCAATATCATGAAGGAAAGGCAAATGTAGTAGCAGACGCCCTAAGTCGTAAGTATCATGAAAAGCAAAGACGAGTTCGTGCTCTTAGATTAAATCTACAGTTAGATTTAATGGAACAACTAAAGAACTTTCAAGCAACAGCGATGGAGGATGATGCTGAAGGAATGAAAGGCAGGATAAAGGAATTAGAACAAGAGACTAATGGAATTTGGAGATTCCACAAGAAAAGAATTTGGGTACCTAAACAAGGAAATTTAAGAGATAAAATTTTAGAAGAAGCCCATAAATCTAGGTATACCATGCACCCCGGAAATAATAAGATGTACCAAGATTTAAGAAATAACTTCTGGTGGATAGGAATGAAAAAGGACATAGCTAGATATGTATCTAAGTGTCTAACTTGTTCACAAGTTAAAGCAGAACACCGGAAACCTTCAGGATTACTCCAACAATTAGAAATGCATGTATGGAAATGGGAACTAATAACAATGGACTTTGTTACTAAGTTGCCCAAAACCAGAAAAGGTAACAACGCAATTTGGGTAATTGTTGATCGATTCACCAAATCAGCTCATTTTCTGCCCATAAAGGAAACCTTTAGCATGGAAAGATTAGCAAAGTTATACGTAGACGAGGTAGTATCCTTACATGGAGTTCCACTCTCCATAGTATCAGATAGTGATAGTCGTTTCACCTCGCACTTTTGGACAAGTTTCCAAGAAGCAATGGGGACCCGATTAAACTTAAGTACTGCATACCATCCCCAAACAGACGGACAGAGTGAAAGGACGATCCAAACCCTGGAAGACATGCTTAGAGCATGTGTAATAGATTTTGGTGGAAATTGGCATAACCACCTACCCTTAATCGAATTCTCCTATAATAATAGTTATCATGCAAGCATTGAAGCTGCCCCATTCGAAGCCCTGTATGGACGGAAATGTAAAACTCCAGTTTGCTGGGCAGAAATAGGAGAAAGCCAATTATCAATTCCTGAGATTGTACAAGAAACCACCGACAAGATAACTCAAATCAAGGAAAGACTGAAGACGGCTCGAGATCGCCAGAAAAGTTATGCTGACAATCGACGTAAACTATTAGAATTTCAAGTTGGAGACAAGGTACTCTTGAAAGTTTCTCCTTGGAAAGGAGTGGTTCAATTCGGTAAGAAAGGAAAGCTAAGTCCAAGGTACATAGGACCATTTACCATCACCCAACGGATAGGACCAGTTGCCTATGGCTTACAACTACCAGAAGACCAAAACTAGCACAAGCTCAATACAAAAGAAGATGGGTAGAAAGAAGTATTAAAGACACAACACACCTATTTGCTAAAGATTAAACATTTATTTATACCAAGCTTCATCTTCATGTAACAACTCCCAAAAGACCCTAGAAAGAACCATAAACGAAACCCCAAAGACGCACGACGAGACCCAACACAAAAAACGAGGAATCCCTGTCGTGGCATCCCACCCGCTATGCGGGGGATATCCCTACATCTCCCGCGACGCGCAGGAGAGTACCAGGCCATGTGGCACCATTTCGCGACAAGTGGCAAGGCTATGCGGTTGATGAGGCTGACCTAGCCTTATCTAGGAGCCGTCGCGCCACGCGGGGAAGTCCCCTGATTCTCCAGCGACACGCAGGAGAAACCCAGGTGGGCTATATAAGGGCAGCCATGGGAGAAGTCTCGGTGCACTTTTTCGATTTATATATCGATTCCCTTTCTTTCTTAAACTATTGTTTAAATACCTGAAGCCCCTAAACCCCGAAACTCTTCTCCGTAATCAGCGTGCTAACCCTAATCACTGGTACGATACCATGTCCGATCGATCTGAACCAAATCAATGGATGTTAAAGTACTGCATGAATAAGGCTATACTTTGTCATCTATGTTGATGTAACAACTCTCGCCAAAATTACTATTTCTTATTTTATTAATGTCCATTAGGAAACCCTAATTGAGACCCCCAAGTAGTATGGCATGACCCATAATTTTTCAGAACAATCGAAGCTAGGATCAGGACCCCCTAAAACTCAAGGGGGTATCCCGTAATTGATAATTATCTTTGAAACTACATGTAAATCACGAATTTCGTTGGCTGTTGACTCACCTGGGCTATGTGGGACACGAGGCTACCCTATCTTAAAAGGGTAGCCGTCGCGCCACGCGCAGGGACCAGGTGATCCTGGCGCGCCACGCGAGAGGGTCCAAATTTCAGTATATAATGCAGGAGTTTGGCACTTGCATGTCTGTCTTGTTTCGACGTTAAAATTCGTTACGTACGTTGAGTTATACACTGTTCGTTCAAAAATGCACACAAGCACGAATCTCTGCTGCGACAACAAGGTAATAACTCGATCACTGTTATGATACAATTTCCGATCGATTGAAACCGATCCGATGGATGTTTAAGTGTTGCCCGAATCCGGGCTATACTTTGTCATTCATCGTGAGGGTTTTGATTTCGTGAGTTGTCGTAAATGTTGTATTAAGTTACTGACCTAGTTTAGTGTGCATTGTTATTTAACTAGGTTACGAGGCTAAATCAGTAGGCAAAGTTCTGTCCAACTAAATTTACAATGTGAGTCATTCTCTTTTTATCAAATTGCTTTACAAAACCCTAAATGTTTTCCAGTTATAGTTTGCAGTGATTAAGTCTTTGCTAATCTTTAATTACTGGCAGTGTGTGGGGGTTTTGTGCACATTACTACTAATGATTTATCACGTTAGGTGGGCGAGCCTAATTTTGTGATATGTCCACGGTCATAGATACGGTCAAGTGACAACTGAACCAGCTAATTAATAGATAGGGGCAAATGTGAAAACTCTTAATGCTGTAAATGATAACAATGTATAATTTTGTTTAAATTGAGTGGCTCGCCAGTATTTCCCCGCTGATAAAAAATATTTTTAAACATGTTTCAGGTGATTTACTGTGAACCAAAGAAAAGTGCCGCATAGCACTACAGCTTGAAGAAAGTGCTCAGTAAAATAAATAAACATGTTTTTGTAAACAAGGAATTTCCCCGTGAAATTCCTTTATTGTAAATTATGGGGTTTGTCCCAAAATATGAAATAAAATAATTGGGTGTTTTCAGTATAAACGATCCTGTTAATATTTCCGCTGCCAAATTAATACCACGGGTTTCTGTCCCGCGGCTTTTGGACCGGGTAAAACCAGGCCGGGGGCCGTGACAGTTGAGGTTTTGATCTCGTGATTATCGTTAAAGTTTGAATTAGGTTAATACACTAATACGTGTTGCATTGTGTGTTTAATTAGGAACCCAGGACTTAGACCACAAGGCTATTACTGAAAACCCTAAATGTGCAAAGTGAGTCATTCTCCTTTACTCAAATGATTTTTGCAAAACCCTAAAGGTTTTCCAAGTTGTATTTACAGTGATTGAGTTTTTTGTATTCTGAAATTACTGCCGGTATTTGGGGTTTTCTATACACTACTAGTCCAACGTTGCTATTGGACAAAGAGTTAGCCAATAGTAATATGACCACAGTCACTGAATTAGGTGTGTGAAAAATACTGATTTGAGTAATTGAAAGATATAAACATATGTAAAAACCCTTAATGTTGTAATTATAACATTGTATCTTTTTATAAATCTGAATGAACTCACCAGTTTCTTTCGCTGATAAAATGTTTTTAAAATGCGTATCAGGTGATTTACTATGAAGAAAAGGAAAGTGCTAAGAGGCACTCAAGCTTAAATAAGTGTCTATGTAAACCCGAATAAAACGTATTTTGTTATCAAGGGTTTATCCCAGTGAAAAACCTTTATGTAAATATGGGTTTCATCCCACAGTTTATGAAATGAATACTACGGTGTTTTGAAAACTCTGATATTTTCCTAACACCCGGTCCTGATGAAAATTTCGTTGCGATAGTTTTAGTAAACATTGGTACCACTTGTATCTGCTCACGGCTCCCACTAGGGCTGGCAATAGATATTTGTATAAGATACGATTAAACCTGTTTACTGAAAAAGTACACTACTTGGTTTTTTACTTTTTTAAAAATAAATAGAATTAGGAGGCTATGATCCATCATTTCTTCTCCTTGGTACATAAAACATACAACTGTGTTATAGACATGAGATATAAAGTAGTTAAACAAGTTGTATTCATCTTTAATACTTGCGTTATTCGCGTCGTCAGAGACCTATTAAACCCGATAAGACACGATTTGTCAGCCCTACCTCCCACCTAGGGTAGGGTCGGGGGTTCTAACACTTCAACCCAAGTAACACAAAGGGTTCAGCCAATAATGGCCTTACTTCTCCACAAACAATGATTATAGATTGAATCATGATGGATCAAGTATGATAAAAATCAAACAAATTGAAGAAGGGTTGTTGATTACATGTTCTCTCTCTCTCTCTCAAATTAAGTTATTACAAGTGTTTAGTTTGGAGTAATCCATAAACTCCAAGGGGTGAGTTTTTGGGCATGAGAGCCCTCTTTTGGGTGAAGGAATTCTAAGATTGCAGGGGAAAATGGATGATTTGAAATAGGGACACGCAAGGCCTCTATGTATAGTGGGATTTTGGCTTGAGGGCCAAGGAATTCTAGAAGCATCTTATCCTTAGAAAGACACAGCATCATCCTTATGTAACTCTTGTCCCTTTTTGTCTCATATAGGAACCTTCATGAAGTTTTTATCTAGTTGGAGAATAAGCATAGCTTGCCCAAATAATGCATGGCCATGCTTAAATATCGTCTGCTGAAACTGTATACAGACCAGCACTAGCGTGCCAAACTAGGCACGAGTGTGCCTAGTCCTTTTCCCGACACTTTGTTATCATTCTTGTCCTTTCCTGGTATATTCCGTTGAGAGTTAGTTGTAATCACTAGCGTGAATGGGTAGGCACAACCGTGCATGGACGGGTGTTGATATGCACCAAATGCAACATATAAATTATATCAAATAAGGTATAAAAACAACCCTTTTTAGTACTAATGTTGGAAAAAGTACGTTTCTTTGTATACTTTTAATTTTCAGGATAAAAAGAGCTTAAATGAACAAAAGGAACAAATTAACGGTGAAAACCAGCATAAATATGAAAGAAGGGAAGTTGATACACTATACTAACCCTCCGAGCTTCGCCCCAAGACCAAAAACAACAAGTAAGAAGTGAAGCACGTGTCGTGCCTGTCGGGCATGGGGTCGTGGCCCACTCAAGATTCCCTGAAGAAAAAGACAAACAGAAGAAGACAAGGGACACGAGGTTGTGTCTCATGGACACGGGTCGTGGTCAACTCTCAGATTTGCAAATCTTGAATCGTACAGGAAATACAGGGACCACGGAGTCGTGTCGTTGACACATGAGGCCGTGTGAGCATCTAGACTGACAAGTGCATTAAATGAAGACAAAGAAGGAGAAGGGGATGAGTCCGTGCCTCCCAGGCACGGGGCCGTGTAAACCCACTGTTTTCAGCAATAAATAGAGGTGCTTGGTTCACTTGCAACTCATCCCTTGGCAAACCACTTCTCTCACACCTGCCACCACTCCACCACCACACTACCACCATGATCCACCACATTTATCCATCATCCATCCTTAGAGTATGTGTAGTAGTCTCGGGATCCAAGATTGTTCGTAAGAGTTTTTGTCAAACAAAGGTCATGCTTGGCTAATCTCTTACATCACGTGATGAAAACAAATCATTTATGTATTACTTTTGATTTCCATGCTTTGGTAACTTTTTAATTGGGCATGTAGTAATGACTTTAATAACTAGTTTTTTATATTGAAAGTGAACTTTATTCTATCATCTCTTCATGTTTTGTTGATTCACTCATTCGTGTCTTTACGGTCTGTAACACCCTTTAAATTAAATCAAGGTTTAACGTATAGTTTACGAAAAAGGATCATGTAATTAAGTTTACATATACATCGGAAATACGGGTTTATTAAAACCTTTTACAATTTAAAAGTTTACAACGTAATGTAATTAAGTTCGTCATTTAAAAGTAACAACGAGACGTCGTGCGGAAGCTTGTTTCTTGATCGTGTTCGGTTCTTCATTGAGCTTGATCGTCCTCCGGTACTAGAAATATACCTACAACTCATAAAACATGAGGTAGATTAGTCATACGTAGCTTAAAACGTATTTAAACGGGTTCGCAATGCATATAATATTAAAATAAACATTTTTCGAATTTTTGGAACCCGTCGCGTCGCACGACAGCTTCTTGCTTTTACCGTCGCGTGGCGCGACGCCCTGCTTTGTCCAGAATTGTTTGTTGCTGAACGGCAGATTCCCAGCTCAAAAACTCAAACTTATAATTCACAAAAACGTGCATAACTTTTGTTCTACTTATCCGATTCACGTGATTCTTTTTCTCACGCGATCGTAATTTAATTCTCCATCTTATGAAGTTAAAAATCTGACATTCAACATAATAAAATTCTAAAATTTTAAGCACTCGGCTTATTACCCAAAATCAACATATAACTAATATCTTATTTATGCGTACCTGGCTCGGGTCAACCTATTGACCCGTTTTAATACCTTGCTGCAACAATTTGCTAATTCATAGCAACGCTAATTCATAAGCCGCTTTTTCCTGTAAGCATAAGACTCGACAAGTGCTTATTAGTCGTGATTTGTCAAATGGTATCAATATTGCCATTTGACCCGTTTAGTCTAAACGACCAAACATTTTGCGCTTATATTCCAATGGTATTTATTTATTTACCAATTTGTTAAGTAAGTCATTTCGGATTCCTTACCATTTAGTTATGTCTTTTAAATCCGTTTTTTTTTACACGTTCACCCAACGTGGCTTATGCCATTTGGTGTCGTTTTAAACTTCAACCCTTATCCATTTATACATGACTAAATCACCATTTTCCATTTTTTTTTATTTAGGCCTACTTACAAAGTAGCCATTCAAAGATTCATTTTATATATGTCATCTATGACCAAATTTCCATTTCGCACATTTTGATATGTTCCGACCCGTACCACTTCGTGTCGGAACCATAGTTCGAATACAACCATTGCCGTAATTGTAACCGAGAATTAAATGCATATCTTACAAAAGGGTGTAAGCTTTACTTACCTTGCATCCATGCCACGCTTTTCTTTCCATACTCGCTCCGTTTGACCCGCTTCATCCACAAGCTTCCACCTAGCTTGTTAAGCGTCAAACTTCCACCTAGCTTATTAAGCGCCAAACTATTATCCAATGTTCACAAGGTGGTTAGATTAACCATAATTTAATATGATCTTCCACCTTACACATTTCTATGCATTCATCCGCACACTTAATATAATCACGTTTTACACACAACCAAGTAGACCGCGATTTCATTTAGGCATTTCATATCACTGAAAATGGGTTGTTTTGGTGACTTGTTTAACCTGTTTATAAGTCTTCAAAAATTATGATTTTTTATGTGGCGTATCTCTCGGAGGGTTAGGCCTTGTGTTAAAATTTCAAGATCTAATTCTTTACCAAAAATTCGTAAAAATTCATTTACTAAGCTGTAATCAGATTCGTCGCTTCTGACTACAATTTACGAAAAAATTCATTTAAAATTCCTCGTTTATCCGGTTGATGAAATTCCAATTGGAGATTTTTCTAAACACTAAAAACTATCTACAGTAAAAATTTGAGGTCAAAACTAAATTCCTAAATTGAGTTCTGACATTCGTAATGGGCTGCAAATTCTGCCAGAAAACGCAGCTTGAACCTTCGATAAGGAAAAATTCATAAAACGCTCAATTTTCGTCGAAAAAAATGCGATTCCAGTGGGGTTTTAAAGATATTTCCTGGAATTACATTTTAGACTCAAGAAACACATGTTTTTGTCACGTTTTGTCCACGTTACAGCCAACACAAGTCGGCTGTAAATTCTGATCAGGAGATATTTGAATTCAGCTTTCAATTAAAGCATGTTCTTGACATCATAACACTATTTTTTTAGCAATCAAAACCCTAAAAACATCTCATACATGAATTTAGTATCAACAAAATCTGAATTTACTTGAGCTAAGCATGATTTCAACATATACTTGTCTAGGGTTTACTCCTAGACACTACTATGTTCCTATTTCATCCATATAACAATCATGCATCAACAAATTTCCGAATTCTCTAAGTTCATCAGAATTTCAAGTAGAGATTTTCTATCAAATTTCACATACCTTATGACCCCCTTGCAATGGAGATCACCAATCTAGGCTCGGATTTCGTTTTGGAATTGATCTTGACCTTCAATTTGATCTAACTTCAAGAACTAGGGTTCAATTGAGGGAGCTTGGTCGCCCCCTGTGTTTTCCTGCGACCAGACACACTTAAGTGTGTGTTTGGTGTGGGTTATTTTGATTTTAATTATTCAAGTTTCTAACTTTACAACTTAGGCCCCTCAATTTTTGTTTTATTTATAATTTAGGGGTTTCCATCCATGGTTTATAAAAGGCTTACTAGTCCATGCTTCTTTATTGTTTTTAAACTAATAATTAACTAGGTTAATTACCCCTAGTTAACTTAGTGAGTCCCGGGAGTTCTAACCCGTTTATTTTAAGTTCCGTCAACTCGGCCCTTTTATCCATTTTATTTCTCGAAAGTTCTTATCCGCTTTTTAATTAATTAGGATTGTTTATTTAAATCCTAATATTTACCGGGTTACTTTATCACTAACGGTACTTTACCCGTCTTTTAGTATTAACGGGGTTTGATTACCAAACCCGTTTTCGGGGTGTTACAAGTCTACCCCCCTTAAAGAGGTTTCGTCCCCGAAACCTTTCTCACGTACTTTATTAGTTTAGATCATCTGAATCCTTAGTTTTCGGTGATCACTTGAGCATTAGTCGCATATAATAATCTTACCAAAAAGTATGGTAATGTGTTTTTAGTTTTAAGGCATATGCGCCTTTCACGTGTAAGGCCTCGTAGGCCTTTACCTTCAGCTTGTATTTCTTATTATGGTCACTTATTTGACCGAGTTGTCATCTGATTAATCGGTCGTATTTATTATTCAGCATTTTTACTTCTAGCTAATTTTATGTAGACAAGCGCCTTGCGTAAGTCGTAACACTATTTTGACTTCGAATGGTTTTTACTGGCTAGACTGATTTGTCGCCATCATTTTATACTCCGTTACTCGGGTATATCATATTGCCATCCCGGCCTTTTGCGTATTTCTGATTTCATATCTCCTAACTCACGTTACAACGTGGTTAAATTCTATGTCACTTTTAGTGACCGTAATCACATCACATCTTGTTTAAGTTTATGTCGACTTTTCATTGTCGAAAATATTTCTTCCAAATGTATCGTTTCACACCTATCGGTGTTAAAACCTATATCCTTTAATATTAACTATTTCCGAGTTCGTCTCATAGTATTCATATTTGTTAAAACGTTGTTTCTTACTAAAACTGAATTTTAGTTTAACGTTTTTTTTTTCTCTTTAGCTTATGTCAATTTACTCACATCAAGGAAATTGGCAACCAATAATTTATTCCTTTCCGTTTTCGTTTTACATGGGGAATCGTAACAAGTTCCCTCGCTTTACGCTATTGACCCGTAGGTTCTTTCACATAGCCTCACAGGCTTTTTCCTTAGATTTCCACCTTCTAAGGTAAAACCCCTTCTGTTCGTTTCTTTCTATTCGTGCCCCGAGGGTCTTTTGGGTCCCGTAGACCTTATCACTTAGTTTAATCCCGTAGGTTATGATGATCCCATAGATCATCTTTTATTCACGTCTATATTCAAATGTATATTTATACGTATATAGCTTCAAGGCATCCCTTGTTATGCTTGGAATCATTTATTTTTGCTTTTGAACTTTAGTTGACCTTAACTGTAGTCTAAGGTTTCATTTGTTTACTTTCGGACTAATCTTCCAACTTTATGACTCCTTACGTCATTTACTCGTCAGTTTTTCCTACTCTTACTATTATCCGGTTCTTACCTGTACCTCTTTACAACCCGTTACCCGGGTTCTTTATCTTAATGTTTTTAACATTCTTGTTTCGCTAGTTTGCGTTTTTCCTATCTACATTCTTTTACGACCCATCACATAGGTTCATTAATATTCCGCGCTTCTATTATTCGGTTTGCGCCTATTTGTACTACCAATTTCTTATATTTTATTTGTCTTGTTTGACTTATTCGTGTGAGGTTTTATCACTTATGAACGTCAAACTTCGTTCTTTATTCGACCCGTTCACTCTAAAATAGTTGAACATAGTTATCGAAATTTCTGTTTGCAAATTCTCACCGTCTTTTAGTCATGACTCATATTCTGAGTTTTTTGACTTTCTTTTTCGCGTTCCCGTCTCTCGGTTTACGCATTCACCCACAATCCTACCCGTCCATCGGGTATCTTTACCAAAGTCATCGTCAAGTAACCATTCTTATATGATTTTAGACATCATCTTAATTTATTTGATCGTCTTAGCGAATTCCATTGCTTTTATTTAGTCAAGTATTTTATTCTTTTATTCTACCTCTTTGACTTGTCTGTATGAATTTCATCACTTATGACAGTCAAACTTTATCCCTTATGCCTTAGCATCCACATTAGTTGGTTTCTATTTTCATTTACTTTAATCTTTCTCCCTTCTTTCGGGCTCGTTATTCTAACGTAATACGCTCCCTGTCATCCGACTTGCGTTTACGTTTACTATCAAACATCTTACTTGTTTGACTCATTTGGGTACCATTTAAGTTAGTCCCATTCACCCCGTCCTTACTACATCGGACGTAAATATGTCCGCTACAAGAAGTTCATGGTATCATATGCCACTACTTACTTGGCCAGAGTAAGCGATCAACACATGATACACATGACCTTTTTGTAGTTTTCACATCACACCCCATGTAAGTAACGCCCCTATATATTTCATATCTCTTATTTCATTTAGTAAAACTCTATTTAATTGCAAAACAACAACCATTAGTTTTACTGGTTTTACTTTTGTACATATAAAATGTTTTCTTTTCTATTGAACTATTATATAATCACATTCGTTAATGTGATCGCTACTTTTCTCAATATCATTATATTGAGAGTTTTTCACTTGGATAATTACCCCCGTCCAAGTTTCCATATGAACTAATCCTATTATTTCTTTGTTATTCATCATCGTAAATAACACATGTTTCTATTAAACTTCTCTTGGAAACATCATCCTGAATAGACATCCTATTCAGGTTTTATTAGATATATGCAACCGTCTTTCCCTACGTGTTTGTTGCATATTGCTACTTATACGATTAAATTTAAAAGCGTGCACCTGGTAATGCTTGCCCTTACGGGCTTCTCTTGCCATTATCTTTGTTTGCAATCGTCACGCGATTTAGGTCCTTAATGAGTATGCTCTGCTTATCATACCTCGGACCGTTCCACCGTCATGTCCGTCACTTGTTACACTCTCGCCATCTTCAGGTGCGAGTATCCTTCAACTAAACATTTACAAAAGTTAGTAATTTCGACATTAATAAACGTTCTTATTGTAATACAAGGCTTTTTACTATATGTGTCAACGCACGTAATTTCGTCATCTATATCAATCATTTTAATTGGGGTAACGTGTATTACACGATAACCCTATGTGTTGTTTACAACACTTTAGCATGCTAAACCATTAACATACATGTACTTACCGGATTTGTGATCAAGCCACGAACCGAACACAATTTACTCTTTAACCATGAGCTCTGATTACCAACTTGTAACACCCTTTAAATTAAATCAAGGTTTAACGTATAGTTTACGAAAAGGATCATGTAATTAAGTTTACATATACATCGGAAATACGGGTTTATTAAAACCTTTTACAATTTAAAAGTTTACAACGTAATGTAATTAAGTTCTTCATTTAAAAGTAACAACGAGACGTCGTGCGGAAGCTTGTTTCTTGATCGTGTTCGGTTCTTCATTGAGCTTGATCGTCCTCCGGTACTAGAAATATACCTACAACTCATAAAACATGAGTTAGATTAGTCATACGTAGCTTAAAACATATTTAAACGGGTTCGCAATGCATATAATATTAAAATAAACATTTTTCGAATTTTTGGAACCCGTCGCGTCGCGCGACAGCTCCTTGCTTTTACCGTCGCGTGGCGCGACGCCCTGCTTTCTCCAGATTTGTTTGTTGTTGAACGGCAGATTCCTAGCTCAAAAACTCAAACTTATAATTCACAAAAACGTGCATAACTTTTGTTCTACTTATCCGATTCACGTGATTCTTTTTCTCACGCGATCGTAATTTAATTCTCCATCTTATGGAGTTAAAAATCCGACATTCAAACTAATAAATTCTAAAATTTTAAGCATTCGGCTTATTACCCAAAATCAACATATAACTAATATCTTATTTATGCGTACCTGGCTCGGGTCTACCTATTGACCCGTTTTAATACATTGCTTCAACAATTTGCTAATTCATAGCAACGCTAATTCATAAGCCGCTTTTTCCTGTAAGCATAAGACTCGACAAGTGCTTATTAGTCGTGATTTGTCAAATGGTATCGATATTGCCATTTGACCCGTTTAGTCTAAACGACCAAACATTTTGCGCTTATATTCCAATGGTATTTATTTATTTACCAATTTGTTAAGTAAGTCATTTCGGATTCCTTACCATTTAGTTATGTCTTTTAAATTCGTTTTTTTACACGTTCACCCAACGTAGCTTATGTCATTTGGTGTCGTTTTAAACTTCAACCCTTATCCATTTATACATGACTAAATCACCATTTTCTTATTTAGGCCTACTTACAAAGTAGTCATTCAAAGATTCATTTTATATATGTCATCTATGACCAAATTTCCATTTCGCATCTTTTGATATGTTCCGACCCGTACCACTTCGTGTCGGAACCATAGTTCGAATACAACCATTGCCGTAATTGTAACCGAGAATTAAATGCATATCTTACAAAAGGGTGTAAGCTTGACATCATAACACTATTTTTTAGCAATCAAAACCCTAAAAACATCTCATACATGAATTTAGTATCAACAAAATCTGAATTTACTTGAGCTAAGCATGATTTCAACATATACTTGTCTAGGATTTACTCCTAGACACTACTATGTTCCTATTTCATCCATATAACAATCATGCATCAACAAATTTCCGAATTCTCTAAGTTCGTCAGAATTTCAAGTAGAGATTTTCTATCAAATTTCACATACATTATGACCCCCTTGCAATGGAGATCACCAATCTAGGCTCGGATTTCGTTTTGGAATTGATCTTGACCTTCAATTTGATCTAACTTTAAGAACTAGGGTTCAATTGAGGGAGCTTGGTCGCCCCTTGTGTTTTCCTGCGACCAGACACACTTAAGTGTGTGTTTGGTGTGGGTTATTTTGATTTTAATTATTCATGTTCCTAACTTTACAACTTAGGCCCCTCAATTTTTGTTTTATTTATAATTTAGGGGTTTCCATCGATGGTTTATAAAAGGCTTACTAGTCCATGCTTCTTTATTATTTTTAAACTAATAATTAACTTGGTTAATTACCCCTAGTTAACTTAGTGAGTCCCAGGAGTTCTAACCCGTTTATTTTAAGTTCCGTCAACTCGGCCCTTTTATCCATTTTATTTCTCGAAAGTTCTTATCCGCTTTTTAATTAATATTAGGATTGTTTATTTAAATCCTAAAATTTACCGGGTTACTTTACCACTAACGGTACTTTACCCGTCTTTTAGTATTAACGGGGTTTGATTACCAAACCCGTTTTCGGGGTGTTTCACGGTCTATATAAAGCGCATTAACTTCCTGGAAGGCGGTTAGAATGGTGGTTTGGGTAAAGTTCTTGCCTCATTCAGTGTATAGATCCTGCGAGGACTTGATTCAAGCTTATTAGGACTTACTTTGAGGCAGATAGCAACAAATCAGGGGAAATAAGAATGGCTTGAATCCTTTTTAAATAAACTACTATTAAACTTTAAACCGGCCTTGCGGGAATGTATCCCTGCTGACTCAGACCAATATGGCCGAGGGTATCGTTGCCTCCATAAGAGGGACACGCCACATTTTGCATTAATAACTTACTTAATTATCTTTCAATAATCCGGCCTTGCGGGACTGTATCCCTGCTGACTCATACCAATATGGATGAGGGTAGCGTTGCCTACAAAAGAGGGACATGCCACTATAACTAAGATAATCTCTTAAAAAAACCAAAAGTGCGGAAATCATCAAAGGATACATAAATGACGAGTCAGAACCAAGTGATTCTATCTTGTCTATTTGTTTCTTTATTTATTTACTTTCCATATTTTACTTATTAAAAATCTTTACTCAAAATTTGGTTAGATTAGACGTCAACGATATTTCTGTATTAAAAGCTCTTGTGTCACTAGACAACCTCGGTATCTTACCATCACTATACTACGCCAACGATGGGTGCACTTGACCTAGCGTGTTGTAGAGGGTGATAATTTTATATCGTGTTTTTATAAATTTAAAACTTGATAAAAGAGTAAAAAGGGTACTTAAAATATAACAAAATTCATACACACTTGACACACGTCAGCTGTCCTAACGGATCTTGAAAAGGTGGCATTCTTGTTGGTTCTCAAAGCTTCTAGGATTTATCTTCAGCTAAGCACAAGCGTGCCTAGGTGTGCACGGCCGTGCCTCCACATATCATGGACTTTTGTTGACCATTCTTGGGTTGAAGTGTTGACTTTGTGCTCTTGGGTGTTGTGCACCGGCATGGTCATAGCCTGACATGACTGTGCCTATCTAGAACTTTACTGATTTTCTTGGAATTTTAGATTTTTGCTTGGTTTTTTCTGGTTTTTCACTTCTTTTCATCCAGAGACCTTAGAAACCTGCATTTGTCAAATAGGAACAATATAGATAGTATTTTCCACTATAAAATCATAAAAGCACTTAGTATTAAGGGTAATTATGAACTAAAAATATGTATAATTGATGGCACAACAATATGAGCCTCATACAAACCCCTATACGACTCGTAAAGCTCTATACGAGTCGTAGAGGGGTGCATATAAGGCTGATACACATCAGCCTTCCCCTATACAACTCATAATCAAACACACACACAAAAACACACACAAGACCCGACACTTGAAGTGTTCTGTTTCTCTTTTTTTCACGATAAAGTTTAGTTGTTTTACTCATGATCATGAATATGTATTTTGTTTTATATTTCATCCGTTAAATTGTATGATTTTGGGTTGATTTTGTGGACCATGCTAAAAAATATGATTTCCCATGTTGTATTATATTATAATTTTGATTTTTTTTAATTTGCTTTCTAATACATTAAGTTTAATTTATTTAACTGTAGGCGAATTTGTTATTTGATTTTTAAATTAGTTTTGTTGTTCGTTAACGTCTTCGCATATACCCTTAACGTCAACCCATCCATTTTGCCACCTCTAGTTGGATTGGGTTGGTTGTTGGGTCAGGATCGGTTTGTGTTTGAATGGGTTTGGGTAAAGATGGGTAAAAGAAAGAAGAAGGTCAGGATGGGTTTGGGTCAGGATGGGTTGAGAATAAATCAATAATAATAAAAAATGAAAAAAAATATAAAAAAACGAAAAAAAAAACTAAAAAAATAAATAAAATAATTAAGAAAATAAAAAAAAACGAAAAAAATTAAAAAAAAACCGAAAAAAATTAAAAAAAATAAAAATAAAAAACGATGGAATGTTGGGGATGACCAAATTAATAAAGGTATGCTGCCTTCTTGCTTCGTGTCTTTCAAGTGTTATCGTCCATTCATTAAATGGTTAGTCGACTTGTTGCAGGCCTACGTTTTATCGAGTCGAATCTTGCTTCAGCTAGTGACAAAGGTCACCCATCTCCCTTTGGTTTTGACATCATATTTCCTGGTTTGCTGGAGTATGCGGAACAGTTGAACATAAACCTTCGTTCAAAACAAACAGATTTTACTTTAATACTACATGAGAGAGATTTGGAGCTAAAAAGGTCATTTTTGTTACTGATTATTGCAAAGAAAATAACTTTGATTGTAATTAACTAATCATAACCATATAGATGTGATTCAAATGAGATGGAAGAATGCCTGACATATAATTCAGAAGGACTTGGGAACTTATATGATTTGCATATGGTGAAGAAATATCAGATGAACATAATATTACTAAAATGGATATTGTAATGCTACATGAGAGAGATTTGGAGTTAACAAAATCAGGATCATGCAAAAGGAAAAAAGATCATTCAAAACAAAATATAATACATAAATAGGAAACTTTAAAACTTACATAAGCGAGTACTTTTACAGCCACTAATTAGTCATTAAAGGGTAAGAAAACTTACAGTAAGATGTAAATAAACTACCGTTTAATACACAAACACATAAGTTTAGGAGACGAGGGCAAGGGCAAAAGGGTAAAATCTCACTCTTAAACTTACAGTAAGTTGTAAATAAACTGCCCTTTAGTACTACTAACCTTCTGGGCTTCGATCTAGGCCTGGTAATATTTTTATTCACCAAGTGGGCAAGCAAGACACTTCAAACGAATCCAAAAAAATACTGTAACTAACAAAATGGGCCACCACAAACAAAAAAATTACCATGGTTGACCTGAAGTCTTCCCACTACATGTTACATAAGTTTATGCTAACTTATCTAAGTGGTCATGTTATGCAACTACATAGTAATTTCCTAATGGGTCCATAAGTCGTATGCTAGCATATTCTCTTTGAAAATTCAACTACTAATTAGGATGTATAAAAGATGCAACATTTTTCACATATTAAAACACTTGAAATACACTACAAGTATTACAAATGGAAACCAACCAAACCCAACCTGTGACACCGATTAAAGTATAAAGATCGGTCCTTAGTTTCGTATTTTCTCAATTCCTAGTATCAGGACCATACTGAATCAGACCATCTGAATATAGGGTATGTTCCTGTTCAATTAATTGAGATATCAGTTGGCACCCAATGTTTTAACTTTGTAGGTGCATAAAGATTTAATAAACAAAATGGTTAAATTAACTATTAACTGTAAATTACCAGTTAGGGTTTCAAATACTAAAAAAAATACGGTTTCAAATCAAACTTAAATCACAATCAATTAGATAACAAAAAAATTAGGGTTTCAAATCAAACTTAAATCACAATCAATTAGATAACAAAAAGAATTAGGGTTTACCAACAAGCGTGATTTGGGTTTTGCGATTAGTCGGAGGCTCCTCAATTTGATGTTAAGGAGCTAACGAAGAACCCTAACTGAAGTAGCGAGAAACCAGACAAAAGAGCGATTTTTGATTAGCGAGACAGAAACCCTAACTGTACATTGCTGCTCGGTGATCCTGACCCGTCTTGTGATTATGTTTAATGTACTTTGGCCCATCTAGACCTACTAAGGGTGTGGGGAGTGGTTAAACACTTTGGAGTGGTAAACTAAAAAACCGATCAATCAGAGCGCGTCATGTCAATCAGTTAAAAGTGTTTAAACTTTGCTGAAAAGTGTTGGCAATGGTTTAAACACTTGCTGAAGTGGTAAACTTTTAATATTATTTTTTTTTGTGCACTATTTTATTTAATAAATGTAGAATAAATACATTAAATTAAAAAACAATAAACTTTCATAAATTAAATTAAAAACATCAAAATTACACTAAATTAAAAAACAATAAAATTACATTAACTGAAACAATTTAAACTAGTCTTCGTCGGAATCGACCAAAAGGTGGGGTAAATCTTGACTTGCGAGATGATCTATGAGATCGTTTTTTAGTCTCCAATGCGTGTCTTCATCCATCAACTCGCCCAACACCGTATCGTCTAGAGCGGGCTCGACCGGAGGATCCCGAATGTGCACCGGTGCTATCGCCTTTCCTTCATCTTTCAAAATCATATTGTGTAAAATAATACACGTATACACGACACTTCTAATTTTTTTTAACGGTTTTTACTCGCATCGGTCGACTCATTACACCCCATTTCGCCTTCAAAACACCAAAAGCTCGTTCGACGTCTTTTCTTGCCGCCTCATGTTGCCTCTTGAATTTCTTTTGGTCTACTTCGTGAGGGTAAGGGATCGACTTCACAAACACGGACCACGAAGGGTAGATTCCATCCACGAGCAAATAACCACATTTGTATAAATGGTTGTTAACGTAAAATGGACATTTTGGCGCGGTTCCATTTCGTTCCGTTAAAAATAACGGAGATTGTTGTAGAACATTGATATCGTTTTGAGAACCCGGTGGACCGGCAAAAGCATGCCAAAACCATAAGTCTTGAGAAGCAACCGCTTCGAGCATAACAGTCGGGTATCGATGATCTCCTCGCATATATTGTCCTCGATACTCTGTTGGACAAAAACGCCAAACGAAATGGGTGCAATCAAGGCTACCGAACATACCGGGAAGGTGATGTTTTTCCTCATGAGCTTGGTATAAAAGTGCCATGTCGTGGCTTGTCGGCCTACGTAAGAACTCTGGACCGTATATTTTGCAAACCGTTTCACAAAAATATTCTAGGCACTCGCGGGAAGTTCTTTCGGCCATATGCAAGTACTCGTCGTTCTCGTCTGGAGTGTTACCAGTTGCGAGCTGTTTAATAGCCGATGTCACCTTTTGCAACGGCGTAAAGCCCTTCTTACCTCGCGCATCGGGGGCCTCTACAAACCACGGGTCGTTCTCTTCCACATCGGCCACAATTTTTAGAAACAAACGTTTCGACATACGGAACCTATGCCGAAAGATATCTTCGTTGTACTTCGGGTCTTCGACAAAATAAACCGCCATGAGTTCTCATGCCCCTCCTCACGTTGACGTTCAATATATCTCCTTCGGTTAGATGTGCCCGTGTCTTGAAGTTCGGCTTCTTCGATGAGATTTTGAAAAAAAAAGAATGCTACTATCGGATGAATCGTCGCTACTCATGGGTGGGAACCATAAGGGTGTACGGTGTGGTGATCGGTAAAGGGTGGCAAACCCCTTTACCGATCGGTAAACACCACCGGCAACAAGTGTTTAGTCACCAAAGTTTGCCAAATCGGTGGTGGCATGCCGAATCGGTGAGGGGAGGAAGGAGAGAGAGAGGGGGAGTGTGGGTGGGGTCCATTCCATCTCTCAACCAATCACACCTTTTTCCTTTTTTTTTAAAAAAAAAGTTTACCACTTTATCAAATGTCTAAACCATTGCCAACACTTTTCATCAAAGTTTAAACACTTTTCACTGATTGACATGGCGCGCTCTGATTGGTCGGTTTTTGGTTTGCCACTCCAAAGTGTTTAACCACTCCCCACACCTTAACGGGAGTTCATCCGCCATTTTATTTTGTAAATATTTGGGAAGAATTGGTGGTATTTTTTGGTTTGGTTGGGTATATATTTGAGGGTATTTGGTTATAGTTTGGTTTGATATTCATAGTATAATTTTTTAAAGAAAAAATATTTTTTTTTATTTAAACGGTAATATTACCGTTATACATGGCCCACCAACCAAAATTTTCTTCTTTCCCGACTCGGTAACCTGTCACCGATTGCTTTGGTTTGCCGCGTCCCCAAATAGTCGGCGCCGGTGTTTGCCGATCGGCAAACTTGATTGCCGCGTCTTGCCGAGTCCCACACCGTACACCCTAACAATTTACTTATGCCCAAGATAACCCAAACTGTTATTTTAAATGCCCATCTTGACCCAAAATTTAGTTAATGGGTTTATTTTACCACCTCTAAATCCAACCCATCCATTTTATCACCTCTCTACTTGCCATCACCATTTTTTATGAAATTTTTTTCTTTGGCCAACAATGATTTATAAATTTTATTGTATGCTGTATAGATTGTTACTTTTGAATTTTAAAGCATAGATACCCAAAAAAGAAATCATCAATCAAAGCATAAGTTGAGATAAAATTACGCATTGTGGTCTTGGATTTTACAAGGCAAGCCATGCGTTCAAATGGTCATTTTCTCATATCACGAGTTGTAACAACTTAATTTAGATAGTCAATGATCTCTAGATGAAGTGGTGGAAGACTTGAATTTCTCTTGAGAGACGCAGGTTCAACTCCCACTTGGTGTAGAATGAGGCACTGGGGGGCAATGATAGGAGACCCAGTGAAACATGCGTTCGATCCTTGAGCCAAACGGGTTTTACCGGCACCGTCGTGCCAATGGACGGAATTGGTGGTGGACTAGGGTTACTCTCGGAGTACTTCGTTTGATCCAGTAGGTGTCTCGAGAGTGCTCGGGATTGATTCTGTTGGCCGTTCAAAAAAAGTTTAATTTAGATAAAATCAGTAACTATTTAAAAAAGGGAAATTTGCCTGTAATAATCTCAACTATACGTCATTGGTCATTTGTCAGTATCACCTTTGAATATTCCTCATGTCAGTCTCACCTTTCACTTATTTTTCTCCACCGGTCCTCAGTTAAAAAAAATTAACGGAGTTAAGTTTTTTTTTTTCTGAATTAATGGAGGTGTCTCGAGAGTGCTCGGGATTGATTCTGTTGGCCGTTCAAAAAAAGTTTAATTTAGATAAAATCAGTAACTATTTAAAAAGGGGGAATTGGCCTGTAATAATCTCAACTATACGTCATTGGTCATTTGCCAGTATCACCTTTGAATATTCCTCATGTCAGTCCTACCTTTCACTTATTTTTCTCCACCGGTCCTTAGTTAAAAAAAATTAACGGAGTTAAATTTTTTTTTTTTTTCTGAATTACAAGCTGATGTTTTAGGGCTTTTGATCAGAACGAGGATACGAGTCGAATGATGTAAAATTTACCTTGCTCCAAACGATGAAAACGATGTTTCAGTTCGGGTGTTTAAACTTCTAATTAACAAAACAACTCGTTTGGAGCACTGTTTCAAAATAAGTTTTACATCAATAGACTCGTATCCCCGTTCTGATCAAAAGCCCTAATATATCAGTTTGTAATTCAGAAAAAAATTTAACTGAGGACTGATTGAGGAAAAATAGGTGAAGGTGAGACTGACAATGGCCAATGACGTCTAGTTGAGATTATTACAGACCATCCCCTTTAAAAAATTATTTGATTGTTTTAAGATTTTTTTAAGTTTCCTTTTTATTTTTTTTATTTTTTATCCCAAACATACTTTGGTCACATAAAATACTTTTCCGATGTTCTTTTAGGTAAATTGCTTTTTTTCTCTGTTGAATGATGTTGTAAGTATAGGTATCATAACAAACCTTGATGTTGTAAATATTAGGCTACATAGTATGGTGATGGTTCTTCCTTAGAGGATGGTCCGTCACGTAAGCGACACGTAGGATGGGTATGAGGATGGGGCAAAGAGGATGGAGGTGTGGAAATGGGATGATGGACCTAAAATGTGTATCTATATATTGTATGTATAGGGGTGTGTGAGAATGTCCACCTCTCTAGCTCAGTTGGTTGATGGACCGGTTGTTTCTTTGTGAGACTCCGGTTCGATTACTGGCAAAGGCATATGGGTGTGGGATGTGAGCTATGATGGTGAAAAACCCACCGATGAGGGTTTGATCCTGAGCGTCACTCCGGTTTTCATCCGGCTGTTACTTCAGCGAGTAAAATCGTGTGGAGGCAGTACGGTTTCCGGGGAAAAGCTTCGACCCAAGACTGGTTAACCCAGCGCTGGCCCCGCTATCTGGGTCCACGTTCTTGGAGAGGGTCCGCTATATGCGGATGTGACAATGGTCACCATTAGAAGTTCACATTTCAAAAAAATAGGGGTGTGTGAGAGGGGGGAGGGATAATTTTTGTCTTCTTGTGATCGTCCCCAACGTCGAGCAGAGGACGCGGAGGAGCAGAGGACGCGGAAGGGCGGCGTGGTGTTTGGTTCGTGTATCCTTAGTATCGAAACAAACCAAACTGATAGCTCCTAACAAAAAATAACTTTTGAAAAAGTATTAAGTTGTTGTCTAAAACGTTGACTTCAAAGTTCCTCACGATTCATTCCTCTAGTTGACTATTAATCTCGCAATATACAGACCGCGTATTTCAGCTTTGTTCAATGACCACAAAGGTCTAAAATATATTATATATTTTTTTTTCTTTGCGAATAAATCATTATTTTTAGTGAATTTATTATATCAAAATGTCAACCTCCAATCAGAGGAAGGGTTTATAACCAAATCCTCATTTTGTCAAAAGAGAAAGTAAAATCAGACAAACCAAAATGAGATGGAACTCATTTAGTGTAAGTCTTTAGGATTGCTGGAGTTTGAACGAAAACTTAATGGGGCCGGACTTTCAAATTTCAAATCGGTGGGAGCCGAACTCTTAAAAATCTAATATTTCACACTGTAAAAATCGAAAATTTTCGATAAAATTAGCACTACAAGCGAAAAAATCGATTAAGTCGGGACACCCCGGGCCACCATTAACCTCCGCCTAGTCTTAAGGCAGATGGCCTCCTCTACAAAGGGCCTTGTAAATCGTCATCATAAAAGGCCCCTCAAAGTCCCTTAAGTTTAAGAGTCTAATCGGTAGTCATTACTAGGGATGATAGTAAAATCCAAACCTGAATGCAAAATTCGAAACATTTGGAACGAGTAATGAATGGTACTTAGGTATGATCTTAGGTATAAGATTTCTTTTAAGGTGTTTGTACGGAATTGAGACGGGTATAAGATTAGAGGAAATTTGTTTGATTAACTGAGCTTGTTTACCCAACAAATAATAAATAAATAAATAAATAAATAAAAAGTATTGTAAAGTTATTAAGAACTTGAAGTTATTTAAATTATAATATTGTTAGAAGAGTGGTTGAATATTTGATATTTCAATTTTGTTTCTTAAATGAGTTTAAGATCGTATTTCGAGTAATTTTCAGCAGTGTAAAATCAAAAACAAGTATACATTGTACTCGTGGGCATATGTGCAAACATAACTAAGTCTTGAGCAATAGGCATGGTTGGAGAAGTAACTAGGCTTTCTAAGTCGGTCGATATGGGAGTTGCGAGTACTCAGCCTAAGCGGAGAGTACTCGGACATATTAAATTATATAGGAATTACTTTTTAGAAATAATATATATGTATAATAGAATACGTGAATATCAATATAAATAAATAAAAAATACATGTTAAAATAGTCTAGTATTTCAAAAGTTGATGTTCATCCCTTGCAAAATGATATTTATTCTTTAATATGATATACATAAGAATTATGTTTTATTTGTTTTTAAGTCAAACTCAGCCTGAGTTGACCATCTAGATCTGATTCTAGCAAAGGTCAACCATGATTAATCAATTTCAAGTAATTAAGCGAAGTTAGTCACGACGGCCTATCTTGTAGAGATTACTCTATCTAAGACTTTTTTTTATAACTTTGGCAACAAGTACATAGGCTGGGTATATGCCTAACAAGAGCATTTATGTGGATTTTTGTAACACCTCAAAAACGGGTTTGCTAATCAAACAAAGTTCATTGGAATGAGCGGGTAAAATACCGTTAGTGATAAAAGTCAACCCGATAAACATTAGGATTTAATTAAATAAATCTAATGTTAAATAAAGAGTGAACAAATACTTTTAGTAAATAAAGTTATAAAAGAACGGAATATTGGGACTTAAAATAAAACGGGTTATGGTCTTCCCGAGTTTACTAAATTAATTAGGAATAAATAACATAGTTAATATTAAGTTAATGTTTAATGAAACAATGGATAGTAATCCTCTTTTAAAAAGAAAACAATACATGAGGGGTTAAAAAGGGGTATAGTGAAACTTGTTTTATTGAAGACAAAATAAAAACCCAAATATACACACACAAGTGTGTGTGTGTGTGTGTGTACGTACAGAGAAAGAGATGGAGGGGGGTGAACCCTGGTTCTTAAAAGTATACCCAAAACCTCCAAATCCAAGTGAAAATCGAAATAATCTCGGTGCATGTTTGAAGTTTTGAGAAGTATTACTTCATCCTAACCCAAGGTAAGTCACAATTTCAAGTTTGGCAAATTTATGAAGATAGAGAAATTTGTGAAACTAGGAGGTTTAATGGTTCAATCATAGTGAACATGTGAATTGAGATTGTAGGAACAACCATGGTAGTCCTAATTGCTAATTATGTTAAATGTTGCTCTAGGACTTGGTTTTTATGATTGTTCAAATGTGGTATGAAATGGGTTTTGATCATATGATGAAATTGATGATGCATTGATGTTCACAATCATCATAGTTGCTTACATATGTAAAGTACTTGAACAATTAGGAGATTCAAGTAAGTGTTCATATATGTCATGAAGTGGGTTTTTATGATATAATGAAACTTGATGTTGTTTTTATGCTTATGATCACCATATTTGCTTGTATGTGTAAATTACTTGAACATTTTGAGATTTGGTTAAATGTTCATACACGTTATGAAATGGGTTTTGACATGAAAGATGAACCCATGACTAGTTGGTAAAAAGGATAAGTTAGCATGTGATAATTGAAAGTTTATGTTGACTTGATGTTCATAAGTATATAAACTTATTATATTGAATGAAATGTTGTGGTTTTGGTTGAGAAATTTAGCTAAAATGATAGCCTAAAAAGGATGCCCACCAAGTATATGATAAAAAGCTTAAAGGAGTTTTATGAACTTGTTAGTGCATTTATATTTGTCAAATGGCAATTGGAATTGAATGAGATATATGTTTATAAAAGTCCATAAGAGGAATGGTCATGGGACATTATGACTAATCTAACAATCTTATTGACATGATATTATCGTTTGACTCTTGACAAACTAGGTAGGAGCTTGGAAGAAATGGGTCAAGCGGGTCAAAGACGTGAGAAAGCATGATCGGATGCAAAGTAAGTAAAACTTACACCCTTATAATAAAATATGAGTTTTGATGATAAATTCTTGCTGACGCGAACCGAAACGGGTCAAACAAGTAAAAATGAGTTTTGATGATAAATGCTTGCTGACGTGAACCGAAACGGGTCAAACAACTAGAAATGAGTTTTGATGATAAATACTTGCTGACGCGAACCGAAACAAGTCAAACAAGTAGAAATGAGTTTTGTTGATAAATAGTTGCAAACAAGTAGAAATGAGTTTTGTTGATAAATAGTTGTTGACGCGAACCGAAACAAGTCAGACAACTAAAAATGAGTTTTGTTGATAAATACTTGCTGACGCGAACCGAAACGAGTTAAATAAGTAAAAAGGAGTTTTTGCTATGAATACTTGCTGACGCGAACCGAAATGGGTCAAACGAGTAAAAATATGTTGTTTTTGACATAAATACTTGCTGACGTGAACCGAAATGGCTCAAGGGAGTAAAAATATGTTTTTGAAATAAACCACTTGCTGACCCAAACCGAAATGGGTCGGTCGAGTAAAAAGGGAAAGTAAATCATATGTTAATGACTAAACTAATGAGTGTAAAAACGAGACTCTATGACGTAAGTCATAATGAGTCAAATAAGCGAAATCGCAAGTATGTCACTATTGTAGCTATCTAAAGAATAAACCAATGATGGTTAAAAGACTAAACGGGTCATACAGGTCAAATGGTGATGATATCACCATCTGAGAGTAGTACTTAACGCTTGTTATTGTTAAGTCTCATACTTACAGGTAGGCTTATATTATGGGCAAGGATTGCCGTGACTAATGAAAAGAATTTGCAAGATATTGAAAACGGGTCATGGCTTTGAACCGCGCCAACAACGCTTGTTATTGTTAAGTGTCATACTTGCAGGTAAGCTTATATTAAGGGAAAGTATTGCCGTGACTAGTGAAAAGAATTTGCAAGGTATTGAAAACGGGTCATTGCTTTGAACCGCGCCAGGTATGTAAAATGGATTAGGCTCTCGGTGAGTACTTATTATCCGACTAGAGTCGGTCGAGTTAAGGGTGGACATTAGTCCACTCACGTGTGTCGGTGTGAGTATATTTTTTAGTATATTTTTAGCTCTTTTTACTCGCCGATTTCAAGTTTTAAATTTATAAAACACGATATTCGACTATCACTCTACACACACGCTAGGGCAAGTGCACCCATCGCGGACGTAGTATAGTGATGGCAAGATACCGAGGTCGTCCAAGGACACAAGAGCGTTTAATACCGGCTTATCATTAACGTCTAATCGAACCAAACTTTGAGAAAAGATTTTTAAAATTATAAAAAGATAAACTAAAAACAGAAAATAAAATAAAAGTAAAAATAGATAGATAAGAAAGAATCACTTGGTTCCGACTTATCTTTCATGTACCATTTTGATGATTTCCGCACTTTGGGCATTTTAAGAGATTATCTTAGTTATAGTAGTAGGCCCCTCTTGTGAAGGCGACGTTACCCTCAACCTAGTGGTTTGAGTCAGCAAGGATACAATCCAACTAAGTCGGATTATTGAAAGATAATTAAGTAAGTTATTAATGCAAAAAGTGGTGGGTCTCCTTCCAAGAAGCGATCACCCTCAACCCATTGGTCTGGGTCAGCAAGAATACAGTCCTCGCGGGGTTGGTTTAAAGTTTTAATAGTAGTTTATAGATAAGGGATTCAAGCGTTGCACCTTTCCCGTGGTGGGTAATGCCCGGTCCGACTCGTGAGGTGTTACTAAGCTCGAACCAGGTTCTCGAAGGATCTATACACTGAACGAGACATAAAATTTACCCAACCAACCTTCTAACCCCCTTCCAGACAATTAACGCACTTTTTATAGGCCGTAAAGACACAAATATGTGAATCAACGACATATGAAGAATAATTAGATAATTTTGCCTTCAATATAAAAAACTAGTTATTAAAGTCATTAATACATACTCAATTAAAAAGTTGCCAAAGATTGTAAATCATAAAAGAAAATACATAAAAGATATGTCTTCAACAAGTGATGTAAAAGTTTAGCCAAGCATGGCCTTTCTTTGACAAAGACTCTTACTATCAATCTTGTATCCCGAGACTACTACAAACACTATAAAAGATGGAAAATAGATGATGGTGGTGGATGATGGTGTTGTAGTGGTGGTTGAGTGGTGGTAAGTGAGAGAGAAGTGGTTTGCCAAGGGATGGTTTGGAATGGAACCAAGCACATCTATTTATAGCTGAAATCAGAAGCTTCACCACGACCCCGTGATCATCTATCTCTCTCTCTCTCTCTTCCTCATTAACTGCTTGTCAAGTCTTGTACTAACACGGCCCCGTGTGTCAATGGCATAGCCCGTGGCCAATGTACTTGTTGTACTATCACAGATTCTGAAAAATATTTTAGTTGACCACGCCCCGTGTTGGTTTAACACGGTCCCGTGTTGGCTACCAGTTTTGTCCTTTGCTGTTGTCTTTTCTTCTGCACGGCATCCACCCTTGGACACGACCCATGTCTGGTGGACATGGCCCCGGTACATATTTCCCGGCATCCACCCTTCGGCGTATCCCGGTTTTATAGGCTAGTTTGTTAGTTTTGTTTTACTATAAATAAGATTGATCGGATCAGATAGAACACACACAACTTTCGTACACTCTTGCTCTCTACTAGCTGCAATCACTCACGAACACTCACACTTGTATTCGAATTGCATTGTAACACCTAGTTGATCTGTATCATATCCTGCACTGTATCCTGATATTTGAAGTAATAAGAAGAACAAGGCAGCTGCGATTTTCAGCTCCCGAGGTTTTATGCCGGCGATCTAGATTGATCAAGGGTTTTCCTCGTACATCCCGTGTCACCCTTTACCTTTTTGCTCATTGTTTAATTGTAGATACAGCTCGATATCCTGAGGCGTATCCTGTAAACTGTTTTTGTTAACAACTTAACCAGCACATTTTTCACAAACACCTCTAGCACACTACCTCACTTAACTAATTTGATCACTTAATTGCTTCGGTAATTTTTTACCAATACAATTTGGCGTCCACTGTGGGGATAGTGGTGTTATTTCTACTAAAAACTTTTTCAAAATCATTACTTGGTTTTCTATTTTCAAAACTTTTTGCTACACTATTTTCAATGGCCTCAAGATCAAACATGAGCTCTTCTACCGTGTCTGCCACAACCTCTGCAACAATTGGCTCGGTGCTTCCACCACCTCCGAGGACGCAAGCCTCTTCACAACCTTAGGATCTTCCAAGAAGGACCGAAACTTATGTGGCTCGGGATGTTATCCCCAGTCAGAATGTTCAAGGATCTGCTGTCTCAGGGGGAACTCCTATTTTGGCTTCTAATGATGAAATTCTAACCTTGTTTGGTAGTATACAGGATCAGATGAAGCAACAGCAGGAGACCAACCAAATGCTGATGAGAGAGATACAACTCTTGAAATCCAGCTCGAGCAGGCCTGTTGAGGATACCGTCACTCCCTTGCAGCCCAGGGCTTTGAACTTCAGTTCGGCAGTGTATACTGAGGATAACAGGGGCAATATTGTGCCTAGTCATACTCCTGGGATACCCTCTTTGGTCAGTGTGTCAATTGTGAGAAGCTCAGGATATGCTTCAGGATATGGCCAGAATCCTCAGACTCGTAACGTGTCTAATAATACTAATACTCTTGTTACTAATGGTCTTGGATCTTTGCAGGATGCAGGTATGACATCAGCATTTTCTAGGGAGCTTCATAAATTGAAGGACATGATATCCAGTGTACCTGGGGTGGTCCAGCCAATTCCAGAAGTGTCCCAGAATAGCCACAGGATATCTCGGTTTGCATATCCTATTTGTGATGCTGAAATCCCAAAAAGATTTCAAACCCCCAACATGAAGCTCTATGACGGAACTACGGATCCTGAAGAGCATATTGCTCAGTATAGGGAAAGGATGGAAATTAATCCTATCCCTCCAAATCTCAAGGAAGCATGCCTCTGCAATGGTTTTGGTTCTACTTTGACAGGATCGGCCTTAAAATGACTTTTAAATGTTCCACCTCATTCAATTACATCGTTTGCTCATTTAGTTAATTTGTTTAATAGTCAATTTTCCTGCAGTCGAAGTTTTGAAAAACTAACCAGTGATCTCTACAGGATAACTCAAGGACCTCAAGAATCCTTCAGGGATTATGTGACCAAAAATTTAACAGGGAATCTCTGGATATCCTACACCTTGATGTTGCAACAGCTGTGCAGGCATTCAAAATGGGGTTGCAAAGGATTCTCAATTTTATCAGGATCTTGTAATGAATCCTTGCAGGAACCTGGATGAGGCTCAAAACAGGGCTTTAAGATATATTCGGCTGGAAGATGACAAAAAGATGCAAGAGAGGATGAATTCATCCTCAACCTATGAATCAACTAACAGGAAGTCATAATCCTCATACAAACCATATCGCTCTAAGCCGTATGGCAGGAATGATAGCAAGAAAGTGAATGCTGTTGAAGACGAGGATCCTGAGGAGTATCCCGAGTTGTCAGAATATTGTTTTTCTGTTAATATACCTGAACTGGTGTATGCTATGCAGGGTTTGGGAGACAAGGCGAGGTGGCCTAGGAAGAACCAACAGAAAGCTGATTGGAAGGATAAATCCAAATGGTGTGCCTTCCATGAGGATTTTGGACACGTTACGGAAGATTGCATTGCTCTGAGGAAGGAAATAAGCTATCTCCTGAGCAAAGGATATCTAAAGGATCTCCTGGGAAGAAAGAAGAATAAGGGTCAGGATACTGAGAAGGATCCTGAACGAGCAGCATCACCTCCTGTGGATGCCAAGATAATTAACTTTATTTCAGGAGGATCAGATATCTGTGGAATTTCTTATTCTGCAGCAAAAAGACATGCAAAGGAAGCTAAGGCAGAAGGGGGAGATAAGCCAGCCAAGACGACAACCCTCACAACTGATAAAATGATAACGTTTGACAATGATGACAGGGATACTGTCTAGGATCCCCATCATGACGATTTGGTAATAACTATATATGTTGCTAATCACTTTGTGCGCATGATACTGGTGGATAATGGCAGATCTGTCAACATTATTCAGCTAGAAACGTTGAAAAGGATGAATGTTTCCCCAATGGATATCACTTCAAAATCTACTGTACTTGTCGGATTCAGTGGAGAGGCCAGGAATACTGTGGGAGAAACAAAGCTGCCAGTATATGTTGAAGGAGTCAACTCAATGCTATGCTTCTGTGTCATGGACTCCTTATCCTGCTACAATATTATATTGGGTAGGCCATGGATCCATGATATGAAAGATGTGCCATCGACCTATCATCAGTGTATCAAGATCCCTACCCCTTGGGGGGTTGTCAAGGTGGAAAGTGATCAACAAGAAGCGAAGGAATGTTATTCTTCCTCGATGAAATCCTCGACGAAGCCCAAAGCAGGATAGCAATTAAAGATGCGAACCCAGGATATCGTGGAGGCTTTAGAGCAGGTTGTTAAGAAAATTATCCTGGATCAGGATAATCCATATATCTCGGTGCTCGTAGGAACCAATATCCCTCAGGATATTGAAAATCAATTGACTAACTTTTTGAAATGCCGGATGTCAACGTTCGCATGGAAACATGAGGATATGACAGGTATTTCCAAGGATATCATAACTCACAAGCTCGGAATTAACAGGTCTTTCAAGCCTGTCCAACAGAAATGAAGGAAGTTTGCTCCTGAATGGAACGCAATCATTCAGGAAGAGGTTGAAAGATTATTAAGGAGCAAGATGATTAGGGAAGTTAAATTTCCCAAATGGTTAGCAAATGTAGTCGTGGTTCAAAAGAAAAATGGGAAATGGAGAGTTTGTGTAGATTACACAGACTTGAACAAAGCGTGTTCTAAAGACCCATTCCCTCTGCCTCATATCGACTCAATGGTGGACGCTACTGCCGGTCATGAAATGTTAACCTTCATGGATGCATCCTCAGGATTCCAGCAAATACAAATGGAACCTTCAGACCAGGAGGATACTGCTTTCATGACACCAACAGGTATTTATTGTTATACTTCTATGCCTTTTGGTTTGAAGAATGCAGGTGCAACATACCAGAGATTGGTGAACATGATGTTCAAAGACAAACTGGGGGACACCATGGAGGTATACATTGATGATATGGTGGTAAAATCTAAGAAAGCTGAGGATCATCTCCGGGATATTGAAGGAGCATTCGATATCCTGAACCAGTACAACATGAAACTAAATCCTGCCAAATGCCATTTTGGAGTGGGGGCAGGAAAGTTTCTAGGATACATGGTGACTAAAAGGGGGATCGAAGCAAGCCCGGAACAGATTAAAGCTATCCTAGATATCAAATCACCTTCAAACATGAAAGATGTACAAAGATTAACAGGGCGAGTAGCAGCGTTAAACATGTTTATATCGAGATCCTCGGAAAAATGCCAGGAATTCTACGATATCCTGAAGAAGAATAAGAAATTCGAATGGGGAGAGAAGCATGAGGCAGCCTTGCAGGAATTGAAGCAGTATCTTTCACCTGCACCTCTATTGATGAAGCCCGAGGATGGTGAACCATTATCCCTGTATCTTGCAGTATCAGGGAATGCAGTAAGTGCTGTTCTGGTAAAGGATCTCGAAGGTCAGCAGTATCATGTCTATTATGTTAGCAAAAGTTTATTAGATGCTGAAACTAGATATTCTCATTTGGAAAAATTAATATTGGCCCTAGTTATGGCATCGACAAATCTTAGACATTATTTTGAGACACATATGATTCATGTTAAAACTAATTATCCTGTTAAAAATGTGCTTAGGAAACCCGAGATGTCAGGTAGGATGGCTAAGTGGTTAGTAAAATTAAGTGCCTACGATCTAGTATATGAACCTAGATATGCCATAAAGTCTCAGGCTCTAGCTGACTTTGTGGCTGATTTCAGTAGTGATATTCAAAATGAAGTAGACCTAGAAGTGCAACAGTTAGGGGAAAACTTAGAA
Organism: Helianthus tuberosus; assembly: GCA_030545235.1. Lineage (NCBI taxonomy): Eukaryota > Viridiplantae > Streptophyta > Magnoliopsida > Asterales > Asteraceae > Helianthus > Helianthus tuberosus. Next base: position 53,020,396 of record CM060360.1, read on the forward strand.
TCCTCGACATTATATACTGATGGTGCATCTAATGTGAGAGGTGTAGGATTGGGTATACTACTAAAATCGCCACAGGGGCACATATTACCCCAGGCTATTAGGCGTGAATTTCCTGCCACTAATAATGAAGCAAAATACGAAGCTCTGATTGCAGGATTAGAGTTGGCCAGGAATATGAATATTAAAAGTTTACAAGTATTTGTTGATTCCTTGTTAATTACTAATCATTTTAATGGATCCTACGCAGTTAAAGGTGAGAAGTTAATTGAGTATCTCGAAATTCTCAGGATATTTCGATGTTTTTACACTTGAACAGGTACCAAGAGAGGATAATGCTGAAGCAGATGCCTTGGCAAATCTAGGATCATCAGTCAGGATACCGGAGGGAACCCAAATACCAATACTACATATCCTATATCCTGCAGTGGATCTTCTCAAATCTCAGGATAAGGATGTAGTAAGTATCCAGGATCCTGATGATGAATATCCTGAGGAGGATCCTAAGTCCTGGACGGCTCCAATCATGAGATATCTCAAGGAAGGACACATCCCAAAGGATGAGAATCCTAAGGCCTTTAGAATGAAAGTATCACGATTCACTGTTATAAATGATGTTTTGTATAAGAAATCTCTTGCAGGACCATACCTGAGGGGCTTGGAGGATCCCAAAACTAAAGAAGTGCTTCAGGATATACACGAAGGGGATTGTGGTAACCATACAGGGGGCAGATCATTATTCTCAAAGGTGTTAAGAACAGGATACTAGTGGCCGACGATGAGGAAAGATGCTGCAGAATATGCTCGAAGATGTGATGCATGTCAAAGACACAGTAATATATTACATCAACCTGCTGAACCACTATATCATATTGCTTCCCCTTGGCCATTCATGAAGTGGGGGATGGACATAGTGGGAAAATTGCCAAAGGCTCCAGGAGGAAAAGTCTTTATGCTGTAAATGACTGATTATTTCTCTAAATGGGTTGAAGCTGAGGCATTTGTCCAAGTCAGAGATCAAGAAGTAGTATCTTTCATAAAGAGGAATATCCTGACTAGGTTCGGGGTACCAGCTGAGATAATCTGTGATAATGGCTCTCAGTTTATCAGTAAGAGGACAACCGATTTTTGTAAGAGTTGGGGAATCAAAATGATCACATCCACACCGGTGCATCCTCAAGCGAACGGACAAGCAGAATCCTCGAACAAGATAATTGTCAACAAATTGAAGAGGAGACTAGGAGCTAAGAAAGGAAGATGGGCAGAAGAATTACCCTTTGTTCTATGGGCTGATAAGACAATAGTGAAAAGTGCAACTGGTCAAACCCCATTTTCCTTAGTATTCGGAGCAGATGCAGTAATCCCGACAGAGATGATGGTACTTACAGCAAGATCCAACCTCCGGGATCCTGAGAAGAATCCTGAAGCCCTATGTCTAGAATTGTATACTATTGATGAGACAAGGGATGCGGCAAAGTTGAGAATGGCAACATACCAACAGAGGATATCCAGAGCATATAACAAGAATCTAAGGACGAGAAGGTTTCAAGTTGGAGATTGGGTGTTAAGGAAAGCTTTTCAGAACACTACTAATCCTGCTGATGGAAAGTTAGCTCCTAAATGGGAAGGACCTTATGAGATTGAATCAGAATCTAGAAAAGGATCATACCGGCTTAAGAATATGGAGGGGGATATACTACCAAGATCCTGGAATCCTATACACCTCAAAGCCTATTTCAAGTGAGTTTAGAATTTAATTTCCAACTCAAGATGGTATGAATTCTATCGCTTTTAAATAATTCTATTTTATTTTATTTGAACCCAATACTGACTTAAGCATCGGAGGGGTGTTAGCCAAGCTAACACCCACCTTAGTTTAAGGTTGTTTTGCAGAATATGCTTCGGGATGTAACTCCATGATATACACTCAGGATAATTCGAAAGATTAGAGGATTGGCCCCCTCTCTCACGTTTAAGGGATCCTGATCCCTTCACAGGTTTAAAGGTATTCACCTTTCTCTCGAATTGGGTTTAAACACCCCGCCTGGAGCGCAAGTTATCCAGGGATAGTTCGAGATAGCGGGACCAGTCCATGTAAAAGTGGCTGACAATTTCGTTATTGTTGGCTATATCCTGGATCCTAAAGGTATATGAGGATTGATCACCCTCTCTCACGAAATGGTACTTTCATACTCTCTAAGGTTTAAAGGTTTTTACATTTCTAAGTCTTGGAGTTTATACACTCCCGCCTGTAGCGCACGAAAATTTGGGATTTTCCCCATAATACCTAAGGGTTTATCCCCAGAATATTAAGGATCTATCTCCAGGATATTTTAGGGTTTATCCCTTGTAATACGAAATTTATACAATCAGTTGCAATTGATGTCCAGGAAATTTCTAAGTATACAAAGACATTATGCACAGGGGACATTCCCACTAAGGCATTGTGAGAAGCTCAAAGGATCAAGCTTGGGCCTAGTTCACTAAGTATCCCAGACTGGGGACATCTTCGGTGGAAAGGTTGCAAAGGGACTGGAGTTTAAGGATAGAGGTATCCTCTATTTCTAGTATGAACTTTCCTTTTTGGTCTTTTAAAAGCCTTATCTAAATTGTCTAAGTTTTTGAAATTTTGTTTGACAAAAATCTAGTTGGAAGATTTATGAGTATCGTGATCAAGATATATTCTCAGGATATATTTTCAGGATATTTGGTCGGAATGTTTGAAGTATTACACTAAGATTGGAAATTTAAAATGGTATTCGAATCAAACAACATATAACAGGAATTGCAAAAATGGACAACAATGGATAAGGTCATAAAAGGTTATACTATTAACATTGCAAAAGGTTGTGCTTTTGGTTTCATCTCAAACCGAGACCCATCCACCAAAAGCACAATTAGTTTTTCTACCATATTTACTTAACAATTGAAGGTTTCATCTTGAAACCCAAGATACCTCCACCTTCAATTGTTAAAAGTATTCAAAATAAACCATACTAACTGATGACCAAGCACTTCGTCCTGAAACTTAGGATCCCTCCACCCTTTGGCCATCATATTTTCTACATGCAGGAAATTAAAATTGTTTAACAGACAAGAAAAGGAAATTGTTCAACAAACCACCAAATCTAAAAAATGGGCTCCGGCCTCGGCATCAACATCCATCATCGCCCATTTCGCTGCTTTCAAGGGGCAGCACCCTCTTCAACCATGGCTTCATCAGCACCAGCATCCGGTCCAGCATCCTTCTTAGCATCACCAGCAGCATCAGCCTCCTTCTTAGCCACCTTAGCAGGCTCCTCAACACCCGGTTTTACAGGATGCTCCACAGGATTGCCACCAAGGTCCCTCAACTTCGCCTCCCAAGCCTCGACATTCCATGAAGGGCATTCAAAGACCATGGCCTTGGCCTCATAGGCCATTTTCAACCTAACTTGGAGGAGGGAGATGACGACGGAACTCTTGAGGCCTTCTCGATATGAAGCCATATCCTGCTCGTGCTGGACTTGGGCGGCGTCAAATTTCGCTTGAGCCTCGTGGGTGATCTTCTTGATGGCGGCCTGGTGTTCCTGAGTCATCGCTTTATATTTGGCTTCATAATGTTCCGACTTGGCGGTGGCAATTGATGCTTGGTCCGCGATGGTGGTTTCAGCCTTCCTCAACTTAGCTTCCAACATTTTGTTTAGTCCGCATGAATCCTCATAAAGGAAGACTAGCCGCTCGAGACCCTATAATCAGGTGAAGTAAATATCAATATATATAGTCAAAATATATAGTCAGCATATATGTGCAGGATATAAGACAAGGATACCTACCTGGTTGAGGAAGCCAGTCATGAACTTGCTAGACTCCGAAAATCCATGATTCTCGAATGGAAAGACGTCCGAGGCAGCAGGGGAGTCTGGTTGCTTCCTCTTGCGGGAACTAGAGCCACGTGGCTTTGAAGTAGTAGAAGGCTTGGGAACAGTGGCAGTCTTGGAGCTGGTGGGCTTCGACGTAGCAGCCGGCTTTGGATTCATCTCTTGCTTAACGTGCACAGGGCCGGAATAACTGTCCAACTCCTCAAGGTCGAAAAATTCAGGGGTCTTGGCCAGTGCTACATAAAAGGGAAGAAACACTAAGCCGTTATACATTTTTAGAATATAATCAGCATAATAAATAAAAATAACTTGTGAAACTATGCTTACCAGACATGTCAGAACTTGATTTTTGGCTTGAGTTTGTGGATAACAGGGAAAAAGTTCTTTCACTTTCTGGAAGCTGGTAGATTTCCTTTATCCTTCCTTCTGATTCAGCACTTGGAGGAGCCAGTTCCTTGAAGTTTGCTATAAAAAGAAAGTAAATATAAGAAAATGTCAGTGCAGGATATAGGCTCAAGATTCGTTTGGGGATATTCCTAAAACCCTAAATCCTACCAGAAGTCAACCATTTCCCGGGCAGGTCAACACCCTTCTCAATGGAATCTCTTTTCACGAAAAAGAATTTTCGTCTCCAATCATCCTCGTTCTTGGTAGCTTTGAGGATGAGGAGATCTTTGGAAGTGGAAAAAAGTAGAAATCGACTGGAACCATGGGACCTCAGGCGATAAGCAATCGGAAGATCCTTGACGCACAGGTCAGGCATATGACGAGCTTTGATTTGCTCCAAGGTAACTAAGACTCGCCAAACCATAGGCATGGTTTGGGCGTAGCTAAGACCGGTGAGTTCAAAAAAGCGGGTAATAAAGGCTGGGAAAGGGTACTGGAGTCCTATCGAGAAAGGATAAGCAAAGAAGCATACCCACTCGTCGGAATAATAGTCCGATCGGACCTCTCGGTCGAACGGACGAAAAACCGCTCCGGCGGGGAAGGCACCGGGAGTTCTTAGGGCTGCAATGTCGGCATTATCGAATGAGCATACCTCCTTCGAGGGTTCTTTCAGAAGACTTTGCTCGTGAAAGATGGGAACGGTATCAGCGGTTTGGGATCTTGTTCGACTGGCCATGAAGAATTTTTGCAAAGAAAAATAGAAGAGAAGGAGAAGAAGAATACCTGAATGTTGCTCGAGCACTATGATCATGGCGAAGAAAACTCGAGTAGATATAGGCTGGAAATAGGGGAATTTGAGTAAATATTGTGTGGGAAGTTGTAGCGAGTCATTTCAACCGTCACATCAACTTAATTGCCTCGATATAGGAGATAAGGTTTAAAATATATCCGTTGGAATTGGCATACCAACAGATATATTTTGGGGACAATTGTTATGGGTGGTTTTCTGCTCATATATCCTGAATAATATTCTGACTGTGCTTCCTTTATTTTGATCAGGATACCGGATCAGGATATTGGTAACATCCTGATACAGTATCCTGGTAATGACTAATTAGTTCACGTGCAGATTAATGAAGCAAGCATATAACGTTCGAGTGGACCTGTTCTCCCAAAGACTCGGGCTAATCAGTTGAAATAGGGACGTTGAAGCCGGAAGAAGTGGACTACAACGTTCACAAAGGGAATATTCGGCGTATCCCGGTTTTATAGGCTAGTTTGCTAGTTTTGTTTTACTATAAATAGGATTGATCGGATCAGATAGAACACACACAACTTTTGTACACTCTTGCTCTCTACTAGCTGCAATCACTCACGAACACTCACACTTGTATTCGAATTGCATTGTAACACCTAGTTGATCCGTATCATATCCTGCACTGTATCCTGATATTTGAAGTAATAAGAAGAACAAGGCAGCTACGATTGTCAGCTCTCGAGGTTTTATGCTGGCGATCTAGATTGATCAAGGGCTTTCCTCGTACATCCCGTGTCACCCTTTACCTTTTTGCTCATTGTTTGATTGTAGATACAGCTCGATATCCTGAGCCGTATCCTACAAACTATTTTTGTTTACAACTTAACCAGCATATTTTTCACAAACACCTCTAGCACACTACCTCACTTAACTAATTTGATCACTTAATTGCTTCGGTAATTTTTGACCAAAACACCGCCATAGAAGGGTTTTGGGTCGAGGCTTTTTGTTGGTTTTTAGTTTTAAGTCTTTTTCTCAAAAAGTGCTTGGGTTCGTCAATCGGTACTTTTATGTCTTTGTCGGAGGTAGAGGTCATGCACCAAACTGTATTCCTGTGAATTATACAGAATTGTGTGATTTTTTGCAAACAAAAACAAAAAGAAAGCCTGATCAGAAGGGTAACACGGCCCCGTGCTGTGACTGGCACGACCCGTGCTGTCCTGGAGAATTCTTTGTTTTCCAGTTCCCATTTACTGGAAGTTTAACAAGGCCCCATGCTACTGTAACACGGCCCCGTGTCTATGTTCCAGTAACAAGAAAACAGCTTTTCCCAGATACTGCAGATTTAACACGGCCCGTGTTGATCCCACACGGCCCCGTGTTAATTCTGCAGACAGTAGAATTTTAAGAAAAAAAAAAGGAAAAATAAAAAGAAAACATAGAAAATGATTAGGCCGTAAATGTTAAGCTTTCTTAAAATTCTTGTGTCCTCGGAAACGGTGCCAAAAACTTGACGTGTGTCGGTACGAGTATATTTTTTCGTATATTTTTAGCTCTTTTTACTCGCTGATTTCAAGTTTTAAATTTATAAAACACGATATTCTATTATCACTCTACACACACGCTAGGGTAAGTGCACCCATCGTGGATGTAGTATAGTGATGGCAAGATACCGAGGTCGTCCAAGGACACAAGAGCTTTTAATACCGGCTTATCGTTAACGTCTAATCGAACCAAACTTTGAGAAAAGATTTTTAAAATTATAAAAAGATAAACTAAAAACAGAAAATAAAATAAAAGTAAAAACCGATAGACAAGAAAGAATCACTTGGTTCCGACTTATCTTTCATGTACCCTTTTGATGATTTCCGCACTTTGCCATTTTAAGAGATTATCTTAGTTATAGTAGTTGGTCACTCTTGTGAAGGCGACGTTACCCTCAACCTAGTGGTATGAGTCAGCAAGGATACAATCCCACTAGGTCGGATTATTGAAAGATAATTAAGTAAGTTATTAATGCAAAAAATGGTGGGCCCCGTTCCAGGCAGCGATCACCCAAAACCCGTTGGTCTGAGTCAGCAGAGATATAGTCCTCGCGGGGTTGGTTTAAAGTTTTAATAATAGTTTATAGATAAGGGATTTAAGCGTTTTGCACCTCTCCCGTGGTTGTTAATGCTCGCTCCGACTCGTGAGGTGTTACTAAGCTTGAACCAGGTTCTCGCAGGATCTATACACTAAACGAGATATATAATTTACCCAACCACCCTTCTAACCCCCTTCCAGGCAATTAACGCGCTTTATACGACATATGAAGAATGATTAGATAAATTTGCCTTCAATATAAAAAAAATTAGTTATTAAAGTCATTAATACATACCCAATTAATAAGTTGCCAAAGATTGGAAATCATAAAAGATATGTCTTCACCAAGTGATGTAAGAGTTTAGCCAAGCATGACCTTTGTTTGACAGAGACTCTTACTATCAATCTTGGATCCTGAGACTACTACACACACTCTAAAAGATGGAAAATGGATGATGGTGGTGGATGATGGTGTTGTAGTGGTGGTGGAGTAGTGGCAAGTGAGAGAGAAGTGGTTTGCCAAGGGATGGTTTGGAATGGAACCAAGCACATCTATTTATAGCTGAAATCAGAAGCTTCACCATGGCCCGTGCCCACCTGGCACGACCCCGTGGTCATCTCTCTTTCTCTTCCTCATTAACTGCTTGTCAGGTCTTGTACTAACACGGCTCCGTGTGTCAATGGCATAGCCCGTGGCTAATGTACTTGTTGTACTATCGCAAATTCTGAAAGTCTTTGAGTTGACCATGCCCCGTGTTGGCTTAACACGGCCCCGTGTTGGCTGCCAGTTTTGTCCTTTGCTGTTGTCTTTTCTTCTGCACAGCATCCACCCTTGGACACGGCCCGTGTCTAGTGGACACGGCCCCATGTCAAGTTTTTTGATCTTGTTATTCTTGTGGTTTGGATGTGGATTAGGGCTTGACGAGTTGCATCAATTCCTTCTTCTTTGTATTTATGTTAGTTTTTTCTGTCTTTTTGCTCCTTTTCCACATTTAAGTTCCTTTGACCCAGTAAATTAAAAAAGAACAGAAAAACAAGCTTTTTCCAACATTAGTACTGAAAAAGGGTTGATTTTATGCCGTATTTGATATAATTTATATGTTGTATTTTAAGCACATCAACCACTCTAAGTAAGCTAGGTCTAGTATCTTTAGTACAACGGCTATTAGAGCTACGGATATATCCACAATGTGAATATTTGACTAAAACGTCCCCGAGTGATAAATCGGGCAAATTACCCCCAAGGGTAGATTAAAAAATAATAACGAATCCCATATTTGGGTTAGACTTTTGGTAACATAAAAATGGGAGGCATAGACTTTTTGGTTAATGTTTCTTAACAGGTCTTTTTTTGTAAAACGTCAAACTTGAGGGTAAAGTCGAAGTATAAAAGGTTTCCTATAATAACTCATCACAAATGAAATTGTGGTGATAGGTAAATAAAGTCTTAGTGTGAAAATAGGGGGTACGAAAAGTATACGGGCGATTTAAGCATAAGTGCTTAAACCTCATAATGGGTCGAATAAACATATGTGCGAACCGGGTAACGGGTGCGCGAAACGTAAAGTTGTAAATCCGGGTTATGGATTATGGTTTCAATATGTTAAGGTATGAATCCCAAGCGATTAAAACGAGTTTGAATGGATTTGGATGAGCTTTGGATGTAAACTTGGTGAAAAGAAAGCATATACAGCTCACACGGCCAAGTTGAAACCTAACCCGGCCGGGGGAGGTTTCTAAGAAGAAACACGTTCAGCTGACCCGACTAGGTGGAAACCTGACCCGGCTGGGTGATGGGGCTGAAAAAAATATATGTATATATTTTTAATGTTTTGGTTCAAATGTTTCGATTACTAAGCGTTTGATAGTTTAACTTAAACACTAATTGTTTTTAGTGTTTATAATAGGCTTTCGCAAGGGTGGGAACCGGACTGACGACCAAACACGCGAAGAACCAAACACTATTAAACCGCTAACTCTTTGGAGAGGATTATGAAAAGGTTGAAGCATGATCATGCACAACAAAGTTTTCGAGTTTAGAACTTTAATGCTTTAAACTGTGATTAAGTGTAATAGTCTGCTAAATCGGGTCGTCTGGGTTATTAGTTAACCCAAACATATAAGTTCTATGTTTTAAAAAGAAAAAAGAAAAAAATCTAGGACCAATCATCCATATTTATTTAAATATTGTAGAAATCGGGTTAGAGTGTTACAAGTGGTATTAATGTTTAAGGTTAAAGGACGAATGTGCTCGGTTCAAGACTTGGTCATGTAGTCTGGTAAGTTATTATGAATATTAACCGTCTAGCATGGTTAAAAGTGTTGTAAACGACACATAGGGCTATCGTGTGCCCGCACATTACCCCAAACAAATTGGTAAAAGACCGGTATAGTTAGCGAATTACTTGTGTTAACAAGTATCGTAGAAAGCATTGTACAATGGTACATGGGCTTATTAATTCCAACGTTACTAATCTTTCGTGAACGTTTTAGTTGAATAACGCTCACATCTGAAAATGGCGGGAGTTTAATGATCTACCGATGTGCTGGTGGAATAGTCCAAAGTATGACAAGTAGAGCATGCTCACCTAGCACCTAAATCAAGTAATGATACATAATAAAGGTTGAACGACAATGAAAACCTATGAGGGCAAATATCACCCAGGTGCACACTTTAAGTTATTGTATGAAATGTATTATGCAACATTCAAGTAATGAATGATGGTTGCATGTGAGAATATAAGAATTGGGAGAACTGGATAGGATGCCTATCCAGGATGATGTCCCAAGAGAAATTAGGTGGGAAATAAACGTTATTCACAATCGTGAATAACAAAAGTATAAAAGATTTCAAATTTAAAAACTTGAATGGGGGTGACCATCCAATTAGGCATTCTTAATAAGATCCCACTAAGGAAAAGTAACGATCACATTAACGAATGTGATTGTATAAAAGTTTTATAAAATGACACATTTCACATGTTTTGAGACAAAAAAAATGGTAAACCTAAGAATTTTTAAAGGACGATAAAGAGAGGTTTTTAACATAATAAAATCGGGGATATAGACATGAACCGAGAATTTACTTACATGGGAGGTAATGTGTTAGTTATACTAAGGTCACGCATACCATGTGTTAATTGCTTACCCTGGCCAAGTAAGTAGTAACACATGATACCATGAACTTCTTACAATAAGCGCATATACGTCTGATGTTGTAAGGACAAGGCTAATGGGAAGAGTTAAAAAAAGGGTCCTTCGGGTCAAATAAGGTATAAGGTTTGATTGTTCATAAGTGATGGATTTCACACAAACAAGTCAAACGGGTCAAATAAAGTATAATGTTCAATTGTTCATAAGTGATGGATTCACGCGAACAAGTCAAACATAACAAATAAAGTATAGGTTTGATTGTTCATAAGTGATGCATTTCACACAAACAAGTCAAACGGGTCAAATAAGGTATACGGTTTGATTGTAAATGTAAACACAAACCGAGTAACGGGAGCGTTAAAGCATTAGAACAAAGAACCCGGGAAATGGGTTGTAACGAAATGTAAGCGCAAAACGGGTAACAGAATCATGAATTAGAAAATAATAAGCCCGGGTAATGGGTTATAGTTGAAAAGGAAAATGATGGGTAGTCAGTAGGACAACCCTTAAGTGGTATAAATGATAATAAAATCCTACATTTAATCGGGTAATTGTCTAGAATTTGATAACTACGGTTGTTTGTGTTTCCTGTACAAATGGAGCTTAAAATGGAAGGATTACGGAGCCTAAATAAAGAAAAAAAATTATTAGAATGGAAGAATTAATAAGATAACATGATAGAGGACGAAATTACGAGAACGTGGGAGAAAACGACGAAGAAAACGGAGTTGAAACGAGAAAGTTACAAAGAAAACAAAATTTCTTGCTTCAGCCTCTACCATAAGCTATGGTGCGGTAGCCCCTAGAAGCATAATTGTCCACCGTAAGGCAATACTGAATCGCCGTAGCACTTTGGAAGCTACCGTAAGCTAGGCTCAGCGTAAACTTGTAACTCCCATGTTTTAATTGCCATTTGATGAGACTTTTGGTACCTAATCATTTGTGTTCGTTGGAGATTAGTTTGGGGGCCGTTTTTAGAGACTAGAAACAAGATTTTGAGTATTTTCAAAGCAAGGATTAACATATTATCATCAATGGATTATGGTTATGATGTTTGTGTGATTATCCGAGCAATGATCGGCTAACTTTCTTTGTGTTCTTCCTGGATGTAAGGTTTCTTTGTGATGACTATGTTATGTTCATGTATTTCTAGAATGATAATCTAATCATGTTTATGTTTAGTATTATTATGGCGTGAGTGTGATTGTTTGTAACTTGTTAATAGTGTTTGATCTTTGTTCTGAACCATACGTTCTTGGTGTCGTTGGTAATCGAGATTTAGTGGGAAGGGATTTGGGTTGGATATTTGTTAATTGGTCATCGGGTAACAACCTCGCGTTCTATGAATCCGAGTACTTAGTCCCCTTTCATCACAAATAATTGCACGCACATGAATCATGTCTATGTGGTTCTTTCTAGTTGAACATTAACATTTGTTGTCATATAAACGAAACCTGAAACCCGGGAAGAATACTCTTTCTCTCAATCGTTTACAAACTCTTTAGTTATTTTCTAGTTAATTTTAGTTCTTAAAACCAAACAACCAAATCTCTGAATTTATATTTCTGCAATTTAGTTAACTTTAGTCATTTAGATAAACCATTTAGATAACACATATTCCACAAATTCCATGTGTTTGATACCCACTTACCGCTAGCTATTAGTAGTATTTAGATTAAATTTGAGTGAGACTTCGACCTCACGTCAGAAAACAATCGTAGTCATGGACTACGGTCAGGGTGTATATATATATATATATATATATATATATATATATATATATATATATATATATATATATATATATATATATATATATATATATATATATATAGTGGAGAGTTCAAATGAGAACAAATTACAAATTAAGAATAAAAAGAATAAAGGATACAAAGGTAATTTGAACAAATCATTTAGTGAGTCTATCATTTATTTTTGCTATTCAAATTAATGAACTCTAATCATTTAATGAGTCTATCTTATAAAATAGTTGTGCACCTTACACAAAAAAAAAAACCAATCATGCACATGATCCTACATATCACTGTTTCCTACACCATTAAAACAATGTTTTGGTGTATGGTACAAAATGTGTAGGACTCAAACACTTTTAAATAATTTTGCGACTCATAAGAAAATATGTGTAGGACTCAACACTTTTAAATAATTTTGTCACTCCTAACATTAAAATTGGTGTAAGACCCAACACATTAATAGTGATGAAGGAGAAATTTATGGTGGCATTAATGAGATTTGGGTAACTCTTTAAAATATTTATTAGTATTCTACATCAAATTGTCTATACTACCCTTACTAATTAAAGCATTAATTAAAAATTGACAAAATGATATCTTGATTCACAACCATTGATCAAAAAAATATAGGGTCTAGATTCATTTATTTTTCTTCTTTCAAGAAGATTCTTCTCAAATGAACCTCCCCCTATTTTATATATATATATATATATATATATATATATATATATAGGGTGGGGTTCTAGAGTGAACACCAGTGTATTTGCAAACTGAGTGAACAAATCCAGGCCATTGATCTACACACATGTATGGCCAGGATCTCATCATCGAATCGTAAAATACACTAGTGTATTTCATCATCAAATCCTGGCCATTGATTTACACACGTGTGTGGCCAGGATTAGTTCACTCAGTTCGCAAGCTACACTAGTGTTCACTCTTGAACCTAATCCTATATATATATATATATATAGAGAGAGAGAGAGAGAGAGTTAGGTTAACGTACAAGAGCCCTTATCCTACATTACGTACGCGATCATCTCAGCCGTCGGATCTTCATCCCACATTGAAATCGCATGTTGGTTTTTTGTAACAATTTCGCATGTTGGGTTTTTCACATGCGATTTCATCAAAATTACCACATGCGAAATTGTTACAAAAAACCAACATGCGATTTCATCAAAATTATCACATGCGAAATTGTTACAAAAAACCAACATGCAATTTCATCAAAATTATCACATGCGATTTCACATCGCGTACATAGTGTAAGTTAAGCCATTTTGTACAGTACACTTTTTCTATATATATATGAAATAGAAACAAATGATCTAGAGGTCCGCGAGACCCTAATGGATTTCAAACATGAAAATAGATGATTTTTAAACATAAAAAGGGTTCATTGACACCAAGTGTATTTAAGAATGACACGGGTAAAGGGTTGATCTACGGGATCACCATGACCTTCGGGTCATAAATAGTAGGTAAGGTCTACGGGACCAATGTGACTTTCGGGTCACGAATATGTTGGATCTGAGTTTGGTTTTGATTGTATTTTACGTTTGAGATTAAGATGGAAATGAAAGAGTTGTGCAGCGGAATTAATATGAGAACAAACTTTGCATACAATCAAACGAGAGTATTGCTTTGATCAAGACATTTTCAACAAGGAACCGAATGATTGAATTTAATTTCAACAACGATTACAAGTAATGCTTGAATACAAACTCCCCCTCAGCCAGAGCTCAGTGTTTGTTCGTGCAAAGAAGACGGTATTGCAAAGAGCTAATAGAACAGTACAGAGCACTGTTCTATTTATAGGCACTAGCAAACCACTGAGCATCTAATGCTGACGTCACCATGAAAGTGACATCTAACCTCCTAACAAACTCTAACCTCTTATCTATACAAATACTGCTATGTTAACTACTGCTATTACATTACATTACAGATAGACTCTAGATCAGCTGCTGCAACATTCCACTGTTGTGAACCCAGCAGTACTTATCCGGATTAGCAGTGCTTGATTCAAGGCAGTAGATTGAATCAACAGGGCTTTAGTCTTTCATCAGGTCTTTACTTGAGCAGCAGTTGTAGGTCAGCAGTTTGCACGATCAGCAGATAGGAGGTCAGCAGATGTTGAAATCACTTTCAAGGGGAGAGACTTGTATGTAAACATCTGCTTATTCTGGATCCACTGTTCTGATCCAGTTTTGGCTTTAATTATCTGTTCCTCTGGTAGGGTTCAATCCCAACAATCTCCCCATGGAACAGATAATGCCAAAACTCTTCATTATTGTGGAAGTTTATTGCCTCATCAATAGTTCCCTTATCTGACCTTTAAATTGTAGTTCAAAGTCTAGGGCATCTGTGTCTTCATCATCCCTGCTAAGTGGAAGATCAAGGAGATCCTGCAAATCTTCAAGACTCAGGCCAAGAGCTTGTTCCCTTGATATTTTCTTCACTTCTCCACCAGACCTGAGCAAAGTCAATACGCAGGTCTGTTTGTCAGTTTCTCACTTTTGTATTTTTGAGCATGGTGGGTTTCTTGGGAGATGTTTATTTGCAGAGGTATTTGGTGAGGCTGGCCTATTCATGACTGGCTGAGTGATCGATGTCGTAAGGTCGGTCAAAAATATAAGTAAAGTGTCCTATTCACCTTTTACTAGTAAAGGGCAAGTAGGGTGTCGAATCCATGGGGAATCAGTGGAAAGTGTAAACGTTTGTTGTTTTAATTATTATCTACTTCTAACTAATTGCTTTTTGCGGTTTTGAGAATGATTATGAAAACAAATGTAAATTAGAGTTGTAAACAATTATGAGAAAATGGACCAATCTCCGGGTTTTCAGGTTATGCAGAAAATCGGTTTACTTAGTTACTACCAGTTGGAAATCACATAGACATGATTTGTAAAACTTGTTATGATAAATAATTAATGGACAATATATTTGATTGCAATGATCCACGATTGAAACCGAAAGATTGATGCAAATGAATAGTAGTCCAATTAATTACCAATTTCAGATTTCATAAACATAATCGAGTTCAATGATTAAAGGTTTAAAACAATGACATCCTAGAATTTAATCCCGGTTGTTGATGAACAAACCAAATAATTGATGAACACGAATGAGTACGATAATCAAATATTGTTTAATCGAAACAAATAACAATAGGATAGACTAACCAAATGATTAGTTAAATCTCAATCCAAAAAGTTGTAAACATAAGCAAACCCAAAGTTCTAACACAAACCCTAGTCCCGGAGACGGTCACGGGACGACTAGCCGCTCATGATGTTCGAACAATCTTCCGAAGCTTGGGCGAAGGTTGAAATCATGATGATTCGGTACGTACGAATGGTTAATAATGGATGTCGATGATATTGGAATGATGATGAGTGATGAAGTTAGAGCTCCCCCAAAAGTTGTCGAGATGAAGGAAGTCTGCCGCCAATCTTTTGTGATGTTTTTATTCTCTTCTCCTCGAGTCATTAGAGCCCACCACATTAATGTATTGTTGCTGACTTTTGTGTGTACCCCCCCAAACTCTCGTGGATCCAGCAGCCCAAAAAAAATCCATGATGGTGGCTTAATTCGTGATCCATGAAGCCCACCAACTTGTGTTATTGGCTGCTAATTATTAGTTCGAGAGATGTCATTCTTTCTTTTTTTTTTTTTATTATCAATCAACAATTCCCTCCATGTGCACATGACATGATAATTAATGTTGTTGCCTCTCTCAAACCGTAGGTGCAGGTCCCACACCGTAAACCTCATGTATAACATGCTGTGCATTATTCTTGGAACATCCGCAAACTGTAAGTCACAAGCACATGCCGTAAGCCACAAGTGCAAGTTTCTGTTTCTTTTTGTTTGCATTAATAAAACCCACTAGATAATTGTTTTCCTCAATGCCAAGTCTACGCATGTATTTTCTCACTTTGGTTTCCTCCAATCACAAATAATATTCCTCTTTTTGAATGATGTCAGCCTCCACTCTTTTATGCGTGAGGATATACATATATCAAGTGTTGAGATGTGATGATTAATTAATTAGAATCCCATGTGTGTTGAGATGTGATGATTAATTAATTAGAATCCCATGTGTCTTGTGTCTTCCTTGAATAGCCCTTGTACTTCATTATTTCGTATTTCTTGCATATTCAAACCATCAACTCGACCCGAAACGCATCCGAACACTTCCACTGGCTGCACTCATCAATCTTACATGTTCCGCTTTCTCTCTAAACTCCGTAACTCCACCAAATTACGCGTTTTGCCTGCAAACATACAAACACTCGCAATAAACTAATTCCAGGCGTACAATCATTTAAAACAAGTTAAACCACGTAAGATAAACACTTAAACACCCATGTTTCACACTCTCCATCACTGAGCAGTACTTGCAGATTGTTCCAATTCAAGATCTTCTTTTATCATTAATTTAAGGCCTGTTTTTACAATAGCATTTCCAGCTTTTAGATCTTGAATGGTTTCAGCACTTGACTGGTTTTGGCTCCTTCTTTTGTAGATGGCAGCACCAGCTGGAGCAGTGGTTCTTTTAGCTTGCAGCTTTGGTGGTCTTTTTGAAACCTCTGCTTTAGAATAGTCAGACTTTTGTGGAACTTTTGGATCTTTCTTTCTAAGTTCCTCTAACTTCTTGTAGGTAGCCCTGACCCTATCTTCTCCCCATTTTGACACAGAATTCTTTGATCCATAATCAGCTGCTATCAGCTCCTCTTTCATTCTCTTCAACCTTAATGCCTTCTCAGCTTCAAATTGTTTGAATTTTTCAGGAGGAGTCTGCTTGACCTTATTTTTAATCATTTCTTGAATCCTGGCTGCTTCTTTTTCAAGCTCAGGAATGGTCCAGTTTTTGTACATGTGTTTCTCCCCCTTGTATTTCTTGTAGGTCATGATGTTCTCAATGTAGTCTTTTCTCAAGGACTCATCTGCCCTTTCTGAAATTTGCTGACATACATTTTTAGCAAATCGCTCCATAGCACTGACCTGTGAGAGTAAAAACTGATAGTTTTGCTGAAATTCTCTATCAGATTTCCCTTTTCTGTTTTTGATTGCGATATCCTCTGCTTGCTTGGCCTTGAGCTTCAAGTATTCTTCGATATTATTAGGCCTGGGATATCCTGCAATTGATGGCAAACTCCTTTTAACTGGGTCATCCTCATAGTAGAAAGATTTGATTTCTTCCCTAACTGCAATGAGTTCCAGAGGAAATGAGACACCAGCAGGAGGTAATGGTTTTAAAATTTGAGCTGAAAAGAGAGGTATGGGTTTAGGAATTGTGACAAGTGACAGAGATTTTGAAGATGTTGGTGGTGGAGATGTGTCATCATCTTTTAGTATTAGCCTTCTCCTTTTTGGTTGAGGAGGGACTGATGATGTTTTAGGTGAAGCAGTGGTCGTAGATTTAGTGGCAGTGGTTTGTGATTGACTAACACCTGTTGTCTTCTGCTTTTTATCAGCAGGTGAAAGTGGTGGTGAGATTTTTTTTGGTGGTAAAGTAGTGGTTGTGGTGTGTGTTGAAGTGGTGTGTGTTGAAGTGAGAACAGATGTTGAAACCACTGAAGTACCAGCAGTAGTTGATACAACAGGAGTTACAACAGCTGTTTGGGTGGAGGTTTGATGCTGATGGCTTTTGGATGGTGGTTTTGGAATATGCTTTGGAATACTGGATGGGATGGACTTAGGTTTCCTTTTTGTCTTAGGATTTTTAGAATCCTTTGACCCATAACAACCCTGCGCATACAGCTCCATAAAAGCTATTTTCTCCTCATTCCACCTTGAAATATCTTTTGCCAATCTATCCTTCTTTACACTTGCTACTCCTTCATCAAGTGCTTCTTGAGTAGCATCAACCTTTTTACTACCATCTGGCACAGGAATTTTTCTGGTCATAGCATCCCTTTCAGGTTCAATGTAAAGACCATCATCTATTCCCTTCTTCTTCTTCCACTCCTGAATTTTCTCCCCCTTTTTGGCATTATCTTCTGGGAGTTGATCAATGAAAAGTACTGTTGGAGGAGCAGTGCCAGTGGTTTCCAATAAATGGGCCTTGATTGCCTTAATGTCTGCTTGAGTGTTCTTGAACCTAGCTCCATGATGGTTCTCAACTTTTGTACATGTATTTCATGTTGCTGATCAGCCATTTGTTGTTGTTGTTGGAGAAAAGGTTGGAAAAGATTCCAGAGCTCATTTGTAGCAGATGCTTGTGGTGGAGCAGGTGCTTGAGGTGGAACAACAGTGGATTGCATCTTTTGTGTTTTCAACACCTGCTGTAACATGTTTTTAAGATCTGCAACAGATGTATCCAACTTTTTAATTCATTTCGTCAAATCCTGATGTTTTAAATCATCACCCAATTTAATGGGATCATCTGATTTCCCACTATCAGTGGTTTTATCAATGGTTGAGGTAGGGAGTGTACTCCAAACACTAACCACTGATGCCCCTTTTTCTTGGTACTGGGGTCTTCTTCCTTCAACACTTGACAACCTTTTGATGTTGCCAGTAGGATAAATAAATCCACTGGTGGTTGGCAGAGGTGCTATGTAAGGAATTGCCTCCAAGGAAGTCTTATTAATGTAACCACTGTCCAACTGTAAACCAGTGGGTTCAACAGTTGTAGTGGCTGCTTCACTTGGACTACCACCAAGAGTTATGTGTAACTCAAGGGGTGTAACCTCCTCAGGTTGTGTTGGTGGGTTAGCAAAGATTGATACATCAGACCCAGTCTTTTGTTGAGGTATGTTCTCATTGATGGGTGATTGAGAAGGACTGTTTAGTGCCTGGTTCAAATCAATTGCATCCAACAGCAGTTTAGTTGGTGATGGAATTTTGGATGTGAGGTTTGGTGTAAAAACAGGATTTGCTCCGGGCATTGAGCTGTGGATGATGAAATCAAGTGGTTTCAGAGCATCATGATGTGGTGGCCCTATGTGTACAACCTGTTCTTTTTGTGAAGAAGCAGGAGGAGTGTCGGTTATGGGTTGAGATATTTGTACCAACTACTGTGAGGAAGTAGCAGCAGTGGTTTCTTGTGACATTTGTGCTGTCACAGGCAGTATCTCATCCTCCAGAGTTGCCTTTTTGAAGGGTTTTGGGGGTTTTTGAGTTTTTCTTTTTGGCTTTTTGGTGATTTTAGGTGTGGATTTCAAAGCAGTTGTGCTGCTGCTTTGATCACCTTGAGCAGTGGGCTCAGCAGCAGATACCTGAGGAGCAGTGGTAGCTGCTAAAATCTGCTCAGGCACCTCTGCTTGTGTTTTGCAAGGTGTTAACATTCTTGAAAAAGTTTCAGTTGTTAAACTGTTTATTTGAGTATAATCACATTGGTTTATTGCAGCTAAATCATCCTTGCTGAATTTCTTTTCAAAATAGTAACTTAAAAACCTTGGAAACAGTAAGAATGATTTTGTTTCAACATTATTAACCAAATCTTTAAAGATTTCCCGAGAATAGTTAAAAAAATTTCTTGAAGAATTGCATATCCCATATTTTGAATCTTTAAAGGGATTTCATTGAAAGAAATGGTTTTGTTTGAAACACATAGTAGGAGGGTATGGAATAAAAATCTGGTTGCAGAAGGAAAATAACCTTTTTGTAAGGTAAGTTTCTTCATCATTGTGGCTTCATACCCTCTCTCAATGAAGTTAGTTTGTAACTCGTAGTGAAAGAAGTTTTACCTTCCTGATCATCGAGTTGAAAGACCACTGAAATGGATTGTGGCGTGATTTGGACAGCTTTACCCTTTATAGAAGAGTGTATGGTGGTTGTAGTGTCTCCTTGTTTTTCAAGGGTTGCATTCTTCCAGAACTCTCTTTGGGTCGCCAAATAGATTTGTGCATCGGCGATGAACAAAGTTTTGTACTTTGATTTTGCCATGGTGTCAATGATGGAATCGAAAACATTGGTGGTTCCTGGTTTTGTGAGAAGACCCAGGAGATTGTGAGATGGTTTAAATGGGATTTCAGTGGAGATTGCCTTTTGAGAGGCTGTTTTCGATGATGACTTGGAAGTGGGTTTTTCAGATGGCTTCGATTTTGTCATTTTTGAAGAGGATGATCGAAGAAATTTGTGAAAGATGAGATGAAAAACTGCTTTGAGAAGAGAATTTTTAAGAATTCAATTCGACAGTAAAACCCTGTTTTGGTGGTGAGTGGGGGTTTTTATAGGGAAGAAAGTGAATGCTGACGTGGTAGCCGTTACAAAAGATCTGACCGCTATGTACTGCCCACGTGACAACCCCTGGTGAAAGTGAAGGACAGTACTTTTATGAAAGTGACTGATGAAGGCAGTGGTATTAAAGCAGTGGATGATTTTCACTATCAGTGGATAGCATATCAGTGGATAAGACACTGCTTTTGAACAACAGAGTTTATCAAAGAAATGAGAGAACAGGGGTTGACTGTCAGCAGTGGACAGATTTTTGAAGTAGTGCATACTTTTGAACAATCAGTGGTTATGGCAGACTTTTAAGGATTTAAATGAAAATTTCATTGTGAGCTATTTTTAAGGATGGATTTTTGATTTTCTGAAAACATTTTAGTGCTTTTATTTATGGAAAAACAAGATGTTGCTTGTTATTCCATGTTTAGCATCCCAATTCTAGAGACCAAGCTTTCAAAGGTGGCTGTATCAAGTGCTTTGGTGAGCACATCTGCCAACTGGTCTTTAGTTGGGACATGATGCAGAGAAATCAAACCTTTTTCATAGCAATCCCTCACAAAGTGATGTCTGATGTCGATGTGTTTGGTGGTTGAATGGGAAACCGGATTTTTGATGATATTTTCTGCTGCCTGGCTATCCAACATGAGTGGTGTCTATAAGGCAGTGATACCAAAATCCAGCAACTGATTTTGAAGCCACAGGAGTTGGGCTGTACAGCTTGCAGCAGCAATGTATTCAGCTTCAGCAGTAGATGTTGAAACAGCTGCTTGCTTTTTGCTTTGCCAAGAAACTAAGCAATCACCTAGAAACTGGCACCCTCCTGATGTGGACTTCCTTGTAGTGTTACATCCAGCAAAGTCACTGTCTGAAAAACCTGAAAGCTTGATATTCCCATTAGCTGGATACCAGATACCAAGTGTGGGAGCACCTTTTATGTATCTGAATATCCTTTTTACAGCAATGAGATTTGATTTTCTGGGAGCTGATTGACTTCTTGCACAAACACATGTTGCAAACATGATGTCTGGTCTAGATGAAGTTAGGTACAATAAAGACCCAATCATGCTTCTATATAGAGTTTGGTCAATCAGCTCATCCTTTTCATCAGACATGACAAGCTTATTTGTTGCCATGGGTGTGCTGCATGGTTTACAATCATTCATATCCAATTTTGTCAAAAGTTCTTTAGCATATTTGCTTTGATGAATGAAAGTTCCATTTTGCATTTGCTGAACTTGGAAACCAAGAAAGCATTGCAGCTCACCCATTGCACTCATTTCAAACTCAGCTGTCATGAGTTCTCTGAACTCTTCACACATTGTGTTACATGTGCTTCCAAAAATAATGTCATCCACATAAATCTGGACAATCATTAAATCCTTCCCTCTCCATTTTAGAAACAGTGTTTTATCAATGGCACCTCTTTTGAAACCATTTGAGAGTAGAAAGTTGGAAAGAGTTTCATACCAGGCCCTTGGTGCTTGTTTAGCCTGTAGACATGATCAGGATAAAATGGATCCTCAAAACCTGGAGGTTGACAAACATACACCTCTTCTTGAATTGTACCATAGAGGAAAGCACTTTTGATATCCATTTGAAACACCTTCATGTTGTGGTTGACAGCAAAGGCCAGGAACAGTCTAATGGCTTCCAATCTTGCAACAGGGGCAAATGTTTCATCATAATCAATCCCCTCTTCCTGTCTGTAACCTTGAACCACAAGCCTGGCTTTATTCTTGACAACAATGCCCCTTTCATCAGTTTTGTTCTTGAAGACCCACTTTGTGCCAATAGGACTAACCTCTTCTGGCAGTGGTACAAGCTCCCATACTTGTTGTCTTTTGAACTGTTGGAGCTCCTCTTGCATGGCTTCTACCCAGCTGTTGTCTTTCAGTGCCTCTTGGTACTTGACTGGCTGATGGAGTGATAGAAAACCAGGAAAAAGACAAATGTTTTGGGTTTGGCTTCTTGTGAGCACCCCTTCATTGATGTTGCCAATGATTTGATCAGGTGGATGAGATCTCAAGTAGATTAAATCTCCTTGGTATGGGATGATGGCATTAGTTGGTGAAGGCTGCAAATGTGTATCATCTGAGCTAGCCACTGCTGGGGACTTTGATGATCCAGCAGTGGCTTCAAAAGGTGGTGGAATAGGAGGTAATGAAGTGGACACCTGCTGACTATTATCCACAGTTTGAGGACTTTTGTCAGCAGTGTTTGAGGATGTGGAAGCAGTGGTTGATGGGCTACTTTGGTCAACAACTGTTGAGGTAGCAGTGGTTGAGCTTTGACAACTGTTTTGAACAGCTGATGCTTTTCCCTTTGTGGCAGACCTTTGAGGGATGATGATTTCATACCCATAGTCTAGTGTTGTATCCTCGGATGGACCTGCACTGTTAATCTTGACAGCAGTATTTTCAAAAGTGAATTTTTCAAGATCAAACAGATCTGCAGGATTTGCTAGGATTTTCATTGATGAAAGTTCATTGAACTTTACATTCAAAGTCTCCTCCACTTCCTTGGTCGGTGTATTGAACACTTTATAGGCTTTGGCAGTGGTTGAGTATCCCAGATGATAACCACAATCAATTTTGGCTACAAATTTTGAAATGGAATCTTTTAGGTTCAAAATAAAGCATGGGCAGCCAAACACCTTGAAGTAAGAGATCAGTGGTTTGATTTTATACAAAATTTCATAAGCAGTCTTTTTTGTGCCTGGGGTTTATTAAAACTCTGTTCTGGACATAGCAAGCAGTGTTTACTGCCTCTGCCCAGAAAGTTAATGGCAAACCTGAATCTGCAAGCATAGTTCTGGCAGCCTCAATCAAAGTTCTGTTCTTTCTTTCAACAACCCCATTTTGCTCTGGTGTTCTAGGGATGTTGTACTGCCTTACAATCCCTTTCTTCACACAGAAGGCATCCAACTCCTTATTTTTAAATTCTGTGCCATTGTCACTCCTGAAGCTTTTCACTGGAAGGTCAAATTGCTTTTCAACCTGTGTCACAAAGTCTTGCAAAATGCCTGCAGTCTCATCTTTTGAGTGTAAAAAGAAAGTCCATGTAAACCTAGAAAAGTCATCAACAATAACCAAACAATATCTTTTCTTCTTGAGGCTCATCACTTGAACTGGGCCAAACAAATCCATGTGTAGCATTTGCAAACACTAGGTTATTTTGGACTCTTCAATGGACTTATAAGAACTTTTATGTTGTTTTCCTTTTAAACAGGAAATGCAATGTTCAGGACATGAAAACAATTTTTGTGGAGGCCTCTCACCAAACCATTTTTTGAAATTTCAGTGATTGTCTTAAGATTTGTGTGCCCCAGCCTTCTGTGCCAAAGTTCTGTCTCTTTGTTAGAGGCAGCTGAGAACAGACAGGCATCAGCTCTGGGACACTCTTTTGACATATCAACAACATAAACATTGCCACTTCTTTGAGCAACAAGTTTAGTTTGACCAGTTTTGATTATTGCTTCAATCTTCTTGACCATTTCTGGTCCAACAATCCTACAACAATCTTTTGTGAAGAATGACCCAAACCCTTTGTCACTCATTTGTGATACACTCAGAAGGTTGAATTTTAGATTGTCTATCAGATTGACATTTTCAAATTTTAGATTTCCAGACTGCACTGTACCAGACCCCAGAACTTTCCCTTTACTATTATTCCCAAAGGATATATCACCCCCTCCATGGATTTTAAAGTCTTTGAGGAGGGCTTTACATCCTGTCATGTGCCTGGAGCCTCCACTATCTACATACCAAAGACTATCAAAGCATGCAGAAGCTCCCTGCACATGAAGTAAAAGGATTAGTTCATTAGGGTCTCCAAAGCCAACAGGGCTTTGGATGGGGTCTCAACAGTGTCTGGGATGGATGCAGAATGATGGACAGTGGTTAGGTCAGGGGTTTGGACAGTTTTAGTACTGTTTCTTGCTAACCACTGTTGAGGGTCTTGACCAATCACCTGTTGGTACCCAAAAGGATGCCTGTTCACTTTTGGTTTAGAGGGCCTTTTGTAGGCCTCATAAACGTGTGGAATCCTTTGGTAAGACTGTTTTTCCTTGCCTTTTCTGAACTGATTGGCAGGGGGTGCATCAGTAACCTGAACATCTCTTTTGACAGATGTTTGGTTCAGCTGTTTTGTGACAGCTGTTTGAACTGGCACAAACAGTGGTTGTTTCTTGGTGAATTTGACAGATGATGATGATGATGAACTCAAGGATGTTTTAGCAATGTACTCATTCTTTTTCACATCAAAGTTTTTGAGATACACACATGCTTGAGTCTTGTGGTTTGTTTTACCACAAACAATGCAACTTTCAGCTGAAACAATGACACTTGTTCTGTTTAAATCATAAGCTTTTAAGTGGAAACAGTCTTTTGTTAGATGATTCCTTTTCTCACAGAATTCACAAAACAAGTTATCAATTTTTTCTTTCTTCTTTCTCTTTTCAGACTCCTTTGCAGCAGAGGTTTTAACCTCTGTTGGGATGTCCTTGAGAGGAATGACTTTAGCTTTTGGAGCTTTAGCACCATCAGTTGATGTAAAGTCCATTGGCTTGAAATTTTCAAGAATATCACACTCATCAGACCATTTTGGTTTAAACTGATAATCTTCAAGCTCCTCAAAAGTAGAGGATCCCATTGGTCTGTCAAGTGTGATTTTGTTACCAAGTTTGTCAGTGATTTTCACTTCTTGGCCATTCTTGTTTGTGGGGATGAACTCAGTGGTTACATCAGTGGTTTGAACAGATTTTCCAAAAGCAGTGGTTTCATCATCATGTTTTCTATAACCAACACCAAATTTCACATTGCTTTTTATCTGTTTTTCAAGCATAACCTCATACCCATTGCATGATTCCACCCATCTTTCACAGGTGATCTGGGTGGACTCCAACTCCTTTTTGAAAACTTGGTATTTTTCTACCATAGTTTGGAGTTGAGTTTTGGTTATGCTTTGTTCTTCTTTCAGACTGCTGATCTCTTTTTCTTTTTCAGTCAATTTGTTTTTAAGTTCTTTTAAAGATCTTTCAAATTTGACTTCATCAGTTAAGATTTTATCCCGAAGGTTTTCATTTACCTCTTTGATGTTAGCAAAAGCAATAATGCAATTGTCAGAACATAGTTTTTCAAGAACTTGAGGTGATACCTTGGCAGCAGCCATCATTGCGCAATCACATTTAGGATTTTCTTCATCATCAGCTCTTTCTTCTTTCTCACCTGCTTTTTCTTCTCTCTTTTCTTCCTTGTTCTCTTCGGACCATGGGTCTGTCAGTGGTTCAATCAGGGTTTCTGAATTTTCTCCCAGCAGTAGTTCACCAGCCATAGCAGTAACCACTGCTTCAGTCACCTCATCCACTGTTTCATCACTTAGCTGTTCACCTTCAGTTTCAACCCCCTCTATTATTGACTCTAATGCCATCAAACAAAATTCATCATTAGAAGGTTCATTTAAAGCATAGAGTGCAAAATTTTCATCACTAAGGTCATCAGGCATACTGCTCTAGTCAACAAACCCTTGAGTGAAAAAGCTTTGTTGATCTGGTTGTACTGCTGCTGGAGCAGTGGTTTGAGGTGCAACAGGTTGCACTTGTACCTGTGGAGCAGGGGTTTGAACGTACTGAATTTGTGGGACAGTAGTTTGGACATAATGCACAGGCACAGGGGCAGCAGCATAGTAGTGTTCACTTGAGCTGCAGGGGTATATTGGGTATAGTGCACAGTGTTTTGACTTTGTGGTCTAGGGTTTGAGCTAGGGTGAGTAACTATTGGTCCAGTGTTTTGACTTCTGCATTCCCTAGCAAAGTGCCCTAACCTATTGCACTTGTAACACCTGATTTTCGATTTATCCAACCCAACCCTCAAATTCCCATGAAGTCCTGGGAATTTTCTCCCTGTTCTTTTATAGAATTTGCTAGTTCTAACACTGAGCAAAACCAACTGGTGCAGAATATCCATCTCTTCTAAGTCAGTGGGATCAAAATGTTGTAAATCAATGAGTTCAAAGCTTAGATTGTCTGACATCTGGTTTTCGTTTGCAGTGAATGCATAACTTGCAGAGTGAGGATCAGGGTTGTTAAAATTTTCCCCAGCAGTTATGTCAATGAAGTGATCATAACCCTGATCCTTACCACTGCTCCCATATTCTTCTTGACCCAGAAGAGCAGTGTTACCGAATGTATAATCATCAACGGCTTTTCCTGACTCTTGTAACTTCCTTTTCTGGTTCAACTCCCTTTCGTAGGTCAGGAGTCGACCATGGAGTTGGGTCAAGGTCAGATCCTTGAACTCAGGTGAGTTTCGGGTGACAAAAGCTATGGTGTCCCATTTTTCTGGCAGTGATCTGAGGAACCTGCTATTTTGAGTTGAGTTTGTAAAAGTGGTATTAACAAGCCTCAGTTCACTGATGAGACAACTGAAACGCTCAAATTGTTGCGTCAGTGATTCACCTCTAACATGACAAAATGTTTCGTACTGTTGGTTCAGGATTTCCCTATTGTTTTCTATGACTTCTTAGGTCCCCCCAAACTGTTCCTTAAGCGCGTCCCATAACTCTTTGGCACTGTTACAGTGTAACAGTCCAGCATATATCTCATTGGGCAGCGCTTTCGAACTTTTGATAGTCGGTTTCGGTATAATTTTCAACTGGTTTTGGAACGAACTTTTTAGCATCTTCAGCGCTTGGCACTGTGGGAACGTGGGGACCAAAGACGACAGACCTCCAACAACCTGTGCTTTGTTGAGCGAGGATGTGACCCATCCTCCTCTGCCAGATGTTGTACTCATTTCTTTTTAGCATAGGTGGTTTAAAAAGTGAGCCGATGTTGTTTTTATCATCCTGCGATTGTGACGTCATTCTTGTTGTTTTACAGACACTGAGAAATCAACTTTGATGGTGATTAATCCTTGCTCTGTTTTTCAACGAACGAACAAACGATCAGTATCAACTGTTATGAGCCGAACTATTTACGTCAAAATGATTGTTAAATCAAATTTGACTGTCCAGGCTCTGATACCAATTGTTGGATCTGAGTTTGGTTTTGATTGTATTTTACGTTTGAGATTAAGATGGAAATGAAAGAGTTGTGCAGCGGAATTAATATGAGAACAAACTTTGCATACAATCAAACGAGAGTATTGCTTTGATCAAGACATTTTCAACAAGGAACCAAATGATTGAATTTAATTTCAACAACGATTACAAGTAATGCTTGAATACAAAGTCCCCCTCAGCCAGAGCTCAGTGTTTGTTCGTACAAAGAAGACGGTATTGCAAAGAGCTAATAGAACAGTACAGAGCACTGTTCTATTTATAGGCACTAGCAAACCACTGAGCATCTAATGCTGACGTCACCATGAAAGTGACATCTAACCTCCTAACAAACTCTAACCTCTGATCTATACAAATACTGCTATATTAACTACTGCTATTACATTACATTACAGATAGACTCTAGATCAGCTGCTGCAACATTCCACTGTTGTGAACCCAGCAGTACTTGTCCGGATTAGCAGTGCTTGATTCAAGGCAGTAGATTGAATCAGCAGGGCTTTAATCTTTCATCAGGTCTTTACTTGAGCAGCACTTGTAGGTCAGCAGTTTGCACGATCAGCAGATAGGAGGTCAGCAGATGTTGAAATCACTTTCAAGGGGAGAGACTTGTATGTAAACATCTGCTTATTCTGGATCCACTGTTCTGATCCAGTTTTGGCTTTAATTATCTGTTCCTCTAGTAGGGTTCAATCCCAACAGAATAAATCGGAATGAACTTAGAGGTCATACCTTAAATGGGTGAACGCCTAATAAATAGCCTACAGGGCAAGGAAAAAGGGGCATACGGGTTACTTGAGTAAAGTGTGGGAACTGTTACAATTCCCCACGTGAAATGAAAATGATAAAGATGAAATGTTTGGTTGTCAATTTATTGATGCGAGTAATTGACACAAGTTAAAGAGAAAACGTTGAACTACAATTTGGTTTTAGATAGAAACAACGTTTAATAAACATAAATAATATGAGATGGACTGGGAAACAGTTGATATTAAAAGAAATAGGTTTTGGCACCATTAGGTGCAAGACGATAATTTCGAAAAGAAAATTTTCAAAAAAACAAAAAGTTGACATAAACTTACACATGAGGTGATGCAATCACGAAAAAGAAAATAACATGGGAAATGACCACATTGTAGCACGAGCTACGGGATTAGGATCATTAACGCCTGTAAAGCCTTGGGAAGACAATGTGAGTATACCCAGATGATAGGGGTACAAAGTCACCGGTGACTAGTAAGTCTAATCGGCAAGACCAGTTAAGGTGAAAATTATGTTAAAACTTGCTAAATGCGCTTTTCCTTATAGGAATAGCGTGGAATAAATAGGTTGATAGACATATATGGTCGAGTGGCCAGCTGATGATTTGCCTTAATAAATGATAAAGAGGAAGAAGGGAGTCGGGTGCCACCTTGGAATCCGAAAGACACTACCCTATCATCCTAGTAAGATTATTGAATGATTAAATTGTTAGCAACGCTCAAGTGAAAACCAAAACTAAGTTCATTAGGTCTAGCCCGGTGAACTACGTAACAAAGGTTTCAGGGATGAAACATCTTTAAAGGGGGTAGACTTGTAACACCCCAAAAACGGGTTTACTAATCAAACAAAGTTCATTGGAATGAGCGGGTAAAATACCGTTAGTGGTAAAAGTCAACCCGATAAACAATAGGATTTAATTAAATAAATCTAATGTTAAATAAAGAGTGAACAAGTACGTTTAGTAAATAAAGTTATAAAGGACCGGAATATCGGGACTTAAAATAAAACAGGTTATGATCTTCCCGAGTTTACTAAATTAACTAGGAACAAATAACCTAGTTAATATTAAGTCAATGAATAGTAATCCTCTTTTAAAGAGAAAACAATACATGAGGGGTTAAAATGGGGTATAGGGAAACTTGTTTTATGGAAGAAAAAATAAAAACCCAAAGACACCACACAAGTGTGTGTTTGTGTTTGTGTGTGTGTACGTACAGAGAAAGAGATGGATGGGGTGAACCCTAGTTCTTACAAAATATACCCAAAATCTCCAAATGCAAGTGAAAATCGAAGTAATCTTGGTGCATGTTTGGAGTTTTGAGAAGTATTACTTCATCCTAACCTAAGGTAAGTCACAATTTCAAGTTTGCCAAATTTATCTAGATGGAGAAATTTGTGAAACTAGGAGGTTTAATGGTTCAATCATAGTGAATATGTGAATTGAGATTGTAGGAACAACCATGGTAGTCCTAATTGCTAATTATGTGAAGTGTTGCTCTAGGACTTGGTTTTTATGATTGTTCAATGACGTGCTGAATGCGGTCTATTAAAAACTAACCTAACCTAGACACCCTAGTTTTAAATTTATTAACCAAGACTCTCTAAATGCTAGACCACTGACAGGCAAGTGTACTTATCGTACGTAGTAAAGCCTAATGAAGACCGAGTATCGAACCCACGAGACACTAGCGACGCTACACTAGACTCTGACTCAACTAATTACTTAACTGGTTTTAATTGTTTTGGATTTGAGGTTTTAACTAATTAAACTAATACTCTAATTAAATACTAAAGCGAGTAAACAAAAGAACAGAACAAGCAAGCAAGATTGATGAAGTGACGGGAAGCAGACAATGATGAGAAAGAACTACCCAGGCTTTGAATCCCTATGACCAACCCATGACATCTAGTCCTGACTAATGGCTAAAGCTCCGAATCTACCCAGAAAACCTCCCGCTAAGGATGATCAACCAAAATAGAAGATGGAACAGAGTGATGAAGTGCTAAATTGGAAACGACTCCAGCTATCAATACCGAATCCCATGACTATCAGATTAAAAACAACTATGGTGCTAAAATCCTCCGGTCATGAAGCTAAACCTGCTAAATAATTAAAAACCTAGGAAACCCTAAACGCGAATAAGTAGCCGAATCGGAGCTATCGGTCACCCAAACTACCAAACAACGCCTAGCTAATAACCTAGCAATCCTGACTCGTCCCTAGAGTTGCCAGACTAGGATGCACACTATACTCAGTTGATTTTAATTAATTTAGTTAAACTTGAATTATCTCTAATCTCAAGCTCTAGACCGAAAACCTAATAGATTAACGAACCTAGAATGATCTAAATAATTCCAGACCAGACTAACAAGATCACCTAACCAATCACAACCAAGACAAGCACACAAATTAATAAACAATCACAAAACAGGAATATGTAAATCATCTCAATTTAATCATTAGTCAAAATCAAATAGTCACAACATTAACTCATAGTTCATCTAGGCCTAGGTAGAATAAAAAAAATTAGCCAAGAATCATATTCACGAAAAAGAAACAAGTCTCAAACGATAAGCAAATCATTTTAATAGTTTGTAAAACACAAAGTCTAACAAAACTAAAAAATAAATAATTGCGAACCAAACCCGAATCTTGAATCACGGCTTTAACCCTCGAACCAATTCTTTTGTTTCCTTCTTTAAAAATTTGTGAACTCTCAATATTTTGTCTTCTGTTTCGTCTCCTCTCACTGCCGTCTACAGCCGATCCCCACTTGCTGCCCTCCTTTCTTGTTCGACAATCATAAAATAAATAGCCAAATCCCTCCTGTCGATGTATCTAACTAGTAGATGCCCCGCCCGCGTTACGGGGCAATGGCCGAATAATTCTCAATCAATTAAAAAAATACTACTATAACTTTGCTATGAAAAAAAACGATGATAAGACCGTAATTTTGGGCTCAGGGCAAAACAGTAAACTTTCAGGACTAATGAGCCAGTGTTAGGCAGCTAGAGTTATGCGTCGCCCGCGTTGCGGGGCGTTAAACCGAGTATTTCTTAGGTTAATAACATGTACGCCTTTATGTCGGTTAGTTATACATGCTACCTATAACACGATATCAAAAAAGACACATCAAGTTAACCAATTAAAGAAAAACAGTACCATAGTTATGATTAAAAAAATTAACTAAAACGATGACAACCGTGTAACTTAGAGTTGGGGGCAAAACAATAATTTATCAGGACCAATTAGCGAGTGCTAGGCAGCTGTTTGGCATGAATAAACACAAAATTAGGTCAACAAAGTAAAATAAAACACTACCCCAAGTCGCTAAAGTAAAATTAAGTTTCCAACGCGTTAACTATGCATTTCCTACATCATCGCCACGAAGAGGAGGTAAAAGAATCAAACTTAACAATACCCCAAGTCTCTAGGGCGGTGCGTTACTCCTATAGCGCTACAAAGGCAAAGTACAATTTACGTAAGCATTTATTCTCTTGAGTGCATGACATCAGTTTCATTCCTCTAGAAGGTCGGTCTCCATAGACGTGTAAAGTATCACCAGATGGGAGAGGTAAACAAACGTACTTCTTGTGACAAGCAATTTCAGCATGGTTCTTACGCAACCAATCCATGCCAACTATGATATCGAAGCTACCCAATTGCATGGGTATGAGGTCAATAGTGAAAACGTGATCGTTAAGAGTCAGGAGACAGTCCCAGAGAATAGAGTCGACTAAGATAGACTTACCATCGACAATCTCGACTGAGAACGACTTAGGTAGTTTAGAGCGTGCACGGTTTAACAAAGATTCAAATTCAACAGACACAAAGCTTTTGTCTGCACCAGTATCAAATAGGATCAAAGCGTAGAGATTATTAACAAGAAACGTACCATTAACTACGTCATTGTCGTTCTGAGCTTGCTTGGGGACAAAACAATAATTTGTCAGGACCAATTAGCGAGTGCTAGGCAGCTGTTTGGCATGAATAGAAACAAAATTAAGTCAACAAAGTAAAGTAAAAATAAAACACTACCATGGTTTTGCCAAAGGAAAAAAAACAATGGCAAGATTGCAATTTTTAGCGGAGGTAAAATCGTAATTTTAACATAGAGGTAAAATAATATTTTGAACTGAGGGCAAAACCATTTTTTTTATTTTGAAATGGGGGCAAAATCGTAATATTTTAGCTGCGGGCAAAATCATAATTTTAAACTGGGAACCAAATCGTAATTTTA
Source organism: Helianthus tuberosus (assembly GCA_030545235.1). NCBI lineage: Eukaryota > Viridiplantae > Streptophyta > Magnoliopsida > Asterales > Asteraceae > Helianthus > Helianthus tuberosus. The sequence continues at coordinate 53,052,632 of CM060360.1, forward strand.
AACTGGGAACCAAATCGTAATTTGGCAGGACTCTAGCTGAGGGCAAAACCATAATTTTATTTTGAACTGAAGGCAAAATTGTATTTTTTTTAACTGAGGGCAAAATCGTAAATTTAAGCAAGGGGCAAAAGCAAAATTTTATTTTGAATCGAGGGCGAAATCGTAATTTTACACCTGGGATAAAATTGTAATTTGGCATCACCTATAAATAACTATTATATGAAAAATGAAAAAAAAAAACAAAAGTCAAAGTGGCCGCCAAAAGTGGCGAACCACCTAACAAAACTATTCCCATGACGTCATCAAAACTTGAAAATGTATAAGTTGAAAATTGGTGGACTAGGGTAATTAATTTCAAATGGCACAATACCCACTTCTCGATCTCTTGGGCTTGTCTCTGTCGCCCAAACATTATTTTCTCAATTAATGTTGTGTATATCTTTTCCAAAGTCACGTCCAACTATATCATCTCTCCTAACTTGGGCTCGTCCAACATATCACCAAAAATAAGAGAACAACGAAGTGGCCCAGGTCCATGATGTGCCTATAATCTGAAAACAAAGTGACATGATTCTTTCAACATAAATAAAATGCAAAATCTAAATTCCTAGTCAACGTAAATTTGCTTTATCTTTTTGAAACTTAGGAATTAATTTATACTTTCAACTATTTGGCAACATTAGTCCCTCATCTTTTGTGAATTATTTTTAAATAGCTTTCAGCTTTATGCACTTTAATCTCTCGAGTTTATTTCACACTCTCTATTCTTCATTTATTTATCTGTTTAAGCTCATTTATTATTCTTTTTCACGTCAGGACCTGTAATAAACAATCTAATCAAATAAAGGCTAAACACTACTCTAAAACTATTTAAAATAATACAATTTACATAAGATAAATGTATGTGTTTTACAACACATCATTCAAATGTGGTATGAAAATGGTTATGATCATATGATGAAATTGATGATGCATTGATGTTCACAATCATCATACTTGCTTACATATGTAAAGTACTTGAATAATTTAAAGATTCAAGTAAGTGTTCATATATGTCATGAAGTGGGTTTTTATGATATAATGAAATTTGATGTTTATAATCACCATATTTGCTTGTATGTGTAAATTACTTGAACATTTTGAGGTTTGATTAGAGGTTCATACGCATTATGAGATGGGTTTTTGACATGAAAGATGAACCCATGACTAGTTGTAAAAAGGATAAGTTAGCATGTGATAATTGAAAGTTTATGTTGACTTGATGTTCATATGTATATAGACTTATTATATTTCATGAAATGTGGTGGTTTTGGTTGAGAAATTTAGCTTAAATGGTAGCCAAAAAATGATGCCCACCAAGTATATGATAAAATGCCTAAATGAGTTTTATGAACTTGTTAGTGCATTTAAATTTTTCAAAGGACAAGTGGAACTGAATTAGATATATGTTATAATTTTCCGTAAGAGGAATGGTCATGGGACATTATGACGAATCTAACAATCTTATGGACATGATGTTATAGTTTGACTCTTGACAAGCTAGGTAGGAGCTTGGAAGAAATTGGTCAAGCGGGTTAAAGACGCGAGAAAGCATGATCGGATGCAAAGTAAGTAAACTTACTCCCTTATAATAAAATCTAATTTTGATGATAAATACTTGCTTACGCGAACCGAAATGGGTCAAACAAGTAAAAAATGAGTTTTGATGATAAATACTTGCCGCAGACTGAAACGGGTCAAACAAGTAAAAATGAGTTTTGTTGATAAATACTTGCTGATGTGAACCGACATGGGTCAAACAAGAAGAAATGAGTTTTGATGATAAATACTTGCTGACGCGAACCGAAACGGGTCAAACAAGTAAAAATGAGTTTTGTTGATAAATAATTGCTGACGCGAACCGAAACGGGTCAAACAAGTAAAAATGAGTTTTTGATATTAATAGTTGCTGACGCGAACCGAAATGGGTCAAACGAGTAAAAATATGTTGTTTTTGACATAAATACTTGCTGGCGCGAACCGAAATGGCTCGAGGGAGAAAAAATATGTTTTTGATATAAACCACTTGCTGACGCGAACCGAAATGGCTCGACGGCAAGTAAATCATATGTTAATGATTAAACTAATGAGTGTAAAAAGGAGACCCTATGACGTAAGTCATAATGGGTCAAATAAGTGAAATCGCAAGTATATCACTTGTGTGACTGTCTAAAGAATAAACCAATGATGGTTAAAAAACCAAACGGGTCATTCAGGTCAAATGGTGATGCTTAACGCCTGTTATTGTTAAGTGTAATACTTACAGGTAGGCTTATATTAAGGGCACGTATTGACGTGACTAGTGAAAAGAATTTGCAAGGTATTGAAAACGGGTCAAGGCTTTGAACCGCGCCAGGTATGTAAAATGGATTAGGCTCTCGGTGAGGACTTATGATCCGACTAGACTCGGTTGAGTCAAGGGTGGATATTAGACCACTCTAAGTAAGGTAGGTCTAGTTTAGAGCGTGCACAGTTTAACAAAGATTCAAATTCAACAGACACAAAGCTTTTGTCTGCACCAGTATCAAATAGGATCAAAGCGTAGAGATTATTAACGAGAAACGTACCATTAACTACTTCATTGTCGTTCTGAGCTTGCTTGGGGGCAAAACAATAATTTGTGAGGACCAATTAGCGAGTGCTAGGCAGCTGTTTGGCATGAATAAAAACAAAATTAAGTCAACAAAGTAAAATAAAACACTACCATGGTTTTGCCAAAGGAAAAAAAACAATGGCAAGATTGCAACTTTTAGCGGAGGTAAAATCGTAATTTTAAAATGGAGGTAAAATAATATTTTGAACTGAGGGCAAAACCATTTTTTTTATTTTGAAATGGGGGCAAAATCGTAATATTTTAGCTGCGGGCAAAATCATAATTTTAAACTGGGAACCAAATCGTAATTTGGCAGGACTCTAGCTGAGGGCAAAACCATAATTTTATTTTGAACTTGAGGCAAAATTGTATTTTTTAACTGAGGGCAAAATCGTAAATTTAAACAAGGGGCAAAAGCAAAATTTTATTTTGAATCGAGGGCGAAATCGTAATTTTACACCTGGGATAAAATTGTAATTTGGCATCACCTATAAATAACCATTATATGAAAAAAAAAAAAAAAAACAAAAACAAAAGTCTAAGTGGCCGCCAAAAGTGGCGAACCTCCTAACAAAACTATTCCCATGACGTCATCAAAACTTGAAAATGTATAAGTTGAAAATTGGTGGACTAGGGTAATTAATTTCAAATGGCCCAATACCCACTTCTCGATCTCTTGGGCTTGTCTCTGTCGCCCAAACATTATTTTCTCAATTAATGTTGTGTATATCTTTTCCAAAGTCACGTCCAACTATATCATCTCTCCTAACTTGGGCTCGTCCAACATATCACCAAAAATAAGAGAACAACGAAGTGGACCAGGTCCATGATGCGCCTATAATCTGAAAACAAAGTGACATGATTCTTTCAACATAAATAAACTGCAAAATCTAAATTCCTAGTCAACGTAAATTTGCTTTATCTTTTTGAAACTTAGGAATTAATTTATACTTTCAACTATTTGGCAACATTAGTCCCTCATCTTTTGTGAATTATTTTTAAATAGCTTTCAACTTTATGCACTTTAATCTCTCAAGTTTTTTTCACACTCTCTATTCTTCATTTATTTATCTGTTTAAGCTCATTTATTATTCTTTTTCACGTCAGGACCTGTAATAAACAATCTAATCAAATAAAGGCTAAACACTACTCTAAAACTATTTAAAATAATACAATTTACATAAGATAAATGTATGTGTTTTACAACACATCATTCAAATGTGGTATGAAAATGGTTATGATCATATGATGAATTGATGTTCACAATCATCATACTTGCTTACATATGTAAAGTTTTGAATAATTTAAAGAGTCAAGTGTTCATATATGTCATGAAGTGGGTTTTTATGATATAATGAAATTTGATGTTTATAATCACCATATTTGCTTGTATGTGTAAATTACTTGAACATTTTGAGGTTTGATTAGATGTTCATACGCGTTATGAGATGGGTTTTTGACATGAAAGATGAACCAATGACTAGTTGTAAAAAGGATAAGTTAGCATGTGATAATTGAAAGTTTATGTTGACTTGATGTTCATATGTATATAAACTTATTATATTTCATGAAATGTGGTGGTTTTGGTTGAGAAATTTAGCTTAAATGGTAGCCTAAAAATGATGCCCACCAAGTATATGATAAAATGCCTAAATGAGTTTTATGAACTTGTTAGTGCATTTAAATTTTTCAAAGGACAAGTGGAATTGAATGAGAAATATGTTATAATTTTTCGTAAGAGGAATGGTAATGGGACATTATGACTAATCTAACAATCTTATGGACATGATGTTATAGTTTGACTCTTGACAAGCTAGGTAAGAGCTTGGAAGAAATTGGTCAAGCGGGTTAAAGACGCGAGAAAGCATGATCGGATGCAAAGTAAGTAAACTTACTCCCTTATAATAAAATCTAAGTTTTGATGATAAATACTTGCTTACGCGAACCGAAATGGGTCAAACAAGTAAAAATGAGTTTTGATGATAAATACTTGTCGCGGACTGAAACGGGTCAAACAAGTAAAAATGAGTTTTGTTGATAAATACTTGCTGATGTGAACCAACATGGGTCAAACAAGTAGAAATGAGTTTTGATGAGAAATACTTGCTGACGCGAACCGAAACGGGTCAAACAAGTAAAAATGAGTTTTGTTGATAAATAATTGCTGACGCGAACCGAAACGGGTCAAACAAGTAAAAATGAGTTTTTGATATTAATAGTTGCTGACGTGAACCGAAATGTGTCAAACGAGTAAAAATATGTTGTTTTGACATAAATACTTGCTGACGCGAACCGAAATGGCTCGAGGGAGAAAAATATGTTTTTGATATAAACCACTTGCTGACGCGAACCAAAATGGCTCGACGGCAAGTAATCATATGTTAATGATTAAACTAATGAGTGTAAAAAGGAGACCCTATGACGTAAGTCATAATGGGTCAAATAAGCGAAATCGCAAGTATATCACTTGTGTGACTGTCTAAAGAATAAACCAATGATGGTTAAAAACTCAAACGGGTCATTCAGGTCAAATGGTGATGCTTAACGCATGTTATTGTTAAGTGTAATACTTACAGGTAGGCTTATATTAAGGGCACGTATTGACGTGACTAGTGAAAAGAATTTGCAAGGTATTGAAAACGGGTCAAGGCTTTGAACCGTGCCAGGTATGTAAAATGGATTAGGCTCTCGGTGAGGACTTATGATCCGACTAGACTTGGTTGAGTCAAGGGTGGATATTAGACCACTCTAAGTAAGGTAGGTCTAGTATCTTTGGTACAACGGCTATAGAGACAAGAATATGTCCACAATGTGAATATTTGACTTAAACGTCCCCAAATGATAAATCGAGTAAATTACACCTAAGGGTAAATAAAATAGATAATAACGAATCCCATATTTGGGTTAGTCTTTTAGCAACATAAAAATGGGAGGCGTAGACTTTTTGGTTAATGTCTCTTAATGGGTCGTTTTTGTAAAACGTCAAACTTGAGGGTAAAGACGAAATATAACAGTTTTCCTCTAATAACACATCACAAATGAAATTGTGGTGACGGATAAATGAAAGTCTTAGTGTGAAAATAGAGGGTACGAAAAGTATACGGATGATTTAAGCTTAAGTGCTTAAACCTCATAACGGGTAGAATAAACATATTCGCAAACCGGATAACGAGTGCGCGAAACATAAAAATTGTAAATTTGGGTTATGGATTATGGCTTAAATATGTTAAGGTATGAATCCCAAGCGATTTAAATGAGTTTGAAGGGATTTGGATGAGATTTGGATGTAGACTTGGTGAAAAGAAAGCATGTTCAGCTCACACGGCTGCATGGAAACCTGATGTCACACCCCAACCGATGGCGGAAACATCAGGGCGGGACGAATAAATCGCTCAAAGCATCATAACGCTACTTGTTTCAATATAGATTAATCAAAATTTCATAATGATAACTAAATTGTCATACAACTCAAAACATTGTCAAAATTGTATCAAAGATCACAAAATTTAAACATCGTCCAAAATATTGTTTTTCTAAGGTGTGTATCTAAGTCACCCTAACTTGATTCTTGATTCACTACGACTATCAACCTGCAACATGTATTAAAATAAAATCAACAAAAATTGTTGGCAGGTATACAAGTTTAATACATAGCATAGATAGTTTAAATGTGATTTCCTCATATCCAACATGAATAACATATTACAAGTTTCAACATGCTAAGCTAACGTAATCAATATGTTAACCTAAGTTTCCAACGCGTTAACTATGCCTTTCCTACATCGTCGCCACGAAGAGGAGGTAAAAGAATCAAACTTAACAATACCCCAAGTCTCTAGGGCGGTGCGTTACTCCTATAGCGCTACAAAGGCAAAGTACTGTTTACGTAAGCATTTATTCTCTTGAGTGCATGACATCAGTTTCATTCCTCTAGAAGGTCGGTCTCCATAGACGTGTAAAGTATCACCAAATGGGAGAGGTAAACAAACGTACTTCTTATGACAAGCAATTTCAGCATGGTTCTTACGCAACCAATCCATGCCTACTATGATATCGAAGCTACCCAATTGCATGGGTATGAGGTCAATAGTGAAAACGTGATCGTTAAGAGTCAGGAGACAGTCCCGGAGAATAGAATCGACTAAGATAGACTTACCATCGGCAATCTCGACTGAGAACGACTTAGGTAGTTTAGAGCGTGCACAGTTTAACAAAGATTCAAATTCAACAGGCACAAAGCTTTTGTCTGCACCAGTATCAAATAGGATCAAAGCGTAGAGATTAGTGGTAGACTTGTTTGTCAATGATCTAAAGAGATTAAAGCACTATATAAAGGGCCATATGTTGCAACATTGTGCCCATACCTTCCATCTGCATTTGTGGAGCTTCCTGGAGCATAAGAGCAGACCCAAGTCAACCCTAATCGTGCATAGGTCCTTGGTAAGTACCCTTGACCTTCCTTAATTGAGTTTTTACTTTGTTTTAACTTAAAAGTCAAACCGTCGTAATTATCGTTTGACTTAGCGATTAATCATTAATGGTCCAGTGATTAGTCGAATTGAAAGTTGTTATAAGTTGGTAATTATGTGGGCATTAAACCCTTAAAAGGGCACCCTCTTATTCCCACTCTAACTAGATCAAATGTCGGGTCAAAGTTGATTAGAAAAAGTCAACGGAATGCTAATCTTCGAATTAACGCATAATTAACAATGCAGAAGGCATGTAACCTATTTTATCACTCATATAACTTAGAAATAAATGTAAGAACATGTATAAACATGTTCGACCCGACAATTTTCTGTTTTGACCCGGTTCGGAACCGAAAGTCGCAAAACTTTGACTTTTGCTTTGACTTCAGTTTTGACCCGATTTAGTATGATTTGGAGATGCCTTTGAGCTTCCTTAGGACCAAGTTACATGTGGGCATAACCCTCTGTGGTTGGTTCATTGGTTACCCCATTCGTTTACACATTTCCGTTAATTGCCTAATGTTGACCAATATGCCCTTATGATCATAAAACAAGAATTTTGGAAATATGAAAGGACAATAATCTTTGTTACTGATTTATAAACATGTCCCTAAAATTTCACATCAGTTGGAGGTCTAGATTAGGAGTTATGCTCATTAGCGTAATTAGAACGCCTTTAGGTAATTAAACGGCGTCATTAGCATAAAGCCTATCTAAACCCAATTTTTCACACCAAACCTTTTACCCACTGATGTAATATAATATTTTGGGATTTTTAAAGATTTTTAATTATTTTTAACCTGCTCATAACCTAAGGTTATGGCATTAATTCGGTAAATACCGAATATACCCTTTTTGGTTATAAAACGAGTTCTACAAAGTATTTTGACGCCAATCCAGTTGCTACTGATTTTATTTAATAAATGAACTATTTTGAACTTATTAACCTAATCAGAAAACTCAGATTTCCTGTATAACCCGGAAATTGCTTAAAATGGCTTTTAAGCGTATTAAACACATAGTTTATGCTTAAAACCATTTTTGTCATACAAGACCTATCACAACTGATATGACCTATTAAAATAAGTTATTTTACTGATTTATTCAGACCCGAATCTCATAATTTTAAATAATCTCTTTTATAATCCTTAAAATGACCAAAATACCCCTACGGGGCTTATATTGAGATAAAATTCGTTTTGGGCATAATGGAAGATATCCTACTGATATCACAACATATTTAAGGCATATTAACTTAGGAAACCTGTAAATGACTCTTATGGTTACCCGTTACGCCTCTTGCGCGTTCGGTTCGGTTTATGTAACTAGTTTGCATAAATTAGCCGAAACGGGTCAAACCTTATCGTTTTTATCTCAAAATCCAGAATGTGTATAGATTACCCATATTAAACAAGTCTTCAAACTTTTCGGGTCTAAATCACATTCTATTCCGGTCTTCGCTTAATCGTGCGTTTGAACCGTATCTTTGTTAAAACTAACCGGTCTAAGTTTAGGCTTAATTAAAGACCCGTTAGGATTCTAATAGGTTATTATAAACCTTCGTTCCAGAATAGGAGACCCGGTAAAAGCTACACGCACTTGCTTATTGTGATTATTACTTTGCAAAGGTAAATACTTTTAACTTATTTTCCCTATACGGGCTTGGGGTATGGTATATAAAATACCGCTTGGTCGGGCATTGAATCTTTAATCGAATAGAGGTTAAATCATTGATATGCTCCGTTTTGAAATGTTTTGTTTGCTTAAAGCCTTTGGGGGTTAATGACCATGTCCCGGATATCCTTGGCATCATCTTACGAGATGGCCACGACCTAAGCACGGGGTGTAGGCGTACACCCGTCAGTGCCAAAATAAATAATGTGGTGTGTCTATTGATCTTTAACCCGGTCTACGGATCGGGCTACTGAACACATAAGGAACATGTAATTCTTTTACAAGATTATATATAAATAATTATCCCAAGTTATAAAATGTTTGTGCCACGTGCATCCAAATCAATTTTTTTAATCATTTTTAAAATGAGTCAGTTGATTGTATTTACCAGTGTAAACTGACATATTTTCCCAAAAAGATTAAGTGCAGGTACTACGCGAACTAGGTTGCGTTTCTCCTAGCGTCCACAATAAGTCTCGCAAGCTTGGATGTCAAAACTGTTGAACAATGTTTCCTATTTATTTTTGATCCACCTATGGATTATTTTCAACTGTTGTGATACTTGATATTACGATTTATTAAAGTTGAAATATATCTATCTTTTGCTTCCGCTGTGCATTTAAATATTGTGTTGTTTAATTGTAACGTTACCAACCACGTCACGATACTCCCCATCGGGCCCACCGGTAATACGTGGAAATATCGGGGTGTGACAGGTTGGTATCAGAGCCAACATTGAGTGAATTAAACACTAGCCTTTTGTGTTTAATCTCAATGACACAATTGCACATTCCTAAATTTTCGAGTCTAGACAAAGAACATTGGAATAATCCAAATTCTGTTTTGTTTTATTTTTAACTTTGTCCTTTATATTTTGTTGTATCTTTTATATGTGTTGACAGGAAATATGCCACCAAGATTTAGGAGAGGAGGAAGAGGCAAGGGGCCGATCACCGCCCCCAACGATCACGAAGCCGGACCTTCGCACCGGCGAACTCCTTCTAATACAATGAGTGCCGAACCGTAAGGGAACAGGAGGAAACTTTTTAAGCCCGCCAGACGATCTATCTCGCATAGCTCAACGCCTCCTTATCGTCACTCTTTTGGACCTCAGTCCGAAAGTGAGCCCAACAACCCGCAGCCTTCATATATACCTCTCCAGCGATCCCTTTCGCACCATTGCTTCGGCGACCCCATTCCTATATTTCAAGGCCGGTTTAAACCGGCGAACTATATACAAGACCCAGTGGGTTTTAACCCATTGGGACCGGAGGATCACTTTTCCGGTGATCACGCCATGGATATGGATGAGGACATCGACCCTATGGAGCCTGCAACCGGGACCCCCAACCATCCTATTGAAGTCTCTGACGGTTCATCCTTTCACGGGTCACCTTACCGTGGCCTAGACAGTTATCATGCAAGGTTTAACCAGCATGAGTGGTATTTCACGCCCCCTCATAACCACCAGCAGCAGCAAGATCCCTCCGAGGATTCACGATACGTGGCAGTCACGCCACCGCCTCCACCGCCGCCAGTTCATCAAGCACCTCCGGAACCGCCAAGGCGTAGGAGATCAGGCGCGCGAATATCCGTGCGAGGAGGGGATTTTCACTTCAGCGCCCCCCATCACTCAAGTGGCAGCCACTACCCGCCACTGTAAGAGGACCCACAAATGGGTGGGCCTTCAAACCCAGCTGCAGAGGTGAATTCTGCACAAGTTGCGCCACCACCACCGGGAATGGGTAACCCAATTCCTATGTATACTGGATCAACAAGGTACAATCCGTTTGAGCAGCCGACTCACACAACCTACAACTACGCTGAAGCCGACCCGTACCTTGTAGCAGCGAACTACAATGCCCTCCACCCAGAAGGGCCATATGGAGCCCCATGGGGAGTTGGATACCCAACTCATGGCTACCAAGTACCTGCTCAACCTCCGTTGCAGCACCAGCCACAACCGCCACGATTCTCGCCACCAGAACAGGAGGAAATCCTGCAAAGGCTAAGCAGGGTAGAGCGAGACTTTCAGGAAGAACGCGGGAACAACAGGGGATTCCTCAAAGGCCTGGCAAGCTTGCTAAAGGGGAAGAAGAAGAGGGATCATTAAATCCCTACATGTATTGTTGTATTTCCCTATTTAATCAAGTCCCTGCGTGGACATTTAGTTATGTACATAGTCCCTACGTGGACTTATCCTTCATTAGCCCCTGCGTGGGTATGACTTCTTGTATTCTGCCCCAGCGTGGGCATGTCTTTCTGTTGACCCCTGCGTGGGTATGTTTGTTTGGTTAAGCCCCTGTGTGGGCAAGTTATTTATGTAAAAGTCCCATTTAGGGCAAAAGTGTACCATTTTTAATGTTAATGGAATGTTAAGTTTATAAATTTCATTTTTGTAATTATATGCATAACTATATTATACATGAAATAAATAAATCAAAAATCATTCTTTTTAAAAAAAATATATATGCCTATTTAAATATTAAATTAGAATCTCAAAGGTATAGCCTAGCCTACATGTCATTATAAGACTCGGCCAAGATGGTAAGACCTGTTAAAAGATTCAAATCCCTGTTAACATCTGAAAACATGTTAACGCTCCTGGCAGATGTGATTCGTTAAAAATCACACACGTCATTCTTATTTAAGGATTCTTCAAAAGATCCTTATCCTAACCTGATGATATATAAATCATAGGTTTAACTCATCAATTAAGATGGCCATATATTATACATCCATTGGTGATGTAGTGCCTACGGGCCTTACTCATTGTCATATAGGACAAAAGACAGTAGTAGTCTACGACTCCCTGTCAGAGAAAGGTAATGAACTATGTTCAAACCTTCATGCCCTGATTCTATGAAATCATGGTTTATAATTTAAAATGTCCCTGTGACTAAGCCTTTTGTGCTACTAATAAAACTGTTATTGTTTTATAATTAGGATAAATTATAGTAAAAATCCTAAATAAATTATGATTAACAAATTAACCAAATGTGGTCTATGTTTACCATAGTTAATGAATTGCCATAAAAGACAATTCCATAATAAACTCCCAAATAATTTTTTGTCAATATCTTATGTAACAGTTCAAGATATAATGGCTAACTCGGATGAATAGTCACCCAAGGGAGAATCAGAATGATGCCCGGATTAATATAGCGGGTGCTGAACTGCAAGCGTTAATAGACAACGCTGTTACAAAAGCAATAGAGCGGCAGTATAATGAGTATAGCGGGACTCGAAGTAGGACCCTATCTGCACCGCACTCAAAACCTAAGACTCATTCTAAGGCTCACAACAAGCCACCCTCCAAGAAGGAAGAGCCCAAGAAAGACGATGACGATCGTCAATCCACAAATCAGCAAAGCGCTCCATCTCAAAAGATTGTATTGAATCAAGGACCCCGTGATAAGGGTTGCTCCTACAAGTATATCGTTTCCTGTAAACCCAGGGATTTCACTGGGGAAAAAGGAGCTATAGACTGTATGACATGGTTGGATGAGATGGACACCGTGGTTGACATCAGCGGGTGCGCTGAGAGAGATGTGGTAAAGTTTGCGTCTCAATCGTTCAAAGGTGAGGCCTTAGCCTGGTGGAGATCGTTGGTTCAAGCTACTGGGAAAATCCCACTGTACAATTCGACATGGGAACAATTTGTTGCTCTCATCAAAGAGAACTACTGTCCTCAGCATGAGCTCGAAAAGATTGAGTCGGATTTTCTATCATTAGTGATGAAAAACCTAGATTGCCAAGCTTACCTTACGAGCTTTAATACAATGTCAAGATTTGTTCCATATCTAGTGACCCCGGAACCCAAAAGAATAGCTCGTTTCATTGGGGTTTTAGCCCCAAAGATCAAGGCAAGTGTAAAAGCCTCTCGGCCATCTACCTTCAGATCTATAGCTGATATATCTTTGTCCCTCACATTGGACGCGGTAAGGCTGAGATCGCTGAGGAACACGGATGCCGAGAAAAGGAAGAGTGAAGATAACAATTCACGAAGGTCAGACAAGAAGCACCGGGGAAACAATGACCACAAGAAGGGGTCTGATTCTAAGAAGGATAGGCATCAGTCTAGAGATAAGCCCAAGTGTAAGATTTGTCAAAAGCACCACTTTAGGAGGTGCAGACTTGACTCAAAATCCCAATCTCAGCCGAGGCCTTGTGGGATTTGCAAATCTTCGGAGCCTAAGACCCTAGAGTGCAAGAAACTGAAGGATGCAACGTGTACAGTTGCAACGAAAAAGGGCACATTAAGACAAATTGCCCAAAATATGCAAAGAAAGCCGATGAAGGAAAGAAGACCAATGCAAGGGTCTTCAGGATGGATCCAAAGGAAGCTGTGCAGGACGATAATGTGATCACAAGTACCTTCCTCATAAATAATATCTATGCAAGAGTACTTTTTTATTCAGGCGCTGATAAGTCATTCGTAGATAATAAGTTTTGTAAATTGCTGAACTTACCCGTTAAGACCTTAAGTGTGAAGTATGAGGTGGAATTAGCAGATGGCACCTTAGAAACCGCCTCAACCATATTAGATGGATGTTTCATATCCATTAAGAACCACTCTTTTCCTTTGTCCCTACTTCCTTTGAAGTTAGCCGGTTTCGACATAGTTTTGGGTATGGACTGGTTATCTCATAACCAGGCCCAGATTGTCTGCAATAAGAAGCAGGTGGTGATCAAGACTCCGTCTGGTGAATCACTTACCATTCAGGGAGATAGCCGGTATGGACTGCCTGAGCAAGTGACTATGCTCAAGGCCTCTAAGTGTTTGAAGAAGGGTTGTGTCATCTACATGGCACAAGTGACTATTGATGAACCGAAACCTAAGATGGAAGACATCCCAGTCATTTCTGAATACCCAGAAGTTTTTCCTGAAGAACTACCTGGTTTACCACCAGATAGACAAGTAGAATTCAGAATAGACATCATCCCTGGAGCAGCACCTGTTGCTAGGGCACCTTACAGGTTGGCACCAACAGAGATGAAGGAATTGAGAACACAACTAGATGAATTGCTAGCCAAGGGTTTCATTAGACCTAGTTCGTCTCCTTGGGGAGCACCAATCTTATTTGTCAAGAAGAAGGATGGATCGATGCGTCTGTGCATCGATTACCGAGAGCTTAATAAGGTCACTATCAAGAATAGGTATCCATTGCCCAGGATCGACGATCTGTTCGATAAAATGCAAGGGGCAAGTTACTTTTCCAAGATTGACTTAAGGTCAGGCAATCACCAACTGAAGGTTAGAGATGAAGACGTGCACAAGACTGCACTTAGGACTCGTTATGGTCATTACGAGTTCCTAGTGATGCCTTTTGGGCTCACTAATGCACCAGCGGCATTCATGGATCTCATGAACCGTGTCTGCAAGCCGTACTTGGACAAATTTGTTATCGTCTTCATTGACGACATTCTGATTTATTCCAAGAATCAGGCAAACCATGAGAAACATCTTCGATGTATTCTTTCACTACTTCAGCAGGAGAAGCTCTATGCCAAATTCTCTAAATGTGAATTTTGGCTTCGTGAAGTCCAATTTCTCGGACATATGGTTAGCGAACGCGGAATCCAAGTAGATCCCGCTAAGGTTGAAGTTGTTATGAACTGGCAAGAGCCGAAAACGCCCACTGAGATTCGCAGTTTCTTGGGATTGGCAGGATACTACAGGCGCTTTATTGAAAATTTTTCAAGGATTGCTGCACCCCTAACTTCGTTGACTATGAAGAAGATTAAGTTCGACTGGGGACCAAAGCAACAAGAATCCTTTGATATCCTTAAGTAGAAGCTAAGCAATGCACCTGTGTTGACATTGCCTGATGGAATAGAAGAGTTTGTGGTATATTATGATGCATCACACACCGGAATGGGATGTGTGCTTATGCAAAAAGGCAAAGTTATTGCCTATGCTTCATGACAGTTAAAGGTGCATGAAAAGAATTACACTTCCCATGACTTGGAGTTGGGTGCCGTTGTATTTGCACTAAAACTTTGGAGGCACTACTTGTATGGAATCAAGTGTGTGATCTATTCTGATCACAAGAGCCTTCAACACCTGTTTAACCAGAAGGACCTAAACATGAGGCAACGACGTTGGATGGAAACTCTGAATGATTATGATTGTGAAATCAGATACCATCCTGGCAAGGCAAATGTAGTCGCCGATGCCTTGAGTCGCAAAGAAAGAGTGAAGCTAATTAGAATCAATGCCAAGAGCATTGAGATAAAGAACAGTTTGAACGAAAGGTTGTTAGCTGCACAGAAGGAAGCTGTGTTGGAAGCTAACTTTCCTAATGAAAAGCTAGGAGTAACTGAAGAACAGTTATCTCAGGGCAAGGACGGAATTCTGAGATTGAATGGACGAATATGGGTTCCAGTTTATGGGGGACTTCGGGATGTTATCCTCCAGGAAGCCTATAGTTCTAAATATTCCGTTCATCCTGGAGCTGATAAGATGTACCAGGATCTAAAGGCAAACTATTGGTGGATAGGCTTGAAAAAGTCTGTAGCTGCCTATGTAGCTAAATGTTTGACATGTGCGCAAGTCAAAGCTGAACATCAGAAGCCGTCAGGTTTGCTGCAACAGCCTGAACTTCCCACGTGGAAGTGGGAAATGGTGATAATGGATTTTATCACCAAGTTACCTAAGACAAGGAAAGGAAATGATACTATATGGGTGATCGTAGACAGACTAACTAAGTCAGCACATTTCCTACCCATTAAGGAGACCTATAGCTCCGACATGTTAGCCCAATTGTACGTAGATAAGATAGTAGCTCTACATGGCGTACCTGTGTCTATTATCTCTGACAGAGATACTAGATACACATCACATTTTTGGAAAAGTTTCCAACAATCTTTGGGCACGCGCTTAAATTTCAGTACGGCTTACCATCCTCAGACGGACGGGCAGAGTGAGCGTACAATCCAAACCTTGGAAGACATGCTTCGTGCATGTGTGATTGACTTAGGTGGTAGTTGGGATAACCACCTGCCATTGATCGAGTTCTCGTATAACAATAGCTACCATACCAGCATTAAGGCTGCACCTTTCGAGGCCTTGTACAGTAGAAAGTGCAGAACGCCCGTTTGTTGGGAAGAAGTTGGAGATGTCCAATTGTCAGGACCTAAAATAGTCTTTGAAATGACAGACAAGATTGTCCAGATTCGAGACCGTCTGAAAGCTGCCCGGGATAGGCAGAAAAGCTACGCAGATTTAAAGCGTAAACCTTTTAACTTCGAGGTAGGTGACAAAGTACTGCTTAAAGTATCACCCTGGAAGGGAGTGATGCGATTTGGCAAGAAAGGAAAGTTAAGCCCAAGGTACATAGGACCATTCGAAGTCATCGAACGTGTCGGATCAGTTGCTTATAAATTAAACTTACCTGAAGAGCTCAGTGGTATTCATAATGTATTCCACATCTGCAATCTGAAGAAGTGTTTCGCTGACGAATCACTAGTTAAACCACATACAGATGTGCACATAGAAGAGAACTTGAAGTTTTTCGAAAAACCTATGTCGACCGAGGATCGACAGGTTAAGAAGCTTCGAAGGAAGCATGTGCCTATTGTAAAGGTAAAATGGGATGCCCGTAGAGGTCCCGAGTATACGTGGGAGGTGGAGTCCACAATGAAAGAAAAGTACCCTCATTTGTTTCAGTAAATCTCGAGGTCGAGATTTCTTTTAAGGGGGTGAGGATGTAACACCTCGAAAAATTCACGCCAATAATGTATTGACACGTGTCATAAGCTTGAACGTGTGAAAGAATACTCTAGAGGGACTAAAGTTGACAAACATGGAAAGTATGTGAATATAAGGGTTCAAAATGTCAACAATGGGTAAATATACTTTACAATAACCCTACATAATGTTTATACCTCCAAACGAATAAATCATGGATCATACGAAGCTAAATATGAAAGAAAGTGAGATATTACAAACTACAGGGGTTAAATGTGTCAACATGTTTAAAGTATACCTCTGAGTGACCTTTTAGCAAACCCGAAGCTTTGTAACGATTAATTATGCTCACTAGGATACATGATAAAAATTTCATAAAGTTTCGTTATCGTATGAGAAAGTTATGATCAAATTCGTATACAAGGGGTTAAAGCGTCAACGTTGAAAATTATGACTTTTCGGGTAATAACAAAGTGACCAAGGACTTAACAAAGTGGGTATAAGTCTTGAAGCCCTTATAAGTCAATTTGAGGGGCTCAAAATGCAAGGAATAAAGGAAGATTGACCTTTCGAAGGACCAAGAGCCAAGTTGCAAAAGCTAAAAAGTTTTTAACCTGAAAACAGGTCTTAGGCGGCCGCGTAAGCCTTGCCAAGAACTTACGCGGGCCGCGTGCGGTCCCCAGATACAGAAATAACAGGCAGCATCCTGTTCAGCCTTGTAACCGACTTAAAAACGATTTTCCTCTTCCATGGGCGACTCCTACATGCTTTTTAGACCCTAGGGACAGTTGTGGATGATCCATGATCAGTGGTAGACTTGTTTGTCAATGATCTAAAGAGATTAAAGCACTATATAAAGGGCCATATGTTGCAACATTGTGCTCACACCTTCCATCTGCATTTGTGGAGCTTCCTGGAGCATAAGAGCAGACCCAAGTCATCCCTAATCGTGCATAGGTCCTTGGTAAGTACCCTTGACCTTCCTTAATTGAGTTTTTACTTTGTTTTAGCTAAAAAGTCAAACCGTCGTAATTACCGTTTGACTTAGCGATTAATCATTAATGGTCCAGTGATTAGTCGAATTAAAAGTTGTTATAAGTTGGTAATTATATGGGCATTAAACCCTTAAAAGGCACCCTCTGATTCCCAATCTAACTAGATCAAATGTCGGGTCAAAGTTGATTAGAAAAAGTCAACAGAATGCTAATCTTCGAATTAACGCATAATTAACAATGTAGAAGGCATGTAACCTATTTTATCACTCATATAACTTAGAAATAAATGTAAGAACATGTCTAAACATGTTCGACCCGACAATTTTCTGTTTTGACCCGGTTCGGAACCGAAACTCGCAAAACTTTGACTTTTGCTTTGACTTCAGTTCTGACCCGATTTAGTATGATTTGGAGATGCCTTAGAGCTTCCTTAGGACCATTTTACATGTGGGTATAACCCTCTGTGGTTGGTTCATTGGTTACCCCATTCGTTTACACATTTTCGTTAATTGCCTAATGTTGACCAATATGCCCTTATGATCATAAAACGAGAATTTTGGAAATATGAAAGGACAATAATCTTTGTTACTGATTTATAAACATGTCCCTAAAATTTCACATCAGTTGGAGGTCTAGATTAGGAGTTATGCTCATTAGCGTAATTAGAACGCCTTTTAGTAATTAAACGGCGTCATTAGCATAAAGCCTATCTAAACCCAATTTTTGACACCAAACCTTTTACCCACTGATGTAATATAATATTTTGGGATTTTTAAAGATTTTTAATTATTTTTAACCTGCTCAAAACCTAAGGTTATGGCATTAATTCGGTAAATACCGAATATACCCTTTTTTGTTATAAAATGAGTTCTACAAAGTATTTTGATGCCAATCCAGTTGTTACTGATTTTATTTAATAAATGAAGTATTTTGAACTTATTAACCTGATCAGAAAACTCAGATTTCCTGTATAACCCGGAAATCGCTTAAAATGGCTTTTAAACGTATTAAACACATAGTTTATGCTTAAACCCATTTTTGTCATACAAGACCTATCACAACTGATATGACCTATTAAAATAAGTTATTTTAGTGATGTATTCAGACCCGAATCTCATAATTTTAAATAATCTCTTTTATAATCCTTAAAATGACCAAAATACCCCTACGGGGCTTATATTGAGATAAAATTCGTTTTGGGCATAATGGAAGATATCCTACTGATATCACAACATATTTAAGGCATATTAACTTTGGAAACCTGTAAATGACTCTTATGGTTACCCGTTACGCCTCTTGCGCGTTCGGTTCGGTTTATGTAACTAGTTTGCATAAATTAGCCGAAACGGGTCAAACCTTATCGTTTTTATCTCAAAATCCAGAATGTGTATAGATTACCCATATTAAACAAGTCTTCAAACTTGTCGGGTCTAAATCACATTCTATTCCGGTCTTCGCTTAATCGTGCGTTTGAACCGTATCTTTGTTAAAACTAACCGGTCTAAGTTTAGGCTTAATTAAAGACCCGTTAGGATTCTAATAGGTTATTATAAACCTTCGTTCCAGAATAGGAGACCCGGTAAAAGCTACACGCACTTGCTTATTGTGATTATTACTTTGCAAAGGTAAATACTTTTAACTTTTTTTCCCTATACGGGCTTGGGGTATGGTATATAAAATACCGCTTGGTCGAGCATTGAATCTTTAATCGAATAAAGGTTAAATCATTGATATGCTCCGTTTTGAAATGTTTTGTTTGCTTAAAGCCTTTGGGGGGTTAATGACCCTGTCCCGGATATCCTTGGCATCATCTTACGAGATGGCCATGACCTAAGCACGGGGTGTAGGCGTACACCCGTCTGTGCCAAAATAAATAATGTGGTGTGTCTATTGATCTTTAACCCGGTCTACGGATCGGGCTACTGAACGCATAAGGAACATGTAATTCTTTTACAAGATTATATATAAATAATTATCCCAAGTTATAAAATGTTTGTGCCACGTGCATCCAAATCAATTTTTTTAATCATTTTTAAAATGAGTCAGTTGACTGTATTTACCAGTGTAAACTGATGTATTTTCCCAAAAAGATTAAGTGCAGGTACTACGCGAACTTGGCTGCCTTTCTCCTAGCGTCCACAATAAGTCTCGCAAGCTTGGATGTCAAAACTGTTGAACAATGTTTCCTATTTATTTTTGATCCACCTGTGGATTATTTTCAACTGTTGTGATACTTGATATTTCGATTTATTAAATTTGAAATATATCTATCTTTTGCTTCCACTGTGCATTTAAATATTGTGTTGTTTGACTGTAACGTTACCAACCACGTCACGATACTCCCCACCGGGCCCACCAGTAATACGTGGAAATATCAGGGTGTGACATGTTGAGTTGCTTAAAATGGGTGGTATAGGCCAGATTGTCATCACCAACTTGTTTCAGATGCCAAAATTCGTCCTCGAGCTTCTGCTGCTCATGAGGAGGGCAGAATTCGAGCATCATCAGTTCCTTAACCTCGGCCCATGGTAAAGCATAGGCTTCATCATTGGAGCGGATGTTTCTCTCATTGGTCCACCATTCCAAAGCTCTGCCTTGGAAAACACCAGTAGCACTCCTAGTCTTAAGATGCTCAGGGCACTCACTGTTGATGAAAGTAACTTTGATGTTGTCGAACCATTCCAGCATTGCAGTCACCCCGTCGCTGCCCGTGAAAGGATTAGGATTGCAGGAGACAAAGTGTTTGTAGTTGAAGCTCACAGGCTTAGGTTGGACTGCTTTCGAGTCAACAGAGGAGAGAGGAGTGTTTGATCCCTGAATTTCAGTGACAATCTTGGGAACAATACGCGCGATCTGATCGGCTATAAAAGACATCATTTTCTTCTGGGTGTTAGCCTTAGACCTCTTGTGAGGGTTGGATAGTCGACTTGAAGACATCTAAAGAGTCAGAACAAGGAATCGGGTGAGACTTGATCATAATGTTTTCGTTAAATTGATTCGTATCACAGAGTATACGACATAGCTCATAAGTGTTTCAAATAGCATCACACAGTACATATGTTTCACATAGCATAACAAGTTTTCACATTGTATCACGTAAAATAACGAAAGCATCATAAATTTAATTTGTTCAGGAGAGATTGTTATTGTTTTAGATTCGCGAAGGTACGTGCGAAGTGTGTAACGATTCTGAAAAGGGCGAAGTAATAAAACCATATAATAATCGAGATAACATAAAAAAGAGGCTCATAAAACATAGGATTGTTTCGGATAGAGAAACGTCGACTATTCCAAAGTGAGTTGAAGTCCTTTTTCGAATTAAGGAAACGTGCTTTGGCCTAATAGGCAAATACTCTCATCGATAAACGAATAACGGTATTTGTCCTTCCAGTTACTACACGTCCTTAATCGATTGAGGAAATTTGAAACTTTGGCGAGATTGAAAAATCAAAGAGTGGGACTAGTTATCAAGATGCGAGTTTCACCTCTAACTTGGTAACATCGTACCCTAGTATGGTTGGTACTTATCAAAAGATAAGACCACTAGAATAAGAGATAGAAATTTCCTTCAAGGTTTGGATATCACTCCAAACTTGAGGGTAAATTCCGTGCAAAATACAAAGTATAGTGGAGTGAAAGTCTTCACCAAAGGCGGGAATCACCCCTATTTTGATGAGTCATTTCAATTGTGTTACAAGAGTTTCTTCAAAGCATCCAAATGTGTATTGTGTTAGCCTTAGGAAAGGCATGTATATTAGGAGACCAAAGAGGTTAGAGAGAATCAAATAAGGTAGAAGGCAAGTAGTTTTAAACAGCACATAAGGATAAAGTTCCTAAACTATAGACTAGGTAAAAGCATTCCTACTTTTCCTAATTCCCTATAGTTATGCCTCTGATACCAATCTGTCACACCCCAACCGTTGGCGGAAACATCGGGGCGGGACGAACAAATCGCTCAAAACATCATAACGCTACTTGTTTCAATATAGATTAATCAAAATTTCATAATGATAACTAAATTGTCATACAACCCAAAACATTGTCAAAATTGTATCTAAGATAAATATTGTTTTTCTAAGGTGTGTATCTAAGTCACCCTAACTTGATTCTTGATTCACTGCGACTATCAACCTGCAACCTGCAACATGTATTAAAATAAAATCAACAAAAATTGTTGGCGAGTATATAAGTTTAATACATAGCATAGATAGTTTAAATGTGATTTCCTCATATCCAACATGAATAACATATTAGAAGTTTCAGCATGCTAAGCTAACGTAATAAATAAGTTAACCTAAGTTTCCAACGCGTTAACTGTGCCTTTCCTAAATCGTCGCCATGAAGAGGAGGTAAACGAATAAAACTTAACAATACCCCAAGTCTCAAGGGCGGTGCGTTACTCCTATAGCGCTATAATTATAAAGGTGGCTAAACATAAGATTCAACATTCACGTAGCATAGAAGGCTCACAAGTATCATGTTTTCATGTTTAATAGTGGACATAGTATGTTTACAAACAAGTTTCAAGTGTCGTGTGTTTATATAGAATACATGTTGCATCCCAAAGTGTTTAAAACAAAAAGGGATCGAGTATACTCACAGTGTGTGCTTAGTATCTAAACACAGTCTGGTTGGATCGAAGGGATCGCTGGATCAGCCTGCGTGCGGGAATAGAGCATAAGTCCTCTAAGTGCTGACCCGGAAGGGAAACAGAGTGTCGAACAATGTAAAACGAGTTAAGTGTTCAACAGACTTATCCGGGCGGATGGTCATTCGGACGGATGGTCATTCGTAAGGATGGCCATTCGGAGGGAAGGCCATTCGAATCGATGGTCATTCGGTTAGTCCGTGTTTGTTAGTGAACTGTTAGAATTTTTGAAGTTTTGATTAAAATGTTCTAACAGTCAACGGTTATTAACAGGTTCAGGTCATCTGGACGGATGGCCATTCGAATGGATGATCTGTGTTTGAAGTTTTGTAAAATTTTCTAAGTAAAGGTTTTAGATTTAACGGAGGCAGCGTGATGACGTGTCAAACAACGGAATGTACCAAATCAAGTTCATTCGACCGGATGGACTCAGCCCTTAAAAAAAACGTGTTGTTTCTGATGAACATTCATATTTGACCCGTTAATTGGTCCATCTCTTTGGTGGAAATCAGTTTTTAAGCCGATTCTTGACTAAGGTACGAGTTGAGAGCCTGATTGAGTCCCGATTCCATCCATATTTGCGTAAAACAGAAGAGATGTTTAGAAATAAGTAGTAAAACGTGAAAGTTTATCAGATTTGAGCCGAAAACATGAGAAAATCCTTTAGATCTTGTATAAAATGCGAAAATTCTTTAGATCTTAGTCCAATCCCGACTCATTGGTGCTTCACAACAGTTTGCCTAAGAGAAACGAGTGAAAACCACCTTCGGAAGACCTAAAATCGATGTTTTTGAGAAAAAAAGTTAAAGTGTGTGTGTGATTTTGAGGAAGAAGATGGAGTAGAAGTGATTAGAGATGAAGATGGAACAAGATTTGAGTGAAAAAGCTTACAAAATGGCCTTGAACCGCGTCTGAGGGCTTAAGAGCGAATGAGCAGTGAAAGGTGAAAATGGAGGTTCAAGTCTACTATTTATAGGTGACAGCGACAGGTTCATCCGACTGGTTACGTTCGGATGGGTTAAGGCGGTGGCGAGTGGCAATGTCCGGATGGTCATCCGAACGGAGGGTCATCCAGGCGGATGGCCATTCGGA
Organism: Helianthus tuberosus; assembly: GCA_030545235.1. Lineage (NCBI taxonomy): Eukaryota > Viridiplantae > Streptophyta > Magnoliopsida > Asterales > Asteraceae > Helianthus > Helianthus tuberosus. The sequence goes on from CM060360.1 coordinate 53,075,835, forward strand.
CGGCCAGTTCGTGTTTATGAGTTTTCCAACTTTGGTTCATTTTGCGAGCGAGGTTAAGTGTTGCATTGCGTATTATTATGAGTAGCCATTGCATATAGTATTATTACATCTAGATGTTCAAATAACATAAATAACAAAGGTAATTAGTTTCACGTAGGCCTGTAAACGAACCGAACGAACACGAACATAGGCATGTTCATGTTCGTTCATTTAATTTTAACCGAACACGAACACGAACACGAACATGAACATATAATCGAACACATTTTTTGTTCGTGTTCGTTCATTAAGAAATCGGGCATGTTCATGTTCGTTCGTTTAAAGCCTAAACGAACAGTTCACGAACACAAAAGAACATAAACAAAAAAAGCTGAACATATTTGAATAAACATAAATTAACATGATTGAACAAACAAGTCTAATATATTACAATTCATCTGAAAACACATCTAAATTAGAGTTCACAAATATACTAATTAGTCATATTAATATAAGTAGTTAGAAAACCTAATATTTATATAAATCTAACTATTTATATATTTACTAAAATTTAAACGAACGTTCATGAACATAAATGAACGAACATAAACGAACGTTCACGAATGTAAATGAACAAACACAAGGTGTGTTCATGTTCGTTCATTTAATTAAACGAACAATTTTTTTTGTTCGTGTTCGTTCGTTTATTAAGTAAACAAACATAAACGAACTTCCTTCCGAACAAGTTCATGAAGAGTTCATGAACGTTCAGTTCGTTTACAGGCCTAGTTTCACGTTCATTAAGTATCAAAGCATCACAAGAGTCAAGAATCTAGGATAAATACATCGTCCACATATAAGAAGCATCACATAGAGTATTAGTTCGCATATAGTTTAACACAATTATGATTCAAACATTCTCATTCTCATTATGATCGGTCGTCTTGAGTTACAAGCATCACAGGATAAGAAGTACGATAAGACTTGCCGAGATAATAAAAGCATCAAAATGCTGGGCGTTACACCTAACCCTGCCGGGGGAGGGTTCTGAGAAAAAACACGTTCAGCTGACTCGGCCGGGTGGAAACCTGACCCGGCTGGGTGACGGGGCTGAATATATATATATATATATATGTCACACCCCGATATTTCCACGTATTACCGGCGGGGAGTATCGTGATGTAGTTGATATCATCATAGACAATTTATCACAGTTTAATACACAGCGAAAGTCGAAAGATAAAAACATTACAAACCGAATGAAAGTAATATCAATTATTACAAAAATGGTTGTATGGGATCCACAGGCGGATCAAACTTAAAAGGAACATTGTTCAGAAGATTTATAAACATTTAAGCTTGCAAGACTCTTTATTGATGCTAGGAGTAGCCAGCCTATTCGGCCTAGTACCTGCACTTAGCCTTTTTGGAAAATACGTCAGTTTACACTGGTAAATACAATTAACCGACTCATTTTGAAAATGTTTGAGAAAATTGATTTAAATGCACAAGGCACAAATAATCTTTTATAACTTGAGATAATTATTTAAAAATAAACTTGTTAAAGAATTACATGTTTATTATACGTTCAGTGGCCCGGGCTGAATACCGGGTTAAAGATTAATAGACACACCACATGATATAATCCCGCGGCGAGTTATTCTCGAACATGCGGTTATATCTTTTTATATACGCACCGGCTGGTGTATGCCTACACCCTGTGCTTAAGTCGTGGTCATTTCAATGAATGAGCTGAGGATATCCAGGACATGGTCATTAACCCCCCCCCCCCCCAAGGCTTAGAATAAACAGAACAGATTAAACGGGTTATCTCAATAATTTAACCTTCATACGATTAAAAATTCAATACCCGACCAAGCGGTATTTTATATACCGTACCCCAAGCCCGTATAAGGGAAAATAAGTTAAAAGTATTTACCTGTGCAAATTATACAAATTTATCCCAGCCGTACAATTCAGCAAGTGTAAGTATCTTTTACTGGTCTCCTAAATCTGGAATGAAGGTTTTAATAACCTATTAGATTTCTAACGGGTCTTACTTAAGTTTAAACTTAGACCGGATAGTTTTAAAGAAAGGTATACGGTTCAAAATGCATGATTAAGCGAAGAGCGGGTTAGAATGTGGTTTAGACCCGAAAAGTATGAAGACTTGTATAATATGGTTAAACTAAACACATTCTGGATTTTGAAGTGAAAATGATAAGGTTTGACCCCTTTTCGGTTAATTTATGCAAACTAGTTACATACCCCGTACCGAACGCGATAATTGCATAACGGGTAACCAAATGAGTCATGAGCAGCTTTCCTAAGTTAATATGCCTTAAATATGTTGAGTTATCAGTAGGATACCTTCCATTATACCCAAAACGGATTTAAACTCAAATCAAGCCCCGTAGGGGTATTTTGGTCATTTTAAGGGTTATAAAAAGAGGTTAAATATAAATCTGAGGTTCTGGTCTGAAGTGATCAGTAAAAAAAATAATTATTTTTGCAGTTCATATCAGTAGGGTTTTGCATATATGTGAAATTTTATTATTTATAACCAAACTATGCACCGTAGGGGCATTTTGGTAATTTCACATAAGCTTTAAAGGTCAAATTTGGAAATCTAAGTTCAAAACTTTTTCTTACTGTTAAAGTATAAAAATTTACTTAAAACATCAGTAGGTATTAAGTCTTATAAGCCAGAAATAGTTTTAACCCCATACTATGCGTTTAAAACGCGTAAAAGTCGGTTTTAAGCGATTTTCATGTTATAATAGGAAATCTGAGTTTTTTGATCAGTTTATAAAGTTCAAAATACTTTATTTATCATATAAAATCAGCAGCAAAAAGTTTGGTATCAAAATGTTATGTAAAACTCATTTTATTAGCAAAAATGGTATAACCGACAATTACCGAATCAAAGCAAGAACTCTATGCCATGATAAGTTTAAAAAAAAAATCTTCAAAAATCCTAAAATATTATATTACATCAGTGGGTAAGAAGTTTGGTGTCAAAATTTGGGTTTAGATAGGCTTTATGCTAATAATGCTGTTTAATTAATAAAAAGGTTTCAAATTACGATATTGAGCATATCTCCTAATTTAGACCTCAAACTGATGTCAAATTTTTAGGACATGTTTATAATTCAGTAACAAAGGTTTTTGTCCTCTCACATTTTCAAAAATCTCGTTTTAAGGTCAAAAGGGCATAATGGTCAACATTTAAGCAATTAACGGAAACATGCATATGAATCGGATTAATTATGAACCAAGTTATATAACCTCAGAGGGTTGTACTAACCTATAACCTGGTCCTAATGGAACTCTAAGGCATATCTAATCTAATCTAAATTGGGTCAGAACTGAAAGTCAAAGCAAAAGTCTACTTTTGCGACTTTCGGTTCCGAACTGAGCCTAAACTTGAAATTGTCGGGTTGAACATGCTTAGACATGTTCTTACATTAATTACCAAGTTATACAAGTGTTAAAATAGGTTTCATGGCTTCTACATTATTAATTATGTGTTTATTTGAAAAATAGCTTTCTGTTGACTTTTTATAATTAAGTTTGACCCGACAATTGACCTAGTTAGAGTGGAAATCAGAGGGTGCCATTTTAAGGGTTTATTACCCTCATAATTACCAACTCAAAGCCACTTTAGATTCGAAAAATGACTGGACCATTAATGATTAATCACTAAGTCAAAGCTTAATTACGACGGCTTTGACTTTTGGTCATTAAGTTAATAAAACATGAACTAGGAAGGCTAATAACACTCACAATGGTCCTTAGCACGAATTAGGAGCTGATGGAAGCTTGCTTGAAGTCCAGAGAGCTCCAGAGAGTGTATGAGAATGATTTTGAAATGAGCAAGAAAAATGTTGCAACATAGAGCTCTTATATAGGAAACTTAGTTGCACAAGATCATTCCACATGAGTCTACCATTGATCCCTGATGAATTCCAAGTGTCCCTATGCATGTAAACTGTTGGCTCAGCTCCTGGAATCGAAAACCACCATGCAAAGGCGGTGTAACCTGCTGTACCTGCAGCTATCCATTTTTACTGCCAGCGACGAGCCTTACGGACCGTAAGCAAAAACCCTTACGGTCTGCATCCATCTCTAATGGACCTTAAGTCCAAACTGATGCGGTACGTAACCGACCCTGAACTTCATTGCCCATATGGTCCGCATCCGATGACCAGAAGACAAAAAAAATTTTAAACTTTTAGATTTTGACCATGCAACCTCATAAGTTCGAATCTCATGTCATTTTCCAGCAGAGTGGACCATATATTCAGACCTTGTGTGCCCTTGCATGTAATGCCATGCACTTACATGTTCTTGGACTTTGAAGAAAGCTTTTAAATGAAGTTTTGTAGTAAATGCACATAGGATTCCACTCTTTGCGATTTGAATTATTTATCACATTAGTTAACCGGATTTGAATCCATATCAGATGTTTATAAAAAACATATTAAGGTTTGGAATTAATAAAAAGGTCACTCAGAGGTAATAATTTTAACATGTTGACACCTTTAATTCCTTCAGATATCTTTCAACTTGATCCAGGTTTATAATACGTTTAAGGTCCATGGCACGTGTCTTTATTATATTGGACGGGGTTTTCCGAGGTGTTACATCCTCACCCCCTTAAAAGAAATCTCGACCTCGAGATTTACTGGAATAAATGAGGGTACTTTTGTTTCATTGTGGACTCAACCTCCCACGTATATTCGGGACCTCTTCGGGCATCCCATTTAACCTTCATGATCGGTACATGCTTCTTTCGAAGCTTCTTAACCTGTCGATCCTCGATCGACAAAGGTTTTTCAACAAATTTCAGGCTCTCATCTATATGCACATCCGTATGTGGCATGACTAGTGATTCATTAGCTAGACATTTCTTCAGATTGCAGATGTGGAACACGTTATGAATTCCACTGAGCTCTTCAGGCAGGTTTAACTTATAAGCCACTGTTCCGACACATTCTATGATCTCGAATGGTCCTATGTATCTTGGGCTTAACTTTCCTTTCTTGCCAAAACGCATTACCCCTTTCCAGGGTGATACCTTAAGTAGAACCTTATCACCTACCTCGAATTTTAGAGGTTTACGCCTTTTATCTGCGTAGCTTTTCTGCCTATTCCTGGAAACTTTGAGACGATCGCGTATCTGTACAATCTTATCTGTCGTCTCCAGGACTATATCAGGTCCTGTTAGTTGGACATCTCCAACTTCTGCCCAACAAATGGGCGTCCTGCACTTTCTTCCATACAAAGCTTCAAAAGGTGCAGCTTGAATACTCGAATGATAGCTATTATTATATGAGAATTCTATCAATGGAATGTGATCATCCCAACTTCCACCCAAATCAATAACACAAGCTCTTAACATATCCTCCAGCGTTTGAATCGTATGCTCGCTTTGACCATCCGTCTGAGGATGATATGCAGTGTTGAAGTTTAATCGAGTGCCTAGGGATTGCTGAAAGCTCTTCCAAAAATGCGATGTATATCTCATATCCCTATCAGAGATGATAGACACTGGCACTCCGTGAAGAGATACAATCTCGTCAGTGTACAGCTGAGCTAACTTATCTGAGCTGTGTGTTTCCTTAATAGGTAAGAAGTGGGCTGACTTAGTCAGTATATCTACTATAACCCAAATAGTATCATTCCCTCGTTTTGTTTCCGGTAACTTAGTGATGAAATCCATAGTTACCATTTCCCACTTCCAGGTGGGAAGTTCAAGCTGTTGAAGTAATCCTGACGGCTTCTGGTGTTCTGCTTTAACTTGAGCACACGTCAGACACTTGGCCACATAAGTGGCTATAGATTTCTTCAAACCTATCCACCAGTATTTTGCCCTTAAATCCTGATACATCTTATCACTACCAGGATGAACAGAATATTTGGAGCTATGTGCTTCTTGAAGGATCACGTCCCAAAGTCCTCCATAGATTGGAACCCATATTCATCCATTCAATCTTAGGATTCCATCCTTGCCATATGCTAACTGTTCAGCAGTGACTCCCAGCTTTTCATCTGGATAGTTAGCTTCTAATACGGCTTCCTTTTGAGCGGCTAACAATCTTTCGTTCAAACTGCTTTTCAATTCAATGCTCTTGGCATTGATTCTAATGGGCTTAACCCTTTCCTTTCTGCTCAATGCATCGGCGACCACATTCGCCTTGCCTGGATGATATCGGATTTCACAATCGTAATCATTTAAAGTCTCCATCCATCGGCGTTGTCTCATGTTCAGATCCTTCTGATTGAACAACTGTTGAAGGCTTTTGTGATCGGAATAGATCACACACTTGGTACCATATAAAAAATGCCTCCAAAGTTTTAGTGCAAATACAACGGCACCCAGTTCCAAGTCGTGGGTGGTGTAATTCTTTTCGTGCACTTTTAATTGTCGGGAAGCATAGGCAATAACTTTGCCCTTCTGCATGAGCACACATCCCATTCCAATGTGTGATGCGTCGCAGTATACTACAAATTCTTCAATCCCTTCAGGCAATGTCAACATAGGAGCATTGCTTAACTTCTGTTTAAGAATATCAAAGGATTCTTGTTGCTTAGGACCCCAATCAAACTTAATATTCTTGCGAGTCAGTGAAGTTAGGGGTGCAGCAATTCTTGAGAAATTTTCAATAAAATGCCTGCAATATCCTGCCAGGCCCAAGAAGCTGCGAATCTCTGTGGGTGTCTTCGGCTCTTGCCAATTCATGATAGCTTCAATCTTAGCGGGATCCACCTGGATACCACGCTCACTAACCATATGTCCAAGGAATTGGACTTCATGAAGCCAAAATTCACACTTTGAAAACTTGGCGTAGAGCTTTTCTTGCTGAAGAAGTTTAAGAATGCATCGAAGGTGCTTCTCATGATCAGCCTGACTTTTCGAATAAATAAGAATGTCATCAATGAAGACAATGACAAACTTGTCTAAGTAGGGTTTGCAAACGCGATTAATGAGATCCATGAATGCTGCTGGTGCATTGGTGAGCCCAAAAGGCATCACTAAGAACTCGCAGTGGCCATAGCGAGTCCTGAATGCAGTCTTATGCACATCTTCATCTCTAACCTTCAGCTGGTGATAACCTGACCTCAAGTCAATCTTGGAGAAGTAACTTGCTCCTTGAAGTTGATCGAACAGATCGTCGATCCTGGGCAATGGATATCTGTTCTTAATTGTAACCTTGTTCAGCTCACGATAATCGATGCATAGACGCATCGATCCATCCTTTTTCTTCACAAACAGTATCGGTGCTCCCCATGGAAACGAGCTAGGTCGAATAAAACCTTGGGCCAACAAATCATCCAGTTGAGTTCTTAATTCCTTCATCTCAGTTGGTGCTAACCTGTAAGGTGCTCTTGCAACAGGTGCTGCTCCAGGCATAATGTCGATTCTGAACTCCACTTGCCTATCTGGGGGTAAACCAGGTAGTTCTTCAGGAAATAGATCTGGATATTCAAAAATGATGGGAATGTCTTCGATCTTGCGCCTTGGTTCATCAATAGTTACTTGTGCCATGTAGATGACACAACCTTTCTTCATACACCTTGATTCCTTAAGCATAGACACTTGCTTAGGCAACCCGTACTGAGTATCTCCTTGTATGGTAAGTGGCTCACCATACGGAGTCTTGATAACCACTTGTTTCTTGTCACAAACAATCTGGGCTTGGTTATGAGATAACCAATCCATGCCTATCACTATGTCGAAATCAGCTAATTTCAAAGGAAGCAACGATAACGGAAAAGAGTGGTCCCTAATGGATATAAAACATCCATCTAACACCGTTGAAGCAGTTTCTATGGTACCGTCGACCAGTTCTACTTCATACTTTATGCTCAGGGTTTTAACAGGCAGATCTAATAACTTACAAAACTTATTATCTACAAACGACTTATCTGCACCCGAATCAAACAATACCCTTGCATAAACATCATTTATAAGGAAGGTACCTGTTATCATGTTGTCATCCTGAACTGCTTCCCGTGCATTCATCTGAAAGACCCTAGCATTGGTCTTCTTTCCATCTTCAGGCTTCTTGGTATACTTTGGGCAGTTAGACTTGATATGCCCTTTCTCGTTACAGTTGTAACAAGTCGCATCCTTTATCTTCTTACAGTCCAATGTCTTATGCTCACTAGACTTACAAATCCCACAAGCTCTTGGCTGTAACTGGGACTTTGATTCATACCTGCATTTTCCCAGATGGCGCTTCTTGCAGGTCTTGCATTTGGGCTTTTCACCCGACTGTTGGTCATCTTTCTTGAACCCTGAACTCTTTTTATGATCCGAGTTCCCCTTATGCTTCTTGTCTGAACGGTGTGAGTTATCATCCTCACATTTTCTCTTCCCTGCATCAGAATTTCTAAGCGATCTCTACCTGACTGCATCAAGGGTAAGAGTCAACGACAAATCAGCTACAGACCTAAAGGTAGTAGGTCGAGAGGCTTTCATACTAGCTTTGATCTCTGGGGCTAAACCCCCAATGAAACGAGCTATACGTTTTGGTTCTGGCGTCACTAAGTAAGGAACCAATCGAGACATGGTATTAAAACTCGTAAGATATGCCTGACAGTCCAAATTTTTCATAACTAATGTCAGGAAATCAGTCTCGATCTTCTCAACTTCATGTTGAGGACAGAAAGTATCCTTGATTAAAGCAACAAATTGAGCCCATGTTAAATTGTATAACGGTATCTTTCCAGTAGCTTGGATCAATGACCTCCACCAAGCTAGAGCTTCTCCTTTAAACGACTGAGACACAAACTTCACAATATCCTTATCAGCGCAACCACTGATATCAACCACGGTATCCATCTCGTCTAGCCACGTCATGCAATCAATGGCTCCTTTTTCCCCAGTGAAATCCCTGGGCTTGCAGGAGACGAAATACTTATAGGAATAACCTCTAACACGTGGCTCTTGATCGAATACAATCTTCTTAGACGGAACACCATGCTGATTTGAGGAGTGTTTAGCATCATCCTTATTTGACTCATGATGTTTAGAAGGTGGCTTACTATGAGCCTCAGAGTGAGTCTTAGGGTGTGATTTGGAATGGGGTATTGATAAGGTTTTTGCTATGTGTACCACTGGATTCCCTAAGCTGCCTTTCCACTGCTTTAGCAACATCATTATCAATCAATGCTCGAAGTTCATCCCCAGTTATGTTGATCCTGGCAGTGTCATGGTTTTCCAGTGGGTGACTGTTGACTTCTTCGGACTCTGCCATGTAGCTTGATTGCTACATAAAATGATGACAATGATTTATTCAGAGGTTATTTATGGGATCATCCCTTTGCTGATTCATTAACCATGGCAATTATAAACCATATTTGGTTAATTTATTAAACATATTTATTTAGGATTTTCATTATAATTTATCCTAATTATAAAGTAATAAGGGTATTATTAATGGCTCATAAGGCCTAGTCACAAGGACAATTTAAATTATAAGCCATGATTTTTAAGAATCGAGGCTTCAAGGTTTGAACGTAGTTCATTACCTTTTATCGACAGGGAGTCGTAGACTACAGCTGTCTTTTGTCTTATATGACAATGATTATGGCTCGTAGGCCTTACATCAAAAATGGATGTTTAAATAATAAAGAAGGAATTGGAAGAATCCAATATAAGGATGACATGTGTGATTTTAACGAATCACATCTGCCAAGAGTGTTAACATGTTTTCATATGTTAACAAGGATTTGAATCTTTTTAAACAGGTTTTACCATCTTGGCTAGGTCTATAATGACATGCAGGCTAGGTTATACACTTTAAGATTCCTATTTAATATTTAAAGGCAGATCTTATAAAAGGAATGACATATTTTGGATTTATTTATTTCATATATATTACATTTATGCATATAATGACAAAATGAAATTTTAAATTCAAACATTCCACTAAAGTTAAAAGAGTACATAATTTGCCCTAAACGGGACTTTAACAAAAATAACTTGCCCACACAGGGGCTAAACTGAAAATACAAGACCTCGCAGGGACTGATTACATAAATAGATGTTCACGCAGGGACTTGATTGAAATAAGGAAATTACAATACAAATAAATAAATAAGGAATCTTCAAAAATCCCTTTTTCTTCTTTCCTTTGATTAGATTCGCCAGACCTTTGAGAAATCCCCGGTGGTTCCTACATTCCTATTGAACCTCCCGTTCCACCTGGCTCAACCTCTGTAGAATCTCCTGTTGCTGCTGGAGCTGAATCAGTGGCGGCTGTGGCAGCTGCTGCTGCGGAGGTTGAGGAGGTGGTGGGTATTGATACCCATAAGGTGGGTACCCGGTTTGGTAGGAGGATACGTAAGGCCCTTCAGGATGAAGAGCATTGTAGTTGGCTGCTACAACGTATGGGTCAGCATCGAGGGCATTGTAGTAGTTGTACCCCGGGTAGGCAGGCGGTTTAAAAGGGTTATACGCCGCTGTACCGGCGTATGAAGGAATTGGGTTGTCAAAACCCACTGGTGGTGGTGCGACTGGCGTAGAGTCCACCTCGGAAACGGGGTTTGAAGGCCCACCCATCTGTGGGTCTTCATATAGTGGCGGGTAGTGACTGCCACTTGAATGCTGAGGGGTGCTGAAATGGAAGTCCCCTCCTCGCACGGACATCCGTGCACCTGTTCTTCTTCGCCTCGGTGGCTCCGGAGGCAGTTGCTGCTTAAGCGGTGGTGGTGGCAGTGGCGTGACCGCCACAAAACGCGAATCCTCAGAAGGATCCTGTTGCTGCTGAGACTGGTTGTAGGAGGGAGTAAACAGCCAGTCGTAATGGGCAAACCTTGCCTCATAGCTGTCTGGACCACGATAAGGTGATCCATGAAAGGACGACCCATCCGAAATCTCGATGGGGTGAGTAGGTGTCCCAGATGGTGGTTCGGCAGGATCTGGGTCATCATCCATATCCATTCCCTAAGCTTCATGGAAATGGTCTTCAGGGCCCAATGGGTTGTAACCCATTGGTTCTTCGCTCATGTTTGCCGGATTAAACCGGCTCTGAAAGAACGGGGTCGGGTCCTGAAAGGCCCGGTGTGAGGTTGACCTCCGCAACGGTAAGAAGGAGTGGTGTGAATCCTTGGGCTCGTTTTCCGATTGCGGCCCAAAGGAATGGAGGTAACAGGGTGATGAACTTAGCGAGACAGGTCGCCACGCGGGCTCCAAATAGGTCCTCCAGTCTTCTTGAGGACCGGTGCTCATGGTAACAGACGGGGTTCGCCGGTGGGAAGGTTCGGCCTCGTGATCATTGGGGGCGTTGAATGCCCCCTTGCCTCTTCCTCCCCTTCGGAACCTCGGCGGCATTTTGTTAACCCTGTCAAAACAAACAAAAGAAACAACAAGGAAAACAATAAAGGATAAAACAAAATGAATCAAGATTAGTCCTAAATTCTTTGTCTAGACTCGAAACTCGAGAAATGTGCAAACTGTGTCATTGAGATTAAACACAAAAGGCTAGTGTTTAATTCACTCAATGTTGGCTCTGATACCAACCTGTCACACCCCGATATTTCCACGTATTACCGGTGGGCCCGGTGGGGAGTATCGTGACGTAGTTGATATCATCAAAGACAATTTATCACAGTTTAATACACAGCGGAAGTCGAAAGATAAAAACATTACAAACCGAATGAAAGTAATATCAATTACTACAAAAACGGTTGTATGGGATCCACAGGCGGATCAAACTTAAAAGGAACATTGTTCAGCAAATTTATAAACATCTAAGCTTGCAAGACTCTTTATTGATGCTAGGAGTAGTCAACCTATTCCGCCTAGTACCTGCACTTAGCCTTTTTGGAAAATACGTCAGTTTACACTGGTAAATACAATTAACCGACTCATTTTGAAAATGTTTGAGAAAATTGATTTAAATGCACAAGACACAAATAATCTTTTATAACTTTGGATAATTATTTAAAAATAAACTTGTTAAAGAATTACATGTTTATTATACGTTCAGTGGCCTGAATACCGGGTTAAAGATTAATAGACACACCACATGATATAATCCCACATCGAGTTATTCTCGAATAGGCGGTTATATCTTTTTATATACGCACCGGCGGGTGTATGCCTACACCCCGTGCTTAAGTCGTGGTCATTTCAATGAATGAGCCGAGGATATCCAGGACATGGTCATTAACCCCCCCCCCCCCCAAAGGCTTAGAATAAACAGAACAGATTAAACGGGTTATCTCAATAATTTAACCTTCATACGATTAAAAATTCAATACCCGACCAAGCGGTATTTTATATACCGTACCCCAAGCCCGTATAAGGGAAAATAAGTTAAAAGTATTTACCTGAGCAAATTATACAAATTTATCCCAGTCGTACTATTCAGCAAGTGCAAGTATCTTTTATTGGTCTCCTAAATCAGGAATGAAGGTTTTAATAACCTATTAGATTTCTAACGGGTCTTACTTAAGTTTAAACTTAGACCGGTTAGTTTTAAAGAAAGGTATACGGTTCAAAACGCATCATTAAGCGAAGACCGGATTAGAATGTGGTTTAGATCCGAAAAGTATGAAGACTTGTATAATATGGGTAAACTAAACACATTCTGGATTTTGAAGTGAAAATGATAAGGTTTGACCCCTTTTCGGTTAATTTATGCAAACTAGTTACATAAACCGTACCGAACGCGATAATTGCATAACGGGTAACCAAATGAGTCATGAGCAGCTTTCCTAAGTTAATATGCCTTAAATATGTTGTGTTATCAGTAGGATACCTTCCATTATCCCCAAAACGGATTTAAACTCAAATCAAACCCCGTAGGGGTATTTTGGTCATTTTAAGGGTTATAAAAAGAGGTTAAATATAAATCTGAGGTTCTGGTCTGAAGTGATCAGTAAAAAAAATAATTATTTTTGCAGGTCATATTAGTAGGGTATTGCATATATGTGAAATTTTATTATTTATAACCAAACTATGCACCGTATGGGCATTTTGGTAATTTCACATAAGCTTTAAAGGTCAAATTTAGAAATCTGAGTTCAAAACTTTTGCTTGCTGTTAAAGTATAAAAATTTACTTAAAACATCAGTAGGTATTAAGTCTTATAAGCCAGAAATAGTTTTAACCCATACTATGCGTTTAAAACGCGTAAAAGTCAGTTTTAAGCGATTTTCAGGTTATAATAGGAAATTTGAGTTTTTTGATCAGTTTATAAAGTTCAAAATACTTTATTTATCATATAAAATCCGCAGCAAAAAAATTGGTATCAAAAGGTTATGTAAAACTCATTTTATTTGCAAAAATGATATAACCGAAAATTACCGAATCAAAGCAAGAACTCTATGCCATGATCAGTTTAAAAAAATCTTCAAAAATCCCAAAATATTATATTACATCAATGGGTAAGAAGTTTGGTGTCAAAATTTGGGTTTAGATAGGCTTTATGCTAATAATGTCGTTTAATTAATAAAAAGCTTTCAAATTACGATATTGAGCATATCTCCTAATTTAGACCTCAAACTGATGTCATTTTTAGGACATGTTTATAATTCAGTAACAAAGGTTTTTGTCCTCTCACATTTTCAAAAATCTCGTTTTAAGGTCAAAAGGGCATAATGGTCAACATTTAAGCAATTAACGGAAACATGCATATGAACCGGATTAATTAGGAACCAAGTTGTATAACCTCAGAGGGTTGTACTAAACTATAACCTGGTCCTAATAGAACTCTAAGGCATATCTAATCTAAGCTAAATTTGGTCAGAACTGAAAGTCAAAGCAAAAGTCTACTTTTGCGACTTTCGGTTTCGAACCGAGCCTAAACTTGAAATTGTCGGGTTGAACATGCTTAGACATGTTCTTACATTAATTACCAAGTTATACAAGTGTTAAAACAGGTTTCATGGCTTCTACATTATTAATTATGTGTTTATTTGAAAAATAGCTTTCTGTTGACTTTTTATAATTAAGTTTGACCCAACAATTGACCTAGTTAGAGTGGAAATCAGAGGGTGCCCTTTTAAGGGTTTATTACCCACATAATTGCCAACTCATAGCCACTTTCAATTCGAAAAATGACTGGACCATTAGTGATTAATCACTAAGTCAAAGCTTAATTACGACGGCTTTGACTTTTGGTCATTAAGTTAATAAAACATGAACTAGGAAGGCTAAGAACACTCACAATGGTCCTTAGCACGAATTAGGAGCTGATGGAAGCTTGCTTGAAGTCCAGAGAGCTCCAGAGAGTGTATGAGAATGATTTTGAAATGAGCAAGAAAAATGTTGCAACATAGAGCTCTTATATAGGAAACTTAGTTGCACAAGATCATTCCACATGAGTCTACCATTGATCCCTGATGAATTCCAAGTGTCCCTATGCATGTAATACTGTTGGCTCAGCTCCTAGAATCGAAAACCACCATGCAAAGGCGGTGTAACCTGCTGTACCTGCAGCTGTCCATTTTTACTGCCAGCGACGAGCCTTACGGACCGTAAGCAAAAACCCTTACGGTCCGCATCCATCTCTTACGGACCGTAAGTCCAAACTGATGCGGTCCGTAACCGACCCTGAACTGCATTGCCCAGTTACAGTCCTTGCGGACCGTAAGCCTAAGCCCATACTGTCCGCATCCGATGACCAGAAGACAAAAAAAAATTTTGAACTTTTAGATTTTGACCATGCAACCTCATAAGTTCGAACCTCATGTCATTTTCCAACAGAGTGGACCATATATTCAGACCTTGTGTGCCCTTGCATGTGATGCCATGCACGTACATGTTCTTGGACTTTGAAGAATGCTTTTAAATGAAGTTTTGTCGTAAATGCACATAGGATTCCACTCTTTGCAATTTGAATTATTTATCACATTAGTTAACCAGATTTGAATCTATATCAGAGGTTTATAAAAAACATATTAAGGTTTGGAATTAATAAAAAGGTCACTCAGAGGTAATAATTTTAACATGTTGACACCTTTAATTCCTTCAGATATCTTTCAACTTGATCCGGGTTTATAATACGTTTAAGGTCCATGACACGTGTCTTTATTATATTGGACGGGTTTTTCCGAGGTGTTACAATATATATATATATATATATATACACACACATATAGAAACGGGATCTGGAGAAAACGCTCAAAAGTGTGAGAACGGTGAGAACGCTTCCTGGCCCTACACGTGTCACGCCGCTTAGAAAAGGGCGGAGGGACTTTTTTGTCCTTTCATCTTCTGCTTTTCCAGTTCCGCTTTTTCCCAATGTTGTTTTAATTTTTGGTTTTTAAGATTTTTGGCGTTAACCAAATTCAATAATTAATGGCGTTTCAATAGTTTCATTGTATCAACATTTTGGCGTTTATGGCGTTTATTCACATCGTATGCCATTGGAACCCAGAGGGCAGGAAATCTATATGAATGGCGTTTTTCAAGTGGTTTTAAACAAGATGGCCCATTGTTCTATTATTTTTTATAAACATTTTGGGGTTTGGGTTATTTTGGCGTTTTACAATTGTTGGATTATATTTTTAGCCACAGTAAAAAAAATACAAGCGAAGAAAATAAATTAAAAATCCTAATCTGATCTCTCTTCACAATATTCATTGTCATCAGTCTCTCTGTTATTTAATACTACAAGAACTGACACCAAAATATGGTGTTTTATGTAAAACTTAACAAACTCATCGGTTTGATTATTTTGCCTACTCGTCTGTTGAAGTTGCTTTTTTGTGGATGTTTGGCTACATAGATCTATGACGTGTGGGTGGGTTTTTCGCTTTTTCTTCATGTTGGTCTTCATCTTTATCATCATCCCACTCTTCAGTGTCATTGATCTCTTCTCCTCATCCAAGCCTTCTTCAAGAACAAAAAATACAAAATGCCATATGACTGGCATTAGTATTTTTTTTCTTGAATTTTTGTCCATCTCATGCAGCAAAATCTTACTGAGTTACTCGCCTCCCCTAACAAAAATTTTTTTGGCATTTTACAGTGAGTGGTATTTTAGTAGTATTGGCGTTTGTGTTTTTTTTTTTTTTTTTTTTTTTTGATTAAATGGAAGTTGCTGAGATGTATCTTTTTATAGGATCTCTTTTTGGCGCCTAAATTAGGCGGTGCGTTATTATAATAAAGTATTTGTCTTTTCAGTTACCATTTGTAATTATTGTTTTTTACAAGTTTTATCTCTGAAGTCTGTAACACGTCCCATCTTTCAAGTTTGGCGTTTTAGATTCTAATATAATAAATTTCCCCTATCTTCAGTTTTTCTGATTTGAAGTTACTGTTTTCTAGTTACATTTTCAAGTTTGTTTTTTTTTTTTTGGGTTTTTTTATAATAATTTTTTAAACTAATTTTATTATAGTTGGGAGTTTTTTGTGGCGTTTAACGGGATGATATCCTTTAAACAACCATTTTGGCTGTTTTGGCGTTTTTATTATATATGACGTTTTTATTATTCAACAATCAACTGAAAAGGAAAAAAAATACATAAAAAAGGTTTTTTATAATACTTGTTCAAAGTAATTTTTATGATGGTTTGATAAACGCCAAAGGTGTAAGACATTTGCCTTTTTGGCTTTTTATTAGATAAGGCGTTTTTTATTAAATAACAATCAACTGAAAAAGAAAATTAAACAAAATAAATATTGATCTTCAAATATTCACTGTCACCAGTCTCTTCTTCTTATGAAGCATCTTCACTGGCTTTTTCGACTTTCGTTTGAAATCAGCCTCTTTTTCTATAATTTTTGTCCATCTCATGCAGCAAAATGTTATTGAGTTTACACCCTTTCAGCGAAAATGTTATCTTTTTTGGCGTTTTTTCGAGAAAAAGAACGTCACAAAATAAACCATCTTAAAACTGTAAATTTGATCATGCTAAAATCAATAAAGTGTTGTTGTATGGTATTGGATAACATTGTTAATCCTCAGTTAAGTAAGATAACTGACAATGTTGTCCACACCATACAGCTACACTTTATTGAGAGCAGTATATTTGATGTTTGGGTTTTCTGGCGTTTATCAGTCGAATGGTATATATTAAATATGACGTTTGTCGTTTTTGTTTTGTGTTTTTTAATTGAAGGTCTGAGTTGTTGTATATATAGGATTTTTTTGGCGGGATTTTACTATAATTAAGTTTGGTTTTTTTATATCTAATGGCGTTTTTAGCAGATGCTGTGTGATTTTTATTTTGGCGTTTTATTTTCATGGGATGGCGTTTTGTTTGGAGTAGTCAAAAGACGCTTTTACCCTTAATGTAGCGCGTCCACGTAATAAAATTGATCTTATTTACGAAAAATGTCACCGCGCCAATCTAGTCCATAGATTGTTTTGATCGGACGACGGTTGAGCGTTCTCACCGTTCTCACACTTTCTACCGTTTTCTCTAAATCCCGACCATATATATATATATATATATATATATATATTAATTGTTTCATTCAAATGTTTCGATTACTAAGCGTTTAACAATTTAACTTAAACACTAGTTGTTTTTATTGTTTATGATAGGCTTTCGCAAGAGTGGGAACCGGACGGACAACCAAACACGAGAAGAACTGAACATTATTAAACTGCTAACTCTTTGGAGAGGATTATGAAAAGGTTGAAGCATGATCATGCGCAACAAAGATTTTGAGTTTAGAACTTTAATGCTTTTAAACTGTGATTAACTATAATAGTCCGTTATGTCAGGTCATCTGGGTTATCAGTTAACCCAAACGTATAAGTTCTATGTTTTTAAAAAAAGAAAAGAAATTGGAACCAATCATCCGCATTTATTTAAATATTGTAGAAATCGGGTTAGAGTGTTACAATTTTCCTTAAATTTATATTGTTTATATTTTTATTCAATGTTATGCATTTTGACTTTATGTGGCACCAATGAGAAATCAGAATTATAACTCAAATTATATGGGAGATTATAATTTATGGTTTGTATCAACTATCAAAGCAATTACAATTATTTAGTTAAAATTCATCGCTTATAATAGATTTAGAGTGAGAGTTAGAACTTTGTGCTCGTAACCGTCTCACTTATGTGATCTTTGCACCCGTGAAATAGTGTCGTCATCATAAATGGATAGAAATAGCGTCGACACCTCATCGCTTTGTTTCTTTCTGTAGAATCTCCCATTTAACCATCTCAGATGCACCCACGGATCTATCATACAACCATCAGCCACCACCATGACACCATAACACAACCACCTAACCCACAATCTGTATCTAGGGTTTCGATCTGAAATGGCGGTGGGTTGTTTAAGAGAAAGAGAAAGAGAGAGGGGTTGTGGCGGAGACAGGTGGCCGGTAAAACGATGGGCAAAGACGACCAGATTTGTGTAGTTCCCGGTAGTGTTTCGATTTGTGTGTTTTGCCAACGGTGGTGTGAAAACGACCAAAATTTGATCATGGACGCTGACGGTGCAGAGTCGGCTGAAGGGTCAGCCTAGTAAAGCCCTAGCTTTAGGCCCCTTTTTTTCCACGGCTACTATTTTTTAAGATTTATTATGACTGGGCATGGCGTATGGGTTGTATCCCCCATGCTAGAACGGAGGTTGTGGGTAATGAAAACCCTACTAAGCCATCTTGTTCCCTCATGTGGGATTCCATACATCTGGGGAGGTTTGTACCCGTACGACGGCATGTAATAGTAAGGCGGGATGTAAGCTTGATTTTCGGGAGTGGTTGGGGTATTCAACACAGCCCTTGGCATTATCACCGGCTGATGAGGTGGAGTGGACATTGTTGCGGTGAGCGTTGCCGAGTATAATGGAGGGAACTGAAAGTTGTCTCCCAATAAGAAATATTGTGTCGTTGTTCCCCCTGCAGTAGTGTAAACCGGTTGGGCTGGTCGGTAGTGGTAGTTTCTTTATCCGCGGGTCTTCCTTCATATCCCGGGGGTGACTCGGCATCAAATTCGAGTGCCAAAGATCTAGTAATTGCTGGAGTCGAAACTGTAGTTCTAGTGTTCGTTGTAATTACACTTCCTTCAGCGGTGGAAGTCAAAATGGTGCTGGAAATTGCAGCACTTGCGTTCGGAGCACTCATTGTGGTAACGGATTCTTTTGTATTTGCAGGTCCCACGGATGGCGCCAATGTAAGTACGTCACCTGAAACACGTCCCTTAGCTGGTTGATCCGATGAAGAGTGACCCGATCTCCGATCTGCAAAACAGAACACCATTAGGACTTGTTACAGGAATGGGGTTAAACATGTAACCATCCTCCGGCGTGAGAATAAGAACTCGTTTGTGGGAGTAAAAGAGAATGTAATACGAGAGAACAGTGTATCTTACCTTCATGACGACATCTTTATATTTATGGGTGAACTTAGGGTTTCCCCTTAAGTCGGAAAGTCGGTTAGGCGACCTCTCCTATTTTATCGGAGGTAGATTTGCATGGAGATCTCCTCCATGTTTATTCATGTCCATTTATTCGATGGTTAATATTTGACCCGGAATGACCAGCCCGGGCCATTCCTCCACACTGACCTAACCTTTTTAAACTAAAATCTAAATAAATTCACACGTGTGCCTCACACACCATTTAAAAGCATAACACCCTTCAAAATAGCATTTAGAAACGAATTGACAAAGAAATATAGTTGCATAGAGATCCTTAGTTTGTATGGCTACGAATGGTAAAACGTATTGAGTCCATCATAATTTTTTTAGAGGTATAGATCTTTTAATTTGTTTATAACAAACTTTCTAAATTCCAATCATCATTAAATTCAAAACTTCGGGTTCTTATCTAGCTCCGTCAATAGGTGTGCCCAACCTATATAGCAAGTTAAAGAAGTAACGAACTTTGCAACGAAGCCGTCGTCGGATAATGGTCCCCAAGTTTATTAACCCAATTTCTTACAAAAGAAACGCTTGCGTCTTGTTAATCATAGTCGTCAGGGCTATGGTTACACGTTCAACTTTTTCGCCCCATTTTGTCCGTAATTTGGGGCTGAACTAATCGGTCACAACATAGTTCAGACGCAGATTTAAAGATGGACTTTTCATTCGTTAAATTCCATATCGAAAAATGATAGCAAATCGTATTGATGATGAAGATTGTTATCTAAGCGTAGAATTTAATAAAGTTAAAAAGGTAACAAATAGTTGTGTTAAAACTGTAACAAATTGTTGTCTTTTTAGTATTGAAACGTAACCGAATGGCTTCCTATTGGTAATAGGCATGTATAACCAAGGGCGTAGCTACATAGAAGGATATGGGTTCGGCCGAACCCGTACCGAATTTTTTTTAGTGTTATATATAGGTGTATTTTGACATCGCACCTGTAGAAACTCCACCATCGACCCGTAGAATCCTTTAAATCGAACCCTGAAAAATTTCTGAACCCATAGAAAAAAAAAATCTGGCTACGTCCCTGTCTGTGTACAACTAAACAAGAGTTGATGTATAACTAAACAAGAGTTGTGTTTCTTAGACTTTAGTAGTGAAACTCAAACCGATGGCTCCAGGGGCGGATGTATGAACAACCTCGGGGGTGCGTCCGCTACCGCTAGGTCGGAAAATTTTTGACGTTTTTAGTGTAAATTTTGGAAAAATTTGACGTTTTTTCGATTTCGTTACCGCTTATTTATAAAACGCTCCCGCTTGGTCGGAATCCTAGAGCTTTGGTGATAGACATGTATAACTAAACTTTATTTCTGATTTTATCACCCCCTTTCTAGCTTCTCAAAAAAAAAAAAAAAAGATAAATTAGGTCGGTTTCAATCTATTTTGGCTATTACAAAACTTTAAAATTTTGTTTGTTTTTGGCCAACATTATCTTCTATATCAAGATTATTTGAATTTTCATTTTTTATTTTTAATAAAGTAAGAAAAAAGGTGCGTCGAACCAAAACCTTGTAAAAGATTTAGGATTCAAATAAAAGTGTTAAATGATTAATTGTTAACAAAACCGCTTCACAAGTTACAACTATAAGTAATGAACTTAAAAAACTTATAATTTTATGATAAGTTCACGACCAATGATTATTTTTTTATTGTTGAACATCTTTTATTGGTGTAACATAAGTCGCCACATCACCACGTTACATACAACCGGCACCCAATTCCACGTATTGCATACATTTCAAGTCATGTCACCATCTCCTACCGAACCATCTTTAGGATTAGATTAAACCGAACACCTAAACATTTAAAATAAAGAGTTAAATGTTATTTTAGTAATTGTGGTTTGAGTTATTTTGACAGTTTAGTTCAAAGGTTTTATTTTTCGTCTATGGGTCCAAAAAAAGTTTCACCGTTGTCATTTTAGTCCACTGGGTTACTTCATCCATTATTTTTGTTAACGAGAAGGGCAATCTAGTCATTTTATATGATTGAATTGCTCTTCTGATTAATAGAATTACATATAAAATGACCGTATTGCGCTTCTCATTAACATAAAAAATGGATGAAGTTTACCCAGTGGACTAAAATGACAACGATGAAACCTTTTTGGACCCACAGGCGAAAAATGAAACATTTAGACTAAACTGACAAAATGGCCAAACTACAGGGACTAAAATGGCATTTAACTCTAAAACAAAATACTATTGTATCTAGGACTGTTCAAATTGCTCGACGCTCGTTCGATGCTCGCTCGGAAAATGCTCGGAATTTGCTCGTTTGATTCAACTCGATTAAAAAAATGTTCGGTTCAGATCGGTTCGGTTTGTAAATGAACCGAGCACGAGCAAAGGTCCGCTCAGTTCGGTTCGGCTCGGTTGGCTCGATTTATTTTTTTTAATATATATATAGGACAATGCTAGACATAAAACCCTCTTTTTTTAGAAAACTCTGGAAACCCAAATCTCCCCCCATTTTTACCCAACCTCCCGACATTTTTTTTTTTTTGAAAAAAATAACACATGTAATATACATGTTTTAGAGTGTTTTGGGGCAAAAAAAAAACAAAAAAGCGCCGAAGGGATTTTTTTTAATTTTTTTTAAAAAAAAACAAATTTCAGTGCCTAACATGTGTTAGGCACAAAAGACAGAAATTGCTGAATTTTTTTTTTTTTTTAATTATCCCTTCGGCGTTTTTTTGATTTTTTTGGCCCAAAACTCTTAAAAACATGTATATTACATGTGTTATTTTTTTCAAAAAAAAAATGTCGGGAGGTTGGGTTTTCTAGGGTTTTTTATATAGATTGGGTTTTCTATATAGCCCTACCCTATATATATATATATATATATATATACATTTGTGTTTGTGTGTATCATTTTTAATGAAATGACTAGAGACTTACATTAACAATGTTTGGTCCAAGATCCAAATATAGCTCATTTAAGTAAGTAGAATTGAAATCCAATACCAATAGTCCATTATCCAATAATTAAATGTCAATTTGAGTAATTGAGTCAAAATTTCAAATACTAAAATGTGAAGCGTCGATCAATACTCAAATCTCAACCCGCCATTTGATTCAGAAGTGCAAGACGCTAATCAAAACCCCCCATTAGCCATCGTTATTCGATTTCTGTAAGACCCTAAAATCGTACATGACAAAAGTCGCAGCGGAAACACGTACCATAAAATTTCTTTCTTTATAATTACCTCAACTTATTTAAAATTTAACTTTAACACAACTCTTTCCCATAAATCCGTCATCCTCTCGTTTACTAGTTAAAAACATAGCTTATGTTTACTACATTATGTACATCAACGTTTCCGTACAATCTCTCTAGTGACTCGATCTTCGATCTCCAATCCTTGACTATTCTCATAACTGGCACTACCTGCGTTCACCACATACATACATAACATTAGCATACATTAATAAACAAGATTCATTCGCGTATACTTCACATTTCATCATCTTTCAAGCTTTAAGCCTTTCATCTGCGTATCCATTTCCTGGTGACACTTCAATAATGTACATGCATTACTTATCATTCTCAAGGTACCCCATTAATAACGTTAACACTCAACGTGTCTAAATCATGCATACATACGTACTTACATACAAACATGCATACACATCTACATACATTCATCCTTTCCTACAGTTTTACATACGGGCATATACTCATACATGTCTTTATACACATCCACATACATACATACCTTTCCTACATCATCACATACATGCATACACTCATACACGTCCTTATACATACATACACATCTACGTACA
Organism: Helianthus tuberosus; assembly: GCA_030545235.1. Taxonomy (NCBI): domain Eukaryota; kingdom Viridiplantae; phylum Streptophyta; class Magnoliopsida; order Asterales; family Asteraceae; genus Helianthus; species Helianthus tuberosus. Next base: position 53,098,959 of record CM060360.1, read on the forward strand.
TACATACCTTTCCTACATCATCGCATACATGCATACACTCGTACATACCTTTATACATACATACATACACATCTACGTACATACATACCTTTCCTACAACTTTACATACGTGCATACACTCATACATGTCCTTATACGTACATACATACTCATCCACATACGTACATACCTTTCCTAACATCATCACATACATGCATACACTCGCACATACCTTTATACATACATACATACACATCCACATACGTAAATACCTTTCCTAACATCATCACATACATGCATACACTCGCACATACCTTTATACATACATACATACACATCCACATACGTACATACCTTAACAAACACGTATTAGATCACGCGTACCTCCTACATAATCATACATTATTTACATGGGTCTTAGACTTAGCTTTATAGCCCATAAACATCTAAGGAACCATCAAAACCATGTTTGGAAAGTCCGCCGTAGTCCACGGATATCAAACCGAAGCCTACGGTACATAATTCAACTTACAAACAAGATTTCAGCTTTTGGGACTTGGGGAGGTCGTCGGCGACGACCCCTAGGGTCGTCGGCGACGGGCCTTGCATTTACCCGTAGCCCAAAAGTCCCGTAGACAGGTAGTTAACCCGTCGGAGAAAACTGACTTTCCCTTGCCCGTCGGCGACGGCCTCCTTGCCCGTCGGCGACGGCCTCTCTAAAATGCATTTTCCTGCAGATTCGTTTCGTCGTCCGTACGCACTAAAACGCGCGTAACTTTTGAACCGTTTACCCGTTTAACCTCCCGTTTCTTCCTACATGCTTGTAAATTCACATTCTATCATATGAACTTGAAATCCCACATCCGGATTAATGAAATTCTTATCTTGCGCCCTATCGACTTATCATCACATTCTAATTATTTGACCCATTATGGGTATTTGCGCAATACTTGGTTTATGACATACCAAGACCATACTCTTCGCCTCCATACTTATTCAAGACATTATACTCATCAAATACTTGTTCCTAAACTGCTTGTTAAGATCGTTTGCCCCAAAATACCCATCAAGGGCATTTTGGTCAACCTTAAACCCATCACTTACGACGAAAGACTTTAACACATATTTAACCTCAAATCTCATGTTTAATTCATTCCAACACTTTACTACTTACTTGTTCTAAGAAGTGATTACGGAAATCACTTACCTTGTGCGTCCGTGCTCGTATCCGATTCCTTGCCTCATCTTGACCCGTTAACGCCTCCTTTTTGAGTCCGTCACGACGTGATTCCTATACTTTCATTTCATCGAAACCACGTTCTTATTATCATACTCATTTGTACATGTAACATTCATATCATTCGCATAATTCACACTTAACTTTCCTTAGTCATTTCTACAAGCATTAACATACATAATCAACTTCATATAATCATATTCGTATACGTTAAACTCATGTAACTCATCATGTCATTACATTTAACACGGATTGCTATAACATGTACCATACGACTTCCCATCAACCTACATTTATGACAACGAGTCAAATCATGTTTCTTATACTTAGTTGACTTTCAAAAGTCAACTATTAACCATACTCAAATATCGTCTTATCATCATATACCCGTAACATCATAATCGACTATACGGACGACACTATATACATTTTATCATACACTTGATGTGAGTACTACCTTTTAAGCATATCGTACAACTAATTCATGCATAAATCTTCTACACTCATACATAACTCATCAAATCCTTCTACTAATCATCATATATCATTCCAAATGAACATTAAACTTAACATCATCATATTCCTTTACTTTCATCTAACAATATTTCATCATAACCACATAATACATCAATCATTCAACAAGACTTGAACATAGAAGGTGATTCTAGTCATCTTCATCACCATAACTAATGGGTTTATCATCTAAACATCAAATTAGCACAAATCATTCATAATCCATGTTCTATATGATGATTATAGCACATACTAATGCTCAATTCCACTTAAACTCATGGATTCGAACATAACCCACTTTACCCATGATCACCAATCTTAGATTTTTGACATACCTTATGATCCCCTCGTGTTGGTGATCATTAATCCATACTCGGTTATGGATTTGAGCTTCATCTTGCCTTCCGATTTGAGCAAAAAGATGGAACTAGGGTTTGAGGCTCCATGGGAGCCTCCTGCCTCTTTCTCGAACACACGTATGTGTGTGTTTAAATATTTAATAACTTAACTTCCATTTGTTCCACTTTAGCCCCTCGGGTTTTGCCTTTAAAACATAACTGACACTACCTTCATCATTTAATACTTTTGACCATACCCTTAACTAGGTTAAATAGCCTAGTTAGTTATTTCCTGACGTGTCACATAATAACATACAACAAATATTAACATTCAGATTTTGGGGCGTTACAAGTCTACCACCCTTAAACAAGGTTTCGTCCCCGAAACCTTTCTCACTTTCATCGAACACGCATCATCTTTCCTTCTAGTCCATCCATACGACCACTAGCCCATACTTTCCTGATCATTCTTTCCTATATCATTTTCATTTTCATTTACTTGACCTGTCAATAACTGGTCATTACACATACTCTTCCATCCTTTAATATGATCCCTTTTTAATGGATCTAATATCTCCATCTCACCTCTAGAAATTTACATTCTCTACATACTCTGTATAACATTTCACTTTTGTTTTGTTATCACAACAAAACTATTATTACATAATCAGGCCTACGTGCTTAATTCTAACGTTAACCTCATTCTACATTTTCTACAGTTACTTGTATCCTGCATACCTTTACATTATCTTTAAATCATTTCGTTCATTTCACATTACTATTGCTTTCACTTCATGCATTACTTAATTTACATACGTAAGTGTATCATGCAGTTCATCTTACGGGAATTTAATCATTACCCAAAATTTTCATTCAAAACTTTTAGGATTTACCATTTTCTTCTTAGGTTGACTGTTAAAAGTCAAACATCACATACCTTACCATACCTATCCTATCCTTCACTTCATAGGTCGATTTCCAATCTTCTGATTCGTACACATTCAGCATAAGTTGAACATTTCACTGGCCTCGGTTTCATTTCATAACTCAACGATCCGTAAACCAGATCGATCCGCCTCTTCATGAGTACTAATCGTACCCGGCCATGGTTCATTCATCCTTATAATGAGCTTCCGCTCGTGCACATTTCATTCCAACATTTACTTTGCTAGGTGATTACGCACCCATAATTCTTCTACAACTTCCTACGTACATGCTATAACACATTCCATACTTCATTCCTTACATACAATTCTTTTACTCTAGTTACTTATTTCGTCACCCTAGCGGTTTGACCTTTCAAGTCCAACTGACATTTCTTACTTAACAGAGATGCATCGAGGTACCCGTTCGTGCTTCTTTCCATTCATGCTTACTTGCAACGACATTCATTACATTATTCCGGTACTCATGACCAAACTTACCCTTCCGATTCATACTTAACTTATTGCCCGGGTCGTAGCCCGCCCTACATTATGACTCCCATGAGTCGAATACTAACATATCTAACACCTCGCGGGTTCAAACATTCCATTCATGCCTTTCCTCCTTGGATCCATCTCACGGATTCAAACATATCATTCATGCCTTTCATCCTTGAATCCGTCTCGCGGATTCAAACATATCATTCATGCCTTTCATCCTTGAACCCGTCTCGCGGATTCAAACATATCATTCATGCCTTTCATCCTTGAATCCGTCTCGCGGATTCAAACATTTCATTCATACCTTTCCTTCCTTGAATCCGTCTCGCGGATTCAAACATTTCATTCATACCTTTCATCCCTTGAATCCGTCTCGCGGGTTCAAGCATTGCTTTCATATCTTTCATTCTTTGAATCCGTATCGCGGATTCAAACATTGCATTCACACATTAACTTCTTTCATGTTTCGAATCCGTCTTGCGGATTCTAACATAGCATTCATACTTTCATTCCTGAGAGTCTTACATTTCTCTTCACCCTCACGTCCACCTACTACTTAATTCTAACGGACATACCTGTATCAATTTTCACGGTCTCACGAACGTCATATGCTTCACATGTACTGGCCAGGTACACAATCCACATACTAGTTTCGTGTCTTCGTGTAATTGTCACCTTATGCCCGAAGAATTAGGTTTCGGCACGTGTATCATTTTCAAAACATGTTCACGATACCATCATAGTCTTTCATTTAGCATTTTTCTTCCCTTAATGCATTTTACCATTACTTACACCCACATATTAAATGTACTTGCCTGGGCTCATTCACCTACTTGTCTTATTACCTCTTTGCCTGCCTTAGTATTCATCCTAGACTGCATTCACGGATCATCCTCTTCCAACACTTATGCTTACCTTTGGATCTTGATCGAGTCTCAGATTGTACGGATTTCTTATCTCAAGAGCACACAAGTTTGAGTTCAAGTACTTATCCTCTCGTACTTGATTCCCTCAAACCAGGGCTCTGATACCAACTTGTAAGACCCTAAAATCATACATGACAAAAGTCGCAGCGGAAACACGTACCATAAAATTTCTTTCTTTATAATTACCTCAACTTATTTAAAATTTAACTTTAACACAACTCTTTCCCATAAATCCGTCATCCTCTCGTTTACTAGTTAAAAACATAGCTTATGTTTACTACATTATGTACATCAACGTTTCCGTACAATCTCTCTAGTGACTCGATCTTCGATCTCCAATCCTTGACTATTCTCATAACTGGCACTACCTGCGTTCACCACATACATACATAACATTAGCATACATTAATAAACAAGATTCATTCGCGTATACTTCACATTTCATCATCTTTCAAGCTTTAAGCCTTTCATCTGCGTATCCATTTCCTGGTGACACTTCAATAATGTACCTGCATTACTTATCATTCTCAAGGTACCCCATTAATAACGTTAACACTCAACGTGTCTAAATCATGCATACATACGTACTTACATACAAACATGCATACACATCTACATACATTCATCCTTTCCTACAGTTTTACATACGGGCATATACTCATACATGTCTTTATACACATCCACATACATACATACCTTTCCTACATCATCACATACATGCATACACTCATACACGTCCTTATACATACATACACATCTACGTACATACATACCTTTCCTACATCATCGCATACATGCATACACTCGTACATACCTTTATACATACATACATACACATCTACGTACATACATACCTTTCCTACAACTTTACATACGTGCATACACTCATACATGTCCTTATACGTACATACATACTCATCCACATACGTACATACCTTTCCTAACATCATCACATACATGCATACACTCGCACATACCTTTATACATACATACATACACATCCACATACGTAAATACCTTTCCTAACATCATCACATACATGCATACACTCGCACATACCTTTATACATACATACATACACATCCACATACGTACATACCTTAACAAACACGTATTAGATCACGCGTACCTCCTACATAATCATACATTATTTACATGGGTCTTAGACTTAGCTTTATAGCCCATAAACATCTAAGGAACCATCAAAACCATGTTTGGAAAGTCCGCCGTAGTCCACGGATATCAAACCGAAGCCTACGGTACATAATTCAACTTACAAACAAGATTTCAGCTTTTGGGACTTGGGGAGGTCGTCGGCGACGGGCCTTGCATTTACCCGTAGCCCAAAAGTCCCGTAGACAGGTAGTTAACCCGTCGGAGAAAACTGACTTTCCCTTGCCCGTCGGCGACGGCCTCCTTGCCCGTCGGCGACGGCCTCTCTAAAATGCATTTTCCTGCAGATTCGTTTCGTCGTCCGTACGCACTAAAACGCGCGTAACTTTTGAACCGTTTACCCGTTTAACCTCCCGTTTCTTCCTACATGCTTGTAAATTCACATTCTATCATATGAACTTGAAATCCCACATCCGGATTAATGAAATTCTTATCTTGCGCCCTATCGACTTATCATCACATTCTAATTATTTGACCCATTATGGGTATTTGCGCAATACTTGGTTTATGACATACCAAGACCATACTCTTCGCCTCCATACTTATTCAAGACATTATACTCATCAAATACGTGTTCCTAAACTGCTTGTTAAGATCGTTTGCCCCAAAATACCCATCAAGGGCATTTTGGTCAACCTTAAACCCATCACTTACGACGAAAGACTTTAACACATATTTAACCTCAAATCTCATGTTTAATTCATTCCAACACTTTACTACTTACTTGTTCTAAGAAGTGATTACGGAAATCACTTACCTTGTGCGTCCGTGCTCGTATCCGATTCCTTGCCTCATCTTGACCCGTTAACGCCTCCTTTTTGAGTCCGTCACGACGTGATTCCTATACTTTCATTTCATCGAAACCACGTTCTTATTATCATACTCATTTGTACATGTAACATTCATATCATTCGCATAATTCACACTTAACTTTCCTTAGTCATTTCTACAAGCATTAACATACATAATCAACTTCATATAATCATATTCGTATACGTTAAACTCATGTAACTCATCATGTCATTACATTTAACACGGATTGCTATAACATGTACCATACGACTTCCCATCAACCTACATTTATGACAACGAGTCAAATCATGTTTCTTATACTTAGTTGACTTTCAAAAGTCAACTATTAACCATACTCAAATATCGTCTTATCATCATATACCCGTAACATCATAATCGACTATACGGACGACACTATATACATTTTATCATACACTTGATGTGAGTACTACCTTTTAAGCATATCGTACAACTAATTCATGCATAAATCTTCTACACTCATACATAACTCATCAAATCCTTCTACTAATCATCATATATCATTCCAAATGAACATTAAACTTAACATCATCATATTCCTTTACTTTCATCTAACAATATTTCATCATAACCACATAATACATCAATCATTCAACAAGACTTGAACATAGAAGGTGATTCTAGTCATCTTCATCACCATAACTAATGGGTTTATCATCTAAACATCAAATTAGCACAAATCATTCATAATCCATGTTCTATATGATGATTATAGCACATACTAATGCTCAATTCCACTTAAACTCATGGATTCGAACATAACCCACTTTACCCATGATCACCAATCTTAGATTTTTGACATACCTTATGATCCCCTCGTGTTGGTGATCATTAATCCATACTCGGTTATGGATTTGAGCTTCATTTTGCCTTCCGATTTGAGCAAAAAGATGGAACTAGGGTTTGAGGCTCCATGGGAGCCTCCTGCCTCTTTCTCGAACACACGTATGTGTGTGTTTAAATATTTAATAACTTAACTTCCATTTGTTCCACTTTAGCCCCTCGGGTTTTGCCTTTAAAACATAACTGACACTACCTTCATCATTTAATACTTTTGACCATACCCTTAACTAGGTTAAATAGCCTAGTTAGTTATTTCCTGACGTGTCACATAATAACATACAACAAATATTAACATTCAGATTTTGGGGCGTTACAATTTCTCCATCGCCACTCGCCAAGACGCCAACTCGCCAGGGTTTTGCTTCAATCGATTCATTCAATTTCAAACTTCCGATAGAACAATGGTATGTTTCAATCGGTCGACAATTTATGTTCCCGCTTAGTTAATCTCGATAGAACTAGTTGGGTGTTTTTGTATTCCTTGTTATTTGTTAATTTTTTACTTGTGTTCTATTGGACGAAACATCAGGGAGGAAAATTGCACTTTATTCTAATAACTAGCACCCCCATCGTCACTTTCCTTGTTTATGTTGCGACGCTCGATACTCGCTCGACGTTCGTTCGAAAAATGCTCGGATCGAAAGATGCTCACTCGAGTTTGGCTCGGTTGAAAAAACGTTCGGTTCGGTTCGGATCGGTTTATAAACGAACCGAGCACGAGCAAAGGTCTGATCGTTCGGTTCGGCTCGTGAACAGCCCTAATTGTATCCACCACAAGTATTGTTGGAGCAACGGTTGGCGGGTGTGGACCGGATCTTGGCTTATTTAGAACTGCAACAAGAGATAACCCGTTAAAAAGCGTTTGGAGGTCGTAGTCTCACGGATCACGTGTATCGTGAGTTTTATAAAGAAATGTTAAATAGTTAGTAATGGAGATTTAGAAAATATATAATTATATTTTTAATAAGATATGATTGACCTTCGTCACAGATGCTAAGCCTAAACCTTTTAGAAATTATATAATTATATTTTAAAAAAAAAATTGTAAATAAAGAAATAAAATATGAAGGGATGTGATAAGATAAGCGGAAAAAATAATTTTAGCTCACGAATTCGACCTTCGTATAATCAGGTCTTTTATTAGAACCGGATTCGATATCAAACTCAAGAACATGATAACAAAATAAATTGAAATCCGATTCGATAAACATCCCTAGGAGGCTAGGACCCCAGCCAAAGGATGTGGGTTGGATTAGTGTGAATGTAGTCCTATCAGTGGCGGATCCAGGGTTTTTGGGGGTTCCCAGGAACCCTTTCGGGTTGGAAAAAAAATTAGTGAAAACCTTGTATGATTTAGAACAAAAAAGAGTAAAAATTAATGAAAGTTTACCAAAAGAAACCCTCTGAAAAGATTTTCTAGATCCGTCACAGATGCTAAGCCTAAACCTTTAGCCCAATTTGGAGTCATCACACATAATCCAGGTTCAAACATCGATGGTAATATGGTATTAACTGATTCAAACACAATAAAATTTGTAAATTTATAAATAATCGTGAACCACCAAACATATATTCAAATCCGCTACCCATTACATTACGCAATAAAATAAAATATAAACAACATGAACACCTAGATTTATCTACATCATCCAATACTAACTTAAAAGTTCATCTTTATAAGGCATTGTTAGTATTTCATTTACATTTCAATTACCCATCAATAATATATCAAATTTTTTGGCCTAAGCCTTGGTCGGTCCCAAAATCGTCTCCCTTGCCATTGACTACATCTTCCGACCATGGAATTGACGTCATTGGTGGGAAACAACACGAGCAGTCTGTTTGGCAAGGACTTGGAATCATATCAATGGGCGTAGTGGGTCCACGCCTAAAAGAGGACCCACCCGCTTCTTTAAGTGGGCCCCAACATTCCACCCTGTTAAACTCGGGAATGTTGGAGTGAAAATAAACCCAAACCAAAGCTTCTTGTAGGTCAGGATAACTGTTCAACAAATTACCATCCCCATGAGCAAATGCCTTCAACACCTGAAGTTGAACATCAAGCATTTATAGTTGTACAACAATGAATGGTAATGTATGCATTAATTGTTGTACGTACCAGGGGTAGTTCTTTGGTAAAAATGAAGAACCTGAGACGAGCACACAAATCTAGAAGAAAATGGCCACCACTTATATGACAATGTACATGAAGAGACATATGGTCTTTCACTTTTCTCCATTCTGCCACCACTTCATCCCTGTATAACTTGTTATACCACCCTTGCAACTGCAATTAAAACAGTGATATCATAATTATAATTTTATTCTTATGTTATTGTGGAAACACTTTAAAGAGCCTACAATTAAACTTTCTTATATATATATAATAAATCAAACGTGTCGTTTGCGCTATACGCATATAATGTATATATGTGTGGGTCCTCGCCTCCTCGGGGGACAAAAGTGAAAGTGCATTAATTTTAACGTTATTTTACAAATTTCATGAAAATAACGTTAAAAAGCGAGGGACGATTAATCATGCATCATGCGGTGGCCAAAAGACAAGGTACATGCACTAATCAACTTTTGTCCCAATTGCCGAGTGTTATATGTCTTATGTCTAAGGCTTGATGCAAAACTATTATCAAGCTAGGGTCTCACTAGAAGCAGCCTCTCTATTCCTACGGGTAGAGGTAAGGCTATCTACATCTTACCCTTATTAAACCTTACCTTAGCTTTGCTGTTGGTGGGATATATTGAGTATGATGATGATGATATATATATATAAAAATCATATTCATAAACCATTAAAACCGAAACCAAGAAAGTCAGCTATAGTTCATGGGTTTGATAGCTTAATAATCTAATAAATGGTTTGAAACTTAAAATCCGCTATGTTGTTGGTGATTTTAGTGTAATCAAGATTATTTTAGTATAACTGGATTTAGTTAAAGTCAAAGTGAAATCATAGTACACATCATTAGAAGTAGAAGGTGTGGAGTATACTAATTTGAAGTAAAACATTAGCTTAATTTTCTGCACCAAGGAATTAATTACTAATTTGTTTAATTGTTAACGATTCAGCTTAGAACTTTTATCAAATTATCAAGTCAAACCGTAACCACACCTAAAATTAACTCTCCAGCAAAAATATGAAAAATCCAAGATGGTCAAGTCTGATAGATTTTATTTGCTTTTTAGTGCTTTCTAATACAATATGAACCATAAATGATATTGATCCTATCGACCCTGACAATGGGGTGGTGATAAACGTGACATGAGTCATATACCCTACTCATATAAAAAAAATAATTATAATCAGTCTCAGACGTAAAATATCTCATTCAATCCCCTGTTTTTCGTTCTTACCCAATTTCTTGAGTAAAAAGATAAAAAAAAAATTATAATAAAAAAACACCGCCAATGATTTCTAGATCAAGCGGTGGAAATCTTGGATTTCTCTTAGACCAAACGTAATGGGGCGGTATTTGCCCGGAATCTCGCCCGATCACGCCGGCACCTCCGCTACCCGTGGGCGTGTTTGGCTCTTTTTTGGTTTGGGTGTGTTATAAAAAACGCCGGGTGGGGGGAAGTTTGGCCAATGAGATTTTTTATTTATTTTTTTTATTTTTTTTTACTACAAAACATAATGCCCAATAATGCCCCATCCCCATTACATCCATTTTAGAAATCGCCCAATAATGCCCCGTTGCTGACTGGGCTGCCACATGGCGCAAAACGCCCAAGGGTGAATATTGCCCACTGTACACATGGTCTTATGAGATGCAGGTTTAACTCCTGCATAATGAGGCTGAGGCCCTGGTGGGCAATGATAGGATGCTTACAGACGGGTGGGTAACCGGGTTTTCCCAGAAACTGGTGGTGGACTCGGGTTACTCTCGGAGTACTCCATTTGGTCCAGTGAGTGCCCCGAAAGTACCCGGGATTGATTCTGTTGACATTTAAAAACACCTTGGTTTTTTTTCAAATTATAAACAAAGATCTGAATTACCTGAGAATTATTGATGTTCTGAGAGATTGCAAGAGTTAACTTGGAAGTAATATCACTATGTGTAAGTGTGTATGTTCTTGGCAGATTCCCAGGATGTTTCTTCTCATCAACTCCCAAAAACAACACCTTCAGCTTTGAAGCTTCAAAGATTGATGGTCCAAACAATCTTGCAACCTGATCCAACCACAAAAAACCAAATACCCATATGAAAAAAACCATAACCTTTTTTATAAAAATTGTAAAATATAAAAGAATAAAAAGATTTTTAATTACAGGAGAGTGAATCTTCTTGATCTTTGATGGTGCTTTGTAGATGAACAAAGAGCTATGATGGTGATCAAGAACTGAAGATGAAGTGTTGAGTTTTGAGGGTATGATCAGAGAACCCATTTGTTACTAAATCTGGAAAGAATTGTTTGTTTAAATAATAATAGAAAGTTAGATTATCTACTCTCACAAAGAACACTAATATTAATAAATAATATGTTTGTTTTGAAGATGAATCTTTGAAGAAAGAAGGAGTTGCGTGTTGGGATTAAAAGAAGTTGCTTTAAAGTCCTGAATTCTTGGTGAAGCCGACCATTGGGTTTTTTTTTTTTTTTTTTTTTGTTGAACTTATAGGATATGTCCAAAATGCTCCATTGAATTTATGAGTGGTGCAATGGCGCACACACAACACCAAGAACACGTGTAGATTAATTAATTTAAGACTAGTAATAGGCGTTATAAATGTGTGAAATGACAAAAATGCCCCCAACATCATGCCCGTAGGTTTTATATGAACATGAATAGTAAGGGGCATTTCTAATATAATGTTCAATGCGGATAACAAAAGTGGAATGGTGGCGTTAAAAGGTGTCAACTATTACACATTTTTTTAAGAGGGTGATAATATTGATGTGGTGAAAAATGCACCTTAGGGGTCATTAACCGTCACGTATGGCCTAAACTTGTCTGCAAAATATACTCTCCATGATTTACGGCAATCTTCTTTGGCTCATTGTGAATATTCATAAATACAACTTAGTCAAATTTCCGCCCTCGCGAATATTCATATATACGACTGAGTCATAACTTTGAGTGGAAGTGAGGTGTCGGTGATTTTATGTTACGAACACTACTGGTCCAAACCCATTTGATACCTATAGCACCACATGGGCCCAACCAAGCAGCCTAGTTCAAGAGTTAGTAATGGCCCAGCAAGTTAAACACAAGTTATAATCTGGATTGAAGTAGGGATGACAAGAATATTCGAGCACGATGGGTATACCCGAAATCCAAAGCATTCGGGACGGGTATACCCGATACCTAACGTGTATTGGGCCGAGTATGAGTATGGAAAAAAAATATGTTTTGTATGAGATGGGTATAGGATTAGATGATACCCGACCCGATTACCCGAAACCTTGGTTTAAAAAAGCGGGAAGCGCACAAAAGCGATGAGGTCTAAAACCGATTTTTAAAAGCGAAGGTAAAAACCCGCCAAATACCCGACGGGTAATGGGCCGGGTATGGGACAAGATTTTGCAACCGAATATAGGTATGAGATTAGCCATGCCCAGCCTATTACCATCCCTAGATTGAAGGAGGTTAGGGACTTAGGGTTATGTAAGTGTTTTACTTTCTCATCTCAATTTCCCTATGTAACTCTCATATCCTCTTCCTTGGTTAATGGATATCTATGCTAACAAAACCCCAGTTCTTCTATTTGAATATTTTACTAAAATCGATTCACTACGTTGGTGATTTTATTGATCCGTGGGCAATGATGACAGATGGATTTAGCTTATCCGGTTATGGTGTCCCATCTCTAGTTGCCTCGATGGATGTACATACAACTCGACTTGTACAAAACGTCACGCCATCACACATTCATCAACCACCACATCCCATTACATCTTCATCGACAATGCCAAACCGCACCACCACGGTTCGCTACCTTTCGGGCTACCCGTAACCCAACATGTTACCAGTGTTGGAAGAATCGCTAGGCACTAGTCAGGTGGTGGGGTACTGGCTAGCGATTAATCGGATCGAGATTTTTATATGTAATTTTTAGTTATATACGCACACATTTTTATACGCAGTTTTCTAAAGTAAACATATTTTAACCCCTCATTGACCCATTTTTTTAAGTAACTGGAAGGAATTTATAAGGTTTTGTCGAAATTTTGCTGGCGTATGACCAAATTTTGGCTAGAATATGACCGCCATTACCGCCTAACGATTAATCGGTCATTAATTGGTGAACTCCGATTAATGATTAATCGGAGATTAGTCGGGATTTTTACAACCATGACTGTTACCCAGAAACAAGAATACAAAACTCCTTCAGGCTACCGTAACCCAACATGCTGTTCATATTCAGCCACCTTTCATACATCTTCAACTTTTGTTGTTTTAGATTTTTTTTTTAGTGGTTAGCTATATACTTTAGTTCTATAACTATATACTTCTTAAAAATAAACAAAATATGTATTAACGATACGGGTGGAGATACAATAGGAAGTTTATTTGGCTAAGAAGGCTAGGAAGTGATCTTGACCATCCATTTAGTTAATCAATGGCTAAGATTAAATGATGGAAATTGAAGGGAAGAAAAGAGGCGCGTGAGTTTGTTTATGGGTATTATAGTCAAGACAAAAGATCAAATACAAATAATCTTAACATACTAAACATACAAATTGAAGGAAAACCCAAAAAGACAAGGTGGCATTTTTGTAATTACTACCAACTATCAAAGTTACAACCAAAAATACCTAAAAAAACACAAAAAAAAAATTTTAACATTTTTTATTAAAAAATCGCTACATTTCGTTAGCAAAAAAAAAAAAAAAAAAAAAAAAAAAAAATTTTGCTGCTACTAAAAGTAGCGATTTTTTAATAAAAAATGTTAAAAAAATAAAATAAAATAATTTGTGTGTTTTTTTTTATTTTTTTAGGTTTTTTGGGGGTTTAGTTTTTAGCATTTTAGCTTGGGTGGGGGGGGGGGGGGGGTTAGGTTTTTTTTAGGTTTTTGGGGGGTGGGGGGGGGGTTAGGTTTTTTTAGGTTTTTTTTTGGGGGGGGGGGGGGGGAGTGGTTAGGTTTTTTTAGGTATATTTGTAGAGTAACTTTGATAGTTATTGATAATTACAAAAATGTCACCTTGTCTTTTTGAGTTTTCCTTCAATTTGTATGTTTAGTATGTTAAGATTATTTGTACAAGAACTTTACCCTTATAGTCAATGCAAGGCAATAGTTTCTCTCTCCTCCAATTCCCCCCATTTTTTAAACGTTAATAACTCTTTCATACGACATTATTTTTTTATAAAAATTGCACCAAAAAAACGAGCGTTTTTTAATCTTTAAAACGAGTATACTATTGCTATATTTTCAAAAAAAAAATTAAAAACCCAGTTGCGTAAAACGAAATAGAAAAACCCTCAGTTACGTAAAACGCAATGAAAAAAAAAACCTAAAAATGACATTTTTCTAAAACGCAATGCACCAAAAACACAAATAAATGTTTTATTTGTAAAACGCAATGGCCAGAAAACAAAAAGAAATGTCTTATTTCTAAAACGCAATAGCCTAAAAACTAAAAAGAAAATGTACTTTCTAAAACGCAATGGACTAAAACCACATAAAAATGTGTTTTACGTAAAACGCAATGCACTAAAAACACAAACAAATGTCTTATTTCTAAAACGCAATGGCCAGAAAACACTTAAAATGTATGTTTTCTAAAACGCAATGGACTGAAAACACATAAAAAGGTGTTTTACCTAAAACGCAATGCACAAAAAACACAAAGAAATGTCTTATTTGTAAAACGCAATGGCCAAAAAACACTTAAAAATGACTCATTCTAAAATGCAATTGTCTAAAAAACAAAAGAAAGTGTTCTCTGTAAAACGCAATGGACTGAAAACACCTAAAAAGGTGTTTTACCTAAAACGCAATGCACCAAAAGCACTTCAAGAATGTGTTTTTCTAAAACGCAATGGCCAGAAATCACATAAAAATGTTTTAGTTCTAAAACGCAATTGCCTAAAAACACCAAAGAAAGTGTTCTCTCTAAAACGCATTGAACCATTACAATAGTTTTGTCTGTGCTGTGAACTGTCTGAACCAATGCAGTTTACGAATGCAGTTTCCAGAGGCAATTTACAGAAAATTAATTTTTCTTATGCGTTTTTATTACAGCAGCTCAACCCCAGCTAGGGGCTCTGCACCTTGGACCCCGCCAGGGGCTGCCGCCCCTGGGACCCCGCTACCAAGGGCGCTGCCCCCGGACCCCCGCCAAGATCGTAAAACGCAATGACTAAATCAAAAACCCAGATCGTAAAAATGAAATTAAAGAATTTCTTACATGGATCGAAGTGATTTCTTCAACAATTGACGAATTTTGAATGATTGAAACACTTATCAGCGCTCGAATCGAACGGATCGAGTGATTATCTTCAAAATCACCGAAAAAAACAAGATTTTATATGAAATTAAACTAGGTTTTCTTCAAAAAAGCTGAAGAACACGTTGATCGGGTGTTTGAATCATTGATTGGTGATGAAAATCGCACTATAATGTAGTGATTATTGAGATAGAAAGTGAAGAAATGGTCTAAGATGGTGGGTTTTGAAGTTACTGGGTTTTGAAAAGGAAGAAGAAAGAGTTGAATTGACTAAAATACCATTTTTCTTTATTTTAAATGTTACCACATGTCCTAATTCTATTGATTCCTACACTTCCTAGCCAAAATAAACTTACTATTTGATCTTTTCCCGACGATATATAAATTGTAGTTGTATTTTTTCTAACATTATTCAATAGGACAAGAGTACTCAAGCAAAACTTTCATAGCTGATTAAAGCACGTGTGTTTTGTTTCTATGCTTCAGATATTCAGTCATAAGTGTACCTTCAAGAGGATCTTTCAATACCATTTCAATGCAATCTTACTTTTTTATTTCCTTTTAAGACCTAGTAATTTATAGAAGCCACCGCAACACACTAGACCAGACCCGATTCACGGCTTTCGGTTTATCGAACCAAAAAACTAGCAACAACTTCCTCTATGATATATGGTTAATCATTGTAATAAAAATAGAAAACCACTGGGGAGGAGCTGTACAAATTGCCTTTCCACACGTTATATGAACACCTTAATGGTCGTATGGTGTAGCCGGCAACGACTAACAAGATTTGCTAGATCCAGAACTGCCCGACAACGATTCCACAATGGCACCAACTTTTAACGTATTCCTGAGTTTCTGTTCCAAATCAACTATGAGAATCCAAAATATATAAATATATAAAAATGATAATATAAAAAATATATATACCTGCTAATTGTTGATAAGGGAAGGCCTTCAGTGATCGTGTTGGCAAAGTGAACCTGTTTTGATCCCGGTTTTGGTGTGTTCACCGCACTTTGTTGTTGAAACGAGCATACTCGGTTTTCTTTTGAGCCCTTGTGCCAACATAACATGTAAGTTGGTAAAAGTTAAAAAATGTAAATTTTTTTTAACATTAGGATAGGGACTAATAACCTTTGTAAAAATAGACGGAGGCCTAGAAGACCGCGAACCAGATTCTGATGCTAACGAGAGCTACAAATCATGTGCGTAAAGTTAACACGTTTTCCAATGTTTTAGACATAAACTTATATTCTTCGTTTTAAATCAGACATACCTTGTTAAAGAGATCAACTGGTGGAGCATGCTGAGCTCGTTTTTCGGTTTGAAAATTAAACGCCTTTAAAGAAAGATTAAAAATAAAGAAATTTAATGATCTACGACATTGTCGAATATTAAAAAGTACGAAAACATGGAAGAAAACGCGAAGTACCATGGCAACTGTAGTCTCCCTCTTGCTGCTTCTAAAAACTCCTAGATCTCCTTTACTTGAAAATATCTGCATTCACAAAAGAGTGGAAGTTAGTTAGAATTTTGTTTGTACCATAAAAAAATTACGCTTATTTCTAGTTGTAAACTAATACCTTCTTGTTAAGGGGTAGGGCTTTGAATCTGTGAATTGTTTCACAATCCTCTTGTTTCGGAACACCCGAAACATGTGATCTGAAAGAGAGAGAGATTATTAAATCATATCATATTTTTTTTGGCAGAAAAAAAAAGAGAAAAATGATGCATCTATCTCTAAAAGGAATATTGAGATTAGTGTTGTTTATGGTCCAGTTCAGTCGGTTTTGACGAATATTCTGGGCCGGAATGCTAACTACGGTTTCGGGAAATGACAAACAAAACCGTCCAGGTTGGGTGGGTTGGCCAGTTTTAGCGTTTTTGCGGTTTGAACTTTTTTTTTCAAAATCGTTGGTTTGAATTAAAAAATTAAAATGAGATAATGATTCATGAATATAAAACATATACATAATTACGCATTCTAAAAATGAAAAACAAGTAGATAAAAAAGGTGAAACGGCCGGTTCGGTTTACACAGTCAATTCCAAGTTCCAAATGTCAGTCAAACCGTGAAACCGTTAAAAACCAAATGGTATAAATCTCAAACTCGGCTACTTGCTTTGCTTTGGGTGGTTCGGTCGGTTTCAACGGTTTATCAAGCATGAGCGGCTGGGCAATGAGCACTATATATATTTATATTTAGGTTGATTTATTAGGTGTATATATCACAAATAAAAAAAGTGCAAAATTACAACAATACCCTTTAGATTCTCTACTGCTACTTTCTGTTCCAAAGGCAATACTAGGTTTATGTGGTGCCTGCAAAATACACATTTTTTAGATAATATCAGGTTGTTAATGGCAAAAAGACAAATAGTGACAAATAGCGATAGGGTACCTATATGCTACATAGCGAATAGAGATAAATAGCGGGCGCTATTTTATAAATAGCGATAACAACAACATACCCAGTAAAATCCCACTCAAAGCCAGGCATTTTATAAATAGCGATACACTAGAAAAAAAAATTATTTTTTTATATGTATATTATATCAAAATACCCTGGTATAAAAGATAAAATCCAGCTATTATAGCTATATTTAATCGCTATTTATATTACAAAAACTGAAATCCCGCTATTTATGGCTACATACCTTGTAGCGACCTTTGACCTATACGCTATAGCGACCATAACGATCGCTATTGACTACTATGGATAATATTCTCTCATCATATATTCGTATTAATAAAAAAATCAAGAATCTGGTATGTAAACTGTCTTTGATTTTCTTAACCTTTAAATTGTTGCAACATGCTGAAGTTGATGGTACTGCAGCAGTATTTTGTACAGCCCGCCTAGTTGTCTTCAAGTGAAACTCCTGGTAAGAAGTATCAATATTATTCATCATATAAATCTTTCAGCTTTAGAAATGATTATTGCCAGAAAAAGAGTAAAATGCCATTTTTGTCCCTAAAGTTTGGCCAGTTTTGCGACTTTCGTCCAAAGGTTTGTTTTTCCGCATCTGGATCCAAAAGGTTTGAAATCTTGCCATTTTCATCCGGCTCGTTAACTCCATCCATTTTTCTTCGTTAAGTCAGGGTATTTCCGTCTTTTTTGTTAACTTAAAAGGCACTTCAGCCTTTTTCACTTTATGTACAAGCATTTAGCATAATGTACAAGTATTCAAAAGACCAAATCCCTCTTTAAGCTAACAAAAAGACGAAAATACCGCTGACTTAACAGAGAGAAATGGATGGAGTTATCGAGCCGTATGAAAATGGCAAGATTTCAAACCTTTTGGATCCAGATGCGAAAAAACAAACCTTTGGACGAAAGTCGCAAAACTGGCCAAACCTCAGGGACGAAAATGGCATTTCACTCCCAGAAAAAATTACGAACCAACGACTTACTTGAAACTCCGGCAACTGGGGAGTGCTTCGTTTTTGGTGCAACAATGAAGGTGCCTCAAAAATCTGTAGGTGACCAATATATATAAAGAGAGAGTGAATATAAAAACCTGCAGCATATTTGAAACCAAATAAGTTTGAAAGAAACTGTTATATAAGTACGAACTTTTCTGTTGAGTGGACGAGCTCGAAATCCGGAAGCTCTTGATGCCACGTGCTCGTTTTCATTATCACCTTTTTGCCTGATACCAAAACAATCAAATAGTTTGAAAGAATGTTAGAAAAAAAAAACATTTTTATTTCCAAAACATTGGAATAAAATAACAAGATGTGGATTTAACCTTATTCTTTGTGCCCTTTGAGCGGTTGCAAGATCAGGAGGTCTAGGAACGGTGATTCGTAACCTACCGTGACCTAAATTACCGTCTAAAGCGCCTTCCTGTAGACCATCAACAAAAAGTTTATAAGATTGTTTAATGTTATAAACGAAGTGAGTGAACCACTGAATTTAAGAAACTGACCCTTTTTGGTGCCTTGTGGACAAAATTAGTTTGTTGCTTTGTGTCGGTGACCTGTTAAACCAATAGTGAGTTTTTAAACTGTTATGCAGAATCAAAAAAGAGAACAAAAATTGAGAAGATAAATTATTTCTAACCTTAAACAAGTGGCCTCCCTCGATCTTTTGTCTTTTGGCAGCTTGACTTTCGACTACCGAAGAAGTGTTTGCCGGTT
Source organism: Helianthus tuberosus (assembly GCA_030545235.1). Taxonomy (NCBI): domain Eukaryota; kingdom Viridiplantae; phylum Streptophyta; class Magnoliopsida; order Asterales; family Asteraceae; genus Helianthus; species Helianthus tuberosus. The sequence goes on from CM060360.1 coordinate 53,118,772, forward strand.
TTTGAAATCTAACACACAATGATAAATGTTAATAACCGCTTAAATAACCGAAACCGTAACCGGTTAATAACCGATTGAGGAGTAACTAATTAGTTGCTCTTTTTAGCTGTAGGTTCGTAATGTGCCCAAAAAAAATAAAAAAGGGAAAAAATCGGTTAATTAACCAGGAAAAAATGGTTATAAACCAAACCGGTTAATGTGAATAGCCCAAAAATGAGAACCAGTTATTAACCGAACCGCTTAAAATAGTAACCAACTTTTTTTTGAAAATTAACCGCCGGTTTGATTTGGTTCGGTTAACCGAACTGGTTTCTCAAAATAACCGATTTGTGCACCTATAGCTTGGACATACTCACACCCGAAATAATAGCAGGGTTTGATGCAATATTTCAAAATTGGCGTTACAATTCACCCTACAAAAGTAGGATTTGATGTAATAGATATTCATTCACAAAATCATATTACTTCTTCTCTCAGAGTGTTTTTCAATTCATGATGATAGCATGTATCAGTAAGTACCTGAAATGGTCTATTAAACGCTCCTGATTTTGTTTAGCCAATTGACTTGCTGTAGGTTTCATCAACGTTGAGGTCCTCGGTAACGATGGCTTCCAACTTGATTTTGTTTTAGATTTATAATTATAATTGGCGTTTCTTGTGCTATCTTTAGGTATAAAGCTGTTAGTATGTTGCTTCTGGGATGCTTGTAGATAGTAACCCTTCAAGTCCAAACGAACTCCCCCGTTCGCCACATCACCATCTGAACAAATATCAGCAGAACATATAGTGAATGACATCTTATATCATACATACAAATACAATACAATAATTCAATGCTCTTAACAGTGAACAAGTACAAGATGGTAGGGGTGAGCAGGAAACCGAATAAACCGAACCGAAACCGAAAAAACCGATTTAACCGAACCAAAAAAACGAACAGCACAAAAAACCAAAAAAAAACCCGAACCAACCAACCGAAACTTACGGTTCAGTTACGGTTTTGCATTTTATGAAAACCGAAAAAAACCAAACCGAATAACCTAAAAATCATTTTTTTAATGTTTGTTATATATTGATTTAGGAATTATTAACTTTATTCTTATATGTTAAGTATTTATAATATGAAAATTAACATGTTTATTTATATTTGAAATGAGTGATCCATTGCCTACAAGAAATAACAAAATTTAAAATAAAGATTAAATGATTTACAAAGTATTATAAAAGAAAACGTATTAAAAATTTTGGAGAAACAAAAAAAATAGATTAAAAGGTTAGATTTGTGTGAACAATATTAATTAGAAAGGTTAAATATGTTAATTTAAACGTAAACTTCCAAGAAAGATTCTTAAATCTTGGATTATATTTTTTATTTTTTAATCTTACGTAATTTGTTCCAAAAACCAGAATAACTGAACTGAAAAAACCGAAATCGAACGTTTTTAAAAACCAAAAACCATACGTTTACAAGATGGGATATGCAGTAGTTAGTAGTCTAGTTAATACCTGTGTTGCTCATAGCCATTGTAGAATCGTCTGGTGCTCGATCAGAGCCACTATCCGACTGATTTGCATTATTGAAACCTTTTGATACTGTAGAACCGTTGGAGCTTTCACTTTTTCCTCTTGAAAGTAACCTGACGGCAAATGCTGAAATCAAAATTATATGCACAAATTAGCAAAGATTGAGGTCATGCTTACGATAACTTTTAGCAGAAGGGCATCCTTTCACTACAAATACTAGTTTTATTTATAAGCTATGCAGTTAATGCGGTAAAAAATCGGATGTCGGGCAAGGACCGATATTTGAGATATAGATTATCGCGGTGGGATATTGGTAGTTTTAATATCATGCAGAATTTATATACATAGCAATTTAACACTAACAATTCAGTATACTCTCCTACCATTAACAAATTAACCTTTTGCAGCTTGCAAAACACTAACAATTGTAGCAAGCAGGAACTGATTAAGACTTCAAACACTAACGTTTAACACTAACAATTAATAATTAAGACTTCAAACAGTAACGGCAGCAATAAGAAAAAAGACAGATGGTAGAACTAAGAAAGGTACTAATATCGGGAAAATTGGTGATTTATCAGTCAAATATTGGTTAAATATCGCCGATATATACCGATATTTTACATGGGGACCGATAACCGATATTAACTGCATAGCTCAGTAATAAAAGTCACATTATCTTGAATGACTTAAGATTGTAAAACATGGTGGGCATGTGAGAATCACAATCAAATTAATTTTCCAAAAGGAAATTCATCACGACTAAGCGAAGAGGAGACTGATATAAATTGGCATTACAAGACTACGGTCTGATTTACTCTGTTTTTGTTATGATTGCCTGTTTTGTTTTATTGATATTCAAAGATAAGTTGTTCCTGCTCTTTTTGTAGATGCAGAGAGGTGTCCCAGTGGAATTAGGTGATTCAAACATGATGCTTCGATATGCATGTTTCACTGCAGCCTGTGTACTATGAATCTCAAATCATGATACATATGTAATGTAAATATAATAAATAACAGGTGATGTCAGTAGTTGGAGGATGCATTGATGCAATGGTGTATAAAACATATGCTTTTCAGCCACAAACCAAACAATATAATGCTTAATTAATTTGTCATATTATGAAATGACAAACAAATCAAATTACTATCAGAACGAATGCAGTGTAAAAAGGCAGATGCAAGCCATAAGACAAATATAACAATCAAATAACCACAATTGAGGAGACCTCGAAATTGCTTTGGGACAGTAACATCTCATGTAATAATGGGTTAGCGGGACCACTTGACATATGCATTATGCAATACTCTGTGTATTTTCTGCAGTCACAATATGGACCACAAATATAAGACAATGTTACTTAACATGTAGCTGCATGAAGCAGAGCCTGAGCCAATGCAAGGGTTTACCCCACAACAAATGAGCGCAGATTTCTATTATTAGCATATTTTCCACCTGGATGTAATACTTTTCAACCATCATTACAATTATTATAGTATTAAGTACCACTTCACTGCAGATCAATGTATACGTTTAGACTTTTATGGTCAACCCTAGATTTTCATAATCAAAATTGACCTTAATGTTTTACTACATTTAGCCTAAACTGTTTGTGTGTAGCATTTTCACAAATTTGATATAGGAACCAATATTTTTTGTTGAATTTATCATACAGGAAATCCATTGATTGACCTCAAAAGTCAAACATTAGGTCACCTATTCATATATAAGTATACACATTTTTTTATATATTTTGGCTTAAGTTCTTTTCTTCCCCCAATTTCACAGGTGCGACAAAACGATCGAGATCATATAATAACAATCACCAGCAAATACTAAAATAACTACTCTCAACCATCAAACACCAGAAGCATAAATTAACCTAAAAAGAACTACTCAAGCATCAAAAAACCAGAAGCACATATTTGCAATGTAAAAACATCTATCAGTAAAAAAAATCAGCTAAAAACCTAAAAATACCAGCTCAATCATCAAAAATCAGAAGCATAGTTTAGCAAATGTAAACGCATTAATCAGTAAAATAACAATCTAAAAACCTAAAACAACCACTCAATCATCATAAACCAGAAGCATAAACTAGCAATGAAAACACATTCATCGGTAACAAAATCAACTAAAAACCTAAAATAACTACTCAATCATCAAATAACCTAAAACAACTACTCAATTGTCAAAAAGCGGAAGCATAAATTCGCGACATAAACACATTTATCAGCAACAGAATCAGCTAAAAACCTAAAATAACTACTCAAAATTAGCAATGTAATCACATTTATCAGTAACAAAATCATCTAAAATCCTAAAATTAACTACTCAAAATTAGCAATGTAATCACATTTATCAGTACCAAAATCATCTAAAATCCTAAAATTAACTACTCAAAATTAGCAATGTAATCACATTTATCAGTAACAAAATCATCTAAAATCCTAAAATTAACTACTCAAAATTAGCAATGTAATCACATTTATCAGTACCAAAATCATCTAAAATCCTAAAATTAACTACTCAAAATTAGCAATGTAATCACATTTATCAGTAACAAAATCATCTAAAATCCTAAATTAACTACTCAAAATTAGCAATGTAATCACATTTATCAGTAAAAAAATCATCTAAAATCCTAAATTAACTACTCAAAATTAGCAATGTAATCACATTTATCAGTAAAAAAATCATCTAAAATCCTAAATTAACTACTCAAAATTAGCAATGTAATCACATTTATCAGTAACAAAAGCAGCTAAAATCCTAAAATTACTACTCAAATTAGCAATATAAACACATTTATCAGTAACAAAATCAGCTAAAATCCTAAAAATAACTACTCAGATTATCAATATAAACACATTTATCAGTAACAAAATCAGCTAAAATCCTAAAAATAACTACTCAAATTAGCAATGTAAACACATTCATCAGTAAAAAAATAATCTAAAAACCTAAAACAACTACTCAATCAAAAATTATCAACATAAACACATTCATCACTAACAAAATCATCTAAAAACCTAAAACAACAACTCCTCAGTCATCATTCATCAAAAACCGAAAACATAAACTATCAATTTCTACAGATTTCAACAACTTACGCGAAGGCGGATAGCTTCCAACCGACTCAAACCACATCTCCGCTTCACGAGCTTCATCGATCGTCTCCGTTCTCGTAAAATCAAAAAACCTCGCCGCTTCAAACTCGTAATCGATATCGATTTCCACCGCCGTAAACGTGAACTCAACCGCCGTATCACCGCCGCTACTGTTATCATCCTCCATATCAACCTCCATTCTCAAAAATCTTCAAAAAATACCTCAAAAATCGCTACAGAAACTGTGATTTTTGGCTTCAAATATGCACAAATGACAAATGTTGAGTGTTTTGGGGATTGTGTTGCAGAAGACACAGCAATACACACTGATGTGTGTGCTTGTAGAGGTGTAGAGGTGTAGGTGTAGGGCTATAGATACAAATTTGTGTATGTATAGTATAGACTGAGAGAGGCTGTATTAAACGAGATTTAGAATTTTGAATGATCTCGGGTTCCAAAAGTAAGATAACGTTATATTTGTTGAAAATGACGAATTTGCACTTGTTATTTTTGTTTGAATTGGATTTGTTTTAATCGTTTATGTTTTTGGGTTTTGTAGACAAGTTGTTGATAAATGTGTCTTCGTGATATGTGAACGATGAGAATTTTTTAAATTGTGAAATACATAACAAGGATTATATTATTTTTTTATTTGTATATTTATTAAAAAACTAGTTAGAAACTCATGTATTCTTAGATTTAATAAAAAATATTAAATTATTAGTAATAAACTTTTGAAAGATTTTGTTGTCCTTCCAAAAAAACATATACATTAAAAAAAATTTAAATCATTAGTAATAAAGATTTTTAAAATTATAAAATGACATTTTAAGATAATGTGAATTTACGAAAACTAGAACTAGCACCCGCCGCAATTGCGGCGGGGTTCTTACATATATATCATATAAGGCAAACATGGCATGAAAAACTAAAAGAACAGGCAAGACGATAAAAATAGAACAAACATTGCAATGCAAGGAGATACACCAACTACCAAAACCATGAAAACTACTGCGAAATGTAAGCATTGATAATAATTCAAACATGTAATGTGGTGAGTTAACTAAGATCACATGGTATTTAATCACCAAATAAAATAGCTAAAATCCAGCAGAAGCCAGATGCTACTGCAGAGCAAACTTGCCATTTGCCAACCCTTTATAAACCACCTGCATAAATAACAGTATGAGACATTAGTTTTCGGCTTTCAAAGGTTTTACATAGATCATCATTTGGTTGTATTCTTATACCAATCCTTATTTGTTACTTTAATTGCATACATAGTGATCTTAATTTGCTTAGATGGCATCACTGAAGCTCAGCAGGAACAATTCCTTTGGTAGTAAAATCGCTCCTTCTCCTACTTAAGCCACACCAATTTCCCACCACCTACAACAACTAACCAATTGTCATACAGAACATTTAATAGAGAATGAGGTGGAATAGGATTGAAAACTTAATGTAAGGGTCAACTTTGATGGTGGGGCTAACACTTGTTAGCCGTAGGCCACTCGGATATGACTCGAGGCGGCACCGTAGCACATGAATACAAATAAAGGGAAAAAAGCAATAAGTACATATATCTAAAAACAGACTAATTTAAAAATTCAATTTGACTTTGAATCAAAATTCATTCAATCCTACAATCAACACTATTCTTTAAAGAATTTTATTACAATTTAAAGTGGCAGAAGCATATGCAAACACCATCATCGACATCTTCTTTTTAATCAGCCAAAAACAATCTTTTTTTCATTATTGAATATCACCTAATCGATTTGAAAGTGTACGTCCTAAACACCCTTTCTAGCTGGGTAATAGTTAGTTTATTAGCATAATACAACTGTGTAGCAAGAGTGAAAATTACCAGTCAAACAATCTTTGAATAAACAACTTTTGCTAATGCATCTACAATTACACGTTTGCAAGGAGAATCCTCTAAAGCATTCATATCGCAACTGAACAAAACATAGCTTATTAAAAAAAATGTATTAGTGTTTTTTACCTTAAATAAATGTTTCAGTATAGAACATAACACCCTGTCGACACCACCACTTGGGCTGCGGCTGTTGTCCAACAAAAACCACCATCACAAACTTCCGGTTCTGTAACCCTACAACACCGCCGCCACCGAACCCCGTAGGCCGCAACCACCTACACCGTCGCTCTCCATTCAGTCTAACACCTCCCTCACCGGTCATCGTCCTCATCCCAACTACCTAATCCTTCTCCCGTCGAACCCTAGAGGAAGAAGGGTTGTATGGTGGGGAGTGGTCACATACTCACGTGTATAAAGCAGGGTAACAGATATTTTTGTTGAAGATTTTTTGATGAAGAAGGGTTGTATGGTGGAGAGAGATGGAGAGAATGGTGAGAGAGACAGGGGTATAACCAGATACTTTTGATGAAGACGGTTGTATGATGAGGAGTGACAAATGTATGAATGAGAACCACATAAGTATTTTTTTTTTTTTGAAAATCACCCTAAGCTTATGGTACAACTAAGCTAAGCATAAAGCAGTTGTTTTTTGAAAAATACCCTAAGCTTATGGTACAACCTAACTAAGCATAAAGTAGATGCTTATTTATAAGTTTTTAATAAGATATATAATATAAAAGGGTGGAATAAGAAAAACATGAAACTAATTTTGAATTTATAAAATTATGGAGTAAATTACAAAACTCGTCCTTTATGTTCACACTATATTGCAAAGTGTGTCATTTATCTTCAAAAATTATAAAAAACGTACTCGATGTTTGCAAACCCTTGCAAGTTTTGTCATTTAGCCCTAACTCAGTTATTTTTTATGGTTAAATCTAACCTAGTGGTCCCCATATAAGGGTATTTTGGTCATTTTACTTTAATTAATAAAATAAACAATTATAAAAAAATAATAAATAAAAGAATTTTGTTTATATATTAAACAAATACATACATTCTCTCTATGTCTCTATAATCTTTCTCACTCTAACCACCCACCACCGCAACCACCCGACCACCACCCACATGCCGCCACCACCACCCACCTCTCCCACGGCCTTAGAAACTCTCCTTCCACTTTCTTCTTCTTCATTTCTCTTTCTCGATCGAGATGGATGCAGCAGTAGTGGGACACCGGTTACGCTGGTAACAGCGACAATGGAGTCCTAATCCAGAAGATCGGTCAGAAACACATGCTACTGATTCTTCCTTCCAATACAAACACCAATAACCAAACATCAAAGTTATCCTAAAAAAGTCAAGATTATATGTTACGGAATTACCCATATCTTTGTAGATATATTGAAGAGTAAATTACCCACTCAGTTATAACAAAACTCTTCAGTTTCCTATTTGAACCTAAGAACTAAAAAAGCTTTATCAATGGTGGAACAATAGAACAAACCCTAAACCCTAACTCACCAAATCACAAATCAACACAAATCGTTCCACCAATGGAGGCAGGAGGAAGAAAGGACTCACCTAATCCGGCCACAAAGTTGGCCGTGTACCAGAATCCAACTATCGCCGCTGCCCTAACCAAAAACAGCCTTCGTTCGTCAAAGTCTACGTTCCTCTTCATTATCTCTCTCTCTCATCCGCTTCTGCTTTCTCTCTCATCTCCTTCGTTTTCTTCACCATCAACTGCTGCTGGTAACCGGCGCTGCCGCTAGCACTACCTTCCGATTTCATCACTGGATTGGATGAAGATGAAGTAGCCATTAGGTTTAAACGGAAATTGAAACCCTAGGAGAGAGAGTGAGAATTAGCAACCGATGATGAGAGCTATGGCGGTGTTGTCGGCGGTGGTGCCGGCGGCGGATTTGTAGAGAGTTGGTTCTGTGATCTCTGTGTGTATATATATATATATATATAGAGAGAGAGAGAGAGAGAATTTGGAGAGGGGGAGTGTTAAGAGAAAAAGATAGGTTTTGGATTATTTATTTTAGTGTTTAGGCTAAAATGACCAAAATACCCTTATGTGGGGGACCACTAGGTTAGATTTAACCATAAAAAAATAACTGAGTTAGGGCTAAAGGTCATAACTTGCAAGGGTTTGCAAACATTAAGTGCGTTTTTTTTTTTGTAATTTTTGAAGATAAAGGACACACTTTGCAGTATAGTGTGAACATAAAGGCGAGTTTTGTAATTTACTCAAAATTATGACACTTGGCCAATAAAAAAGTTGTATTATTATTGTCATGGTCGAATCTATATAAATAGAACAACACATAAGGCTGCACAGTATCCCCCTCCACCTCAGCATGTTTTGCATCAATAGTGCCCCCTCTTTATTTCCTGGGCACTATTGCACCCTTGCGATTACAATAACGTTGAATACGAACGAGTTTTGGTGGGCCTAATGGCTTGACCGATTGCCAATGGTCTAATTTAAAAAAAAACTTATTTTAAAAACCAAATTTTACTCTCTCTCTCTCTCTATATATATATATAGGGATCGGTTCAAATGAAAACCATCCCCAGTTGCGAGAACCGCGAGAACTCCTCTAATCAGATTATGCCACCTACACACTTTTATTTTATACCCTAAAGGGTATTTTAGGAATTTACCCTAACTATCAAACATCAGCTATTTAAAAGTCTTCTGCACATAGTCATTTTTTTCACACACCCCAAAATTGAAATCCTTTTTCTCTCTCATATCACAATCTCTCTCTATCTCATACCCAAATCAAGAAACCACTGTCTCCTCGGCCACCGTCACCGGAGATCACACTCCGACCACCACCTCCATCACTCGCACTCTCCTTCTCATCCACCACCACGACCCCATTTCCAAAATCAAAACTCTACTCACCAAAATCAAAACCACTGTCTCCTCCGCCACCGTCACCGAAGATCACACTCCGACCACCACCTCCATCACTCGCACCCTCCGTCTCATCCACCACCACGACCCCCTCACCAAAATCAAAACCCAAACCAAAACTCTGCTCACCAGAAGAGTGGTTTCAGGGGGTTTCGACGTTTTGGGGTTACAACCTAATTCTGGTGGTTTCAGGGGGTTTTGATGGCGGGGTTACAACCTAATTACGGTGACACGTCGACGTTTTTCGGAGGCGGTGGTGGCGGTGAATGAAGGGGAAGGTGCAGTGGCGGCGACGATGGCGGAGTATGGTGTTGTGAAGTCTCGTGGTGATAGTGTTCATGTTGTACCTGTTTTCTGCTGGTAAATTACTTGATTGTTGAGAAAAATTATTGATTTGGTTGTTTAGGTTTTGATGTGCATACTACAGTGCCTAGGGTTTAATTGTTGCTACATTGAAAATTTGGGTTTCTAAATCCAAAAGAGGGGAAAATGATATTGCTAATGCTATTAGAAAATGTGAAGCTTTGTATGGTTGACTGTTGAATTTGTTTAAAGAGAGACAGTAGAGAGAGAAGATGCAGAGGTGGGTGAAGCCGGTGGCGCTGGTGGTGCCGGTGGTTTTTTTATTTTTCAGTTGGTGGTGCCGATGGTCTTTTTGTTTCATCCCGGTGGTGCCGGTGGTGCCGATTTATTATATCATCGGTAAATTGCCGTTCTTTGGTTTTTATTATTTTGAAACTGTGTTTTTTGTTCACTGTTATTCTATGATTTTGCTTCTGTTTCAGTTGTTTTGTGTTGGCTTGTGTTGAGATCCATACATGGAGACCCAACTGCAATTTTGAACTTTCCTCATTTGCGGTAATAGTTGATAACATTGTGGTTCTGGGCAGTGATAGTTCAAAAGATTGTGTTTTTCGACAATTGATGACGATAGCGTGGCAAGGATGGTGGAGGGTAGGTTTTTTACCCGCAACCCCACTTTGCAGCCATGATATTTGGAAACTTTGAGCCAAACCCTGTTTTTTCAAGATTCCACAGATGGTTTTTGATTTTCATTGTTGGTTTTTATATTTCAGTCGATGATGATAAGTATCAACTTATCTGAGACATCTATGAGTCGTGATTTTGGTTGAGTTTGTTTGTTAAGATTCTGAAACCGAGTCGTAAAAAAAGTTTAAAAACTGGGGCGTGAAGAAAGTTTAAAACCGAGCCGTAAAAAAATGTTTGTCGTAAAAAAAATTGCAGTAAAAAATTTGTTGTAAAAAAATGTTTTTTGTAAAAAAAAATTGTCAATTTTTTTTTAAAACCGAGTCGTAAAAAATTGTTTGTTGTAAAAAAAACGTTTGCCGTAAAAAAAAATTGTCGTAAAAAAATGTTTGTCGAAAAAAAAATGTTTGTCGTAAAAGAAATTTTGTCGTAAAAAAGTTTTTGCCTCAAAAAAATTTGTCGTAAAAGAAAATGTTTGTCGTAAAAAAAATTTCCGTAAAAAAAATTTGCCTTAAAAAAATGGTTGGGTCGTAAAAAAATGTTTGTCGTAAAAAAAAATTAGCGTAAAAAAATTTCGTAAACCCGAAATCGGGTCGTAAAAAAGTTTAAAACTGGGGACGTAAAAAAGTTTAAAACCGGTGCGTAAAAAAGTTTAAAATCGGGGCGTAAAAAAGGTAAAAAAACCAGGGTGTAAAAATCTGCTCTGTAAAAAAATCTATAAAGAATTTGTTTTTTATAAAAAAAAAATCTGATTTGTTAAGTATTAATAACCAAATAAGACAAAAACACTTTTCTAAAACAAAAAAATCTGGTTTGTAAAGTATTAAAATATTAATAACAAATAAGACAAAAAATAACAAATTGACCAAATTACCCTTATGACAATAAAATATTAAAAATATAATAGCACAAAAATAATTAAATATGTGTTTTAATCACATTTAATCTCAACCATCCATTTCAAAAGATCAACGGAGGAAAAGTGGTTCCTGCAGTTTTCGCAACTGAGGGTGATTTTCATTTTAATATATATATATATAGGGCAATGATCATTTCAGAAACATAAATATTTACAGAACTCACATAACTTCTAATAAACAATCTTTTTATTTATATATTTTTATGTTTAGGATAATTTTATCATTTATTATGTGTATTTTTACGATTACATACATGTTAAGAGTAATTTTTTTCATTTTCTATATGTAATTTTATAATTACACTTATGTAAACTAGTTTTTTTACATATATGTAATTAGTTATGACACATATATATAATTTTGGCAATTAAACATATGTAAACTACTTTTAACATGTATGTAATCAAAGAAATACATATAATAGATGATAAAAAGATCCTAAATACAAAAACTTATATATAAAATGATTGTTTATTAGGAGTTCTTAAAGTTCTGTAGTTATTTAGAGTTCTGAAATGAACTCAACCATATATATATATATATATTGAAGGGCCGACAAAACGCTTTATTAACTAGCAAGAGGCTACGCCAAATTTACAGAAGTAGCCAAAAATGGCACACTAAACAAACCTAACAAACTAGAAAAAACAACATGAGACAACAAAATTAACCAATGATTTCGAACTTCCTCCAAGTTTCCAGCATAGAGGCTGATCCTTTGAGCGATTTTTTACCCACAAAAAACTCATCACCTTTACCTCCTCCAATATCTTAGACACCTCTAGGTACATACCATTGAAGATCAAACTGTTTCTTGCGAAAAAAGACTTTGGATCGTAGCATGGACAATGGCGTGGAATACTTTCTTTTTTTTATTGTTGCAGATATTTATGAAGATCGAGGATATCTCCAATACCAAATGCATAAAATGTAGGTATTCTGCACCACTGGACAATGAGTGACCAAACTGTCTAGCAGCAATAGCATGAGGCGAAAAGATGTTCACTTCTTATACCAAAAAAAAACAAGACAAGTCACCAGAGTAGATAGAAACATTGGGCAGGTAGAAACCCTATTTTGAAGGTTCCCAACTCTATATATATACTCACTCAACGTTATATTTTTACACACAACTTACCACTCTCACTGCCTCATTTCACAAAACCATCATCTCTCACACCCCATGTTTCCATTCAACAACGATCCAAACCTGTTTGATCCGAACCACCCGCGCTACACAAACACTAAAGATAAGTCGTAGACCGTCAACACTAATACATGCTAGGGTGAATACCGACCACTACTTACCAAAAATTCCCCACGATGGTACATGCAATCCCTACAAAGTCGACAAACACCTCTACCCATTCAATGGCCGCTTATTTCATGTATCCCCCATTTGCCCAATACATAACCTTTGTCTCCTATATCTCCTATGTCTCCTATGTCTTCTATATCTCCTATGTCTCCACCCGAAACCCAACTCGAAAGCCCCCAAACTTCATCCTTGTGTAGACATCATAGAAAACAATCGGATGAGGCACAAGCTCCGAATACACATGAAAAGTGGTCAAGCAAAGAGGAGTTAGCCTTGGCACGAGCATGGGTCGGCATATTTGAGGACTCATTTATTGGTAATATTTTAAAAATCATTTAGTTGTTTATTTAATAGTATTTTAAATGTTTAAAATTCTATATTTTAAATAATTTACCCTTTAAAATTGTTGTTTAAAAATAGTTAATTGTTGAAATAGGTAATGATCAAGACGCACCGGTTTTTATGAGGCGGATTCACGAAAAAAAAATTCTCCTATAAAAACAAATCGTACCGGATAAACGATTCGTTCTCGGGTGAATGGACATCAATGAGAACGAAGTGCAGCAACTTCAACAACATTGTGAACCACAATATAAACAATTGAATAAGAACTAGCGATTCAAGCGACACCGACGTCATGATGGCCGCCCACGATAAGTTTAGAGTAACAGAGGGTTGCCCATTTACCATGGAAAAAGCTTGGGAGGTGTATAAAAATTCTCCAAAGTGGTACTTTGTCCCACCGGTCAAATCGGGCTAATCATCAAAGCGTTCCTCGGGCATATGCTTGAGCCGCACTCGTCCGTTGGGAGATCAGATACTCGTTCTTATTTAGACCTGAACGACTTCAACAACGAGCTAGAATTTGAGGACCCACAAGAATTGCTACACCCAGATAGTAGAGACAAAAACAAGGCAGCCAATGTGACAACTGGCACTTTTCCATGCATTTCGTACAATAATTAAACAGTAATCTGTGCTTTAATGACTGTGCATGATCTAGTTTACAAGACGAATGAATTTCTAATTTATGTTATATACATACAATGGCATTTCATGTTGCAAGACTTTTATCATTACTACATGCAACACAATATAGTTCCATTAATGCACAGAGCAGAGTTAGCACAGTTATCAGACAAACTAGAAGTACTGACGGGAGTTCAGTACTTAGACAGACATGATGTTAAGACACAAAATAAGCCCCAGGACCAAGTGTTACACTAGTATAGTGTGTAGGAAAGTAGGGATTACAAAACTGCCTTCCTAGTGATGACATAGGTACCGGAAAATGCCAGAAACACACTAAAACTGCAGAATTCTGCAGTAAATAAACAAATTCAGCAATTTAACATCTAAATATAATGCAGAAAAGTGGTTTAATGGTCCAGAATACTTTCCTAAGTGTCGGGAACCGAAACTGTCATAAAATACAACATAAAGCACACTAAACTACGCAATTTAGCACCTTAACGAGCCGGTAACCAACCGAACAACCGGACACTACCCGAAACATCAAATTTTTATTTGAAGCACTGTTTTTATGTTACGAAGCTAGTTATGGTCACCGAACATCATATTACATCTAATAAACATTTAATACATAAAATACCTAACTAGCACCATTGAATCCTAACTAAATCAAGTAACTTACCATTAAAAGTTACACTTTACCCCCCCCCCCCTTTTGATGGCCGGTTAGGGGACATAGGTCCCACACAATATTTATTTACTATATTTTATTAGATATGTTGGGTATATACTAAGCATATTATACCATATTCTATCTTTATGTTGGAAGAATGTTCTAAATACCCACAAGATCCATACTAAGTTCATTACTACATCTTCAAAGCTTCATCTTCTTCTCTTTCCCCTCTCATGTCTACGGCCCAACACCCCCATATAACACCATCCATTTTCAATCCATTCCTTCATAATCTAAGCATCCTACAAGGTGTCTTAAGCATATTTAGGAGGCTTGGAAGCATTGGAAGTGGAAGGACCTCATCTAGGAGCTTTTATCCACTCTATTTCTTCATCATCTTCATACTTGTTCATCCCTAGCCTTGTGCTAGTAGTAAGACTCTTGTGATCTCATTTTACTTCATATTATATTGGTTAAAAGATGATATAAGTTGCTAAACATAAAGATCATGAAGAAACATAAACATGAACATAAAGCTCTAAAACATGAAGATCAAGTTGTTTTAAGTGTATGTAGTATACTTGAATGTTGATTTCTTGTGTTTATGATGTTGATCATCATAAGAACCTTGCTAGATGATGATTAAACACATGATCTAGCAAGTATAAGGATAAATCTTGAGAAAATCATAATGATCATCCTCTATGTAAACATGAACTTGACCAATGAAGTTGTTTTTATGAATAATGAAGTATGAAACATGTTATAAGACTTGTAGAATGATGATTTCAAAGATAGATTTCTCAAGAAACTAAGTTAAAATACAAGATTTACATAAACTTAGTTCTTAAAGAAATTAACCACATTTTTAGTGGTTAATCAAGTGTAGAAATACATATTTAACAAGAAAAGTTCAAGAAGAAATAATTTTAGAAGATCACTTTACAAGTTGTGAAGAACTAAAATCTTCAAGAATGAGTTTCATAAACTATAAACTATGTTTTTAAGGGGTAACTTAACCTACTAACAAGCATACTAAGTTACTACAACTTTTTACAAAATTTCAAGTTCATGTCAAAGTGTAAATTGCGTATTTAAAGCACATGGTAAGTGTTGAATAATTTGTGGATTGATTGTGTTTTGCAAAAGAAAATGATATACCTTGAAGGTATGGAAACCTCCATTTTTAGGAGAAACTGTGGCAAAATTTTTCTAAAATTTAAACACTTAGAAAAATATTTTCAAATAAATGTTTACAAGTGTATTTTAAACCATAAATCTTTACACAAACTTTGCCATAATTTTTGTTACAAAAAATTATAAATATTGGAGGTTGGTTTATATAAATAAAAGTGACTAAATATGTATTTAGG
Source organism: Helianthus tuberosus (assembly GCA_030545235.1). Taxonomy (NCBI): domain Eukaryota; kingdom Viridiplantae; phylum Streptophyta; class Magnoliopsida; order Asterales; family Asteraceae; genus Helianthus; species Helianthus tuberosus. Next base: position 53,134,464 of record CM060360.1, read on the forward strand.
AAATATATATTTAAGTCACCATGTGTGTGATTGTTTGTATACTTTGTGTATTAGTTATATTATTTTAGGACATGGAATAATATAACTCATTAAAATACCCAAAAATTGCAATCCAAAATATTACCAAAATTCCAAGAATATGAATATACAGGTTATACACAAAATAGTGGTGAAACCGAACTAAGGAATGTAACTTACAAAATACTCCGGAAATAATATTCATATGTATATTTTGGTAAATAATATTTTGGACACCAAAGGAAACAAAAATATGATTTTTACAATCATTACAAAGTTACATCATATTTTGACAAGAGGAAAATATATTATTTTGGGTGAATAAAAATATATATATTTTTCATGGAATTACTAGAAGATGTAATATTTTTGGGAGAAATATATATTTCTTAAACAAACATGAAATACGATATTTTTGGGATGAAAGATATATTTTCTCAAATAAATATGAAATATATCATTTTTGGAGAAAAACAAGTTTATATATATATATATTTCTAAGTTAGACTTGAAAATATATTCTTTTTGGAATTATATGAAAATACAAATATTTTTGCCAAAGGAAAATTATAAATAATATTTCTTAAAGTATATATCTTGGAAATATATATGGGTGAGCTTTTATTAGAAATAATATTCCGGAAAAATTGATACAAAAATTAAATATATGAATACTTAACAATTACAAGAAGATACGTATTCTCGTACGTATAAATACACTCCGGAATACGACACCGACACATGGCAAAGATATACAAGTATAAGAATACAAATACAAATACGTCCATCCTTGGGAAGGAAATACATGTATAAATACTTGAAAGGTATCAAGTTAAATTATACTGTTTTAACCATTATTCCAAAATTTAATGAATATAATTTAAGTTAAAATATTTATTATATAACTTGGAATAATATTGAAGACACAAAGACACGTAACTCAAAGACACTAATTAATACTAAGTAAAGGCACGACCCGCTCGTCTAATAGACTGTAGTACGTTGTAGGTAGTCGTGCCCACTAGTAGCCGCGTGAGTTACGTCGGATTGAAGAACGCAAAACTGTGAGTTCATGTCCCCCTTTTCTCTTAACTGCTTTTGGATTTATAACTCTCGGGGGTGGAATACATGTTACGAATGTTTAAACGGTATGAATTGACTATGAAATGAACCATTAGATCATGTGAGCATAGATTGAATTTGAAATGCGATTAATTCTTAATTAGGGACGAAGGTTAGATCTAACGGGTACGGCCGAACCCCACCCATGGTACTTATGTGACCACTTGAGTGCTTCGGTGTCCCGGTCGAGGTAAATCGACAATAGTCAAGGTAGATTGACATAGTCAAGGTAAATTAACATAGTTAAGGTAAATTGACGAAGTCGAAGGGGAATTCGACATAGTCGAGGGAATCGACGAGGGTATAAGCCTACTCATTTCGAGTGCTCCCTATGTCTTCACAAGTTTTAATGTCCTTGCAAAACTTTAATTTGATTTGTTAATAAATGATTTTCATACCTGTTTTCAAAGGAGTTTCTCAAAGGTTTACAAGCTTTTCAGTACTCAAACAAAACGCATGAACTCGCTCAACTTTTGTTGATGTTTTTCCAAAATTACATGTATTTCAGGTAACAAGTTGGATCTTGGGCGCAGGTGTTGTTTCTAGAAGTAGATTCCAAGTTTAGATGTTATCCACTTTTGTTGATCTGTAACTTAGTCGAAGGTTGTGCTGTTTGAAACTTAAATAAACGGTGTTTGTAAAACTTAAAACTTAATGAATGGATGAACATCGTTTTGATCATATAGCTGTTTATTATAATTGAATACAATGGTATTAAACAAGTCACACATTATACGCTTCCGCAAAAGTCAGGGTGTGACAGCCAAAAGAGCAAGAAAAGGCAAATCTACTTCTACAACAACATATACCAAGGGTGGATTAAGCTTCTCCAAATTAGACGAGAACTTACTCGAATTCTCTCGATAAAGGAACAAGAGAACCAATTGGCAATGAAGAGGCAAATCACTTCTGATTTAAAGTTACTCATGCAACCCATCAAACCTCGTCTATCCGAGGATGACCGTAGGATCTGTGACAACCGTAAAAAATACAGTTATCCGTACAATTAATTAATATTGATTAGTGCTTAATGATTGTGCTGAATTACAATTAATGACTTAAATTGCTTTCTGATTACTGCATCATACTTACATGTGCATAACATATTACATAATGTCACCTCATTATCACATGCAAACTTTATTGACATACATGATGCACAAAGCACAGTTAGCACAGTTAGCGGATAACTCAGAAAAATGCTGACGATGTTCAGTACATAGACAGACAGTGTTTTGAGACCCAGTATGAGCCGGAAACCAAGTTCTACACTAGTATAGTGTGTAGGGAAGTAAAGACCACAAAACTGCTTCACTAAGTGATAGTTAAAGTGCCGGAAAGTGCCTAAAACCCACTTAAAGTGCAGAATTCTGCATAATTCAGCAAAAATCAGCTTTTAACAAGCTAGTTTCATGCAAAAATATGACTAAATGATCTTGAATGCTTTCCTAAGTGTCGGGAATTAAAAGTGTCACAAAAGGGTACTTAAAGAACATTAAACGGAATAGTTTGACACTTTAACGAACCGGTATCTAACCGAACAACCGGACACTACCCGAAACACCAAAATTATACTATAATCATTGTTTTAATGTTTCTGAGCTAGTTATGATCCCAGAACACCCTAACACACTATATAACACATCCTATGCATTAAACACTAAATACCACACTTAGATTTCAACTAATAACCTAACTTACCATTGGAAACCAACTAGACCCCCCCCCCCCCCCATGTAAGTGGACAGTCACCATGTGGCCCCCACCCCAAATCTTCCTTTGATCTTACTTGGATTTGCTAGAGATTATGCATGGTACTTAAGAGACATAATAACCCTTAGATAGAAGCTCTAATATGTGTATAAGTATAACATGAAGGATCCATAAGCTCACGTCTCTCACACACTTCACACCACAACTTACCTCCTCCCTCTCCCTTGGCTCTCGGCCGTAAACAATAACAACACCACCACCACTTTCATCCATTGATCCTCTATTCCAAGTTCATCCTAAGGTGCAAGAAGGTTTACGAGCAAGCTTGGTAGTCTTGGATCTTGAAGGACCTCTCCCGATTGCTTTTATCCAACACATTTACCATCTTCTTCATCAAGTGTTCTTCCCTAGCCTTTGTGCTAGTAGTAAGCTTCATATCACTTGATCTTACTTCATATTTCGATGGTTAATAGATGATGAACATTGTTAAACATGAAGAACACTAAAGAACATAATCTTGAAACATGAACATAAGCTATTTAACATATGAATACTTGTTGATTAGTGATGATTTGCTTCTTGATGATTGATGATTTATGTTAGTGATGTTAGACATCATAAGAAACCTACTAGATTGTGATTAAACACATGATCTAGTAAGTTAAGGTGGTGATCTTGTGAAAGACCAAGATCATCATGCTTATTGTTTTCATGAACTTGAAAAATGAAAATGATTTTTGTGAATGATGTAGTATGTAACATGTTTACTAGACATAAAGGTGGATAATTACAAAAATAGTTTTCCAAAGAAACCAAGTTAAATAACAAGATTTACATAAACATTGTTTTTAAAGAAACTAACCATGTTTCTAGTGGTGAAACAAGTATAAGAATACATTGTTTACAAGAAAAATCCAAGAGAATGATTTTTGGAAAAATCATCTAGTAAGTTGTAAACACCTAAATCTTCCAAGAATGAGATTTTGAAAGAAGTAAACACACTTTAGAGGATAACTAAATCTACTAAACATACTACCAAGTTACTACAAGATTTTATGAAAGTTTAAGTTCATGATTATTATGTAGATAGCATTGTATTGGCACTCGGTAAGTGTGGATTGATTGTTGATCGTTTGTGATGATTTTGAAAAGAAAATGATATGCTTTGATAGCATGGACACCTCCATTTTTAGGGGAAACTATGGCAAAATTTTCTAAAAATATAAACACTTAGAAAAATATTTTCAAATCAATATTTACAAGTGTATTTTGATCTTGAGTTTTCAATATAAACGTTGCCATAAATTTTGTTACAAAAATACAAATAGTGGAGGTTGGTTTTTGTAAATAAAAACAACTAAATATATATTTGAAAGGTATATATTTAGAAGACATGTGTGTGAATACTTGTATACTTTGTGTAATAGTTATATTATTTTAGGGTTTGAAATAATATAACTTGACAAAATACCAAGGAATTTACAATCCAAAATAACACCAAAAATCACAAAGGAATAAATATACAAGTTACACACAATATTGGCAAACCGAACAAGAACGTAACTTATGAAATATTCCGGAGAATACCGTTACAAATATTTTTGGTAAATAATATTTTGGATACAAGAAATGAAAATATGATTTTTATTATTACTGCAAAGTATATCATATTTTCGACAAGGAGAAAATATATTATTTTTTGACAAAATAAGTTTATATATATTTCTAAGTTAGACTTAAAAATATATTATTTTGGAACTACAAAAACAAGAATACGAATATACATGTATGAGATACCCCCATCTTTGGGAAGGAAATACGAAAATAAATACTTGAGAAGTATTGTACAAAATATTGTTTAACAAATTATTCCAAAATTTAATATAATTTAAAGTTAAAATATTTATTATTTTAACAAATAATTATAACTTGGAATAATATCAGAAACGTAACTAAAAACACGTAAATACTTAGACAAGGCACGACCCGTTCGTCTAATAGACGTTAGTACAGTGTAGGTAGTCGTGTTTGCTGAGGAGATTTGAGTTACTATTCGAAAGACGCAAGACTGTGAGTTCATGTCCCCCTTTTCTTTTAACTGTTTTCAGTTTTATACCCGGGGGTGAAATACATGTTACAATTATTACAAACGTTTTATACATGGTATGGTTAGCTAAGGAGGGTTACTGCTTGATCATGTGAAAGGTAGGTACAACACTTAAGGCCATTAATCCTCGTCGTAGGACCGAGGGACATGAGTGATAGATCTATTTGGGTGTAGCGAGCCCACACCCATGGGGACCAGGGTGGCCCATAGGGTGACTATGTCTTCCAGCCGGAGGCCTGGTACAAATTTGCTAGGTTTGAGTTTTCCTACACCATTTCACACATACCATTGGCCTTGCAAACCATTGGTGATCTGTTTTTCCTTATTGCTACATACCAGGGACAAACATACATACAGACATACTTTAAAGGTTTATTCATACATAAACACATGAACTCGCTAAACTTTTGTTGATGTTTTCAAATTACATGTATTTCAGGGAACTAAGTGGATCTGGCAGGTGTTGCATGTTTTCAAGCTGCGTAATAAATAAAAGATGTCATCCAAGTCTTCAGAGTTTAGGAGATGTATCTTAATCCTGGACGAGATACATGGTTCTAAACTCGGGTTTGTTTAAGGTCTTTTGTCGAGTCTTAGTGAACTCCTTAAAACATGTTATGGTTTGTAATTTTAATTCGGTGTCAACGTTCAGACAATTATGTTATGTTATTTTCAAACTTAATTTATGGATGAACATCTACTGGTTTTATCATATAGCATTGTTATGATTGAATGCTATGGTATTAAGAAGTCACCCCAATAATCACGCTTCCGCAAAAGTCAGGGTGTGACAGCTTGGTATCAGAGCTTCGATCGTAGCGAACTAGGATTCTTTCTCAAGTCTAGACTACGATCATTAGGGCTCTCATGAAAATGTTTTCATAACATATTTTCATTGCATACGAAATGTCCAGATCCAGGAAACAAACATTTTTACAAATAAAAGGCACAAAATACATTTCAAGGAATTCATTTATGGTTCAGTCTGAGAGACTGGGTAATTCAGTCTGAGAGACTGGGGAGTTAGTCTGAGAGACTAGCTGGGGCAGTCTGAGAGACTGGGTAATTCAGTCTGGGAGACTAGCTGGGGCAGTCTTAGAGACTGGGTAGTCTGAGAGGCTAGTTGGGACAGTCTGAGAGACTGGGGAATTAGTCTGAGAGACTAGCTGGGGCAGTCTGAGAGACTGGGTAGTCTGAGAGGCTAGTTGGGACAGTCTGAGAGACTGGGGACTTTAGTCTGAGATACTAGGCAGTTCAGTCTGAGAGGCTGGGTGGGATAGTCTGGGAAGACTAGGATGCATACATGCTTACATTATTACTGCTTACATACTTATTTGATTGTTGATATATGTGCATATGTTGTGATTGCTTTGTTACAGACACCATGTCCTCCTCTGAGAGTGGAGTATCTGATACAGTAGATCCCATGGCCATAGTTTCGGATGATAAGATCGTCCCAGACCCTGAGGTTTATACATCCGACACTGAGAGTAGCGATGATGTTGACTTTCAGCCTTTTGCTTTGCCGGATTTTGGTGACGATATACCGCTAGCTGATGGTTTACCCGGCGAGGATCTATTTCATATTCCGATCCCCGCCCCTCTTCCCCTTGCTGCAATTCCTCTCGAGGATTTGCCTTTGGATGCTTTGTCTGACGATGACATCGATCTTTTTATTGAGGGTCCCCCTGAGGACGCCCAGGGTGATGGAGCTCCAGTCGATGATGTCGTTATCGTTCCACTCGTCGAGATTCCTGTCATTGAGATTTCATCTGACCATTCTGGTCCTGATTCATTCGAGTCTGTGTCATCTACTACTTTGCACACACTGGGATTGCAGCGTTATCCCACCGATTCTGACTCTGACACGGCTATGTCTGCCGCACCTGTTCCTCCACAGGACTTCAAGTTTGATGATGAGTTTGATCCTGACATCGATCCTGAGCATGAGATTGACTTTATTCCAGATGATCAGCTTTTTGATGTACCCACTGATCTTGAGTTAGCTCCAGCCGACCCTGAGCTTATGCTTGCACCCGAGCCTATACCTGCTCACGATCCTTTGCCTGAGCATGACCCTGCACCTGTTGACATACCAGTTGTTGCACCACTGTTACCTGACCCTCTACCTGCACCCGTATACCATGCTCCTTTTGCTGCCCATATAGACCCCAAATATGCATTCACCCGCAATGGGTGGATAGAGGATGACGATGACTTACCCCCTTTCGTTGAGCCTGTTACTCCCCCACCTGCACCTACACATGCACCAGTTGACGTTGCCCCGTTTCACCCACATGTATCTAATATACACCGCACTGATCTGCCGGTCACGTTCTTACAGGATATCCCTCCGCCCCGTCTAGGGGAAGGACCGTCTAGCCAGCCGTCTGGCCCTGTACCACCTATGTCAGCAGCTTTTCCTTTCATGCCACAGTTTACACATACTGCACCTTTTGCTTCTGCACCATCAGGCGAGCCACTTATCTGGTTTCCGCCCAACACGATGCCTGTTTCTGATCCATATCATCCTTCACATTACGCCGGATACACGAGGGATGAGCTACTTCTGTCCCTGCAACTTCAGCAGGAGATGTTATGTCGTAGGGTCATGGAGCTGGAGAGGATTCCACGTCCTCCACCTTGTACTTGTCAGTCACCATTCGCGACTCCACCCGCTCCTCTTCTGCCATACCCAGATTTCGACGTTCGTTTTCTTACTATGGAGCAGCAGATTAGCTATCTGTTGTTTACCGTTTATGCCCTTGAGGAGGAGTTAGCGCATGTGCACAGTTTGCTATTCGTTCCTCCACCTCCTCCTCCTCCACCATCAGCTTAGCAGGTTTTTGGTTTTATGCAGGTAGCATACTTTTGGTGAGAGTGTCGCTATTGAGCCCAGATTACACGACCTTTTGAAGACCACTTTTCTTTTGATTTTATGACTGTTGTAGTTGGATAAACGATTTAGACAAGGGTGATGTGACCCTGTAGTCCCTTTTGATGTATGGTACATTGTAGAACATGTAAAACTGTAATTGTAGTCATTGGTATATGAAAGCTCAATCGCAACATTCTCATTATATACGTTGTTGAATTACTTGGTTGTGTTATGATTGGGATGTGATGTGCTTACTTGCGTTGATAAATGCTATTACTTATACATGTCATATACTTACTATACTTATTATGACCTGACCAATACAATCTTCTTATAGAAGATGCCTCCTCGAAGAGAAACTCGGCTGCCCACTACTGAGGCCAAATTACAAGAACGAATTTCATAAGCGATAGCACAGCATGAGGCCCTGCGCTCTGAGCAAAGCGGGGGTACCTCGGGAACTAACCCACCTCATGGTAATGTTTAAGTCGTTTGAGACACATTACGTTACATTTGGATATTCCATGTGCGTTCGCTAATGCTTTCTGTGAATGACGTTACTTATACAGGTTGTACCTATAAACAGTTCTTAGACTGTAAGCCTCTAAATTTCGACGGCACCGGGGGTGCTGTGGCTTTTGTTCGATGGACGGAGAAGACCGATTCTATGATAAGAATGAGCAAATGTGCACCAGAACACCAAGTCACCTACATTTCCAGATTGTTCTTAGACGGAGCACTTTCATGGTGGAATCTCCAAGTTCAAACTCTAGGAGAGGCAGCAGCATACGCTTTGAATTGGGCTGAAATGAAGGAACTCATGCGCAAGAAATATTGCTCCCGGACTGAAATTAAAAAATTGGAAACAGAGTTTTGGAACCTCAAGATGGATGGCCCCAAGATTGCGGAGTATGTGCAGAGATTTCATGACCTATCTCGCGTTGTACCATACATGGTTAGTCCGGAATTCAAGCGCATCGAGCGTTTTATTTGGGGGTTGGCACCTCAAATTATGAGTATGGTGATGACGTCAAAGCCTGCTACGATCACCGAGGCTATTGATCTGAGTGTAGCACTAACTGAGGAAGCAATCAGGTTAAACAAGTTCTCGATCTCTGACCAGAAAAAGAAAGAAACTCACCTTGAGTCATCGGGTGAGAACAAAAGGAAGTTCTCAAACTTTAAGAAGGGTACTAGCAGTAGTAACAAGAAGAAAGAGGCGTACTCACCAGTTGAAGTCAAGACTGGTGTTGAAAACAAAGTAAAAGGGTATATGGGCGCTCTGCCCAAATGTGATGTATGCCAGTACCATCATACCGGCCAGTACAGAGTTAGGAAGTGCGAGTCTTGTGGAAAAGTTGGCCATTCGAAGGAGTCATGCTGGGCCGGTACTGGTCGTGGTGGTCAGAGAGGTTATGGCAGTGGCAATGGAAACAATAACTGTGGTGGAAATGGGTATGGAAACCGCCCTCAAGGAGGAAATGGCGGTAATGGTAATCGTGGTAATTTTGGGAATCAAGCTGGTAGTGGAAACCGTGGAGCAAGCAACAACCACGGTGGTAATGAAAATGGAAATGGTCGGGGACCAGGTTGCTTTAACTGTGGAGATGTTGGGCACTTCAAGCGTGAATGCCCAAAAATCAACCAAGCTCAGGGAAGGGTTTTCAACATCGGAGCGAGGGAAGCTCGCCAAGATCCGAATGTGGTCACTGGTACGTTCCCTATCAACCAACACTTTGCATCTGTACTATTTGACACCGGTGCCGATTATAGTTTTGTATCCCTAGAATTTAAGAATATACTTGGGTTGGTAGCTAGTAAGCTAGACATTCCGTATTCAATAGAACTAGCTAACGGAAAGCTGGTAGAAGCGAATGAAGTGATTGGAGGTTGCGTGATAGAAATGGGAGAGCACGAGTTTACGCTTGATCTTCTGCCAGTCGAGTTAGGAAGCTTTGACGTGGTAGTGGGGATGGATTGGCTGTCGAGCAACCGAGCAGAAATCGTTTGTCATGATAAGATCATTCGCATTCCGATGGCGAATGGAGAAATGATTGTAGTGCATGGAGAGAAGCACGATACACCTCTAAGGATCATTAGTTGTTTGAAAGCCAGAAGATGTTTGCAGAAAGGATGTGTTGCCTTCTTGGCACACATTGTGGACAAGGAATTCGCTGAGCCAAAGCTAGAAGACATTCCAGTTATGAAGGAATATCCTGAAGTCTTCCCCGAAGACTTGCCAGGATTGCTGTCGCAAAGACAAGTCGAATTCCATATTGACTTAGTCCCAGGCGCCGCGCTTGTAGCTAAGGCACCCTATCGACTTGCACCCTCAGAAATACAAGAGTTATCGACACAACTTCAGGAGCTTTTGGACAAGGGATTTATCAGACCAAGCTTCTCACCTTGGGAGCTCCAGTTCTGTTCGTTAAGAAGAAAGATGGTAGTTTCCGCATGTGTATCGACTACCGAGAGCTAAACAAGTTGACCATTAAGAATCAGTATCCTTTGCCAAGGATTGATGACCTCTTCGATCAACTGCAAGGTTCGAGTTTCTGCTCCAAGATCGATCTTCAATCAGGTTATCACCAGTTGAGGATTCAAGAAGAGAGTATTCCAAAGACGGCCTTTAGGACTCGATATGGACACTACGAGTTCCTGGTTATGCCGTTTGATTTGACAAACGCGCCAGCAGTGTTTATGGATTTGATGAACAGAGTCTGCAAGCCATATCTCGATAAATTTGTGATTGTGTTTATCGATGATATTTTGATTTATTCGAAGACGAAGGAAGATCACGAACAACACCTAAGAGCTATTCTAGAGCTGCTTAAGAAAGAGAAATTATAAGCAAAGTTCTAGAAGTGCGAGTTCTGGTTACGTGAGGTTCAGTTCCTTGGTCACGTGGTTAACGGAAATGGAATTCATGTGGATCCCACAAAGATCGAGGCGATCAAGAATTGGGAGACTCCGAAGACGCCAACCGAGATCCGCCAGTTTCTAGGTTTCGCATGATATTATCGCAGATTTATTGAAGATTTTTAAAAAACCGCTCAACCTTTGACCTCCCTCACTCAAAAGGACAAGAAGTACGAATGGGGAGAAAAGCAAGAAGAAGCCTTTCAGTTGTTGAAGAACAAGCTTTGTGACGTACCGATTTTATCCCTACCCGAAGGCACTGGTGACTTCGTGGTATATTGTGACGCCTCGCGTCAAGGATTAGGCTGCGTGCTGATGCAGCGACAGAAGGTAATAGCTTATGTTTCGCGCCAGTTGAAGATCCATGAGAAAAACTACACCACACATGATTTGGAACTAGGCGCTGTGGTGTTTGCCTTGAAGATCTGGCGACATTACTTGTATGGCACCCAATGCACGATCTTTACCGATCACAAGAGCCTACAGCACATTTTCGACCAGAAAGAGCTTAATATGAGACAGAGACGATGGGTTGAGCTGTTAAACGATTATGATTGTGAAATCAAGTATCACCCAGGGAAAGCGAACGTGGTAGCAGACGCCTTGAGTCGCAAAGAGAGGATCAATCCCATAAGGGTTAGGGCTTTAGAAATGATTATACAAACAGACCTCTCGTTGCGCATTCGTGCTGCGCAGAGAGAAGCTCTTAAAAAAGAGAATCTTGGAAATGAATATCTCCGTGGGATGGAGAAACAGTTGGTACCAAATGAGGAAGGAACGTTGTGTTTCATGGGAAGAATTTGGGTTCCCCTCTTCGGTGGTCTACGAGACGTTATTTTCAATGAAGCTCACAAATCAAGGTACTCGATCCATCCAGGATCGGATAAGATGTACCATGACTTGAAGGAATTCTATTGGTGGCCGAGATTAAAAGGTGATATTGCAACGTATGTTGGCAAATGTTTGACTTGCACCAAGGTAAAGGCCGAATATCAGAAGCCTTCAGTTCTTCTGCAACAACCTGAAATACCCATGTGGAAATGGGAGCAGATTTCAATGGATTTTGTAACGAAGTTACCAAGGACACCCAGAGGTCATGACATGATTTGGGTAATCGTAGACCGTCTGACGAAATCTGCACACTTTTTGGCAATCAAGGAGAAATATAACACTAGTAAGCTTGCTGAGCTGTACCTCAGAGAGATAGTTGCACGACATGGAGTGCCTCTCTCGATTATCTCTGATAGAGACGGAAGGTTTGTGTCAAGGATTTGGCAATCCTTCCAAGAAGTCTTTGGTTCTCAGTTGATCTGAGTACTGCTTTTCATCCGCAGACGGATGGCCAGAGCGAACGAACGATTCAAACGTTGGAAGATATGTTTGCGTAATGGACCTGGGTGGTAGTTGGGACACCCATCTACCTTTGGTAGAATTCTCATATAATAACAGTTACCATGCAAGCATTCAAGCCGCACCGTTTGAAGCTCTCTATGGACGCAAGTGACGATCACCGTTATGTTGGGCAGACGCGGGTGATAGACAGCTTGTTGGTCCTGAATTGGTTCAAGAGACGACATATAAGATTATACAGATCTGAGAGCGCATCAAGGCGGCTCGGGATCGACAAAAGAGTTATGCGGACCAAAGGAGGAAACCTTTGGAGTTTCAAGTGGGAGACATGGTTTTGTTAAAGGTCTCACCTTGGAAGGGTGTAGCACGCTTTGGGAAGCGTGGGAAGTTGAACCCGCGATACATTGGACCGTTCAAAATCCTGGAAAGGATTGGTCTCGTAGCTTACAAGTTGGATCTACCCGCAGAACTGAATGGCGTACATGATACATTTCATGTATCTAATATGAAAAAGAGTCCAACTCAAGAAACAGTTGTCATTCATGCCGACGAAGTTCACATTGATGACACACTCCATTTTACTGAAGAACCTGTTGAGGTTACTGATTGGAAGGTTAACAAGACGCGAAGGAGTAGTGTCAAACTCGTCAAGGTTCGTTGAAACGCGCGACACGACCCAGAGTTCACTTGAGAGCGTGAGGATCACATGAAAGCGAAATACCCACATTTGTTCCCCAACACCCCTAAAGCTAGTAGCAGAACTAAAATTTCGGGACGAAATTTTCATAATAGGGGGAGAATGTGACAACCGTAAAAAATACAGGTATCCGTACAATTAATTAATATTGATTAGTGCTTAATGATTGTGCTGAATTACAATTAATGACTTAAACTGCTTTCTGATTACTGCATCATACTTACATGTGCATCACATATTACATAATGTCACCTCATTATCACATGCAAACTTTATTGACATACATGATGCACAAAGCACAGTTAGCGGATAACTCAGAAAAATGCTGACGATGTTCAGTACATAGACAGACAGTGTTTTGAGACCCAGTATGAGCCGGAAACCAAGTTCTACACTAGTATAGTGTGTAGGGAAGTAAAGACCACAAAACTGCTTCACTAGGTGATAGTTAAAGTGCCGGAAAGTGCCTAAAACCCACTTAAAGTGCAGAATTCTGCATAATTCAGCAAAAATCAGCTTTTTAACAAACTAGTTTCATGCAAAAATATGACTAAATGATCTTGAATGCTTTCCTAAGTGTCGGGAATTAAAAGTGTCACAAAAGGGTACTTAAAGAACACTAAACGGAATAGTTTGACACTCTAACGAACCGGTATCTAACCGAACAACCGGACACTACCCGAAACACCAAAATTATACTAGAAGCATTGTTTTAATGTTTCTGAGCTAGTTATGATCCCAGAACACCCGAACACACTATATAACACATCCTATGCATTAAACACTAAATACCACACTTAGATTTCAACTAATAACCTAACTTACCATTGGAAACCAACTAGACCCCCCCCCCCCATGTAAGTGGACGGTCACCATGTGGCCCCCACCCCAAATCTTCCTTTGATCTTACTTGGATTTGCTAGAGATTATGCATGGTACTTAAGAGACATAATAACCCTTGGATAGAAGCTCTAATATGTGTATAAGTATAACATGAAGGATCCATAAGCTCACATCTCTCACACACTTCACACCACAACTCACCTCCTCCCTCTCCCTTGGCTCTCGGCCGTAAACAATAACAACACCACCACCACTTTCATCCATTGATCCTCCATTCCAAGTTCAGCCTAAGGTGCAAGAAGGTTTACGAGCAAGCTTGGTAGTCTTGGATCTTGAAGGACCTCTCCCGAGTGCTTTTATCCAACACATTTACCATCTTCTTCATCAAGTGTTCTTCCCTAGCCTTTGTGCTAGTAGTAAGCTTCATATCACTTGATCTTACTTCATATTTCGATGGTTAATAGATGATGAACATTGTTAAACATGAAGAACACTAAAGAACATAATCTTGAAACATGAACATAAGCTATTTAACATATGAATACTTGTTGATTAGTGATGATTTGCTTCTTGATGATTGATGATTTATGTTAGTGATGTTAGACATCATAAGAAACCTACTAGATTGTGATTAAACACATGATCTAGTAAGTTAAGGTGGTGATCTTGTGAAATACCAAGATCATCATGCTTATTGTTTTCATGAACTTGAAAAATGAAAATGATTTTTGTGAATGATGTAGTATGTAACATGTTTACTAGACATAAAGGTGGATAATTACAAAAATAGTTTTCCAAAGAAACCAAGTTAAATAACAAGATTTACATAAACATTGTTTTTAAAGAAACTAACCATGTTTCTAGTGGTGAAACAAGTATAAGAATACATTGTTTACAAGAAAAATCCAAGAGAATGATTTTTGGAAAAATCATCTAGTAATTTGTAAACACCTAAATCTTCCAAGAATGAGATTTTGAAAGAAGTAAACACACTTTAGAGGATAACTAAATCTACTAAACATACTACCAAGTTACTACAAGATTTTATGAAAGTTCAAGTTCATGATTATTATGTAGATAGCATTGTATTGGCACTCGGTAAGTGTGGATTGATTGTTGATCGTTTGTGATGATTTTGAAAAGAAAATGATATGCTTTGATTGCATGGACACCTCCATTTTTAGGGGAAACTATGGCAAAATTTTCTAAAAATATAAACACTTAGAAAAATATTTTCAAATCAATATTTACAAGTGTATTTTGATCTTGAGTTTTCAATATAAACGTTGCCATAAATTTTGTTACAAAAATACAAATAGTGGAGGTTGGTTTTTGTAAATAAAAACAACTAAATATATATTTGAAAGGTATATATTTAGAAGACATGTGTGTGAATACTTGTATACTTTGTGTAATAGTTATATTATTTTAGGGTTTGAAATAATATAACTTGACAAAATACCAAGGAATTTACAATCCAAAATAACACCAAAAATCACAAAGGAATAAATATACAAGTTACACACAATATTGGCAAACCGAACAAGAACGTAACTTATGAAATATTCCGGAGAATACCGTTACAAATATTTTTGGTAAATAATATTTTGGATACAAGAAATGAAAATATGATTTTTATTATTACTGCAAAGTATATCATATTTTCGACAAGGAGAAAATATATTATTTTTTGACAAAATAAGTTTATATATATTTCTAAGTTAGACTTAAAAATATATTATTTTGGAACTACAAAAACAAGAATACGAATATACATGTATGAGATACCCCCATCTTTGGGAAGGAAATACGAAAATAAATACTTGAGAAGTATTGTACAAAATATTGTTTAACAAATTATTCCAAAATTTAATATAATTTAAAGTTAAAATATTTATTATTTTAATAAATAATTATAACTTGGAATAATATCAGAAACGTAACTAAAAAAAACGTAAATACTAAGACAAGGCACGACCCGTACGTCTAATAGACGTTAGTACATTGTAGGTAGTCGTGTTTGCTGAGGAGATTTGAGTTACTATTCTGAAGACACAAGACTGTGAGTTCATGTCCCCATTTTCTTTTAACTGTTTTCAGTTTTATACTCGGGGGTGAAATACATGTTACAATTATTACAAACGTTTTATACATGGTATGGTTAGCTAAGGAGGGTTACTGCTTGATCATGTGAAAGGTGGGTACAACACTTAAGGCCATTAATCCTCATCGTAGGACCGAGGGACATGAGTGATAGATCTATTTGGGTGTAGCGAGCCTACACCCATGGGGACCAGGGTGGCCCATAGGGTGACTATGTCTTCCAGCCGGAGGCCTGGTACAAATTTGCTGGGTTTGAGTTTTCCTGCACCATTTCACACATACCATTGGCCTTGCAAACCACTAGTGATCTGTTTTTCCTTATTGCTACATACCAGGGACATACATACATACATACAGACATACTTTAAAGGTTTATTCATACACAAACACATGAACTCGCTCAACTTTTGTTGATGTTTTCAAATTACATGTATTTCAGGGAACTAAGTGGATCTGGCAGGTGTTGCATGTTTTCAAGCTGCGTAATAAATAAAAGATGTCATCCAAGTCTTCAGATTTAGGAGATGTGTCTTAATCCTGGACGAGATACACGGTTCTAAACTCGGGTTTGCTTAAGGTCTTTTGTCGAGTTTTAGTGAACTCCTTAAAACATGTTATGGTTTGTAATTTGAATTCGGTGTCAACGTTCAGACAATTATGTTATGTTATTTTCAAACTTAATTTATGGATGAACATCTACTGGTTTTATCATATATCATTGTTATGATTGAATGCTATGGTATTAAGAAGTCACACCAATAATCACGCTTCCGCAAAAGTCAGGGTGTGACTGGATCATGGAACTTGAGAAATAGCGTATTTACGCAAAATATATCACCAACTAGTAGCTCTTTATGTTTTTTTCAGTATTTTAAATGTTATGGTTTTTTTATTTGTTTAAATGCTATGTCTTTTTTTAATGTAATGTTTTTTATTTTTATATTCAGTTTGAATGTTATAAAATAAAATAAAAATTGATTGTGTAATAATGCCCCCAATTCACTTGGCATGAAGGTGTCAGAATAAAGCTCCTACCATCCAGTCTAAGAGATAAGAAATATACCAGGTTATGTTTATTAAAAAATTAGGCTATTGCCTGCGTTAAATGCGGTTTCAAAAAAGAAAATAAAATATTTTTGTTAAAATTTAGAATTGTGTAAAAAACAAATACATTGGGAGAAACACATAACACCACATTGGTTGTTTTATTTGTTACATTTTCATTTTTATCTAGTATAAGTAACTTGACACCGGCTCTGCTTTTTACTCTTGACAATGCAACATATAGTTGACCATATAAGAAAATTGGATATTTTAAATACAATCCAACCCTTGATAGAGATTGTCATTGACTTTTGTTTGTCGTCATTGCGAAACATACATATATAGGGAATTGGCATCGTTGAAACTTGATAAGAATCCTTTTATCATATGTCGTAAAATTGATCCGTGGAATATATGTTTTTGTCCTTATGTTTCCTCCAGATATAATCTCAGCTTTTATAACACTTTTGTAAAGTATTACATAATCTCGTACCGTTGCATAGACCATTTTGTTGATCAATGTTACGAAGCAACATTGCAGGGACACTGACTTTAAGGACTAATCGATGTTTAGGCAAACCCGATATTTTAAGACCATTAAGAACATTAGGAGAATATACGCGGTTTAACACATGAAACTACTATGAATTTTTTGAAATTTAAAATACTTTATTAAGTTATTATAAGTTGTTGATTTTATAGCTGAAACGCAACTAATAAAATTAGGCTTAAAAGTTTTAAAATAATTAAAATGAGAATTTATTCCATTTAAAATAAATTCTAACAACCGTAAGTAATTGACAACGATCGTACTTTGACTTGATTAATAAAATTGACTGTTTATAGTTTTGATTTTTGAAAAGTTGAAATGGACCTGTTTATGTATTTTAAAGGTGTTTTCTAATGGCACACCCCCCCTCTATCTACACACTTTTTGAATTCAATACCCATCGTATAGGCCTATACGATGCGTATTGAAATAAAGTAAAAGACATGGCAGACTGACAGGTGCAGGTATGTCTGGCGGCGGGCTTTATACGCATCGTATAGGCCTATACGATGCGTATCAGCCCACAGTTTTTTTAAATTTATTTTTTGTTGTGCTGTGTCGAATGCGAACCCGAGAAACGAAAGGGATTTCGAGCAGTTGGTCGATGATATGATAGATAAAGATCTTGACACGATTATTTCCATTTTCAAGTATTATTAAAACCATTCAAGCCCACCAGTCTACAATGTGGTTCCCAATTTGCAGAACATAATCCCAGATTGTCTAAAGAAGCACTTTTATCATGTGTCATGTGGTAAACAAATAACATGGGTGTATATACAGATCTCTATTCGTTCATCTTTCCAAGCTTTTACACACGAATATGTGGTTCCCAATTTACGAAACATAATCCCAGATTGTCTAAAGAAGCGCTTTTATCGTGTGTCATATTAGATGTGTTATGGTGAGATTTTTCAAGTTTGCATAGTGGGAGAAAAGACCAGCACCTCTGTCAGTATTGTCCTTTAAATTCGCATAAACATATATTTTTTTCATAACCTCCTCCTATAACTTAACCACAACTCACCCGATACGTCTTCTATGATGATTCGAAACATTCACGATAAAAGCGCTTCTTTAGACAATCTGGGATTATGTTCCATTTTATGACACATGATACGGCACGCTTACCTTAATCACATCTTCCATGGAGTCACAGATCCGACAATAGGGCCCACGGATCTTATGCCCACCCGAGACCGACCTCTGGATCACACATGATAAAAGCGCTTCTTTAGACAATCTGGGATTATGTTCCGTTTCTTCAAGATTTACGTCTGATGTCCAAGTTTGATCATATTTGACTTCATCTACGGAAGTCCAATGACTATCTTGGTTCAATAATCTGACAATAGGGCCCATGGATTTTATGCCCACCTGAGACCGACCTCTGGATCACACATGATAAAAGCCCTTCTTTAGACAATCTGGGATTATGTTCCGTTTCTTCAAGATTTACGTCTGATGTCCAAGTTTGGTCATATTTTACTACATCTGCGGCAGTCCAATGACTATCTTGGTTCAATAATCCGACAATAGGGCCCATGGATCTTATGCCCACCCGAGACCGACCTCTGGATCACACATGATAAAAGCGCTTCTTTAGACAATCTGGGATTATGTTTCGTTTCTTCAAGATTTACGTCTGATGTCCAAGTTTGATCACATTTGACTTCATCTGCAGCAGTCCAATGTCTTTCTTGGTTCAATAATCCGTTCAATATCAGCGTTGTTTATCACACTGTGTGAGCATTGGAAGCCCGACAAACACTCTTGCAATTACATCTTCAATCGAGACCGCATTATTAATTATAATGAAGTAATGAAGATTGAATGTGGAAAACCGCAACTCATACTACCCTTGTCGTTCCATATTTTCTCCTTTTCTAATTCTCTAAGAATCTCGTAACTACCGATATCTCATCCTTTTGTTGTTCAGTACTTCCGAGATGATTCAAGTGAGTCCTATGAAGCAAGTATCTGTCTATTCAATTAAGAGGAATCATTGCATTACATCCCCGTTGAAAACAAATTGTGTATGTCTGAACCAACCAAAATCCACAAATTTCCAACAATTAACCGGACATTGTTAAAAGGGAGAATCTATTGGAACACCTGATTGAGAGAAACTTCTTCGAGCTAACTGCCGATATCTCATTCTTCTGTTGTTCAGTACTTCCGAGACGATTCAAGTGAGTCCTATGAAGCAAGTGTCTGTCTACAAATTCCAACAAATTGTGGGTTAATAGATTCCGAAGCTGTTATTTCAGTTATTTCTGTTGATTCAGTACTTCAAGGCATGCCTGTTTGATGACCGAAGATAGATCTAAATTGTGAGGAAAGATGACCGAATAGAGATCTGAACTAACCGAAATCCACAAATTCCAACAAATTGTGTCCAATACAAGGATCTTCGAATGCGGTGTGTACGTTAAATACCGTTCACTGCTTTTTTAGTTGCCTCTCTTGTTAAGTGAGACATTTCATAGAGAACAAGTTCACAACATAATGAAATTTTATTGAAAACTTGTAATTTCTCCACTCACCGTGAAATCGAACAGTTTCTGTGTCGAACAGTTTCTCCATCGCTAATCTCTCCACTCACCGTGAAATCAAACAGTTTCTTCGTAGATTTCGTACGGTTTCAAAGCCGGTTGAGGATTACGAGTGTTCTAGACACGTTCAAGGCATGCTTGTTTGTGCGATTTACAAAAATAAGGATGCATTCGACGGTAAATGATGCAGCTGATGAAACCAAAGCGGTTATTTCTGTTGTTCAGTACTTCTGAGACGATTCAAGTGAGTCCTATGAAGCAAGTATCTGTCTATTCAATTGAGAGGAATCATTGCATTACATCCCTGTTGAAAACAAGTGGTTGTAATGATGGAACCCTTGATTTGAAAAACATTTTTAAGAAATATATAGTTCAATACGCATCGTATAGGCCTATACGATACGTATTGAACGATGAATTTACTGAAATACCCCTGTTTTTCTGATAAATTCAGGGGTATTTTTGAGAAAATTCAAAGTTTAATGTGACATCTCTGCCTCCACGACCGTCATACAAATACAAAACCAATGAAATATTGTGTTTCATACTTGGGATTTGTATAAATATGTGTATCATTTGCACATATCAATTCTTGTTCGATTTCAAGCTTTAAATCGCTTTCTGGAAAGTTATACGCGAACTGATACGTAAACGTAATCAGTTTAACGCGATAAACACTCCGGAATACTGACATAGGCTTAACATACCTTAAATAACCTCTACATAACTTAGAAATAAGTTTTGGATGGTTTGGTGTGTCGAAAACAAGTTTATTCGCTCACAGGGACTATTTGCGTCAAACTGCGAAAGTATATCGATTCGTATGATAACGAACATTATGGAACTTGGTCATAAGCTAAACATACCATGAATATCCTTTACATAGCTTAGAAATAGGCTTTGAGGGGTTCAGTATGCGAAAATAAACTTTTGATCAAACAGGGACTAAAAGCGTCAAAAAGTGCATAAGTTTGCATTTCGGCGCATATCTTACGTTCTGAACATATCCGGACATCCAAAAATTTTTGTAATCATTAAAATATTTTATTTTAGTGATTGGAATGCAAAAATACCATTCGTCGCGTAATTTGGATTGTTTTTCGCATTCATTCGTGTTTCGTCGTCGTTAACCGAATAACGCAACCGTACGACCAAACGAACCGACATCCGAGATAAATTCGAGCATGTTTCAAGTCCCCTATGCTTTAACATCCTTGTAGATCGTTGAAAACGGCTTAAACATGTTGCAGGGACCAAAACTGTCAACAATTGAAAGTTTCTGGTACTGGTGTGTGGTGGCGTCGCGCCACAGCCTAGGGGCTGTGCTGTGGTGGCACGCGATGGCTCAATCTGGGCAGAAATTCCATTTTTGACAACCAGCTTAATTTCTAGAGTCTTTTGTGTAACTTTCTCAATACCGTATGCTGGTTTTGGACACCCCTAGTGTCCCAAATCAGTGTGCCTTACTTGTATGGTCCAGATTGAAGCTCGATTTTCTAGAAACGATCCTAACGGTTCTTAGAAATCTATAAATACCCACTTGATTTCACTTCATTCTTCACACATTTGCTCTAATTTGCTATAAGTTGAAGCCTTAGCTTCACACCTGAATATTTTAGATCAAATTCTTCATTGCTTGGACCTTTTGTAAGCTTCTTTCATGCTTTTTATGCATTTCAAGCATGAAAGTCAAACAGTGTTTGACTTCCTACTTTGACCAGTCTTTGGTCAACACAAAGTTCATTTGAACTTTGCAACGTGAGCGTAAACACGATGGTTATAGTCCCGTGTGACTATACCTACTGATTACCACGTTGATTAGTCGGAGTGACGAGTCAAAGTTTCGGTCAAAATACGTGTTTATGCGTATTTTGCAACGAAACTATTTTCAGGTATCAAAACACTTTGTTTTGATATCAAACTTGTTTTCTAACTTGGTTAAAGATGATTTAACATGTTTAACTCGTCACTTTTGGTCCAGTGCTTGTTTAGGGTCGTAAGTCAAGCGGTCTAAACAACCGCTTAGACATTCGAACCCGACCCGTTTGGTCGATCGTTAGGATCCGACCAAGCATATTTAGTGACCATAGTTGTATAGGGAATAACCTTCCGAGGTTATAGCTTATGGTCACTTAGTTTAATTAATTGTATGATAGGTAGTTTATATGCCTTAGGTAAATGACCAAAATGCCCTTTTCATGCATAATTGGATTTTAAGCATATGTAACCTAACTTTTGTCACCTAAACTGATTATGCAACCTATTTAAACATGTTAGGGCATATAATACTTGTCATAGGACTAGTTAGGCGTCTCGAACGCGCTTTTGCGCGAACGACACGTTAAAGTAGCATAAGCTACCTTAATGGGCCGTAACGGGTCGAAAGCACTTAGGTTAGGTTCCGATTTAGAATGTACGCTTTGTTAAACCATATCACATGAGTTCCAATACTCATTTGGTTTACAAGACCTCATTCTACCAGATCTTCCGATTTAGGTGTCAATTTATTAACATAGTAATCCGATACTAGGTACCACTTGATTCCTTGATTGCCCGAGCTTGTTAGTTCACTTTAATCGAGGATACCTTGCAATCTCAAGTGAGTACACAGTTCCCCTCTTTTACCGTTTTCAAATGTTTTGGGGTGATTCATATGTGCTAAACGATTTCGAGTTTCCTAAAATGAGTGTTATGGTTTATATTAAACACAACGATTTAATTTATATGAACTATTGAACCACTGTAACTATTGATCTATTTGAACTGTTTGAACCATTGGAACTATTTGATCTATGTGAATTATTTGAACTATTAAACGATTGGGTTGTGGTAAGTGATTAGGTAACGGGGCGGGTGTAATGTGATAAAAGCATGGTGGATACACCGCTGGTACTTCCTATATATAAGTGCTTTTAACACATTACATATCGTTGCGTTATCTAGATCACTTGGACGAATGTTTTCAAAACGAAGTTACACTACAAGGTTTTCCTAATGATATAAACCATATGATTTTTATTAAAAGAATGATTTACAATTTGGTTTACCTAAACAAATATTTTGGGTTAAGATTCATGGCAACGAGATTTTATAAACTATAACCAACTTATTTTGAGCTGGTTGTTCATATTGTAATACCAAACTCTTTTAAATACAAGGTTTTTAAGTAACGACTCTTGTAGTCAAACGAGGTATTGCAACATGTAAACGAGCCATGAATCCGATACTCTCACAAAACCTTGTACTCGTCGGCATTTTTATGCTGACGTATTTTCACATATGTTTTAGGTACCATAGTTGATGATGTTTGATGATGATTATGATGCATGCTCACATAGGGATGGACGAGGCCATAGTGACTTAATAAACAATGAAAGACAATTGTTCATTTTTAGTTTCTGATTTCAATACAATGTATTAAACTGATTCAATAAAATGAAACTTCAAATCCATGTGTTGTGAAACAATGATTCTGTTACGACACTCCCTGACGTTTCCGCCGCGGTTTGTTGTTTAACGCGGTCGGGGTGTGACATTTAATACGCATCGTATAGGCCTATACGATGCGTATTAAGCTGATATACGATACGACATAGGCCTATACGATCGTATTGGGCATTATTTCAAATTTAGTTTTATCGTGTTTCCCTCGGTTCGACGCGTATACGTCTCGTTTTTTGCCGAACTTTCGCATATTTTGTCATTTTATGACGTATACCTTCAACATAAGTCGTTTCAGTGCCGTTCACAGTTTTGTTTGAAATCCACTTGGACTCCCATAGTGCCGTGTTATATGTATACGTGTGAGTAAATATCGTTAGTCGCGTACTTTGACGTATTTTTCGTATTTTGACGTATTCTAACATATTGTTGCGTATTTAATAGTATTTTTGACGTATTTGAGCGTATACTAACGTATTTTAGCTTATTTTAACATATTTTAGGGTATTTTTACGTAAGTTAGCGTATTTTAGCGTATTTTAGCGTATTTTAACGTATTTTAGTCGGTTTCAAATATACCCAACGTATTTTAGTTGGTTTCGAATATACCCAACGTATTTTAGTTGGTTTCAAATATACCCAACGTATTTTAGTTGGTTTCGAATATACCCAAAGTAGTTGATCACGCTCCATAGTTGTCAAATTCGTTGCGTGCATTCATATTGTTTTAGACAACAATAGATAATGAATGGATAGTTGGACTTCTTGTTCCTAATGTGCGCCTCAATTCATCTTTTTTACTCTTTTCTTCGATTTCAACAAATCTTTTCAATAATCAGTACGCAACAAAGAGACCGCCTTGTTAATTTTATAGTATTTTAGCGTATGTTGATGGATAACGCAAACAAGTTCTCCACAGTTTTTTATTCAAATCTCTATTCGGTCATCTTTCCAAACTGCAACACACGATAAGTTTAAACTTTATAAGTCAAAGTTAACTTTCAGATTCAGATTCAGGAAGACATGTCGGGTTCTGTACCCATCCCCGCGTTGATAGCTTTCGTTTTATTAACTACCAAAAGAATGCATACACAAATAGTACCGGGACCACTGGAATAGACACATGTCACATAGTTTGTCATGACGAAAGATATAGATGTAGGAATATAACTAGATGTTACATTTGTCAGGATCTTTATCTATCATGTCATCGACGAACTGCTCGAAATCTCTTTCGTTTCTCATGTTAGGGAGAATGTTCTCGAAATTGAAGAAAAAGGAAAAATGGCAGCTGAAAAGAGTAACTAGAAGAAGACGTGTCGGGTTCTTCTGCTAGTTATTCGGAATGTTTCGAATCATCACAGAAGACGGATGCGGTTTGCATATTCAATCTTCATTGCTTCATTAAAATTAACAACCTGATTCGGATCATCTTTAGTAGTGTTTGTTTGAGAACCTGATTCAGATTTAAACAATGCACGCTGATTCAGATCTCTATTCGGGCAAACCGCAACCGTTTTTTACTACGGAAACAGTGGCTATGCGAAATACAAACCGCAAAACGTACTGTTATTACATCCGAGACGATTCAAGTGAGTCCTATGAAGCAAGTGTCGGTCTATTCAATTGAGAGGAAACATTGCATTACATCCCTGTTGAAAAACGTAACCGAATTTTTGAAGTACACGTTCTTCATAAGACTCACTTGAATCGTCTCGGAAGTACTGAACAACAGAAATAACAACTTCAGTTTCACCAGCTGCATCGTTTACCGTGGAATGCATCCGTATTTTTGTAAATCGCCCAAATAAGCATGCCTTGAACGAGTCTAGAACACTCGTAATCCTCAACCGGCTTTGAAATCGGACGAAATCTACGAAGAAACTGTTTGATTTCACGGTGAGTGGAGAAATTAGCGACGGAGAAACTGTTGGAATTTGTGGATTTCGGTTGGTTCAGAAACTTAACAAGAGAAGCAACTAAAAAAGCGATGAACGGTATTTAACATACACACCGCATTCGAAGATACTTGCATTAGACACAATTTGTTGGAATTTGTGGATCAACAGAAATAACTGAAATAACAACTTCGAAATCTATTAACCCTTTTCTCTCTCTCTGACAACCCTAGACCCAAACCACCGGCACTGCCGCATGACCAACCTGTCGCTGCACTGTTCTCGTTGTGGTTGACGTATACCAACGGTTCTGCGAAAAAAAAAACATCATCTGTTCATCATTGTTCTTGAAGATGAAGATGAAGAAACGGGTATTTATTCTCTTTAATCTATTAGAATGATCCTTGTTTTGAGAACCTGATTCTATTGTTCAGTACCAACATAATGCATACACAAATAGTTCTAGTGGACGAAGCAAAGAGACCGCCTTGTTAATTTTAATGAAGCAATGAAGATTGAATCTGCAAACCGCAACCTTTTTTTACTACCGAAACGGTGGCAATGCGAAATACAAACCGCAATCGTTTGTGACTATGGGAAACTTGGATATCAGACGTAAATCTTGAAGCAAATATGTGGTCCCCAATTTGCGGAACATAATCCCAGATTGTCTAGAGAAGCGTTTTTATCATGTGTCATATGGTAACAAGAGTGTGTTGTTCCAAGATCAATTCCAATTGCAGTTTTTTCAACTCTCCTGTTCCAAATGCAGCTGATGAAACCGGAGCTGTTATCTTGGTTGTTCAGTACAATGTTCATCTTCGTTATCATTTGCTTTCTACAATTCAAGCTGGCACGGATGCTAAACGTACTGTTATTACATCCGAGACGATTCAAGTGAGTCCTATGAAGCAAGTGTCGGTCTATTCAATTGAGAGGAATCATTGCTTTACATCCCTGTTGAAAAACATAATCGATAAATTTAGGGAAAATGGGGTTGAAAGATGATAACCCAACAGTGGAGGATCTCATTCTACACCTTTGATAAATTCTGGGGGTATTCTCAAATAATGTTTCCTAGATGTTTGAAGATCAACAAATGTCCAAAGTGCTGCTTTTTCGTTCGCGTGACGGAAGCTACCTTGCAAAAATTAAAAAAATTAAATCGACACCCTCAATACGCATCGTATAGGCCTATACGATGCGTATTACTTTTTGGTAGGGGACAATGGCAGCCTTTGGCAGACATGGAAGTTTGAACTTACCTCAATACGCATTGTATAGGCCTATACGATGCGTATTGAGGGTGTCGATTTAATCCCCCAAGATGTGCCAATAATTCGACCCATTTTAAATATAGAAGTTTATCAAAATAATTGAAAACTTATAATCATTTGACTTTTTTCTAGATATTGAAAATATAATCATGATTTGTTAGAAATGAAGATGTAGTTATAGATAAATGTTAGTTACTTAAATTATAAAATAAATATATATATATATATATAGGGGGCCGCTAGAATGAGAACCACCACGAATTGTAAGAACCATGAGAACCGCGCCCCGCGGGTGGCCGTTGACCACGAAATTTTTTTTACACCTAGATCCGTATATTTTAAGACCGGGTGTAAATTTTGGATTTAAACGGCGCGCCCGAGGGGGTAGTTTTTTACGCCCAAAGTTTGGGTTTTTTTTAATTTTTCTTTTTTTTTTAACCAAACTTTGGGCGTAAAAAACTACCCCCTCGGGCGCGCCGTCTGAACCCAAAATTTACACTCGGTCTTAAAATATACGGATCTAGGTGTAAAAAAAAATTTCGTGGTCAACGGCCACCCGCGGGGCGCGGTTCTCGTGGTTCTTACAACTCGTGGTGGTTCTCATTCTAGCGGCTCCCTATATATATATATATATATATATATATATTTCTAACACTAGGAGGAATAGTAGACAATTTTGTCACTTAGTGAATTTTTTTTATTCATAGAGTTATCTATTTTTCTTTACAATTTTATCACAAAAGTTATAGGAGTTTAGTACGTTTACGTTTAAAGTCACGTAAGTCACTTGGTGTTAGAAATTGTAGTATTTTTCCTTCCCCTCAATTTTCAAAGTGGTCGACTTTGCCTTCATTTTCTAAAAAACTCTATAAAATATCACTTTGACCCCCCTTGACTTTCTAATATGTTTCATCAACGTTTTACGGCATTTGAGTTAATTAGTGTTAGGAATTCGTGTTTTTAATTTACGTCTTTTCACGATTTTGGTTGTTGTTCGGTTACTACTTACGGCCTCCGCACCGCAACGCGGGGA
Organism: Helianthus tuberosus; assembly: GCA_030545235.1. Taxonomy (NCBI): domain Eukaryota; kingdom Viridiplantae; phylum Streptophyta; class Magnoliopsida; order Asterales; family Asteraceae; genus Helianthus; species Helianthus tuberosus. The sequence goes on from CM060360.1 coordinate 53,162,012, forward strand.
GCTCAATACTAGTATGTATTAATTCATCACATCTTGATGAATAGTAACATATTTTGTCTTGTGTGATTTTGTGTGTTTTTTTTTTACAAGTTTATTTCTTATTTTTATACTTTTGTCATAAAAAGTTAAACAAACCTAACTTTTTTATTATTTTAGTTTTTTTTGTCATAAAAAGTTAAACAAACTTAACTTTTTTATTAGTTTTTGTTTTACGTTTTTTCCTGGATTTGGTCGTCGTTCGGTTGCCACTTAGCATAGTGTTTGGTGATCACATTTGGTCCCTTAGTTTTTTTTTTCGTTCGGTTGTTATTTAGCACGGTATTTGGTAATACGTCACGTGAGTCACTTGGTGTTAAAACATTCGTGTTTTGTTTTACGTTTTTTTTTTCCGGTTTTGGTCGTGGTTCAGTTGCTAATTAGCACAGTTTTACGTCCCCCGGACCCGCAACGCTGGTAGCACGGTTTTACGCCCCCACCTTGCAACACGAGGGGTTTAAGACTAGTTTTTTATCAAACAAAACATAACTTTAGTTATTCTTTTATAATCCTGTTGTTAGAGCACACCACCTTGCTTTGAAACAATTTTTCTTATTTCTTGCCCTCTAAATATACCAAAAAATTGTTTAAAAAAATGTTTTTAGTAACTTACTATGAGACTTATTTGAGAAATAAGTTTTTGGGTAGATTAATTCTTTAGTCTCTATGTTTTGATAGTTTTAACCAATTGAGTCCAAAATCAAAATGTTTAACGCCCTGAGTCCCTACAACCACTTTTTTAGTTTAAATTAATTTAAAGTTTTCATGACTTTTCTTGTATAGTTAAAAAATTATTTCAAATTCAAAATTCGAATAAATTTAATTTAAAATTGTTATTAACTATTTGCTTGAAATCAATTAGTTTAAATTATCTAAACGAAGAAAAAAGTAGTTGTTAATTGATTGATTTAAATATTTTAGTTTTGGTAGTTTTGTATAATATACTTTAAATTTATTCAGATTTTAAAAAGTTGAAAAAAAAACAATGCATCAGAATAAAAAAAAACAAATAATTCAAATTTCAATAAAAAATTCCATGTAGGTTACATAAATTTTGAATCATTTTTTAAGATTACACCTAAAATCTATCTATATTTTTGGGAAGATTGTATAATAAATGTTAATTCAGGAAAGTGTTTAATCTAATTTATAATTAAATTGTTATTTTTGGGAAGATTATTAGACATCTTTTAAGACTATGGGGTATGGTGGGCGTGGGTTTGGGGGCATGAGTTGACACGTGGAAAACAAACCCAAACCCACGCCCATGAGGTATGGTGGGGCTTGGGTTGGGTTGGGGCATGAGTTTGGTTTGGCTATTGAGAGCCCGCCATGTCACTTTACTAGCCCCCCCCACGCCCGGCTTCAAACCCACGCCTCAAGGGCCACGCCCCAACCCAAGCCCCCGGGGTGGTGGCTTGGGCGTTTTCAGCCAACCCACGCCCCAACCCAAACCCCATACCCTATAGTCTAAGTATCTTAAAAAAAGTAAACGATTTATATTTATTTATATATACTAATTACACTGAAATAATATTATTATTCATCTTACATTTATGAAATTTAAAATATAAGATAAAAAATATTAAATTAAGTTAATATAAGATGACTATGAATTTTAGAAATAATCCGTTTAAGGTATGTGTTTTATAAGTAAAATGAAACTGCCCAAGGCATTATAGCCTAGTGGCATCTTGGGGGTGAGATAAGGCTTTGTGACTATTAGGTCCGGGGTTCGATTCTCACAAAGGGGGGTTTTCCAGATTTATCGGGTTTCCTCCTGAATTGGTGTATATGCATTATAGCCTAGTGGAGATGGATATGATCGGGTGGCTCTGCTGGTGGCACGATGATACTCCAGTGGTCCGTCAGTGATCCTAATTTGCCGTTCAAAAAAAAAAAAAAAAAAATAAGTAAAATGAAACTGATAAAAGATGACTATAAATTTTAGAAATAATCCGTTTTAAATACATATTAACAACTTTAATTACTTTACTTTATAATAGTTTGACCTGATTAATAAAATTGAGTTTTTAAAATATTGAAATGTTAAAATGGAATTATTGATTTGTTTTACATACGGAAGTTATCATAATAATTGCAAACTTAATCATTTGACTTTTTACGCTACAGGTTACGATCATGACCCCAAGACCACCATGACCTTTTATGTCATTGTCATGTCACCTACCTCTAAAACCGTGGGATATGGTGGGGCGGGGGTTTGGGGCATGGGTTGACACGTGGCTTGGGGAGGCTTCGCTGGGCTGACCCACATTGAAGACGGTATGGTGGGGCAGGGGGTTTGGGGTGTAGCCAGCCCAAATGGCAGTTTAAAATTTTTTAAAACAAAAAATTTAAATTTTTTAATGTTTTTTAAATAAAGAAAATTACATAAATAAAGAAAATTACATAAAAAAATTCCTAACGCTTATATTTTTTCTTTATCTCTTCTCTCGTCTCCAACACTAGTTCAAACTCTTCACCTTCTAGGTGATCAATGGACTGGGCTAGAAATTTCATATCATCCCGTCTTTGTTTCAGGGCATCCTTAGCTTCTTTGCTCTTCCGAATTTCGGCCCTTTGTTGTTGGAATACGTTGAATGTATCTAACTTGCATGCAATGTCATCCAACTGATCGCTGTATACTCCCCTATGCGAGCCCGAACTCCCAACTGAAGGCGATGCCGTACCCGATCTTGATCTTTGAGCGCGCCTTTTGCGTCATCTCTTCCGTATTCAGGCCGGTTAGGCGAATCATCCAAAAGGTCCTCCAACTCTTGATCTCGTGCATCAGATTGGGCTTGGGACGAGGCCCTTGACCTTTTGGAAGACGTGTTAGTTTCGCTTCCACTGGGGATATTCGCCCACTTTGGATGGAACTTACAAATCTCCTAACAATGCATGAAACGGAAGTCGCTCCCCACATTTGTTTTGAATGTAACCAATGCATTTGTCAGACAGTCGGCTTCGATTTCACCACTTTTTGGGTTTTACTTTGCTTTATTTAAAAAAACACTAAATTTTGTAAGTTGGCCGCTTATCTCGCTCCACTTCGAGGATAAGCTATCGTTTTCACGATAAGTCCCCCTTTCCAGTTCTTCATGTAATGTTTTACTAATCGCTTCCCACAAATGGGTTCGATGTTGAGAATTTCCTATTTTAATAAAAACAAAATTTAATATATTACAAAGTTATATAAAAAATAACCATAAATATTAAAATAAGGGTTACAAAATATTTAAAAATACCTAAAGTTGGATGTTGAGATTGTTGAAGCCAAGCCCTCGCCAATGCAAGTTCTTCATTAACGACCCATTTTGTTGTTTTCGTTTGGCGGTTTCAAGTGCTTTCTCCGCCTCGGTTTTTTTTCTTATGACTTCTCTTTTTGATGGGTTTGGATGCGGAAGGACCATCGTTGTGTGGTTGAGTTTCGGGGACGGTTTCAATTTGGGAAAGGTTGATGGAGGTTGGTGAAAGGTTGATGGGCGTTTGTGGAATCGGGCTAGGTATAGAATCGTCGGTGTGTGGGAAGTTAGTAAACAAACGATTCCCGATATACGATGCATAACCCGCCATATCGGGCATAGAGGAGTGTAATAAAAATGGACGAGGCATGAGACGATTGGGTGGTGGGCTAGTATTTTCTTGGAATGCCCACGGGTTGTTCGGGTCATAACCACGATTACGAGGATGCATTTTTTGTTTTGTAGAATGAGAATAGAGATGATTATAGAAGATGTAGAGTGTATTGTGGTTGAATGTGGTAAAAAAAGGAATAGAAGTGTGAGTTTTATAGTGAATTTTTTTTTAACATAGCCGTTGGCCAACGGCTAGCCCAACGACTAGTTTGGTTTGGCCAACGAGAACCCGCCATGTCATACTGATAGACCCGCCCCACACCCGCCTTCAAACTCCCGCCCCTTGGGCCACGCCCAACCCAAGCCCACCCGGGGTGGTGGCTTGGGCGTTTTCAGCCAACCCACGCCCCAACCCAAGCCCCATACCCCATAGTCTAATCCACAATCCAAAACCACTACCATAAGGGTGTGGTAATGATCACCTTATTTATTTTGTTTTATCTGTCTAAAGAAAAAAGAAATGATTACTTAAAAAATGGAAAGGAGGATCATGGTTGTCATGGTTTAATCAATGCAAACCATGGTGGATTAGGGAAGGGTGGTAGGCCTGTAAACGAACCGAACGTTCATGAACTGTTCATGAACTTGTTCGGCGGGAAGTTCGTTTATGTTCGTTTATTTAATAAATGAACGAACACGAACATAAAAGTTCGTTCGTTTAATTAAATGAACGAACATGAACACACCTTGTGTTCGTTCATTTATGTTCATGAACATTTGTTCATTTATGTTCGTGAACGTTCGCTTATTTACATGTTTATGTTCGTTTAATTTTTAGTAAATACATAAATAGTTATATTTATATAAATATTAGGTTTTCTAACTACTTATATAAATATAACTCATTAGTATATCTATGAAGCCTAATTTAGATGTGATTTTGGATGAACTGTAATATGTTAGACTTGTTGTTCAATCATGCTAATTTATGTTTGTTTTTGTTTCTGTTTATTCAAATACATTCACTTAAATTTTTTTGTTTATGTTTGTTTGTGTTCGTTAATGTTCGTTTAGGCTTTAAACGAACGAACATAAACGAACACGAACATGCTCGATTTTTTAATGAACGAACACGAACAAAAATATGTGTTCGATTATATGTTCGTGTTCGTGTTCATGTTCGGTTAAAGTTAAATGAACGAACACGAACATGCCTGTGTTCGTGTTCGTTCGGTTCGTTTACAGGCCTAAAGGGTGGTATAACCTTCCATTCAAGTTCCTACGTGGCGAATCATGTCTCAACCATAACCCTCACACCATTTAACCTTATATACATAGAAACTTGTTAATTAATTTGTATTTAACAATTATTTTTAAATTCATAATATATAAACATTAAACATAAAAAATAACGAACTCAACTGAATTATCAAACTCTAGACTTATATTTAAAGTCGGTATATAATACTGATTCAGATGTATACATCGGTGAAACTATATATTATAAGTAGGCCTGTAAACGAACTGAATGTTCAGCGAACAGTTTGTGAACCGTTCGGCGGGAAGTTCGTTTACGTTCGTTCGTTTAGTTAATGAACGAACATGAACAAGAAATTCCGTTCGATTAGTTAAATGAACGAACACGAACAACTATCTCGTTCGTTCAATTGCGTTCATGAACGTTCAATAACGTGTTCGTGAACATTCGTTCATGTTCGTTTGTTTATGTTGTTCATTAAATATTTTTTTAGCATTTATTTATTTTATCTAAATCTTTTATATTCCTTAATTCTTATTTATCTCATTACCTAAACAAATAAAATACGAAACCCTACCTCCACCTTTCTTTCTTATTATTCACATAAAAAAATACAATTGAACATCGTCGATTTTATCTGTGTTCGTTTGTGTTCGTGAACCGTTCATGAACACGTTCATTTCCTTAACGAACGAACACGAACAAAAAATCTCGTTCGGTAAGTGTTCATGAACCGTTCGTGGACATATAATATTCTTAACGAACGAACAAGGCCTTGTTCGTGTTGGTTCGGTTCGTTCGGTTCGTTTACAGCCCTAATCATAAGCATGTAATAAATTATCATATTCGCGCATTAATTGTACCGTTTTTAAAAAACTAACATAAAAAAAATAATGCTATTATCTAATCGTGAAAATACCATAAAACTTCATAATATCAACTTGTTCATACATACCAACTTACATGCCATTATAAACATGTAATAAAATCAAATTCATATCACAAAACTAAAGTTTCTAATGATGCCAAACAAAAAACCATTATCTGACCAAATTTACTTCCTCATAAGACTATTATCCAACCATTTTAGTCACTATATATTCTTTAAATAAATACCAAAAACTACCACAAGTTGAAAGCAAAATATGTTCATAATGTACCATTAAGTATTCAAGTGTACAACAACATACCTTTAAATTTAGAGAACTTCAACTCAAACACTTCATCAGCAACCATCTTCTTGTCTTTCACAAATGTTTTCATATCCCGCACAATATACCTCTGAATACCCAATACCAACATGAGCATTCCAATATGGTATACTATGTTTAAATAATACTATACCAAAGTTCTTACCAGAGACTTCAACATGAGCATTCCAATATGGTATACTATGTTTAAATAATACTATACCAAAGTTCTTACCATAGACTTCTTGTTGTCGTTCCATAACTAGCGAGTAAATCCGTAAACCATTGTACCTGAGTATATTAACAGGTATAACAAAAACAAAACAAACAATATTAAGAATTATCACAAGTTGTTGAATCTATATAAAAAGAGATTATATAAACATAATCTTATTTGAGTTATTGAGCATATTATTAAATATGGTAATAACCAAAGAAATTCACCTTGACAAGAACAAAATCAATTCAGATTCAACAAATATTATATTTAAAACATTAATGTCACAAGAACATATTTCAACGATATCAAAATCAAACCGATTTCAATGGAGATTTCAAAATAAGAATAACAAAAAATATTTTATAAAACCTAAAAGATGAACGTCAAAACCATAATAACAAAGATTTCAAAATAAGAATAACAAAGACAAATAAAAGATGAAGATCAAACTTGCATATTCTTACTAAATGGAAAACTACAATAAAGGAACATCAATAGCATTGACTCTTGATATAAAAAACGGGGGATAATAATGAATATATGAAAATCAAAGAAATAACAAACAAAATAACAATTACCAAACTAAAAACGTACACTTGTTACGAAATAGTTCTTCGGAATCGAAAATAACCCTATGGATCAAAACACACGATATACAAAAAAAACATCAACTAAATAATATAATAGAGAAAAAAAAATATAATAGAGAATGGAAGTGGTTACCGTCGATGAAGTGATCATATGTTCAAGAAGTTGAGGAATCTTTTGCACTGATAATTGTGAAAGAAACTTTGAGAGAGAATAAGTGACAATGATATTAGTTTAGGAGTTTATTACAATTTACTATATATTAGGAGAGTAATTAATTTCAGGTCGGGTATTCGTTTGATTAGATGGATTCTCTGAAAATAAAGTCTATTGGTTTTGTAGAGTGTGAAAAAAAAGTGGGAAAAACCAAGTGAGGAGAAACCAGGGAGTGACACTATATATTAGGAGAGTAATTAATTTCAGGTCGGGTATTCGTTTGATTAGATGGATTCTCTGAAAATAAAGTCTATTGGTTTTGTAGAGTGTGAAAAAAAAGTGGGAAAAACCAAGTGAGGAGAAACCAGGGAGTGACATGTGTCACCCAATGGTTTCTTTTATATAGTACTAGTAGTAAGACCCGTGTGCAAACACAAGTGGTTTTTAGAAAACCATGCATAACATATTTTAATAGAAAGTAAAGATAGGTATATAGATATTGTACCAAAACGTGTTATCTATTATAGCTAATAGACAACTATAAACATAGATCATCGGTTAATATATCAGTTACATACGACTATTTCCATTCTCGTTTCAAAAAAAAGGGAGTACCCACCTATTGACAATGTAAACTACTTATAGACATAAGTACATATAAAAGATGTCTAACAAACTTAATAGAATTTGAATACAACTTAAGTTTCAACAAATATTAACTACGAACACACGATCACCTGCCTCAACAACTTTCACCAAAGCTCAATCAAGGTTGATCAGACCTTTGACTTCTAGCAGTTCTTTAACTTCAACAGATGATAGGTCTTCAATAGACTTTAGACTTCAGCAGATCTTTGTGTATATCAGTCTTTATAGATCAGCAGACTTTAGAAAGCAGCAGATCTTTATGTATAACAGAACATTCTTTATAGATCAGCAAATTCTGAAGAGACTATCCGCTGATGATGCTAAACCACTGATGAGGCTGAGCAGTGCTTTCCATTAAGGTTGATCAGGCCTTTGACTTCAGCAGATGATTGGTCTTCAACAGTCTTTACATCCAACAGAGTTTTGCATAACAGTCTTTATAAAACAATCAGACTTAGAGATCATCAGTTGTTGAGTGCCACTGCCATTGGAGGGAAATAATGTTCAGACACTATTATTGGGGATCATCTGTGTTGGATCTGAGTTTACTTGATTGTGTTGTTTTATAAGAAGTGTAACATGAAGAAGATAAACAAATGATCCAATGCAGCGGAATGAAGTAAAACTTTGTAACAAAATCAAGGAGAGAACAATTTTCATCATAAAAGCTTTTTAATCAAAATATTGAAATACAAGGAATCAGTGTCATCTTCATCAACTTTATTCTCAACTTTTCCCGGATTTTCCCTTTGAATTGGAGCTCAAAATCCAATGAATCAATGTCATCTTCATCCCTTTCCAGTTGAAGGTTCATTAGATCTTGGAGGTCATCTGCATTCAGACCAAATGTGTAACACCCGTCTAAATTTACTTGAATTTAATGATAATTCATACCATTTTAAACAAAAGATGTCTAGTTAACATAGATTTCATAAGTCAAGTTAATAAGTAGCAAAAAGCTTAGTCAACTAAAGACTAAGTTAAAACATTCATAAGTTGTTTAACAATTGTTTACATTCCAAAAACAAAGTCTACTAAGAGTTAAAATATTGCGGAAGCTTCTAAATTGTGTTCGGTTCTTCAAAAGATAGCTTGATCATCTTCCAGTTAGTTTCCAACATCACCTACGATCAAAACCACAACAAATGTTAGTTTTGATAAAGTTAGAATGGATATAAACAAGTTCCAAGAGTCAAAGAGTCAAAATTTTATTTTTTTCCGGATCATGGGGGCGTCGCGTGACGCCAAGGGCCTAGGCGTCACGCCTAGCCCTTGTTTTCACAGACTTCTTGTTTCAGCTGTTGCTGTACATTCCCAGTTCAAGGTTTAATCAATTTTCCAACTTAAAATGGCCATAACTTATGATTCGTTGATCCGTTTTAGCCGATTCTTTTTCCTATGAGTCCGTAATAAAATTACGGATCCAACCATGAAATTTTCACATCGCGGAAACCGAGATACCGACAATCGGTTCACAATTTCCTTATTTCAATTATCCAACCCATTAGTGTAAGTGCATAACACCACTTTTTCAATTCTTAAGACTTTTAGACATAATTACCCAATTTCCCGGGTTCATGAACTTTGCGCATTCGCGCCATTCTATGGCTTTGCGTTCCCTTAGGACTAAATACTTGTTTCTCCGGAATTTAAGCATTCCGTTTCAAGCGACCCTTTTTGTTTAACTACAATTGTTTGACCCAAATTCCCGGGTTCTTATACTTAGATAGATATACCAAATCATTGATATGGTAAAATCCCCATTTATCAAAGTATGAGACTTTCAAGTCTTTACTCTCGTAATTCTTTTAAATCATCATTTTGACCCGTTCGGCTATTTAGTGAGAACCATCACTTTATTGACAAGCCAAACTAAATTCCAAGTCTTTACTTTGACCCGTTTGATGGTCGAGCGTACTTCGCCACTTTAACGACGCATCAAACACAACCTTTACACTACAATATCATTTACACAACGAATCCAAACATTTACATATAATTTAACGGGACTTAAGCCACGTACCTTTAAAGCACACCTTTTCCGCGTGTATCACCTCCGGCGTGTCCACTTGACGTTCCGGATTCCTTGCCTAAAGAGTTCAATTCATAACAAGATTAGAACTCTTTCATAAGCTTTAACGCATTATTTCTTAACATATTCAAATCTGTGTTTTACCCAACCTTTAACGTTTTAACCCTCATTTAGGCGTTTTATCAAACACCTAGCGGGTCAGATTTCTACATGATCTAAACCAAGTTCATGACTAGAGTTTATCACCATAATTAGCTTCAATTAGACTACATGTCCATATTTTAACATCAACAATTTAGAGATTTCCTCATAAATTTCAGTTTACACTAGAACAAGAGTTTTAATCCTAGTGTTTATCAAGTTCCACTAACATATTAGTCACCCACTATGGTGATTTTGATCCTTACAATTATCATGCAAGAATCTATCAAGAAATCATCTAGGGTTTGACCCTAAACCTTATATCACTTCAATTTTCATGTTTACAACACATAATTAAGCTCTATACTCGATTTCAATCACATGCATGAACATTAAATAAAAATCAAAATGACCTAATTCGACATACCTTATGACCCCTTTGTCGAGGTGATCACGATTCTATGTTCAGATTTCGATTTCAACTTGATTTTGACCTTCAATTTGATGGTTTAGAAGAAGTTAGGGTTTTGGAAGTGTGGGTGTCGCCCCCTGTGGTTCTTGAACGACCAGACATCCCAAATGGGTGTTTGGTTTTGTTTTTAATTAAGTTTCAAGTTCAACACATAAGCCCCTCTACTTTCATTTAGTTTATATTTTAGGCTTTTTAATTCATTCATGTGTTTCTACAAGATTCTTAGCTAACTGGGTTACTTATCCTAGTTAGCTTATTCTTGTTTATTTTTATACTTTATTATTATGAAGTTTTATATTTTCGGGATGTTACAAAATGCATCCTCCCTTAATAGCTTTACAACTCTACCATCAGACCTGAGCAGTGTCAATACGTGGGTATCTTTGTCAGACTTCCACTTTAGTATTTTTGGGTCTGATGGGTTTCTTGGGAGAAGTTTTATTTGTGATGAGTTTGGGGATTGAGGTCTGCTTGCTAACCTTTGAAGTGTTTCAGCAAATTGAGCTTGAAGTTGTAGAGAAACATCATCCAATCCAAACTGTAACTGATTTCTAATAGCCACTTTTTTGAATTCAGCATCCCTCTTTTCATCTTCCTCATCAATTTGTTGTTGTCTTTTTCTTTGGTTCAAGACACTGATGGATACATCAGATGATGAGAACAACTTTTTAGAAGAACGGGTCTGCTGAAGCCTATTAGTGGTTTCATCATCATATACTGGCTTCTTAGGAAGTGTTGGATCAGTCTTTCTGAGTTCTTCTAACTTTTTGTAAGTTAGATCAACATCCTGCTTAGTCCATCTTGAAATGGATCTAGCAGTCCCATACTTAGCTTCTACAAGTTCTGCTCTCTTTCTTTTGTACCTCAAAGCTTCATCCACATCAACTTTCTTGTGTTTGTTCCAGTTGGGTGCAGATTTCTTCGTTTGAGGATCCTTGTTCATCATTTCAATTCTATTCACATCTTCTTTGAGATCTTCAAGAGGCCAGTCTTTGAATTGATACTTGTAGGCTTTGTAGGGCTTGTCTCTCACGATGATATCCAGATAATCAATCCCCAGCTCCTTTTGAAGAACAACATTTGGTGGCAGTTCTGACATAGACTTACTCAGGTCTCTAGCAAAGTCTTCCAATTTCCTGACCTTACTAAGCTCATGTTGATAAGTGCCCTGGTAATTCCTGTCATCTTTCCCTTTACTCACATACTTGGCTATCAGCTCAGCTTGTTTAGCTTTCATCTTCAAGTATTCATCAATATTATGTGGTTTACTGAAGCCTTGTAGTGATGGGAAAGTTCTTTTGGATGGATCATCCTCTTTGTAAAACTGAATCATTTCATTTTGAACTACAAACAGTTCCAGAGGATATTTAACTACCAATGGAATGTTTTGTGAGGTGGGAGCAGTGGGTGGTTGTTTGATTGGGTTGGTTTGTGGAGGTGATGAAGGTGGAATGTATGGAGCAGATGATATAGGAATTGGTGCTGGTATTTCTTTTTCTTCTTCATGCACCATAAATTTTCTTTTTCTAGTATAAACGGATTTTGGAAGAGGAGGAGTTTTAGATGGAGAATGTGCTTTGGTTGAAAAGGTTGTTTGTTAAGGGAATCTTTGTGGTGTTGGTGGTTTTGTTGATGGTGGAGGATCAAAGTGAGTGGAATCAGTGGATTGACTAACAATTGTTGAAACCACTGGTGTCTCAACAGCTGTTGTCTTAACATCTGGTGATGCTTTTGGTGCATCAACATCTGTTACTATGGAAGATGGTGGTTGTGATGAGGTATTTGTTTTCTGCTTTTTGTGAGGTGGTTTTTGTGGTGAAAGGTTAGGTTTGGATGTATCAGTGTTTGACCTTTTAGAACCAGCAGTGGTTTTAGGTTTCGTAGCAGCATTGGTTGGTTTTTATGGTGGTGATTTAGGTTTAGGGAATGTGGCAATTGGAGGTTTGTTGTGTTTGAATGATTCTCTTCTAATTGAGGTTCCAATGTTTTGCACTTCATTTTCTTTCTTTATCTTTTTTTCTCAACTTCCTTGTAACAACTCTCATTAAAATTACCATTTCTTATCTTATTTTGTCCAATAAGAAACCCTAATTGAGACCCCCAAGTAATACTGCATGACCCCTAAAATTCTCAGAACAGTTGGAATCAGGATCAGGGCCCTTAAAACTCAAGGGGGGGGGGGGTATTCCCTAATTTATATTATCCTTACAGTTTTCCGTAGAAATCGGATTATATCGAATCGTCGACTCAGCTAAGCTACAAATACACGAGGCAACCCTATGCTAGAGGGGGTGCCCTCGCGCCACGCGAGGGAGCCCAGTTTACAGTATAAATAGAGGGGTGTGGCACTTGAAGTTTGGCGTTGGTTCGACGTAAAAACTCGTTTTCTACGTTAAGATGTCATCTGTTTACTTCAAAAACACACACACAGCACGAAACGCTGCCGCGACAACAGGGTAGTAACTCGATCACTGCTACGATTTAATGTCCGATCGATGGAGACCAGTCCGATGGATGTTTAAGTGTTGCCCTTAATTGGGCTATACTTTGTCATTCGCTGTGAGGGTTTCGATCTCGTGAGTTGTCGTAAAAGTTGTATTAAGTTACTGACCTAGTTTCGTGTGCATTGTTATTGTCTTAGGTTAACCAGGCTAAAATCAGTAGGCTAAACTCTGCCCGTTTAAATCTGCAATGTGAGTCATTCTCTTTTTATTAAATTGTTTCCAAAACCCTATTTATTTTCAAGGTTATAATTACAGGGATTAAGTCTTTGTAATCGTCAATTACTGCCGGTATGTGGGGTTTTGTATACATTACTTGATACCCGTCACCATTGTACAACGGGTTAGCCAATGGGTGACCTGACCATAGTCACAGATACAGTCGAGTGACAAATACCGATTTCAGGTAATTGGTTGATAAAAACAATGTAATCACCCTTATGTAACACCTCGAAAATTTACGTCCAATAATGTATTGACACGTGTCATAAGCTTTGAATATGTGAAAAAGTACTTTAGAGGGACTAAAGTTGACAAACAGAGAAACTATGTGAATATAAGGGTCCAAAGTGTCAACAATGGATAAATATGCCCTACAATAACCCTACATGGTGTTTATAATCATAAACGAATAAATCATGGATCATACGAAGCTGAAAATGAAAGAAAGTGAGGAATTACAAATTACAGGGTTAAATGTGTCAACATGTTGAAAGTATACCTCTGAGTGACCTTTTAGCAAACCCGAAGCTTTGTAACGATAAAATATACTCACTAGAATATGTGATAAAAATTTCATAAAGTTTCGTTATCGTATGAGAAAGTTATGACCAAATTCGTATACGAAGGGTTAAAAGCGTCAACGTTGAAATCTATGACTTTTCGGGTAAGCACAAAGTTAACCAAGGACTTAACCAAGTTTGTAAAAGTCTTAAGGTCCTTAAAAATCAAGTTGGAGGGCCAAAAGTGCAAGAAAAACAATCAAAACCACGTTACAAAGGACCAGGGACTGAAATGTAATAAATGGAAACTTGTTTGGCCTGTTGCGCACTTTTAGACGCCCCGCGAGAGGGTCTTCGCGGCCCGCGTACAATCTGCCAGCGCAGAATCTGCGCACAGCTGCCTGTTGCAGCTCTGAAACCGAATTTAATGGGTTGTTTTACATTCCAGGGGCTGCTCCAATGGTTTAACATGCAATAGGGGCACTTGTCTTGATCTGGAAACATTCATAGACTATCTTGGCATCATCCTAAAGGATTAAATTAAGTATATAAGAACACCCATTGTTGCAACTTTTGTTCATTCACTTGCATTCTCATTTCTGGAGCTCTCCTGATCAGCAACCAAGTTCCTTAGGCTCCCAAATCGTGCATAGGACTATTGTAAGTATTCTTAACCCTTCCTAATTCAGTTTAGCCTAGTTAATTAGCTAAAAGTCAAACCGTCGTAATTAACGTTTGACTTTGAAATTAAATAAAATCTGTTTAGTCAATTCTCGAATTGAAGGTACCTATAAGTAGGTAATTATGTGGGTCTCTGATTCCCACTCTAACTAGGTCAATTGTCGGGTCAAACTTGTTATTAAAAAGTCAACAGAATGCTTATTTTCAAATTAATGCATAATTAGCAATGTAGGAGGCATGCAACCTATTTTATCATTAATATAACTTGGTAATTAATGTAAGAACATGTCTAACCATGTTCAACCCGACAATTTCCAGTTTAAACCCGGATCGGAACCGAAAGTCGCATAATTTGACTTTTGCTTTGACTTTCAGTTCTGACCCGTTTATGCATGTTTTAGAATTGCCTTAGAGCTTTATTTGGACCAGGTTTCATATAAGTATAACTCTCTGAGGTTATACAACTTGGTTCATTAGTTATCCGATTCATATGCATGTTTCCGTTAAATGCTTAAATGTTGACTATTATGCCCTTTTGACTATAAAACGTGATTTTTGAAAAAGTAAAAGAGTAGAAACCTTAGTTACTGATTTATAAACTTGTACCTAAAATTTGACATCAGTTTGAGGTCTAGATTAAGAGTTATGCTCAATAGCGTAATTAGAAAGTTTTATGTTAATTAAACGGCGTAATTAGCGTATAGCTTATTTAAACCCACTTTTTGATATCAAACTTTTTACCCACTGATGTAATATAATATTTTGGGATTTTTGAAGATTTTTATTTAATTTTTGGCTGAGCATAACATAGGTCTCTAAGTTTGATTCGGTTTATGCCGGTTTTGCCCTTTTAAGCCATAAAATGAGTTTTACAAATCTTTTTGACCCCAAACCTTTTTCTACTGATTTTATTTGACAAATAAAATATTTTGAGCCTTCTGGAATTATAAAAATATCAGATTTCCTTTGAAAACCCGGAAATGGCTCCAAATCGCCTTTTTAAGCGTTTTTAACGCATAGTATGTACTAAAACTATATTAAACATATAAGGTTGATACCTACTGATATTTTTAGTATATTTTTATATATTAACAGTAAGTAAAAGTTTTTAAACTCAGGTTTCCAGTTTTGACCTTTTAAGCCTAAGTGAAATTACCAAAATACCCCTGAGATGCATAGTTTGGTTTTAAATGATAAATTTCACATATATGTCATACCTTACTGTTATAACTTATTAAATTAAGTGTATTTACTGAATGAATCAGTCCTGTAACTCAGATTACTAATTAAACTCTTTTATAACCTTTTAAATGACCAAAATGCCCTTACAAGGCATAGTTTGAGTTTAAATCCATTTCGGGCATAATAAAATATATCTTACTGATGTCACAACATATTTAAGGCATATTAACTCAGGAAACTTGCATATGACTCTTTTGGTTACCCGTTACGCACTTTTCGCGTTCGGAACGACTTATGTAACTAGTTTGCATATATTAGCCGAAACGGGTTAAACCTTATCATCTTTGTCTCAAAATACAAAATGTGTTTAGTACACCCATATTATACAAGTCTTCAAACTTGCTGGGTCTAAATCACATTCTTCCCGGTCTTCGCTTAATCGTGCGTTTGAACCGTATCTTCCTTTAAAACTGACCGGTCTAAGCTTAAGCTTAATTAAAGACCCGTTAGGATTCTAATAGGATAAATAACCCCTTTGTTCCAGATTAGGAGCCCAGTAAAAGCCATCTGTACTTGCTGTATTTGACTTATACATTGCTCAGGTAAATATTCTTAACTTATTTTCCCTATACGGGCTTGGGATACGGTATTATAATAATACCGCTTGGTCGGGTGTGTAATCATTTTAAATCGGATTGTGATTAATGTAATTACATACTTGTTTAATATGTATTATTTGGTGTATGGCCTTTGGGGGTTAAATGACCATGTCCCGGATATCCTTGGCATCATTTTAAGAAATGGCCACGACCTAAGCACGGGGTGTAGGCGTACACCTGACAGTTGCATATGTAAAAACTGGTAGCCCATTTAAAGGAATTAACCTTGTGGGTATTATACCTGTGGCGTGTCAGTTAATCTTGTCCGGCCCTACCAACCGGCCCTGATGGACGACAAATAAGTAAAACTGTATACATGATTATTTAATAATTGTCCCAAGTTATAAAATATATTTTTGCCGAAGTGCATTCAAATCAATTTTCAAAATGAGTCAGTTGAGTTGTATTTACCAGTGCAAACTGATGTATTTTCCAAAAAGGTTAAGTGCAGGTGCTACACGTAATAGGCTGGATACTCCAGACATCGATAATCAAGTGTTCGCAAAGCTCTAGGTGTCAAAGTCTGTTGAACAGTTTTCCTCTTTATTTTGATCCGCCTGTGGATCTGTTTCAACTACATTGTGATACTTTATATTACAATTTATTTGGTTGCAATATATCTATCTTTTGCTTCCGCTGTGCATTTAAATATTGTGTTGTTTGACTATGATGATATCAACTACGTCACGATACTCCCCACCGGGCCCACCGGTAATACGTGAAAATATCGGGGTGTGACAGGTTGGTATCAGAGCCAGGGCCGGACCGATGGTGCCAGGTCCCGCGAGGACACTGGATCCCTTAAGGGGGGTGGATTGTGACATCCCACATCGGTTGTGAAGGGGAACGAAGGCTTCCTTATAAGGGGCTGGATACCTTCACCATCATGACGCGTTTTGAAAACCGTGAGGGGCGGACGCTGAGGGCGTGCTGGCTGCCAAAGCGGACAATATCATGGTGCGGTTACGCTGGGCTGTTACAGTTGGTATCAGAGCCAACACTGAGTGAATTAAACACTAGCCTTTTGTGTTTAATCTCAGTTACACAATTGCACATTCCTCGATTCTCGAGTCTAGACAAAGAACTTAGGAATTATCCAAATTTGTTTTATTTCTAACTTTGTCTTATATATTTTTCTTGTTGTATCACTTGTTTGTTTTGACAGGTTGACAAAATGCCACCAAGAATGAGAGGAAGAGGAAGAGGAAAAGGGCCACTCGTCGCCCCAAATGACCATGAGGCCGGGCCTTCGCACTGGCGAACGCCTTCATATCCCCACAACCCGGGTCCTCAAGATCTCTGGAGGACCTACATTGAACCAGCTAGGCGCTCAGTTTCACTGAGTACCTCCCCTTCTATTCCACACTCTTTTGGGCCTCATTCTGAAAATGAGCCCCATAACTCCCACCAATCCTACATACCTCTTCAAGGACACAACTTACCTTTCGACCACCTGTCGCCTGTTTTCCAGGGCCAGTTCAACCCTGCCGACTACCTTGGAGCACCAGTGGGTTTTAACCCACTTGGACCTGAAGATCATTTTTCCGGTGGCAACGTGATGGATATAGATGAGGACACCGATCCTGCCGAGCCACCATCCGGAACTCCTAACCACCCCATCGAAATTTCAGATGGGTCACCTTTTGTGGGATCACCTTATAATGGTCCCGACAGCTATGAGGAGAGGTTCAGGCAGTGTGACTGGGCGTTTACCCCCAGTTACCACAACTCTCCCCTGCACCACCTGCAGCAGCAGCAGCAACGGGATCCTTCCGAGGATTCTCGATTTGTAGCGGTCACTCCACCGCCACCACCACCACTGCTACAGCCTCCGGAGCCCCCGAGGCGAAGAAGATCGAACGCGCGGATATCCACGCGAGGAGGAGTGCGTATCAACACCCCTCCACTTTCAAGTGGCAGCCGATACTCGCCACTTCACGAAGAACCAGGGATGGGAGAATCTTCACACCCCATCTCAGAAGTAAACTCTGCGCCAGTCGCGCCGCCACCACCACTGGGTTTTGGAGACCCAATTCCTACTTACACTGGTGCGGCGGCGTATAATCCCTTCGAGCAGCCGATCCACACCAATTACAACTATGCCGATGCCGATCCTTACTTGGTAGCTGCGAACTACAACGCTCTCCATCCAGAAGGTCCCTATGGAGGTCCCTGGACTACGGGATACCCGACCTATGGATACCCACCATATGGGTATCAGCAACCGCCACCTACTCAACCTCCACATTATCAGCAACCCCCACAGCCGCCGGTGATGTCACCGCCAAAATTTCAAGAAATCCTTCAAGGGATAAATGAGGTGCGGCAGGAGGTGCGGGAAGACCGTAGGCATAACCAAGGGATGTTCAAGAAAATGGTGAATTTGATCAAGGGAAAAAGCAAGAAGGATCGCTAAATCCTTGTTTGTTTGTTTATTTTAGTGTTGTAATCATGTCCCTGCGAGGACATTTGTTTCTGTACCCTGCCCCTGCGTGGGCATATTTTTTATGTTCTGCCCCTGCGTGGGCATGTCTTTCTATTTGACCCCTGCGTGGGTATATTTGTTAGTTTGGCCCCTGCGTGGGCGTGTTATTTATGTAAAAGTCCCGTTTAGGGCAAACTTATACTAGTTTAATTTTAATGAAATGGTTAGTTCAATTTTTTCATTTTTAAATTATATGCATAAATATAATATGTGGATAAATGAAAAATAACATTCATTTTATAGACTTACCATTTTAATAAGATAATAAGAATCTTAAAAGGGTAAAACCTAGCTTGAATGTCATAATAGGACCTGGCCAATATGGTAAAACCAGTTAAAAAGATTCAAATCTCTGTTAACATCTGCAAACATGTTAACATTCTCGACTAATGTGATCTGCAAAATCACACATGTCACCATTGTGTTAAATTATCCAAATTCCTTATTATTATTTAAACATATGATTGTGATGTAATGCCTACGGGCTATAACTAATGTCATATAAGACAAAAGACAGTGGTAGCCTACAACTCGCTGTCAAGAAAAGGTAATGAACCTTGATTCAGACCTTAATGCCTCGATTCCTTAAAATCTGGGCTTATAAACTAAAATTTTTTTTGTCTACGTAACCAGGCCTATGTGCTATTATTAATTTATAATTTTGGATTATGATAAAGATCCTGAATAATTATGTATTTAATAAATTAACTAAAATAGCTATTAAAACCATGGTTAATAAATCGTCAGGAACGATAGTACTGTTTAGGCTTCTAAATAGACCTTGTCCTTATTTTCTTTATGTAGCAATTAAAGCTACATGGCCAAGTCAGAAGAAATAAACAGTCATTCGGTGGAAAACCCTAAAAATGCTAAAATACTTGTAACTGGTGCGGAGCTGCAAGCATTAGTAGAAAATGCTGTTACCAAAGCAATAAATAGGCAGTATAGTGAATCAAGCGGAACCCGAAGTAGGACCCGATCCGCACCACATTCCAAGCCTAAGACTGACTCGGAGGCTCATAGCAAACCACCCTCTAAGAAGGATGAACCCAAGAAAGATGATGATCGACATTCATCTAATCAAAACAGTGTTCCCTCAAAAAGAATAGTGTTTGATGCTAAACCTCATACCAAGTCCTGTACCTACAAGTACTTTGTTTCTTGCAAACCCAGGGACTTCAATGGGGAGAAAGGAGCAATAGATTGTATGACCTGGTTGGATGAAATGGACACGGTAGTGGACATCAGCGGTTGTGCTGAAAGGGACGTAGTGAAATATGTATCCCAATCGTTCAAGGGAGAGGCACTGGCATGGTGGAAGTCTCTCATCCAAGCTGCTGGAAAGATCCCACTCTACAACTTGTCATGGGATCAGTTCGTTGCTCTCATTAAGGAGAATTATTGCCCGCAGCACGAAGTCGAAAGAATCGAATCAGATTTCTTATCATTGGTGATGAAGAATTTAGATTGTCAAGCTTACCTCACCAGTTTCAATACCCCATCTAGGTTGGTTCCGTATCTGGTAACCCCGGAACCCAAAAGGATTGCTCGCTTCATTGGGGGTTTAGCCCTAGAAATTAAAGCCAGTGTTAAGGCGTCCAGACCTGCTACCTTCAGATCAACAGCTGATCTATCCCTATCCCTTACCTTAGACGCGGTCAGATTAAGATCGCTCAAAAATTCAGAAGAAGGTAAGAGGAAGCGTGAGGACGATACCTCACGAAGATCTGAGAAAAAGCATAAGGGTAATACTGACTCCAGGAAGAAGTCTGGATCCAACAAAGGTAGCCAGCAAGCTGAGGAAAAGCCAAAGTGCAAGACTTGCCAAAAACGCCACTTTGGAAAGTGCCGACTTGAGTCCAAGTCTAAGTCAGGATCACCTGCGTGTGGGTTATGCAAGTCTAAAGAGCACAAGACTGTTGATTGCAAGAAGATTAAAGATGCCACATGCTACAACTGCAATGAGAAAGGGCACATTAAAACCAACTGCCCTAAATACGCCAAGAAGCTGGAAAATGTCAAGAAGACCAATGCCAGGGTCTTCAAGATGGATGCAAAGGAAGCTGTCCAGGACGACAACGTAATCACAGGTACTTTTCTCATAAATGATGTTTATGCTAGAGTATTGTTTGATTCTGTAGCGGATAAGTCTTTTGTGGATAACAAATTTTGTGAGTTGTTGAAATTGCCTGTAAAAGCCTTAAGTGTGAAGTATGAGGTGGAATTAGCAGATGGAACCATAGAAACCGCCTCAACTATTTTAGATGGATGTGTTATATCCATTAGGAACCACTCTTTTCCTTTGTCCCTACTTCCCTTTAAGCTAGCCGGTTTTGATATAGTTATAGGTATGGATTGGTTATCACATAACCAAGCCCAGATTGTGTGCAACAGAAAGCAAGTGGTAGTCAAAACTCCGTCTGGTGAGTCACTTACCATTCAGGGGGATACCCAGCATGGATTGCTTGAGCAAGTGTCTATGCTCAAGGCATCTAGATGCCTGAAGAATGGTTGTGTCATTTATATGGCACATGTTACTATTGATGAGCCGAAACCTAAGTTTGAAGACATCCCCGTCATTTCAGAATATCCTGAAGTTTTTCCTGAAGAACTACCTGGTTTACCACCAGATAGGCAAGTGGAATTCCGAATTGACATCATCCCTGGTGCAGCACCAGTAGCAAGAGCGCCTTATAGGTTGGCACCAACAGAGATGAAGGAGTTAAGGACGCAGATAGATGATCTGCTAGCCAAAAGGTTTCATTAGACCTAGCTCGTCTCCTTGGGGAGCGCCGATCTTGTTTGTCAAGAAGAAGGATGAATCGATGCGTCTGTGCATCGATTACCGTGAGCTTAATAAGGTCACTATCAAGAATAGGTATCCTTTGCCCAGAATCGACGATTTGTTCGATCAACTTCAAGGGGCAAGTTACTTTTCTAAGATCGATTTGAGGTCAGGCTATCATCAGTTGAAAGTTAAGGATGAAGATGTACATAAGACTGCATTTAGGACTCGTTATGGTCATTACGAGTTCCTAGTGATGCCTTTTGGGCTCACTAATGTACCTGCCGCCTTCATGGACCTCATGAATCGCGTCTGCAAGCCCTACTTGGACAAATTTGTCATCGTCTTCATTGACGACATCCTCATCTACTTGAAGAGCCAAGCTGACCATGAGAAACACCTTCGCTGTATTCTTAAACTTCTACATCATGAGAAACTCTACGCCAAATTTTCAAAGTGCAAATTTTGGCTTCGAGAAGTCCAATTCCTTGGACATGTGGTTAGTGAGCATGGTATCCAAGTAGATCCCGCTAAGGTAGAAGCAGTTATGAATTGGCAAGAGCCAAAGACGCCTACTGAGATTCGCAGCTTTCTAGGACTAGCAGGATACTATAGGCGATTTATCGAAAACTTCTCAAGGATTGCTGCGCCCCTAACTTCATTGACACGTAAAAAGATTAAGTTTGATTGGGGCCCTAAGCAGCAGGAATCCTTTGACATTCTGAAGAAAAAGTTGAGCAATGCACCAGTGTTAACATTGCCCGATGGAATAGAAGAATTCGTGGTGTATTGTGATGCATCACACACTGGTATGGGCTGTGTACTCATGCAGAAAGGCAAAGTTATTGCCTACGCTTCACGACAGTTAAAGGTGCACGAGAAGAACTACACCACCCATGACTTGGAGCTGGGTGCCTTTGTATTTGCACTAAAACTATGGAGGCACTACTTGTATGGAACCAAGTGTGTGATCTATTCAGATCACAAGAGCCTTCAACACTTGTTCAATCAGAAGGACTTGAATATGAGGCAGCGACGCTGGATGGAAACTTTAAATGACTATGACTGTGAGATAAGATACCATCCAGGCAAAGCAAATGTGGTTGTGGATGCTTTAGGTAGAAAAGAAAGAGTGAAGCCAATAAGAATCAATGCCAAGAGCATTGAGATAAAGAATAGTTTGAACGAAAGGTTATTAGCTGCACAGAAGAAAGCTGTGTTGGAAGCTAACTATCCTGAAAAAAAGCTAGGAGTAACTGAGGAGCAGTTATCCTATGACAAAGACGGAATGCTGAGATTGAATGGACGAATATGGGTTCCAGTTTTTGGAGGACTTCGAGATGTTATCCTCCAGGAAGCCCACAGTTCCAAATATTCCGTTCATCCTGGAGCTGATAAGATGTACCAGGATCTAAAGGCAAACTACTGGTGGATAGGCTTGAAAAAGTCTGTAGCTGCCTATGTAGCTAAATGTTTGACGTGTGCGCAAGTCAAAGCTGAGCATCAGAAGCCGTCAGGTTTGCTACAACAGCCTGAACTTCCCCCATGGAAGTGGGAGATGGTGACAATGGATTTCATCACTAAGTTTCCAAAGACAAGAAAGGGAAATGACACTATATGGGTGATAGTAGATAGAGTGACTAAGTCAGCACATTTCCTACCCATTAAGGAAACTTATAGCTCTGACATGTTAGCTCAATTGTACGTAGATAAGATTGTAGCTCTGCATGGCGTACCAGTGTCAATTATCTCTGACAGAGATACGAGATACACCTCTCATTTTTGGAAAAGTTTCCAACAATCTTTGGGCACGCGCTTAAATTTTAGTACGGCTTACCATCCACAGACGGACGGGCAGAGTGAGCGTACCATCCAAACACTGGAAGACATGCTTCGAGCATGTGTGATTGATTTAGGTGGCAGTTGGGATAACCACCTGCCATTGATCGAGTTCTCCTATAACAATAGCTACCATACTAGTATTAAGGCTACGCCTTTTGAGGCATTATATGGTAGAAAATGTAGAACACCTATTTGTTGGGCGGAAGTAGGAGAAGTTCAATTATCAGGACCTGATTTGGTCTTTGAAACGACGGACAAGATTGACCAGATTCGCGATCGCCTGAAAGCTACCAGGGACAGGCAGAAAAGCTACGCTGATCCAAAGCGTAAACCTCTAAAGTTTGAGGTTAGTGATAAAGTTTTGCTTAAAGTATCACCCTGGAAAGGGGTGATGCGATTTGGTAAGAAAGGTAAGTTAAGCCCAAGGTATATAGGACCATTCGAGGTTATCGAATGTGTTGGGTCAGTGGCTTATAAGTTGAACTTGCCTGAAGAGCTCAGTGGTATCCATAATGTTTTTCACATCTGCAATCTGAAGAAATGTCTAGCTGATGACTCGCTAGTCATACCGCACACGGATGTGCATATAGACGAGAGCTTGAAATTTGTGGAAAAACCATTGTCGATTGAGGATCGACAGGTAAAGAAGCTTCGAAGGAAGCATGTGCCTATTGTAAAGGTCAAATGGGATGTCCGTAGAGGTCCCGAATACACATGGGAGGTAGAATCCACGATGAAAGAAAAGTACCCTCATTTGTTTCAGTAAATCTCGAGGTCGAGATTTCTTTTAAGGGGGTGAGGATGTAACACCTCGAAAATTTACGTCCAATAATGTATTGACACGTGTCATAAGCTTTGAATATGTGAAAAAGTACTTTAGAGGGACTAAAGTTGACAAACAGAGAAACTATGTGAATATAAGGGTCCAAAGTGTCAACAATGGATAAATATGCCCTACAATAACCCTACATGGGGTTTATAATCTTAAACGAATAAATCATGGATCATACGAAGCTGAAAACGAAAGAAAGTGAGGAATTACAAACTACAGGGTTAAATGTGTCAACATGTTGAAAGTATACCTCTGAGTGACCTTTTAGCAAACCCGAAGCTTTGTAACGATAAAATATACTCACTAGAATATGTGATAAAAATTTCATAAAGTTTCGTTATCGTATGAGAAAGTTATGACCAAATTCGTATACGAAGGGTTAAAAGCGTCAACGTTGAAATCTGTGACTTTTCGGGTAAGCACAAAGTTAACCAAGGACTTAACCAAGTTTGTAAAAGTCTTAAGGTCCTTAAAAATCAAGTTGGAGGGCCAAAAGTGCAAGAAAAACAATCAAAAGCACGTTACAAAGGACCAGGGACTGAAATGTAATAAATGGAAACTTGTTTGGCCTGTTGCGCACTTTTGGACGCCCCGCGAGAGGGTCTTCGCGGCCCGCGTACAATCTGCCAGCGCAGAATCTGCGCACAGCTGCCTGTTGCAGCTCTGAAACCGACTTTAATGGGTTGTTTTACATTTCAGGGGCTGCTCCAATGGTTTAACATGCAATAGGGGCACTTGTCTTGATCTGGAAACATTCATAGACTATCTTGGCATCATCCTAAAGGATCAAATTAAGTATATAAGAACACCTATTGTTGCAACTTTTGTTCATTCACTTGCATTCTCATTTCTGGAGCTCTCCTGATCAGCAACCAACTTCCTTAGGCTCCCAAATCGTGCATAGGACTATTGTAAGTATTCTTAACCCTTCCTAATTCAGTTTAGCCTAGTTAATTAGCTAAAAGTCAAACCGTTGTAATTAACGTTTGACTTTGAAATTAAATAAAATCTGTTCAGTCAATTCTCGAATTGAAGGTACCTATAAGTAGGTAATTATGTGGGTAATAAACCCTTAAAAGGGTACTCTCTGATTCCCACTCTAACTAGGTCAATTGTCGGGTCAAACTTGTTATTAAAAAGTCAACAAAATGCTTATTTTCAAATTAATGCATAATTAGCAATGTAGGAGGCATGCAACCTGTTTTATCATTAATATAACTTGGTAATTAATGTAAGAACATGTCTAACCATGTTCAACCCGACAATTTCCAGTTTAAACCCGGATCAGAACCGAAAGTCGCATAATTTGACTTTTGCTTTGACTTTCAGTTCTGACCCGTTTATGCATGTTTTAGAATTGCCTTAGAGCTTTATTTGGACCAGGTTTCATATAAGTATAACTCTCTGAGATTATACAACTTGGTTCATTAGTTATCCAATTCATATGCATGTTTCCGTTAAATGCTTAAATGTTGACTATTATGCCCTTTTGACTATAAAACGTGATTTTTGAAAAAGTAAAAGAGTAGAAACCTTAGTTACTGATTTATAAACTTGCACCTAAAATTTGACATCAGTTTGAGGTCTAGATTAAGAGTTATGCTCAATAGCGTAATTAGAATGTTATTTGATCCCAATGTTTGTTTGGTTGTGTTTTACATTTTTCATGTTTTGACTTTTATTCAATTTCAAACTCTATATCGCTTTCTGGAGAGTTATACGCAAACTGGTGCGTAAACGTAATCAGTTTAATACGACAAATACTCCGGAACATCAACATATACTTAACATACCCTAAATAACCTTTACATAACTTAGAAATAAGTTTTAAAGGCTTTGGTATGGCAAAAACAAGTTAATTCGCTTACAGGGACTAAACTTGACAAACTGCGAAAGTATGCCAATTTTAACTG
The DNA here is from genome assembly GCA_030545235.1 of Helianthus tuberosus. Lineage (NCBI taxonomy): Eukaryota > Viridiplantae > Streptophyta > Magnoliopsida > Asterales > Asteraceae > Helianthus > Helianthus tuberosus. The sequence continues at coordinate 53,187,936 of CM060360.1, forward strand.
TAATGAACATTCCGGAACATGACCATAAGTTAAACACACCTTAAATATCCTTTATATAGCTTAGAAATAGGCTTTGAGGGGTTCGGTGTGCTAAAATAAACTTTTGGGTCATTCAGGGACTAAAAGCGTCAAAAAGTGCACAAGTTTGCATTTTCGCGCATAACTTACGTTCAGAATACATCCGGACATCCAAAAATTTATGTAAGCACTAAAACATTTTGTTTTAGTGTTTGGCATAAGAAAAATCCATTCGTCACGCAATTTGGATCGTTTTTCGCGCTTATGCGCATTCCGTCGTAATTAAGCGAACATCGCGTTCGTACGACCAAACGAACCAACGTCTGACATATTTTTGAGCATGTTTCATGTCCACAATGTTTAGGCATCATTTTAGGGCCTTAAAGTTGGCTTGACGGGCCTTAGAAGTGTCGGAAATGAGCTTAAACACCAACAGGGACCAAAACTGTCATTTTGGAAACTTGTTTTCTGATCAGAAGCTCCAGGCGGCCCGTGTAAAACCTGGGATGATCCTTACGCGGCCCGCGTCAGTGTCCCAGACCAGATTCGATGTTTTAACAGCCTGTTATCAGCTGTTTTACCCACAAAACCACCTTGCACATGGTAATTCTGATACTAGGGGCTGGTTTTGGATGTGCACATGGTATTACAATACCATGTGTGCAAGTGTATGGCCAAGATCAAAGCACGTTTCCCGATAAACGATCCTAACGGTGCTAGTATTCCTATAAATACCCCTTGCCTTCACTTGCAAAAACCCACTAGAATCCTGATTTGAGAAGCTCTAAGTTGAAACCATTATAGTCCTTTGTGACTATGCCTACTGATTACCACGTTGTCTAGGGTCGCAAGGGTAAGCGATCTAATAAATCGCTTATACCTTCGAACCCGACCCATTTGGTCGATCATTAGGATCTGACCAAATACATTAGGTGACCATAGTAGGTAGGGAATAACCTTCCGAGGTTATACCTTATGGTCACGACGTTTAAGTAGTTGTATGATAGGTAGTTTATATGCCTTAGGTAAATTACCAAAATACCCCTTTGATGCCAAAATTCATTATAAACATATGTGACATAACTTTTGACATCTAAACTGATTTGGCGACAATATTAGGCATGTTAAGGCATATTCTACTTGTCATAGGACTAGTTAGGTGGTCCGAACGCGTTTCACGCGAACGACGCGTTAAAGTAGCATAAGCTACCTAAACGGGTCGTAATGGGTCATAAGCACTTATGTTAGGTTTCATTTAGTATGTAGGCTTTGTTAAACCATATTACACGAGTCTCCATACTCGTTTGGTTTACGAACCCTCATTCTATCCGATCCTCCGATTTAGGTCCGGTTTATTAACATAGTTACCTATATTAGGTGTCGTTTGATTCCGAGATCTGTAGCATTGTTTGGTTGTTACTCAAGGACTACTAAGCAATCTCAAGTGAGTACATAGACCCCTCTTTTACTGTTTTCCAAACTGTTTTGGGGTGGAACACATGTGCCTACTTGTTACTTTCATGCTTTCCTGTTTTCACATCATATACTTCCTATGTTCATTAGTACATTTATAGTACATGATTTCATTACATTTTATGCTATGTATTCCCATTGTGTGCGTACTTAGTACATTATTTTACATTACATTCTATGCTATGTATGCCCATTGTGTGCGTACTTAGTACATTGTTTTACATTACATTACATGCTATGTATGTTCATCATTCTTAGTACATTCGTTTCACATCACATGCTATGTATGTTCATCATACTTAGTACATTTATTATTCATTCACATGCTTACATTTTGATATGATATTTGGTTTGTTTTGATGGATCAATATACATTCATTAACACCGATCACGCCGTTCGTTACTAGGTAGTGGTACCATAGGAATTGACAACTCCCGTTCCTGAAATCCTGGGTTTGTTTGGATTGGAAGGAATGACCGAATTCGATACACATAACTTAGATAAACCTTTAATTTGTTTAAGGGTTTATCGCCACAGTCTCAAGGCTTGGATGTATGTATTCTCACAATACCGCATAGATATTTATATCAGTATAGCATGCATTTGTTCCACAAAACATAGCTTTGATTTAAACCATGTTTTACTTCAATACTTTGTTTTTGTGCATATGGTTTAGTTGATATATTTCACTAGCCATACATATCATTTTTGGTTACACATTACATGATTTACATTTGACACATAAACATTATTGACATTGGTTACACATTACATGATTTACATTTGACACATAAACATTATTGACATTGGTTATACATTACATGACTTACATCTTGACATAAACATTTTGACATATTATTCAATACATTTGGCAATTGGTTTAAACATAAACATCTTACGTTGTTGGTTTGGTTTGAGTAAGTGATTTAAGTAACGAGGCGTGTGTAATATGATACAAGCATGGTGGATATGCCGTTGGTACTTCCTATATATAAGTGATTGTATGGTATTACATATCGTAGCGTTATTTGAATCATTTCAATTTGGACATATAACATTTTATACAAATAACATACTTTTCACAAGACATTAATTTACAAACAACTTATTTTATACAAACTCATTTTACATGGTTATTCATTTAACCATTTATTATTCTCTTATTTATACATATCATCTGATCTTATCGTTTTTCAAATGATTTACAAGACAAAGCAAATTACAAGGTTCATGACTAAACATTTTCTCAAACATAAGTCATGAATTCTGTTTTCACAAAACCTATGTATCTCACAGGCATTTTTATGCTGACGTACATATTTTCACATGTGTTTTCAGGAGATGATGCATAGGACTTATCAAGATACACTTAGGCGGACTTGGGCCTTAGTGACAATAAAAGATGCAAGACTAGTTATTTATGTTATGTTTCTTTGATTGTCAAGACAATGTAACTCTTTTATTTAATAAAACAATATTTCAATTTCCATGTGTTATGAAACAATGATTCTGTTACAACACTCCCCGACGTTTCCGCCACGATTTGATGTTCTACGTGGTCGGGGTGTGACAGAAAAGTTGGTATCAGAGCTCATGGTTATAGGGAATTAGGTTATTAGTAATACTTTGACCTAGTCTATAACCTTCCTAGGACCCTAACGCGAGTTTACTTGCGTTTAGTCATAAAACAATACCGTCACCTATCCTTAGGTGACGATAGCAACAAGAACATAAAATTTCAAAACCGCTTTGAAAACCAATCATCTGTTGTATGATGATTGATTACTAGGTTTTGAACCCTCAGTTATAAGGTTTTGAACCCTTAGTTATAAGGTTTTGAACCCCTTTGAATTTTCAAAATCACGTCAAAGTTTGGGTCATATAATGTGAACACGTGCAAACTGAAAGAGTGAATGCCTGTACCCTGAGTTTTCTGTCGAAGGCTAGATTGTTCGTACAAATCCGCAGTATCGGACCAGTCACTCTTACCTGGGAACTCTTGGGGTGAGTGTTCACTTATAGGCGAGCATGTCTTCAGTGATACATTAATATGATCCGCTTACTTTGATTTGTCACCGTCTCATTTGTTTGCCTTAGGTAACAAACAAATGATCGCCAATTCTTATGCATTGCTATTCTGTTTTGTTTATCCGATAACCTTTCACTTGTTTCTTCCTATGTCTTTCATTTTCTTCTAGAATGTCTCTTCCTCTCAGCACCGGTCAAATGTCCGAGCGAACAGCCAAATTTGCCCAGCAAATAGGCGAAGTGATTCAGAAATCTGTGGATTTAGGCATTACCATGTATCAACTCCAGAATGAAGCCACTCAAGAGTCACCAAAGGAAGCAGAAGTCAAGCCAGCACCACCAGCGAAGAAAACAACCGAGGAATCAAAGACCATGGATGAACGATCCCCTAAGAAATCAAGGAAGCGTAAGGCTTCAAGGAAACCCGTAGCGGTTGCACCAAAACAGGCAGGACCTTGTCAGATGACAGCATCACCAGCCAAGAAGCGGTACAAAGGAACTGCTCCCTTGTGCAAACGATGCAACCGTCATCATTCGAACCCCTTACCCTGCTTCAAATGTACCTACTGTGGACGGTGGGGACATCTGATTAAGATATGCCGCTTTGCCATCCAAAACAAAGCTGCTATCAACCTTGCTGCTACCCAACTCCAAGTCAACCCTACTCAAGCTCGTTTTCCGTCTGGTACTTGCTACAACTGTGGCGAGACGAGCCATTTCAGGAACAACTGCCCGAAGATTGTCAGTGCAAATCCAACCCTTGGATGAGCAGTTGGCTGAGTAGAAGATGTTGCTGTCTTATGCTTTTGCTTCTTTTGTTTTCTAGTAATGTGAGACAATATGTCTTGTTCATAAATAAAAGTTGTTGTTCGCAATTCTGATATACAAGTATAGTTACACGTGTGTATGGCATTTCCCTATAATACCTACATTAAGGAACTATGTTCCTTACAAACTACTTTTGTGAATATCCCATTTTTGTGTTTACTCATGATTCCCTCGAAAAAAAAAATTTTTAGTACTCGTTTCATTCCAGGAGACGAAGTACAAGAAATAAAGGGAAATTATGAGTAATCGTGCTTTTTGCACATCTATGCCATTAAATTCTTGGTTAGATAACTAAGGATATTTTCAATCTCATACCCCTTATGTTCTGATTTTTTTTCAACATGCATAACATAAGTTTTCCAAAACAACCTCCATGATTTCAAAAACATCGTCTACGTTTCAAAAATAACCTTCATGACTTCAAAATGTTATTGATACAGTATATATCAAATGGATGATTTCAAAAGCATCATTCATGTTTTCAAAAACCTTATACATAATTTCAAAATTTATCTCGCATGATTTTAAAACATTTTTGTAAATATATCTACCTAATACACCTACTCTATGATTTCAAAGGTATTATATATAAGGTTTCAAAAACATTGAACACAATTTTAGAACCCCATGCATAGTTTTCCAAAAATATTTTTCTTCATACATTGACTTCACCTTCAAATTCTGCTTCATATGTCGCCTTGACATATCTAACATCTCAACTTCATAAGCATTTTTACTTCATGTTTTGACTTAAGCACATCAAGTGCAAGGTTTCAAACATCTTCAACTTCTAAAAATCCATAAGGGATCTTTTTATCTTCACATTTAGATCCTTGTGGATGATTATCATTCAAATAAGAATCCTTAATTGGATTCCTTTTGTACCAAAATTCGAACATTTCGGTTCCTTATAATCGAAATCGAATTTTTCTTTTAAAAATATTTCTATCTATATAGTTAGATTCTTGATAATGTTTAAATTACCAAATGAAATCCAAGGAATGGATTCCTAGTGTGCTTTAAATACATGTGCTCTGTTAGCAGAACAAACTTCTAGTTAAACAATTTTGTGGTTATGTGACTATGTGTTTATGCATCTTATGTTTTCTTCTATGCATTTTGTGTTTTTATACTCTGGGTATTCGTTATCCAAATCCTCGTAGAATCTTTCATATCTTCATATGAGGGATTCGTAGTAGGATATTCAAAAAGGTACTACCTTAAATCCTAAATGGGCTTCTATGTAATAGTTAAGACCCTTGAATTATATAGTACTATTCCATGATTCATAAGAGACCCTTTTAGTGGTCTAGTAAAAAAGATTGATTCAAAAATCTGGTTAAGAATGACATGTGATGATATAAGCTGAAAAGACTCCTTGGTTGTCTATTAAAATCATTTATTGATTTAATAAAAGGGACCCTATGGTGGTCTAGTCACACTCATCACAGGTTTGTTCATTTGGTTTTCCCCTACACATTATAAAATAGACTGTGTGAACTATGCAAGGAATTATCTAATTATGGACGCGTACATAATTATGAAATTCAGTGCACGGAAACCACCGTAAGATTTATTATGTGTAAGAACCGATAGTGGCAACAATAACGAAATGTGAACAATGTACAGGAGGTATGGTGGACGCACCAATGACGCTTCATATACTTGTATATAAGTATCCCTCTTACATTGCAAGCATGATGTTATTAAAGTTACTAGAAGTTCAGAACCCTAACCAATGTTGTTCGATCTTTTCAACTTCATGTTTTAAACTCTCACAAGTTTCCTCTAAATAAATTTCGGGACGAAATTTCCACAAGTAGGGGAGACTGTAACATCTGTGCTTGTAATCATTGTGAACAGTTCTTTCATCAATAAAAGAATGTTATTTGATCCCAATGTTTGTTTGGTTGTGTTTTACATTTTTCATGTTTTGACTTTTATTCAATTTCAAACTCTATATCGCTTTCTGGAGAGTTATACGCAAACTGGTGCGTAAACGTAATCAGTTTAATGCGACAAATACTCCGGAACATCAACATATACTTAACATACCCTAAATAACCTTTACATAACTTAGAAATAAGTTTTAAAGGCTTTGGTATGGCAAAAACAAGTTAATTCGCTTACAGGGACTAAACTTGACAAACTGCGAAAGTATGCCAATTTGAACTGTAACGAACATTCCGGAACATGACCATAAGTTAAACACACCTTAAATATCCTTTATATAGCTTAGAGATAGGCTTTGAGGGGTTCGGTGTGCTAAAATAAACTTTTGGGTCATTCAGGGACTAAAAGCGTCAAAAAGTGCACAAGTTTGCATTTTCGCGCATAACTTACGTTCAGAATACATCCGGACATCCAAAAATTTATGTAAGCACTAAAACATTTGGTTTTAGTGTTTGGCATAAGAAAAATCCATTCGTCACGCAATTTGGATCGTTTTTCGCGCTTATGCGCATTCCGTCGTAATTAAGCGAACATCGCGTTCGTACGACCAAACGAACCAACGTCCGACATATTTTTGAGCATGTTTCATGTCCACAATGTTTAGGCATCATTTTAGGGCCTTAAAGTTGGCTTGACGGGCCTTAGAAGTGTCGGAAATGAGCTTAAACACCAACAGGGACCAAAACTGTCATTTTGGAAACTTGTTTTTTGATCAGAAGCTCCAGGCGGCCCGCGTAAGACCTGGGATGATCCTTACGCGGCCCGCGTCAGTGTCCCAGACCAGATTCGATGTTTTAACAGCCGGTTATCAGCTGTTTTACCCACAAAACCACCTTGCACATGGTAATTCTGATACTAGGGGCTGGTTTTGGATGTGCACATGGTATTACAATACCATGTGTGCAAGTGTATGGCCAAGATCAAAGCATGTTTCCTGATAAACAATCCTAACGGTGCTAGTATTCCTATAAATACCCCTTGCCTTCACTTGCAAAAACCCACTAGAATCCTGATTTGAGATGCTCTAAGTTGAAACCAGTGTTTCATACCTGAGCTACTTGGATCGAGAATAGCATTCGGGGACCCGTTGTAAGTGTTCCTTCGTTCTTTTATTGCTTTTCGAGTCCGAGAGTCAAACTTTGTTTGACTTTCTGCGTTGACCAGTTTATGGTCAATGCGAAGTTCGCTTGAACTTCGCAACGTGATTGTAATCACGATGGTTATAGTCCTTTGTGACTATGCCTACTGATTACCACGTTGTCTAGGGTCGCAAGGGTAAGCGATCTAATAAATCGCTTATACCTTCGAACCCGACCCATTTGGTCGATCATTAGGATCTGACCAAATACATTAGGTGACCATAGTAGGTAGGGAATAACCTTCCGAGGTTATACCTTATGGTCACGACGTTTAAGTAGTTGTATGATAGGTAGTTTATATGCCTTAGGTAAATTACCAAAATACCCCTTTGATGCCAAAATTCATTATAAACATATGTGACATAACTTTTGACATCTAAACTGATTTGGCGACAATATTAGGCATGTTAAGGCATATTCTACTTGTCATAGGACTAGTTAGGCGGTCCGGACGCGTTTCACGCGAACGACGCGTTAAAGTAGCATAAGCTACCTAAACGGGTCGTAATGGGTCATAAGCACTTATGTTAGGTTTCATTTAGTATGTAGGCTTTGTTAAACCATATTACACGAGTCTCCATACTCGTTTGGTTTACGAACCCTCATTCTATCTGATCCTCCGATTTAGGTCCGGTTTATTAACATAGTTACCTATATTAGGTGCCGTTTGATTCCGAGATCTGTAGCATTGTTTGGTTGTTACTCAAGGACTACTAAGCAATCTCAAGTGAGTACATAGACCCCTCTTTTACTGTTTTCCAAACTGTTTTGGGGTGGAACACATGTGCCTACTTGTTACTTTCATGCTTTCCTGTTTTCACATCATATACTTCCTATGTTCATTAGTACATTTATAGTACATGATTTCATTACATTTTATGCTATGTATGCCCATTGTGTGCGTACTTAGTACATTATTTTACATTACATTCTATGCTATGTATGCCCATTGTGTGCGTACTTAGTACATTGTTTTACATTACATTACATGCTATGTATGTTCATCATTCTTAGTACATTCGTTTCACATCACATGCTATGTATACTTAGTACATTTATTATTCATTCACATGCTTACATTTTGATATGATATTTGGTTTGTTTTGATGGATCAATATACATTCATTAACACTGATCACGCCGTTCGTTAGTAGGTAGTGGTACCACAGGAATTGACAACTCCCGTTCCTGAAATCCTGGGTTTGTTTGGATTGGAAGGAATGACCGAATTCGATACACATAACTTAGATAAACCTTTAATTTGTTTAAGGGTTTATTGCCACAGTCTCAAGGATTGGATGTACGTATTCTCACAATACCGCATAGATATTTATATCAGTATAGCATGCATTTGTTCCACAAAACATAGCTTTGATTTAAACCATGTTTTACTTCAATACTTTGTTTTTGTGCATATGGTTTAGTTGATATATTTCACTAGCCATACATATCATTTTTGGTTACACATTACATGATTTACATTTGACACATAAACATTATTGACATTGGTTACACATTACATGATTTACATTTGACACATAAACATTATTGACATTGGTTATACATTACATGACTTACATCTTGACATAAACATTTTGACATATTATTCAATACATTTGGCAATTGGTTTAAACATAAACATCTTACGTTGTTGGTTTGGTTTGAGTAAGTGATTTAAGTAACGAGGCGTGTGTAATATGATACAAGCATGGTGGATACGCCGCTGGTACTTCCTATATATAAGTGATTGTATGGTATTACATATCGTAGCGTTATTTGAATCATTTCAATTTGGACATATAACATTTTATACAAATAACATACTTTTCACATGACATTAATTTACAAACAACTTATTTTATACAAACTCATTTTACATGGTTATTCATTTAACCATTCATTATTCTCTTATTTATACATATCATCTGATCTTATCGTTTTTCAAATGATTTACAAGACAAAGCAAATTACAAGGTTCATGACTAAACATTTTCTCAAACATAAGTCATGAATTCTATTTTCACAAAACCTATGTATCTCACAGGCATTTTTATGCTGACGTACCTATTTTCACATGTGTTTTCAGGAGATGATGCATAGGACTTATCAAGATACACTTAGGCGGACTTGGGCCTTAGTGACAATAAAAGATGCAAGACTAGTTATTTATGTTATGTTTCTTTGATTGTCAAGACAATGTAACTCTTTTATTTAATAAAACAATATTTCAATTTCCATGTGTTATGAAACAATGATTCTGTTACAACACTCCCCGATGTTTCCGCCACGATTTGATGTTCTACGTGGTCGGGGTGTGACATTCGCAAAGCTCTAGGTGTCAAAGTCTGTTGAACAGTTTTCCTCTTTATTTTGATCCGCCTGTGGATCTGTTTCAACTACATTGTGATACTTTATATTACAATTTATTTGGTTGGAATATATCTATCTTTTGCTTCCGCTATGCATTTAAATATTGTGTTGTTTGACTATGATGATATCAACTACGTCACGATACTCCCCACCGGTAATACGTGAAAATATCGGGGTGTGACAGGGTGGTATCAGAGCCAGGGCCGGACCGATGGTGCCAGGTCCCGCGAGGACGCTGGATCCCTTAAGGGGGGTGGATTGTGACATCCCACATCGGTTGTGAAGGGGAACGGAGGGGCGGACGCTGAGGGCGTGCTGGCTGCCAAAGCGGACAATATCATGCTGCGGTTACGCTGGGCTATTACAGTTGGTATCAGAGCCAACACTGAGTGAATTAAACACTAGCCTTTTGTGTTTAATCTCAGTTACACAATTGCACATTCCTCGATTCTCGAGTCTAGACAAAGAACTTAGGAATTATCCAAATTTGTTTTATTTCTAACTTTGTCTTATATATTTTTCTTGTTGTATCACTTGTTTGTTTTGACAGGTTGACAAAATGCCACCAAGGATGAGAGGAAGAGGAAGAGGAAAAGGGCCACTCGTCGCCCCAAATGACCATGAGGCCGGGCCTTCGCACCGGCGAACGCCTTCAGATCACCACAACCCGGGTCCTCAAGATCCCTGGAGGACCTACATTGAACCAGCTAGGCGCTCAGTTTCACTGAGTACCTCCCCTTCTATTCCACACTCTTTTGGGCCTCATTCTGAAAATGAGCCCCATAACTCCCACCAATCCTACATACCTCTTCAAGGACACAACTCACCTTTAGACCACCTGTCGCCTGTTTTCCAGGGCCAGTTCAACCTTGCCGACTACCTTGGAGCACCAGTGGGTTTTAACCCACTTGGACCTGAAGATCATTTTTCCGGTGGCAACGCGATGGATATAGATGAGGACACCGATCCTGCCGAGCCACCATCCGGAACTCCTAACCACCCCATCGAAATTTCAGATGGGTCACCTTTTGTGGGATCACCTTATAATGGTCCCGACAGCTATGATGAGAGGTTCAGGCAGTGTGACTGGGCGTTTACCCCCAGTTACCACAACTCTCCCCTGCACCACCTGCAGCAGCAGCAGCAACGGGATCCTTCCGAGGATTCTCGATTTGTAGCGGTCACTCCACCGCCACCACCACCACTGCAACAGCCTCCGGAGCCCCCGAGGCGAAGAAGATCGAACGCGCGGATATCCACGCGAGGAGGAGTGCATATCAACACCCCTCCACTTTCAAGTGGCAGCCGATACTCGCCACTTCACGAAGAACCAGGGATGGGAGAATCTTCACACCCCATCTCAGAAGTAAACTCTGCACCAGTCGCGCCGCCACCACCACTGGGTTTTGGAGACCCAATTCCTACTTACACTGGTGAGGCGTCGTATAATCCATTCGAGCAGCCGATCCACACCAATTACAACTATGCCGAGGCCGATCCTTACTTGGTAGCTGCGAACTACAACGCTCTCCATCCAGAAGGTCCCTATGGAGGTCCCTAGACTACGGGATACCCGACCTATGGATACCCACCATATGGGTATCAACAACCGCCACCTACTAAACCTCCACATTATCAGCAACCCCCACAGCCGCCGGTGATGTCACCGCCACAATTTCAAGAAATCCTTCAAGGGATAAATGAGGTACGGGAAGACCGTAGGCATAACCAAGGGATGTTCAAGAAAATGGTGAATTTGATCAAGGGAAAAAGCAAGAAGGATCGCTAAATCCTTGTTTGTTTGTTTATTTTAGTGTTGTAATCATGTCCCTGCGAGGACATTTGTTTCTGTACCCTGCCCCTGTGTGGGCATATTTTTTTATGTTCTGCCCCTGCGTGGGCATGTCTTTCTATTTGACCCCTGCGAAACCTATGGAACCTATGGAGTTCCAGGCTCAAGCCCAGGAGAAACCCAAACCGAAAAAGAGAAGAAGACTCGTAGGCTGGAGGCGTGTGCGTAAGAAGAAACCAGCGACACGGAAAGTTATAAAGACTGAGGATCCAAAGGATAAAGGCAAAGGAATAGAGATAGGGGAAAGTCAGGGCACGCCCAGGAAATGCCATCATGGGAGGAACTGGATCGTAAACTGGCACTTAGTGACCTCATCGGACCTGCCGATGAAAACCTTTTCAATTATCCAGCGGAAGCCCAACTTCCAGTTTATCTAGAGCCTGATATCCCAGATCCTATTATCCACCCCAACCTCTACCAGGAGAGCTGGAAGAATGGTGGACCACTGATTGGCAATTTCAGAATCTTTTAAATAACCCTAATACCTTTTTCCACCAATTTGACCCTGAGCCTCCACTATACCCACCAATGAGCGCTGAGAACTTGGCTGAACTTCGCCACTATGGTGAGGAGCTGGTGGACGCAGGAAATAGAATCCGAGATGTGGGGGAGAGGATATCATGGAAATACGACGAGAGGGAACGTCGTTTCTGAGATGCCAGCTGACGGGGATGGTGTAACTGTGTGGTTGTGGTTGTATAATAACAAAATAATAAAAATAATAAAAATATAATCCTGTAAAATAACTTAATAATAAAACTCTTGTAAGATAACTGGTGTGTACGGACGCATAGCAATATATAAAATTATGGAAGTCGAAAAATCGACAATTTTGGCTATATATGTTAACGTGATTATGTGCGATTGTTTATTATGTGCGACAATTTTGGCTATATATGGAAGTCGAAAAATCGACAATTTTGAATAAGTTACATATATTAATTACCAGATGGAAAACGCCGGTAATGAACCAGTTAACGAGGTTAACCAATCCGAGCAAAACAATGAGGACCATTTTCTGAATAGACAAGACATAGAAAACATCGTTGCTCAAGGAATAGCCAATGCTATTCCAGCAATTCTTGCTGCTGCCCGAAATCCAGTTGAACCACAACCAATTATTCCCAGCAAACGCACTCACGGCGATAATTTCAGTAATAGTATAAATGGAGGCGGAAACATTAATAATAATGATAATGATGTGATGCAGGCCCCAATTCTTAAGAAAATGAAAGTTGCAACGCCTGGTTGCACTTACAAGGAATTTCTTGCTTGTAAACCTGTTGAATTTGCAGGCAATGAAGGGGCGACTGCTGCACTGCGTTGGTGGAGAAAATCGAGGCAGTAATTAAAATAAGTAAATGTGCCGGGGAGGATAAAGTCATGTATGCTTCTCACCTTTTCAAGGAAGAAGCATTAGAATGGTGGAATACGGTATTACAAGCTAAGAGAAGTGACATGGCCTACGCCATGAGTTGGGAAGAATTTAAGCGTCTGGTGGAAAAGAAATTCTACCCTGAATATGAAAAAGAACAAATGGCGAACAAATTCCTGAGCCACCGTATGGTGGATGTGGACTGCTGAGGGTATACTTTGAAGTTTTTCGAATATGCTCGAATTGTGCCTACTCTGGCTTCGCCAGAACCGGTACTTATTTCTCGCTACATTTGGGGTCTAATTAGCGAGATCCGTGATATTGTCAAAGCTGCGAGACCCCGCACAATTGATGATGCGGTTGAATTGGCCAACACTCTGACTGACGGACTGGTGCGTACGCGAGAAGAAAACAGAAAGAAGGAATTGGCTCAGAAAATTCCCCAAGGATTTCGTGTGGGTAATAATAGAAACTTCAAAAGAAAGGGAACTGGATCACCTTCCACTCTGCCGTTCTGCAGGAACTGTAAAAAGAAACATTTTGGAAAATGTAATGAACCCTCCAACTTCTGCAAAGGTATAGGACATCGTGAAGAAGATTGCAGAAAGAAAACAAAGATCTGCTACAACTGTGGAGAAGCTGGCCATTTTAGACCAGAATGCCCTAAATTGGTCAAACCAGCAGATAACAAGGCCAAACCTGCTGAAGGAACTAATAAGAAGAACGCAAGAGTAGGGCTCTAAACGAACCGAACGAACACGAACAAGGCTATGTTCGTGTTCGTTCGCTAAGGAAATTTGGATGTTCGTGAACTGTTCGCGAACACATGACGAACGGAAGTTTGTGTTCATGTTCGTTCGTTAAGGAATTTTGGTTGTTCGCGAACAGTTCGTGAACACAAACCACGAACGCAAACGAACACAAATGAACTTTAATTTTGAAAATTAAAAAAAGCATCGTTAATCTTAAACATTGTACACAACGAAAGTAGTTAAATATAACCATTTAAAGATTGAAGGGATGGATAATATTGGGTTCAATCGATTGGAGATAAGCTGAATGAAGGAGCGTGATATTAAAAGAAGGAGAGGGCCAGAGAGAGGGAAATAATACATATGGGGGAAAGTAAAAAATTAATAAAACATTAAAAATTTTTAGAAAAATAAACATAAAAAACGGAACACGAATGAACATATTACCGAACGTTCACGAACGCAGTCGAACGAACGAGACCTTTGTTCGTGTTTGTTCGTTAAGCTTATCGAACGAAATTTTTTGTTCGTGTTCGTTCGTTAAGCTTATCGAACGAACATAAACGAACTTCCCGCCGAACGGTTCACGAACTGTTCGCTGAACGTTTGGTTCGTTTACAGCCCTACGCAAGAGCCTTTCAATTGACCACGCAGGAAGCTGAACTGATTCCTGACGTAATAGCTGGTACGTTCTTAGTTCACAACGTTTATGCGAAAGTATTATTTGACTCTGGTGCAAACCAAAGTTTTATAAATACATCATTCTGCCAAGCTCTTAAGCTACCCTTAACCAAACTTAGGCAAATTAATACAGTAGAAACGGCAGACGGGAATTCTGTTAACATAGATACGGTTTTGCAAAAAGAAAATATAGAACTTTCAGGTCATAAATTTTCTGCAAACCTGTTACCCATGAATTTAGCTGGATTCGATGTCGTGTTAGGAATGGATTGGTTAGTAGCCAACCATGCTCGAATCCTTTGTGATAAGAATTCCATAGAAATTCGTGCACCCACGGGAGAAGTAATTATGATTACAGGGGATAAACCGTGTAAACCAATGAAGTTCATTTCAGTAATGAAAGTAGCTAGTTATGGACGAAAGCATGGAATAGTGTATATGATTTCAGTAATCATTAGCACTAAGGGTAAGGAACTTAAGGAAATTCCTGTAGTATCAGAATACTCGGATGTATTCCCAGAAGAATTACCAGGATTACCACTAGATAGGGAGGTAGAATTTAGAATTCATTTGATTCCTGGAACTACACCCGTAGCAAAGGCACCCTACCGATTAGCACCCACTGAAATGTTGGAACTGAAAAAGCAATTAGATGAATTGCTCAGTAAAGGATTTATACAACCTAGTTTATCCCCTTGGGGAGCACCAGTGTTGTTTGTAAAGAAGAAGGATGGTTCGATGCGAATGTATATCGATTATAGGGAATTGAATAAGGTTACGATCAAGAATCAATACCCATTACCTAGGATTGATGATCTTTTCGATCAACTACAAGGAGCTAGATATTTTTCTAAGATAGATTTACGCTCCGGATATCATCAGTTGAAGGTACAAGAAGAAGACATACCTAAAACCGCTTTCAGAACTAGGTATGGTCATTACGAGTTTACAGTCATGGCCTTTGGATTAACAAATGCCCCTGCAGCATTTATGGACATGATGAATAGAATCTGTAAACCATACTTGGATAAATTTGTAATTGTCTTCATCGAAGATATACTTATTTATTCCAAAAACCAGGACGAGCATTGTGAGCACCTGCATGCACTCTTAACTTTGTTAAGAAAGGAAAAGCTTTACGCCAAATTTTCGAAGTGTGAATTTTGGCTACAGGAAGTGCAATTTTTAGGTCACATGGTGAATCACGAAGGTATTCACGTAGATCCCTCCAAAATAGAAGCGATCACCAAATGGAAGGTCCCACAATCAGCTGCAGAAGTTAGAAGTTTTTTAGGCTTAGCTGGATATTATAGGCACTTTATTAAGGATTTTTTAAGATAGTTGTGCCATTAACTAAGCTAACCTGTAAAACAGTTAAGTTTGAATGGGGACCTAAGCAAGAAGAAGCTTTTAGGATTTTAAAGCAAAGGTTAACCAACACCCCAATTCTAGCCTTACCAGAAGGGACAAAAGATTTTGAAGTATACTGTGATGCTTCAAAACTAGGATTAGGATGTGTACTAATGCAACGCAAGAAGGTAATTGCGTATGCTTCAAGGCAATTGAAAAAGCACGAGGAAAACTATACGACGCATGACTTAGAATTAGGGTCGATAATTTTTGCCCTTAAGATTTGGAGACATTATCTGTACCGAAGTAAGTTTACTGTTTATACAGATCATAAAAGCTTAAAGTATATATTTGGGCAAAAAGAGTTAAATATGAGGCAAAGAATATGGATGGAAATTCTAAGTGACTACGACTGTGATATTCAATATCACGAAGGAAAAGCAAACGTAGTTGCAGATGCCTTAAGTCGTAAGTATCACGAAAAGCAAAAGCGAGTTCGTGCTCTTAGATTAAGTTTACAATTAGACTTAATGGAACAACTGAAAAATGTGCAAGCCACATCAATCAAGGATGATGCTGAAGAAATGAAAGGAAGAATAAAGGAATTAGAGCAAGGAGCTGATGGAATTTGGAGATTCCATAAAAAAAGAATTTGGGTACCTAAGCAAGGAGAATTAAGAAATAAGATTTTAGAGGAAGCCCATAAATCTAGGTATACCATGCACCCTGGAAATAATAAAATGTACCAAGATTTAAGGAATAACTTCTGGTGGATAGGAATGAAAAAGGACATAGCTAAATATGTTTCTAAGTGTCTTACTTGTTCACAAGTTAAGGCAGAACACCAGAAACCTTCAGGGTTACTCCAACAATTAGAAATGCTTGTTTGGAAGTGGGAACTAATAACCATGGATTTTGTTACTAAGTTGCCCAAAACCAGAAAAGGTAACGACGCGATTTGGGTAATTGTGGATCGATTAACCAAATCAGCTCATTTCCTACCCATGAAAGAAACCTTTAGTCTGGAAAGATTCGCCAAGTTATACGTAGACGAAGTAGTATCCTTACGTGGAGTCCCACTCTCCATTGTATCGGATAGAGATAGTCGTTTCACTTCGCATTCCTGGACAAGTTTCCAAGAAGCCATAGGGACTAAACTGAACTTGAGCACTGCATATCATCCTCAAACAGATGGACAAAGTGAAAGGACAATCCAAACTCTGGAAGACATGCTCAGGGCATGTGTAATAGACTTTGGTGGAAACTGGGATGACCATCTACCCTTAATTGAATTCTCCTATAATAATAGTTATCTTGCAAGCATTGAAGCTGCCCCATTCGAAGCACTCTATGGACGAAAGTGCAGAACTCCAGTTTGTTGGGCAGAAATAGGAGAAAGCCAATTATCAGGTCCTTAAATTGTGCAAGAAACCACCGACAAGATCACTCAAATCAAGGAAAGACTGAAAACAGCTCGAGATCGCTAGAAAAGTTATGCAGACAATAGACGCAAGCCGCTAGAATTTCAAGTTGGAGATAAGGTACTTTTGAAAGTTTCTCCTTGGAAAGGAGTAGTTCGATTCGGGAAGAAGGGAAAGCTAAGTCCAAGGTACGTAGGACCATTCCCAATAATCCAGGGAATAGGACCAGTTGCCTATCACTTACAACTACCAGAAGAGCTGGCTGGGGTACATGACGTCTTTCATGTATCCAATCTCAAGAAATGTCTATCCGACGAATCCCTGGTAGTACCTCTTCAAGATGTAGAGGTAAATGAGAAGTTAAAATTTATGGAGAAACCATTGCAGATAGAAGACAGAAAGTTCAAGTTTCTCAAACACAAACGACTAGTGCTGGTCAAAGTTAAGTGGGATTGTAAGAGAGGACCAGAGTACACTTGGGAGCTGGAATCAGAGATGAAGCGAAAGTATCCCTACTTGTTCCAGTAAATCTCGAGGACGAGATTCTAATAAGGTGGGGAGGATGTAACAACTCTCATTAAAATTACCATTTCTTATCTTATTTTGTCCAATAAGAAACCCTAATTAAGACCCCTAAGTAATACTGCATGACCCCTAAAAATCTCAGAACAGTTGGAATCAGGATCAGGGCCCTTAAAACTCAAGGGGGGGGGGGGGTATTCCCTAATTGATATTATCCTTACAGTTTTCCGTAGAAATCGAATTTTATCGAATCGTCGACTCAGCTAAGCTACAAATACACGAGGCAACCCTATGCTAGAGGGGGTGCCCTCGTGCCACGTGAGGGAGCCCAGTTTTCAGTATAAATAGAGGGGTGTGGTACTTGAAGTTTGGCGTTGGTTCGACGTAAAAACTTGTTTTCTATGTTAAGATATCGTCTGTTTACTTCAAAAACACACACACACAGCACGAAACGCTGCCGCGACAACAGGGTAATAACTCGATCACTGCTACAATTTAATGTCCGGTCGATGGAGACCAGTCCGATGGATGTTTAAGTGCTGCCCTAAATTGGGTTATACTTTGTCATTCGTCGCGAGGGTTTCGATCTCGTGAGTTGTCGTAAAAGTTGTATTAAGTTACTGACCTAGTTTCGTGTGCATTGTTATTGTCTTAGGTTAACCAGGCTAAAATCAGTAGGCTAAACTATGCCCGTTTAAATCTGCAATGTGAGTCATTCTCTTTTTATTAAATTGTTTCCAAAACCCTATTTATTTTCAAGGTTATAATTACAGGGATTAAGTCTTTGTAATCTTCAATTACTGCCGGTATGTGGGGTTTTGTATACATTACTTGATACCTGTCACCATTGGACAACGGGTTAGCCAATGGGTGATCTGACCATAGTCACAAATACAGTCGAGTGACAAATACCGATTTGGGGTAATTGGTTGATAAAAACATTGTATTCACCCTTAATACTGTATATTATAACAATGTGTCGTTTTGTGCAACTTGAGTGACTCGCCAGTATTTCCCTGCTGATAAAACCTTTTTAAAACATGTTTCAGATGATCTGCTGTGATCCAGGAAAAGTGTCGTGTAGCACTACAAGCTTGAGGAAGTGGCTCAATAAAATAAAGAAACATGTTTTTGTAAAAACAAAGATTTCCTAGTGAAATCACCTTTATTGTAAATTGTGGGTGTTATCCCCAAATTGCGAAATAAAAATAAATTGGGCATTTTCAAGTTAAAAAAAAAAGATCCTGTTAAACTTCCGCTGCCAACATATTAATTACCACGGATTTATGTCCCGCGGCTCCTGGAACAGGTAAAACCGGGCCGGGGGCCGTGACATTCCTGCCTCAACACATCTGTTCTACTTTCTTTTGTATCATTTCTCTTCTGCTTTGCTTTAATCTCCTTATCTGTCTATTTGTTAAGGGTGTCATCAACTCCCTTTTTCTTACCAGTGTCAGATTTACCAGAAGATTTGCAGAAGTATTCTTAGCAGGCTTTGGATTTTGTTTTGGCTGATTCCTTGGTGTTGGTTTGCCAAAGTGTTTCATGGAATCCTTCTCCCCCCTTTTGGCATCATCTTCACCATCTTTTTCAAAGATAGGTGCAGCAGGGGTAGTGCCAGTGAACTTTGCAATGGATTCTTTTATGCCCTTGATGTCAGCCTGTGTGTCTTTGTATCTTGCTTCAACCATAACTCTAATTAGCTCCATGTGGGAGTTATGTTGAAGCTCAGCCAGTTCCCTTTGAGCTGTAAGAATGGGCTGTATAGAGTTCCAAAGCTCTTGGGATAACTGCTGATGAGAAGGTTGACTTTTGGAAGCATCCACCAACTACTTCATTAGATCTTTCATTTCACCAACAGTTGCTTCAATATTGGACATCCTCTCCGGCAAATCCTTGTATTTTAATTCATCACCTAATTTAATAGGATCATCTGAATTCCCACCAGAGGTGGTTGTATCTGCTTTTGAGATAGGAGGAGTCTCCATGTTCTTGGTTCTTGGTTCTAGGGACTTCCCTCTGCATCAGTGGTTGTCTTAGTAAATACACTAGTGGTTAACTTAAACACACCAGTGGTTACCTTGGTAGACACAACAGTGGTTGCCTTCAAGGGAGTCTGACTGATGAAACTACTGTCCAAATGTAGACCAGTGGATTTGACATTTGTAGTATCTGCTCCACTTGAAATACCATCAAGAATTTCGTGAAATTCAAGAGGTGTAGCCTCCTCAACTGTTTGTGGGTTAGCTAATTGAACAGGTTCAGACACAACTATTGTTGAAGTTAAACTCTCAGTAATGTGTTGGTGGGAGGGGCTGCTTTGAGTCTGAATGTCAATAGCCTCAAACAGTGTTACAAAGGTTGGTGGAATAAAACACCTCTTCAGCTCTTGAAGAGTAGCCCTATCCTCATATACTTGATCCTCAACTTGCTTGATAAAACGCTGCTTTAAATCATCAGAGTCTGCAGAAGTGTATGATGACATTTTAAGTTATATGTTACTCAAGTGATGTGAAAGAAGGATATGTTGGTAGTAAAACGTGATGAAAAATAGGAGAACTGACAATGATATTATATAGTGACATAGCTAACAGCCCAAAGGTCAGATTTAATTTCACTGTACATTTAATAATCTAGAAGGCAAAAACGTGTACATTTAATATAAACATATAAATTTATATTTAGAAACAGCAGCCATTTAATGGAAAACATTTAAAAAATAAGTTTTCATGGGAAAACTATAAAATTAAATATCAAGAAACCGAGAGGACAAATTTTAAACTTCTGGCATAAAAAAACAGGTTATCATAATTACAATTAACCTCTTCTTTTATTATAAAGATTCATTTTAAACACTATAAAAGACTGATAATTAGTTTGATTCAAAACATCAACAATTGTCTTTTAAAAACCTGTCCTCTCAAAAAATAAATCAAAATCTGCAACACCAACAATACTCTACATGGCAAACACATGCTTCTACCACTTCATCGGACACAAACGATGTTAAAATGCAATTCTCTAGATGGTCGCTGGAAGAAAACAGAGCTGATGAAGAACTAAACGGAAAAATTGACATCATCAGTGATAATAATTACATGAAAACCTGGACCAGCATCGGATTGCTTGATGAAGTCCTCCACTCTCCTACATCAGACTTCAAGAACAATGCAGAAGAGTTTATCACAAAAATGCTGAAACATTATCAGAAAATCTGCGAAATGCTAGCAGTTCTGCAAAACAAAAGAAATTTAAAAAAAATCATAAAACTAAAATAACCCGCAGACGATTATATGAATTTCAAAAACTTTTATTAGGCTGAAATATAAAGCGAGAATTAGAGTAGATCAGTTCAAAATTTAAAATTCAAATTACAAAAAAAAAACATACTTTCAACGATGTTGGAACAATAATGTTGGAACAATTATGTGAAGTACAAAGACCTGTAATCGGATTAACCGACTGAATATAGAAATTCTGCATTTGAGAGAGAGAGAGTGGTTGAGGATATGAGTGAGAGAGATAAAATGAAATTTGAATGTGGAGCCAGAATCAATTGTGTTATATATGTATATGTGTATAGTTTGAATTTTGAATCTGGAGCCAGAATTTTGAATTTTGAATCTAGGCAGAGATTTTGATGACAGAGGTTTGAATTTCATATGCATGAATACATCTATATGGGCAGAGGTTTGATGGCAGTGTTTTAAAACGTTTTTGAAGTGATTTTATATATTGAGACTTATGATGCAATAATGACATAAAAAATGCATTGTTGGACAGCCTCTATGGCTGCCACCTCAGCTTTTCTTATGTCACTGCGTTTTCTCATTTTATAGAAAGTATAGATATATAATATAGATATAGATATAGATCATAGATATCAAAATAACATAAACAGTTTTAAGTTTTATTTTAAACTAGGTTAGAATTTCGTGTAATACACGGGTTGAAAACATGTAACGTTATATACTCAAAAATAAAAATAAAAACTCATGTCTTAAAAATATGTATATTACATGAGTTGAATAAACCTATAAATTATACGAAATGAATAAAATACAATGTGATGTATTAAGAGATAAATTATATGGGATGAATAAAATACAATATAATAGAGTAACACATATAATCATGAAAATGTGTATAAAAATGAAATTTCAATTGTTATAAGTTGCTTTATGTTAATTTTTAACAATCCATAATAAAGAAACCAAATAAATATTTTGAATTCTAAGACACTGACTATCACACTTTTTTTAGCTTAATAATTAATTAATACAGATAAGATTCTATAGTTATTTCCCTAAAAAATATGAATGGGCTTATATTTTATCGTAAGGCCATTCGTAATGATTAATGTTTTTATGAGTATTTTTCAGCATATCAGCATCATAACACTTTTTTTAGAAAATGTATAATGGCTAACACCATTAAATGCTCATTTAATCATTACTATCCATTTTTGTCTCCTTATTAGGCTCCTCCGTAGTCATAAAGCTCAATTGTAGACGTTATGCGACACGTGTCATGCCACATCACACATGGGCTTTATGGGGTGTTATGTCACTAAAGCCCGCAGTCAAAAAGCCCCTACGTCATCATTACTCAGTTATTTAATTTTCATTTTTTAATTAATTTCTAAGTTTTTTAAAATTAAAATCATTTCATTAAATAAAAAAAGATTACAATAAAATAAAATAAAACGGTTAAAAAAAACCATTACACTAGAATAAAAAAAAACATTACACGGTTATTTTTTTCGATTCGCTCCTTTTGTGCCAACGCCATCTTCAACGCTTTTCCCGTTAGGTGGTCGTGTGGTTTCGAATACAACTCAAAGTCGTGAGCCCATTGTCTATCCCGCATAATCTCGGTCACTTCGCGGTTCTCCTCCATACGTTTAGTCCCGAGTTCGTGTATCTCTTGAAGTCGTTTGTTTATCCCCGAAAATGTATTACTCATTTTGGATCCCATCGACGACGACTCGGGCCTTTTAGACCGGCTTCTTCTTCCGGCGGGTCGTGGTAGCCCTTCCACCGGCTCTGTAACATTCCCAAAATTTTTATTTATAAAAATAAAGTATATAAAAACTTATGTTATTAAAAGGATACATCATGGGTAAGTTGACCGATGGAAATATGAGGTATTTTGACAAGCGTATGAACCGTTTAATAATTAAATTATAAAAATACATGATATTTGAACTTACTCCCTTTTTAATGAAACTTGGGTCAAAATTTAGACAAAAATATTCTCGTTCTAATCACATATTCATTGTCTTATAAAACGTTATATTTTATAAGTTATAAGCGCCAAATGAATGAAACAGTTAAATTAATTATAATATATATATATATATATATTAATTTTAAAACATAAAATAATAAAAAAAAATCAAATGTTACATTGAATGAAAATGGGACGTGGACAAAGTTTGGCGTGAGCTTCAAGCTCTACTTCACTATAAATAGAAGATATCATCCAACAGTTCATGTGCTCATTTTCCTTTCTCCATGTCGCTCTCTCTTGTAACTCTATATACTCCATTTTTTTGGTTTAGTAAATAACCCATAAATACTCCAAAGCCCTGCTCCGTTTTAAGTGTTTTAACCCGTGATCACTGAGTCAATACCCTGTCCGATTGATTTAGGACCCACCAACGCATGTCACGGCTATGTCCGACTAAGTACGTTGGGGTTCTGTCTTGGGGTGTATTGATAAAGTTGAATTGGGTTATTATACTTAACACAAGTACATTATATATTTTATTAAATAATACAAGAACCATCCTAAAACACCCCTTAACACATGTGCATCCATAACTGTTACTAAAAAAAAGCGTTTTTTTATAATAAAATATAGCCATTTTTATTAGGAAAAATATTTAAAAAAAAATTGTGGGTTTTTTGAATTTTTTTAGGTATTTTTTTGTGTTCACATTGGTTCTCGCGGTTCTCGCAATAAGGGTGGTTTTCAAATGAACATTACCCTATATATATATATATATAGGGAGGGGCTCATGCGAGAACTCCATTTATTGCGAGAACCGCGAGAACCAATGTGAACACAACCTAAAATAGCTAAAAAAACCTAACCCCCACCCCCACCCCCCAAACCTAAACCCCCCCACCCCCCCCCCCCCCAAAAAAAAAAAACCTAAACACCCCTCCCTCACCCCCCCCCCTCCAAAAAACCTAGCGATTTTTATATAAAAAATATTAAAAAAAAATTGTGTGATTTTTAGCTATTTTTAGGCATTTTTGGTTGTGTTCACATTGGTTCTCGCGGTTCTCGCAATAAGAGGTGGTTCTCGCATGATCTTCTCCCTATATATATATATAGGGAGCCGCTAAAATGAAAACCACCCCCAGTTGTAAGAACCGTGAGAACCACTCTCCACCAATCATATTCTGCCAACAAAAATGGTAATTTGGTCATTTACCCCAATTGTCATATCCTACCTCTCTCCACATTAATTAACCACCAGTTTTTTTAAAAATGTCACATTGTATTTAAAACCCATCTTTTGTCACTCTCTCTCTCTCCTCATTCTCATTTGAAACTCAGAATACCCTGATGAATAGGGCTGTAAACGAACCAAACGAACACGAACAAGACCATGTTCGTGTTTGTTCGTTAAGAAAATTAACATGTTCGCGAACTGTTCACGAACGCATACCGAACATAATTTTATGTTCATGTTCGTTCGTTAAGGAAATTCAGTTGTTCACGAACAGTTCGTGAACACTGGTCTCGAACACAAACGAACGCAAGCGAACACAAACAAACGCAAGCAAATAAAAAAAACGCAAACGAAAATTTAACTTGAAAATAAAAAAAATAAAAATATTGTTATCCTTAAACATTGGATATAAGTAGTTAAATACAACCATCAAATGATAAGTCAAAACACAAGAAGCCTAATACACCACCAAACGATGAATCAACTTTAACTAACTTAGACATAATTATCCCTAAAAATGTCTTAGCATGTTCAAATTTTAGCTAACTTAGAAAAAATAGGGTTTCAAGTTTTCAATATGTTTAGATAAAATGTTTATTATTTGTTATTTTTTAACATAATCAAACGAACACGGACGAACGTAACCGAACATATTATCGAACGTTCACGAACGCAGTCGAACGAACGAGACCTATGTTCGTGTTCGTTCGCTAAGCTAACCGAACGAAATTTTTTGTTCGTGTTCGTTCGTTAAGCTAATCGAACGAACATAAACGAACTTCCCGCCGAACGGTTCACGAACTGTTCGCTGAACGTTCGGTTCGTTTACAGCCCTACTGATGAAGTTTTAGAAGACCTTCATCTTCATCCTCTACAAAAGCAAACATCCCTGCTCCCTCTCTCTCTCTCGATGACATCCAGCCCCAAGCTCACACCCACCACCACATCGCAACCACAGCCCCCCATCCTTCGTTACACGCTGAAGAACTACCACCACCACCGGCGACGAAGAAGAAAATGAGCAGGAACCCCCCTCCGACGACGAGCTGGCCGGTGCCGGCCGTTCTTGTTCCGGCGAACCCACACACACCACACCTACCTAATCCTCCTCCCCCCTCAACCACACGCACACCCATTTCATGCTCCATTCTCTCTCGTTTTCACGGCCAATAAACACAGCAGGTCACCGGCTGTACACCGACGACGGCTGCCGGTGGAGATGTTGAAGATGATGACGACTGCGGTGGTGGAGGGTTTCGAGGGCGACTGTGGTGGTGGGGTTTGACAGCGACGGAGACGGTGGTGGTGTGGATGATTGACGGAGACGGTGGTGGCGGTGGTGGGTTTTTTTACGGCGGTGGTGGTGGTGGTGATTGACGGAGACGGTGGTGGTAAGGTTTTTGCTTTGTTTTTGCTGGTGATTTTTGATGTTTTTGGTTCTGATCTTGTGTCCCTGTTTTTTGCTTGTGTCCCTGTTTTTGGTTCTAATCTTGTATCCCTGTTGTTTGCCGGTGATTTTGATATTTATGGCTGATGATGCAAAAAAAAAAAGGACATTTTTTGCTGGTGATTTTGATGCGTTGCCGGTGATTTTTGATGTTTGCCGGTGATTTCGATAAGTGAACTATGTGGGTTTTGATCGGTTGGATTTTTGGGGTGGCGATGATGAAAAAAAAACGTTGATTTTGATGATGATGGCGCGGCAAGGACGGCGGAGGGTAGGTTTTTTGAACCTGCAACTCCACTTTTGCAGCCTCTTGATTATCGGATATTTAGAGCCAAACCCCGTTTTTTTTTTCGCGATACACTTTGTTTCGATGTAGTTGGTTTTTATTTTTCTGCCCCCCTAGTCGATGATGATAACAATATATTTGAGACACCTCCCGAGTTTGCGATTTCTGGGTGCATTTGTTTTTGCGTGAAAAAGTTTTTGTAAAAAAAAAAAGTTAAACCGTAAACTTTTTAACGTAAACCGTAAACTTTTTAACGTAAAAACGTGAAACGTAAAAAGTTTTACGTAAAACGTAAAAAGTTTAACGTAAAACTTAAAATGTAAAAAGTCTAAAAAGTTTAACGTAAAACATAAAACATAAAAAGTGTAAAAAACGACGCGTTAAAAAAACGACGCTTGAAAAATCGGTGTGTTTAAAAAAACGACGCTTGAAAAAGCCCCGCGTTAAAACGACGCGTAAAAAAAACGACGCTTGAAAAAGCCCGGCGTGCAAAAACCGGCACGCAAAAAAACTGTCTTTGTTAAAAAAATCTGAATTTAAAAATTCTTTTAATAAAAAAATTATGTTTAAAAAATAAAAACTAATATAATAATACAAAAAACTAATAAAAAACAATAAAGACAAAAAGACAAAATAGAGTAATTTTACTAAATTACACTTTTGGATTAAAATATTAAAGACATAATAAGACAAAAATTATTTAATATTATTTTTAGTTACTTTTAATCTCATCCATTGATCTTGAAGATCTAATGGTTAGGAACTGGTTCTCGCGGCTAGAGGTGGTTTTTATTTTAGCGGTCACCTATAAATATATATATATATATATATATATATATATATATAGGGGATCGCTAGAATGAGAACCACCACGAGTTATGAGAACCACGAGAACCGCGCCCCGCGGGTGGCCGTCGGCGACGAAATTTTTTTTACACCTAGATCCGTATATTTTAGCGGGGGGGTTTAAATTTTCGGTTCAAACGGCGCGCCTGAGGGGGTTGTTTTTTACTTTTTAAATTTTCGGTTCAAAGTTTGGGTTTTTTTAATTTTTTTAATTTTTCTTTTTTTTTTACCAAACTTTGGGCGTAAAAAACTACCCCCTCGGGCGCGCCGTTTGAACCGAAAATTTAAACCCCCCGCTAAAATATACGGATCTAGGTGTAAAAAAAATTTCGTCGCCGACGGCCACCCGCGGGGCGCGGTTCTCGTGGTTCTCATAACTCGTGGTGGTTCTCATTCTAGCGGCTCCCTATATATATATATATATATATATATATATGTATATATATTTATATATAGGGTAAGGTTCATGCGAGAACCACCTTTATTGCGAGAACCGTGAGAACCAATGTGAACACAACCTAAAATAGCTAAAAAAACCTAACCCCCACCCCCCCCCCCCCATAAAAACCTAACCCCCCCCCCCCCCCCAACCCCCCTCCCCAAGCTAAAATGCTAAAAACTAAACCCCCCAAAAACCTAAAAAAATCTAAAATAAATAAAAAAAAATCTATTTTTTTAATATTTTTATGTTAAAATCGCTACTTTTCGTAGTAAAAAAAAATAATTAAATTTTTTTAAGTGCTACTAAAAGTAGGGATTTTTTTATAAAAAAATATGAAAAAAAAAATTTGTGTGTTTTTTAGCTATTTTTAGGCATTTTTGTTGTGTTCACATTGGTTCCCGCGGTTCTCGCAATAAAGGGTGGTTCCTAGCGGATCTTTGTCCTATATATATATATATATATATAGTGGAGAGTTCAAATGAGAAGAAACTTTTTGTAAGAAGAAAAAAGAAGAAATTATAACCAATAAGAATGCTTCATTTTAGTTCATTTAATATAAGTATTTAATGTTACTATAAGGGTAATATGGTAAACCTACAAAGATCATTAATTAGTAGTATTTCTTCTTTAATAGCTAACAAAATTAAAATTTGTAACTTATCTTCAAAATATATATTTTTCAAAAAAATAAAATAAAATAATTTAGAGTGTAGGATAAATTACAATGTGTATATGATAAATTACGGGTTGTGTAGGATAAATTTCAACATGTGTAGGGTAAATTTCGAAAGGTGTAGGGTAACTTTTGATGAGTGTAGTAAAAAAGCATTAGTGTGAATGATGATAGTTTTTATGACTAATTAATTAGTCAAAGATGATAATAAATGAAATAAATGAAAAAATATTTACCCTTTGTTATTTTTCTTCTCAATTAAATTTTCTTCTCAAATGAACCTTCCCCTATATATATATATATATATATATATATATATATATATATATTTATATATAGGCTCATCCTCCATTTCTCTAGGTCCATCCCCTTCCGGCTCATCCTCACACCCATCCTACGTGTCGGGGCATCCTTTGAGAACTACCATCCTCCACACCGAGTAGCCTAAGGCTATAGGGTGTGGTCATGATCCTCATGGTCACCATGACCATCCACATCAGCGCCATGTCACCCAATTCTAATCCATCATTCAAACCTCATACCCTAAGGGTGTGGTCATGACTCAAATCACTAGTCTCTTATTTTAATTTATTTTTGTGAAAAGGAAAATGAATTATTGAAAAAGGAAAGGAGACACATAATTGCCATGGTTTAATCAATGCCAACCATGGTGGATGAGGCAGGTGGGTGATGTAGCAATCCATTAATGGTACTACGTAGCAATTGATGACCCAACTCGTGCCACCCACACCCTTCAACCTAAGTGAACATAATACCCTTTTTTACACATTAATAAAAATAGGCTTCCCTTGTTCCCACAACCCCTATATCTTATTTTCACATCCCCTAGTGTATACGGGCCGTATACAAATATACAGCCCGTATAGAATGTTTTTTAATAGAAAAATGCGCAGAGAATGTTTTTTTGATTTTACTATATACGGCCCGTATAATGTTATACGAGCCGTATACATGTTTATACGATTTGTAAAACGTATACGGCTCAATGGATTTATTTTGGGAGGTTTTTGATGTTACCAAATGTATACGGGCCGTATAACTCTATACGGGCCGTATGTAAGGATGTTTTTTCAAGTATCACGTTTTTTTCAGTAAAAACACCATCATTCTAGGGTTTCTAAACTCTTCATCACCTTTAACAACGTTGATTGGAACATGCCGCTTAAATCGGCGCACAAGTAGAGTAACGTTACCGATCAGTCCGTTGATCGAGTAACTAGCAGAAGAACCCGACACAAACAAGTTCTCCACAGTTTGTTATTCAGATCTCTATTCGGTCATCTTTCCAAACTACAACACACGATAACTTTAAACTTTATAGTGTGTGATTTGACCAGGAAATGATTGGAGGTGATTGCTACTTTTAATAAGCTGTCATAGTTGTCAAATTCGATTTCAACAAATCTTTTCCTTTTCCTTCAATTTCTAGAACATTCTCCGTAACATGAAGACGTGTCGGGTTCTTCTACTAGTGGTATTTTAATGAAGTATTGAAGATTGAATGTGCAAAACGCAACCGTTTTTACTACGGAAATAGTGGCTATGCGAAATACAAACCGCAATCGTTTTTTACTACGGAAACGGTGGCTATGTGAAATACAAACCGCAATCTTTTGTGACTATGGGAAATACAAGTTTTCTTTTTGAGCTTGATGGATGTCTGTTATCTCAGTTGAGGCAGGCATTGTTTAAATCTGAATATAACTAGATGTTACGTGTAACTTCATTAAACCAAGAACAAAGCCTATTTTCGAAACATATGTGTTCGTATCAGCGTTGTTTATCACCCTGTGTGAGCATTGGAAACCCGACAAACAGTCTTGACAACTGTGACAGCTTATCTATCTGCGTGTGTCACATCCATCCTGTTATAGCAATCGATATGTTTAATTTTACAGATTTTTTTCTAATTAGCGTTGTTAACTACCAAAAGAATACATACACAAATACTTCTAGTGGACGAAGCAAAGAGACCGTTGTGTATCTGAATCAGGTTCTCAAACAAACACTACTAAAGATGAGTTGGTGATAAATACCGGAGTTGTTATCTCGGTTGTTCAGTACTTTCGTGATAATAAAACAAGCAGGCATTGATTTTGCCAAGATTGAAGGAAAGAATCTGGCCATAAGCGTTGTGGATTCTCAGTGTTATTCGAATGTAAGTGGATCTAGTGATACGCTTATCTATTCTGGTCAAGGTGGGCATGGTTTATTCAGGAGTAAATCACCACCCAAAGATCAACAACTTGTGAGTGGGAATATGGCTATGAAGAATAGTATGGATAAGAAATCACCGGTTCGGGTGATAAGGAAAGTTGCCTCGTTGAAATCGAAGAAAAAAGTGATGTGTGTAAAATGCAACATATAAATTACATCAAATGAGGCATAAAACTAACCCTTTTTTAGTACTAATATTGGAAAAAGAGTGTTTTTGTCTTCCTTTTGTATTTTCAGGATTAAATGAGCTCAAAAACGCAAAAGAAGCAAAAAGACAGCTAAATCCAACATAAATACAAGAAAAGGAACATTAGTGGATTGCCCGAACCCTCAACGGCACCTTCCAAAGCAAAATAGAGAAAACAGAAGGCTGAACACGCCCCGTGCTCAGCCAGCACGGGGCCGTGCCCAAGAAGCAGCAGAAAAGACAAACCTATAGAAGCTTCTATTGCCCACCACGGGCCGTGCTCAGCGGACACGGGGGCGTGTCGAAAGTACAGCAGGCGCATTTATTGTAATTGCGAATTACAATTAATGAGGAGAGAGAGTGTCAGACGGGCACGGGGCCGTGTCCAGCGGACACGGGGCCGTGTCCAGCTCTCTGTTCAGCCTATAAATAGGAGTGCTTGGATTCATTTCATCTCATCCCTTGGCACACCACCTCTCTCACACTTCATCCACCACCCACCACCATCACAACACCATCATCCACCACCATCATCCATTGTCCATCATAGAGTGTGTGAGTCGTCTCGGGATCCAAGATTGATCGTAAGAGTTCTTGACAATCAAGGCCATGTTTGCCTAAGTCTCTTACATCACTTGGTGAAGACAAAGTGTCTAGTATAATACTTTTTATTTCTAATCTTTTGCACTTTTTATTTGGTTTTGTATTAATGACTTTAATAACTAGTTACTTATGTTGAAGGTGATCTTTCCTTATCGTTTGTCCGTGGTGTCTTGGCATTATTTTACTGTCTATATAAAATAAAGGATTTTCACCATTCATATCTCCACGGTCTATATGGAGGTATGTTGGCTACCTGGTAGGGGGTTAAGGGAACGGTTTGGTAAAGGTCTTGCCATTGTTCAGCGTTTAGAGGTCCTGCAATGGACCTGGGTCAAATTTAGTAGGACCTCCTTCAATACTTCACGGTATTGGATGGCGGGGGTCCAAACTCTTTGATCCCCTCATAAGTTAACTACTATTAATACTATAACCCGGCTATTTAGGACTGTATCCCTGCTGACTCAGACTACTTAGTCGAGGGTAACGTCACCGCCAAAAGCGGGGCCTACCACAATACTGCGTTAATAACTTAATTCATTATCTTCCAATAATCCACCCCTTTAGGATTGTATCCCTGCTGACTCAAACTACTGGGGTGAGGGTAACGTCACCTTCAAAAGAGGGGCCTACTACAATAACTAAGATAATCTCTTAATCATGTGCAAAAGTGCGGAAATAATCAAAGGTTATACTAGATACGAGTCGGAACCAAGTGATTCATCTTGTCTATCTGTTTTTATTTTTATTTTCAGCATTTTAGTTAGTTTTTATTTTTCTTAGTTTAAAACATTTTTTCTAAACTTTTATTTTGGTTAGACGTTGAGGATAAACCGGTACTAAAAGCTCTTGTGTCCTTGGACGACCTCGGTATCTTACCAACGCTATACTACACTCAACGATGGGTGCACTTGCCCATATGTGTGTTTAGTGTTAGTGAAATATCGTGTTTTATAAATTTAAAACTTGGCTAAAATAAGTGTTAAAAAGGGCTTAAAATATACACCTAAAATATACGACACTTCACGCACATCAAGTTTTTGGCGCCGTTGCCAGGGACACAAGGATTTTAAGAAAGTTAGGAATCAACGGCCTAATCATCTTTTATTTTTCTTTTTTTTATTTTTTTAGGATTTTCTTAGTTTTTCAGCTTCT
Source organism: Helianthus tuberosus (assembly GCA_030545235.1). Taxonomy (NCBI): domain Eukaryota; kingdom Viridiplantae; phylum Streptophyta; class Magnoliopsida; order Asterales; family Asteraceae; genus Helianthus; species Helianthus tuberosus. The sequence continues at coordinate 53,220,039 of CM060360.1, forward strand.
GCAGAGCTCAGCACGGGCCGTGCCCGCTGAACACGCCCACGTGCTCAATCATTGGAACTGGCAATCCTGTTTTACATCAGACAGTAAGCTGAACACGGGGCCGTGCTCACTCGACACGCCCCCGTGCCCAAGTTTCAGTTACTGAAAACAGAACCGTTAGATCCCGACGGTTGGTAATTTCTGACATAAACATGAGTGATAGTAATTATTTTTACTTTCGGCACTCTTATGGTACGTGGTGTCAATTATGTGGTGGCGAACATGAAGAAGTAAAATGCTACTTCCTAAATTATAGGCCCCACTACATGGACCCACGATCTTCTCACAACCTTAAGAGGGGCGAAAGTAAAAATAAGCACTATTTCTCCCTCGAATGCGCCCAGCCAGATATTCTAGGGGAAATGTTCCTTAGCGAATTATTTCAACTAGAAGAGCTAATTCTGAAATGGATAGAAGAGCTTAGGAAGGATTTTATTAATCCGCCCCAAGACGATACCCATGAAGGAATGTTGGAACCGCATTCCGACAACCTCGTTGCTCCCGAAAATACCTTCGTACCTAGCAAAGACTTGGACGATAGTCGTCCCTGTGTCGATTGTGCCGTGAAGGACTCTCCATCGACTTCGTTCGGTGCATACATAGACCTGAGCGATTCGGCATATACCTTCTTTAACAAGAGCCCGGAAAAGGGTTGGACTTGTCCACCTAGAATGAAAATAGGAATTACCCTCACCGACAACCTCTTGCGTTCTCGGCTTAGTCTAGGACAATTAAGGTATATTAGGCACTTTGGGGTTGTTCCAACCAGTAAGGAACCACCCGATATCGGGGAGATCCTTGAATTAGCAAAACTCCATAAAGCAGCCTCCAGACACGGGGCCGTGTCCAGGTCAACACGCCCCCGTGCTCACTAAAAAGATTCTCTGCTGATTTGGTCAGAATACGGACAAAATGTGTCAGGATTTTTTCTGAGCACGGGGCCGTGTCCAGTCAACACGGGGCCGTGCCCAGGGCGCTGTCGTTTTCTTTAAATGCAGCCTGATTCCTGCTCATTTTGACCACTTCAATTGACAGAGATCTCTGGAATTTTCACTCATACCATCCTAGGTAAGTGTCAAAAGAAGGTTCCAAGGGATCCTCTTGTCCTTTCCACTTTTATTCATTTCCTCCTCTTTCAAAATTTTTCAAAAGTTCCTCCATGGAAGCTTGGAAATCCTTTGATTCCAATCCTCTATGTGAAGTTTGTAAGATTATTTGCTAAAGATTCTGAGCTAAAGTTAGTTGAATAACTTTACTTTAAATTATCCGAGCTTAAAACCCAGATAAAAATCATAAAAATAATTTAAAACTCCAAGAGTCTTTAGCCAAAAATCCTGCAGACTAATGGACACGGGGCCGTGCCCAACGAGCACGGGGACGTGTCCAGGGGCTCTGTTTTGTAAAAATTTAGTTTTCTTCGGTTTTCTTCACAGAAAATGGCAAGCAGAACAAGCGGATCATCTTCGAGGAATAACCGACAAGGGAGGAGATCTTCAACAGCAGAAGACTCTCTTGTAAACTATGTTTACGCTCTAAGGGAGGCTATTGATGAAATGACGGGAGTGGAAGAAGCATTGGTCGACCGTATCAACCATCTTACTGTAGGGCTGGAGGGCTGTCTCCATGAAGTAAACCTCTTGCACCAGAGGTTGAACCTTCTCGCCTCCCCGCCTTTGGTACCCATAATAACCCAAAGGGCGTGGAACATGGTGCCCGAAGTTGTCATTCCAGCTGAATGGTACGCCATGCACCAAGAGCTTCCTCGAAGAGTGGTGCAAGGAGTCCCGGTAAATGTTCCCCCTCAGCCACCAACAACAGAAGAAAACGAAGCCGCATTCTTCCTCCCTAGGGAGATCGAAGAATAGCTTTAAACAAAGTTTAGGAAGGAACTCGTTCGGCTAAAAGTCCTACTCTATCGGGAAATCATTCTCGAAATTTTCCTAAATTAGTAGAACTCCCTATGATAACCTCGTGTACTTGCTGACCTATCTAGTTAAGCTTTAATTTTAGTTTAATTTAGGATTATGTAAGTTCTCTCTATGATGAAATGAAATGATGGTTTTAATGTTTGGATGGTTTGTAATGAATAAAACACGCTCATGGTGGTAAAGGATGAAAAGGGGAACGAGAAAAATGATCCCATGCACAAGAACGAGGCAACCCGACAATTTTCTCCCTTTCAGAAGGTTCAACACGGGCCGTGCCCAACCAACACGGCCCCGTGTCGAACCACCTGCAGAAAACGCCCAGTACAGGTAACTGGACACGGGCCGTGTTCACCCAACACGCCCCCGTGTCCAGACTTCTGTTTCTCTTATTTCAATTTTGTTACTGGCACTTGAACACGGGGCCGTGCCCGGATAACACGGGGCCGTGTTCAGTGCCCAGTAACACAAATTTTTGCTTTTAAACACTATTTTACACATCTAATCAACCTAAAAATTTATTTTTGGGACACATTGAGGACAATGTGTAATTTAAGTGTGGGGGGGATGCTAAAACCTTGAATTTTGCAAGTCCTAAATACAAGCCTTACACAAAACTCTATTGGAACCGCTAATCACCCCAAATTTTTTTCAAAAATTTCATTTTTTTTTACTTGTCTAGGTTTAACTCGGGAAATTCAAGCTCTCAAAAAGGTTATATTTTTACAAATTTACAACCGATAGCGTAGTGATAAAAAGAACCAACATAAGAAAATTATGAAAAGGCATGACAAACTTATTTAAAATTTGATTATATATACTTGATCACATAAAAACCCATTCCCACAAAAGTGAGTTTTGAGCCTTTATTGAGCACACAATTTCATATCATTTGACTAAATGCTCATTTTTCGTTTCTTGTGTGAATAGCCGCTTGGTTCTTACGACTCTAGAACTTGCCATGACAATACATTCCCGGTCCTTATCAACTTAAACCCGAGTAAGTAAATGATAGAGGCATTAGGACTACCCTTTTTCATTTCTACACCATTATTTTTCTTTTTTTTTTACCACCTACCCAAAAATCCCCCTAGTTAGCCCCTTTGAGCCTAAACCTTTTCGTTTCATCACCCAAAACAAAAACCCTTTCACCCACCAAAACCTTTTTCATTTTTAACCCTTTATTTTAGTAACAAGTTCGGTTCTTCGGAAAAAAAAAATGAAGCAAAAAGAAAATAAACAAACAAAGTAATCAAAAATAACTTTGTTTGAATAAAAGCTTCATCAAAAATAAAAAGTTGCAAAAATACGAAAACCGACACTTGTTACGCTTTTTAGCCCTTTTTTCTACTAACCACTAACCCAACCACCTACCTTTAACCCTAGCCAACCCTTAACCCACAAAGTCCTCTTGATATCTACAAAGGTATAAAAGTTAAAAAGGAGGATGATTGATTTCTTGGCAAGCCTATGGTAGGAATAAGTTCCGTGCCGCTCTCGAGTGATTCACTAAAAATACACCTTCGGCCGAGTGTGAGTGATTTCCCCGCGAGGTATGTGGACTTGTATATAAATAGAATTTTAAAAAAGGCATGTTATGCCCAAATAGGTAATTTCTTTTATGAACAGTTCTAAATAAATCATTATGAATAGGAGTGTAAATAAATAAAAATAAAACCCCAAAAAGATCTTGGAAATCCCGACACTCTATGACAAGCCCAAAACCTTCTCTTCTACCTATTCCATTTGGGAGTGTAAGCCAAATATTAAAGAGTTTTGCTTGAGGACAAGCAAAAGTTCAAGTGTGGGGGTATTTGATGTATGTAAAATGCAACATATAAATTACATCAAATGAGGCATAAAACTAACCCTTTTTTAGTACTAATATTGGAAAAAGAGTGTTTTTGTCTTCCTTTTGTATTTTCAGGATTAAATGAGCTCAAAAACGCAAAAGAAGCAAAAAGACAGCTAAATCCAACATAAATACAAGAAAAGGAACATTAGTGGATTGCCCGAACCCTCAACGGCACCTTCCAAAGCAAAATAGAGAAAACAGAAGGCTGAACACGCCCCGTGCTCAGCCAGCACGGGGCCGTGCCCAAGAAGCAGCAGAAAAGACAAACCTATAGAAGCTTCTATTGCCCACCACGGGCCGTGCTCAGCGGACACGGGGGCGTGTCGAAAGTACAGCAGGCGCATTTATTGTAATTGCGAATTACAATTAATGAGGAGAGAGAGTGTCAGACGGACACGGGGCCGTGTCCAGCTCTCTGTTCAGCCTATAAATAGGAGTGCTTGGATTCATTTCATCTCATCCCTTGGCACACCACCTCTCTCACACTTCATCCACCACCCACCACCATCACAACACCATCATCCACCACCATCATCCATTGTCCATCATAGAGTGTGTGAGTCGTCTCGGGATCCAAGATTGATCGTAAGAGTTCTTGACAATCAAGGCCATGTTTGCCTAAGTCTCTTACATCACTTGGTGAAGACAAAGTGTCTAGTATAATACTTTTTATTTCTAATCTTTTGCACTTTTTATTTGGTTTTGTATTAATGACTTTAATAACTAGTTACTTATGTTGAAGGTGATCTTTCCTTATCGTTTGTCCGTGGTGTCTTGGCATTATTTTACTGTCTATATAAAATAAAGGATTTTCACCATTCATATCTCCACGGTCTATATGGAGGTATGTTGGCTACCTGGTAGGGGGTTAAGGGAACGGTTTGGTAAAGGTCTTGCCATTGTTCAGCGTTTAGAGGTCCTGCAATGGACCTGGGTCAAATTTAGTAGGACCTCCTTCAATACTTCACGGTATTGGATGGCGGGGGTCCAAACTCTTTGATCCCCTCATAAGTTAACTACTATTAATACTATAACCCGGCTATTTAGGACTGTATCCCTGCTGACTCAGACTACTTAGTCGAGGGTAACGTCACCGCCAAAAGCGGGGCCTACCACAATACTGCGTTAATAACTTAATTCATTATCTTCCAATAATCCACCCCTTTAGGATTGTATCCCTGCTGACTCAAACTACTGGGGTGAGGGTAACGTCACCTTCAAAAGAGGGGCCTACTACAATAACTAAGATAATCTCTTAATCATGTGCAAAAGTGCGGAAATAATCAAAGGTTATACTAGATACGAGTCGGAACCAAGTGATTCATCTTGTCTATCTGTTTTTATTTTTATTTTCAGCATTTTAGTTAGTTTTTATTTTTCTTAGTTTAAAACATTTTTTCTAAACTTTTATTTTGGTTAGACGTTGAGGATAAACCGGTACTAAAAGCTCTTGTGTCCTTGGACGACCTCGGTATCTTACCAACGCTATACTACACTCAACGATGGGTGCACTTGCCCATATGTGTGTTTAGTGTTAGTGAAATATCGTGTTTTATAAATTTAAAACTTGGCTAAAATAAGTGTTAAAAAGGGCTTAAAATATACACCTAAAATATACGACACTTCACGCACATCAAGAGTAACTAGCAGAAGACGTGCCAGGTTCTTCTGCTAGTTATTCGGAATGTTTCGAATCATCACAGAAGACGTGTCGGGTTCTGCTAGTTATTCGGAATGTTTCGAATCATAACAGAAGACAGATGCGGTTTGCATATTCAATCTTCATTGCTTCATTAAAATTACAACACACGATAAAATGCTTGGAAAATTGCATCAACTCTCCTATATCAACATACTCTTCTCCAGACGCTTAGTTGTTATGAATGACAACTTGAGGGGTCTAGTTAACTTTCAGATTCAGATTCAGGAAGCAGATGATTTATTAAAAAACATGGTCAACGTAGTAAAATGTGAGCTTTTACACCAACCATATCGAGATACTTTGTGTTAGTTGCTTCTCTTGTTAAGTTTCTGAACCAACCGAAATCCACAAATTCCAACAGTTTCTTCGTAGATTCCGTCCGGTTTCAAAGCCGGTTGAGGATTACGAGTGTTCTACACTCGTTCAAAGCCGGTTGATGATTACAAGGATCGTTCTAATAGAATAAACCATTTTTTACCCATATTATACGGGTCGTATAATATTATACGGCCCGTATACAATCATCGTATACATTGTATACGATCAGTTAATTTTTTTTCATATGCTGTATACGGCCGTATAATAGTATACGGCCCGTATTTAAACGGTAAAAAATGATCTGGTAAATTTTTTTCACATGGTGTATACAGGCCGTATAATAGTATACGACCCGTATTCTTAGGGTAAAAAATGGTTTATTCTCTTTAATCTATTAGAACGATCCAAAAAACGAAGAACAAAGTCAAATGTGATCAAACTTGGACATCAGACGTAAATCTTGATTCAGATCTCTATTCGGTCATCTTTCCAAACTACAACACACGATAAGTTTACACTTTATATAGTGTGTGATTTGACCGGTTGTATTCAGTTATTTCTGTTGATCCACAAATTCCAACAAATCTTTCACTCCAGTACTTGAAACTTGAGCCCAGGAATCAATTCAAAACCCTCACCCTCTCCTGTCTCTCTCTCTCTCTTTCTCAAAATCAACCAGAAAACCAAAGGAAAAATGGCAGATAATGGCTGATGGTTCTTTGTTGAGGAAACCAAACGTAGACGGAGATGATAGGCCTAGTAACCGAAAGAGAAAAAACCCCAGCGACGACGTCGACGATTATTCTGAAGCCGACGAGAGCGACGATTGTGAGATCAGGAAGCTCAACTTGAACGGACGATATGTATCTTCTATCAAACATTCTAAACCCTACCTGGAAACAAACCAACAAAATCCTGATAGTGAAAACATCAGCAACCATTTTTTCTTTTCCTTCAATTTCGAGAACATTCTCCCTGTGTATGTGCTTGTGTTGTAGAAACCGGTGATGAATTTGTATACACAACTGAACGTTCATTACTGTTCTGAAATTGGAGAACCGTTGTGTATTTGCTTACTCTAGAATTGGAGAACCGTTGTTTATCTGAATCAGGTTCTCAAACAAACACTACTAAAGATGAGTTGATATTGAACCAACATTTCCTTCAAACATTCTAAACCCTACTTGGAAACCGGTGTATGTGCTTGTGCTGTAGAAACCGGTGGTGAATTTGCGTACACAACTGAAGGTTCAGTGCACGAAAAGTTTCTTACGAAATGTACGTGACAAAACAAGGATGTTGGGAATTAAACGCATGTACGTGACAAAACAAGGATCGTTCTAATAGATTAAAGAGAATAAACCAAGTACAAAACCAAGTACAAAATCATCTGCTTTCTGAATCTGAATGTTAACTTTGACTCATAAACCCTTGAATCCCAACGCTTCTCTAAAAGAGCCTGTATTAGAAACCATCCAATGTCTTTTACCAACCGAAGAGGCAGCAAGGACAAGTATTCTCTCTAGGGAATGGAGGTACAAGTGGACCAATATTCCAAGCCTTCGGTTTACTTTATGTAATATAACTTCCGAGCTAACATCTGACGTAGCAAGTACAAGGAAAAACATGGACATGAATGATTTACACCAAGTTTTGTTGCTGCGCTAGGGTCCAATACACGAGCTCACCCTTGTTATGGATGATTACTGGGAAGATTACAATTGTTTTGAGTTTTGTCAGATAATACTTCATTTGTCGAGAAACCATACTGTCAAGAAACTAACATCTTTTAATACTTCATTTGTCGAGAAACCATACTGTCAAGAAACTAACATCTTTTAATACTTCATTTGTCAGATAATACTTCATTTGTCGAGAAACCATACTGTAAAGATCTCTACACAAACTCTTCTACATCTTTTAACCAATTGTCCATCACTTAAGACCTTGAAAGATTTGTTGAAATTGAAGAAAAGAGTAACTAGCAGAAGACGTGTCGGGTTCTTCCAACAAATTGTGTATGTGCTTGTGCTGTAGAAACCGGTGATGAATTTGTGTATCTGAATCAGGTTCTCTGCCTTAGATCAGTCATTCCTTGTGATACATGAACGTTGTATTCTTGTCTTTCAGAAGAGTTGGTATTGAACCAAGAATACTTCAAACATTCTAAACCCTACCTGGAAACAAACCAACAAAATCTTGATAGTCTTCAATGATGATTCGAAACATTCACGAACCATAATGGACTCAGACTCATACTACTCACCCTCCCTTGAGGAAAAGTTTTCCCGACGACTCAAGATAAAGCATTTGGTTTGTGTTCATATCAGTGTTGTTTATCACCCTGTGTGAGCATTGGAAGCCAGACCACTAGCAGAAGAACCCGACACGTCTTCTATGATGATTCGAAACATTCACGAACAACAATGGACTCAGACTCATTGTTGCGAATTTGGTTTTGACGTGTGCGCGACTACACATATTTTTATAATGGAATTAGACACGATTCGGTTTTAAATTTATAAAAGTGATTATTACTTTAACATCAAAACACACACGAAAGAGGCAAGTGTACCCCGTCATATATGTAGTAAAGTATCGGTAAGAACCAAGTATTGATCCAAGGAAATGGGCAGAGGAATAATACTAGACCTTTGTCACTATACTACCGGTAAAAACATAAGTTGTTTGATTTTTAATTAACTAAAGTAAGCATAAACAACTACTAATAAAAACATAATAGATTTCAAATATGAAAATAGATAAAAAGCCTTGCTTAATACACAACCAAAGCATGTCAACTAAGTCGGTTTTGGCACTAGAAGCATTTGATCAATTCTCCACTTTTGAGACGATTAGTATCCCTTTCGGGAATCCTAACATGACAATCATTCGGAAAGTTAAAACGATAAACACACTTTAACCACCTAAAATTGTTCTTTAACGTGCAATTGATAAATGTCTATGAAAATCTCTTAAAAATAAGTTAGTCATCCGTTAGGAGTTTTTTAACCTCACTTAAACAAGGAAAGCGACACCGATAAACACAATGCAACCACCGAGACAAGCATAAACTAGATTAAATCACAACCGAGTTCATTTTACAAATCTTGCACATAAATTCACCAAGATAGCAATTTTGGCCTAAACTACTAACTAAGCTAACAAATCATGGCAAGAATTTATAACGACACCATTTAACCCGTTAAGGTCCTTACGTGACGGCAAGCTTTCTTGATTAACAATAATTACATTTTATTAAACCACTAACCATTTCTAGTATCATGGTGCACACATTTTAACCAAGCTAAACTAGTTAACCAAGTTTAAAGTTTACTAATACAAGATTAATTAAGCTTCATTTTTCAACTATCTTAACTAACCAAATACCAATCATCCAACACAATTACTTATAATCAAGAAATCAATATCAATAACAAGGTTGCAAACTAATCATCAAAGATTAACATAGAAAATACTTCCAAGTGTCATTACAAACAAAGATTAACATACTAATGGTTATAATCAAGCAAGGGATTGTTGTGTTTTTTCCCAAAGGCTACAATAATACATAAACATTAATCTAAATGCTTGAAAGATTAACAAAATTATGAAAAGATTAGAAAACCAAACCATAAACAAGCACTAGATTAAGAATCCGGATAGTAATCGAGCTAAACGGGACAATGTGGCTTGAATCCGGGTGAAAGCTAACGCCTCCGGAGCCTGAAAATCGCCTGAATTGCTCTCCCAAATTCCAGAGTTACGAGCAGAATGTTTCTGCATGTTTTTTATATATTTTCGATTTTGCACGGTCGTGCGTCCTGTTGCACGACCGTTCACTTTATGCATTGTTGGAGGTATGGTGCACCATACTGCATGACGTCATCAGATCTTGACCAGTCGTAGGTCTCGCACGACCGTTCTTCCTATGGCACGACCATTCACTTCCGGGATCTTGTTGCACGGACAACTGCACAGGTGGTGCAGTTTCGGGGTTTGGCTGGACATCGGATCCGCATGGGGTGCAATCAGCCATACTCCCGTGCGTCACCGGGATTGACTTGCACGCCGGGTCGCACCCTCGTTCACTGCCGGACTGGACTGCATTTGTTGGAGATGCACGGTCGTTCACCTGGTGGCACGACCGTTCCACTTGCCCAGGTCAGAATTTCAACAGAAAGTTCACAGCTTTGTCGTTTCGTCCGGAAAGTCCTCGTTTTCACTATCATCTTGTCTAGTATGCTGTTTTAGGCCTGTAAACAAAAGTATGCATGATTAAGTATCCGAATGATGGTTTTACGGCCGAAAACGCATAAAATGAGGATAAAATGGGGGACTAAAATATGTGTAAATTAGCGAATATCAAATCTCCCCACACTTGAACCTTGCTTGTCCTCAAGCAAGCTAAACTAAAATGCAATAAAAGATAGAATCAAACAAGAACGATAATTTACACACTATTTATTTAAACAACAACAAACGGTTAGCCGGTTTTTCGAAAGACAACATCAAATGAATCAAACCCAACAAGCATATGCAAATATATAGCGATAACAAAAAAAAACCGCGACTTCACTTTCAATTGACTTAACATGTTAATCTTCACACAACTCACAATGTTCACACACACTTGGTTTTATTTATGAAACATACATAAAATGTGTATGTGCAAACACTCAATGCCTCGTCAATGAAATGTGTAATATCATAAGCTTGTCATAAGATCTTGTCTCCGCCAACTAACATGCGAAAAAGTGTAAATCAAGAGGTCTTTACGGGGTGTAACGTTAGGCTTGGGCGAAGGTTATGGAAATGGAAATTTAAAGTGGCGAAATGGTTAAAACTCGGTAGTTACGTTTAACAAGCGCAATACAACAAAACTATACATACAAACGCCTTAAAAAGGCGACTTATGCGACAACGAGCTCATAAACAAGATTTCATCATTTTATCATTCAAAAATGCTCGAATTTTGTCTACTTCACCCTATTTTAGGGTGTTTTATTTTCTGTTTTTTTTTAACATAAAAACTAAAGGATTTATACAATGAATAATAAACTATAACAAGCGCTAGTTAAACGATTATTTTGACCGAGTTTCAACACTAAAAGGTTTAAAACATAAAAAGGCTAAATTTGGCTAAGTGGGTGATTATGTTGGGTAAACAAAGGTAAACGGGAAGGCTCGACATGGTTAATCCTAAAGGGTAATGTAAGGTTTACGGGAGAACGCAACACAAAGAACAAGGCTAACAACAAAGGGTTAATCTAAGTGCCTCTATCACTTTTACACAATTCCGCAAGTTCATGGTCTTAACAAGCATACTAGTGACAAGTTCTAAATTACACATGAGATCCGGCTCACTCCTACTCCGAAATGAACAAATATATAACAATATCAAGGCTTAAACATGCTCACGTAACGGAAGGAATGGGTAAAAGTGTGAAAACTATCATGCAAGTCTTTCTTTGTTTGTCACGCTTTCCGGTTTTCTTTTCAAAATTTATTTTGCTTGTCGAGTTTTTATCAAGTCCGAAGCTTTCTAAAACACATCCAGCCGGTTTATTTACTAAAATATATACAAAATACAGATATTTTTTTGAATGATTTTTCTGATTTTTTTTAAGAGGACAAACAAAGTTAACGAAGTTAAACCCCTCCCCACACTTGAACTTCGCATTGTCCCCAATGCGAAACCCGAAATATAGAGATAAAGGAGAATAATACTCCCCTCAAGATGATTGTGATGCAACGAGACTTCCAAGCTGTATCTGTGATGTGCTTCCGGTCCAAGACTTGATGGCTAAAATCTGCAAGTACGTCACATGGTACAGCAAAACAGAACAGAAACAAAATAAACCCAAATAAACCATAATTTACATAAATATAAGTACTAAAATCCAAACAAAGACGAGACATAAAGTAAAGTGTCTGAAAATAAAGAGTACATAACCGGGGGTGTTTAAAATAACAACCAAAATGAACACCCGAATAAACAAAGTACTGAAATAATAAAAACCACCAACGATCAACTCCACCGTCTCCTAATCATCGTCACCAGCATCCTCTCTCGTGTAGGATGGGCCCGCATCTCCATAACCAGGTGGGTTCCCGTATGGGAACTGTGGGGGATTTCCGAAGTAGTTCGGGTAGGCGTTGTGAAGTTCCCCAAAAGGTATGAAAATCCATCATGCACCTCTCGGCGCATGACGTCCTGGTTTGCCCTGATCTGTTGGAACTGTTGCTCCTGGTTAACCTGCATTTGTTGGAACTGCTAGTAAAACTCAGGGTAAGACGGGATGCCTTCTAGCCAATCCTGGTGCTGGTGGTATGCGTGATGCTGCGGTGAATGTGGTGGTGACTGTGGTACATGTTGCTCGTGCTGCTGCTCCTCATCATGCATCTCCTCATCCTCATCTTCCTCCTCAGCCGGAGGCAACGGGTCCCAGACCTCGTTTTTTAAACCCCTCAATCGATCCCCCCGATCTGTCTCAGCAATCAACCCCATCGCCTTCAATGACCGAATATCAACAGATACACCATTGGTCACCAAAGTGAGACCCTCAAGTACCTCATCAGTCATCAGCCCTAAATTGTAGGCAATTTCGGTCACATACTGACCGCCGTGAATCTGACTGTTGGGCTTTCTCCCTGAGCTTTTCACAAAATATTCCGCCATCCTTGCAGCTAGGTTGATGTGTACCCCATCAACCAGCGCATAAAGAAATATCAGATCTGGCGTTGGACAGTTCCCCAAACTGTCCATACGGCCGCAGATGGTGTGGCTGAATATATGATGCATCACTCGATGCAAAGGGTCTCTCAATCGTGAAGCTTTAGACATTCTAGGATCGTAAGGGTCACCGACTGCATTTTGGGCCCAAAACGCGGCCCGCGCTTCGTCACTCGGAAATGTGAGCATATCGGTGAAGAACTCAGAATCCATGTCTTCATGTGTGTAAATTCTAAGCCTCCGGCCCAATCTACCCACCGACCAATGGTGCTAACGCCCCCCAACCTGAAAGTGATCCTCTCTCTGTACCGAAAGTTTGGATTTTGATATGCTTTCGGCTTTTCATATGAATATGTGGAGAAGAACTCTATCGTTAGCTCACTATAGATGGGTCGGTCGATAGAGACTAGACGTGAAAGCGGAATAGTAAGCATGTTTTCTAGTCTTTCACGTTGATTCAGATCTCTCATCACATCCCAATCTAGCCTCCGGGGTATGCCAAACTGCCCCCGCCTATTCCATAATTCGTTACGTTTTGGGATACAAAGGGCCTCTCTCTCGTTGTTTTCGTTAAATTGCAAGAAAGGATGATCCATCTGCATGAGGAATATCGTTAGGAAAATAGGAGCAGGAAAAATTTCAATCAAGAACAGCCGAGCAGACAGTTATGAAGATTCTGTCTTGCTGATCTGGGCCTGTCGCACGGACGTGCGACCAGACGCACGGTCGTGCATCAACGAGAACAAGCAATGGTGGTCGGATCTGCACGGCGTGCAACCAATGGCACAACCGTGCGTCATCGAGACCACAACAATTAATCGTGAACAGCCGGAGTTGCACGACCGTTCCATCCAAGGAACGCCTGTGCGACCACGTTTTTGCAGAATCCGACCCCTGAACTTTGAACAGTCAGATTTCTCCGATAATCAACAAATTTTTGGGCAAACAGGGGTCAGAAAATTAACCGGTTGTTCATGAGACATACGATTCTTGCAAGGGTTAGGGTTTCGCTTGTATTTATGAAGGGAACCCTAAAAACCTTGAAGAAATCGAATGATTCTAACCTAGAAAGCGGAAGAAACAGAAAAAAGACAAGAAAGAACGTACCGTGCGAAGAGATGTGTGAACCCGTGCGATTTGAGGCGAAATCGCTCTGGAACAGCTGTCTGCAGTTAGGGTTCGCGAATGAGGGAGATGGCAGCAGATGGGGGTTTTTATAATGTACAAATGACAAAACTGCCCCTGCCTTTCGCACGGTCGTGCGACAGCTCGCACTGTCGTGCATCACCGACATTGTTCAAACCCTGCACGCTGTTCTCGGAGATGCACCGGGGGTGCGACTCCTAGTGCAGGCCAGCCCGCAAACGCACGGTCGTGCGACTCATGGCACGGTCGTGCAACCGCTGCATATCAGTTTTTTCTGCAGAAGCCATTTCCAGCAACTGTTTTGGCCGTTTTTCGCCATTTTTTTTCACACGCAAACTGTTTTAACCATATCGCAACATAGAACCTTCGCTCGGTACGTATAAAAATTGTACAAACTAACGTAAACTACCAAACACACCTAAATTACGCTAAAACTACAAAAACAAAAAAATGGACGATTTTACCCCTAAAGCGTCAAAGACGCGCTTGCTACATTTTTAATCCGCGAGTCAGTAGCGTAGACTCATGCTAAATTTTTGTCGGCGAGTCGATAGCAAGACTCTTGCTAAATTTTTGTCAGCGAGTCGATAGCAAGACTCATGCTAATTTTTTTGTCGGCGAGTTGATAGCAAGACTCGTGTCCCCACACTTGTCATATGTGCGGGTCATTACCATGCCCCTTCGGATTCAGCGGGTACCACTGGCTTGTCCGAAGCTGCTGCGAGTTGCAGCGCAACCGCGCGGGATCTCTCACGAAGACGTCTCCTCAGATCACGCTCGGGTTCGTCTGAAGGCTCAACAGCGGCGGGAGCGGGGGGGTTGAGGACAACAACCTGCAAACGAGAAATTGACACACATGCATATAATATTATTATAATAAAGGTTTTTTTTTTGCTAGAAAGAAACAGAATATTATTTAAAATGGGCTGAAAATTTTATAAAAAATCCGAAAATGGGCCCGAAATTTTATAAAAAATTAAAGCAATAAATATAATCGAATCGGCTAGTGTAAAAAATGGTTTTTCAAAGCCGAAAACTCAAAGAATAAATGAATAAATAAATCCGAACTCGAATAAATAAACGGAACAAAAATTTATAAGTGTACAAAATAATCTCGAAAATGAATAAAATGAATTAAAATCAAGAAATATTAACAAATAAATAAACAAATAAATAATCAAGAAAATATTCACAAATATTAATAAGTATATACACCGATAAAACAATGACTCGGGTCGTTCCTAAAACTCGCCATTTCCCCGGCAACGGCGCCAAAAACTTGACGTGTGCGCGACTACACATATTTTTATAATGGAATTACACACGATTCGGTTTTAAATTTATAAAAGTGATTATTACTTTAACATCAAAACACACACGAAAGAGGCAAGTGTACCCCGTCATATATGTAGTAAAGTATCGGTAAGAACCAAGTATCGATCCAAGGAAATGGGCAGAGGAATAATACTAGACCTTTGTCACTAAACTACCAGTAAAAACATAAGTTGTTTGATTTTTAATTAACTAAAGTAAGCATAAACAACTACTAATAAAAACATAATAGATTTCAAATATGAAAATAGATAAAAAGCCTTGCTTAATACACAACCAAAGCATGTCAACTAAGTCGGTTTTGGCACTAGAAGCATTTGATCAATTCTCCACTTTTGAGACAATTAGTATCCCTTTCGGGAATCCTAACATGACAATCATTCGGAAAGTTAAAACGACAAACACACTTTAACCACCTAAAATTGTTCTTTAACGTGCAATTGATAAATGTCTATGAAAATCTCTTAAAAATAAGTTAGTCATCCGTTAGGAGTTTTCTAACCTCACTTAAACAAGGAAAGCAACACCGATAAACACAATGCAACCACCGAGACAAGCATAAACTAGATTAAATCACAACCGAGTTCATTTTACAAATCTTGCACATAAATTCACCAAGATAGCAATTTTGGCCTAAACTACTAACTAAGCTAACAAATCATGGCAAGAATTTTTAACGACACCATTTAACCCGTTAAGGTCCTTACGTGATGGCAAGCTTTCTTGATTAACAATAATTACATTTTATTAAACCACTAACCATTTCTAGTATCATGGTGCACACATTTTAACCAAGCTAAACTAGTTAACCAAGTTTAAAGTTTACTAATACAAGATTAATTAAGCTTCATTTTCAACTATCTTAACTAACCAAATACCAATCATCCAACACAATTACTTATAATCAAGAAATCAATATCAATAACAAGGTTGCAAACTAATCATCAAAGATTAACATAGAAAATACTTCCAAGTGTCATTACAAACAAAGATTAACATACTAATGGTTATAATTAAGCAAGGGATTGTTGTGTTTTTGCCCAAAGGCTATAATAATACATAAACATTAATCTAAATGCTTGAAAGATTAACAAAATTATGGAAAGATTAGAAAACCAAACCATAAACAAGCACTAGATTAAGAATCCGGATAGTAATCGAGCTAAACGGGACAATGTGGCTTGAATCCGGGTGAAAGCTAACGCTTCCGGAGCCTGAAAATCTCCTGAATTGCTCTCCAAAATTCCAGAGTTACGAGTAGAATGTTTCTGCATGTTTTTTATATATTTTCGATTTCGCACGGTCGTGCGTCCTGTTGCACGACCGTTCACTTTATGCATTATTGGAGGTATGGTGCACCATACTGCATGACGTCATCAGATCTTGACCAGTCGTAGGTCTCGCACGACCGTTCTTCCTATGGCACGACCGTTCACTTCCGGGATCTTGTTGCACGGACAACTGCACAGGTGGTGCAGTTCCGGGGTTTGGCTGGACATCGGATCCGCACGGGGTGCAATCAGCCGCACTCCCGTGCGTCACCGGGTTTGACTTGCACGCCGGGTCGCACCCTCGTTCACTGCCGGACTGGACTGCATTTGTCGGAGATGCACGGTCGTTCACCTGGTGGCACGACCGTTCCACTTGCCCATGTCAGAATTTCAACAGAAAGTTCGCAGCTTTGTCGTTTCGTCCGGAAAGTCCTCGTTTTCACTATCATCTTGTCTGGTATGTTGTTTTAGGCCTGTAACAAAAGTATACATGATTAAGTATCCGAATGATGGTTTTACGGCCGAAAACGCATAAAATGGGGATAAAATGGGGGACTAAAATATGTGTAAATTAGCGAATATCAGGTTTCTTCGGTACAGGCTGATGAAACCGAAGACTCAGACTCCTTACAACTCTCATCAAATGTCTCACCCTTCCTTTTATTCTGTAAATATTAAATAAAGAATAACACCATGCCCGTAATCCCGCGTTGATAGCTTCCGTTTTATTATAGTCATACGACACGTTTTTTTGTTTTCAATCTTTGTTACTTGTTAATGTTTTATTTTTTCTTCTTTTAGAAAGGTTTGGACACCTCACGACTGTAAAATATCTCGTGTGATTGACACCTTAAATCCTTTAAATACTTTGAGAAAAATCTAATTTTCGAAGAATACGGGCCGTATAACAGTATACGGCCCATATACGCGTTCGTATACATTGTATACGACCAGGAAAAATATTTACACATGGTGTATACGGGCCGTATACTGTTATACGACCCGTATGGAATTAAAAAAACTGACAAAGTCTGCTGGCACAGACTTTCTTAGTTTTTTTATTTCTATACGAGTCGTATAACAGTATACGGCCCGTATACACCATGTGTAAATAAGTTTTTCCCATGTGTTAATATTACGACCCTAAAAATATAAACCTTGAGTAACTTAAAAAGTTATACCCATTGATTAGTTGTGTGAGTGTTCACTTTTATCCTAAGATGGTACATGTACTTATTTAATACAAGAATGGTGCATAAACTTTAGAATTATGTTTGGTTGTGGTAAATCTTATTTATATACTATTAATTTAAAACAATGTTATGCATTATTGTTTGTACTTTGTGCTTATAGGGTATTTTTTTTGCAATGGTTGGTTGCACTTTGGGTTGCATATATGTAGTGTACCTTATGTTTTACGAGTTTTTAAAAAATGTTTGGTTGTAGGTCCATAGGACATTATATTTTATTATTATCTTTATTTTTATAATTATTTATTTTAGGATTTCTTTGTTTTAGTATTCTTACTTATTAAAATTATGTATTTATTTTTGTAATACACGTTAATGATTTCTTTGTTTTAGTAATCTTACTTATTATTTATTTTGTAATACACATTCATTTATTTTATTTAAATTTTATTTGTGTCCATACACGACGTAAGGTGCGTATGTGGTTCAATGTTTTTACGTCTATTTTTCTCATATGATAGGTTTGTCGCAACTCGCAAGTCCTATATCGACTTATTATTCTTTTCTATGTTTTACGTTTCTGTCTAATTTTTTCGTATTAACACGCCGCAATCGATGTGTGTGGTTCAATGATTTTACATCTATGTTTCGCCCAATGTTACTTGTTTCATTTTTATTTATTTTCTTTTACGAGTTTTTTCTGCGTTGATGGTCGTTGGCGGTAGTATAACATTGGGGTAACTTGGCACGGTTTTATGTTCCCCACTACAACGTGGGGGCTTAGTAATGCACTACAAAATGTTTCTTACTTTTCTCAAAATGGTTGTAACTTCTCTTATACTTAAGGTACGTGCATGATTATGATGTAACAACTTTTATTAATGAGTCATTTTCTACGCGTTGTTACGAACGTGCGTGGTCTAATGTTTTTATGTCTTATTTTTCAGTGTTGCTTGGCGTTGGCGATGGTGTGTTATTAATGTTGTTGGTACGGTTGTACCCCGCCGCAACGCGGGGGTACTTCCATCTAGTTTAATACAAGAATGATGCATAAACTTTAGAATTATGTTTAGTTATGGTAAATATAATGACCGGCTATCACAACAACCTGTTAAAATAGTTATGTGACAAACTTTCAATTTTTGTTGTGTTATGATGTTGAATCGCTTTCAACAACTTATCATTTTACTTGACTGTATTTATGTGATTAGCAGCGGAAGGATAAAAACACACTACAAGCTCAACTAAGAACACAAAATTTCATATTTGTAAATCAATTTATTCAACAATTATTGTTACCGTATTGTTTTGAATATGATTCCAAAGCTACATATTTACAAAACAAATCTCTAAGCAAACGTAAAACATATTTACAAATATATATAGGGTTATTGGATTTTAATAATCCAAAGTTTCACTAGTTGGCCGATAATAATCCCAATTTTAAAAATTCTTTCCAATAATTCCAACTTGTAAAAGTTTGGCCGCCATTGATCATTTGCAAACATATATGAATTTGGTCTCCTCAATAGATTCAATTACACCTAGAGACTCCTTAATTGATTTAAGTGCACCTATGTTAGAAAACGATAAACGACAGCCAAACTTTTACAAGTTGGGATTATTGGAGGGAATTTTTAAAGTTTGAATTATTATCGGCCAACTGGTGAAACTTAGGATTATTAAAATCCAATAACCCATATATATAAGATCTTTATTGAATACATAAAAGATTACATGACATAAACACCAAATAAAGATTGGTGTTTCCGTCGCTATTCGAATAGACTAGATTAGTCATGTACTGCCTAGTGTGATTTATAGGGGAGATACTCACTTAGTTTTTGTTTTCTAAGCGATGTGGGGCAAAAAAATGAAGGATGTAAACCTTATCGCAGGGCCGTCCCCGAGAAGTCAGGGGCCACTTAAGGCCCTGTGCGAGTAAAAAATATGGGCCCTAATTATAAACTTATATATAAATATTTTTGTAATAAGATGATAAATGTGTGAAAACATAAGAATATTAATCAAAACTTTTTATTACTAATATTGTGAAGATCGTTTTTTGAGACACAAGAAAAAAAAACAAACAAACAAACAATTCAAATGAAAAAAGTTGTTTTTCATTAGAAATTATGTCACAATAAGAAAGCTGCATAATTACATATATAACCTACAGAAAAGTGGACTAATCCAACAAGTCTTGTTAGAAAAGAATAAAACAAAAATCTAATGAAATTGAATTAAATGTTAAATGAAATGCTATAATAATTTTTTTTTTAAATAAATGACTACTATTATAAAAGTTTGTATAATAAATCTTATCTTGGGTTGTTTCTAACATGAAATCTAAAAAGGCCATGGGTATGAAGAAAAAAATGGTTAACAAAAAAGTTTGGAGATGCCGGGTCTCGATCTTGCACACCTCAACATTTCTAAACAATAGCCCAACCATCTGAGCTACATTTCACTTTATAACTGTTTCAGTTTGAATAAATATTATATACATATTACGAAAAAAACAAATTTATTTTGGGCCCCTAAAACTTTTGGGCCCTGTTCGGTGGCCCACCCTACACACCCTTCGGGCCGGGCCTGCCTTATCGAGCCAGCTCACGAGCCGAGCCAGGCCAAGCTCGAGCTCGGCTCGTTTACAAACCGAGCCCAGCCGAGCTGGCTCGTTTACAACCGAGCCGGTTTCGAGCCAAGCTTTCTTCGAGCTTTTTTCGAGCGAGTTTCAAACGAGCAGCGAGCCACAAGTTTTTTGAACACCCTTATGTTGATTGAAAAAAAGATTCTCACATGGAGGGTGTTCTAACGAATGGAATTGATAGACGCCTTTAAAAGTGGATTGTTTTTTATGGTAAGCGGCTCAATACCATTTTTCGTCCAAAACAACATCTTGAGGCGCAAAGCTAATACACCATCTACAGCTTGCGTGATTTGTAAAGAACCTGAAGGATCAACCAACCATTTGCTAATCTTGTATCCATTGCTAATAGCATTTGGCTACAAATTCTTTCTTTGTACAAAATCTCCATAGCATCAGTTAGCTCAATTGAGGACGCCCTAAAGTAGCGTGCGGATGTATCCGTCCCAATAGCAAATAATATTGTGATTCTTTCTATTTTCTTAGCATCAACATAGTTCATTAGGACAATAAATAACAATATATTTATTAATTTACCTATGTCTATGTGGAAGGTTGATTGAGGAGATCAAAACAGATTCATTTCATTGGATAAAAGCAGAACAAAAATTTCATCCTTGTAGGGGTAGGGACGCTCCACTAGTGATGAAATTCCATCACTCATAACATCCAATCAAGTTCGGTCACGTCATCAAACATTATTCCATCATTGATGGATTTTAGTGGAAATCCCCATCACCAGTGATGATTTTTTTTATTTTTAAAATATAAATTTGTACGATTAAATATGTTATGTTTAATATTTAATCTAGTAGCTATTTTAATCATTTACATAATATAGATCAAAATATATAATAACCTATTAAATAATTAGTTGGTAATTGTTGATGGACCATATTACCCTTATTAACTAATTAGGTTTCCTTCTGGGCACTTATATAAGGAGACTCATGTGGAGGTTAAAGAGTTACACAGTTACACAATTAGACATACCCTATAATCATAACATCATCATCATCGACCTCCTCTCCAATAACCGAATACCTTTGTCGGTTTAATCATCACCGTCATCAGTCAGCACCCTAAGGAGGAACCAGATCACCTTGACTAAGATGTCGAACTCCATGGCTTCTTCCATCACTGGATTCTCCTCTGCACTGTCTGCGGTGACATGTATGTTTTCATGTTTTCCCTCACGTTTAAACAGAACCGTTCAACAAGATTAACACAAATAAATATTAATTCCACGCATGCTTTGGTTACCTTAGTTCCCAAATACATAATCGCCATGAACCCTACTTCGAGTTAACATAAAATTGAAGGAGATAAGCTTATAATCTCCTAAATTGATATGGGGTTTTCGCTCACACAGTGAAATCGATCCACAATCACCCAAGAATATCTGATATTGGGCACCGAATGATGAGAATAGGGTGTTGCCGGAGCTCCGAACCCGACAGTATCTCCGGTTGATGCGCAGAAGATCAGCAGGTTCAGAAAGGTTAAATTTGAGAGTTCAAAAGTTCCACAACGTTCCTTCTCCATGCGTGTTGGTGATCACGCTTAAAAATCACCACGTATTTTCAATGCCACCGGCGGTGGTGCATCACGCCGTTGCACGCATGATAAATGGCCGACAACGGGGCGCCCGTCCCCTCTAAGAGCATCCACAAAAAAAGGATGTTTTAGTGTGTTTTTGGGCAATGTGACAATTCTTTGGTGTTTTTGTTACTGGGTGGAGTTGTTTTTAATAAGGCTGTCAAATCGTGTCTTAACAGGTTTAACAGGTTTCTGAAGGCGCGCACAACATAAGTTTCAAACATGATTACGACTCGTTTAACTACTTTCTACCTCATGTTTATAAAACAGTTTTATGTACAAATATGAATAAATGATAGATCCTAACATTGTAATTTTAATTATTTTAAAAATTAAAAAAGTCAAAGGGTGTATTTTTCAGTCAAACAGGTCTAATCGTGTCTTAACAGGTTCCCAATTGCCAGCCCTAGTTTTTAAGGAGAGAGAATGATGTTTTATTTGGGGTCATGCTAATTGCACACGACCAAAATTATTTTCACACCTCAAAGCGCCGCGCTTTGGCCATAGCGCCGCGCTTAGATCGACAAAAGGTGAGTTGATTGACGTTTGAGACATGCGTTACTGTTTGAGAGACATAAAGCTGATTATGAGGTTTGTCGTTAACCCTAAGCGCGGCGCTATGGCCAAAGCGCGGCGCTTCGACCCCAAATTTCACCCTCTTTGCCTTTTAAAAGCAACCTCTGAGACAGTTGTTCCTTCAAAATAACGTATTGCCTTTATTCAGATCAAATTTCACCCTCGTGGTTGCCTTCATTTCAGATCAAAGGTCTGTATTGCCTTTATTCCCCATCCGTTGTGTTTCTTCAAAATAACGCGCGGTTTTGCTGTATTAGTTACATCTCTTGAAAAAACGATGTCGTGGTTAAACAACTATATTTTCGGTCAATATTCTGACGAGACAGTTGTTCCTGATTCTTACGAGGGGACCGCTATTTCTGACTCGTATGAGAAACCGGTCTCGTCCAACTTGAGGGAGGCAGAGGTTGTATCTGGCATTCGTTATCGTGATAACACGGTGACGCTGGATTTGAATACCCCTGTGGAGGACCCTTACGCACAACAAGGTTATTCGAATTTCGGTTACGGTGGCGAGTACAGCTTTGTACAGCAGGAGTGTGGTCCAAACGACAGTTACGGTTGTCAACAGAGCTTACAACTTTGAACATCAAGTATATTCGGACCTCGGTGACGATGGTGAGCCGGGGGATGTGTCTGTTGACGAGGAAGGCTGTTACCCGGTTACGTTTTCGTTTGATACAACGCAGACCTTTTCGTCACGTAAAGAGTTGGTGCGTTGGGTACAAGACACGGCAAAAGACAACGGTTACCTCATTGTGACTAAGAGGTCGAATAAAAGAGGAGAGAATTACAAGATTTGGTTTCAATGTACTTTTGGTGGGGAGCATAAGAGTATAGCTACACAGAGGAAAACGGGTAGCAAGAAAATAGGCTGCCCGTTCGAGATGATCGGGTTTTCGGAATCATCCGGAAGTGTTTGGAGGATCGAGGTGACGAAGGCGAAGCATAACCACACTCCTATTGAAAACTTAGAGGGTCACGCGTATGCGAGAAGGCTTTCTTCGGAGGATACAAAACTGGTTAAGGAGCTGGCAGAGCAAGACATTCCCAACCAAAGTATCTGGCGAACGTTGACAAAAAACAATCCGGCTAGAAAGCTTATTCCGAAAGATATACACAACGCTGTTCAGAAGATCAACGCCGAAAAAAATGTCGGTAAGTCTCCGATGCAAAAACTTGAAAGCATTCTTCTCGAAAAAAATTACACTTATTACATGCGCACGAATGAGATATCAAACGAAGTTGAAGATGTCTTCTTTATTCACGAAAGATCATTCAATATGTGGTGTGCCTTCCCGCATGTGCTAATGATTGACGCCACCTACAAAACGAACATGTACAACCTGCCATTTGTTCAGGTCGTAAGCATGACGTCGACAAACAAATCGTTTACGGCTGCTTGTGCGGTAATTTCCGCTGAGAAGTCAGAGAACTACCTATGGGTGTTGCAGAGGATCAAGTCTACGCTGGTAGGATGTATGGAACCGCGCGTGATTTTAACAGACAGGGATTTTGCGCTAATGAACGCGTGTGAACAAGTTTTTCCAAAAGCGCATAAGTATCTTTGTCGGTTCCATATTCAACAAAATATTAATAAGAACAGCAAGAATAAATTCTCTGACAAGGATTGGAAAGAATTCGTACGTAGTTTTTGGTTATTGTGCGAGTCTACGACCGAGGAAATATACAGGTATAACTTGGAAAACCTTGAAGCACAGCTGAAAGAAGATGACCGTGAACGTAGGTATTTCTTACATAATTATGTTCAAATTTTATATAATAACAAAAACTGACTATTTACGTTTTTTTTTTTAATTTTAGAGGTTTTTGATTATATGAAGAAATCCTGGTTGGATCCGTACCGTGAAAAGTTTGTATCATGCTGGATTAACAAAACTATCAACTTTCACCAAACTACGACCAACAGGGTTGAGGGCATGCATGCAACACTAAAAAGTCACTTTCCAAGTCATCGCAACACATTGGATAAACTTGTACTGTATGTTGATCATGTTGTTGATAGACAATACACCGAGATTAGTAGTAGCTTTGAAACAAGCCTCCGAAAAGTGATGACGCACCACAAGAAGCAGCCCATGCTTGCATATATTCTCAGAAAGGTTTCAATATATGCGATTGAGCTTTTGAGTAGGGAACTAAAACGTAAGGAAGACGGGTTGAGAGCCTACGGTGCAAGCTGTGGTTGCCAACTTTTTACCAGCTGTGGTTTGCCATGTGCCTGTCGTTTGGAAAAGTTGGAAAATAAAGGTAATTAATATCTTTGACCTTTCTCGTTATGATTTTGCCACCTAATTTGTTTTCATCCACAGGTCAGCAACTCCGGATCACACACATAGACGTGTTCTGGAAGAAGCTTAACTTCAAGCCTGCAAAGAAAAACATAGAGGATATCGATGTAGACGCGGAATTTGAAAAATTGAAACAAAAGATCGATCCAACACCCCCTCAGGTGAAAAGGAGCTTCTTTGAAAAGTTTCAGCAAATTCTCAATCCAGGGAACAATAACAAAAAACCTCCTGCTGTTCTGAAGAAAACTCGTGGTCGCCCAACATTGAAAACGCAGGAAGAAAGAAAGGTTGAAGCCGCTAGAAAAAGCGCGTACATTCCGTCGGGAGAAACTTGGGTCGAGGCCTCAGACGATCTTCCCCGTCACAACTCGTACATATCACCGTCACAGCCTCAGACGATCAACCTACACCCTGATTTCCCGATGATCAAGCTCGGTCCTAAGACGGATATAGCGATCCGCAACTACGCATCTCAGATTCCCGAAGTGATCCATCCATACATCGTTAGAATAAAGGACGTGAAACCAGATGGTCATTGTGGGTTTCGATCGGTGGCTGTTGGGTTAGGAGTGAAACAAAATTCATATTTGATGATCCGGAAACAACTTATAAAGGAGTTACATACGAACGAATCGCTTTGGAGGCAGTTTTTCGATCCGGAAAACATAGGACATTATGATGCGCTGCTTAGACGGATCGATTTCAAGGGGGTGGGACGAGCAGATATCAAAAATTACATGACGATGCCTGAGACGGGGTTTCTTATTGCCCAACGATACGGTGTGATTGTTCACACCTTCGACATGCGTGGGAGCTGTACAATTTCCCCTCTGCTGGGCGGGCCAAACGAAGCTGAGGAACCTCACCTGGTGGTTACGGTTGTGTTCGTCGACCATGGGCATTTCATACATGTAGAGCTTGGAGGTTGTTATCCAATGCCTCCCCCAAACCCACTCTGGACAGCACACAGAACAGAGCGCGCAGCAGCCTGGCATACATTATACAGGGATCAGATCAACACGTACGAAATGCTTACGTATCGTGCCCCTGACCTTAATGTAACCCCATATGTTCACGATGTAGGTTAAATGTGTTTAATAATAATCACGTTTGTGTTTGTTCAATATATGCGTTACATCACGTTAAAAACCGAATGTCACCGACACGACCCAATCAGATTCAATAAGCACTTGTACGACCCAAAATGACCATATACATCATAATACTACAATTAATGAAAAAACACGTCATGTTCATGTGCGGTAGGCGGTTGATACACATAACACCTCTTACAGGAGTACTTGTGCTTTCAAACCAAAATGATACGATATAACGGAATAAGACATCACACGTAACCGATTTGATCCGGAACTTGCAGTATAGTCCATATATAATAAAAAATTATGTATAATGGAAAAAACGTAAAATTTAGACTATTATCGACGCGTTTGTGAATTAAAAACAATTTAAAAAAAATAAAAAAAGGCCTTAAACGCCCCGCTTTGACCATAGCGACCCGCTTTGACCTCAAAGCGTCGCGCTATGGCCATAGCGGGGCGCTTCGATCCCTCGCTATAGCTGAAGCGGAGCGGCCTTCTCCCCCATTTCAAACCCAACACACAAACACACACACAAGGTGCGATTTACACACACTTGAGCCGGATCATCAACGTTTTCACGCTTTCAACCGCTAAAAGGTACGCTCGAACTTCATTTCTTGTTTTGGTTCAAGTTATGTGTTTCAGTTTGTTTGATTTTTGTTTGATTTGGGCGTGGGGATCGATCTGGTGGGCTGTTCTTCATCACGAAGAACCAAAGCGCCGCGCCGAGGCCAAAGCGCGGCGCCTTGGTTCATGTTTATTTTTTTTTAATATTATTTGTTTAATATTATTTGTTTATTATTTTATATTTAATATTATTTGTTTATTATTTAAATTTTATAAATAATATTATTTGTTTATTATTTTATATTTAATATTATTTGTTTATTATTTTAAATTTTATAAATAATATTATTTGTTTATTGTTTTATATTTAATATTTAATATTATTTGTTTATTATTTAAAATTTTATAAATAATATTATTTGTTTATTATTTTATATTTAATATTATTTGTTTATTATTTTAAATTTTATAAATAATATTATTTGTTTATTATTTTATATTTAATATTATTTGTTTATTATTTTAAATTTTATAAATAATATTATTTGTTTATTATTTTATATTTAATATTATCTTGTCAACGTGCAGGGATGGATTCCTCCGATGACGAGATTGAGCATATGGAGGCTGAGGGAGATGTGGGAGAGGAGGGAGAGCCGGCATGTCCGTACCTGCAGTTACCGCCGGGGTCACGGGCGAGGGGGAGATGCGCGAGGTTGCGCACCATCCCCATTGGGAAGCATGTAGGGATAGACTGGGGCCTGCTGGAGACCGTGGGAGAGGCCGCGCGGGCGCGTGAGATTGTTGGACTAGATACTCCTTGGTCGCGCCTATTTGAGTTAGCGATGGAGGACTCATACCCTGAGCTTACGTGGGAGTTTCTTTCCACGTTTACATCCGCGCCGCATCCGGCGGATTACGTGGAGGACCCGGATTTTCCAGTCCACGAGGTTACATTCCGTCTCGCCGGTCAGGAGTTTCAGATGAGTGTGCGGCAGTTTGCTGTCCATACAGGTTTGTTTAAATAATATTATTTATTATTTTATATTTAATATCATTTGTTTATTTAATGTTATTTGTTTATTTAATATTATTTGTTTATTATTATTATTTGTTTATTTAATGTTATTTCTTTATTTAATATTATTTGTTTATTATTATTATTTGTTTATTTAATATTATTTGTTTATACAGGTTTGTACACAGAGGCCGAGCTTGATACTGATTTATATACGCAGGCGGTTAAGATGATGGACAGGCAGACGCTTATCAGTTTCTGGAGGGCCATTTCCAGGGTTCCCTTTGGGAAATCCTGGCAAAAGCCCACCACCATTAGAGACCCCTTGTTCCGATACCTGCACCATGTTATCGCGGCAACTATCGTGCCGCGGGGTGCCAGCAGGGAGAAGGTCAACCTCAGTGACCTTTTCTTTCTATACTGCCTACTGCGACGACAGCCCTGCGATCTAGCAGCCTGCCTGGCAGATTACTTTGCCACAGCATACCACCGGCAGCTCCGCGGGTGGGTGCACACTGGCTCATACATCACCGCCATCGCACGCTCGCTCGGGCTCGTGCCTGAGCATGATCCGGTGCTGTCCGATCCGGTCCCGTCTACCAGGTTGGGCCGCGCGTCAGTATCTTCTATGCAGATCACCCGTACCTTTGATGTTGGTCTGAGGTTTAAGGGACGTGACGGGCTGATTTGGCATCCGGAGGTGGTGCCGGAGGTCATCCCGGTTGTTATTGAGGTGAGGCCTGGAGTGTTAGCCCCTCCTGATGTTCAGGCGGCCGCTCGGCAGGCTCAGCTACAGGCTCTGGGACTCGATCAGTTCCTGGGCCAGCCTCAGGATGAGGCTCAGCCTCAGGCTCAGGCTCAGGCTCAGCCTGTATTAGAGGATCCGGCTCAGGAGGAGCATGTCGAGGAGATCCCGGTACCACCAGTTCAGCCAGCTCCTGAGCCGCCACAGTACCCGCAGCACGTTTACGCTGACCTGCCTCCGGTAGCGCGTGAGGTGGCTCGGGACTTCGACGGGCGCCTCAGACGCCAGGCCGCACGCCAGGACTAGATCATCGAGACGCTCGTTTCTCTACGAGAGCTCGCTGGGTTGCCTCCACTTCCCCTCCCACCGTCCCCACAGCACGAGGATTAGTACCTTAGTTTGTTTGTATAGTGTTTTGTTATGTATTATGTAGTCAGTTGTACCTTTTTGTTTTGTATGTACAAACTGATATATATATATGTATATATATATATTGCAGTTAATCTTCTATTTACATCACGTTGGTTTTGGATTGTTTACGTTTAATTCTTATGGCTTTCTGTACAATTTATTTAACGTGTTCGTTTAATTTAACAAAATAAACTAGGTTAACAGTTTATAAAGACGCACTTATATTATATACGTTCTATAAAAATAATGACGTAAAAAAACGTAATTATAAAACAACGTATTATAAAACTCAAATACAATTTTTTCCTCCAAAAAACACTACCAAACTAACCCACATCCCACCTATTTAAAAAAAAAAAAACACAAAGTCCAGCCCACGCTTTTTGTCTTTTTGCACACTCAAAGCGCCCCGCTATGGTCAAAGCGGGGCGCTTTGAGTGTGCAAAAAGACAAAGGCCGTGTGCGAATAGACCAGGCCTTTATTTGTGAGAATAATTAGAAAAAATAAGTGTTGTAAGTGTAGGAAGGAGAAGGAGAAATGAAAGTAGGTGTTGTTTTTTAAAGAGAGAGAAATGGTTGTGGGTAGGTAAGAAAGAGAAATGGTTGGCTAGCTATTTAAATTTGTAGCTCTTTTCAACTATAGAAAATACTAATTTTGTTTTTTTGAACGGCAAACTTCTTTTTAATTCTTGTCGTTTGTGAGACATAAACCTAAGACCTTCACTTTTTAAAGTGCTTAAAGGCTTTGCTTTGCCAATTGACCACCACCTCATTCTCGAAAATACTAATTTTATAACAACTATTTCATTTATTACAATAACTAAAAAGTTAATTTTACTCATTTGTCAATTAACAGCCAACTATGATCAAGATGCAAGATACAACATGAATCGGTAGACCACCTTATTTGCCACCTTATTTGCGGTTGCGCATCATCAAATGCAGTTTGGAAAAAGATATTCGTCTGGTTGAAGCTACCAACGGCAATTGAATTCCTAGGCTGCAGAGAGGCTCTAGAATACGTCAATAGTTTAGCAGGATCGAACGAATGGAAGAAAATCATTAGCGTAGTGTTTCAGACGACTATGTGGAATATTTGGAAGGCTCGGAACGAAAAGGAGTTTGAAGGCAACTTACGAACCAGCAATGATATAGTAGAAATGATAATGGCGGACAACTTCATTTGGCTAAAAAGTATATCAAAATTCCAGGATATTGTATGGGAACGACGGGCGGATTTCAATATTCGAGATATAGCGAGATAGTGTAATAGCGGTGAGAGTTATACGTTTTATTTTGGGTCATTCTATTCCCACCCCCCCTAATTACTAATTACACCCCCCCTATTAAAAACATCACATCCATCAATCATCCATCAATCACTTGGTTTTTGTTTCTAGCCTATTTTGTCTTTTTGTTGTCTTTTTTATTCATTTATTTAATTAGTTAGTATTATTATTATTATTAATTAGTATTTGTTTATTATTTAATTAGTTAGTATTATTATTATTATTTTTATTATTATTATTATATTTATTATTATTAGTAGTAGTAATGATATAGTATTTATTATTAGTTTTTATTGTTATAATTTATCAAATTATATTTATAGCTGTAACAAAAGCTATATAAAAATAAGTACTTTTTTACAAAATTATTATCATTTAATAATTTACATACAGAGGTTTAATCGAGGCACCCCCCAAATGTAGCAGGTTGTGTTATCCAAGACTTATACATATTTTGACGTGATTCAAATATATTCTCCCAGCCAGCTGCATCATTTTCTCTCATTAATTTCCATAGGTTGTTTGTGCTGGCAATTGGATACTCTCCTTGCAATTCTACCATTATAAAATGGTTACCGTTCACGTGTGCAATTGAAATTATTTTTTTTTCTGGGAACTCGTGAGGGCCTCTCCAAAGCGGAAAACAAGTAGAACTGTTTCTTTTTTAAATATAAAGCTGCAACTCTAGTACCAATTACCTTTACTTTTCACTGTAGAACGTTAGTTTTTTATCTTTGCATGGCAACAACTATTTCACCTTACAGTAATAATAATAGGATATATTATATCTGCAAATATCTTCAAAATTATTGAGGCAACATGAAGATAGGACGCATGCATGGGACCAATTATAGTAGGCGTAGCACCTTATTCTTGACTTGGTGTTTTTAGTATTTTTTTTTTTTTTACAAACTTTGGGTGTAAAAAACTACCCTCTCGGGAACCACGTGCCACGTAGGGGCGTTGACCACGATTTTTTTTTTACAACTAGATCCGTATATTTTAACAACATTCGCAAAAAAAAAATTTCAAACGGCGCGCCCGAGGGGGTAGTTTTTTACACCCAAAGTTTGGTGTTTTTATTATTTTTTTGTTTTTTCTTTTTTTTTTTTTACAAACTTTGGGTGTAAAAAACTATCCCCTCGGGAACCACGTGCCACGGAGGGGCGTTGACCACGATTTTTTTTTACAACTAGATCCGTATATTTTAACAACATTCGCAAAAAAAAAATTTCAAACGGCGTGCCCGAGAGGGTAGTTTTTTACACCCAAAGTTTGTAAAAAAAAAAAACAAAAACAAAAAAACACTAAATATACTAAAAGGACAACAAAAAGACAAAAAAACACTAAAAACAAAAAGCAAATGATTGATTGATGGATGTGATGTTTTTGTAGGGGGGGGTGTAATCAGGAACTAGGGGGGGTGGGAATAGTATCACCCTTTATTTTGCTTGTTTTTTTGGGTCATGCTAGCTGCACACGCCCAAAATTATTTTCACACCCCAAAGCACCGCGCTATGGCCAAAGCGCGGCGCTTCGATCGACAAAACGTGCTTCGATTCACGTTTGAAACATTCGATACTGTTTGACAGACATAAAGCTAATCATGATGTTTTGTCGTTAACCCTAAGCGCCGCGCTTTGGCCATAGCGCGGCGCTTCGACCCCAAATTTCACCCTTTTCCCCCTTTTAAAAGCAACCTCTGATCATACATTTCGATCACACACATTTTGTTCGATATACATTTTGCCTTCATTTCAGATCCGTTGTGTTTCTTCTCAAAATAACGCGCAGTTTTGCTGTATTAGTTACATCTCTTGAAACAACGATGTCGTGGTTAAACAACTATATTTTCGGTCAATATTCTGACGAGACAGTTGTTCCTGATTCTTACGAGGGGACCGCTATTTCTGACTCGTATGAGAAACCGGTCTCGTCCAACTTGAGGGAGGCAGAGGTTGTATCTGGCATTCATTATCGTGATAACACGGTGACGCTGGATTTGAATACCCCTGTGGAGGACCCTTACGCACAACAAGGTTATTCTAATTTCGGTTACGGTGGCGAGTACAGCTTTGTACAGCAGGAGTGTGGTCCAAACGACAGTTACGGTTGTTAGCAGAGCTTACAAGGTTATTCGAATTTCGGTTACGGTGGCGAGCACAACTTTGAACATCAAGTATATTCGGACCTCGGTGACGATGGTGAGCCGGGGGATGTGTCTGTTGACGAGGAAGGCTGTTACCCGGTTACGTTTTCGTTTGATACGACGCAGACCTTTTCGTCACGTAAAGAGTTGGTGCGTTGGGTACAAGACACGGCAAAAGACAACGGTTACCTCATTGTGACTAAGAGGTCGAATAAAAGAGGAGAGAATTACAAGATTTGGTTTCAATGTACTTTTGGTGGGGAGCATAAGAGTATAGCTACACAGAGGAAAACGGGTAGCAAGAAAATAGGCTGCCCGTTCGAGATGATCGGGTTTTCGGAATCATCCGGAAGTGTTTGGAGGATAGAGGTGACGAAGGCGAAGCATAACCACACTCCTATTGAAAACTTAGAGGGTCACGCGTATGCGAGAAGGCTTTCTTCGGAGGATACAAAACTGGTTAAGGAGCTGGCAGAGCAAGACATTCCTAACCAAAGTATCTGGCGAACGCTGACAAAAAACAATCCGGCTAGAAAGCTTATTCCGAAAGATATACACAACGCTGTTCAGAAGATCAACGCCGAAAAAAATGTCGGTAAGTCTCCGATGCAAAAACTTGAAAGCATTCTTCTCGAAAAAAATTACACTTATTACATGCGCACGAATGAGATATCAAACGAAGTTGAAGATGTCTTCTTTGTTCACGAAAGATCATTCAATATGTGGTGTGCCTTCCCGCATGTGCTAATTATTGACGCCACCTACAAAACGAACATGTACAACCTGCCATTTGTTCAGGTCGTAGGCATGACGTCGACAAACAAATCGTTTACGGCTGCTTGTGCGGTAATTTCCGCTGAGAAGTCAGAGAACTACCTATGGGTGTTGCAGAGGATCAAGTCTATGCTGGTAGGATGTATGGAACCGCGCGTGATTTTAACAGACAGGGATTTTGCGCTGATGAACGCGTGTGAACAAGTTTTTCCAAAAGCGCATAAGTATCTTTGTCGGTTCCATATTCAACAAAATATTAATAAGAACAGCAAGAAGAAATTCTCTGACAAGGATTGGAAAGAATTCGTACGTAGTTTTTGGTTATTGTGCGAGTCTACGACCGAGGAAATATACAGGTATAACTTGGAAAACTTTGAAGCACAGCTGAAAGAAGATGACCGTGAACGTAGGTATTTCTTACATAATTATGTTCAAATTTTATATAATAACAAAAACTGACTATTTACGTTTTTTTAAATTTTAGAGGTTTTTGATTATATGAAGAAATCCTGGTTGGATCCGTACCGTGAAAAGTTTGTATCATGCTGGATTAACAAAACTATCAACTTTCACCAAACTACGACCAACAGGGTTGAGGGCATGCATGCAACACTAAAAAGTCACTTTCCAAGTCATCGCAACACACTGGATAAACTTGTACTGTATGTTGATCATGTTGTTGATAGACAATACACCGAGATTAGTACAAGCTTTGAAACAAGCCTCCGAAAAGTGATGACGCACCACAAGAAGCAGCCCATGCTTGCATATATTCTCAGAAAGGTTTCAATATATGCGATTGAGCTTTTGAGTAGGGAACTAAAACGTAAGGAAGACGGGTTGAGAGCCTACGGTGCAAGCTGTGGTTGCCAACTTTTTACCAGCTGTGGTTTGCCATGTGCCTGTCGTTTGGAAAAGTTGGAAAATAAAGGTAATTAATATCTTTGACCTTTCTCGTTATGATTCTGCCACCTAATTTGTTTTCATCCACAGGTCAGCAACTCCGGATCACACACATAGACGTGTTCTGGAAGAAGCTTAACTTCAAGCCTGCAAAGAAAAACATAGAGGATATCGATGTAGACGCGGAATTTGAAAAATTGAAACAAAAGATCGATCCAACACCCCCTCAAGTGAAAAGGAGCTTCTTTGAAAAGTTTCAGCAAATCCTCAATCCAGGGAACAATAACAAAAAACCTCCTGCTGTTCTGAAGAAAACTCGTGGTCGCCCAACATTGAAAACGCAGGAAGAAAGAAAGGTTGAAGCCGCTAGAAAAAGCTCGTACATTCCGTCGGAAGAAACTTGGGTCGAGGCCTCAGATGATCTTCCCCGTCACAGCTCGTACATATCACTCGAAGATTCTTGAAGACAAAAGAATACCAAACCGATCAACCTGCACGGTCCTAAGACGGATATAGCGATCCGCAACTTCGCATCTCAGATTCCCGAAGTGATCCATCCATACATCGTTAGAATAAAGGACGTGAAACCAGATGGTCATTGTGGGTTTCGATCGGTGGCTGTTGGGTTAGGATTGAAACAAAATTCATATTTGATGATCCGGAAACAACTTATAAAGGAGTTACGTACGAACGAATCGCTTTGGAGGCAGTTTTTCGATCCGGAAAACATAGGACATTATGATGCGCTGCTTAGACGGATCAATTTCAAGGGGGTGGGACGAGCAGATATCGAAAATTACATGACGATGCCTGACACGGGGTTTCTTATTGCCCAACGATACGGTGTGATTGTTCACACCTTCGACATGCGTGGGAGCTGTACAATTTTCCCTCTGCTGGGCGGGCCAAACGAAGCTGAGCAACCTCACCTGGTGGTTGCGGTTGTGTTCGTCGACCATGGGCATTTCATACATGTAGATCTTGGAGGTTGTTATCCAATGCCTCCCCCACACCCACTCTGGACAGCGAACAGAACAGAGCGCGCAGCAGCCTGGCACACATTATACAGGGATCAGATCAACGCGTACGAAATGCTTACGTATCGTGCCCCTGACCTTAATGTAACCCCATATGTTCACGATGTAGGTTAAATGTGTTTAATAATAACCACGTTTGTGTTTGTTCAATATATGCGTTACATCATAATACTACAATTAATGACAATATACATCATAATACTACAATTAATGAAAAAATACGTCATGTTCATGTACGGTAGGCGGCTGATACACATAACACCTCTCACAGGAGTACTTGTGGTTTCAAACCAAAATGATACGATATAACGGAATAAGACATCACACGTAACCGATTTGATCCGGAACTTGCAGTATAGTCCATATATAATAAAAAATGAAGTATAATGGAAAAAACGTAAAATTTAGACTATTATCGACGCGTTTGTGAATTAAAAACAATTTAAAAAAAATAAAAAAAGGCCTTAAACGCCCCGCTATGACCAAAGCGCCCCGCTTTACCCTTGAAGCGCCCCGTTTTGGCTAAAGCGGGGCGCTTTGGTCCCTCGCTATACCTGAAGCGGGGCAGCTTCTCCCCCACTTCAACACAACACACAAAACACACACACAAGGTGCGATTACACACACTTCGATCCGGATATCTTCGTTTTCAATCTTTCGACCGCTAAAAAGGTAAATCGAACACCCTTAGTCGTTTTCTTTAACTGTAAATGTTTGATATTTGATTGATTTGGGCGTTTGGATCGATTGGGGGGGGGCTGTTCTTCATCACGAAGAACCAAAGCGCCGCGCCGAGGCCAAAGCGCGGCGCTTTAGTTCATGTTTATTTTTTTTTTAATTTTAATATTATTTGTTTAATATTATTTGTTTAATATTATTTGTTTAATATTGTTTGTTTAATAATATTAAAATTTTATAAATAATATTATTTGTTTATTATTTAAAATTTTATAAATAATATTATTTGTTTATTATTTAAATTATATTTAATATTATTTGTTTATTATTTAAATTGTTTAAATAATTTTATTTGTTTATTATTTTATATTTAATATTATCTTATCAACGTGCAGGGATGGATTCTTCCGATGACGAGATTGAGCATATGGAGGCTGAGGGAGAGCAGGAAGAGCCGGCATGTCCGTACCTGCAGTTTCCGGCGGGGTCACGGGCGAGGAGGAGATGCGCGAGGTTGCGCGCCATCCCCATTGGGGAGCATGTAGGGATAGACTGGGCCCTGTTGGAGACCGTGGGAGAGGCCGCGCGGGCGCGTAAGATAGTTGGACTAGATACTCCTTGGTCGCGCCTATTTGAGTTAGCGATGGAGGACTCGTACCCTGAGATTACGTGGGAGTTTCTTTCCACGTTTACATACGCGCCGCATCCGGCGGATTACGTGGAGGACCCGGATTTTCCAGTCTACGAGGTTACATTCCGTCTTGCCGGTCAGGAGTTTCGGATGAGTGTGCGGCAGTTTGTTGTCCATACAGGTTTGTTTAAATAATATTATTTATTATTTTATATTTAATATCATTTGTTGATTTAATGTTATTTGTTTATTTAATGTTATTTGTTTATTTAATATTATTTGTTTATACAGGTTTGTACACAGAGGCCGAGCTTGATACTGATTTATATACGCAGGCGGTTACGATGATGGACAGGCAGACGCTTATCAGTTTCTGGAGGTCCATTTCCATTAGACCCTTTGGGAGATCTTGGCAAAAGGCCACCTCCATTAGAGACCCCTTGTTCCGATACTTGCAGCATGTTATCGCGGCAACTATCGTGCCGCGGGGTGCCAGCAGGGAGAAGGTCAACCTCAGTGACCTTTTCTTTCTATACTGCCTACTGCGGGGCCAGCCCTGCAATCTAGCAGCCTGCCTGGCAGATTACTTTGCCACCGCATACCACCGGCAGCTCCGCGGGTGGGTGCACACTGGCTCATTCATCACCGCCATCGCACGCTCGCTCGGGATCGTGCTCGAGGGAGATCCGCTGCTGTCCGATCCGGTCCCGTCTACCAGGTTGGGCCGCGCGTCAGTTTCTAGCATGCAGATCACCCGTCGCTTTGATGTTGGTCTGAGGTTTAGGGGCATGGACGAGCAGATTTGGCAGCCGGAGCCGGTGCCGGAGGTCATCCCGGTTGTTATTGAGTTGAGGCCTGGAGTGTTGGCCCCTCCTGCTGAGCAGGCGGCCGCTCGGCAGGCTCAGCTACAGGCTCTGGGACTCGATGAGTTCCCGGGCCAGCCTCAGGCTGAGGCTCAGGCTCAGCCTGAGCCTGTATTAGAGGATCCGGCTCAGGAGGAGCATATCGAGGAGATCCTGGTACCACCAGTTCAGCCAGCTCCGGAGCCGCCACAGTACCCGCAGCACGTTTACGCTGACCTGCCTCCGGTAGCGCGTGAGGTGGCTCGGGACTTCGACCGGCGCCTGAGACGCCAGGCCGCACGCCAGGACTGGATCATCGAGACGCTCGTTTCTCTACGAGAGTTCGCTGGGTTGCCTCCACTTCCCCTCCCACCGTCCCCACCGCACGAGGATTAGTACCTTAGTTTGTTTGTATAGTGTTTTGTTATGTATTATGTAGTCAGTTGTACCTTTTTGTTTTGTATGTACAAACTGATATATATTTACATCACGTTGGTTTTGGATTGTTTACTTTTAATTCTTATGGCTTTCTGTACAATTTATTTAACGTGTTCGTTTAATTTAACAAAATAAACTAGGTTAACAGTTTATAAAGACGCACTTATATTATATACGTTCTATAAAAATAATGACGTAAAATAACGTAATTATAAAACAACGTATTATAAAACTCAAATACAATTTTTTCCTCCAAAAAACACTACCAAACTAACCCACATCCCACCTATTTCAAAAAAAAAACAACACAAATTACAGCCAACACTTTTTGTCTTTTTGCACACTCAAAGCGCCCCGCTTTGGCCATAGCGGGGCGCTTTGGCCAAAGTCAACAGACAAGGACTGACAAAGTCAGTCCTTGTTTGTTGACCTTGTCCAAAGCGCCCCGCTATGGCCAAAGCGGGGCGCTTCGAGTGTGCAAATAGACTAATGCCGTGTGCGAATAGACCAAGCCGTTTTTTTTTGTCTTGTACTTTGAGTTTTTACAGCTTATGCTGACCTCTTAATCATAAAATCTTAGCGTTAAAAAACAAAAACTAAAAAGTTAATCTTACTCATTTGTCCATTGAAAGTTACGGTGTATGGGTCATTGGGTTTTGAGCAAAGCAGTGGGTCAGAGGTCAGCTACTGCAAGTCTGCAACTCCTCATGTATGTGAATTTCGGCGCATATTCAGCTTTACCCATCATTTTCATCTTATTTACGATTTTACACCCAAGCAGCGCCTTGTATGTTCCCAAGAGTGGAACCAACAAATATTCAGACTTCTAAGACTAAAGGGTATGGGGCCCGGCTAGGACCGGCGCCGGTCCCCCACACCGCCCCCTTAGCCCCGGCTCGGCCCAAACGTCCCCCATGCGTCGAATGAGACGGACCCACTTTCAAAAAACTAGCCGTTTGAACGGTTATTTTCTTAAAAAAAAAAATTTCAATTTAAATAACCCTCTATCTCATCCATTTTTCTATAAAAACTCTCCCATTTTCATCATTTTTCCCCACTTTCAACCCACAACCCTCTCATTTTTATACCATTTTCTCTCCACTTTTATAAAATTTTTTTACGTTTTCATCCACAATGCCATCTAATTCTTGGTGGTCCTCGTCTTCGGATGAGGAGATGTTTATCGCGAACGTTGTGCTACGGGCGGCGGAGATTCTTATCGAGGAGGAAGAGGAAGACGAAGAGGAAGACGTCTCGTCTGAAAGCGTTATTACCACACGAATACGGGTTAACAGAGACCGCCAAGGTTTATCATTAATAAATTTTAACGTAGCGGACGGTGACGAGGACGAGTAGTTTTTTTTAGGAAATGTAATTTTTTATTTTTATTTTTCGGTAATTTTTTTTTAGGAAATGTAATTTTTTTTTATGTTATGAAATGAAATTATTTATGTTGTTTTATGTTGTATTTTTTAATTTTTATAAAGTTTTTATTAAGTTAATAAATTAAAACTTAGAAAATTATAAAATAATGAGGTGGGGCCCCATCCCCCACGAGCCTCCATCCCCCTCAAATATGATGGAGGCTCATCCCCCACGAGCCGCCTACGTAGAGGCTCATCCCATCCAAGCCCATTCTCTCCATACCCTTTAGTCTAACACTGCTTTACATATAAAGATGCCATGAGTCTGATAAAGAATTAAAATTAACTCTTGCTTTGTATTCTTTAAAATGGAACACATGGAAACAAATATTTGTTTATGTTTTCCGTTAAGATTTTTACAATTTTTAAAGTTACAAATGTGCTTCAAAAAGTATCTATTAAATTATGAGATTTAGATGGATATTTTGTCCAACAACAAACGTGTTTTCAGCAAATGTGTCGTCAATAATCATGGGTGGAAATTTGCGTATATTACGACTATGATGTGTGACAAAGAGTAAATTACGTTTTTGGCCCCTGTGGTTATGTCAGTTTTACTATATTGGCCCAAAATAAGATTTTTTAACGTTTCTGCCCCCATGGTCCCTATATCTAACCATTTTGGCCCCTGAGACTAACTCCATCCATTATCCTGGTTAATTATTAATGCACATGATGGGTAAATTGGTAATTTCCCCTCTCCTTTTAATTATTTTATAAAAAAAAACCCTAGTCATATGGTGCAGTCCTACTTTTAGCTTTATCATCTTCAACCATCATCATCCCCACATAAATCATCATCTTCAACCATCATCATCTGTGCGGTCTTCAACAAAATCCCTTCTTTACCCATCTCCAGAACTACCCATTCGGCATCTTTAAACAACCCGACCCGAACCAACAACTGTATCATAACCTTGAAAGACTGATCAAGATGCTTAAAGCTTGTACCTTTTTTAATTCTTGAACCGACCCACTTGAAGATTTTGAATAAAGATGCAACCTTTTTGGCATCAACACCCAATTTCTCAGAATTAGATTCAAAACCCAGTAACAATTCAAGAACATCTTGGGGTTCAAACTCAGACTTCCTCCAAAACTTACGGGCAACTCTAGGGTTTATATAAGACACATCAAGAAGATATTGTTGAACAGAGGGACTAGTGGTTGTGGGGTGAGGTGATTTGGTTAGGATTGACGTTGTAAGCCTAGAAAGGTTGATTGAGGTTGTGTTTATGTGGGGTTTGTGTGGGTTTGATTGTGGTTGTTTGTTACAGGGTGTGGATGAACAGTGGTGTTTGATGAAGAAAAAAGGGAAGAGATGACTGACCTTTTTGAAGTGGGTGCTTCGCTGGAGATTGAAGAGCATTCGGTTGCGGAGGATTGTTGTAGTTTGTGTTCTGGTTCTTGTTCATGGTCGCATTTTGCAGAGTAAAGAAAACTAGGGCCCAATTCAAGAATTAGACGAAGAAGGAGAGGGAGAATGTAGAGAAGAAGGAGAGGGAGAGGGAGAATGTAGAGAGAGAAGTTGCAGGAAGATGAAGGAGGAGGAGGGGGTTTTAGAAGAAATGAGGAAGAAGATGAAATCAGATGTGCAGGAAGTGACAAAAAAATATCTAGGGTTTTATTTATAAAGGGGAAGGGGAAATTACAATTTTACCCATCATGTGCAACCCATGTGCCAATTAATTAACCAGGATAATGGATGGAGTTAGTCTCAGGGGCCAAAATGGTTAGATATAGGGACCATGGGGGCAGAAACGTTAAAAAATCTTATTTTGGGCCAATATAGTAAAACTGACATAACCACAGGGGCCAAAAACGTAATTTACTCTGTGACAAATGAATGTCTTAATTGGTTTTTTTTTTTTTTTTTGAACGGCCAACAAACTCAATCCCGAGCACTCTCGGGGCACCCACTGGACAAACGGAGTACTCCGAGAGTAACCCGAGTCCACCACCAATTCCGGGGAAAACCCGGTAAACCACCCGCCCGTAGGCACGACGGTGAAATTACCGGTAAAACCCGTTTGGCTCAAGGATCCAACCCAGGTTTCCCTGGGTCTCCTATCATTGCCCACCAGTGCCTCACTCTGCACCAAGTGGGAGTCGAACCTGCATCTCTCAAGAGAAATGCAAGCCCTCTACCACTTGATCTAGAGATCATTGGCGGGTGGTTTAGGTTACCTTATTTTGGAACAACTTTTAACTTATTGATTTATATTTTATAAAAGTTAATAAGTTATTTTTATACTGTTTGGATAACAAATTAGGGTTAAGTTATTCCACAAATGCTCCTAATTTTAAGAAGTGTAAGAAAGCTTTATAGAGTGACAAATGTCCAAATTTTTTTTAAACGACTAACTGCTTTTCACGTGTAAACCCACCATTTCGGAGCTATATCCAAAGGCCGACTACTCGATCACCGCTAGAAAGCGTAGCACACCCCTGATGCGCGGGAACACCGTGGAATGGGTAAACCATCGCCCCCTGTTGGACTTGAACCCGGGTTGAATCCCGAGCCGAGCCTTCACCTGGATGTCACAACCACTGCGCTGTAGATGGAAGAACGACAAGTGTCCAATAACCTAAACCCACTACACCACCACTCAAAACCTAAACACCCACCCCCACCCAAAAACCTAACCCCCCCTCCCCCCACACACACACCAAAAAAAAAAAAGAAAGAAAGAAAGAAACTATACCTCACCAAAAAACCTAGAAAAATTACAAAGTAGCGGTGGGTGTTTAGTTTTTTTTTTAAGAAGCCTTTGTATTTGATCCTAATCCTAACAAATTACAAAGTAGCATTTGTGTGTTGAGAAGTTGAAAAAGAGAAGTTAGTTTTTATGACATCTTAAAAAAGTTGAAAAAGCAAAGTTAAAAGGAGAAAAGAGAAGGTTTCTCAAACACCCTCTTGAGTTAAATGCTTGGTTGGTCCCTGTGGTTTGCAAAAATTGCATACTTGGTCCCAATGGTTTACTAATTACACGCGTGGTCCCTGTGGTTTTCAAAAATGCACTCGGTTGGTCCCCAGCCCTAACATCAGTTAAATTTCTCAGTTAACTATGTGTGAAATGACTATATTACCCCTGAAAGCCTAATCATCTTCTTCAACCTCTTACCCCTTTGACCTGTTGACCGAGCCGTTGACCTCTGTAACTAGACCCGAAACCAAATCTGACATCTTAGATGAAACTGAAACTGAACCCGACCACGCTGACATGAATCGTGATCCGAGATTAAAACCTGGTTCCCTACATAACTCAGATCTGAGCTATACAATATTTACCACAACAAAATCAATATCATCTTCAATCTTCAGAAGATAAAAGGAACTGGAGGGGGGGAGGGGGTTATATTTACCGGGAAATTTGTCGCAACCAAACACTACCTCCGCCATTAATCTGTCGCCGGAAAACCAAACGGCTTCTAGTCGTCGTCAACCACCGCCATTAACACCCTCATCATCTTCAATAGATGCATCAACTGCATCAGTCATCATCGGGAAGAGTGCTTCCGGAGCCGATCTGACCCGATCGTCGAGAGAGAGAGGAGCGAGATTTGGGGGGGGGGGGGGTGTTGTTCGTCGCCGGAAGAGAAGGGAAGTGTCATGTGGTGTAACAGGTGGGAGTTAGGGTGTGGGTGTTGTATCACCGATAAACAACGTCGGCCGTCGCCAGAATCCCTCCGCTGACGCCGTCTTTCTCTCCCCTCTGTCGATTTAACTTATTCTTCGAAGAAGGTGGGTGTAGTAGGAGATGAAGAGGAGGTCGGAGGAGGTGTGGGTGCTCGTCGCCGTCAAACTGAACCGCCGGAAATTTGGCTCCGGTTGCCGGAGCTCGAGAGAAGACAGGGGCACTGTGTATGTGTTTGTTGATTGTTGTTCTGTGGTTTTTATAAAGAGGGTAAATAAGGCAAGGGTATTTTGGTCATTTAACATGGAATTAACTGAGAAATTTAACTGATGTTAGGGCTGGGGACCAACCGAGTGCATTTTTGAAAACCACAGGGACCACGCGTGTAATTAGTAAACCATTGTGACCAAGTATGCAATTTTTGCAAACCACAGGGACCAACCAAGCATTTAACTCCACCCTCTTAATGGACGCTTTCACGGAGAAGTTTATATAGTAGAACTAAAAGGATTTAAGAATGTGGAGTTAGCAGGCTTGATATAGGCAGACACATTTTCAATTAAAGGGGGTCTTAAATTCAAATCTTGGCAAATGATTCAGTTTAGAATGATTGGTGTAAAATAAATAAAGTATAAATAAACCAAGGGTCTGTTGGCCCAAGTGATTAATTTAAGAAGCTTAAGTCAGTGCATTTTTTTCCAAGCCAGAATCACGTACAATTCGACCACTAGGATTATATGATTATAGAAACGGGCCAATATATGCAGTAAAAACTCAAACAAATATTATAAAACGGAAACAAGATTTACATTACATTAAATTATAATATTTCGGATATCGAAGTCCTCCATCTCTCCCATACCAAATTATGGAGTTTGGAGCTTCCTTTCACCCATAAAAACGAGTTCGCTTTAATGTCTTCAAATACTTGATAATCCGATGTGCTCATGCCGTTGAATTCTCGATCGTTTCTAGCTTTCCAAAGTTGCCACATCGTCGCGTGGAATACCACTCCTAGCACTTTCTTCCACTCTTTTGATCCCGTTAGGTCGTCAATACTTTCCAAAATGTCGTTGCTCGAATTATAAAGTCCGGACATTGGTAATTTTAGCCATGCTCAAACACTCCACCATACCGATTTTGCACTCAAGCATGTTACCAATAAGTGGTCTGGTGTTTCCTGATGTAATCTGCATCTTAAACAAGTTTGGTTTTTTATTGTAACGCCCCTCTTACATAGTTCACTCTTTACCAGTAGAAAAGAGTTAGAAAAATGTAAGACATGTTTTGTTAACAAGAAGAAATAATTCTTGTTTTCTATAATGTTTTTTATTGCTTTAATTGATCCGACCAAGCCTTTTTACAAAGTTTTGAATTGAATTTTTTTCTTCTCTTAGGAATATTCTTTCCAAATTTTTAGTCATGAGTGCATTTTTATAACCTTTGAAAATCTTTCATAAAGGTTTTGATAAAAATGTGTTTTTTATAATAATCCTATTTTAAAGTGAAGACATGCTTGTTGTCCAATTTTTTGGTCATGAGTACATTTTTATAACATTTGAAAATCTTTCATAAAGGTTTTGATAAAAATCTGTTTTTTATAATAATCCTATTTTAAAGTGAAGACATGCTTGCTGTCCAATTTTTTGGTCATGAGTGAATTTATATATTAGGGCAGGCGGGGTGGAGGAAATTTTGTACGTGATGGACAATTATAACGAGTGATGGATCACAAAACACCACCGCCACCCATCTTTTCAACGCGTGAAAGTTATAACGTGTGGAATGTATCACGGGTGAATAATGGAATATTGTGAGGGAATGTGAGAGTTTTATTGTTGGGTGTTGTGAGTGATGGGCATTACCACTAAAAAGGTTGTGAGTGATGGAATAATGGTTGATGACATGGCGGAACTTGATTGGATGTTGTGAGTGATGAGTGATCACCCCCCCCCTTAACTAGTAGTAAAACACGTGTGCAAACACGGGTGGTTTTTAGAAAATCATGCATAAGACGTTTTAATAGAAAGTATAGATAGGTGTATAGATATTGTACCAAAACTTGTTATCTATTATATACTAGTGCTAATACCCGCGAATTTCGCGGTGTTGAAAAATGATATGTTTATACTTCTGATAGAAAAGATTTATGTTACTTATCATAAACGGACTGTATGGATGAAATTATCATGACAATCTGAATTTAAATATTAAAAAAACCAACGCATCGTACTACAAATGTAAATAAAGGGGGATCGAAAAGTAAATGTAAGATATATGTTTTTCGGGTTTTCAATATAAACTGAAACTCTATTACTGTAACACTTCTGCTTGCTGGAGTTTCGTAACCAATAACCTCAAATTCGTTTTA
The DNA here is from genome assembly GCA_030545235.1 of Helianthus tuberosus. Classification (NCBI taxonomy): domain Eukaryota; kingdom Viridiplantae; phylum Streptophyta; class Magnoliopsida; order Asterales; family Asteraceae; genus Helianthus; species Helianthus tuberosus. Next base: position 53,264,705 of record CM060360.1, read on the forward strand.
GACCAGTTGAAAAAACAATCGTCACCTAAGGAAATATGTTCAGCTTGAAGTATATCATGCCATCCTACAACACCGTACCTATGGTAGAAAAAAATATGAAAAAATTTGTTAGTAATATATACAAATAGGGTAAAAGAGAAATAATAACTAAGATAATAAATTGATTGACAAACCTTCTTTGACCATCAATATTGTGTGTACAAAGATTCTTAACCCAAGTATTTCCTTTAACAACTTTGATCTTTACTTCAGAAAACTCATTTAAACCACTTAAGTCAGTAATTAACTTGGGAAGGATCTACATTTTGTAAGAACGTTAAAAATATGTAAATGTTATTAAATGAAAAACACTAAAAAATAAAAAAAATTAACATAAAACAGGATAGTATAATACCAATTGATGAGTTACTGTCATTGCAAAAAAGGATAGTTAGGATCGTCACTAACCTTCCACATTGCTAATATGTAGAGGTGCTAAACGGGTCGTGTTCGCGGGTTGGCGGGTTCAACCCGACCCGAACCCAAAAATTTTACACAAACCCGAACCGAACCCGAAAAACGTATCATACATAAGAACCCGAACACGACCCGAAGTTTTGTGGGTTGACCCGAACACGACCCGTTCAATCCGATTTTTTTTTTGTTTTTTCTGAAATTAATATATTAAAATTAAAATTTACTTAAAAACACAAATGTATATAATAATATCATATTTAAATTATAAAATCTATGTTAATTTCTCTTTTTAAGTTATAATCATTGCATAAAATACACACCCCATTTAATTTATGACATAAAATATATTGTAAAAAGATATAATATAGTATAAATGTGTTAAACGGGTCAAGCCGCCAACCCGACCAGGTTGACCCGAACCCGACTCGTTAACCTAAACGGGTTCGCGAGTTCAACCTGAAACTGACCCGAACCCGTTTAGACTAAACCTAAACCCATGACTTTCGTGTTAGGTTCGTGTCGGGTTTTCGAGTCGTGTCAGAAATTCACGCCCCTACTAATATGTTCATATTCTTGCTCAATTAAATGAGTGTTGTTTAACAAAACTTGACGACCATGTTTACTGAATATGATAATATTAAAAAGTTTCACGTCTGCTGACTTCGTCTTGTATCGAGTCTTGTATGTATGTAGATAAATCAGGGCACATGTTACGAGAAAATGTCAGAAATAGGAATAGAGTTAATTCCGCACGAAATTACCTTTGGGTAATTCCGCACGAAATTAGGCAGTAATTCCGCATGAAGCTTAATCTCGTGTGAGATCTAATTCCGTGTGAAGTGATTCCGCACGGAATCACTTGCCTATAAATAGGGTTGCCTTGATTTCATTTGTAACGATTCCGGTTTGTGCAACGAAGTGCTACCGAAGTGTCGTCTCGCTGTAATTTGTCATCAAATCAATAAAAACGACAGTTTATGAGTATATCTTGGTGAATTGACCTCAGAATGTCTGTTTCCGCCTTTCATTCTGAGCATAAACTCTTCTGATTGACTCGTTCGGGTCCGAAAACGATCCTACAAGTGGTATCAGAGCTCAGGAGGAATAGTTCATACCAATTCAGCTGAAAATTCTGATTTCTACACCTTCTTTTTCAAATTGAACTTGATTTTACGGTCAAAATGTCTTGATTTTCACACATCATGTGCGTTTTATTGTTTTAACAAATCCTAGAAAGTTTCAGAACTAAAATCGGCCTAAAACTCAATCAATTTGACAAATTTCACATCGAGATGATGACGTCAGCCTAATTCCACCCGAGATTTGGGTTTATTTCCGCATCAAAAGTTAATTTCGTTTGAAATTTCATACGGGATTAGGTAATTCCGTTTCTGCTGGTGATTTCGTTTGAGAGGTTCGCACGGAATTAATAATTCCGCTTGAAATATTTGATTTCGTTTGGTAATATCGCACGGGATTATAATTCCGTTTGAAAAATTGTTGCATTCAAACGATATTAGAGTGATTTCGTGAGAACTGTGTAATTCCGCTTCAAAGTAATTTCGTTTGGACTGTGTGATCCCGTTTGAAAGTATTTCCGTTTGAACATAATTGTTTGTGAAGTTTCGAAATCCTAAACATGGAAGAGGAATTTTATAACGCCTTTGCTACCCCAATTACTGTTACTCAGCAGACAATGTTGGAAAATGAAACGGGGACGATGCAAAAACCGCCTAAGCTCATGAACATAGAAGAGTATAAAGGTTGGGAAGGACGTTTTGAAAACTGGGTTTAAGCAAATTATTTAGATGCTTGGGAATACGTAGAGACGAAATACGTTAGACCAACGAATGACGATGAAGAAGAGATTGCTATCAAAGATATGAGTGCTAATGATAGAAAGAAATACAAAAATGAGAAAATGATGCTAAGTCTACTACAACAAGCTATGAAAGAAGACATCTTGGTCTTATTGCAGCATAATGGAAGTGCTTATTCGATTTGGAAAGCTTTAAGATCAAAGTTTGTTGGTAGTCAAGAGATGATAAAGAACAAAAAGTAGCTTCTGAAGAAAGAGTTTGATCTATTTCGAGGTTTGAAAACTGAAAGCACAAAATAGATAATTGAAAGGTACTGCAATTTGTTGGTAAACATGAAGAGGGTGAGCATCAATAAGGACAACGAGGAGTTGATTGAAAAGCTTGCTGATGCGTTGCCACATGAGACTTGGGGCACATATCTCATGATGCAAATGAACAAGAAAGGGTTTAGCAATCTGACTCTGAGCAAGTTCATTGAAAAGATTGAAGCTCAGGAGATGGAACAGAGAAAGATTTCAAGAATGAAAGATTTCGATGGTGAGCAAGACATTGGGCTGTATTACAAAGCAGGGTTGAATGATAAAACCATCAACTTGTCACCAAAGGTTGAGACTGCGTTCAATGCTAAAGGTTCATCTGGTGGTTCATCCAAAGAATCAAACAGCAACACAAGTTTTTCATCATTTCCATCATTTGATCCAAACATTTCAGCAACCAAAAATGGCAAAAAGCTACAATGAAATATTGTACTAAATCTTGAAAATGATCAGGAATATTCTGAAGAAATTGCTAAAAGCCATATTGTGACAACTGGCCCAAACCGGTAATTTCCGTACACATTAATTATTGCTTAATGACTGCAAATATGTGCTTAATTGTCAGCAATATCTGATTTCATACTAAACAAGTGAATTCATGCACGTTGTATACTACAAAATATTGCTTTATGCATAAACGAGAGCGTTGCTTCAAAAATACTAGTAAACTCACCGGTAAGACACACTGTGTCAACGGAACTGCAGAAAGCAGTCAGACAATAAAATTGGAGCCTAGGTGTAGGTCCGACAACAAGAATGCATTAAAACCCAAGAGTACATACAAGGGTTTAATATATATACAATGCGAAAGCAAAATTTAGCTCTAAAAAGCACCCGAAACGCACTTTAAGTGCAGAATTTATATAATTCAGCAATAATTCAGCATTTAGACATATGAATATTTTGCAGAAATGTCGTTTTATTATCCATAATATTTCCCTAAGTGTTGGGAATCGTTAGTGTTACAAAAAGATACTTATTAAACACTAAAAGGTGCAATTTAGCACTTTAACGAATCGGTATGTAACCGAACAACCGGACTTTACCCGGAACATAAAAATATTGCCAATAACATTACTTATCTTTTTCTGAGCCAGTTAGGGTCCCTGAATACCCTAACCCACGCCATAACGCATGACACACTAGTAACCGGGTTAATCACTTAACTAACTAGATTAACCTAACTTTACACTAACTATTTTGGTTGGATTTGAACTAGCTACCCCCCCCCCCTAACCAAACCGTCCCCAAGAGGGGGGACACCCTTTGTACCCTTATGATTATTTTAATCATCTTGTTTAATATCTAAGTAGCATAAAATCCAATGGACCATGACCTTAACTTTGCCTATAAGTTCTAACTCTTGCACACATGATCATTCACTACACAACTCACAACAACACTCCCTCTCTCTCTCTAGAAAGCTCACGGCCGAAACCCCCCTTCAACACCCATCATATTTTCGATTTTGATCTTCACATTCCAAGTTCACACAAGCATTAAGGATCACGTATAAGGAGTCTTGGTGCATTCGGAAGGCGAAGGACCTCTACTCGTTGCTTTTATCCACTCATTTTGCGCTTAGATTCTTCCCTAGCCTCGAGCTAGTAGTAAGTTGCTTGAATCACACTCTCGAACTATTTTGAAGTGGTTAAAATGTTATGTAACGGCTAAAACTCGTAAACATACAAGTTGATACATAAAAGTCTACTAAAAATGCTAGTAATGGTGGTTAAAAGCTTGAATGTTGTGTAAATCTTGTAGTATTTGATTTGTGTGGTTATTTAGGCCCGATCTATGTTGTGGTAGCTCGGATCATCGTTTAACCCGGATTGGTCATGATCATGGATTATGACATAAAGCTTGTTTAAGTGTAACAAGGGTTAGGTGATGAAACTCTACCACACATCAAACTTGAACTTGTGTAAAATCGATTTTACTTATGAAATGGTGTTCAAAACTAGTAGATCTACGGATCTACAAGCGGTACCTTCAAAGGACCAAGTGTCCAAGAAATCATATTTTCTAAAGCCGGATCTTACATGAAAAAGAATGATTTTAGCAAACACACGAGTGTGTAAACACTTGTGTAACACAAAGTTTCGACAAAATAACTATTTTTGTAAATATTGACAGGAAGTTGTAAAGATGTAACTTCTTTAAAAACGAGACTTTCAAGAAACGAAGTTGATCTATACAAAGATCCACTAAAAATAATGGAAAGATACTACCTATTTTGGAAAAACCACAAGTTCATGTATTTCTGCGATTATATCTATTTTAACTAGTTGAATATTGTTTATTGAGGAAATTGTTGACGATTTAAAAGAAAATAAACACACGTTTTGGAAAACATGGGAAACCTCCATTTTTAGGGGAAACTCTGTCAAAATTTTTATAAATTTTGACACTTAGAAAAATATAAGTTTTTGAGAAACTTATTCCCTAAAAATGTGTTTAAAAGTATTACCAAGGTTTCCCTAATTTTTGATGATAAGAAATGAGGATTTCTTCAAGAATAAAATGGATATAAGTATGTATATTTTTCAGAGAAAAATATATATTATTTTATCACAAACTTTTGTGCTAAGTGTATAAAGTATGTGTTATACGTGCTAGTGTAATTAGACTTAAAAATACACTAAATACTCACGAGGAGTATAAACATAAAAATACACATACGATACACAAGATACATAATTCGGGTGCAAAGTGCAAAATACAAAATACTTATATTAAACCTTGAGAAACTAATATAAGTAAAATACTTAGTTAAAAATATGGAATATTTTTAACACAACAATACAAATACAAAAGAGAGTGACTGTACTTGTGCGATACAAGTCTAGTGACTAACGTTAAGAAAACGCGTATAGGTTACGACGTTAATTAAGCAAATCCGGTGAAGTTTACGACGCAAGGAACGCAAAGTTGTGAGTTCATGCTCCCCCTTTTCTTTTAACTGTTTTCAGTTTTATACCTTCGGGGGTGAAATACATGTTACAAATATTACAATGTTTACAAATGGTATGATGGATACAAGAATGATACGAGAAATCGTGTCACGAATAGGGTACCATAAGCACCATTAATCGTGTACATACTAAGACCGCAGAACAAAAGGTTAGATCTAATGGGTTTCAGGGCAGCCCCACTCTTGGCCACTCTTTTACCAAGCAGTGTTTTTGTGTCTCAGTCGTGAATCGACTACAGAAAAATGCCTATGGTTTGGTGACTTCCTATGTCGTGTCACATGTTAATGGCTTTGCAACCCATTAACACTTGATACATACAGAAATATTTGATTTATACATGAGTACGTGGTGTACACAAAAGACTTGATTTATACAAAATACAAATTATGTTTTTCATATAAAGTATACAAACGTGAAATACAAAAATTGCATGAATTCACACCAACTTTATGTTGACGTTTTTTCCAAAACTCACATGTATTTCAGGTAACTAGGATGGATGTGCGCGCGGTCTGACCCATGCTCGTGGATGTCGCCATTGTTTATCTTTAAATAAAGTTGTAAACTTTTTAAGACAATGTTTTATGCGACTTAGCGATGTAAACGCTAAACTTATGTTTTCAAATTATGGTATTTGAAGTTATTTTCATGAGCATGTAGTATGTTTACCTTTCGTATGCAATGAGAACCTTTCATGATCACACCTCGTGCTTCCGCCGCAGAAAGGGGTGTGACAGATTGGTATCAGAGCTGCGATTGTAGTGAACCCGGATTCCTTCTCGAGTCTAGTCTACAATCTCTAGGATCCTTTCACGAAAACAATTTTCAAAGAGTTTTCATTGCATAAAACGTCCCACGACATCCACTACCTGAAACTGTCTACATGAGTCTAGAAAAGACACTACGAGACTTAGAGTGCACCTGAGTAGCACTTGTCGTTGACTAGAAATTACTTGCAATTATGTGTGATAATTAGCATGTACTAGAAGTAGAATGTCACAAGTATATGTGACTTTACCTGAAAGCGATGGCCTATCTGAAGGAAGAAATACGAGGATGAAACGAACTGTGCGGACTGTGCAATGAGTGACATAATTATGGATGCATACATAATTATGGAATTCAGTGCACAAAAATCATAGCAAGTCTTGTCACGTATAGATTCCCTCAGTGCAAGCCTACTAAGTACTCTTCTAGAGTAATAATTGTTTGATGTCACTTATGTGATATATACCTGTGAATATATATACTACTACTGCCTAGTAGGACGATATTAGACAAATGTGTAACCCTGTTGTGTTATGTTCTGTCAGAACATGGCACCCAGGAAAGCTGTGAATGCTCGCAATGACGATCAACCTCCTCCTCCCCCACTGCCAAGAACTGCTGAAGAGCTGAACGCTCTACTGGAGGAAAGGATCTCCGCTGCTATATCCCAGTACGAGGCGAACCGAACTCAAGACAGTGGTGGACCAAGCAACGCTAGGCGTAATGGGAATGGAGATTCGTCTGGAGGCAATGCAGCTCAAGGTGACCTTAAGACACTGTGCTAAGCATGAGGAAATTTATGAACGGTCTTTGTTTCATTATTTCTTCGATTGCTCACATGTGAATTGGTTGAATTAATTCCAGGTTGCACTTTCAAGCTGTTCCTCGACTGCAAGCCGATGAACTATGATGGCACAGGAGGTGCAGTAGCATTTGTGCGCTGGATGGAGAAGACTGAAGCTACTATCCGCATGAGCAAGTGTACCGCAGATCAACAAGTCACTTTTGCTACTGGGTTATTTGTCGATGAAGATCTGACTTGGTGGAACCTGCAAGTCCAAACCTTGGGTGATGATGCCGCTTATGGCCTAACTTGGGATGAACTAAAGGAAAGAATGAGAGAGAAGTACTGCTCTCGTGCTGAACTCCAAAGGCTGGAGACGGAGTTCTGGCACTTGACCATGGAAGGTGCTGACATTAATGGTTACACTCGAAGGTTCCACGATCTGTCTAGAGTGCTTCCCTACATGGTGACTCCCGAATTCAAGCGCGTTGAACGCTACATTTGGGGACTGGCCTCAGAGTTTCGTGGCATGGTGACGTCGGCTAAACCACAAACAATCACCGAGGCTGTAACTCTGGCTGTCAGCCTTACTGAAAATTGTGTTCGAATGAAGACGCTATCACTGAACCCAACAGAAAATGCCGAGACGCATGCTGAGTCGTCTGGCGACAAGAAAAGGAAATATGCAAACTTGAATCAAGCAACTCGTAACAACAAAGGTTCCAACAAGAAGCGTGACCCCAACCCGCCTCAAGGGGCGAAACCTCTTGCAGCCATGAACGACGCACCAGCAAGGGGATACCTGGGCACCTTGCCCAAATGCCATCGGTGTAAACGCCACCACGAGGGAGCTTGTCGCATCTCAAAGTGTGACAAGTGTGGAAAGTTGGGTCACCGCACTGAAGACTGTTGGAGTAAGAGGAACGGGAATGGAAATCGTAATGGGGCTGATGATAGGAACAATGGTGGAAATGGAAACGGTGCTGGCAACGGGAATGGGCGAAACCAAGGATGCTTCAGATGTGGAAGCAAAGATCATTTCATGAAGGACTGCCCAGAGAGAAACAATGCTCAGGCCCGAGCATTTGTGATTGGAGCAAGGGACGCACGCGAGGACCCTAATGTGGTCAACGGTACGTTCCTCATTAACAATCACTTTGCATCCATATTATTCGACACTGGCGCCGATTATAGCTTCATGTCTGTGGAATTTAAACGCATACTTGGAATAGAATCTAGTAGATTAGAAATTCCTTATTCCATAGAACTAGCCAATGGTAAACTTGTTGAATCGAGCGAAGTTGTTAGAGGCTGCACGCTAGAACTTGGTGAAAGAAGATTTAGCATCGACCTCTTACCTACTCAATTAGGTAGCTTCGATGTAGTGGTCGGGATGGACTGGTTGTCCAAGAACAAAGCTGAAGTCATTTGTCATGAGAAAATCATTCGCATCCCTCTGACGAATGATGAGACTCTCATCGTACATGGAGAAAGACGAAACGCGCCTCTACGAATCATCAGTTGTATGAAGGCACAGAAGTGCTTAAGGAAAGGATGTGTTGCCTTCCTAGCACACGTTATAGATAAGAAGGCTGTGGAGCCAAAACTCGAAGACATTCCTGTGGTGAAGGAATTTCCTGATGTGTTCCCTGAAGATCTGCCAGGACTACCTCCGCAACGACAAGTCGAATTCCACATAGACTTGGTTCCAGGAGCCGCCCCTGTAGCCAAGGCTCCATATCGACTTGCGCCATCCGAAATGCAAGAATTATCTACACAGCTTCAGGAGTTGTTGGATAAAGGATTCATAAGGCCAAGCTTCTCACCCTGGGGAGCTCCAGTATTATTCGTGAAGAAGAAGGATGGATCACTGCGGATGTGTATCGATTACAGGGAACTGAACAAGCTCACAATCAAGAATCGGTATCCGCTACCGAGGATTGATGACTTGTTTGATCAACTGCAAGGATCAAGCTACTATTCCAAGATCGACCTTTGATCTGGATACCATCAGCTGAGAATCCAAGATGAAAGCGTGCCAAAGACTGCATTCAGAACACGCTATGGGCACTACGAATTTCTTGTGATGCCGTTTGGATTAACGAACGCGCCAGCGGTGTTTATGGATCTAATGAACCGCGTATGCAAACCATATCTCGATAAATTCGTGATTGTATTTATCGATGATATCCTGATTTACTCACGAACGAAAGAAGAGCATGAGCAACATCTCAGAACCATCTTGGAACTACTGAAGAAAGAGAAACTTTATGCAAAGTTCTCAAAATGCGAATTCTGGATTCGCGAAGTATAATTTCTTGGTCACGTGGTGAATGAGAAGGGCATTCATGTAGACCCGTCCAAGATTGAAGCAATAAAGAATTGGGAAGCTCCCAAGACCCCAACTGAAGTTCGACAGTTTTTGGGCTTAGCGGGCTATTATCGGCGATTCATCGAGAATTTCTCAAAGATAGCTCAACCGCTAACGACCCTTACACAGAAAGACAGGAAATACGACTGGGGTCACAAACAAGAAGAAGCCTTTCAGCTACTTAAGAACAAGCTCTGCGATGCACCGATACTATCGTTACCCGAAGGCACTAAAGACTTCGTGGTATACTGCGACGCCTCACGACAAGGCTTGGGTTGCGTGCTCATGCAACGCCAAAAAGTCATCGCTTATGCTTCAAGACAACTGAAGGTTCACGAGAGAAATTATACCACTCACGACCTGGAGCTGGGTGCAGTGGTATTCGCCTTGAAGATTTGGCGACATTATTTATATGGTACTCGATGTACAATCTTCACAGATCACAAAAGCTTACAACACATATTTGATCAGAAGGAATTGAATATGCGCCAGCGACGTTGGGTTGAGCTGCTGAACGATTATGACTGTGAGATTAAGTACCATCCTGGAAAGGCGAACGTTGTAGCGGACGCGTTGAGCCGAAAAGAAAGGGTTAAGACCCTAAGGGTTCGAGCATTGGAAATGACGATTCAAACAAACGTCACTGCACGCATTCGAGATGCACAACAAGAAGCTCTTAAAGAAGAGAACCGTAAAGCTGAATATCTCCGGGGTACATTGAAGTACATGGCGCCAAATGAAGAGGGAGCCTTATACTTTAAAAAGCGCATTTGGGTTCCGCTCTATGGTGGCCTACGAGAAGTCATCCTTGATGAAGCGCACAAGTCAAGATACTCGATCCACCCAGGGTCGGACAAGATGTATCAAGACTTGAAAGAATATTATTGGTGGCCGAGACTCAAGAGCGACGTTGCTGTTTATGTTGGAAAATGCCTAACCTGTGCCAAGGTTAAGGCAGAATATCAGAAGCCGTCCGGCCTACTACAACAACCAGAGATTCCCGTGTGGAAGTGGGAATAAATCTCGATGGACTTCATAACGAAATTACCCAGGACCCCGAGAGGGCACAATATGATATGGGTAATAGTTGATCGATTGACGAAGTCTGCGCATTTCCTACCAATCCGAGAGAAGGATAGCACTGGAAAGCTTGCAGAGATATACTTAAGAGAAATTGTGGCACGTCATGGAGTGCCAATCTCAATCATTTCAGACAGAGATGGACGCTTTGTCTCAAGAATCTGGCAATCATTTCAGGAAGCCTTCGGATCTCAGTTAGATCTGAGCACGGCATTCCATCCGCAAACAGACGGCCAGAGCGAACGGACTATACAAACGTTAGAAGATATGCTTCGCGCATGTGTCATGGATCTAGGCGGCAGCTGGGATACTCATCTACCTTTAGTTGAGTTTTCCTACAATAACAGTTATCATACGAGCATAAAAGCCGCGCCGTTCGAAGCTCTGTATGGTCGCAAATGCCGATCGCCCTTATGTTGGGCAGATGCCGGAGATAAGCGTATGGTTGATCCTGAACTTGTACAAGAGACAACCGACAAGATTGCGCAGATCCGAGAGCGCATAAAGGCGGCTCGAGATCGACAAAAGAGCTACGCCGATCCGAAAAGGAAATCGGTAGAATTCAAGGTGGGAGACAAGGTGTTGTTAAAAGTCTCACCATGGAAGGGCGTAGTCAGGTTTGGAAAGCGTGGAAAGCTGAATCCACGATATATCAGACCATTCAGAATATTGAAGAGAATTGGTGCCGTGGCATACAAGTTGGAGTTACCGGAAGAACTTAATGGAGTACATGATACGTTTCATGTATCCAACCTAAAGAAGAGTCCAACACAAGAAAGCGTGATCATCCCGATGGATGAAGTGCATATTGATGAAGCCCTCCGATTTACAGAAAAACCCGTTGAGGTTACCGACTGGAAAGTCAACAAGACCAGGAGGAGCAGCGTAAAACTTGTCAAAGTACGTTGGAACTCTAAGCACGGACCCTAGTACACATGGGAACGTGAAGACCAGTTCAAGAAAAAGTATCCCCACCTATTCAAGAAGACTCCAGCGAGAGTGAGTTCAGCCTGAATTTCGGGACGAAATTCTTTTAACGGGGGGAGACTGTGACAACTGGCCCAAACCGGTAATTTCCGTACACATTAATTATTGCTTAATGACTGCAAATATGTGCTTAATTGTCAGCAATATCTGATTTCATACTAAACAAGTGAATTCATGCACGTTGTATACTACAAAATATTGCTTTATGCATAAACGAGAGCGTTGCGTCAAAAATACTAGTAAACTCACCGGTAAGACACACTGTGTCAACGGAACTGCAGAAAGCAGTCAGACAATAAAATTGGAGCCTAGGTGTAGGTCCGACAACAAGAATGCATTAAAACCCAAGAGTACATACAAGGGTTTAATATATATACAATGCGAAAGCAAAATTTAGCACTAAAAAGCACCCGAAACGCACTTTAAGTGCAGAATTTATATAATTCAGCAATAATTCAGCACTAAAAAGCACCCGAAACGCACTTTAAGCAAAATTTACCCCCCCCCCCCTTAACCAAACCGTCCCCAAGAGGGGGGACACCCTTTGTACCCTTATGATTATTTTAATCATCTTGTTTAATATCTAAGTAGCATAAAATCCAATGGACCATGACCTTAACTTTGCCTATAAGTTCTAACTCTTGCACACATGATCATTCACTACACAACTCACAACAACACTCCCTCTCTCTCTCTAGAAAGCTCACGGCCGAAACCCCCCTTCAACACCCATCATATTTTCGATTTTGATCTTCACATTCCAAGTTCACACAAGCATTAAGGATCACGTATAAGGAGTCTTGGTGCATTCGGAAGGCGAAGGACCTCTACTCGTTGCTTTTATCCACTCATTTTGCCCTTAGATTCTTCCCTAGCCTCGAGCTAGTAGTAAGTTGCTTGAATCACACTCTCGAACTATTTTGAAGTGGTTAAAATGTTATGTAACGGCTAAAACTCGTAAACATACAAGTTGATACATAAAAGTCTACTAAAAATGCTAGTAATGGTGGTTAAAAGCTTGAATGTTGTGTAAATCTTGTAGTATTTGATTTGTGTGGTTATTTAGGCCCGATCTATGTTGTGGTAGCTCGGATCATCGTTTAACCCGGATTGGTCATGATCATGGATTATGACATAAAGCTTGTTTAAGTGTAACAAGGGTTAGGTGATGAAACTCTACCACACATCAAACTTGAACTTGTGTAAAATCGATTTTACTTATGAAATGGTGTTCAAAACTAGTAGATCTACGGATCTACAAGCGGTACCTTCAAAGGACCAAGTGTCCAAGAAATCATATTTTCTAAAGCCGGATCTTACATGAAAAAGAATGATTTTAGCAAACACACGAGTGTGTAAACACTTGTGTAACACAAAGTTTCGACAAAATAACTATTTTTGTAAATATTGACAGGAAGTTGTAAAGATGTAACTTCTTTAAAAACGAGACTTTCAAGAAACGAAGTTGATCTATACAAAGATCCACTAAAAATAATGGAAAGATACTACCTATTTTGGAAAAACCACAAGTTCATGTATTTCTGCGATTATATCTATTTTAACTAGTTGAATATTGTTTATTGAGGAAATTGTTGACGATTTAAAAGAAAATAAACACACGTTTTGGAAAACATGGGAAACCTCCATTTTTAGGGGAAACTCTGTCAAAATTTTTATAAATTTTGACACTTAGAAAAATATAAGTTTTTGAGAAACTTATTCCCTAAAAATGTGTTTAAAAGTATTACCAAGGTTTCCCTAATTTTTGATGATAAGAAATGAGGATTTCTTCAAGAATAAAATGGATATAAGTATGTATATTTTTCAGAGAAAAATATATATTATTTTATCACCAACTTTTGTGCTAAGTGTATAAAGTATGTGTTATACGTGCTAGTGTAATTAGACTTAAAAATACACTAAATACTCACGAGGAGTATAAACATAAAAATACACATACGATACACAAGATACATAATTCGGGTGCAAAGTGCAAAATACAAAATACTTATATTAAACCTTGAGAAACTAATATAAGTAAAATACTTAGTTAAAAATATGGAATATTTTTAACACAACAATACAAATACAAAAGAGAGTGACTGTACTTGTGCGATACAAGTCTAGTGACTAACGTTAAGAAAACGCGTATAGGTTACGACGTTAATTAAGCAAATCCGGTGAAGTTTACGACGCAAGGAACGCAAAGTTGTGAGTTCATGCTCCCCCTTTTCTTTTAACTGTTTTCAGTTTTATACCTTCGGGGGTGAAATACATGTTACAAATATTACAATGTTTACAAATGGTATGATGGATACAAGAATGATACGAGAAATCGTGTCACGAATAGGGTACCATAAGCACCATTAATCGTGTACATACTAAGACCGCAGAACAAAAGGTTAGATCTAATGGGTTTCAGGGCAGCCCCACTCTTGGCCACTCTTTTACCAAGCAGTGTTTTTGTGTCTCAGTCGTGAATCGACTACAGAAAAATGCCTATGGTTTGGTGACTTCCTATGTCGTGTCACATGTTAATGGCTTTGCAACCCATTAACACTTGATACATACAGAAATATTTGATTTATACATGAGTACGTGGTGTACACAAAAGACTTGATTTATACAAAATACAAATTATGTTTTTCATACAAAGTATACAAACGTGAAATACAAAAATTGCATGAATTCACACCAACTTTATGTTGACGTTTTTTCCAAAACTCACATGTATTTCAGGTAACTAGGATGGATGTGCGCGCGGTCTGACCCATGCTCGTGGATGTCGCCATTGTTTATCTTTAAATAAAGTTGTAAACTTTTTAAGACAATGTTTTATGCGACTTAGCGATGTAAACGCTAAACTTATGTTTTCAAATTATGGTATTTGAAGTTATTTTCATGAGCATGTAGTATGTTTACCTTTCGTATGCAATGAGAACCTTTCATGATCACACCTCGTGCTTCCGCCGCAGAAAGGGGTGTGACACATATGTCGTTGTTGGGAATTGTATTAGAATCATACAGTAGTTTTGTGGCAGGTCGAATCGGGAATCCAATGCTTACAAAAGAGGATTACGATCAGATCGATGCTGAGGAGATGGAATTGATGGACATAAAATGGTGTCTAGCAAGCGTGTTGAAACGAGCTGAGAAATTTAAACAAATCACAGGAAGATATGACTTTCGTGATGCATTTGTTTCTAATTTGGGATTTGATAAATCTAAAGTCACTTGTTTTCGTTGCAGGGAAAAAGGACACTTCAAAAGGGAGTGCACTAATCGTGAAGCAAGTGGAGCTCAAAATCCGTTCAACAACAATGATTACTACCGAAAGTCCATTTATCATCAAGTTGCTCAACATCTACAAGAACCACAAGTGGCACATGGTAGAAAAATAGAAGAATCTTCAAAGAGAGCATGCTTGGTGAATCAAGATGATCAAAAGGCTTCAACAGGTTTCAATTGGGACAAATATTTGTCTGCTGATAGTAAAGCATGTTTGATAGAACAAGATGATGAAAAATTACCAGAAGGTTTTAGCTGGGAGAACTTCAATTGGGATGATTATGATCCAAACAAAGCTTCAGATCACAAAGCTTTTGTTGCTCGAATTGAAGAAGACAGTGATGATGGTACGGAATATTATGCAAAAAAGGATGGCAAAGCACTTGAAGATGATGGAAGAAAGTGACAGTGAAGATGAAAAAGCTAAAAAGAAAAAGAAGAAGGTCAAAACACCGGTTAGCAGTGATGATGAAGATGTTCCGGTGATCAGAAGAAAAGTGAAAGAAGTTCCAGCTTTCAAGATTGATGAAGAAGCTGATGCAAGAAAAAGTCTGGTGATTTGTGAAAATTGTGAAGCTGTAAAGAAACAAAACAGTACGTTGATTCACAATTTGAACAGATTAAAGGAGACCTATGACGTGCTGAACAAAGCAATGAATATGTACAATGAAACAAGCGAAGAACAAGTAACAGTAATGAAGACACTTCAAGGAGCTTTCATGACAAAGCAGAAAGTAGTGAACAACTACATAGAGAAGTGTGCTGTGCTAGAACAGAAACTTGAAACTCAAAGAATAGAAACAGAAAGAGTTAATCGTTTGTTAAAAAGTTACTCATGTACTTCTTATGTCATTGACAGGATTTATCCAACTGTTGAAGGCATGAAGGCATTTGAAGATGATGAGGTAACTGAAGAACAGAAGACAAATGAAGAAAAGGCTCCTGAAAAGAAGAAAGGAAAGAAGAAAGACACTGAAGTAAAGGCATCTGGTAAGAAACAAGGTGTCAGTTACAACAAGTGTCCACCCCGCTGGAAAATGGATATTTGCCAAGAAATCCAAATTCAGAAAGAGTCGAAAAGGCAACAAATTTAAAGTGGGAGTCGGAGTCTTCAGTTAATTTGCCAGAAAACATTGATGTCACTTTTACATCGTCTGACACTGATCAACAATCTCAATTGATGAAGAAAATGGTGGATCATGTGTTAGATAACGATGAAACTGAGGAGTCAAAGTCGGAGTCTATGTCAGAGTCAAAGTCTGAGTCCAGCACTCCGAGTCAAACTGAAAAACAGGGCAAAAGAGTTTATAATAAAGAATTCCTGTTATCAAAATCTAATTTGGATGACGAAACGTTTAAAGTTGCATATACTTTGAATGATTCTGACAAATTATATTCTGATGAGGAATTTCCAATAAGAAGTGTCAAAACTTTCAAACTGTAGGATCGTATTCTGACCCGAACGAGTCTTTCAGAGGAGTTTTAATCAGTTTCAGGTGCGGAAAACAAGGAACTGATGTAGAAACAGCAAACAATTCACTTTTAATCACCTTTTGTATTGATTTATAACAGATTACATGCAAACGTCACACCGACAGCACCTCGGTATGGAATACAAGAACTCTCTTCTCTAATTTCGCTCATAGTGACCTATATATAGGTTTCTGATTCCCCACGAAATGACATGGTGTCATTTGGAGCGGAATTAGAATTTAACTTTCCAGTGGAATCAGCATTTTACATTTCGAGTGGAATTAGAAACTTATGTGATTCCCCACGAAATGACAAGGTGTCATTTCGAGTGGAATCACCTCTAAAAAACCACTATCTCGTTTTTCGAGCCCTGATCTAACTATTACAGTACAAGACTCGATACAAGACGAAGTTGACAGATGCATGCACTAACACAAACTAACAGAAATTAATATTTCTGAAATAAAAGATGTAAATCTTTCTGAAAAACCTAAAAAGTACACCTCAAGAGTTCAACAAAGAGAAAACAAGAAAAAGGGTTACAGTTCTGGTTTTGGTTATCGAAAGAAACCAAACCATAACGGTAATTTCAAAAAGAAAGGTTTAGGATTTATTCCACCAGAAAATCATAAAAATGAAAAATATGTTAGAGATTTTAAATCAAAAATGGTATTTGTTTCAGGGACAAGTGCTGAAGAAGAACAAAAGAGTCCTTTCTGGAAACAATCTAATAAAGAGTTCCTTGTGAAAAGGCAAGAAGACATGGAGAAGATGGTTGATCAAAAAAGAAGGAGACTCGAACCTGTTTCAAATGTGGACGAATTGGACACCTTGCTGTGAAATGTACACAAGCAATTCAGACCAAACAGGGAGTTTCTAAACTGAAAGAAAAAGTGGTTGAGTTTGAACCACCAATTGAGAGAACTAAACTTTTCAAAAACTCAAAATTTGAAATTGGTGAATGTTCAAACAGGTTCTACAATAGAAGAGCTCTTGACAACCAAAAGTGGGTTGTTAAGAAGTCTAATGATAGTTCTAGCGATGATTCTGATAGATCAAAATCAGAGGAGCTATATTTTGGCGATGAATCTGACTCCACAAAGTCAAAAGAGCCACAGGTTGAGGAAAAAGGTGAAAAATCAGTGCCGATTGTGGATGATGTGAATTTTTCACCACTTCGGGCTGAAAATTTTAAGAAGAAAATTGGTAATGTTGAAATTTCAAACCAATTTTATGCTGAGAAAAAGGTTTTTGATGTTGAAAAGGCCTTTAACCCCAAAGTAAAACACATTTTTGGAAAAATGATTGACAGAAAAGTCAAAGGAGTTAAAGAGTTCTATGAGAAGAAGATGGGAGGTAAGAAACCGAGTGTTGGTGACTCGGTATCACCCAAGGCTGGTCAGGCTTGGGTGGATATTTTCTTTGATTGAAAAAACCTGACTTGCCGGAGCTCTCAGGTTGGTAAGTGGGGAGCATGAATCGGCACATTTCTTGAGAAATTCACGAAAAGTGATTTCGTCCTACAAGTGGTAGATCAGGGACATTAATTTGTATCTGATTTCCTACAAGTGGTTGATGGGGATAAGATCGGGAAATGATAAATCTATAAGTGGTTAAAAATAAACAAAGTGATGAAGTTTACCCCGAACCTACAAGTGATAAAATCAACTAAACTTATTTTCTGGAAAAAACATTTTGATTAAAACAAACTTAAGTGTTTTGAAATCATAATGGGAAAATAGTTTGTTGAGAGGGGGAGTTCTGATTGTTTACGCCAAGTGGATGGAGAATTGAGGCGATTCGATATCAGTTGTCAATTACTTGTACAGTTTGTTGTCAATTTTCTTTAAATGCTTCTGAATTTTAGGGGGAGTAAGAATTTCAGAAAATCCAAAAACATTAGAAAATTTGAAAAAGCCAAATACATGATAAAATCAAAAATGAGTTTGGTTGTGAAAAAGAGGAAATGATAGAAAATCAGTGGACTATCACAGCATGCAAAAGAAATGAAAAGTCTAAAGTGATAAACGGTCTCACTAAAGATGTGACGATAGGCTCAGCTAGACTAGTAGATTTGCGATAACGATACAAACATAAAGCTAAAAGCCTAGTTCTAGTGGGAAACACGATCGAAAGCATAGTACTTAGTTTTGTCCTTCTTGATTGTGTACCTGCTCAGTAAATCGCTGAATGCGAAAAAGCATAAAAACTGGATAAGTTTGTGAACTTTCACAACTTTGCTGAAAATGTCACTGTGATTGTGTATTTCATTTTGCAAAGATTTCAACTTGTTTTATTTCTTTATTTTGTTTAAGCTTTGGACATCCTCTGCGTATACGTGAGTATCGAACTGGATGTTATTGCCTAAACGTTCTGCTTTATTTTCTTTGGTGTTTCGTTTAATCTTTGGATCACCTCTGCGTATACGTGAGTATCGAACTAGTGGTTAAAGCCTAAACAATTTCAACTTGTTTTTAATTTCTTATTTTGTTTAAACATTGGACTTTCTCTGCGTATACGGAAGTATCGACCTGATTGTTAATGTTTAAACATTATGAGTTGTTTTTGCACAAATCATAGTTGATCAAAGTTTAAAGGCATTACTTGAGTTAGTGTATTGCATGATGAGGGGATATGTTGAGATTGTGGGGTCCATAAGAATTTAGTGCAAAATTAATATACCTAAACGTATCAGTAAGCATTTCGAAAGTTTTTAGATTGAGTTTAAGTGGATAACTATATCGTCAATCTATGTGAATCATTTAGAACTTAAAACGATTAAAAGCTTAACGGTGTTTGTGTTGTGTCTCATATACTGATATGATCCTCTTACACAAACTCACAAAAATATTGTCTGTAAATATTTCATTTCTGCATGTTTTTGTTTCTGCAAGTGGTGTTACTTTTATTTTGAAAAATTCCAAAAAGATTTTCGACAACTGATGTTGGAAAGCTGATTTTCAAAATTCAAGTGCCAAACATGATGAACAGGTTTGGGTGAAAATGATTGAATGAAAAAGTTTTGCTTACAAGTGGTTCATCAGAGATTCACATTGTAAAATCATGTTTTTGATTGTGTGATTTCTATATATGGTAAACAGAGGATATAAATGTATAAAATTTTGAATTTGAGAAATTTATTGTGAGGTGGAGCTTGTGCAGGATTGAGTAAGAGCTGGGTCAGTTGATCCTGAGGAGCTTGTGTTTAGAAAAAGCAGGCGGAGTGATTGATAGATAGGTTCCGATACCTGTGGACTCTGTGATTTAAGCAAGAGCCAAGTTACAATCCTGGAGCTAAAGTTCATGCAAGCTGATGACGCTGATGAACTTAAGGAATCAAGAGACCTGATCAAGATATGAAAAGAGCCAGGTTGCGATTCTGGGATTGTTTAAGAAGAAGAGAAGAGATCAACATTCGAGGGGGAGATCAAATGAAAAGAGAAGAGAAGATTTGAGGATACTTTACAATGTCAGATACTTCGAAGAGAAGCCCGAAGACTGATAAAGACTGAAGATGTTGAAGACTCGACACTTAAGACTCGTCAACATTCGAGGGGGAGTCTGTTAGTGCATGCGTCTGCTGACTTCGTCTTGTATCGAGTCTTATATGTATGTAGATAAATCAGGGCACGTGTTACGAGAAAATGTCAGAAATAGGTATAGAGTTAATTCCGCACGAAATTACCTTTGGGTAATTCCGCACGAAATTAGGCAGTAATTCCGCACGAAATTAGGCAGTAATTCCGCATGAAGCTTAATCTCGTGTGAGATCTAATTCCGTGTGAAGTGATTCCGCACGGAATCACTTGCCTATAAATAGGGTTGCCTTGATTTCGTTTGTAACGATTCCGGTTTGTGCAACGAAGTGCTGCCGAAGTGTCGTCTCGCTGTAATTTGTCATCAAATCAATAAAAACGACAGTTTATGAGTATATCTTGCTGAATTGACCTCAGAATGTCTGTTTCCGCCTTTCATTCTGAGCATAAACTCTTCTGATTGACTCGTTCGGGTCCGAAAACGATCCTACAAAACCAAACATCAGCAAAACAATAATTTTGACCAATCTTTCTATTACGGACTTCCCATTCATGATACTCGGATACATTAAGTATAACCATGTTATCCGGTAAACGATAATCATAATGTTTTGAAATAAAAGTATTTGGTAGAACCTGCAATATAATTATTACAAATTTATGCGTATTATGTTTTTTTAATAAATCGTAATAACAAAAATAAAAAATAAAATCTATAAGAAAATTACGTACCGTTGGACTTTGTAAAGGATTTTGAATAATTTTACAAAACGATTTTCCATACTCTTTATTTGGATAATGAGATAAGAGGTTGAACTTGAAAGTACGATCACCAAGATAGTTGAAAATCATGAAGAAAGATTCATGGCCGAAGTAGTTTAGAACCTCACACCATCCATCCGTAAAGTAGAATACATCTTCTATTAATTTGATAACAACAGACCATGAATGCGTTTCATCAAATTTAAGACTAACAGTAGAAGATTCTAACTTATTCATCCATATAAATCTACTCATACATATAGGTATAGCCTGAAAACCAAAAAAGAAAAGGAAAATTTCTTTCGAATAAAAGATAAAACAATACGAATTATTAGCTTAAACAAATAATACGAAAAAGTATGTACCTGTTGAAGGGATAGCGGATCAAGTATAGTTATGATAAAATCCGGACCATGACGATACATGTTAACCCAAACACGAAAAATCAGAAAGAAGACTAACAATCGAATAGTACTTGCAACACATACAATGAAAGAGAAAATTTAGAGTATGTATTTGTAAGAGAAAATTGCTAAATTATACTTAAAAATACGATAGAATCAAAAGTTTTTATAACTATTTATGTAAATTATTATTCAACTGAATATTGGACAAAAAAATAAAAATTAATGTAAATGTGTAATAAACATTTAACCGATTTAAAAAATCTTGATAGTAAATAACAAAAATCATTGTAATAGATATAACAAATCGTAATACTTTCATTAGAATATATAATTAGTTTAGTTATAGATAATGCACACTCAAAGATTTTCCTAATGAATGTAAAAACAGAGTAAAAAATATATTCATTTTTATTCATTACTATACTTGTAAATATATTGAAAAAAACTTGATTTAAAGTATTAAACGTTTAATAAAAAGGTAAACAAAAAAGCCAATATGTATTTATGTAAAATATTCAAATAAATAATGGGCAAAAAAAAAATAAACGTTAATGTAAAATAATGAAACAAACGGATATACAAAATAAAAAGATCAATACTTAAATATTAAAATATCTAATACAATCATAACATATCAATTCAACTCTCCTTCAACACTCATATCACCTTCAATCACAAAGCTCAAGAAATTTACAAACGACGGTTGAAGAAATTGGTAAAGTTACTTTACCGACTTATTTTCCGATCACTTGAACGACAATCTTCGCTTTGAGTTAGTTTACCGACTTGTTTCCGGAGATTATTGAAAAATTAGACGTGAAATCGGGTTTTAGGTTTTTATGAAATTGAATGTTGTGTATGTTATGTGTATCTAAGAGGGATTCGATTCTATTGCATGTCTTTCAAAGTATAGAATTTCGGTTAATTATGTGATTTGGTTGATATATTTTGTGGATCTTCTTGTGAAAAATATAATTTCTTGGTTAACATTGTTATTTGGATGATTGAATAGGTTATCAGTATCACATAAAATTTAAGATTGACAATATTTTTTCTTGACTCATAAGGTGTTTGTTTCCGGCTATTATTGAAAATTTAGACGTGAAATCGGGTTTTAGGTTTTTATAAAATTGAATGTTGATTATCAGAACAATGTATCTAAAAGGGATTAGATTGTATTGCATGTGTTTCAAAGTATAGAATTTCGGTTAATAATGTTATTTGATTGATATATTTTGTGGATCTTCTTGTGAAAAAATAGAATTTCTTGGTTAACATTGTTATTTGGATGATTGAATAGGTTATCAGTATCACGTAAAATTTAAGATTGAGAATATTTTTTGTTGACTTATATTGAAATAGGATTATATTGATGTCATATACTTTTATTTTTCCTTATCTATGAGAATATATGTATACACTAAGATTCAACACTAAAAAAAGAGGTATGTTGTTATAAATTGATCGACTAAATTGAGTATTTATTTAGTTGTAATCAAATACATTGATCTGATAACAGTTCCTTTGTTATTGTTTATATGTATATTGTATTATTGAAAGTCTACAGAGACAGATTTTATGTAGATTATGAATTAGGATTAGGAATAATGAAAATATGGTTACATTATATCAGTATAAATTTTAGAGATATAAGAATAATAAAGGCATACTTATAAAAAAGTGTGTATCTAGTATTGCTTAAGACATAATTTTGTTATTGCTATAAACATATATGTATGCATTCAACTTCAATAGTAAATGTTTATAACAGTTGTTGCTATGTTACAGGTATATAAAAATGAGTTCGTCATGCGTAGCTGTGTTAGATGAGCAATCCTCGTTAAAACTGGTATGCTACAAATGTTACAAAAAAGTATATATAAATTGTGTTACATACAATCTAAAACATAAATTTAACCACAGGTGCTGCCAATTGACTTTGTTAAGAGTGTATATGGTGATTATTGGCAAAGAACTAAAATAATGATACATCATGAAAGTTGAAGAAGTTGGCTAGTTTCTTTGAGAAGTGTAAGCGGGGAATCTGTTATCACTGACGGATGGAGTAATGTCGTAAGGGATCTTCAGTTGACAAAGCAGACGTTATTGCGATTAAGGATAATAGAAGATAAAAATATTGAAATGGATTATTTCGTCGAAAACATGTGTGGTGAATCCTTTTTAACAGTAAACCGTTACGGCATTTTAAAGATAATAGTAAGTATACTAATATGTATGAATCAATTTTTTTTGTTATAGTTGTAAAATAAATGGTATACATATATATCTGACAATAAAATGTTACATAACTTTTCAGGTGATTCCAGAAGCTTATGTCACAAAATGTTACTCTTACTCGCCAGTCAACGATTGTTATAACATATATGCAGCAGGTCAGATTTGGAAAGTTGAGACGGACAAAATCAATGATAATTATGTTTTTACAAAAGGTTGTCCGAAATTATTTCATGATCTTTCAATAGAAGATGATGATATATTGTTGTTGATGAAGACAGACAGCGTCACATTTGAGTTAAAAATTTATCGTCGAGGAGTTGAGGTTGTTTTGACCAACAAAGAAGAAAGTGAAGATGACTCTCTGCTGGAAACACCTAAAGACACAAACTACAAAAACGTTACCTTTGTAAGTATTTTCAACTAAACTATAACGGTTTACTAAAAAATACGACTTATTTACGTATCTTGTTGTATACCATACATTCTGTGATGATGATGACTTGATAGATCAGTTCATTTGTGAGGCACTAACCTTACATTTATGTAGATTAAAATACATTACAATAAGATTTTGTGATTTTATTAACTATCATCACAGATGCATGAAGGTCGTAACAAAGAGGAGGTGAATAAGAACATTGGTGGAAAAGAAAAGTCGAAGGTAGAAACAAAGATTTTGATGAGAGAAGAGACAAACCAACCAACAAAAGATGATGTAATTATTTCAAACATAATAATAGATGATTAGTTTCATTAATATATGTAGACATATTTAGTTAATGATTGTTGGTTATTGTTATCTAATGTTAGTGGTTGTCTTAACAACTTAAGAAGAAAGGAAAACAGATTGAGGCATATTGTCATGCGGACGAAAGTAAGGAGCTGATATGCGGAACAGAAATGGAAATACCAAACGTCTCAATAGTTGGACAGAGAACTCGCAGCCGGTTGGTATGTATAGCATAACTTAACAACATTTAGTGATGAATATTTGTTATAAATTAAGAGATTACTCTAAATATAATGTGTATCTGTAATAATAAGGTAAAAGAAAAAAGAAAGAGATTTGGTCATGCATTGAAGATATTGGATGTTGAACGAAAAGATGTTGCAAGGACAAATAATGTTGAGAAAACTGGTAAATATGAATTCACAAAGAAGGGAGAATACCGCATGGTATGCTTTTTTAACCTACTCAATAATAAACAGAAATACTATAACATGCATAAGGCTGATTTACTTGTTAATTACGGCATTCATGCAGAGAATGCCTGCTGATGTTGTAAGATTTGTCGGATTCAGAAATAAATTGCATGAGTTAAAAGTGATGAACATGAAAGGAAAAACCATCGATATGAATCTTGTTGGACTCTGTATGCCCAAGACACATATTAAATTGATGTGGCTAGTACGTTATGATCCAAGTCGGGTCATACCCAATAACAAGCTAGACAAACACCTACAATATTTATTTATTTATGATATGATCAAACAAATAAATATTAACACTTAGAATATTTAGAAATTGGTTTTCTAAATAATTACACTTGACAAACTAATAAATTATATGGATAATTTATTTTTGAGAGAATATTTTATTTTGTTATTTAACAAGTTAAATAACAATTAAAAGGTTGCATGTGTTTATAAAAATGTTATATTAAGTTTTATAAAAGTTATAAAACTTAAATAGAAGACATGGAGACAAGTTAAAAAATTTTGATTGGGTGAAATGGGAGGTGGCTTTGGCCGTCCCTATGGGGTCTTCCCAAGGTGTTTCCACCACTCAATTTACATGCAAACTTTTCAAAGAACAAGGCACTTGATTTTTTTTTTTAAGTTGCAACATCTTCTCTCATTTATAATATAACAAAATTCAAGTGTAAGAACTCTCCAATTTTCTCTAGAAAATTTCGGCCAAGGTGGTCATCCAAGAGAGTTTTCAAGTGCAAATCCTAGCAATCTCAAGGTGTTTGTTGGGGCTTTCGGGTATACTAGCTTGAGGCTTTCTCGTTTGGAAGCTACCATTCAAGATTCATCATCATCTTCCATCTCCTTGCTCCAAAGAAAGGTTGAATTCTCAAACACCCTATGGTTGTATTTTGATAGCATGTATGTCATATATGGATCCGATTTTGGGTTTTTGCATTTAAAAGAGTTTTAAATCTTGTAAAGTAACATGTTTTAAATCCTTATTCCGCTGCGTTTTAATTTTATTCGGATAAAATTAGCTTTGATAAACATGTACAAAACCCAACAATGGCATCTAGAGCCGCTTATATGAGTACATGCTTCATTGGATTTAAAATTTTCGGGTTTTGGGTTTGGTTAAACCCTATGGCCGAAAGTTTTGACCATGGTTCTCCTTTTATTTTTCAAGATTTATTTCCTGCATGCATAAAGGAATCTTGAAAAGAAATTATGTCATATGGATGATTTGTTTTGTTTGGACAAAAACCCACTTTTTTCGGTTTTTCATTCTTGGCCGAAAAATGTAGGTTGTAAAAGGAAACCATTTTTTGCTCTTGAAATTTATATATATTTGGATATATATTTTGGTGTTCATAACCTAGCCATGACCTTGTATAAATATGTTTGTGTTTGTGATTTTAGTTAATTATGTTGGAAATTTTAGTGAAAATGAGTTTTTCACTAAATATTTTGGACATTAATAATATTTATATATGTGTTGTATAAATAATTATTTATGGGTTTGTGTTCAAACTATGTCCAAATAGAGCTGAGATGAATGAGATATCGAAGCTTGAAGTTGTATGTTTGGAAAAACAAAGATGAGAAAAATGGATTGAGATTTGTCACCTTGTCCCACATAGGTGGAATGACAAAACTTAAAGTGGTATATAAGGAGGAGCACTCCTTGAAGGCAAACACTAGTGGAGACCCAAAGGGTGCATCGCACCTGCACATATGTGCGCGTGACGTGGGCTATAGGCCCTATGTAGTGCGCTTTGAACTTCGCACACCGCCTTTGTATTTTTGCCCATGAGCGCGTGGTCAAATAAATGGCGGGTCCGCTTATGGCGCACCCTTGGGTGGCGTAGGCGGATGCCATGGCATGGCACATGTCGATGTGGCGCGCGATTACGGAAGGCTATGTGTCCGCGCGAGTTCTAGTGCGGTGCGCGGTGGCGCACAAGTATGGATGGCACATGACCAGGTGGCGTCCTGGTATGCGTAGTAGCATCCGTGTGGCGCACGACTCAGTTAAGTCAGTCAACCCGGTCTTCACTAGTTACTAGAATGTCATGAATTGATATGACGGTTTCATTTTACCACATTAATTCCATTTTATTGCACATCAATATTGTTTATTACTAGATTGATGATCTTGTTAATTACAATATTAATGGTACATTTTATTACAAATTAATATTGTTTATTACTAGATTGATGATCTTGTTAATTACAATATTAATGGTTAATATGTTTCATCTTTTGTAAGTGTATATATATATATATGAACGTTGGGTTCATAGGGCATGAGATATACGAGAGAATCTCAATAACTCAAAAGTGTTAGAAACGAGTTCTGTCACATTGAGAGGAGAACTCTCAAACTAAACAACTTCGCATTTTTCTACTAAATTAGAACACCATTATACCCGGTGGAATCTCGGGCGTGAGTGCCATCTCCGGCAGTACACATACTGTTCCGGTTGTTGTACCCTGGGAGACAGACCGTCTGAGAGGAGGCGCGGAATCTGTTTTAAGGGAAGCGTGTTGAACACGTGCCTCAACCAAAAGCATCAACTATATTTTGCTTGTCTTGCAGCGGAGTTTCGTACAAGAAGGTGCGGTTGCAGTTCTTCTATAGACATCGACTTGAATCAAGATAGGTACAATTATATTGTATTTTATCTTCGTTTATATAGTTTTTGTAACCGGTATTGTACTAGTAGAATTTCCCACAAATAACGAGAGTCTCGTTATTATTTATTATTTATTATTTATTTTGTAATATATTTTAATAAAAAGTGAACCTAGTTCCTACAATCTTAAAACAGACTTTCGTGAAGATTGTTGCTACAATCTTAAATCCCTTCTCTACGAGGATTTAGGTTCACGAAAGTTAAAATATTTAATGGGATTTTTGTTAAAATCTTGAAAATATTTTTTTTTTTGGGAAATATTTATTTAGTACATTGAGTCGGATTAATTTTTATGATTGGAGTACAATCTTTAATCCGAATACCGGGTTGCAAAACAACTGTTTTGATTCAAGTTTTACAGTTCATGGGTTTTTTGTTCGTGTTTAGATAAACCGAACCATATACAAAATAATATGTATTTCAATATGGTTTTGAAATACTAAAAGTTTCTAATGAGCGTATTAGAAATATATATTTTGTAACCCCATACAAATTAAATGTTTGTAACGTTTAATTTAATAAGCTTTTAGTAATCATAATTGTGATATTAATGTTGGTTTTAAAAGTTGTGAAATTTTTTTATTTTCTAATTAGCATATTAGAAAATAATTATTTTATAAAATAACTAGTTTTAATATTTTCTAACGAGCGTGTTAGAAACGTTGTTGAAAGAACAACAAGATTAAAACTTTTTATATGTTCTAACGAGCGTGTTATGAACACTGTTTTAAAGACGGTTGGATGTTCTAACGAGCGTGTTAGAAACAATAGTTTAAATACGTTTAGATTTTCTAACGAGCGTGTTAGAAAAGATTATTATTTCAAATAATTACCGATGAGCGTGTTGGAGACAATTATTTGGATAATAAACCTTGTAACGGTTTCGTCTAAACTATTAACTTTCTAACGAGCGAGTTAGAAACGTAATTTTTCCACATATGTTTAAACGATTTTTATTTGTTTATTTCTAATGAGCGTATTAGAAATAGTTTATATTTTTTTTATATAAACTTCGAAACAAATTTTGTAATCGATTATTTCTAACGAGCGTGTTAGAAACGATTTAAAGAGTTTGATAGTTGTTTATTTTCTAACGAACGTGTTAGAAACGATTTAACGACTTTATCAATTGTTTATTTCTAACAAGCGGGTTAGAAAACGTTTATTTTATATAAACCAAAAATGGCTTATGGAAATAAATAATCGTTTAATTTTCTAATGGGCGTATTAGAATTAGTTTATCTTATAACCAACTATTTAACGATTTGCAATCGTTAATTTCTAACGAGCAGGTTAGAACCGATTAACTATGATAAACTATTTAAGCTGATTTGTAATGGTTTTATATATTTTCTAACGAGCGTGTTAGAAAAGATATGTGTTCATTTCTAACGAGCGTGTTAGAAAACGTTCATTTAAACTAAAAGTGAATAATTGTATTCGTTTTATTTCTAACGAGCGTGTTAGAAGCGGTTTACTTTATAAAAACCGAATATTTCGAATGTTGTTCAACTTTTAAATTCTAATTAGCATATTAGAATTGGTTATCATACAAACCAATCATTTTAACGATTGGTAATCATTAATTATCTAACAGCGGTTAGAAATGGTTTGAATATGATAAACCATTTATTAAAACGACGTGTATTCGTTTTATTTTCAAACGAGCGAGTTTGAAATTGTTTTATTTATTAAACTATTATAAGGTTTATTGTCTTGATTTGTAATCAAAACATAAATATATAGTTTAATATTAAAACACTTGCAAAAACGAGAAATGTTTTGAACGAATAAAACATGTCTTTGCAAAGTATAACGTCTTGAACCATATAATAGTCTTGGAGAGACTATTTGGTGAAAAACAACTCGATGTTGTTATAAATATAATAAGTTGCTCAACTACTTGCGAGTAGTTAATTGTAAACAACTTTATATTTTGGACAACTGACGAAACAAGTTATACGTGTTCCATTGAGGGAGTACCTCAAAACATGACAGAACGATGTAATTGCGTTTATTTCGTTCTAAAGTGTTGAAAATAATAACACTTAGGGATTTGATGTTTAGATATCATTTATGTATCCGTTATTTTGGACTACTAATAAGTTGTCAAAAGGATACACATTTTGATACAAAGTGTAAAAACTAATTTACACGGACACAACGAGCGGGTTGTGATCATGACTTATGTAATAAGTCACAAATCAAACATCAAACGTATAACGAGTTCGTGAGAAACGTGGTGCATGGTTTGAGATGAAATGCACGAAAACAAGACATGTCATCTAATGTTGAGAGCATCAACATGGAAATGCACATGTAAGTTTTCAAAGAATATAACATATGAAAGAAATATATGTTATCATTGTAAATGATTTTAATAAATTTAGCAAATTTATTAACGGAAATTTACAATAGTGATGGACTTGTAGATGCTTCTACCACCATCAATGTTGTTTAAACTATGTGGAGGCTCGGTCCCCAATTTGGGAGAGTATCCCAATACATGGTATTAATGAAACAACAACGTGAATGTATATATCACTATAGGCATTCGTGAATGCTTTGTTGTTGAGAGTTAATCTAATTGACTATATCTCAAGACTCAAGTGATTTTATACAAAAATTTTTCATCAAAGTGACTTGGATTAAGACTTATGTTTAAGTCCTTAGGAAGTCAATGGTGAAGCCTTGGAGATAAAAAGGCAAACGAGTTATACTGTGGTTTTGAGACCTTCCTAAAACCGTTGGTTTTGGAATGGTCAAATAAAATTTCATTATTGTGTCTAAACTAAGAAACGAATGTTCGAAAGAGATAGTGCGTTATCTCTTAAGGCTGTGAAGAATCAGAATGATGCATCTTCTGTTCACATGCTAAAGTATTGTGGTCTAAAGCATGCTAGACTAATACTAGTTAATTTATATGCTCGACGGAGATTAAATTAACGTTAAACATTCAAAATATGTGATGACACAAGAACGAATTTTGTGCTAAACAAAACTATAACTTCATTAAAATGCAAGCAATGTGGGGGGAGGCCATTTAAGAAACAAACCCTTTAGGGTATGTGGAAATGGTAGTTGAGAAGTTTTCTCAAACTCGAAATGAAAGGGAGAACCTTTCATCACCCCATTTGGATGTTATCCAATTACACTTAAATGTGGGGGTGACTTGCATTTGAATGTGGAAATGGTAGTTGAGAAGTTTTCTCAAACTCAAAATGAAATGGAGAACCTTTCATCACCCCATTTGGATGTTATCCAATTACACTTAAATGTGGGGGGTGACTTGCATACATTGCAAACGCATGACCCAGTGGAGTACACAATGGTTATATGGAGTCAATCGAATAGATTGGACTCGAATGCCAATTGGTTAGATTCAAAATCTAGTAAGATGTCAGTCATGACACACCAAAGGCGTGGTGAAAACGTGTTTGGCCATGAATTGAGTTTCATGTCATTCTAAGACAAGGTACATAACTGGATCCAGGTTGAGATCACGAGTTATAAGTCTTATGAATCGACTAAAAGGCAAAGGTGACTAGCAAGTCAAGAACACGTTAGAACAAATGATCTCAATTTTAAATTGTCTTTGGTGACTTAGCGAAGTCAAAGATAATTTTGGATCCAACAACCAGTGGGTTGATAAGAGATCAGGTTGTGGAATGGGACTAAAGCCATGGAAAAAGGGACATGAGGGAAACCTAACCTAGTTGACTGGAGATCCCAAGATCTAGGTTCAATAGGCCAACTTAATCATGAACCGAAGGGTAGTCACTGTGGGGGCGTAGCTAATATATATGTTTATATATAAGCTAGTTTATATGTTTCATATATCCCCCTAAAACTATAAAAGGGTGTTTAAATACGTCCTAGTCCATTCCTATAATATTCAGTGACATTTTTGTGAGGTTAAGCATAATATGTGGTTTTATGATTTGTGTAAATCATAGTAAACCATAATGCTTTTAATGATTTAAAGGGAAATCACCTATGTTGGAGAGAAGTGTGGTCGCTTCGAATGGAATTAGGGCATAATTCCTAGAGCTCCCGCAGAACCAGGAAAGTGCTCCATGACCATTATAGGACACGATAGTGAGGGGATGGCCCGGCTAGGGAAAGTATTGTGTGAATGTATATTGTCGTTTACACAAATGGGGGGTTGTTCAAGGACATCACGTCTACAAAACCCTAGTAGGCTAAGTATGCTTCACAAAGGAAGGTTCAAAGGCTACACCTACCTATCCTGCAATACTCGACTGTCGAGTTTTCATCGGGGAATTTTGTGTGTTTTAATCGATCTCCATTCATGTGGGGGATTGTTGGAAATTTTAGTGAAAATGAGTTTTTCACTAAATATTTTGGACATTAATAATATTTATATATGTGTTGTATAAATAATTATTTATGGGTTTGTGTTCAAACTATGTCCAAATAGAGCTGAGATGAATGAGATATCGAAGCTTGAAGTTGTATGTTTGGAAAAACAAAGATGAGAAAAATGGATTGAGATTTGTCACCTTGTCCCACATAGGTGGAATGACAAAACTTAAAGTGGTATATAAGGAGGAGCACTCCTTGAAGGCAAACACTAGTGGAGACCCAAAGGGTGCATCGCACCTGCACATATGTGCGCGTGACGTGGGCTATAGGCCCTATGTAGTGCGCTTTGAACTTCGCACACCGCCTTTGTATTTTTGCCCATGAGCGCGTGGTCAAATACATGGCGGGTCCGCTTATGGCGCACCCTTGGGTGGCGTAGGCGGATGCCATGGCATGGCACATGTCGATGTGGCGCGCGACTACGGAAGGCTATGTGTCCGCGCGAGTTCTAGTGCGGTGCGCGGTGGCGCACAAGTATGGATGGCACATGACCAGGTGGCGTCCTGGTATGCGTAGTAGCATCCGTGTGGCGCACGACTCAGTTAAGTCAGTCAACCCGGTCTTCACTAGTTACTAGAATGTCATGAATTGATATGACGGTTTCATTTTACCACATTAATTCCATTTTATTGCACATCAATATTGTTTATTACTAGATTGATGATCTTGTTAATTACAATATTAATGGTACATTTTATTACAAATTAATATTGTTTATTACTAGATTGATGATCTTGTTAATTACAATATTAATGGTTAATATGTTTCATCTTTTGTAAGTGTATATATATATATATGAACGTTGGGTTCATAGGGCATGAGATATACGAGAGAATCTCAATAACTCAAAAGTGTTAGAAACGAGTTTCTGTCACATTGAGAGGAGAACTCTCAAACTAAACAACTTCACATTTTTCTACTAAATTAGAACACCATTATACCCGGTGGAATCTCGGGCGTGAGTGCCATCTCCGGCAGTACACATACTGTTCCGGTTGTTGTACCCTGGGAGACAGACCGTCTGAGAGGAGGCGCGAAATCTGTTTTAAGGGAAGCGTGTTGAACACGTGCCTCAACCAAAAGCATCAACTATATTTTGCTTGTCTTGCAGCGGAGTTTCGTACAAGAAGGTGCGGTTGCAGTTCTTCTATAGACATCGACTTGAATCAAGATAGGTACAATTATATTGTATTTTATCTTCGTTTATTTAGTTTTTGTAACCGGTATTGTACTAGTAGAATTTCCCACAAATAACGAGAGTCTCGTTATTATTTATTATTTATTTTGTAATATATTTTAATAAAAAGTGAACCTAGTTCCTATAAATTATTCAATGGGTTGTAATAATTATTATTTTATCTTCCATTTGTAAAAATATGTAATTTATTTATTTTCATTTGGTATGTAAGTAAATAGATTAGATGCATTTATTTTACTAGAAAAATGTATTAGGATACTTTTATGTAAAAGAAGATGCACACAAAAATGCGGTTTTGGTTTTTGCCAATTTCGGGCATAAAGGACTTCATAGTTCTTAACGGGATTTTAGCCCGATAACCAAAACACATTTTGAAGTCCAAAGGAGTTTGGAGCTGAATTTAAAAGACATTTGGAAGCTCAAAGAATGTGAAGAAATCACAACACAAGATGAAGACTTGAAGCATTTGGATGCGGGATCAAGTGGGAGTTCACCGACACTTTTTTTGTGTCCATATTCACCCTTTAGGAAGGACCTTTTGACACACTTGTTTCGGCTAACAAGTGTGGTCAAAATAGTTGGCTATGGTTATGCACCCTTTAACATATGTGTTGTGTGCTTGTATGGTTATATTTTATTTATGGTTGTTTGGATGATATTTGGATATGCATACTTAACAACTAATAACCCGTAACAAGCTTAAAATTGGTTCTTACAAAATCATTAAAACGATTAATAAAAGGTTTTTATTAAAAAATTAATGATTTTATAATAAAATGGGTTTTATTAAAAGAACATTGAAAATTGGTTTTCACTAAAGTACCATTGATTTGAATGCATGCAAATATATGGTACATAAAATTTTTCTAAACTAGAATTTTGAAAAATAAAAATCCCTTTTATAAAACAAGTCAAACACCATCCTTTTATACAACACTCAAATTACTTGGGAACTCTTTGTGGGATAAAGGTCACCTAACCACATTTGAGGAAACTTGAATATTTGAGGTGGGGTTACCATGTTTGTGGGATAAAGGTCACCTAACCACTTATATGTGTAAACTCACACATGTGTGTAAGTTGGACGACTTGATTTGGAAACCATGAACTTA
Source organism: Helianthus tuberosus (assembly GCA_030545235.1). Taxonomy (NCBI): domain Eukaryota; kingdom Viridiplantae; phylum Streptophyta; class Magnoliopsida; order Asterales; family Asteraceae; genus Helianthus; species Helianthus tuberosus. The sequence continues at coordinate 53,298,553 of CM060360.1, forward strand.
GGGTCACCGAAGCATGGCGAACAAAAGGTGTTGATGGGATTAAACATGCCATCTAAACATAAAGATGTTTAACCGATCCCATATGGCTAGAAGTTGCAAAGGGTTGCAATTGTCAAACGTTGACTACCTTGTTAATTTAAATAATGGGATAAAGGTCACCTAACCAATATTTAAATGTAACGTTGGATTCTAGATTTTAATTATTAATTGTCTATCAGACGTTAAAAGGGTATTAATGATTAAAATTTTAATAATATCGAAAATACTAAAATTGAACTTTGTTAAATTTTGTAGATGGCCGCTAACAATGCAAACCCGATTAACCAAACCGTCCGTAACCTATCACTAAGAACCATCCTTGAAAAGGATCGTCTCAACCATAACAACTTCATGGATTGGTTTCAAAACTTGAGAATTGTTCTCAAGCAAGAGAAGATATCCTATGTGTTGGACGATCCTATTCCTGATCAACCTGATGAGGAAGATGTAGAAGCCTACAATGATTGGGTTAAGTATACCGAGGACTCCATGCAAGCCTCTTGCCTCATGCTGGGAACTATGATTCCCGAGGTTCAAAAGGACTTTGAACATCATGGGGCATACGACATGATTACCCAATTGAAGGAAATGTTCCTACAACAAGCAAGGGTAGAACGCTTCGAAACGGTTCGAGCGCTTCATGCATGTCGAATGGAGGAAACCCAATCGGTCTCATCTTACGTCCTTAAAATGAAAAGCCACATTGATCGCCTCGAGAGGCTCAATTGTCCCGTCTCTAAAGAGTTGGCTACGGATTTGATCCTCAACTCTTTAACAAAGAAATTTGAAAGCTTTGTTATGAACTATAACATGAATGGATGGGACAAGAGCATTGGTGAGCTTCATGCAATGCTCAAAACGGCCGAAGCGGGAATGGGTAAAAAGGCTTTACCCGTTCTAACGATCAATGAGGGAGGCAAGAAGGGACATCACTCCGACTCCAAGGCAAATGTTGCCAAAGGAAAGGGGCACGTCAAAGGGAAGGGAAAAAGAAAGGCTAAAGCAGAACCACCAAAACCAAAAGAGAAGAAGGCAAAGGTTGCCACGAGCGATCCATGCTTTGAGTGTGGAGAGATAGGGCATTGGAAAAGGAATTGTCCAACCTATCTCAAAGAGTTGAAAAACAAGAGGGATACAGGGCAAACCTCAGGTACAATCTTTATGATACATATTGATCTAAATGTTATTTCTTCTAACACATGGGTATTAGATACCGGATGTGGAACTCATATTTGCAATTCGTTGCAGGGGTTCAAAAGAAATAAGCATTACAAGAAGGGAGACACTAGTCTCTTCATGGGCAATGGAGCGAAGGTTCAAGTTGAAGCCCAAGGAGACTATGTTTTAAAACTTCAAAGTGGTTTGGAAATATGTTTGAAAAATGTTTTGTATGCTCCTAGTTTGACTAGGAACATTATTTCTGTTTCCCTTTTAAGACAATATGGATTTGATTTGAAGTTTGTGAACAATGAAATTTATGCTTTGATGAATGACATGTTCTACTTTAAAGCTACGCCTTCAAATGGTATTTATGAATTGGTTCATGATAATGCATCATTTGATAATTCGATGTACCAAGCAAACACCAAGAAACTCAAAATGGATTTGAGTGAGACCTATCTTTGGCATTGTCGTCTTGGTCATATAAACAGAAATCGCATGCAAACACTTCAAAAGAATGGTCTTTTGGAAACAAATGAAATTGGTTCATTTGATACATGTGAATCTTGTTTACAAGGTAAAATGACCAAGAAACCCTTTAGTGGCACAAACCAAAGGGCAAAAGATTTATTAGGCATCATACATTCGGATGTATGTGGTCCTTTTAAGCCAATGACTAGGAATGGTGAAAGATACTTCGTAACTTTTACCGACGACTTCAGTCGTTATGGTTATGTGTACTTGCTAAGACACAAAGATGAAGTTTTTGAAACGTTCAAAATCTTCCAAAACGAAGTAGAGAATCAACTCACCAAGACAATCAAAGTTCTTCGTTCCGATAGAGGAGGTGAATACCTTAGTGATGCCTTTCAAGATCATCTTAGGAGTTGTGGGATCATCTCACAACTTACTCCACCTGGAACACCACAACATAATGGTGTGTCTGAGAGGAGGAATCGAACTCTATTGGATATGGTTCGATCTATGATGGCTAGAAGCACATTGCCTCTATCATTTTGGGGTTACGCTTTGCTCTCCACGGCTCGTATATTAAATATGGCCCCAACCAAGAAAGTGGATAAGACACCTTTTGAAATATGGCATGGAACGGTTCCATCATTATCATATTTGAAGGTATGGGGTTGTGATGCTTATGTGAAGCAACACACCCCAAACAAGTTAGAAGTACGGTCCATTAAGTGTATCTTCGTAGGATATCCTAAAGATGATATAGGATATTATTTCTACGATCCAACAGAGCAAAAGGTATTTGTTGCTCGAAAGGGTAAGTTCTTGGAGGATAAGTTCCTTATGGAAGGAACTAGTAGAACAGTGGAACTTGATGAGGATCAAGAACCACAAGCCGATACACGTTTGGTTGATACTAGCACTCAACAAGAGGTTGTTGAAAATGATCAAATGGTTGATCAACATACACAAAATGTTCGCAGATCAGGTAGAATTAGTAATCCACCTGAAAGATATGGATTTTTCATGGATGGATGCTATGTGGTAGATTCAGATGAACCAACCACATACCATGATGCAATGTCGAAATCCGATTGCGACAAATGGCTTGAGGCTATGAACGTAGAGATGCAATCCATGTATGACAACCAAGTTTGGGAATTGGTTATGCCACCTCTTAACTCCAAAGTAGTTGGAAGTAAGTGGGTTTTCAAGAAGAAAACAGATATGCATGGTAACTTGGATACTTATAAAGCGAGACTTGTAGCAAAAGGTTTCACTCAAACTCAAGGGGTTGATTATGATGAGACTTTCTCGCCAGTGGCAATGCTAAAGTCGATTAGGATATTATTTGCCATATCTGCATATTATGACTATGAGATTTGGCAAATGGATGTCAAAACGGCTTTCCTCAATGGATATCTTGATGAAGATGTCTATATGGTTCAGCCTGAAGGTTTTGTCGATCCAAAACATCCTAACAAAGTGTGCAAGTTAAAGAAATCAATCTATGGATTGAAACAAGCATCGAGAAGTTGGAATCACCGTTTTGATGAAGAGATTAGGAATTTTGGGTTCATTAAAAACGGCGATGAAGCTTGTGTGTATAAGAAAGCTAGTGGGAGCACCGTCACTTTCATAGTATTGTATGTCGATGACATTCTACTATTTGGAAATGACATTCCAACCATGGAAGGTGTAAAAGCATGGCTTGGAAGATGTTTTTCCATTAAAGATCTTGGAGAAGCTGCCTATATTTTGGGAATAAAGATCTATAGGGATAGATCAAGGCGCTTGATAGGTTTAAACCAAAGTGCATACATTGACAAAGTCTTGAAAAGGTTCAAGATGGAGAACTCTAAGAAAGGTTTGGTACCTATTCAAAAGGGGACAATATTGAATGTGACTCAATGTCCAAGCTCAAAGGATGAGCAAGAAAGAATGAAAGGAATCCCATATGCGTCTGCTATAGGATCCATAATGTATGCAATGATATGCACAAGACCGGACGTGTCATGCGCTTTAAGCATGACAAGTAGATACCAGCAAAATCCAGGTAACAGTCATTGGATGGCTGTTAAGAGCATATTGAAATACCTTAGGAGGACTAAGGATATGTTTCTAATATATGGATCTGGTGAAGAGGAACTCGTTGTAAAAGGTTACACGGATGCGAGTTTCCAAACTGATCGAGATGGTTCTCGATCACAATCTGGGTATGTCTTCATTTTGAATGGAGCTGCAGTCTCTTGGAAGAGCTCGAAGCAGGATGTTGTAGCATTGTCCACTACAGAATCAGAATACATCGCCGCCTCATTGGCAGCACAAGAAGCTGCGTGGTTAAAGAAGTTCATTGCTGACCTAGGGGTAGTCCCTACCATTCAAGACCCCCTAGAGATCTTTTGTGATAACGAGGGTGCGATTGCTCAAATCAAGGAACCTCGTGCACATCAAAAGACTAGGCACATTGAGCGGAGATTCAACAATATAAGGGATGAAGTTGAAAAAGGAAAGATATGTATTCGCAAAGTTCACACCGATCAAAACATTGCGGATCCACTCACGAAGCTCCTTGAACGGCCAAAACATGAGGGTCATACTTGTGCCTTAGGACTTCGGTATTCTAGTGATTGGATTTGATCTATTTTGTATTTGGATATTGGAACAATTGTTATTTTAACCATTTTATGGTATTTTGAGTTATGTTCCAATTTTAGCATGTTTAAATCCATGAATAAATTAATTATTCTAAATGTCCGTAGTCGATCATACTTGTGGGAACAAATATGAATGTAAGACTATTATGAACTTGGATTGGTGGATATTCATTAGGTATGAATATAGAGCAAAGTGTTGCTACCAAAGTTCATAGATATTTGTGGAACACAAATATTGGACTGACCCGCTCTCAAATGTTACTGCATGGAATCATGTATGATTGATCATAAGTAAATTTGAGCAAAGGCGAATATCATAATATCCTCTGACCTGAGATACATATTGGGTCTTGATATTCACCAAACATTATGCCTTGACTTAGTTCTTCGCTGTCTGTAATAAGATAGTATATAAGACTAAGCTCAGGTATGGTACGAGGTGATTGTGAGAGACGTATGTAGTCAAGAAGGAATTTGTTCCTCTTATTCGTTGAGAGTAAGATGTCTAAGGCCTGCTTAAGTTAAATCAACAGAGAATGATCACACTGTGTCTCTGGATTTGACATGACATCTGTAACGAAAGGATAAATGATAGATTCACCTAAATCATGTTCAAGTAAGGGACTTGAAGGGGATGATGTTATTGAATGGCACTTCGTCATACGTATTAGGGGTAGTAAACCGTTGTTAGGCGTCATTTACTGCTTGCATCAATCTTCTATGTATCTTGTGCAAGTGGGAGATTGTTGGACTCTGTATGCCCAAGACACATATTAAATTGATGTGGCTAGTACGTTATGATCCAAGTCGGGTCATACCCAATAACAAGCTAGACAAACACCTACAATATTTATTTATGATATGATCAAACAAATAAATATTAACACTTAGAATATTTAGAAATTGGTTTTCTAAATAATTACACTTGACAAACTAATAAATTATATGGATAATTTATTTTTTAGAGAATATTTTATTTTGTTATTTAACAAGTTAAATAACAATTAAAAGGTTGCATGTGTTTATAAAAATGTTATATTAAGTTTTATAAAAGTTATAAAACTTAAATAGAAGACATGGAGACAAGTTAAAAAATTTTGATTGGGTGAAATGGGAGGTGGCTTTGGCCGTCCCTATGGGGTCTTCCCAAGGTGTTTCCACCACTCAATTTACATGCAAACTTTTCAAAGAACAAGGCACTTGATTTTTTTTAAGTTGCAACATCTTCTCTCATTTATAATATAACAAAATTCAAGTGTAAGAACTCTCCAATTTTCTCTAGAAAATTTCGGCCAAGGTGGTCATCCAAGAGAGTTTTCAAGTGCAAATCCTAGCAATCTCAAGGTGTTTGTTGGGGCTTTCGGGTATACTAGCTTGAGGCTTTCTCGTTTGGAAGCTACCATTCAAGATTCATCATCATCTTCCATCTCCTTGCTCCAAAGAAAGGTTGAATTCTCAAACACCCTATGGTTGTATTTTGATAGCATGTATGTCATATATGGATCCGATTTTGGGTTTTTGCATTTAAAAGAGTTTTAAATCTTGTAAAGTAACATGTTTTAAATCCTTATTCCGCTGCGTTTTAATTTTATTCGGATAAAATTAGCTTTGATAAACATGTACAAAACCCAACAAATCTTAGGCGCCAGAAGAATGGAGATGCTGTAAGGTATGCAATCGAAGGTTGGCCGATGTTCATGAAGGAGAATGGCCTTCGTTTGGGTGACACAATGCATTTCCCATTTGTAAGTTCAGGAAATCTCCTGATCTTATCACACGTGGATGGGGTTAATGCAGGTTAACAGGTAATCTAATGATGAAGGTGTTTGTGTAGACGAAATCATGACTCTTTTGTGCTACTGGTTTTATGTTTCCTCTTTTTTGGACATGCAATCTCTAGTTATCATGTTTTATTTTGTTCCTAGGTAGTTTAAGGTTAAAGACAATTAGTATTATATCATCCAACCAGGTACCATATTTTTTAATGTAATTAACGTTGGTATCATCTATAAACAGTTGTTGATTATCAATGTTTAAATAGATATATTTACAAACTAATTTGTGGTTGTTTATATGTTATTCGGATTGTTTATATAAGTTGTAAGTAAGATGTACTACAAATGTAATGTAACCAAATAAGCTGAAGTAAAAAGTAAGGATGAATATCGGAAAAAAGCAAGGAATAAAAATACAGTTGGAAAGTAATATTAAAATAGTGAAACTATAAATCAAACTATAAATTTGAGAATATCTCTTTGTAAACTACATTTGTAGTTTTATTAGTAACGTTCCCATCATTGTCTAATATTAACATCCTTAAACCATCCATACTTTTGACTTTTGAAACTGTAACATATAGTTGTCCGTGAGTGAAAACAGGTTGCTTTAGAAACAAACCAACCTTCGATAATGACTGTTGCTTTTGTTTATCGTCATTGCAAAACACACAGCTATCGGGAACTGCCTTCTTTGAAGCTTGAAAGGTATTTGTTTGTCAGAGGGCGAAAGATTGATCCTTGGAATAAAAGTTCTAGTCCTAATATTATTACCAGAAATAACTTTTGCTTCAATAATAATCTTGTACCATTGCACAGACCGTTTTTCTGATCAAGGTTACGTAAAAGCATGATGACAACACCAACTTTTAATACCAACTTATGATTCGGCATTCCTGAAACTTTTAGACCATTTAGAACATCGGGGGGGGGGGGGTAAACATTGTGTCGAATATGGTCAGTTACATTCTCATATTGGCAGATGGAATCTGAAATTAGATACTCTTTACGATCACCAGGAAACATTGCTAATAAGGTATCATTTATCTCGTGAACAACGTCGTTCTTAGGAGCAAGTATCGCTCTTTCTTGAAAATAATTTGGATCATTGAACGATTCAAGTATCGAAGGATACACAAAGTGGATCAGACTACCGATAGGGTTAGTGGAATCAGTAATCAACAGTTCTTGAGGTATATCAATAACAGCTTCCCAGTCGTTGCGACCACCAAGTTTTCCCTCGCCAATATCCAAAAGGCATTTAGCAAACTCTTTTGTCTTGTCAATATCACCATGATTCATGCCAACAGTGAGCCTCATGTTTTTTGTTAGCGTTAGTAACTTGCATTTATTCCATATATATGACGAACTCAGTGAAGCGTTCACGATATCTTGTCTAGAGCCATTAGGAACAACAGGAAGAATTTGTCTAAAGTCACCACCAAATACAATTACCTTTCCTCCAAATGGTAAAGCTTCGATATTTGAACAATCAGGCATCAATATATCTTTTAAGGTTCTATCCAATGCTTCAAAGGCATGTTTATGAATCATTGGAGCCTCATCCCATATAATAAGTTGTGTTTTTTTTAAAAGATACGCAACTTCAGTTCCAGGCTTCATGCGGCAAAGAGAATCCTCATTTAGATTCAGAGGGATGGAAAACCGAGAATGTGCTGTTCGACCTCCAGAAAGTAGTAAAGAAGCTATACAACTTGAAGCAACATTTAAAACAATTTCAGACTTACTCCGAATTGCTACCGACAATATCTTCCAAAGGAAGGTCTTACCGGTGCCACCATATCCGTAAAGAAAAAATACACCGCCTTTGTTCGTTCTAACAGATTCCATAATCTGATAAAAAACATTACGTTGCTCATCTGTTAAAAGTACTAACATACTATTCAACTCATCTTCCATAGTATTTTGGTCATAAGATAACTCCTCGTTGATCAATCGATTGTTAGAGGAAGAAATAGACTCATCATCAGGGTAAGGCATAGTTGAATAGTTCCTCAGCGATGACTTATTACGAAGTATGAATTTCTCAATCTCTAACAATGCCAAATTCTTTATTTCTTGGTCAGAGTAATGTAAATCTGCAAAAAAAAAAAAAAAAAGATGTATATAATAATACAATAAGTCGTACATTTGAGTATTAAAATATACTTTAGTAAATATGATATAAATGAATTTGAAAGGTAAATAATCAACATTTTTTGGATAAATGAAGTTTTTTTATTTCATTCAGATAATAAATTTATAAACAGAAAATAATTAAATTGATAAATATATTAATTGAATAAATAGATAACATGCAATCATTAAAAAAAAGACATACCATCAACATGTAAATGTTTTTCTTGTCTATATAAAATGTCATCCGATAAATACGTCCATGTCTTCTCCCATACAAAATCTGGTCTAGACAAACTACCAGACATCAGCATCTTTCCAAATAACGTCCGTAAATAAGTAGCGCTTCCATACACATTAGCTTCTTTAATAGCTTCAATGTACTCGTTCTCATCATCCAAAAGCCCTAGTGCATAACATGCGTTCCTGAAAGTTGGATACAAAGTACCATTTACAGTACGAATATCTTCAAAAGATTTTGGCCCCTTTACTTTGTTCAATAATATTCTTAGGTAGTATGCTTCACCAGCTGAAGGAAACACCAAATGAATCCTACCGATTGAAGGATGTCGTTTCCTTACATCCCAACTGCGAGTATTTAATTTAAAAACAAACTTTGAAGGAAATTCAACATAAGTAAGGTCACGTGCCTCAGGTAATCTTTCGTTACACTTCATCCAAGATAAGAACATAGTAGAAGCAACAGATGGTTTGCTAAGAACCTGGTCAATGTCATCGTCTGCACCATATACTACGTTTTATTGACTAGGTAAATGAAACGACAATCGAATAACTACAAGATATTGATAATGAATATCATAGGAAAAGATCCTCCATGCAGATTCGCATGCAGAAATATACCGGCAATCGTAATACTTTTCTATCTCATCGACTACAGGTTCATGCTCATCCTGATTTCCACTTTCAACAACTCTAAGAGTAGTTCTATCTAGGCCTTTGTTAATATACTTGAACAAATATTTGATAGAACCAACTTGATTGCACCATTCAACATTAATATGCGCCTGGTATCTTTTTAACAGCACTTTACTATATGGAACAACATATCTATTGTCTACGTTCACGCGTGATTTAACAACAGATAGGCCAGAATCCCTTTTATGATAAACTGGAAATCCTTTTTTATCCAAACATATTTCGTTAACAATTTTTTTAGGAAACTTCTTGGAACACTTACGATCCACCATGCAAGGACAATTCATATTGAGAGCACCACACTGACCATGAATCATGTAGTCTGCCACAAGTTTATATAACTCTGGATCCTCGGCTATGTCTGGAATTTCGGCAGAAATGATTGGATCTAGTTGGTCAACCGATAGTATCGTGCTGTCAGCATGCATGAATACACATATGTGTGCATGAGGAAGTCCACGTTTTTGAAATTCAACAGTATAGACAACTATAGAGTACAATAACAAAAATATCATATATTAGAAAAAAAATATATAACTAACTTATATTATCAACAATATACATAGATTAATAATAATACTATTAATAAAAAGTAAAGTAACATTATTTAAAAACTTTAGCCTTTAAATGTTAACGTATAAAATAAACATACCAGAATTAACTCTGCCCAGCAACTTGCCTTCTTTCAAGTCTTTTGTTATGGAATCTAGCATTTTATCTTGAAAATTCGACACAAAATGTCTGGTCTATCTTCAGGCCTTATCGTCGTATCTTTTAAAAACCTTTGAAGTTCCGACCATTTTGGATTACATTTAATAGTAATGAAAAAAATATGGATACCCAAACCATTTGCACAAAGACATTGCATCTAAGTAATTTTGCATCATATATCGAGAACCGGCAGTGAACAAAGAAGAAATAAAGACACGTGTTCCAATTTTTGACATATCTTTTTTCCAAACATTATTTGCATTTTGTATATTCTCAACAGTTTCTGACCTCAAATGCGTTTGTTGTTGCCGTATGTAAAACAACCTTTCACTCTCCACCATAGTGTAAGCATCAACAAAAAAATGTTGGAAAAGTCGTTTTGCATTATGAATAACAGAAAACTTATTGACACGATCTTGTAATCTATATGCAAAGAACTCACGCATAGTACACATTGGACGTTTGCTCTTCGTGTCTAGATTGAGACCTCTATGAAGAATGTCAACCTTGTACATATCTTCTCCATATGGAAATAGAAGGGGGTATTGTAGAGAAAGATAAGAAGGATGTAATTCACTTATGCGCTCAACCCGACCAGATTTTGTTTTCACAACTATATCACGATTTTCAACATCTTGAGTCAGATCTCCAATAACTAATGCAGCAACTTCAGAAGCTTCAGGAAGGTTATATGTTCTACCGTCTTTGGATCTTTTACCAATAAGACAAAGCTTCAAGTCGATGTAAGGGTTTTCATTTAAACAGTTTCTAGCTTGTCTATAACTTTTAACCAAAGCGTTGTTAGTGTCTAACATAAGTGTAAGTTCCTCAATGATCTGAACATCAAAAGCTGACTCAGTTATCGTAAAAGAAGTGTTTGAGCCCCTGTAAAATTAACAAAATGTATGGATTAATAATGTTTATATCTGTATTACTAACATTAATAGCATATGAAATAAATAATATATATAGCTAAATATAAAGACTAAGAAATAAAGACATACCCAACAACATTTTGTCGATTAAATATTTCACTATATGTGTCGTATATATACAACTGGCTGAATTTTGGTTCATTTCCATCATCAGGTAACAAACTACCTATAGTATGATAATTTTGACCACTTAATCGAAAGACATAAGGCGCATTTTCACGGTTGATAGTTTTGTCAATCCTTCCTCCCATAGATGTAAATGAGAACATAGACAAATAATGTCGAATGTTTTCTTAAAAAAAATTGCTCTTCGCACTGACGCCAACATATAGATCTTTCAAAATACCTGGAGGCTGTTTTAAATCAGGTAACAAAACTTTACCGTACGAACAACAAATAGAATAGTTAACTTTATTTCGCTTATGTTCTCCCCTATCCACCTCTGCTTTCCATATCTTTGCGTTACACGATCGACAAATGATGATCTGGTCACCATGATCCAAGTAGTCTGTATGTTTTTTTTTTGTATTTCAGTTAAAAGATTAATATTAAACCTAATAAATCTATGTTGTTCAAAGTAAATATAAAAAGGAATATGCGAAGCAGTAATAAATAAAAGAGGAACACCTTTACCTTTTGAAACACCTTTTAAATGTTGATCTATGATATCAGGAACCTCGTTATCATCATCTGTTGTCAAATCAATAATAGGTATAGGTGTTAAGTTTCGTCGTTTTCTTACTAAGTTACGCTTTCCTGATGACATTCTTCTCAATGGTGAAGCTTCGTCGGATGCGAGAACAGTATTTGATGGAATTCTAGATGATGATGAAGGTATGATGTCAACACTTAAAGTTGATGCTGAGTTGCTTATAATGATTGTTAGAATACCACTGGAAGATGCAATGTTTCCTATAAAATAATTATAACAAATGATAGAAAATTATATAATATAAATAAAAGAAACTGAAAAAAATATATAATATCTTTAAATATATAAAAATAAGTTTCATAAAAGTAATGCTTCATCAAACAAAATTAACGTACAGAAATGACATGGATTAGTAAAATTAGAGAGACTTAAAGTTGTTATGTCTTTAACAACGACACTTGATGATAGACGAAAAAAATCTAATTTGATAAAGACGAAAAAAATCTAATTTGATAATTTGATAACGACGAAAAAAAATAAAGTGTTATCGCATTGAATTTAGATGAACTGGAAGAGACATTGATGCTTGATAGGACGCTAAAAGATGATCTGTTCAACGTAAAAGTTGTGTTCGGACTAATATTCTCTTTATTTGTAGTATAAGAAGTTAATATCGATTGAGTCTATGATGAGATTTTATTTAATCTTTTGCTATTCAAATATATTCGTATAGCCTTCCTTCTTTTAGCAGCCTCATCCTTGTATACATTCTGTATATCAACTAAAATGACATATCCATTAGTAAAATTTATATCAATAAAATATTTGTAATAAAGTAACGAATATAGATTTCAAAATACCATTCGAAATATTATGCAAACGATATGTTGAAGAAGCATTCGTCTTATGAATTTCCGAAGATGATAAACCGCAAGAAAAATTGATGTTTATACCACGGGTAGAAAATGATATGTTATACATGGGAGATGTGGATGCACTTAAATTCTCTTTATTATTAGGAGTTGAATAATTTAGTGTGGATTGACTCTGCGATGAGATTGTATTGAATCTTTTACTATTGGAATATATTCTTCTAGCTTTTGTTCTTTCAACAGCTTCAGATTTGTCAGTATTGCTGCATATATTAACTGAGATGACATATGAATTAGTAAAAAATGAAATGAAAAAAATAAATGAATAAATACTACTTCATAACAGATAATTAAAGGACATACCGTTAGATATATCAGACAAAGGATTTGTTGAATTCACATTTATGTTACGAAAGTCGGGACTTGATGCAGATGTACCTTTACGAATTTGAGACATTTTCTATAATGAAAAGTATAATTACTTGTCAAATAATGTTGCACATAAATAAATAAATAAATAAAGTTATATACACAAAATGTATACTGAGGATAGAACACGTACCTTATATTACGTGAAAGCGGTGTGTATAATATTATACTTTATCAAACTCGATCAGTGACTTCTTTGTTGTGATAAGAAACGATGTCCATATAAATAACAATATATGAGAGTATAAAAAAGAACTGAAAAGGAAATAACCTTAATTATGGATATAAATTTAATTGATATCAATTAACAAATAATGGCTTATTTTATTCACTAAATTTACGAAATCTGTATTTAAGGTAATTAAACGTTTTTAAAAATAATTATTATTTGACACGTAAAAAATATATGGAAAGGCAAAAAAAATTTTATCGGATAGGTAGGCTTTCTATAATTATTACACCTTAACTAATTTAATTAAAATATGTTATGGACTATAAGTGGACAGTATTAATTTATCTCAAAAATATGTTTAACAAACTTTTGTTTATTTTTTTTAAACAATGAAAGAATTCGATTTATCTTATCATAATACATGTTCAAGTTACATGAATAGTTATAATACAAAACACAAATATACTATGCTTGGGATTTAAGTGAAATGTAAACAAAAGACATTAAAATGGAATTAAAATTAACAGCTACATTAAAATAATGCTTTTTATTCAAAACCAAATATCAAAAGTCTCCGAATTCAAACCCTGTATTGTCCGGACGAAACCAATAAAACCCATAAACCAAAACCACGCATTCAAACCATGAATTGTTTTAGACGACACCAACAAAAACCAATTTTTAAAAAACAACCAATAACTTAATGTTATGAAACCTTCAAAACTATTTCGATTTTAGGAATTATGAGGTTCCTCTTCTCTGCACTATTGACATCCTTAACCTCGCCAGATTTATGGACCTTTGTTGCATATGTGTGAGAATGTTTTTGCGCTTACTAAAAGAAATTGCATGCACTTTGTAAGAAAAACATCCAAATAATAGAAACTTTGCTATTTTATTTAGGGATAGAGCACAGAGGCCATTACAAAGTTTGTTAATATAAATATATGAAACTTAACTTACTCTCTAACTTTCCCGCTTCATTTGATAGATCATGTTTTCCCGCGGGGAATTCATAGAGTCGTCTCTTAAGTTTTCGCCCTTTTGCTTGGGCCCCCGAGTTATCTGTTTTATTTCTTTGCGCACATTTTGGAGCAAATGTGTGAGCTCGCCGCTCTTGAGGGCTTTTTCTACTTCTGTGCGTAAAGAAATGCAGTTGTTAGTGGTATGACCGCTGTCCTTGTGATACTCGCAGTATTGGGCAGGGTCTTGTCCACGCTTTTTTTTCATGGGGATCGGAGGTTTGAATTGATAGTCTTCAGTACTCAAAACTTCCGCCGAGGTCTTAGTTAAGGGAGTCCACTGTCTCTCCCGATTCTCCTGTTTGGTCTCCCTCTGCGCGGTAAGTTTGTTGACCGTTGCTCGAGCATCTTCAGACGAATGATTTGCCGAGCCAGAATCACACCATGACTTCTTAAACTTTCTCCCGCCAGTGGAGCCTAAGTGCGCGGGTCTATTATGTGGTGGTGGCGGCCTATTTGTGGTAAGGTTCTTCTCTGTTTGTGCATAAACCTTTGCGGCTGCCATCACTTTCTCCCAACTTTTTGGGAGGCCTTCTGTCCCAGACAGGACCTTGATCATATCATCACATCTGACCGCGTATTTGAACTGTGCGCGGATCAATTGCTCGCGAACCCCCCCGATCTCCAGCACTTCTTTATTGTATCGGGTGATAAAGTCCTCCAGACTTTCGTCGTCATGACGCCAAATGTTCATGACATCTGATATGTCTCGGATAGAGCGTCGTTGTTGACTGAAATGAGTCAGGAATTTCTTACGCAGATCTTTCCATGATGTGATGTTCCCGACGGGTAAATTATCGAACCAGATTCTTGCCGCGCCAGTAAGAGTCTGCATGAAGAGATGACACCATAATGGTAGGGTCCAGCCCCCAACCAATCCTGCGCTTGTAAATACTCTTAAATGATCATCCGGGTCTGTCAATCCGTTGAACTTTCCCACATTAGATGGTAATTTTGCTTTCTCCAATGGTGCGAGAGCTATCTCCATGATGAATTTTGAATTTTCCGCTGCTTCCGCAGGGCAGTAAATCAAATCGTAATTATGCTTGGCCTCAGGGTTGTAAACCGCACGAGGTCTTCATTTGTTGTAATTGGGCTGCAGGCGACTAAACACACTGGTATTTTCACTCACACGATAGGTTGGACCGGATTCATCGGTGTGAGTGTTTCGTTGAGGACCCAACCTAGTATGAACTGATTGTCTGCGGTGGGGGTGTGTTTCGTCACGGTATTCTCTCTGATGACTTCCTGACTGAGTGTACTCATGTTTTGAAGTACATCTGGAGTAAACTTATGTATTCTCGTAAAATGGATCCTCCTGTTGGGAAGCATTAACACGAGATCCTGGTCTCCGTGGTTGAGTTAAGGGAGCAGTCTGTGCACACAGCTGTGTGTATACTGTATTTAGTGCCCCTTGAGACCTAACGTACCAGGAGATTGGAGTTTCTCCTGGTGGTAAAATTGATTGAACAGGATCTGCTGGTAACACTCCTGGAGTGACAGGTTCGTTTACTCGATTGGATTGGACCTCATTATCATCGGAGACTTCCTCCGGAATTCCTTCAGGTTGGACGTTTTTACCAAAATTCGGCCGAGGGCCGGTTTACCGGTGAGCTGATGTCTCTTCCATGAGCAAATGGAATCGACGAAGTAAATCGAAAAACAAGAGAAAACGGGTGAAACAAAGAAAAAACGATGGGCGCCAATGAAGAAACACTAGATAAACGACCGGGATCGAAGTATCTAGGGTGTTTGGATCTGCATAAAAGGGTTTGTTCTCTCTCGTTTGATTCGATTACGATTGATCTTCTTCTCCGATAAAACTCTGCAAAAAAGAAGCACCGTTAGCCTTGCCAAGGGGAGAAAAGGGTTCTCTCCTTGACCCGACTCCGGTGTGAGAATAAGTATGGGTGATGAAGAAGAAGATGTATTGGAGAAGTGTTTGTAACTTGAATTTCGTACCTGAATGGTTCTCGTATTTATAGCCGAGAGTCTTTGGGCGGGAAAATCCGTTAATGAAATGTTAACGGAAGATGCTAACCCCGTAAGCGGTTACATTTTCTTCCGTTAATCTTCTCGATCCGATGTGAATGCACACGGATCGCTGTTCAGATCTATGGCTGGGGATTTGCCACGTGGAAAGTGATCAAGTGGAGGTTTCTCTCCAATTACATGCTATCATTGTGATTTCAGGGATGCCTGAGGTGGTGACACGTGTCCAGACGGTTATAACCATCTTTAGTGGTGCACGATTGAGCCTTTCTAGAAGTTTATTGTTGTAATCTGGTGTGACTCCTTATCGTGTGGAGTCAGCTAAATAAATCCAAAGTCTGGATATTATCCAGCGGGATTGTTTAATTTTAGGATTTTCATCCTTTGTTTTATGGAGGAAAGCGCAAGGCTCTATGGCGCGCAAGTGTTGTTTGCTCTGTTTGCCTTTTTAAGCCTTCCTTTTGTAGAACCAGTGCGCGGCCGCGCAAGGTAAAAGGGGTGAAAGGCGGGGTTATAGTATGGTCCCAAGCACTTATTATGAGGTTTTTGGGACCTTACCCCTTCAGAGAATCTTCCTCAACATCATAGACTTGAACCAAGTTTCGCTTCACTTCATCCTTAGCTAACATGGAAGCAGGAGTATCAGTGACATCCAAAGCAACAGTTGAAACGGTGCTCGCCATGTTAGATACAGGAGTCGTGTTTTCGCTTCCTTTGGCACCATAGTCCTAACAAAAGACAAATTTAACAGGTTACAAACGCAACTCATACTTGAACATATATGAAATAAAACAAACGCTAACAAAACACAAATTCACATGAATACCTTCAAATCATCAGATGTATGAGAATGAAATTATGAAGCACCAATATTCAGAGAAAAATTCTGAGAAGACTGCATATTTAAAAAAAATAATTAAAAAACAATATCTAAACTTGTAACACCTCGAAAATTCACGTCCTATAATGTGTTGACACGTGTCATAAGTTTGAACGTGTGTAAGAATGTTCTTGAAGGACTAAAGTTGACAAACCTGGAAAGTATGTGAATATACGGGTTCTAAATGTCAACAATGAATAAATATAATGTACATTAACCCTACATGATGCTCGTACCTTCAAACGAATAAATCATGGATCATACGAAGCTAAATATGAAAGAAAGTGAGAGATTATAAACTACAGGGGTTAAATGTGTCAACATGTTTAAGTTATACCTCTGAGTGACCTTTTTGACAAACCCGAAGCTTTGTAACGGTTAATTATGCTCACTAGAATGCACGATATAAATTTCATAAAGTTTCGTTATCGTATGAGAAAGTTATGATAAAATTCGTGTTCGAGGGGTTAGAAGCGTCAACATGGAAATTTAGGACTTTTCGGGTAAACACAAAGTGACCAAGGACTTCACAAAGTAGGTATAAGTCTTAAAGCCCTTATATGTCAATTTTAAAGGCTTAGAATGCAAGAAATATTGAGAAAACGACCTTTCGAGGGACCAAGGGCCAAAAATGCAATAATGGAAAAGTTTATAACCTGAACCGGAGATCCAAGCGGGCCACGTAAGCCCATGAAGACTCTTACGCGGGCCGCCTACGACTGCCAGATGCAGAAAACAACAGGCAGCTGTCTGTTCAGCTCTTAACCGACTCCAAGTGACTTGTTTCAATACAATGGGCTTCCTAAACTGGTTTTGAGGCTATAGGGGACACTTGCAAACATCCATGATCATTAGTAGCCTTGCATGTCAACAATCTATGAGATTAAAGACACTATATAAGTCCCACATGTTGGCAACATTGATTATTCATTCCCATTTGCATTCCTGATCACTTCTGGAGCTCAAGTGCAATTCTAAACCAACTCTGGTCGTTCATAGGACTCTTGTAAGTATGTTTAACCCTTCTTAATTAAGTTTTGCTTAGTTTATAGCCTTAAAGTCAAACTGTCATAATTAACGGTTGACTTATTGATTAATCGCTAATGGTCCAGCGATTAGTCAAACTTAAGGTAGTTATAAGTTAGTAATTAGGTGGGCATTAAACCCTTAAAAGGGCACCCACTGATTCCCATCCTAACTAGGTCATTTGTCGAGTCAAAGATGATTAGAAAAAGTCAACAGAAATGCTAAACTTTGATTTAATGCATAACTAATAATGTAAAAGGCGTGTAACCTATTTTATCATTCATATAACTTGGTAATAAGTATAAGAAGTTGTCTAAGCTTGTTTGATTCGACAACTTTCTGTTTAGAACCGATTCGGAACCGAAAGTCGCAAAACTTTGACTTTTGCTTTGACTTCAGTTCTGACCCGATTTAGATAGGTTTAGACATGCCTTAAAGTTCCATTAGGACCTATTTACATGATTGTATAACCCTCTGCGTTTATACCACTTAAATCCTTAATTGTCCGACGTTTCCGTTAATTGCTTAAATATTGACCATAATGCCCTTATGACTATAAAACAAGAATTTTGGAAATGTGAGAAGACAATAATCTTTATTAATGATTAATAAACATGTCCCTAAATTTTCACGTCAGTTGGAGGTCTAGATTAGGAGTTATGCTCAATGACGTAATTAGAAAGCTTTTTATTAGTTAAACGACGTCATTAGCGTAAAGCCTATCTAAACCCAATTTTTGACACAAAACCTTTTACCCACTGATGTAACATAATATTTTGGGATTTTTGAAGATTTTTAATTATTTTTAAACTGATCATAAGCTAGGATTAGTGCCTTGATTCGGTAAATACCGAATATACCCTTTTAGGCCATAAAATGAGTTTTACAAATCCTTTTGACACCAATCCAATTGCTACTGATTTTAAATAATAAATGAAGCATTTTGAACCTGTTGAACTGATCAGAAAACTCAGATTCCTATTTTAACCCGTAAATCGCTTAAAACGACTTTATAAGCGTATTAAGTGCATAGTAAGGGTTTAAAACCATTTTGTCACAAAGGACTTAACACCAACTGATATGACCTGTTAAGATAAGTCATTTTACTGATTAATTCAAACCCGAATCACAGAAGCTTAATTAATCCCTTTTATAATCTTTAAAATGACCAAAATACCCCTACGGGGTTTAATTATAGGTTAAACTTGTTTTGGGCATAATGGAAGGTATCCTACTGATATCACAACATATTTAAGGCATGTTAACTTAGGGAACCTGTTTAGGACTCTTATGGTTACCCGTTACGCTTCATGCGCGTTCGGTTTATGTAACTAGTTTGCATAAATTAGCCGAAACGGGTCAAACCTTATCATTTTAATCTCAAATTCCATAATGTGTTTAGTTTACCCATATTAAACAAGTCTTTAAAGTTGTCGGGTCTAAATCACATTCTATTCCGGTCTTCGCTTAATCATGCGTTCGAACCGTATATTCCTTTAAAACTAACCGCTCTAAGTTTAGACTTAATCAAAGACCCGTTAGGATTCTAATAGGTTATTATAAACCTTCGTTCCAGAATAGGAGACCCGGTAAAGGATACTTGCACTCGCTGATTGTGATTTATACTTGCTCAGGTAAATACCTTTAACTTATTTTCCCTATACGGGCTTGGGGTACGGTATATAAAATACCACTTGGTTGGGCATTGAATCTTTAATTGTATGATGGTTAAAGTATTGAGATGTCTCGTTTAAATTGTTTTGTTTGCTTAAAGCCTTTGGGGGGTTAATGACCATGTCCCGGATATCCCTGGCATCATTTTACGAAATGGCCACGACCTAAGCACGGGGCGTAGGCGTACGCCCGTCGGTGTCTCATATAATAATGTGGTGTGTCTATTGATCTTTAATCCGGCACGAACCGGGCTACTGAACGCATAAGAAACATGTAAATCCTTTACAAGTATTATATTCAACTAATTATCCCAAGTTATAAAATATTATTTGTGCCTTGTGCCTTAAATTCATTTTCTTAAACTCTTTTCAAAATGAGTCGGTTGATTGTATTTACCAGTGTAAACTGACGTATTTTCTCAAAAAGGTTAAGTCCAGGTACTACGCGTAATAGGCTGGCTTTTCTCCTAGCATCCACAATAAGTCTCGCAAGCTTGGATGTCATAGACTGTTGAACATTGTTTCCTTTTATTTTGATCTACCTGTGGATTTATATTCAACTATTTGTGATACTTAATATTACAATATTGTTTGGTTGAAATGAATCTATACTTTGCTTCCGCTGTGCATTTAAATATTGTGTTGTTTGACTAATATGTTAGCAACCACGTCACGATACTCCCCTACCGGGCCCACCGGTAATACGTGGAAATCTGGGGTGTGACAAAACTTCAGGAAAGTAAAATGTTTAAAACGTAAACCAATAAGGTCGGAAAATTTATATAACACACACTTATATGTGAAGAAGATTGCGTGTCTTGAAGTTGAGATATAACGTTAGGATCCACAGTCAACTTGGTTATACCATACTTATGGATGTTATACTTCAAGACTTAGCTGGTAACGACTATTTTAAAAGCAACAGTCTGGCCAACCAACGCATCTACTTCAGCAGGAATCTTCATGGAATCAGAATGCTGAAAAAAATACAATATTTATAATTTATCAAGAAATATTAACTTTTAAGTAAATATAAAACATAACCAATATGGCTACAAAATGAAAACTTACAAATTCAGGGTTGGCAATAAGAATATCTTCAACAGACTTTCCTACCAACTTCCGCGCTTCACGATCAAACAAAGTAAGTGTAACAGAGGCAGAAGGGTCTTGAACTCTAAGTTGAATCTTAAACCTAGTGAATGTGGGAATGTTCATATTATAAAACAAAAAAAAGGTCGTGCATGTAAAAAAAGGTTCGCAAGGTATATTGACTTACTTGAGCGAAGAGTTATAGTTTTAAAAGCACAACGATCAGAGAGACAGGTAGGAACCTCCTTTGTTATAGCTGAACCTGATTCCTGTGTGTCATCATTCAGATTAACAACTTTGTTGATCTTCTTGTTACATCTATTGCAACCCTCATAGAACCATCCTTCATCTTTGTAAACACCCATTATATTACCCAGAACAATGACCTTGCAAACCTGCATATTTATATGATAAGATAAAAATCTATACAATTAACTTGTAGTGTACAATTTTGCATTAACAAAAAAAGTATACCGTCGTAAGCGAAAATACATCAGAAATATTGAAAAAATCTTTGCCCTCCAAGAATTCCTCTTCAACAGATTTTGCCATGGAACCAAGGCTCGTGGATTCACTAACCTCAACAGAATTTGCAAACAAACTGTTGAAGAAAAAAATGAATGTATATTAAGATAAAGTATACGTTCATCATAATATTGATAAATATTAAACGTGAAATAACGATAAGGTAAATAAGAAATAATATGTAGAATCTTTTTTTCATACCTGTTTCTGAACTCATCGACTTCAGGACAATCATGATTGCAAAAAAGACGACTAACCATGTATGAATTGTTAACATACGCAACCCCTAGTAACAAACAGTGGGAAATTAGAGATTAAATAAAAATAATATAATAAATGTAAATATAAACTTTACACTCCAATAATTCAGTTACAGGGAAACAATAGACAAAAGAAATTACTAAGGAAAGAAAACAAACCATTTCACCACTTGACCTTGCCAAACTGCAATATAATGATTGCATGAACATTTTTCCCTTTGATACTCTCAAATAACGACAAAACTTGATCACAGTATTGATCCCACAAAGTAAGAAATACTGTCCGACGCCTGAGTAATTCATCAAAAATTGGTATAAAATAAGTTTGATAAGTTTCATTATATAGTTATGGTAAAACACTACTACTATAAGTTTCCTATCAATTGTAACAATAATATGTATACTGGATTCTAAGATAATTCTTAGGATGCTTACTCCAGATCAGAAATCTCTACGGTAACTTTAACGGATTGCTTTCCACTTGCTTTGTTAGTTACAGTCTCTTTTGGAATTGATCGAGTCAAATAACCAATAACATCTACAAGAATACAATATCGATCAATAAGATGTGGTTAGTAAGTAAATTTTTTTTAATGAAAAACAAAATAACATATTTTGAAAACAATATTTCATATACATACCGATTGTAGAGTTTGAAATAGCATTACTGTTCAAGATGTCCGCAAAACTCAAGAAATCAAAACCGTACGGTGATCCACCAATATCTTCACATTGAATAACTTGGGTTGTAACCTGGAAACATAGCCTGTTTTGATTGTCAACATACCTGTACGTAGAATTATTAAAACCTATAGTTGGATTCCTGATAATCAAACATTTCTTTTCCACTAATGATGGAAGAAATTGTGGTAACACTCGATTCAAGCATGTTGCCTCCATCTTTGTCCCCTGTATAATGTATGAATAAATTAATAAAATAAATATTAATCAAATAGTATTATAGTATAATAAAGTACAAATTTTAAAAAATAGATATAAATTGATAAAAAAAATAAACCTCTTCATCAATTAGAATCATGTCCAATGAGTATAATTGACTGGGATTTCTCCTTTCAGGGTGTTCCCAAACCCTGATCACCCTAACCTTGACAGAAAACTGCTCTTGAAATGCTTCAACAGCTCTCAACATAGTGATGTTATGGTTCTCCGTTATATCTATGACACGGCACAAAACATATTTCAATATACGAATCAGGAAAACCAAAGACCAATGCAAAATATTAAAACAAACAAAATGCAGAAACATTTTGGACGGAAAACAGAGTTTCAAAAATTAGTGTTTATTGGAAAAAGGTTATCATATAATGCTATCATATATAAGAATTGTAAGATGTAAGATTAACACGTAACCAAAACAATGCAGTAATATGAATGACACAATGTGGAAATGAATGGAGTTTTGAAAGAATACTTATAGGACCAATATGAAAAGGTATATAAGGAAAACATCAATAATTATAATCAACATCATCAACACTCAATAATCAACAATCAATATCAACAATCAAGAATCAATAACAAAAATAAAACATATGAATAATGGATAGTATCAATTTGCATATTCTTTCAAAAAAAGATTAACCTATTTTTTAGTATATCTTTTAGTTCGAAATTCAAAAATTGATAGTATCAATTTGCAGATTCTTCCCAAAAATAGATTAAGCTATTTACATATTATTAACATCAACATCATTTACGGTTGTTATAGAATTTAAAAAATATAGTAACCAAAATTCAAACCAATTACATATTATTTCTAAAAATAAATAGACCTATTTTAGGTGAGCTTAGATATTTCAAGAAACAGTATCAATAACACATATATATGAATCAGTTTTCTGTTTTATATTTTAATTTTGTATATATAATATAAAAAAATTTAGGTTTATAAACAATGCTACAATATTAAATAAAAATTTTTATATTGAGTATTATTATTATATTTTTAACCATAATAGAAACAACCATGGTAATATATCTTAATATCTTAATTTATACTTATTAACTATGATTGTTAAATGTAGTTATCACCTAATGTAAGATATATGTAATATGGTTTAATATTTTAATTTTTTTTTCTATATGGTTTATTTTGATCAATCTTTTTTAACATTGTAATTCTATTCTAATAATACACAGTCAAATTTTAATATACTTTGATATTACGATAATTGGCGATGCGATAATGGAAATACAAAGTACTTTAAAAAATATAAAACTTTTTACACATGGCATATTTGATATCATATATTAAATAATATGTTGTCCGTATAGTTGTTGAGACCACATGTAAGATAATATAAATTGTGGTAACTTAAACTTCAAAACCATAAATTTTATGGTTAAAAATAATAAACATAACTAAGTTAATATATATCATATGAAAACCAAAAAAACCAAACCTAAATGCAAAGAACTACTAACTACGCCTCACGTGAGGAACAAACCTTTCAACACTTAAAACTTGCTCAATTTCATCAAAACAAAAATAAACCGTGTCACCCACCTTAATGCCAGCAGTTTTCATGAATCTCGACCACCTCGTTAATGCATAACAATAACCTTTCTCTTTCTTTTCACGTCTGGTACCGTTAGGAAACTCCTTCTGAGGATTAAGATGCAGAAGTCTGATTTTGATACTTTTTAAACCCAAATCCAGTTTAGCCATCCTCGAAACATCATCAGGCAGCCGCTGTATTGTTTTAAACAATAAAAGTAATAAGAACATCAATCTTAAAATATTTATGTATTATGTAAAAAAAAGAATATAATATTTAATATTTAGTAGTTACTAAAAACATATTACAACTTACAAAATATTCAGCAGCCATACGAACAAACCGAATACTATGTCCATTGGGTTGTTCAGCAACAGCAGGCGGAGCCACATCTTGTACAGAATTAACAGGTGCAATAACAGCCTGAAAGTTACATATAAAATTTATTAGATTTATTAAATAAAAAATATGGTAATTAAATATAAAGAATCAAGCAAATTTATACTTACCTCGTCGATATGTACATCAGCAAAATTCATTTCAACACCATTTTTACCAAATATTCTTAAATGGAAAGAATTACCAAACCATTTTGTAAATAAAAAATAAGAACCGGCCTCCAATTGATATTGACTAACACTTACATCAATACCATTGGTAAAACCGACTTTACCATCAACCGTTTCAATCTTAACGCGAAAAGTTTTGTTGCCTAAATAGATAGTTGAAATTAAATCACTAAATGTATAATCATGGGACTTTGGCAGGATACACTCAGGTATGACCTATAGGAATGATAAGAAAAAAAATTAAAAGATTAGACTTGTAAACAGTTCTGAAAAAGTAAATATAATAAGAAAAATAAACAGAAATTAAAAAATAATCTTACACTAAAATGAGAAGTTGTAGGTACCATGGATCTCAAGAAACAGGTAGGACTCACACCATTAAGAAAATATGTTAATTTGAATCTAGTAGAATCTAAAGGATTCAAGATTACCAAACAGCCTGTTTTAAGTCCTAAATGTGTAACGACATCCGACCAACCATTGAAAAGAAAAAAACTTTCCTTTTGCTTCACTTATGAAAACAATAAATGTTCGCCCGTCCCCTGTTTCTATCAGAACATTGGTAGGCGCTTTATCGACACCCCACAATTTAGCCGTGGCGTCAGATGGAAGCGCCTTATAAAGCAAACAATTCAAAATAAATTATTATTATTATAATATATAAACAACACAATAATAATAAATTGAATTTAATGAAAACAAAAAAATATATAATTGATGTTAGAAGTTATCAATTACCATAAGAACTTCATCGGCTCTATTCATATGCCTACAGAAAGATGGCTCCCTGATACTGATAAAAAAAAATAAGAAATTAATAAACAATAACATGATAAAAGGAATAGAATACAGATTCTAAAATTCTAAACACATGACTTATAATAAATATGATAAACAATTTATATCAAACACACAACATATATAACAGGAAATCTAATAAAGAAATCCTAAAAATTAAGATAACAAATAAAAAATCTAAAATAAACATAAACAATTTTACAAAATAACAATCATGTAAGACAGACAGAAAACATAAACAATAAAGACACAACGATTACAAAGACAGATTAAATGAAGATAACAAAACAAATGATATACAATAATAGATTACACAAACATAAGAAAACATATTTTATACAATAATAACAAAAAATAAACAACTAAAAAAAATTACATGAAGAAGTTCTAATAAACATATTAAACAGAAAAAATAATAAACAAATCATAACAATAAAAAAATTACATAATTTCAAAAAAATTATACAAAATCTATATATCAAACACAAAAATTAAAAGTTATAATACAAAACATAATGAAGAAGATGAAGATAAACATAAATTACCTTGATGAACTTTTCGTCATATTCAAAACCTACAAACAACGGTTACAA
The DNA here is from genome assembly GCA_030545235.1 of Helianthus tuberosus. Lineage (NCBI taxonomy): Eukaryota > Viridiplantae > Streptophyta > Magnoliopsida > Asterales > Asteraceae > Helianthus > Helianthus tuberosus. The sequence goes on from CM060360.1 coordinate 53,324,445, forward strand.
AAAAAAACGAATCAGATTATATATTACAAAATTTCAAATTTCAAAATAAAAAGAAAACAACAATGTGATGGAGTTGTTATAAACAAAAAATATATTAACAAAATCGATAAACTTCACAGTATATTAATAGAAATTGATATTCATTTACAATATGATGATTAATGGTTCTGAACTTGTACCCTAGCTATTCGATTCTTCAGTGATAAGAACAAAAAAATCACCGATTCAACGATACCGTAATAGAGGAATAAAATACATACCGTCGATGTTCGAAGAATCAGTATAAGAGCTGCTGAAGAAGAACGATAGAAAGGAAAAAAACCCTAAAATCCCAAAGAGTATGAGAGAAGAAGAGTAAATGGGAAAATTGATCGGTTTATTGGTTTAAACATGGACCGAAAAATGAGGACCCGAATTGAGTTAGTGGATCCCGTGTCGGGTTTCACTCAAGGAAAATGAAGAGATAGGATTTTTTGGCGGGAAAATGAGGTTTAGAGACCCTAGGAGGGGGACATGTGTCCCCTAGTTATGGATTTTATTAGGTTGTATAGATAATACACAACTATAAACATAGATCATATCCTTGACATTCGATGTACAAAGTATTTCACCAAAAGAAAAAGAACAATTTTAAAAGACATGAATAATTGACGTTACAACTCTTCTATTTCAATTGAAAACCCACACCGGCACCATTTTGTCCTTACGAAACTGTCTACATCCGAACCAGGATCATTTATAAAACACACATGCTCATGGTCTTCTTCAAACAATGGTTGTAACGCAACGTCAAATTAACCAATATCTTCATTTGTGTGGTTGGCCATTTGTTTCTGTATATCCTCACTTGTATGATGAAATGCATCTTCATCGCCCATTTGTTTCTGTATATCCTCACTTGTATGGTGAAATGCATCTTTATCGGCCATTTGTTTCAGTTACGTCCCAAATATATTAATAGCAATATAACAAGAAAAGTTTCAATCGATAAACTAAAAAGTAATACAATTTTGCATAAACAAAACATCTAGCTGTAGTAAACAACTAAATGTATGAAAATAGAAAACTAATTTACCTAAAAGTCAAACCACTGTTTGAACAAAGTCTGTTTGAGCAAAAGTCTGTTTTGAACAAAGTCTGTTTTACCAAAGTATGTTTTGACCAAAGTCTGTTTGACCAAAGTCAAACCACTGTTTGCAAAAAAAAAAAAAAGCAACCACTACTTTCTCCACAAAACACTATTTTAACCAAACAGTGGTTTCAAACATCTGTTTTCATCCATCTGTTGACCAAAGTCAACAGATGCATCAACCACTGTATCAACAGATGTATCAACTATGTTAAAACAGTGTTCTTCGCTCGCTTGTAGATTACAAATACTTATTGAATGTGATTTATTATGCAATGTGTCCCAGAAACCTGTCTTTTCACTACAATTAAACGCCAAATTAAAAGCAATCAACATGCTTAAAAAATTCTAAGATTTTATAGTATTTAACTCTCTCAAAAAATTACATCAGTTTGTAATATTTATCCCAAAAGAACCATCCAAAAGCATTAGTTCCCACAAAAACCTACCAGAAGTAGATTAGTTTGCTACTGATTTAAGGTTCCATTATGATCATAATATTATGTAGCATAACCCTCTGAGGTTATATTACATGATCATAATAGTAATCTGAGGTTATATTACAACTCAAAAAAGTTCAGCGAACGTTGATCAAAATAAGCAAAAGATTGTGAAATGGTAAACGGATATTGAAAAATCGACTTTGGTAGAAGCCAACTGAGGCTCGTGGTGGACTTTTAACTTGCTTAAATTCTCCATTAACGCAGCTTTTTTTCGTGTTCCACTTTGCTTAGGGCCTCGTTGGTTTGATTAAGCTCCGTTTGCAGCTTACTGTTGTATTGTTGTAAGTCCGTGTTGTACTCTTGTAATCTTTTGTACATATCATTGAGTGATATTATCTGTAAAATCGACAAAATTTACAATATGTCACATAAATATATACAAAATAATGGATTATTATTAAAATTTTAAGATTCAGATCCGGTTTAATAATAACCTTCTATTTTCTCTTTTAAACACTCGCTTTGAGCTTTTTTCGAGATCTTCAATGAGGAAAGCTTGTGACATTTCGGCTGTCGTTCTAGCATTCTTCTCCGAATCATACCAGTTTTGCTTCCGCTCTTACACTCCCCTAATTGGAAATTAAAATGACAGCGGTACGAAAGAACTCTACAGATGCATTAATCATCATTTGATAAATTCTTTAAGGGCTGATAACTTGGGCCAGCTATCGACTGGACAGTTCATTAGAATGGGAAAGGATTGCCTGAGTAGCATGTGCATGGTTGAAATAAAAAAATGCAAAACCATACCATAATCATCATTTGAAAACTATTGTTTTAGATTATTTAAATTCAAAACAATAATATGTCTCAAAGACTTGCAATAAAAAACATCTGAACTATAATGGTGTATTTTTTATAGTCTGTATTAAAAGTAAAATGGTTCAGACTTTTTTTTTCAGATTTCACCAAATTAGGTGTACTTTGTAATGTTTTTTCTTTTCAAAGTAAATGTTGTCAAGTTTGAAAAACCTCTTTCAAACTAAAATATTGTCAAGTTTGAAAAACCTTGAATGAAAAACAAACCACAATTGTAAAGCCAAAAAGATCTGTTAAAAGCAAAGTTAATCTTTGCAAAGGTGACCATCAATATCTGTTGTGAATCATCCAATAGATATGCAAAAACCTACATATAGAACAACTATATAAAAATGAAGCTATAATGAACAAAAATCCATTAAGAACTAATGGATACTCACCAAAGGAAGCTAGGGCTTTCTATTCCCAATTGCTTTCTTCAACATTTTCATCAAAGAATCAGTTACATCAAGATGATAGGTACAACATCCTCTAAGGCTGCTGTCTAGTGTAAACCTCTAATTATTACCTAAAGAATTAAAAGCACATTTAGGAACTTAAAATATAGTCTACTAATAATAAAGATATTTGTTAATTAAGATTTTAATATCTAAAGGTAATGTTCTTGAAGATCCCAACTTGTTATGCCAGCATGGTTCTTCAAAACACAAAACAAAGTCATAATGAAATTGAAAAGTTTTATTTAGTACAAAAACGAAAGGTAAATTTTGATATTAACCACTAAAGTATTGAAAAATTGTTCAGCACAAAAGCAAAAAGTAAATATTTTGACAAAAATAGATGAAAAAATAAAAAAATAAATATAAAGACGAGTAAAAATATGCTTACCATTCATTCGCTTCTTGGTATGTATGGCTTGAAGCAACAGCCATAAGTTGTCCACCACAGTTGTATGCTAATGAAGCAATACTGCTTTCAAACTTTGGCATCTGAAATAACAACAAGATCAAAATTGTGTCAAATCCTTTGAAAAACATTTTAAAATTGCATATTTAATTATTTAAAGCTCCTTTAGTGCCACTAAAACTTTTACTTTAGTTCATAAGAACGTATCATCGGATAATGAAAATTACCTCAAAAATTCCATATGGTGACATAACTGTCATTATCACCAGTGATAAAGGCACCATCAGTCCTGAACACACAAAAATAAAAAATAAAAACTAAAAAGAACAGTGATATAAAGTTTTATGAAATTTCATGATTATTGAGTAGATAAAGAAAGGCTTCATCACCTTCTTGAAAATCACTGAAACCATCTAGGGCACCAAATAGAATATTTAAATAAAAAAGGTAAATAAAAATTTTGAAATCATTGTTTACCTGTGCAGATTTGATTGGCAATTCAGAACCAGAAATCCACTTGAAATGCTCTGTGACAACCCTCGTAATTACATGTATCCGTACGATTATCTAATGATAATTAAAGTGCTTAGTGACTGTGTTGAATTACTTAACTGTTTCCTGATTATTGTGTCATACTTACATGTGCTTGTTAACACACTAGTCATGTGCAGAAAGTTGACTAAATAGTCCTGAATGCTTTCCTAAGTGTTAGGAATTAAAAGTGTTACAAAAATATATATATAAGACACTTTACGGAATAATTAAACACTTTAACGGAACAGTATCCGACCGAACAACCGGACATTACCCGGGACACCAAATATTTGTCAAACACATTATTTAATTATTTGTGAGCTAGTCATGGTCCCCGTACACCATAACACCCACTAAAAATCAAACAACTAACATATAAAAGTTTATACTTGGAAACTAACTTATGGTTACTAATCTAGTTGAAAATGTTACAACCAACCCCCCCCCCCAACCGATTTCGGTCCCCATGGACCTCACCAAGATCCACACCATATCCCCCTAGATACATATCAAATCTTACTTGATGGTTGCTTGATTTCATGTACATAATATTTGAATGATAATCCTTATAAGTATGGTTGAAACATTATGAGAGATCATTCCTACCATTCCTCATCATTCACAACCTCACTCCATCTCACTCATCTCTCTCTCCCTCTCTCGGCCACACCCATAACCGCCACCATCACCACCACTAAACCACCATATTTATCCATCTTTGAGCTTCATTCAAGTGTAGAAGGCTATTCAAAGGAGGTTGCAACTTGTAGGGCTTCAAAAGGGCTTTGTTCTTGCTTGTTCATCATCATTTCTCATCATCTTCTTCACTAGATTCTACCCTAGCCTTGTGCTAGTAGTAAGCTCATGACAAACCCTTGTTCATCTTGTTTTTATGGCTAAAATATTGTAGTATGATACTTATGTTTAAAACACTAAAGAACAAGAACCAAGAAGATGAACATGAAGCTTTACTTGAAGTTTGTATAAAGATGAAATCTGGTTGGATTAGGGTTGGTTAAAGCATGCATGATGTTTGATGGTTGATTTCTTGATAAACCCGTTGTTAGAACACTTGTTGATACGTTTTAGTAACATTTAAACTCTAAAGAAACATGCTGAATTACATTTTCAGCCAACTTCAACAGGCTGTAAACAGATCATAATAAATCGAAAAACTGAATTTCTGAAGCCTAAATTATGTATTTTCGAAAAACAGATCCAATGGCACTGGAATCGTAATTTTTCGAGGTCGTTTACTATTTTTAAGGACCCATTTTGTAACAGCAGCTAAAGCTGAGTTTTTGCTGCAGTAAATGGGTGATATGTTTTTAGTCATAACTAGAAATCTATGTTGAATCAGCTCATGAAATTTGTACAGTAGATGACCACTGATGTATTTGTAATTCTCCCACTAGAATTTCGTAAATCGGACTTACGATGAATTTTTAATGAATTATTCTGTGGACTGCAGTCAGAAAGTGATGAATCTGATTGCAGTCCGGTAAACGAATTTTTATAAAATATTAGTAATGAATTGGATCCCGATATTTTTACACAATAATATATGGATTGTTTAAGACCTTCTGTAAAAAGTTGGGAATTTTTGGAATAAGTTAACTATTTTATTAAAATCCCCGAAAACAGCCCAGTTTTGAAGATTAAAGCTGAAACGACATATGTAGTAATTTGCGTGTCTAAATGTCGGGTAGGTTATCTGAGAATGATCTAACATGTTATATGTCAATGAAAGTGTTATGTGCAATGTCGTATATGTGCTTACGTACGGGAATAGGTGGGAAGTTTATATGGGCATAAACCGTTAAAGTGATGCATGTTATGTGATAGATACGTGTAGGAACTTTGTGCTTTATTTGAAGTCACTAATAAACTAAGTGGTAATCATACTAGGACGTGATTGACCGACCTTGACTGTTAGCTATTTTTGAGAGTCAAACCGAGCAACCGAGGTGAGTTCACACTTTCTACAAGGCATGGGATTCCCGGTGAATGGGTTAAAGAATTAAAACGTAACCTACATATCCTCCTTGGGTAGGATATGTACGGCCATCCTCCATGGGTAGGATGCCAATATTAATCATGTGTATTCTCCTTGGTTAGAATACGTACGTTCGTCCTCCTTGGGTAGGACAACAACCTTAAAACTAACTAGACAAAACTCTATCAACTTTGTTGTTGACCCGTTGTTACATGCCTTACAGGTCGCTAGATGCTTATGGAGCCTGCACGAGGAGGAGGTCGTTGTGGGATACGGATTGTTATGTTCCGTGCTTAATATTTAAGTCCTTATGAACTTATTAAACCTACGTTTTGGACTTTAAACTTATGAACTATGGAACTTATGTTTTGGACTTACGTTTTATGCTTCCGCTGTTAACTTAAAATCGGTTACTCTCTTTTGGTCACCAATTGTATTGTGGTTGGTTTTATTTACTTATGTTGTTCAATATGATTGGTGGCTCGATCCTGGTCAGGTCACGCCTCCAAGCGGTGGTACTCCGCATGGTGGATTTTTGGGGGTGTGACATGCTCCTTCACCAATCTCTTGGAATCATACTCTCGGATCTTCTTGCGTGCCATTTTCTTTCCCTTAAAACCCTGTTATCCAAAAAGAAAAAACACAACAGATCTCAACTCAGATCGACATTACCTCTTCATCAGATTCATAATAAAAATTCAAACTTTTGTTTGGAATTTTTGAGAGTGATGTTGATTAATTTGAGAAATGTACCTGGTGACGAAAGGGTAGAGATGTTTTTGGAGAGAAAAAGTGGTGAATGAATATATAGAGAGAGAGTAATTGATCGAAGAAGAGGGTATGTTATATATCTATATAGTTTAAATTTTGAATCTGGAGCCATAATTTTGAATTTTGAATGTGGGGCAGAACTTTTGAATTTTGAATGGTGGGCAGAGGTTTGAATGGTGGGCAGAGCTTTTAAAACTAAATGTATTTTAAAGTGATTTATATATTCCGATTCATGATGCAACAATGATATAAGAAAAGCCTTGTTGGACAGCCTCTATATGTGCCAACTTAGCTTTTCTTATGTCACTGCATTTTCTCCTTTTATTGATAGTATAGATTTATACGAACCTTCAAAGAATCAAGACATTAATACTTATTTCAAAGTGAAGACATGCTTGTTGTTGATGATGTCTTGAGATATGTCGTTTGTTTCCTCAGAAATTTATTGTCTATACAAATTAGGGTTTATTCACAGTCGAGTTGTAGGATCGACCATCAATACTTTTGGTTTGTTCATGAGTCATTGGCCAGTCGAGGATCTTGATATTCTTTGACCTTTTTGTTGGGATTGAACCCTAACAAAGGAACAGATAATGTAAAGCCAAAACCAGGTCACAACAGAGGAATTTAAATAAACAGTAGTTTATACTCTGCTCTCCCCTTGATAGTGAGTTATAACATCTGATGGTCTATAACTGCTGCTCATAATCAACTGCTGTGTCCATTCAACTGCTGATATGAACCTAAAGACTGCTGAAGACAAACTCTGTTGCTCTATCTACTGCTGTCTCTCAAGTGCTGCTGAAGACACAAACACTGCTCATTCAAGGACTGATCACCTTTGAGGAAAGCACTGATGTTGTTGTTGAGCATCAGTGCTTAGGCTACAACAGTGGAACGTGAAGCAGTTGTTTTCTCATGTTTTGTATTGTATTTATAATCAGTTGTTAGGACATCAGTAGTTGTGTAAGGTTGTTAGGCTGTTAGACGTCGCTTTCTTGGTGACGTCAGCTGAGATTCCTCAGTGGTTTGGTTTGCCTATAAATGTAACAGTACTCTGTACTGTTACATTTGATTGACTGAGCGGGTTCTTCTCCTCATGTCTAATCCTTTCATCTTGTGTGCAACCAACCTTGGGGCATCAGGCTGAGGGGGAGTATAGTTTATAAGCTTATTCTGTAATCTTTTGCTTTTGATTTGTAAATCATTCGACTCTATGAGAAGCAATTGTTTATCAAACTACTCTTTCCTTTGATTGTGTTTACAAAGTTTGTTTCCATTTCCGCTGCACTTAAACTGTTCATATCTATTTGATTTGTTCAAAATATACAAACAAACACAATCATGAGAGCCTCCGATCTTAACACTTTTCATTTCCATATAGTACATTCGACAGCCGATCCACATGTTAACTGTATGATCTGTCGCAAACTATCTGCTTGCATTTTGCAATGTTTTTTAAGGTTTTGGTTGGTTGGACACAAAGGGAGATTAGACTATGAACATCAGAACATGTGTAGATAATATTCAATTCACATGATAATATTTTTTGGAATCATCAAAGAGATACATATAAGGTGAATCATCAAAGAGATACATAATAAGGAGGAATGTTAAATGTAAGCACCAATAACAATTTTTACATCATCATCATACTCAGTAAATCTCACCAATACTAAAGCTAAGATAGGGTTTGAGGAGGCTAAGATGTAGACAGTCTTACCTCTACCCCCGTAGGAATAGAGAGGCTGTTTCCAGTGAGACCATCGGCTCGACCAATAACAATTATGCATATTGTAGGCATATAACATTTTTACAATGATATGTATATCTGTTATAGATGGAACTAATAAATGGAATTGTATATGCCTTGCATATAACAACATAAAGATATACAAAATACATAAATACAAATAATAATGATATGTATATCTATTATAGATGGAACTAATAAATGGAATTGTATATGCCTTGCATATAACAACATAAAGATATACTAAATACATAAATAAAAATAATTATATATGCATGTATCATTTTATGACAAGGATGAATTTGTATTTTTATGTAATCAACTAGTTTTATTGATGAAACGAAACTAGTTGCATTCCATTAGAGACTTATCCAAATAATATCATTAGTGAATGGTTGCAAAATGCACCAAGGAACCAGTGGTATTATATGGCGAAAATTCGTTTTTTGTCGGCATCACTTTGATTTGCTACGGTAGCGGCACACATGTATAACAACCGAAAGAAATGAAAATCAAATAAACAAAGTCATAATATTCTTAGAAGGACATCGCCACATGTTTTACATTGATTGAAAACAATAAAAACAAATAAATAAAGTCGTGACATGCTCAAAAGGATACCTACACGTGCTTTACATCGATCGAAAACCGTAAAAATGGATACCGATACCCTTTTCGATGTCGGTATCGATTCGGTACAAAAGTTATACCCGGATAATTGAAAAATAATTAAACACACGTGGTACCGATGCTGGTATATGAATTCGGTTTGTCACAATATTTATACCGGAATATCAAGATAAAAAGTTAAAAGTTAAGCACGCTTTCGATTCAACTTTTAAAAAAGTTTAAGATGTGTGTGTACACCATATAGTATGTTTAAATAATGGAGCCCCAAATTTAATACCGGCAACGACTTGTATGGCTGTGTTTTAATGACTTGTACATTGTTATGCAAAAGTCCGTTTTAAATGAAAATTACACCAAGTGTATGTTAAAATTATAGGTCAATGATAAGTGCAGTTTGTTGAGAAACCTGATGAAATCATGGACCGAGAGGTTAAGGTTCGTAAGCATGGTCCAATTACAATTATGAGAGTTAATTGGAACTCAAGAATAAGTATCCTCAATCGTTCAAAATTGCTGAAACAATCTTGGTGCAACTGGCGAATTTTGGGACGAAATTCCCTTTCAAGTTGGGGATGATGTGGCACCCGAGGAAAAATCCACAGTCATCCTGATCTATCACTTCACTCCTATGTGACTGCTTATCAAATTTTGGGATGAAATTTCTTTCAAGTTGGGGATGATGTGACAACCCGAACATTTGCAACCTTTTGGTTAGTATCGTTATGTTTCATCTGCCGGTATACGTTGGAATCATGTGCACTGTGTTAAACTTGTTTGACTATATTTGATTGCTGTTGATTGTTTATGTGTTGATTGCTGTTGAATGTTTATGCGTTGATTGGATATTATAGAAGTTAGCTACTAAGGATACCAGTCGCACAATCTTGGCCATATCGCACACCTCTTTATTGGGTCGAACATTCCTCCATGATTAACTAACTCATTCTCGGCCCAGGTCCTTCCCAACCCGAAGTGAATGCCCAAGTTTGGGGTCCGGGCCACTTATCTCGAGCACACAACATCGTATGGGGGTTCTCATTATCTCATTCTATCATTTGGAGGCAAAACCCTAACCCTCTCCCCCTTGATGATCAACGGCAGGCTATCCCCATCGAAGCACACCTTCCCTCTAGAATCAGTCTCACTTGTCTAGCAACACTCATCTTTCGGTTAGTATGCTTGTACTCGTTTTAATCCTGATTGATTGTTCACGACTACGTGCGGTTTATTATTAGATTGCGTTGATGTTCACGAGTTCTTGTGTGATCTAGGATATGCTAGTTGTTGTTAATGAATGATTTAGGGCTGATTGGTATGCAAACTATTGAGGATCAACTCATTTAGATTGAATGTTATTGTGTACTGAATGTTGTATGATAAAATGGGATTCGTATGATAGAAAATGTTCTTGAGTATGCTTAAGAAATTCAAGATATGTTGAACTGGCCGAATGTGGATGATGATTAGATGTATGGTTCTAATTTGTGTGATGAAAATGTTCTGGAAAGTTGCATAATGAGGATATAATTGTTAGATTATGATTAGGATTTATGTGCTACATGGAAGTTGTTTTGATTAATTTTGGGGAACTTGATTGTAACTGACTCCCATGATTTCGGGCTGATTATAACCACCACACACACACACATAGCACATCTCTCATACAATCGCACAATTCAGTGGGTCGGGTAAGATTAGAGGGCCGCCCAGTTATTAATCGCATAAGCTAACCCGGATCGCACAAGGAGGTCTGGATCGCACAATCCAGGATGAATCGCACAGTTCATGGTGAATCGCACAATTTATTTGCGCCGAACACCTGGATGGATCGCACATTACTTGTGGGTCTTACATTTATGTTGGGCCGCACATTGATATGAAAACCATATTGGGCAGTTAAGTGATATTGGTAATATACGTTGTATATGTGACCCAAACCGTTAGTGTAGTCATGATATGTGATTAATTTTGTGACATGCCATGCTATGATGTTAACTGGGAATGTGAAGCTGTTTTATGAAGCAATACATGTACTGGATGACTAAAGTTCATCATGAGATCATGTGCATGGTATGCAAGATGTTAATTATGTGATTTAGGTGCGTGTGAATTGAGTGCTTGCTATGTGATGATTATGAACTGATAGGTGCATAATTAACTGCCATGACTAGTATCATGTTATGTACATTGCTGGTATGCTGCTGGTGTAATGTGTGCAACGAGAATGTGATCTATATGTTTATGAAACTGACTGTCTTTGGTAACCACGGTAGGGTTTGGTTGACCAACTTGGAATGGGTAATGTAACGTAACATACCAAGCAATCTAAAGTGAGTTCACTTCTCTCAAAACAAGCATGCGTCCGGTGGGAACAATCAAACAGACAAACATATAAACGAATTTTCATAAACCCATATCCTTGTAGGGGATATGAGGCGGTTTTCATGAACCCACATCCTTGTAGGGAATGTGATGCAGTTTTCACAAACCCATATCCTTGCAGGGGATATGAAGCAGTTTTCAGTAAATGTTGATGTTGGATAATACACTCACTTTCTATGACTGAAGTCCCATCATACTACCGGGTTAGTTGCTTATAGGGCAACGAGGTTATTAGTTGATAGCGTTATTAGTTTTGGCACCCTCACGACGTACCTGGATAGGATGGGCGTGAACTAATAACTTTAAAATCATGACCAATATTTGATAGAGCATTGGAGAAGGGCAAAAAGGAGCCGTCTGCGGTATCGAGTTATTATCAACATAACATAACGTAAATCAATACTTGGTAACAAACGGTTAAAGAAACTCTGAACTCACCAGCGTTGTCTGATACACTTTTCTGCATGCTTGCAGGCCTATAGGTACATGTCTTTGGAACTTGCTGTCTGGGATGCTGGAGTGGTCATGGGTCGAGATACATGGAATCACGAGACAAATCTAAAGGTTTACACACACTTGGATTATGAAAAACAAAACTAATGATTTAAGCTTCCGCTGAACACGGTGAATTACATTTAATGTTTGTAATACTTTATTTTAATAAATGAAAGTTTTTATTTGAAATCTTGTTATGAGTTCAATGTGATTGGTGGCTAGATCCTGGTACATCACACGCCTCGCGGGGGATTCCGCATGTGGGATTTTGGGGGTGTGACAGTTTGGTATCAGAGCCACTGGTTATAGTGAACTTGGTTTTAAAAATGTTTTTATAAAACCAGACTATAACCAAACAGTTCTGAATACATGAATACGACCATGACACTCAGCTCCAGATTGCAAGGTTTGTCTTTTTATTTACTGTAGACATTACATGATTAGCGTACACTTGTTTATGATGTAGCATACGGATACACACCCGTCACTATAACATGATTTCATGAATTGCTTGCTTACATTTTGATGCGTTGTTAGTATGTCGTAGTCCTTAGATTTCTTTGATCTTGTCGTTTTGACAACCTCTGTTGGGATTGAACCCTACCAAAGGAACATATAATTAAAGCCAAAACTGGATCAGAGCAGTGGATCCAGAATAAGTAGATGTTATGCATATAAGTCTTTCCCCTTGAAAGTGGTTTCAGCATCTGCTGACCTCCTATCTACTGATCGTACAAACTGCTGACCTACAAACTGCTGACCTACAAACTGCTGATCAAGTAAAAGCCTGATGGAAGACTAAAGCTCTGTTGTTCAATCTACTGCCTTGAGTCAAGCTCTGCTGATCCGGACAAGTACTGCTGGGTTCACATCAGTGGAAGGATGCAGCAGTAGTTTAAATGTCTTTATGTAATGAAATGTAATAACAGTAGTTAGCATAGCAGAGGGTGTATAGATCAGAGGTTAGAGTTTGTTAGGAGGTTAGATGTCACTTTCATGGTGACGTCAGCTTAGATGCCTCAGTGGTTTGCTCGTGCCTATAAATAGAACAGTGCTCTGTACTGTTCTATTAGCTCTTTGCAAAAACTTCTTCCTGCACGAACAAACACTATGAGCTCAGGCTGAGGGGGAGTTTGTATTCAGACGTTGCATTGTAATCGTTATTGAAATAAATTCAATCTTTCGGTTCTTTGTAGAAAATGTTTGATTAAAGCAATTCTCTCGTTTGATTGTGTGCAAAGTTTGTTTCCATCTTAATTCCACTGCATAACTCATCCATCTTCATCTTATTTCAAACGTAAAACACATTCAAAACCAAACTCAGATCCTAACAATTGGTATCAGAGTTTGGACAGTCAAATTTGATTTAACAATTTTGACATAAATAGTTCAGCTCATAATCGTTGATACTGATAGTTTCTTCGTTTTGTTGAAAAACAGAGCAATGTTTAATCACCATCAAAGTTGATTAATCAGTGCCTGTAAAACAACCAGGATGACGTCACAATCACAAGATGATAAGAATAACATTGGCTCTCTTTTCAAACCACCCATGCTTAAACGTAATGAATACATCATCTGGGAGAGAAGGATGGGTCACATCCTTGCTCAACAGAACACTGGATGTTGGAGGTCTGTTGTTTTAGGTCCCCATGTTCCTATGGTGCCAAGTGCTGAGGATGCAAAGAAGTTCGTTCCTAAACCAACTGAAAACTATACTGAAACTGATTTTCAAAAGTTCGAACTCGATGCCAAAGCATTTAGCATCATAGCATCTGCATTACCCAATGAGATCTATGCTGGACTGTTACATTGTAACAGTGCCAAAGAGCTATGGGATGCACTGAAGGAACAGTTTGGGGGAACAGAAGAAGTCATTGAAAACAATAGGGAAATTCTGAATCAGCAGTATGAAACATTTTGTCACATCAAGGGTGAATCACTGACTCAACAATTTGAGCGATTCAGTTGTCTCATTAGTGAACTAAGGCTTGTTAAAGTAACATTTCCAAATTCAACTCAAAATAGCAGGTTCCTTAGATCACTACCAGAAAAATGGGATACCATAGCTTTTGTCACTAGAAACTCTGCTGAGTTCAAAGATCTGACCCTGACCCAACTTCATGGTAGACTCCTGACCTATGAAAGGGAGTTGAACCAGAAAAGGAAGTTGCAAGAGTCTGGCAAAGTTGCTGATGATTATTCATTCACTAGCACAACTCTTTTTGGTCAGGAAGAATCTGGTAGCAGTGGTAAGGATCAGGGTTATGATCACTTCATTGATATAACTGCTGGTGGAAATTTTAACAACCCAGATCCTCACTCTGCAAATTATGCTTTTACTGCAAATTGTAAAAACCAGATGTCAGATAATTTGTGCTTTGAACTCAATGATTTGCAACACTTTGATCCCACTGACTTAGAAGAGATGGACATCTTGCATCAATTGGCGTTGTTTAGTGTAAGAACAAGCAAATTCTACAAAAGAACAGGGAGAAAATTCCCAGGGTTAGATGGGAATTTAAGGGTGGGGTTGGATAAATGAAAAATCAAGTGTTACAAGTGCAATAGGCTAGGTTATTTTGCTAGGGAATGCAGGAGTCAAACTACTGGTCCTATAATCACTCATCCCAGCTCAAACCCTAGACCACAAAATCAAAGCACTGTTCACTATACCCAATATACCCCTGCAGCCCATGTTAAAACTGCTCACTATGCTGCAACCCCTGTGCCTGTGCATTATGTCCAAACCACTGTTCCACAAATTCAGTATGTTTAAACCCCTGTCCCTCAGGCACAAGTGCAACCTGTTGCACCTCAAACAGCTGCTCCAGCAGTGGTACAACCAGATCAGCAAAGATTCTTCACTCAAGGCTTTGTTGACTGGAGCAGCATGCCTGATGAGCTTAGTGATGAAAATTTTGCACTCTATGCTTTTAATGAACCTTCTAATGATGAATTTTGTTTGATGGCATTAGAGTCAATACCAGAGGGGGTAGAAACTGAAGGTGAACAGCTAAGTGCTGAAACAGTGGATGAGGTGACTGAAGCAGTGGTTACTGCAGTTGCTGGTGAACTACTGCTGGGAGAAAATTCAGAAACCCTGATTGAACCACTGATAGACCCCTGGTCCAAAGAAGACAAGGAAGAAGAGGAAGAAAAGAGAGCAGGTGAGAAAGAAGTAAGAGCTGATGATGAAGAAAATCATCAATGTGATTGTGCCATGATGGCTGCTGCCAAGGTATCACCTCAAGTTCTTGAAAAACTGTGTTCAGGCAAGTGCATTATTGCATTTGCTAACATCAAAGAGGTAAATGAAAACCTTAGGGATAAAATCTTAACTGATGAAGTCAAATTTGAAAAGTCATTAAAAGAGCTTAGAAACAAATTGGCTGAAAAAGATAAAGAGATCAGCAGTCTCAAAGAAGAACAAAGCATAACCAAAACTCAACTCCAAACTATGGTAGAAAAATACCAAGTTTGCAAAAAGGAGTTAGAGTCCACCCAAATCACATGTGAGAGATGGGTGGAATCTTGTAAAGGGTATGAGGTTATGCTTGAGAAACAGCTTGAAAGCAATGTCAAGTTTGGTGTAGGATATAGAAAATATGATGATCTTGTAGACACTGCTGGTAAACAAGCTGGTTCATCTGAAATTAAACCAACAAACAAGAATGGCCAAGAAGTGAAAATCACTGATAAACTTGGTAACAAAATCACACTTGAGAGACCAGTGGGATCCTCTACTTTTGAGGAAATTGAGAAATACCAATTTAAACCCACATGGTCTGATGAGTGTGACATTCTTGAAAATTTTAAACCCATGGATTTCATAACCACTGATGGTGTTAAAGTTCCAAAAGCAAAAGTCATTCCTCTCAAGGACATCCCAGCAGAGGTTAAAAACTCTGTTGCAAAGGAGTCTGAAAAGAGAAAGAAGAGAGAAAAGATCAATAACTTGTTTTGTGAATTTTGTGAAAAAAGAAACCATCTAACAAAAGACTGTTTTCATCTAAAAGCATATGATCTAAACAAAACAAGTGTCATTGTTCCTGCTGAGAGCTGCACCATCTGTGGTAAAACAAGTCACAAAACTCAAGCATGTATGTATCTCAAAAACTTTGATGTGAAAAAGAATGAATACACTGCTAAAACATCCTTGAGTCCATCAATATCATCTGTCAAATTCACCAAGAACCAACCACTGTTTGTGCCAGTTCAAACAGCTGTCACAAAACAGCTGAACCAAACATCTGTCAAAAGAGATGTTCAGGTTACTGATGCACCCCCTGCCAACCAGTTCAGAAAAGGCAAGGAACAATCATCTTACCAAAGGATTCCACACGTTTATGAGACCTACAAAAGGTCCTCTAAACCCAGAGTGAACATGCATCCTTTTGGGTACCAACAGGTGATTGGGCAAAACCCACAACAGTGGTTAGAGAGAAACAGTCCTAAAACTGTCGAAACCCCTGACCTAACCACTGTCCATCAATCTGCATCCATCACAGACACTGTTGAGACCCCATCCAAAGCCTTATTGGCTTTGGAAACCCTAATGAACTAATCCTTTTACTTCATGTGAAGGGAGCTTCTGCATGCTTAGATAGCCTTTGGTATGTAGATAGTGGAGGCTCCAGGCACATGACAGGATGTAAAGCCCTACTCAAAGATTTCAAAATCCATGGAGGGGGTGATATAACCTTTGGGAATAATAGTAAAGGGAAAGTTCTGGGGTCTGGTACAGTATAGTCTGGAAATGTAAAATTTGAAAATGTCAATCTGATAGATAATCTGAAATTCAACCTCCTGAGTGTTTCACAAATGAGTGATAAGGGGTATGGGTCATTCTTCACAAAGGAGTGTTGTAGGATTGTTGGACCAGAAATGGTTGAAAAGATTGAAGCAATAATAAAAAATGGAAAAACAAAACTTGTTGCTCAAAGAAGTGGCAATGTTTATGTTGTTGATATGTCAAAAGAGTGTCCCAGAGCTGATGCCTGTCTGTTCTCAGCTGCCTCTAACAAAGAGACAGAACTTTGGCACAGAAGACTGGGGCACACAAATCTCAAGACAATCACTGAAATTTCAAAAAATGGCCTTGTAAGAGGCTTGCCACAAAAACTGTTTTCATGTCCTGAGCATTGTGTTTCCTGTTTAAAAGGAAAACAGCATAAAAGCTCTTTTAAGTCCATTGAAGAGTCCAAAACAACCCAGTGTTTGCAAATGCTGCACATGGATCTGTTTGGCCCAGTTCAAGTCATGAGTCTCAAAAAGAAGAGATATTGTTTGGTTATTATTGTGACTTCTCTAGGTTTACATGGACTTTCTTTTTACACTCAAAAGATGAGACTGCAGGCATTTTGCAAGACTTTGTGACACAGGTTGAAAAGCAATTTGACCTTCCAGTAAAAGTCTTCAGGAGTGAGAATGGCACAGAATTCAAAAATAACGAGCTGGATGCCTTCTGTGTAAAGAAAGGGATTGTAAGGCAGTACAGCATCCCTAGAACACCAGAGAAAAATGGGGTAGTTGAAAGAAAGAACAGAACTTTGATTGAGGCTGCCAGAACCATGCTGGCTGATTCAGGTTTGCCATTAACTTTTTGGGCAGAGGCAGTAAACACTGCTTGCTATGTCCAAAACAGAGTTTTAATAAACCCCAGGCACAAAAAGACTGCCTATGAAATTCTGTATAAAATCAAACCACTGATCTCATACTTCAAGGTATTTGGCTGCCCATGCTTTATTTTGAACTTAAAAGATTCCATCTCAAAATTTGCATCCAAAGTTGATTGTGGTTATCATCTGGGATACTCAACCACTGCCAAGGCCTACAAAGTGTTTAATACACAGACCAACGCAGTGGAGGAGACCTTGAATGTAAAGTTCAATGAACTTTCATCAATGAAAATCCCAGCAAATCCTGCAGATTTGTTTGATCTTGATAAATTCACCTTTGAAAATACTGCTGTCAAGACTAACAATGCAGGTCCATCAGAGGATTCAACACCAGACTATGGGTATGAGATCATCATTCCTCAACAAGAGTCTGTCACAATGGGAAAAGCATCAGTTGTACAAAACAGCTATCAAAGCTCAACCACTGCTACCTCAACAGTTGTTGACCAAAGTAGCCCATCAACCACTGCTTCCACATCATCAAACACTGCTGACAAAAGTCCCCAAACAGTGGATAAAAGTCAGCATGTGTCCACACCATTACCTCCTATCCCACCACCTTTTGAAGCCACTGCTGGATCATCAAAGTCACCAGCAGTGGTTAGCTCAGATGATATACATTTGCAGCCTTCACCAACAAATGCCATCATACCATACCAAGGAGATTTAATCTTCTTGAGATCTCATCCACCTGACCAAATCATTGGCAACATCAATGAAGGGGTGCTCACAAGAAGCCAAACCCAAAACATTTGTCTTTTTGCTGGTTTTCTATCACTCCATCAGCCAGTCAAGTACCAAGAGGCACTGAAAGACAACAGCTGGGTAGAAGCCATGCAAGAGGAGCTCCAACAATTTAAAGGACAACAAGTATGGGAGCTTGTACCACTGCCAAAAGATGTGAGTCCCATCGGCACAAAGTGGGTCTTCAAAAACAAAACTGATGAAAGGGGCATTGTTGTCAAGAATAAAGCCAGGCTTGTGGTTCAAGGTTACAGACAGGAAGAGGGGATTGATTATGATGAAACACTCGCCCCTGTAGCAAGATTGGAAGCTATAAGATTGTTCCTGGCCTTTGTTGTCAACCACAACATGAAGGTGTTCCAAATGGATATCAAAAGTACTTTCCTCTATGGTACAATTCAAGAAGAGGTGTATGTGTGTCAACCTCCAGGTTTTGAGGATCCTTTTTATCCAGATCATGTCTACAAGCTAAACAAAGCTTTGTATGGACTGAAACAAGCACCTAGAGCCTGGTATGAAACTCTTTCCACCTTTCTACTCTCAAATGGTTTCAAAAGAGGTACCATTGATAAAACACTGTTTCTAAAATGGAGAGGAAAGGATTTAATGATTGTCCAAATTTATGTGGATGACATTATTTTTGGAAGCACATGTAATAAAATGTGTGAAGAGTTTAGGGAACTCATGACATCTGAATTTGAAATGAGTGCAATGGGTGAGCTGCAATGCTTTCTTGGTCTCCAAGTTCAGTAAATGCAAAATGGAACTTTCATTCATCAAAGCAAATATGCTAAAGAACTTTTAAACAAATTTGATATGAATGATTGTAAACCATGCAGCACACCCATGGCAACAAATAAGCTTGTCATGTCTGATGAAAAGGATGAGCTGATTGACCAAACACTTTATAGAAGCATGATTGGGTCTTTACTGTACCTAACTGCATCTAGACCAGACATCATGTTTGCAACATGTGTCTGTGCAAGAAGTCAATCAGCTCCCAGAAAATCAAACCGCATTGCTGTAAAAAAAGGATCTTCAGATACATAAAAGGTGCTCCCACACTTGGTATCTGGTATCCAGCTATTGGGAATATCAAGCTTTCAGGCTTTTCAGACAGTGACTTTGCTGGATGTAACACCACAAGGAAGTCCACTTCAGGAGGGTGCCAGTTTCTAGGCGATTGCTTGGTCTCTTGGCAAAGCAAAAAGCAAGCCGCTGTTTCAACATCCACTTCTGAAGCTGAATACATTGCTGCTGCAAGCTGTACAGCCCAACTCCTGTGGCTTCAAAATCAGTTGCTGGATTTTGGTATCACTGCCTTAAAGACTCCACTCATGTTGGATAGCCAGGCAGCAGAAAATATCATCAAAAATCCAGTTTCCCATTCAACCACCAAGCACATCGACATCAGACATCACTTTGTGAGGGATTGCTATGAAAAAGGTTTGATTTCTCTGCATCATGTTCCAACTAAAGACCAGCTGGCAGATGTGCTCACAAAAGCATTAGATACAACCACCTTTGAAAATTTGGTCTCTAGGATTGGCATGCTAAACATAGAATAACAAGCAATATCTTGTTTTTCTATGAATAAAAGCATTAAAATGTTTTCAGAAAATCAAAAATCCATCCTTAAAAATAGCTAAAAATGAAGTTTTCATTAAAATGCTTAAAAGTCTGCCATAACCACTGCTTGTTCAAAAGTCTGCTCTACTTCAAAGTCTGTCCACTGCTGAAAGCCATCCCATGTTTTCTCATTTCCTTGATAAACATTGTTGTTCAAAAGCAGTGTCTTATCCACTGATATGCTATCCACTGATAGTGAAAATCATCCACTGCTTCCATTTGTTACCGTTGTAACCACTGCCTTCCTCAGTAACTTCCATAAAAGTATTGTCCTTCATTTCATCAGAGGTTGGCATGTGGGCAGTACATAGTGGTCAGACCTTTTTGTAACCGCTGCCACGTCTGCATTCACTTTTCCCTATAAAACCCCCATTCAAAACCCAAAACAGGGTTTTATTGTCGAATTGAATTCTTACGAATTCTCTTCTCAAAGCAGTTTTTCTTCAAATTCCTTCACAACCTTCTTCGGTCATCATCTCCAAAATGACAAAATCGAAGTCATCTGCAAAATCCACTTCCAAATCATCATCAAAAGATGCCTCTCAAAAGGCAAAACCCACTGAAATTCCACACAAACCATCTCACAACCTTCTGGGTCTTCTCACAAAACCCGGCACCACTAATATTTTCAACTCCATCATTGAGATCATGTCTGCATCAAAGTATAAAACTTTGTTAACAGCAGATGCACCAATTTACTTGGCGACCCAAAGAGAGTTCTGGAAGAATGTAACCCTTGACAAACAAGGCGAAACTGTCATAGCCATTAACTCTTCTCTAAAGGGTAAAGCTGTCAAGATTACACCACAATCCATCTCGGAGGTCTTTCAACTCGACGATCAGGAAGGCAAAACTACTTTTCCCAAAAACGAGTTAAAAATGATTTTCTGGAAAGAGGGTATAATGCAGAAGTAAAAAAGGACACCTTACAAAAAGGTTTCTTCCCTTCTGCAACAAGATTTTTATTTCATACCCTCCTACTGTGTGTGTCAAACAAAACAACTGCTTTCAATGAAATACCATTAAAAATTCAAAACCTGGGATTTGCTATTCTTCAAGGAGAAAACTTTAATTATTCTAGGGAAATTTTTAATGATCTTGTTAAAAAAGTTGAAACAAAGGCATTCGTACTATTTCCAAGATTTCTAAGTTATTATTTTGAAAAGAAACTTGGTAAGAATGATCCTTCTGCAATAAAACAAGGTGAATCTCTTCAAATGCACAGCTTAATTGCTGAAACTTTTACAAGAATGTCAACACCTTGCAAAACACAAGCAGAGGTGCCTGAGCAGATTTTAGCAGCTACCACTGCTCCTCAGGTATCTGCTGCTGATCCCACTACTCAAGGTGATCAAAGTAGCAACACCACTGCTTTGAAACCCACACCTACAATCACCAAAAAGCCAAAGAAAAAGAAAAATCAAAAACCCCCCAAACCCATCAAAAAGGCAACTCTGGAGGATGAGATACCAGAGCAACTGCCAGTGACAGCACAAAAGTCACTAGAAACCACTGCTGCTTCTTCCTCACAGCAGTTGGTAAAAATATCTCAACCCATAGCCGAAACTCCTCCTGTTTCTTCTAAAAAAGAACAGGTTGTACATATTGGGACACCACAATATGATGCTCTGGAATCACTTGCTTCCATCATCCACAGCCCAATGCCCGGGGCAAATTCTCTTTCTACACCAACCATCACATCCACAATTCCCCCACCAACTAAACTTTTGTTGGATGAAATTGATTTGAACCAGGCACAACCTAGTCCTTCTCAATCACCTACCAATGAGAACATGCCTCAACAAATGACTGGGTACTGAAACAGTGGATGAATTAATGGCAGGAGATGAGTTTGTAAAAGAAGGTATTAAAGAAATGATAGCTGAAACTCTTGGCCTGAATCAACCTGCAAGCACTGCTCAAACAGTCATCACAAGGCCAGCTTCACCAAACTCCTCATCCAATAACAATCTCCCAAGAAACACACCAGGCTCAAAACTACTAAAGTGGGAAACTGACAAACAGACCCATGTACTGACTATGTTCAGGTCTAGTGGAGAAGTGAAGAAAATAACAAGGGAACAAGCACTTGGCCTAAGTCTTGAAGATATGCAGGATCTCCTTGATCTTCCACTTGGTAGGGATGAAGATGACACAGATGCCCTAGACTTTGAGTTACAACTTAAAGGTCAGATAAGGGAACTGTTGATGAGGCAATAAAGTTCCACAATAATGAAGGGTTTTGGCAGTATCTGTTCCAGGGGGAGATTGTTGGGATTGAACCCTACCAAAGGAACAGATAATTAAAGCCAAAACTGGATTAGAGCAGTGGATCCAGAATAAGCAGATGTTATGCATATAAGTCTCTCCCCTTGAAATTGGTTTCAACATCTGCTGACCTCCTATCTACTGATCGTACAAACTGCTGATCAAGTAAAAGCCTGATGGAAGACTAAAGCTCTGCTATTCAATCTACTGCCTTGAGTCAAGCTCTGCTTATCCGGACAAGTACTGCTGGGCTCACATCAGTAGAAGGATGCAGCAGTAGTTTAAATGTCTTTATGTAATGAAATGTAATAACAGTAGTTAGCATAGCAGAGGGTGTATAGATCAGAGATTAGAGTTTGTTAGGAGGTTAGATGTCATTTTCATGGTGACGTCAGCTTAGATGCCTCAGTGGTTTGCTCGTGCCTATAAATAGAACAGTGCTCTGTACTGTTCTATTAGCTCTTTGCAAAAACTTCTTCCTGCACGAACAAACACTGTGAGCTCAGGCTGAGGGGGAGTTTGTATTCAGACATTGCATTGTAATCGTTATTGAAATAAATTCAATTTTTCGGTTCTTTGTAGAAAATGTTTGATTAAAGCAATTCTCTCGTTTGATTGTGTGCAAAGTTTGTTTCCATCTTAATTCCGCTGCACAACTCATCCATCTTCATCTTATTTCAAACGTAAAACACAATCAAAACCAAACTCAGATCCTAACAACCTCCGTTAACATTTGAGTTGAGGAACCATTTGACATGAGTTAGGAGGAACTGAGATGAACATGAAAATCACAATATTATTGTGGGTGCACACATAATAATAATGTGGGGTGCATGTGAGTCCTAGTGAGGCTTAACAAGTGAAAAAGGGGTTCTGTTTCATTATTTGATCTAAGGAGAGACATAACAAATCTATAGGAGTCATAGCGATGACTGCCTTCTACCTGAGCGTGGTCTTTTCACTTTCCTCTAAATCCTCGCGAATCTCGATGATATTGAGCATTACCTGAGCACTCATCTGAACATCTAGGGAACCGTATAAGAATGTTAGGTGTTATGTGAATGTCTTTGAGTTAGCTACCGAACCATTGAATGCTTGGTCTGTGTCTTCCTCACTTTCTTCGTCTACTTGAATTCCACGAATTGACGCCTTGGATCCCGAAGTATGATCACCTTTGTACTCTCTAGCGATTTACCGTGCATTGTTCAACCGACTCACAAGGCCAATGGAAAATAAGATGAACGTGATACATAGCCAACCCTCGTATTAGGACGTGCTCCCAGACAACGGACACCCGTAGACTGACTTCAATCGAGTCCCTAACCCTAGTTAGCAACCTTTGGGAGCCAACCCTTATGAAACACTCAGGGCATAACCACTGACAATCGACCGGAGTATGGGATGTTCAATTTCCAGCGCTTTGGGCTGTACCCTAGGACGAGACAAGGGCAGTGAGAAGATGGACCCTATTGGCAAAAGATCGCAGAGATCTATTTACGAAGTGATATCGTTAGGGGAATGGCCACGGTGACAACAAGGTACTCGCAATCATAACCTTCAGTATGGGAATGAAGGTGACTTCGACAAGGATTGGCCGTTGTTAAATCAAGGCGTCAACAACCAAGGGAACAGTGATAGTATTGGGAATCCTCGTAACAATAACAACACTGGAAGTGGTGCTCGTGGAAGAGAATTTAGGATTGGCGTGAGCGACGCCAGGTATAATAGCAACATGGTGGTCTATACGTTCTTGGTAACTAATCGCTTCGTCCCTGTTCTGTTCAATCCTGATACCTCTTGAAGCCAGACACGTTGTAGAAGCGACTGGTGGCAAGCCAATTGAAGTCTCACACGTTAGCTTGGGGTGCAAGCTCAAACTTGTAGGTCATGTGTTCGACATTGACTCTTTTCCCGTTACTTTTGGAAGCTTTGATGTAGTCGCCAGTATGGACTAGTTATCCAAGCATCGAGCAGAAGCCATTGTAAAGATAAAAATTGCATGTATATCTCTCCCTGGCGGAGATTCACTGAATGGCAGTATCACTTCGACTATGGAAGTCTAGAAGTGTTTCAGCTATCCAGCTATCCTATCACTGGTTGTAGGTGTTCAGCCTGAGGAGAAGAAGAGCGAAGATCTACCGGTTTGTATCACGATAGAAGCAACTCTGATTTCTAGTACCCCTTATCATCTCGCACCAGGAAGGTTGCAAGAACCGTTTGATCAACTTCAGGAACTACTGGACAAGGGTTTTAACTGAACTTTACTTTGGGGAGCTCGAGCTCTATTTTTGGAAACGAAGAACGAGTCCTTTCATACGTATATCGACTACCATAGACTCAGCAAGGTGACAGTTGGGAACCGTCACCCTTTACCTCGCATTGACGACCTGCTTGACCAGCTGCAAGGGTCGAGCTTCTATTCGGAAATCGACTTAAGATCGGATTGTCACCTGATGGAAGACCCAGGGGAGGATGTTCCTAACACAGCATTACAAATGCAGTACGACTATTATAATTTTCTGTCCATATCATTCAAGTTACCCAACACATCAGCAACCCCATGGATCACATGAATCATATGTGTAAACTCCATCTCGCTGAATCCATCAACCCTGTATATTAATGACGTTTCGAATCATTTATAGGAGAAAGGAAAACCATGAGTGGCACTTGTATTTCACCTTAGAGCTCCTAGGGGAGGAGCAACACCATGCGAAATCTACCAAAGTGTGACTTCAGGATTCGAGAAGTACACTTTCTTGGTCGCGTAGTCAACGAATTGGGAATACAAGTGGCACCGAAGAGTCCTTCGGGGATACAGCAATTTCTTGGTCTCGCTAGATACTATCGCAGATTCATCAAAGAATTCTCGAAGATCGCGCAGCTTTAATCTCTTTAACACAGCAGGGTGCTGTGTATTCGTGGGAGACAAAACAGGAGGACGTCTTTTCAGCTTTTAAAACCCAACTCTACAAAACATTGAGTATTGAGGGTATGGGTGATCTAGTGGTGTACCATGATGGTTCGAATCAGAGTCTCAGTTGCGTACTGATGCAACACGAGAATGTGATGGCTTACGTAGTGGATTTACAAGAAGAATTGCACGAGTCACAACCTGAGGTGGAAGCCATGGTCTGTGGATTTAAGTTGGAGGCATTACTTGGACGGTACCAAATGCACTACTTAGACCGATCACAAGGGCCTCCCGTGTGCCCTTCTTTCGAAAGAGCTAAACATGTGATGGCATCGCTGGATGGAACTTTTGAATGATTTCGACTGTGAAACCTAAACGTGTACGAGACTCGCAGCACACCATCGACTCTAACCTACCTGATCAGATCCGTTCTGCTCGAACCTAAGCGTCGAAGGTCGAGAACCTCCCAGCTGAATCCGTGCGGGGTGTGGAAAAACGACTTGTATCTAAAATCGGGCGATACCCACTACCTCATAGAGCGAATATGGGTCCCACTATATGACAACCTTAGGGAACTTGTGTAGGACGATACACACAAGTCTCAATATCCTATTCATCTAGGTTTTGATAGGTTGTATTAGGGACTAAAGACCTTGTACGGATGACCGGGCATGAAGGCCCACATAGCGATGTACAGGAACGATGTTTGACTTGTGCAGAAGTCAAGGTGAAATATCAAAAACCTTCTGGTTTGTGTTAGCAACCAGAAACACCCATATGGAAATGGGAACACACTGTCACAGATTTATCACTGGTCTACCTAAAACTCGAAACGGAAACAATATCACATGGGTGATCGTTGATTATCTCATGTAACCCACACACTTTCTTGCTACCAAGGAAATTGACAAGCCTTCGCATCCTGTGACTAATTATCTGAGAGAGGCGGTTTCTAGGCACGGGGTGCCAACTCCTATTACCTCTAATTTTGATCTGCGTATATACCTGATTTATGGCAGGCAATACACAAAACCCTTGACTAACGTCTAGACATGAGCATTGCTTATCACCATCGGACAGATGGTTAGAGGGGACGAACCATTCAGACACTCGAAGACATGCTGCGAGCATGTTACCCTTGGTTGAGTTCTACTACAACGATTACCATTCTAGTATTCAGGCAGCTCTGTTTGAGGCATTGTATGGATGATAATGCTGATCTCTTTGTTGGGCTGAGGTGGGTGATAGCCTAATCGCAGGTTCGGGACTTGTACAAGAAACTCCTGAGAAGATTGATTAGATCAGAAATTGTATGGCGGCAGTGCATGACCGTCAGAAAAGCCGCTAAGCGTAGGAAACCCTTAGAATTCGCAGAAGACAATCGTGTTATGTTAAAAGTTTCACCCTGGGAGGGTGGGGGTGTGCTTGGGAAGCGCAATAAACATAATTCACGATACGTTGGGCCAATTGAGATTCTAGAGAGAATCGATAAGGTGACCTACAAACTCGAGTTATCTAGCAAACTGGGCAAGGTTCATGATGTTGTTTACATCTCAAACCTAAGGAAGTGTTTGTCTGGCGAAACACTTGCGGTCTCTTTGCAATAACCATAGGTCAATGATAAGTGCAGTTTGTTGAAAAACCTGATGAAATCATGGACCGAGAGGTTAAGGTTCGTAAGCATGGTCCAATTACAATTATGAGAGTTAATTGGAATTCAAGAATAAGTATCCTCAATCGTTTAAAACTGCTGAAACAATCTTGGTGCAACTGGCGAATTTCAGGGCGAAATTCCCTTCCAAGTTGGGGATGATGTGGCACCCGAGGAAAAATCCACAGTCATCCTGATCTATCACTTCACTCCTATGTGACTGCTTATCAAATTTCGGGACAAAATTTCTTTCAAGTTGGGATGATGTGACAACCCGAACATTTGCAACCTTTTGGTTAGTATCGTTATGTTTCATCTGCCGGTATACGTTGGAATCATGTGCACTGTGTTAAACTTGTTTGACTATATTTGATTGTTGTTGAATGTTTATGCATTGATTGCTGTTGAATGTTTATACGTTGATTGGATATTATAGAAGTTAGCTACTAAGGATACCAATTGCACAAACTTGGCCATATCGCACACCACTTTATTGGGCCGAACATTCCTCCTTGATTAACTAACTCGTTCTCGGCCCAGGTCCTTCCCAACCCGAAGTGAAGGCCCAAGTTTGGGGTCCGGGCCACTTATCTCGAGCACACAAAATCGTATGGGGGTTCTCATTATCTCATTCTATCACTTGGAGGCAAAACACTAACCTTCTCCCCCTTGATGATCGACGGCAGGCTATCCCCATCAAAGCACACCTTCCCTCTCGGATCAGTCTCTCTTGTCTAGCAACACTCATCTTTCGGTTAGTATGCTTGTACTCGTTTTAATCCTGATTGATTCTTCACGGCTACGTTCGGTTTATTATTAGATTGCGTTGATGTTCATGAGTTCTTGTGTGATCTAGGATATGCTAGTTGTTGTTAATGAATGATTTAGGGCTGATTGGTATGCAAACTATTGAGGATCAACGAATTTAGATTGAATGTTATTGTGTACTGAATGTTATATGATAAACTGGGATTCGTATGATAGCAAATGTTCATGAGTATGCTTAAGAAATTCAAGATATGTTGAACTGGCCGAATGTGGATGATGATTAGATGTATGCTTCTAATTTGTGTGATGAAAATGTTCTGGAAAGTTGCATAATGAGGATATAATTGTTAGATTATGATTAGGATTTGGTGCTACATGGAAGTTGTTTTGATTGATTTTGGGGAACTTGATTGTAACTGACTCCCATGATTTCAGGCTGATTATAACCAACCACACACACACATCGCACATCTCTCATACAATCGCACAATTTAGTGGGCTGGGTAAGATTAGAGGGCCGCCCAGTTATTAATCGCACAAGCTAATCCGGATCGCACAAGGAGGTCCGGATCGCACAAGGAGGTCTGGATAGCACAATCCAGGATGAATCGCACAGTTCATGGTGAATCGCATAATTTATTTGGGCCGAACACCTGGATGGATCGCACACTACTTGTGGGTCTTGCATTTGTGTTGGGCCGCACATTGATATGAAAACCATATTGGGCAGTTAAGTGATATTGGTAATATACGTTGTATATGTGACCCAAACCGTTAGTGTAGTCATGATATGTGATTAACTTTATGACATGCCATGCTGTGATGTTAATTGGGAATGCGAAGCTGTTTTATGAACCAATACGTGTACTGGATGACTAAATTTCATCATGAGATCATGTGCATGGTATGCAAGATGTTAATTATGTGATTTAGGTGTGTGTGAATCGAGTGCTTGCTGTGTGATGATTATGAACTGATAGGTGCATAATTAACTGCCATGACTAGTATCATGTTATGTACATTGCTGGTATGCTACTGGTGTAATGTGTGCAACGAGTATGTGATCTATATGTTTATGAAACTGACTGTCTTTGGTAACCACGGTAGGGTTTGGTTGACCAACTTGGAACGGGTAATGTAACGTAACATACCGAGCAATCTAAGGTGAGTTCACTTCTCTCAAAACAAGCATGCGTCCAGTGGGGACAATCAAACAGACAAACATATAAACGGATTTTCATAAACCCATATCCTTGTAGGGGATTTGAGGCGGTTTTCATGAACCCACATCCTTGTAGGGGATGTGAGGCAGTTTTCACAAACCCATATCCTTGCAGGGGATATGAAGCAGATTTTAGTAAATGTTGATGTTGGATAATACACTCACTTTCTATTACTTAAGTCCCATCATACTACCGGGTTAGTTGCTTGTAGGGCAACATGGTTATTAGTTGATAGCGCTATTAGGTTTGGCACCCTCACGACGTACCTGGATAGGACGGGCGTGAACTAATAACTTTAAAATCATGACCAATGTTTGATAGAGCATTGGAGAAGGGCAAAAAGGAGCCGTCTGCGGTATCGAGTTATTATCAACAAAACATAACGTAAATCAATACTTGGTAACAAACGGTTAAACAAACTGTGAACTTGCTAGCATTGTCTGATACATTTTTCTGCATGCTTACAGGCCTATAGGTACATGTCGTTGGAACTTGCTGTCTGGGATGCTGGAGTGGTCATGGGTCGAGATACATGGAATCACGAAACAAATCTAAAGGTTTACACACACTTGGATTATGAAAAACAAAACTAATGATTTAAGCTTCCGCTGAACACGATGAATTACATTTAATGTTTGTAACACTTTATTTTAATAAATGAAAGTTTTTATTTGAAATCTTGTTATGAATTCAATGTGATTGGTGGCTAGATCCTGGTACGTCACACGCCTCGCGGGGGATTCCGCATGTGGGATTTTGGGGGTGTGACATTAATGACTATAACAATTGAAAATTGATTAATAACTTACATATCATATTCAAATATACATGCTCAAAAATAAGTTGTTTGTTCTCTAAGCACCTGCCAAATACATATCCACATATAACTATAGAGAAGGTAATAAGTACATGTACTAAGTTTATATATATGGAAATATATAATATGATACTTTCGGGTATTATTCGGGTAAATGGGCCGGGTATCGGGCGGGTATCACTAAATCCCATACCCGTACCCGATTTTTTTTCTTTTTTTAAGCCCGTACCCGGCCCATACCCATTGGGCTTCGAGTATATCCGACCCGTATGTTTCGGGTTTCAGGTATACCCGTCGGGCTTGAGCTTTTTTGCCATCCCTAGTACCGAGTTCGATTCGAGAAGCGTTTCCATGCTACTTCATTTCATCTTTCCCCCTTTTATTATGTCACTTAATTTTTCCTTTTTTCTTCTTTTTTTCTGTTTTGTTTTTGTTTTCATTTCAATTTGAAGATTTCCTTTTTAATATAAAACTGAATATTTTTTATTATTTACTTTGTTTGTTATTTAAATCAAACTAGTATTAAGCACCCTCGCGTTGCGGCGGGGGCGAACACTAATGCCACACTACTGTCAACGACCACTAACACTGAAGTTGCGGCGTGTTAATGCGAAGAAATTAATCCAAAACGTAAAACATAGAATAGAATAACTAAGTTGATCTAGGACTCGCATGTTACGATGAACCCACGTCTATTTTTTTTCCGTTTAACTGGTTCATCGTAATCTATATATAGTATATATCATTACCACTATACAATATCTCTATATCATTACCACTACTATACAAACCGTAATGCATACATTACAACAACCATTGCATCAATATGTTGCAAATTATACAACGATACAAACCATAATTCATTTGTTACAACAACGCAAAACAAAACAAAATATGAGATGAGAAAATGTGGCTATGGCCTATGAGTACAACTATAATTATGCATAACATACAACAAAATATGAGATAAGGAAATGTGGCTATGGGTTGCATAACATACCACCCTCAATGCACATATATGTTGCAAATTTATAGTATATAATATATATAACTAAACAATCTTTTAAACGGTTTTATCCTTTTATTATACAAAAAAACTAGTGAAGTGAGCACATTTTAGACATACTACGACTATATTTTTTGAGTTTTCTTTTTCGTTTGTTATAGCGAGTGCATGAAAACATACAAAGTTTTCACTCGGCAAAACATTCGGTTTGATTCTACCATATATTTTTAATTCTTATATATACATGTATGGGTAAAGATAGTGTAAAAAAGGGCCTAAAGTATGAAAAGTGTTTTAAACCATTAGATCTTTGATCTAATGGTTGAGATCAGTAGGGACCAAATTGTAAATTGTGTTTTAATTATTTGGACTGATTTGAAAATTATAGAGGTAATAGTGACTTTTTATATGTTTAAAATAAGGTAACATCTCCTAAATTCCAGCGATCAATTTTTAAACTAACACTAAAAATCCGGACATTCTAAAAATCCAGAAACATGTAAGTGCTACCAGAAATATGTAACACCATATAACACTATACATCCATCATAGACCTGCTAACAGAAAAATATAACACTATACATCCATCATAGACCTGCTACCAGAAAAAATAACACTATAACACTATATAACACAACACTATACATCATCATAGGCTGCTACCACAAAATATAACACTATAACACTGTATAAAATCTTCATTCTACATCCATCACTAGGGCTGTAAACGAACCGAACATTCAGCGAACAGTTCGTGAACCGTTCGGCGGGAAGTTCGTTTATGTTCGTTCGTTTAATAAACGAACGAACATGAACAAGAAATTTCGTTCGATTAGTTAAATGAACGAACATGAACAGAGGTCTCGTTCGTTCGATTGTGTTCGTGAACGTTCGGTAAGATATTCGTGAGCATTCGTTCATATGCGTTCGTTTATGTTCGTATGTTTATGTTTTAATTAAAGATTTTTGTACTTTCATATATTTTATCTATACTTTTTATATTATTAAAATTTTATTTATTTTATTACCCTAATAATTAAACTAGGAAACTCTCTTTCACATTGTTTATACACCGTTTCCTTTTCTTTTCTCATTATTTACATCGGCGAATACGATTGACCTCTATTCCACAATAAGGGATTCAAGTTCCAGTGCTACTCTCTGGGCCATCTACCTTTATCCTTCGTCGCGTTCGCCAAATTTATTTATGTTCGTGAACCGTTCGCGAACACGCTCATTTCCTTAATGAACGAACACGAACATAACATCTCGTTCGGTAAGTGTTCATGAACACATTTATTTCCTTAACGAACGAACACGAACAAGGCCTTGTTCGTGTTCGTTTACAACCCTATCCATCACTCTATAACACTCTATAGAAACCTTCATTTTGCGATCTTCAGAAAATTATAATTGATGAATGATAAAAAAAAATACAAATTCGTAGATTAATTCGTATTCCTAAAATAAAGGGTGGCGGTTATGGAATGTTATCAATTAATTGAATCAATGACAAAATTACTTGTTTACTCTTTTGAATTAATTTAGATTGAGGACACATGTCATCTTCACAATATTTATCACACTTCTTACACTTTTGAATTAATGTACATGATCTTTAGTCATACATGTACATTTAGAAAAGAGTTATTACGGCTTATTTTTTTATTTATTCTTATGTTTTCTAATATATAAATATGTACTAATTCAAATGTATTTATTTTTTCTTTTTAAAACTCAATTATTGATTTTATCTTACAAGGGCTCGTTTTTTCTGCTCGCTGAGAGTTTAAATTTTTTCAAAGATTTACAGAGTCTAAATAATAGTAATAAAACTAAAGAGTTTTAAAGCAATACATTAAATAAATGAGAAAGGGGTGTCTCCCCCTCACTCTTGGTAGAGATTTTGGTCATGGGATCCCATTTGTTTTCTTCTAACACTCACTCCTACATGCTTGTTTTGTGTGTTGTCTTTTCAAGTTGCAAAATGTAAGCCAGAAGGTGAGCAACTGAGCATGCTTGTGAACATAGTGGATTTGACCTGATTGTCATTCCTCTACCATGCTCATGATCTTAAGGACTCTAGATACTTTGAAACACTACAACACTTCAATATATTCCATGCATATACACTGTGTATATCCATGTGTAAGTAAGGGTGTACGGTGTGGAGCGGCAAAGAGAAGTGGCAAACCACTTTGCCACTCGGTAACACCACCACCAACAAAACTTTGATCACCAAATTTCACCAATTCGGTGAAGGTTAGCCGATTCGGGGAAGGGAGGAATGAGAGAGAGAGGGGGTATTGTGGGTGGGGTCCATTCCTATCTCAACCAATCACACATTTTTCCTTTTTTTTTTAAAAAATAGTTTACCACTTCACCAAGTGTCTAAACCATTGCCAACACTTTTTACCAAAGTTTAAACACTTTTGACTGATTGACATGGCGCGCTCTGATTGGTCGGTTTTTTGGTTTGTCACTCAAAGTGTTTAACCACTCCCTACACCCTAAGTATCTTGTGTGTCGTTGAACTGTTCAAGCTTGATTTGCTTGCAAATCACAAATATGGTTCATTATCATCATCATCATCAACACATCATGAAGGAAAACACCATATGCATGTTTTTTAAGTTAGATGCACTTAGTAAAAGAATTTAATAGAGTTGCATCTTATTAGGTTATGGGTTCGATTCCCACAAGGGAGTTTTCCCATATTTATTGGGTTTACTCCTGAATTGGTGTATAAGCATTATTGCATAGTGGAAATGGATATAATCGGGTGGTTCCGCTCGTGGCACGATGATACTCCAGTGGTCCGTCAGTGATCCAATTTTGTCGTTCAAAAAAAATTATAGAGTTAAAGACCTAAAAAACTTATAATTAACTATATACGAACACAACGTTACTTCATTAGTAGAACTTTATACGTTAATCAATCAATTGCGAGGTCTATAAACGAACCGAACGAACACAAACATATGCATGTTCGTGTTCGTTCATTTAACTTTAACCGAACATGAACACGAACATATAATCAAACATATTTTTTTGTTTGTGTTCGTTCATTAAGAAATCGTGCATGTTCGTGTTTGTTTATGTTCG
The DNA here is from genome assembly GCA_030545235.1 of Helianthus tuberosus. Lineage (NCBI taxonomy): Eukaryota > Viridiplantae > Streptophyta > Magnoliopsida > Asterales > Asteraceae > Helianthus > Helianthus tuberosus. The sequence continues at coordinate 53,358,109 of CM060360.1, forward strand.
TTCATTTAAAGGCTAAACGAACCGTTCAAGAACATAAACGAACATAAACAAAAAGAAAATTTAACTGAACATATTTGAATAAACATAAACAAACATAAATTAACATGATTAAACAAACAAAAAACGACACAAATGAACATAATTGAACAAATATAGACAAACACAATTTAACATTAGTGAACACAAACAAACAAGTCTAATATATTACAATTCATCCGAAAACACATCTAAATTAGGGTTCATATATACTAAAATTAAGTAGTTTTTTATATAAATATTAAATAAGTGATCAGTTACGATCTAAGAAAAATTCTTAAATTTCATTTTTTATTACTAGAAATCTCAATTACTAATTATTATTTATGTATTCACTAAAATTTAAACGAGTGATCAGTTACGATCTAAGAAAAATTCTTAAATTTCATTTTTTATTACTAGAAAACTCAATTACTAAATATCATTTATGTATTCACTAAAATTTAAACGAACGTAAATAAACGAACATAAATGAATGAACATAAACGAATGTTCATGAACATAAATGAACGAACACAAGGTGTGTTCATGTTCGTTCATTTAATTAAATGAACAAAATATTTTGTTCGTGTTCGTTCGTTTATTAAATAAACGAACATAAACGAACTTCCCGCCGAACAAGTTCACAAACAGTTCATGAAAGTTTGGTTCGTTTACAGGCCTAAATTTGCGACAACCTTTTGTCCCATTACCACATTACCACATTATAAATAAGCAACATGTTGGTGCTTCATATGGTTGTACCCTATGCATAGGGTGTTTTTCAAAAAAAAAATAGATTTTTTACTTTCAACCTAAAAGTCTTTTATCTTTTACATTTTAACCCCTTTAATTTTTTACTTGTAACCCAAAGCTTTTTATCTTTTACAATTTAACACAAACAATTTTTTATGTTCAACTTTAGTCCCTCGTTTTATTTTAATGAGTGAAAATTGCCATATCAAATGTCAACTTTTTTTAAAGCAATTATTCCTAGAAAAATATTCATTCTAATCACCAGGGCGAATTACATAAGAATAGCAGGTAGACGAGCAACAAAATGTGCCGCCATCCCCTTCTAAATAGAAAACCCTAATCTACTAAAAACAAAGCCTCGCCCTAAGGGGTCGAAAAGTTGTTGTGGACCACACGCCGAACTCTAGCCAAGAACCGAACCGCCTCTTGCGCCAAGGAGCCGAACGTGTCAAACGCCAGGGGGACAAAGGCATGCTGATTATCCTCACAAGCTTTCGCGTGCTTTTCCACCTTCTTTGACTGTGCTTTCAGTACCGCTAGCCCCATCACAAACCCATTTTTCCGGAACCCGGCTAGGGGGGATACACCCGTGAGATCGACACAAGCATGTTTCCCGCCATCCCAACTAGGGGTGCAAATGAGCCGAGCCGGCTCGCGAGCTACTCGAGATCGGCTCGAGAAAAAGCTCGAAACGAGCCGAGCTTTATCGAGCCCGAGCCGAGCTTGAGCCTCAAAACAAAGCTCGTTTGTTTATCGAGCCCGAGCTCGAGCCTTGCATGTGAAGCTCGTTAGGCTCGTCGAGCCTTATCGAGCTTTAGTGTAAACGAGCCGAGTCGAGCCGAGCTTATTTAAACTTGTTTACAAGCCGACCTCGAACCTAAAAATAAGCTTATTTAGCAAACGAGCCCGAGCCCGAGCTTCACTTATCGAGCTCACGAGCCTAAAAAGTCTATTATTTATATTATTTTTATTTAATATACAAATTAATAGATAATAAACGAGCCGAGCCCGAGCCGAGCTCGAGCTTGAGAAAATACAAACGAGCCGAGCTCGAGCCTTGAAAACAAAGCTCGAATCGAGCTCGAGCTCGAGCCCGAGCTCACATAAAGTTAATCGAGCTCGAGTCGAGCCTGGTCAAGCTCGGGCTCGGCTCGGCTCGTTTGCACCCCTAATCCCAACCAAAAACTAGCACGTCAGTCGGGCGTAAGGTGGACCTCCCTTCCGCCGGGTCTATAAGAAAATTATTCGGTGCCTCTTTCATTGCCGAGATCCTTGCTCGTATGAGAATATCCATTAACGCGTCTCGAACAAAGTCATGGCGATACTTAAACCCCGGCAACTCTCTACAATATAACGCATGCTCCCCATATTTATCCAGGCATGCTTTACGGCAGACTGGGCAAGTTTCATCATTCGGGAACATGGGGATCATCAGACGGTACTTAAGGATTGACCGGTACTCCACCGCTGACATACGTTGACCCAAACCTTCAATAGGAATAACAGTTAAGAAATCCTAAGCGTGAGGCCTCTGTAGGCATTCAGTGACGGCTTTCTGGTGGGGGGGGAGGGGGGGGACAAATGGAAATATTCTCCCAAACTTTATGCGATTCGACAACAAAGGGCATTCGCCAAAGTTTTTTGTGGCTTTTTGAGGGCGGTGTCCTTGTTAGATAAACCGCCAAAATCAAAGTCAGTCAGTGATTCATGATTGCAAGTTTGAAACTGAATCTTTTTTTTAGAACCGCAAATGTCTTTCAACTCTGTTACCTGTGAGACATCTAAATCTTAGGTGCTTTAAACCCCAATGATAGTTTAAAACTGATTCTCACTCGGCATTATCATATCAAGGTAGACCATACGGCCCATACATTTGTATCTTAAGATTATAAAGATAGGCCCAAATCCATCTATAGGTACCCGTGGGCTGTGGCCTATGTAATATATGTTCATGTCTTCAATGATAATCTTAGATTTTAGGAGTTACCACGCCTTCATCATCATCATCATCATCAAAAAAAAAAAAAAAAATGCAACACCACATTCATCCTCAAGTAGTGAGCCTAATTGGGTCTCGTGGTGAAGGTTCATCTTATGTGCGAATCCACGTTTTTCGGTTTGCATTTTTATCGTGTCAGGTTGTTGAAATATTTTAACATATTGATTTAGGTCGCAAACAAATCTAGTTTCAGTGTTTTTTTTTTTACCGGATTGAATCATGCTTTTATTGGCTTCTGTTTAAAAAAGGCCCAGTACAAAAAAAAAGTCAAGTAAGTTAAAAAGGCTTCTAGAAAGGAAAAAAAAATAGAAACAAAAATGTTTCAAGTTTGATCACCTAATCTTTTTAATTGAAAACAATGTTAATCACTCCACTAGTAACTTAAGAAGTGCATACCTAAAAAATATAGAAAAAAAAAATGCTTGAAGAGGGATTGAACCATCAACCTTTAATTCAGAGAAAACAAGGTTAACTATTCTACTATGCATTAACTTTAATGCTGTTTTGCACCATTTATTTATATGGGGTTAATGTATGAAAAAGTCAGGGTTAATCAATTTTGGTGGTATATATAAAATACAAATTTCAAAAAAGTGTGAGGTCGCTTGACCCTAGTTTACCTTTAGTAGGTCCGACCAGTTCATGAAACATACCCTTGGACTTGAATCACGCCAGACCCATAAGCAACTTGTATACATTTGTTCTTAACTTCTTATCGGGTTTATAGAATTACATACTATATCATGACAAGTGAACCGAGTGACTCATATACCTAGTGGCTAGGTTAGCTTGGCTACAGGCAATCAATTCGAACCCTATCTAACATATAAGTTTCTTATATAATATTAAGAGTTAATTAATGTTTTCGTCCCTGTGGTTTGTCAAAAATCACTATTTCAGCTCATTAGTTTAAAAATTGCGATTTCAGTCCCTGTGGTTTCACTTTCGTAACCATTTCAATCCCTATGGTTTCACTTTCGTAACCATTTCAATCCATTTATTCTGTAAGTACAGGGACTGAAATGGTTACGAGATGGACTGAAATAGTTACGAAAGTGAAACCACATGGACTGAAATCGCAATTTTTAAACTAATGGACTGAAATAGTGATTTTTGACAAACCACAGGGACGAAAACAGTAATTAACTCTAATATTAAATAGAGTATTATCATGATCATCAAACAAAATGACTTTTGTGTCTCTTTTGTTTTTTACTTGTGCTTATCAACAACTTCCCTAGAGTAGCACATAGTTGAATGCTAATGAACACGTTAGTGAAAAAGGACCACATTCTTGAACTAGACATTTTTTGGAACAAGGTTCAGATTGATGTGAACATGTCCCCATTGTAGTTTAGATTCAAACATCACAATACATCTTCTTGGGAGTCCATAGATGAATTATTACTATCAATGATTAAAAAAAAAACAATATTTTTCTTGAGGAAAACTACGAATTTTATTTCCAACACATCAATTATTGTCATTTGTATTTAAAATAGAGGCCTTATGATAATATGACAAAGAGTTTATAGAAGTATACTCACGTGTATACATGTTTTTAGTGAATACAAACATTGCACTACATTTTTTATAGTTTTTAAACTCTCACTTCCATTTCCACTTCCGTTGCATCTTTTGCTACCTGACTTCGCCCCACTTCATTGTATCATTGCCACAGACTCACACGCCTATTTTATACATGTAAGATAAGTAGTATACAACAACAATAACCATACCCAGTATAGTCTCGCCTATCGCCAAGCTATTGGTGGATACCCAGTATAGTCCTGCTTATAGCCAAACTATTGGTAGGGTCTGACAAGAGTGAAATGTAGGCAAATCTTAACTCTATCACTAAAGATAAAGAGACTGCTTCTAGGGCTGCAAACGAACTGAACTTTCAGCGAACAGTTCATGAACCGTTCGGCGGGAAGTTCGTTTGTGTTCGTTCGTTTAATAAATGAACGAACACGAACAAAAAATTTCGTTCGTTTAGTTAAATGAACGAACATGAACAAAGGTCGTGTTCGTTCATTTGTGTTCGTGAACGTTCGGTAACGTGTTTGTTTACGTTCGTTTGTTTATGTTCGTTTGTGTATAGGAATATATATATATATATATATATATATATATATATATATTGTTACCCAACTTATATTATATTATATATTTTGACTTCTAGATTTGGTAAAGGTATCAATACTGGTAGTGCTAAGTATGCTCAACATATTAGAACTGTTGATTGTGTTGAAAGTGTGAAGTCAGAATTAGCTACTTTGTGTTAGTTATTTTTATAAAAATTATATGTTAAGCTACTCAAGTTTGGATAATTAGCTTGGTATATTTTGGGTGGATCTACTTAGTGTTTTTTTTTTTTTGTTATGATCATCTTCGAAAGTAAATATAAGTTCGTTTGTGTTTGTTTATGTTCATTAACGTTTGTTTGTGTTCATTTGTGTCCGTGTGCGTTCATGAACGTTCGTTTGTGTTCGGTACCTAAATTAACAAACGAACACGAACAAGTTCATTTCCTTAACAAACGAACACGAACAAAAAATCTCGTTCGGTAAGTGTTCGTGAACTGTTCGTGAACACATGAAATCCTTAACAAACGAACACGAACAAGGCCGTGTTCGTGTTCGTTCGGTTCGTTTGCAGCCCTAACTGCTTCCAATGAGACTGTAAGATAAATAGTATATACTTTGTTAATGTGTATATTTAGTTAACATGCTTATAATATAAATAAAACTTACATAGATGTTAGGAATAATATATAATTGTTGTGCTATATTTATTTTATGTAAAATGTGTCTATTGTAAGCCCAGTTTACATAGTGCATATTTTAAATCAAATTTATATATATATATATTTTTTAATGGCTAATGTTACTCTTCCAAACTCCCTATATTTACAAATAAATCACCCTTGCTTGGGATTGAACCCAAGACCTCCAACTAAGAGACAAGAGCCTCTACCGAGTGAGCTAGCCCCACTTGGCAAGTCAAATTTATATGCTATAAAAAATGTTTGAGGTAATATACTTTTGTTGTTATATAATATTTTATTATATATCTTGTTTAGAGTTAAATGCTTGGTTGGTCCCTGTGGTTTGCAAAAATTGCAGACTTGGTCCCAATGGTTTACTAATTACACGTGTGGTCCCTGTGGTTTTCAAAAATGCACTCGGTTGGTCCCTAGCCCTAACATCAGTTAAATTTCTCAGTTAAGTCCATGTTAAATGACCAAAATACCCTTGCTTATTAACAAATACATAAACAGATCAATCTCTCACCTCTCTCTAACTCTCTCAGCTCTCTCTCTCTCTAGTTCTTTATTCTCACCACCACCCACCCTACCACCACTACCACACACCTGCGGCCACCTAACAACACCGCCCCCTAACCACACCGCCGCCACCACCTTACTCCCTCTCTCCTCTCTCAACACTTTCTCTCTCTAAAAAAACCCACTTCAAAACACCCAAAAACACATTGCTGACACAAATTCGGAGCTCTAGATCTTGATTTGGGGTTTATTGGAGATGGGTTGTATTTATATGTTCTTGATACAAAGTTTGGATAGATTGGTGCCTCGTTTGGGGTGGTGGCGGTGTTGGGTAGGTGGATGCGACAGGTGGGCGGCGACAGGTGGGAGTGGCCGAGATGTTGACGATTACGGTGACCGGCTATGGTGGCAGATGAGGAGCCGCAATGCCGAAGGAGATTTTGGTGTCGGAAGGGGATGTTTGTTTCCGTTCGAATCAGTTGAGAAGATGTTAGCTTTGATGAGGTATGTTTTGGAGATCACTTCTAGATCGGGAATTAGTGTTTCTTAGAATACGAGATCGTTGAATTCAGATAGGAAATCGTCTTCATCGTTATTTTCTATATATTTTGTGAATATACCATTCCAATATTAAGGAAAATCTTGATTGAATTTGATAAGTGGATATTTACCGGTGGATCAGTGAGGGGTTGCATCTTTACTCTCTCTATTACCGGAAGATAATTAATCTTTTCATAAAAGCATTGAAAATTTTGTTTTTACGAGGATGACTTTGAATTTGGTGTTTAAATTTTGTAGAAGTTCGAAGGGTATTTTTTTAAGTGGTGGTAGATGGTGGTGGTGGTGGTGAATTAGGGGTGGAGGAGAGGTGCGAGAGAGCATTTTTTTGGTGGGTGATGGTTCCGATGGTGGCTGTGGTGGTTCCGATGGTGGTATTTTTTTTAAGGATGGAAGGAGGAACAGGGGGCGGTTTATAGAGAGAAAGGAGGTGGGTTATAAAGGGAGTTAATAAGCAAGGGTATTTTGGTCATTTAACATGGACTTAACTGAGAAATTTAACTGATGTTAGGGCTAGGGACCAACCGAGTGCATTTTTGAAAACCACAGGGACCACGCGTGTAATTAGTAAACCATTGGGAACAAGTCTGCAATTTTTGCAAACCACAGGGACCAACCAAGCATTTAACTCTCTTGTTTATGTAAAGTTTACATATTGAATGTGTATTGTATTAAAAATATTCATAAATGTATATATAGTTAAACGTAAATAAAATGTTTACATTTTGGTAGAATGTGAAACACATATATTTTAAAATATGTTTAAGAAACAATAACTCAAAACATTTGGCGTTAATATATGAGATAATGAGATGTTAAATCCGTGTTTCAAAGCCATCCAAGAAGAAAACAAAGAGCCCAAGTGTACCCTTAAAAGCCATAACTTTATGGTAAACATAAACTCAAATTGTCAACTTGTCAAGTGATATGGTGTTTACCTTTTACAAAAGTACTTTAGATTTAAATCCTTACAGAAGTAGTTTAGATATAAATTCATAACATGTAATTATTATTATTATTTATAAAAAGAAAAGTTTACCCTTAAAGGTTTCATTCGAGTCCTCAAGGTTGTTATTTGTTTTATTAATATAAAACCTACATAGTAACCCCAAATTATGTGTTTTTGTGGTTAACATGTAACCTCAAACCCTAATACCAAATCAGAACCCGTAATCTCGTATTGTAACCCAAATACAATTAGACACAATCACAAATGGAGATGAATAAATAAATATACATACACAAAATCAAAACCATGTACATAACTACATCGGCACTACAAGAAGGCTTTCACCAACGACAAGATCCACGGGTGAATAAACCAAGCGTCAGTAATTCAGCGATGAAGTTAATTACGTGGGAGAAGCGTGTGTAAGAGTTTTACATGCATATTTTAACGAGGGATAATAGATGAATATAACTTTTTTATCCATAAATTAAACTTTTACCCATGCTCAATAATATTAAGTGGTATATTATAAACATTAAAAAATAAAATAAAATAAAATGAGATTAAGTAGTCTAATATATGGTTGTTGATTAAGATAAGATAACAAGTGTGAGCTCCAAAAGCCTTGAGGGTTCCATAGATGTCGTTGGTATGGGGATGTCAATTTTGATTGGATGTGGTTGGCGTTCGAAAGGACAAAATTATCTTATCACTACCATCATACCATCAAGAATCATATATTTGAACAAATATAGCTAAGAATCTTTATGTTATTATTGTACTATTATTATAGGATACTTTTAAGCAATTTAAATCTATGAAGTTATCATCAGTGCTAGAGTGACGGAGCTTGAACGAAAAATCAGTTAGGATAAGATTCTGAAAATCCAAATTAGTGGGGACTGCACTTTTAAAAATCTAATATTTTACCCTGAAAAAAATCAAAAATTTTTGATAAAATTAATACTACAAGTGAAAAGTCAGTTGAGGCCGGGCCACCTTCGACCTCACCTTAAAGCTTCACCCGTGATAATCATATCGGCCGTTTTAAGAAACAATAGAATCTTAAATATACCAATTCTTTATCTATTTCCTTAAAACTACAAGAAGAATATCTTTTGACTATACTCATTCTCACAAGTCACAATGACAGATTTTCCCCTACCTAACACATGAGATTGTTGAAGAAGGGATTTGGACAAAACAAGAAGGTCGAAAAGTGACATGACCAACTAGCTAGAGAGCAAAGGGCTTGTAGTTTAGATACCAAGGTGTATCGAAATGTGTCATTCCCGTGAGGTTGAGGATTCAAGTCCCATAATAGATGAAGATGGAGATTAAGCGCATATTAGAGGTGTGTGAGTTAAATGATTAAAAAAACATAACCTAGCTAAGAGAAAACCTTAAATTTTTGCTTCAACAATAGGTGTTACTCATGTTGGCCAAAATGATAAAGCAACACCTACCATGCCTATAATTCTGTAAAGTTTAATTATGCTTCAAACAACCCTAAACTAGAGATGAAACCTACCATGCCAAAATTTCTCATGTTAGCCAAAATGATAAACAACCTACCACAGGCCAAACCAACTGCCAGATAGACTTTGGATGCTTCACATAACTCTAGAAAACCTAAACTAGAGATGAAAACGAAAAAAAAAATCAACACCGAAACTCGATAATAGCCTAGAAATTAAGAATCAAACCAACATTCACAGCTCAACTAAACAAAAAGAAGAATGTTAGTGTTAAACCGAACACATGTTCAAGATATATAATTAGAACAAACAATGGTTTGGGGGTTGAGTCGAGGCTCTCCTTGAAGATCAATGGTTCGAGTCTCAGGAAACATCGCCTTTTAAGTAAAAAAAAGAGTTAATTGCAAAATTTGCCCTTTATCTTTATACCCATTTTCAGGCGGTGTTATTTATCTTTAAAATTGATGTGTTTTGTACTTTATGTTTCAAAATCCTGCACGGTTTGACCTTTAAACCTAACACAGTTAGTTTTTTGTGTTAAATCTGGTCGTGTGAGTTGCACATGAGGGTATTTGTGTCATTTTACATTTGAATGACTATTATGTAAATTATTTAATTATCTCACCATTTCTCTCTCTCCCTCTCTAAACTCTCTCTAACACCATAACAAAGACTATCAAGACATCACCAAAATCACCCAACCATTTCAATTGCAAACCAAAATCACCCAACCAAATATAGAACCCACATTATCAAAATCACCCAATCCTTTCAATTCAAGACTTCAATCACCATCTTCAACCCTTGTTTACACCGTTCAACATCACCACTATAACTCAAACCTGTTTCAGGCAGAGGATTTGTAGGGTCGTTCGACGGCGGTTCGCAAGAACCGCTGCTCAGATTTGTAGGGCTAGGTTCGACAGTGGTTCGCCGGAACTTGTTTCAGGCGGCGGATCTGTTGTCACACCCCAACCGATGGCGGAAACATCGGGATGAGACGAACAAATTGCTCAAAACTTCATAACACTATGTGACAACAATAATTAAATTCAAATTTCATTTCAATACTAAATTGTCATACAAGATTCAAATAAAAAGAACAACATTGTCTCAAAACAAACATAACATCAAAATGATAATTTAATATAGGTGTGTATCTAACTAAGTCCACCTAAATTGCATTTCTTCTCAACATCGTCTCATCAATCAACCTGCAACATGTATTAAAATATATCAACAAAAAGTTGGCGAGTATACAAGTTTTTGTTACATAGCATAATATAGAATAAAATCGTTTAAAGTCTCATTTCCAACATGAATCAAAATATGCAAGTTTACTAGCATGCTGAAACGGTGTACTATATGTTCAAACCCAAGAATTCAACATGTTAATATAGCCTATCCCAATAGAGTAGCGGGAGGTTAACAATACCCCAAGTTTTGTGGGCGGTGCGTTAATCCTATAGCGCTATAATTGTTAAGGTAGGCTATCAAAGTTAATGAAACATATATCGACACCAGAAAGTTTAGATAGCATACAAGTCTAACAAGCATCATATAGTTTCATGTTATAGCATGGATTGAGTGTGATAAAATAGTTTCATGTGAAGTGTATTTCGTATAACATACATGTTGCACCCAAATGTGATTAAAAGGAAAACGGGATCGAGTATACTCACGGTTTTGCAAGCTTCCTACTTGATATCCCATGGGTGATTGGTTGATTAGATTGGAGCACCTTGTCCTTCTACACGAAGAAACATATGTGTGTGAGTATGGGGAGTTATCAGAAGATTATAGATTCGAAGCTTAAATAACATGAAAATAAACATAGGAAGAAAATAATCATCTAGCACACATGACACTTGTTCTTGACACTATGGAACTCGAAGGAGTTTAAATGTTTTCATGGGACAAGACCCATTAGAATCGTGACAAGTTATCAATGTCTAAGATGATGTAACCTACTACCTTGACAAATGACCATTAGTTCATCATCAAGAGTTTGATTTCTTGAATATATTATATAAGTTATATAAGTATATCATATGTTATATAGGTCAAACATGAGGTAGGAGGATAAACCCACCATTTAAGAACCTCTTTGTATCATATAATTCATGCATGAGGTAGGAAAAACAAGTCTTCCATTTAGGTACCTCTTTGTTCACCACTACATTTGTTGTTATAAACAACAAGGAGGGTCCTGAACTTACAAATAAGAAAGGAATAAGAACAACTAATCTAAGGAATGCATCAAGTAGTGTGTGGATTTTTAAGTAGGATAGCCTAAGCTAGTCCTACAATCACACAAACATCAAGTTTTGAGATTGAACACTACTTGTGGGTTAAACCCTAAACAAAACAGAAAGTTTATGAGGTTTTAACCTCTGATTTTAAGTGTCGCAACCTTGTTTTTAAGCCCAACTAACCATTAAATTGATTATGAGCATAAGGACATAGGAATGTGTATGAGAAACCTCAAGTTCAAGCTAGTTTAACAAAGTTTAAATCAAAACAGAAAGTTTGTTCACTTTGGAGCCTGTTTTTGTGATGTTCCAGACCTTGGTTTTCCATGAAAAACATGTTGAATCACCCCTTAGGTTGTTCTAAGTGATTGAGAAAAAGAATTAATGAAAAAGACTAAGAAATGAGTGAGTTATGCATACTTGAACAACTTGATATGAATCTGTCCAAGTTCTTGATTTCCAACAGATTGAGAGTGATTTGAGAGTGAATTGAGAGTGTTGTAAAGTGAAACATGCTTGGATGAGGCTTGGTTTTTATAGGGAAGTGATTAGGGTTGGGTTTAGTGAACATTTATGACAAGAAACCAAGTTTAAACTCAAACAAAACATAAAAAGTCCGCCAAAAACAGGTCTGATCAAGTCTGTCTTGGCCAGACGGCCTCGTGAAGACCCTCTCTGGGCGGGTCGCGGCCGGTGAGAGTCCGGGTTTGGGGTAAATGTTTGATATTTTGTCAAAACGCACCCCTATACTTTCATATATGCAAGTTTTAAGTGTTTTTAGTACACGTTGTCACAATTAAGGGTATGGAATGTAATTATATCATAAACCAACTATAAAAACAATTGAAAACATGAATAATTGTCGAGATTTAAGTATCACATTGTATAATTTGATCACATAGATTACGTGTTTGAAAGTTTGTCGCATTTTGTACAAAGTATGAATAAAGGGTCACATGTTAAATTAATCCAAGCGTGTAAACAATTACGAAATGTTTGTAATATGTATATGAAGAAAATACGAATTTCATTATGATCCAAGTCTCGTATTTGCAACGATTATAATGAAAGAATGAATACAAGAGTACAAAGTTTTCAAATATAGAATTACAAGCGACGCTTCCTAAAAAATGGAAAAGACCGTTTAAAAGAAAACACCGAATAATTTTATTATTAATATCGGGACAAACCCCGTATTTTTACAAGAAAGGAATTTCACTGGGAAATTTCCTGATTACAGAAAACATGTTTATTTTTATTTACTGAGCCACTTTATTCAAGCGGGGGTGCTACGCGGCACTTTTCCTTTTCACAGTAAATCACCTGAAACATGTTTTGAAAAGATTTGATCAGCGCAAAATACTGGCGAGTGCATTCAATTTACAAAAGACACTGTGTTATAATTTACAGTATTAAGAGGATTACAATTGCTTCTATCTTATAATTAGCTCACCTACTTGTCACTCGACCGGATCTGTGACTGTGGTCATATCACTATTGGGTTCGTTCACCCAAAAGTGACGTTATCATTATTTAGGTCCGTTCACCTAGTTAAATATAATGACTTACATTACATATTTAAATGGTCAGAGCCTGCCTACTGATTAAGCTGGTAAACCTAGTTAAATATACAATGCAAACGAAACTAGGTTAGTAACTTAATTCAACATTTACGATAATTCACGAGATCGAAACCCTCACGACGAATGACATAGTATAGCCCAATGTAGGCAGCACTTAAATATCCATCGGATCGGTTTTAATCGATCGGACATTGTATCGTAGCAGTGATCGAGTTATTACCATGTTATCATAGCAGAGTTTCGGGACTCGGGTCATATTTTTGGAAGAAACAAAGCACATATCAACGTACGAAGTGATTTTTAACGTCGTAACAATCAAACAGTTCAAGTGCCAAGTCCCTGGGTTTTATACTGGATTTTGGTACCTCCCGCGTGTCGCGACGACGACCCATCTAGGCTAGGGTAGCCTGGTGTTGGGGATAGCCTGGGTGAATTTTCACATTTCGAGAATATGTGTTTTATATCAGTTTTGTGCGGATAAACTTAATTAGGGAATCCCCCCCTTGGGTTTTAGGGGGCCCTGTTGCTGGTTTAATTCATTTTTCAAATTTCGAGTCGCACCGTACTACTTGGGGGTTTCAATTAGGGTATCTTAGTGCACCGTTTTGGAATAGGAAATAGAAAATTTTGTGAGGTTGTTACATCCTCCCCACCTTGTTTAAAATCTCATCCTCGAGATTTATTGAAATAAATAAGGATATTTTTGTTTCATTTCTGATTTCAGCTCCCACGTTTATTCGGGTTCTCTCCTTGACTCCCATTTTACTTTAACCAGAACCAATCTCTTGTGTTTGAGATTCTTGACCTTTATGTCTTCTATTTGAAGAGGTTTCTCAACAAACCTTAACTTTTCATTTACCTCTATATCCTGACGAGTTACTACCAGTGACTTATCGAATAAACATTTCTTAAGATTAGATACATGAAATACATCATGTACACCGGCTAACTCTTCTGGTAGTTGTAATTGATACGCGACCGGTCCTATTCGTTGGATGATTGTAAATTGTCCAACATATCTTGGACTCAGCTTTCCTTTCTTACCGAATTGAACTACTCCTTTCCAAGGGGAAACCTTTAATAGTACTTTGTCTCCAACTTGAAATTCTAACGGCTTACGTCGATTGTCGGCATAACTCTTCTAGCGGTCTCGAGCCTTTTTCAGCCTTTCCCTGATTTAAGTTATCTTGTCGGTGGTTTCCTGTACAATTTCGGGACATGATAATTGACTTTCTCCTATTTCTGCCCAACATACTGGGGTTCGGCACTTTCGTCCATAAAGTGCTTCGAATGGGGCAACATTGATACTTGTGTGATAACTATTGTTATAGGAGAATTCTATTAATGGTAGGTGGTCGTCCCAATTTCCACCGAAATCTATAACACATGTTCTTAACATGTCTTCTAGGGTTTGGATTGTCCTTTCACTTTGTCCATCTGTCTGGGGATGGTATGCTGTACTTAAATTCAATCGTGTTCCCATTGCTTGTTGGAAACTTTTCTAAAAATGCGAAGTGAAACGACTATCCCTATCTGATACAATGGAGAGTGGAACTCCATGTAGCGATACTACTTCATCTATGTATAGCTTAGCTAGTCTTTCCATACTAAAGGTTTCCTTCATTGGTAGGAAATGAGCTGATTTAGTTAATCGATCCACAATCACCCAGATTGCATCGTTACCTTTTCTTGTTTTAGGTAATTTAGTAACAAAATCCATTGTTATTAATTCCCATTTTCGTACAGGCATTTCTAGTTGTTGAGGTAAACCTGAAGGTTTCTGGTGTTCTGCGTTAACTTGTGAACAAGTTAAACACTTAGAGACGTAACTGGCAATGTCCTTTTTCATTCCTATCCACCAAAAGTTATTCCTCAAGTCCTGATACATCTTGTTGTTACCAGGATGCATCGTATACCTAGATTTATGGGCTTCCTCTAATATTCTATCTCGTAGATTCCCTTGTCTAGGTACCCAAATCCTTTTCTTATGGAATCTCCAAATTCCATCAGTCCCTTGCTCTAATTCCTTTATTCTTCCTTTCATTCCTTCAGCATCATCCTTGATCGTTGTTTCTTGAACACCTTTCAGTTGTTCCATTAAATCTAACTGTAGATTTAATCTAAGAGCACGAACTCGTCTTTGTTTCTCATGGTACTTACTACTTAAGGCATCAGCTACTACATTCGATTTTCCTTCGTGATATTGAATATCACAGTCGTAATCACTAAAGATTTCCATCCATCTTCTTTGCCTCATGTTTAATTCTTTTTGCCCAAATATATATCTTAAGCTCTTATGATATGTAAAGACAGTAAATTTACTACCGTATAGATAATGTCTCCAAATCTTAAGGGCAAAAATTATTGTTCCTAATTCTAAATCACGAGTCGTGTAATTTTCCTCGTGCTTTTTCAATTGCCTTGATGCATATGCGATCACTTTCTTGCGTTGCATTAACACACATCCTAATCCTAGTTTAGAAGCATCGCAGTAGACTTCAAAATCTTCTATCCCTTCTGGTAAGGCAAGAATTAGGGCATTTGTTAATCTTTGCTTTAGAATTTTAAAGGCTTCTCCTTGCTTAGGTCCCCATTCAAACTTAGCAGTTTTACAGGTTAGCTTAGTCAATGGAACAACTATCTTAGAAAAGTCTTGGATAAAACGCCTATAGTATCCAGCTAATCCTAGAAAACTTCTGACTTTTGTGGCTGGCTTCGGGACTTTCCAACTGGTGATAGCTTCTATCTTGGAAGGATCTACGTGAATGCCTTGATGATTAACTACGTGTCCTAAAAATCGCACCTCTTGCAACCAAAATTCACACTTAGAAAATTTAGCGTAAAGCTTTTCTTTTCTTAACAAGGTTAAGAGTGCATGCAGGTGTTCACAGTGTTCTTCCTGGATTTTGGAATAAATAAGTATATCGTCAATAAAGACAATTACAAATTTATCCAAGTACGGCTTACATATTCTATTCATAATATCCATAAATGCTGCAGGAGCATTTGTTAACCCAAATGGCATGACTGTAAACTCGTAGTGACCGTACCTAGTCCTGAAAGCAGTTTTAGGAATGTCTTCTTCCTGTACTTTCAGTTGATGGTATCTGGAACGCAATTCTATCTTAGAGAAATACCTAGCTCCCTGAAGTTGATCAAAAAGATCTTCAATCCTAGGTAACGGGTATCGATTCTTAATAGTAACCTTATTCAGTTCTCTATAATCGATACACATTCGCATTGAACCATCCTTCTTTTTCACGAACAACACCGGTGCTCCCCAAGGGGATAAACTGGGTTGTATGATTCCTTTCCCTAACAATTCATCTAACAGCTTTTTCAGTTCTAACATCTCGGTGGGTGCTAAACGATAGGGTGCCTTAGCTATTAGAGCAGTTCCAGGTATATTCTAAACTCTACTTCCCTGTCTGGTGGTAATACCGGTAGATCTTCCGGGAATACATCAGGGTATTGTGATACTACTGAAATTTCCTGAAGTTCTTTGCTTTTAGTGTTAATGACTACCGAAATCATATACATTATGCATTGCTTTCGTTCATAACTAGCGACTTTCATTACCGAAATGAATTTCATTGTCTTGCGTGGCTTATCTCCTATAATCAGAATTATTTCCCCTGCTGGCGTACGAATTTCTACGGAATTCTAGTTACATAGGATTCGAGCATGGTTGGCTACTAACCAATCCATTCCTAACAAGACATCAAATCCTGCTAAATTCATAGGTAGAAGGTTAGCCGAGAACTTATGACCTGAGGGTTCTATTTTTCCTTCCTGAAGTACCTTATCTATACTGACAGAGTTTCCTTCTGCAGTTTCACCCGTATAAACTTGGTTAAGTTTGGTTAAGGGTTGCTTAAGTGCTTGGTAGAATGAAGTATTTATAAAACTTTGGTTTGCACAAGAGTCAAATAATACTTTCTCATACACGTCATGGACAAGAAACGTACCAGCTATCATGTCTGGTATCATATCTGCTTCTTGCGTTGTCAGCTGAAAAGCTCTTACATTCTTCTTAGTAGTTCCATCGGTCGCTTTTGCTTTGTTGTCAGCTGTCTTGACCAATTTAGGGCAATTCGGTTTAAAATGCCCTGCCTCTCCGCAATTGTAGCAGACTGTTGATTTCTTCCTGGATTCCTCTTCTCGGTGCCCTGGTATTTTTCAGAAATTGAAGTATGCCTTACATTTTCCAAAATGCTTTCTTTTATAGTTTCTGCAAAATGGCAGGGTGGAAGACTGCTCGGCTCCCTTCTTCTTGGAGTTACTGTTATTACCGAAATGAAAACCTTGGGTAATCTTCTGAGCCAATTCCTTCTTCCTATTCTCCTCTCTTGTACGAACCAATCCGTCGGTCAAAGTATTGGCCAATTCGACAGCATCGTCGATAGTTCTAGGTCTCACGGCCTTGACTCTGTCGCGAATCTCGCTAATCAATCCCCAAATGTAGCGAGAAATAAGTACAGGTTTTGGCGAGGCCAGAGTCGGTACTATTCTTGCATACTCGAAGAATTTCGAAGTATACTCACGACAATTAACATCCACCATCCGGTGGTTTAGGAATCGGTTTGTCATTTGTTCATTTTCATAGGAAGGATAAAATTTCCTTTCTACCAGTTCCTTATATTCTTCCCAGCTCATGGCATAAGCCATGTCAATTCCTTTGGCTTGCAGCACCGTGTTCCACCATTCTAATGCTTCTTCTTTGAAAAGGTGGGATGCATACATCACACTGTCTTCTTCTGCACACTTACTTATTTTAATCACAACTTCTGTCTTTTCTAACCAGGGTAGTGCAGCAGTTGCTCCTTCATTGCCTGCAAATTCGATTGGCTTACAGGCGAGGAATTCCTTATAAGTGCAACCAGTCGTCATTACTTTCATTTTCTTAGGTAATGGGGCTTGAATTACATTATTATTATTGCCTCCATTTATGCTATAACTGAAATTATCGTCCCTGGTGCGTTTGCTATGGTTGGCTTGGGAAGGTTCAACTGGATTCTTAACAACGACGACGATGGCTGGGAAAGCATTAGCTATACCCTGAGCAACTATATTTTCTATATCTTCTCTATTTAGAAAGTTTTCCTGATTATTTGGTTCGGATTGATTAACTTCATTTGCCGATTGGTGTACTGAATTTGCCATCTGAATTATTAACAATATACACGTATTAATGTCACAAAATAGGTAGCAATTAAACACAGTATGGCAATCATAAACACAGCTAAGTCAATACATACAGCCAACATTGTCGACCTTGCGACGTTTAGATTTATATTTATATATATGCATCCATACAAGCCACGTATCTACAGATGTTTTATCTTAGTGGTATTTATATTATTATACATTATATTATTATTATATTTATTATATATATATATATATATATATTCTATATTACTATTATACAAAACATGTACACTATGGTTAACTGTCTTCAGAAGCGAAATTCCCTTTCATCGTACTTCCAAGAGATGCTCTCACCCACAGCTCGGATCCGGTTCCCTGCGTCCACCAATTCTTCGTCGTAGCGGCGTAGTTCAGCAACATTTTCTGGATTCATGGGTGGAAAAGTAGCCGGGGCAGGTTCAAACTATGGGTAATAAGGGTTGTGATTGTTCATGATGTTTTGGAAATGCCAATCACGGGCCCACCATTCTTCCATTTGTTCCGGAATAGGTTGTGGGTTGACAATAGATTCAGGGATGGCAGGTTCCAGGTTGATAGGAAGTTCCGATTGAGCGGGAAAATTCATAAGGGTTTCATCAGCTGGGCCAAGAATGTCGCAGTTTGCAAGTTTCCTATCTAGTTCCTCCCAGGGTGGTAAAGTTGGACCTTGGCCAGAACTTTCTCCCACTTCTTTCTCTTTTCCTTTTGGCTCAACAGTTTTCTTTACTTTTTGAGCTGCATGTTTCTTCTTTCTCCCCCTTTTCCAGTCTAAAAGCCTCCTATTCTTTTTAGGTTGGGTGTTTCCTGGGCTTGGAACACCATTGGCTCATCTGTCTCAGCCTGGTACCCGGTCTGGTCCCCGATAGTCTCCATGTCAGTGGAATGTATCGTGAAGTTTCAGAGAGCTTTTGATAGTTCATTCATACTGTTAGTCACACGTAAGGAAACACAAAATTCCAAATTAAATTTTAATTATTGCAATTAAATTTCACAGAAACACAAAATTCCTGACTAAAATTTAAGTATTTTTCAATACTTAATTTGCTTAAACCATTGGCTCTGCTACCACCTTTTTCTGTCACGGCCCCGACCCGTTTTCCCTGGTTCAGAAGCCGCGGGACTAAAACCCGTGGTATTGGTATTTAATTGGCAGCGGAAATTTTAGCAGGACCGTTTAAAAGAAAACACCTAATTATTTTATTATTAATATCGGGACAAAGCCTATATTTTTACAAGAAAGGAATTTCACTGGGAAATTCCCTGATTATAGAAAACATGTTTATTTTTATTTACTGAGCAACTTTATTCAAGCAGGGGTGCTACGCGACACTTTTCCTTTTCACAGTAAATCACCTGAAACATGTTTTGAAAAGATTTGATGAGCGCAAAATACTGGCGAGTTCATTCAATTTACAAAAGACACCGTGTTATAATTTACAGTACTAAGAGCGATTACAATTGCTTATATCTTATAATTTGCTGACCCAGTTGCCACTCGACCGGATCTGTGACTGTGGTCATATCACTATTGGGTCCGTTCACCCAAAAGCGACGTTATCACTATTTAGGTCCGTCCACCTAAAAGTGACGCTAGATAAGTAATGTATACAAAACCCCACGTACCGTCAGTAATTTAAGATAACAAAGACTTAATCACTGTAAGTATAACGGAAAAAAATTAGGGTTTTGGAAAGCAATTTGATAAAAACAGAATGACTCACATTGCAGATTCAGAGCATGCCTACTGATTAAGCTGGTAAACCTAGTTAAATATACAATGCAAATGAAACTAGGTTAGTAACTTAATTCAACATTTACGATAATTCACGAGATCGAAACCCTCACGACGAATGACAAAGTATAGCCCAATGTAGGCAGCACTTAAATATCCATCGGATCGGTTTTAATCGATTGGACATTGTATCGTAGCAGTGATCGAGTTATTACCCTGTTATCGTAGCAGAGTTTTGGGACTCGGGTCGTATTTTTGGAAGAAACAGAGCACATATCAACGTACGAAGTGATTTTTAACGTCGTAACCATCAAACAGTTCAAGTGCCAAGTCCCCGGGTTTTATACTGGATTTTGGCACCTCCCGCATGTCGCGCCGGCTACCCTGGCCTCTGGCGAGTGTCGCGACGGCGAACCATCTAGGCTAGGGTAGCCTGGTGTCGGGGATAGCCTAGGTGAGTTGTCATATTTCGCGAATATGTATTTTATATCAGTTTTGTGCGGATAAACTTAATTAGGGAATCCCCCCCTTGGGTTTTAGGGGGCCCTGTTGCTGGTTTAATTCGTTTTTCAAATTTCGAGCCGCACCGTACTACTTGGGGGTTTCAATTAGGGTTTCTCAGTGCACCTTTTTGGAATAGGAAATATAAAATTTTGTGAGGTGTTACGCCATCGAACCTTGACGATAGGAATTTGACTTTGCCTCAGTTTCTTGACACCTCGGTCCATGATTTCTACGGGTTTCTCCACAAAATGTAAAGTGTCGTTGATTTGGAGATCTTCGAGAGGAACTTGAAGTCCTTCTTCAGCTAGACACTTCTTGAGATTCGAGACATGAAATGTTGGATGAACGTTGTTGAGTTCTTGAGGAAAATCAAGTCGATAAGCCACCTTGCCAATCCTCTCGAGTATCTTGAAAGGACCAACATAGTGAGGGGCAAGTTTTCCCTTTTTACCAAAAGGAACTACTCTTTTCCAAGGAGATACTTTGAGGAGTACATGATCACTAACGTTAAATTCCAATGGTTTGCGTCTCTTTTCAGCATAGCTTTTTTGTCGACTTCTAGCCTTGAGTAAGTTGTCACGGATTTGCAGAATCTTATCCGTTGTTTCTTGTATTTGTTTGTCACCAATCTCGTGCCAGCTAATAGGAGATCGGAATTTTCGACCATACAATGCCTCTAAAGGAGCCATTTGAATACTGGAGTGGTAGCTATTGTTGTACGAGAACTCGATCAATGGTAAATGCACATCCCAACTACCACCAAAGTCGATGACACAAGAACGGAGCATGTCTTCTAGGGTTTGGATAGTACGTTCAGTCTGTCCACCCGTTTGAGGATGAAAGGTCGTACTGAGATTCAAATGAGAACCCATAGCGGACTGAAAAGTTTGCCAAAGACGTGAAGTGAAACGACCATCGTGGTCAGAAATGATGTCAAGAGGAATACCATGACGACATATGATTTCATCAGTGTAGAGTCGAGCAAGTCGTTCAACCTTGAAATCTTCACGAATAGGAAGGAAATGAGCGGACTTGGTCATACGATCAATAATCACCTAAATGCTATCGTGACCAGAAGACGTGCGAGGAAGTTTGGTTATGAAGTCCATAGCAATGCTATCCCATTTCCAAACGGGGATTTCAGGTTGTTCGAAAAGACTAGAAGGGCGTTGATGCTCAGCTTTGACTTTCGAGCAGGTGAGACACTTAGAAACATACGTGGTAATGTCTCTCTTCATACCAGGCCACCAGTAGGATGTACGTAGATTATGGTACATCTTGTCAGCACCAGGATGAATCGAGTACTTGGATTTGTGTGCCTTGTTCATGATGAGTTCACGAAGATTGTCGCGATCTGGCACCCAGATGCGATCGAGGTAGTATTGAAGTCCATCAGACTTGGTCACAAGTTGGTCGATAGAAGCACCACGAATTTCGACGATTAGACTACCTTCGTTGGCTGACGAATATTGTGCTTCACGAATGCAAGTGTGAAGGTCGTTAGAAACTTGAAAAGGGGGAATGCTACTAACATGAGTCTTATGACTAAGAGCATCGGCCATGACATTTGCCTTGCTAGGATGGTAGCGAATCTCGCAGTCGTAGTCCTTAAGTAATTCCACCCAACGCCGCTGACGCATAATAAGCTCTTTTTGGTTAAAGATGTGTTGTAGGCTCTTATGGCAGTGAAAACCACACACTTCGTACCATATAGGTAGTGTCGCCAAATCTTTAACGCAAAAAAAAATGCGCCAAGCTCGAGGTCGTGGGTAGTATAGTTTTTCTCATGTATTTTGAGTTGACGAGAGGCATAAGCGATGACCTTATCTTGTTGGATGAGAACACAACCAAGACCACGATTCGAGGCATCGCAATATACTACAAAATCATCATTCCCATTCGGAAGAGCAAGAATGGGAGCGTTACAAAGCAAGTTCTTAAGAGTTTGAAAAGATTCCTCTTGCTCAGGACCCCAAGCAAAAGGTTTCTCGTTTTGAGTCAATGAAGTGAGAGGAACGACGATTTTTGAAAAGTTCAAGATGAATCGGCAGTAATAACCTTCAATCCTAAGAAAGAATGGATTTCAGAAGGAGTTTTAGGCGCGGTCCAGTTCTTCACAACTTCGATTTTGGAAGGATCAACATGGATTACTTTTTCACTAACAACGTGTCCAAGGAATTGGACTTCTTTGATCCAGAACTCGCATTTGGAAAACTTCGTGTATAGACGTTCGACACGTAGGAGCTCGAGTATGAGGCGTAGATGACGTTCATGATCAGCTTGAGATTTAGAATAAATGAGGATATCATCAATTAAGACGATTACGAAACGATCCAGATAAGGTTTACAAACATGATTCATGAGATCCATGAACACAGCGGGTGTGTTGGTCAAACCAAAAGGCATAACCACGAACTCGTAGTGTCCATAGCAAGTGCGAAACACTATTTTGGGAATGTCCTCTTCGAGAACACGAAGCTGGTGATAACCAGATCGAAGATCGATCTTGGAGAAGCAAGTAGCACCTTGAAGTTGGTCAAAGAGATCATTGATGCGTGGAAGATGATAACGATTCTTAACGGTGAGTTTGTTAAGCTTGCGATAGTTGATACACATGCGGAACGATCCATCCTTCTTTTTGTCAAAGAGTACATGAGTACCCCAAGGTGAGGTACTTAGACGAATGAAGCCCTTATCGAGGAGTTCTTGAAGTTGCGTAGATAACTCTTGAATCTTAGAAGGTGCAAGACGATAAGGAGCTTTTGCAATAGGAGTCGATCTAGGTACGAGGTCAATACGAAAGTCAAAAGATCGAGGTGGAGGAGGGCCAGGCAAATCTTCAGGAAAAACGTCAGGGAAGTCGCGCACCACTGGAATAACACTTACGCTCTTTCCTTTGCCCTTTTCTTCCACAACGTGGGTTAAAAAGGCAAAGTACTGTTTGTGTAAATATTTGTTCCCTTGTGTGCAGGACATCAACTTCAGTCCTTTTAAAGGTCGGTCTCCATAGACGTGTAAAACTTCACCAGATGGAAGAGGTAAACGAACGTATTTCTCGTGGCAAGCGATTTCAGCATGGTTCTTTCAAAGCCAGTCCATGCCTATGATGACGTCGAAACTACCCAGTTGCATGGGTATAAGGTCGATGGTAAAAACATGCTCGTTTAGAGTAAGAAGACAATTAAGAAGAACGGAATCGACTAAGATGGATTGCCATTGGCAACTTCGACGGAAAACACCTTAGGTAGCTTAGAGCGTGTACAATTTAACAAAGATTCAAATTCTGAGGACACAAAGCTTTTGTCCGCACCAGTATCAAATAGTATCGAAGCACAAATGTTTTTAACAAGAAATGTACCATTAACAACGTCAATGTCGTTGCGCGCTTGGTTTGCGTTGAGATTGAAAGCTCGTCCTCGTGGAGGTTGTTGCTGTTCCTAGTTAAGTTGAGGACACTGAGGACCAAGGTGAGTTGTGTCACCACATTTGTAGCAGGCTCGTGCTGGTTTGCCGTTTTATTGAGCAGGTTGAGCTTGTTGACCTTGTGGTGCAGGGTTGTTTTTACAATAGGCGGTGTTATGGCCGAAACAGTTGCAATTGGTACATTCGCAATAGTTGACGTTGGTAGGGTGGTGAAAATTGAAAGTAGTACACTTGGGATGAATTCTAGTGTATGGATTTCGATCGTTTGCAGGTGTAGCAGGGTTCGGATTGACAACTGGTACAATCGCGTTGCAACCAGGGTTCGATTGCTTTCTCTTCTTCCCCTTGTTGCCACTCGACTGTTAGGTAATTTGATTGGCTGGCTTGGAAGAAACGGGAGTTGCAGCTAGTTTATCGCGAATGCGATTGTTGTTCAAGGAAGCGGCCAAACGGTAAACGACTTCGATATTGTCGAGTTTGGCTACCTCGATCGTATCGCGCATAGCAGAAGGTAACCCATTGATGTACTTTCTTATCTTTCGGTCGGTGGTCATAACGAGGTGGGGAACAATGAAGCTAAGCTGTTTAAAGCGGGTGGTATAGGCTAGGTTATCGTCGCCAATTTGCTTTAGAGCCCAAAATTCTTCTTCCAATTTTTGTTGCTCATGAGGAGGGCAAAATTCTTCCATCATGAGTGTTTTAACTTCTTCCCATGGCAAGGCATAAGCAACTTCGTTAGAACTAAGATTCCTTTCATTTGCCCACCATTCTAGAGCTCGGGCTTGGAATACCCCAGTCGCACTACACGTTTTGAGCTCTTCGGGACATTCACTGTTGATGAACGTGACCTCTATGCTGTCAAACCATTCGAGCATAACAGTCACCCCATCATTGCCAGTGAATGGCTTGGGGTTGCAGGACGAAAAGTGCTTGAAGTTTAATGACACGGGCTTGCGTGCTTCAACCTTTGAATCAACGGAGGAGTTTGGAAAACCAGAAGCTTGAATCTCATTGACGATCTTTGGAATGATACGAGCAATTTGACTGGCCATGAATGCCATCATTTTCTTTTGAGAGCTGGTCTTTGACTTTTTAGTCGAGTTGGAGAGATGAGAAGATATCTAAGATTCAAAAGAATGAAAAGGTGAGACTTGATCATAATATTTGTTTAAGAAAATCGTTTTCATGAAATGAATCACATAGCATATAGTCTCATATAGCATACAAAATGTTCAAATTGTTTCACATAACATAGAAATATTCAAATCGTCTCACATAGCATAATCATTAATTTCACACAGCATAACATTGATAAGGAAAGAATCGTAAATTTAGTTTGTTCACGAGAGATTATTATTGTTTTTGGTTGCGATAAACGTGCGAATTGTGTAACGGTTTTGAAATGAACGAAGTAACAAGTATAAAAATCACATATAAATTGAAATAACATAAAAGAGAGGCTTATAAAACATTGGATTGTTTTGGGTAGAGAAACATCGACTATTCCAAAGAGGGTCGAAAGTCCTTTCGAATTAGAGAAAACATGCGTTGGCCTATAGGTAAGATACTCTCGTCGAGAAGCGATTAACGACATCTTACCCTTCCAGTTACTACACATCTCTAATCGATTGAAACAATCGGGACTTTGGCAAGATTGAAAATCGAGGAGTGAGACTTAATCGACAAGATGCGGGTTTCACCCCTAACTTGACGATTTCGCACCCTAATGTGGTCGGTACTCGTCGGGTCAAAATGTGATTTTGACACTTTGACGAGGGTCCACTAGAGTTTGAAATGGAAATTACCATTAAGATGTGGATTTGACTCCTAACTTAATGGTGAATTTCATGAAAAAATAGAATCGGATGGAATGAGAGTCGTTTACCAAATTGTGGGCTTCGAGCCTATTTTGTAAACTCATCTCGTTCGTGTTACGAGTGTCTTCAAGTCTTCAAAATTGTATTGTGTTAGCCTTAGGAAAGACATGTAAGTTTAATAGACCAAAGAAGAAGAGATAAGAAGCAAATAAGGTAGAATGCATGAAGTTTTAAACGAAAAATAAGAATCAAGTTCCTAAAACTATAGACTAGGGCAAAGCATTCCTACTTTTCCTAATTCGCTATAGTTATGGCTATGATACCAATCTGCCACACCCCAACCGATGGTGGAAACATCGGGATGAGACGAACAAATTGCTCAAAACTTCATAACACTATGTGACAACAATAATTAAATTCAAATTTCATTTCAATACTAAATTGTCATACAAGATTCAAATAAAAAGAACAACATTGTCTCAAAACAAACATAACATCAAAGCGATAATTTAATCTAGGTGTGTATCTAACTAAGTCCACCTAAATTGCATTTCTTCTCAACATCGTCTCATCAATCAACCGACAACATGTATTAAAATATATCAACAAAAAGTTGGCGAGTATATAAGTTTTTGTTACATAGCATAATATAGAATAAAATCGTTTAAAGTCCCATTTCCAACATGAATCAAAATATGCAAGTTTAGTAGCATGCTGGAACGGTGTACTATATGTTCAAACCCCATAATCCAACGCGTTAATATAGCCTATCCCAATAGAGTAGCGGGAGGTTAACATGTTTAACTTAACAATACCCCAAGTTTCGTGGGCGTTGCGTTAATCCTATAGCGCTATAATTGTTAAGGTAGGCTAGCAAAGTTAATGAAACATATATCGACACAAGAAAGTTTAGATAACATACAAGTCTAACAAGCATCATATAGTTTCATGTTATAGCATGGATTGAGTGTGATAAAATAGTTTAATGTGAAGTGTATTTCATATAACATACATGTTGAACCCAAATGTGATTAAAAGGAAAACGAGATCGAGTATACTCAGGGTTTTGCAGGCTTCCTACTTGATATCCCGTGGGTGATTGGTTGATTAGATTGGAGCACTTTGTCCTTCTACACGAAGAAACATAGGTGTGTGAGTATGGGGAGTTATCAGAAGATTATAGATTCGAAGCTTAAATAACATGAAAATAAACATAGGAAGAAAATAATCATCTAGCACAGATGACAGTTGTTCTTGATACTATGGAACTCGAAAGAGTTTAAATGTTTTCATGGGACAAGACCCATTAGAATCGTGACAAGTTATCAATGTCTAAGATGATGTAACCTACTATCTTGACAAATGACCATTAGTTCATCATCAAGAGTTTGGTTTCTTGAATATATTATATAAGTTATATTAGTATATCATATGTCATATAGGTCAAACATGAGGTAGGAGGATAAATCCACCATTTAGGAACCTCTTTGTATCATATAATTCATGCATGGGTAGGAAGAACAAGTCTTCCATTTAGGTACCTCTTTGTTCACCACTACACTTGTTATAAACAACAAGGAGGGTCATGAACTTACAAATAAGAAAGGAATAAGAACAACTAATCTAAGGAAAACATCAAGTAGTGTGTGGATTTTTAAGTAGGATAGCCTAAGCTAGTCCTATAATCACACAATCATCAAGCTTTGAGCTTGAACACTACTTGTGGGTTAAACCCTAAACAAAACAGAAAGTTTATGATGTTTTAACCTCTGATTTTAAATGTTACAACCTTGTTTTTAAGCCCAACTAACCATTAAATTGATTATGAGCATAAGGA
Organism: Helianthus tuberosus; assembly: GCA_030545235.1. NCBI lineage: Eukaryota > Viridiplantae > Streptophyta > Magnoliopsida > Asterales > Asteraceae > Helianthus > Helianthus tuberosus. The sequence continues at coordinate 53,385,491 of CM060360.1, forward strand.
CATAACAATGTGTATGAGAAACCTCAAGTTCAAGCTAGTTTAACAAAATTTAAATCAAAACAGAAAGTTTATTCACTTTGGAGCCTGTTTTGGTGATGTTTCAGACCTTGGGTTTCCATGAAAAACATGTGGAATCATCCCTTAGGTTGTTCCAAGTGATTGAGAAAAAGAATCAATAAAAAAGACTAAGAAATGAGTGAGTTATGCAGACTTGAACAACTTGATATGAATCTGTCCAAGTTCTTGATTTCCAGCAGATTGTGAGTGATTTGAGAGTGAATTGAGAGTGTTGTTAAGTGAAAAATGCTTTGGTTTTTATAGGGAAGTGATTAGGGTTGGGTTTAGTGAACATTTATGACAAGAAACCAAGTTTAAACTCAAACAAAACATAAAAAGTTTGCCAAAAACAGGTCTAATCAAGTCTGTCTTGGCCAGATGACCTCGCGGCCCGCGAAGACCCTCTCTGGGCGGGTCGTGGCTGGTGAGAGCCCGGGTTTGGGATAAATGTTTGATATTTTGTCAAAACGCACCCCTATACTTTCATATATGCAAGTTTTAAGTGTTTTAAGTACATGTTATCACAATTAAGAGTATGGAATGTAATTATATCATAAACCAACTATAAAAACAAGTGTAAACATGTATAATTGTCGAGATTTAGGTATCACATTGTATATAATTTGATCAAATAGATTATGTGTTTGCGAGTTTGTCGCATTTTGTACAGAGTATGAATAAAGGGTCACATGTTAAATTAATCCAAGCGTGTAAACAATTAAGAAATGTTTGTGACATGTATATGAAGAAAATATGAATTTCATTATGATCCTAGTCTCGAATTTGCAACGATTATAATGAAAGAAAGAATACAAGAGTACAAAGTTTCCAAATATAGAATTACAAGCGACGCTTCCTAAAAATGGAAAGTGCGAAATAGCAGGGCGTTACATCTGTTGCTTCGCCAGAACTGCTGCTCAGATCTAACTACCCCCATTGCAGATGTGAAAGGCTTGGTTCGATGGAGGTGGTGGCCTAGTGAGTAGGTTTGGCGTCGGTGATGGTGCTAGGTGGTGGCAGGTGGTGTAGGGTGCTTGGTGGGGTGGGTTGCAGCGATGGCAGGTCGTGTGGTGGATGGTGGTGGTATGGTGTGGTGTGGGTGGTGCAGTGGCGGAACTAGCCCATTAAATCAGGGGTATCCCCGAAAAAAAATTAACCGTGCAATTATACAATATAAAAAAAAACGACAATAAATAAGTAAAGTAAAACAAAGCTAATAGATCTGTCCTTTTTTTCATAGCCTTGAATCGTTCCATCACTTCGTCGACTTTTACTTTATGAAAAAAAATCCTTTTCGATCGCACAGACATTTAAAGAACTTCACATAAACATAAACCTATTGATTTTAATTAACAAAAAACTTACAAACAATAACAACAAAACTTAACATAAACTTACTAATTTTCAGTGATATCACTAGCAATAGCATCAAGGAAATGCAATGAGTTCAGGGCTTCAGGGACGAATCAGGACGAATCGACACACAGGTGAGGCGCGACCGTGTGAGTTTCGAGCTGCATGTTGGATCGACGTATGACCCTAAACAGTCAGTATGAGTAGTTCATCATCAAGTACAAAGGCGGAATCAATGTAAAAGATGTCAACACAGCTTGTTCCTTTCTAATTATCCTTTTATAGATCAATCCTGAGCTTTTTATACGTTCAAATGACAAACGGACAACACCTCGACTCAGAACTAATGACCAGATTCCGCTCCAAATGAATTCAGCATACACCTATATATTGTTGAGCTGATTTCGCTTGAACATGCAACATGTCATTTCAAGCGAAATCACTTGTGTTGATTTCGCTTGAACTGAACATACACACTTTCAAGCGGAATCACACACATTTACATGTTAAACCCTAATTTCTAACCTTGTTGTGTGCTCGTTTATCCTATCTAGACATAAGACTCGATTAAGACGAAGTTAACAGACACTAGGTGCACCAACAGACTCCCCCTTGGATGTTGACGAAGTCTTCGGCGTCGAGTCTTTAGTCTTAGTCTCTCTATCCAAATTATCTTGGCATCGTAAAAGATCCTTCAATCTTTGCCTTCAGCTTTTAATCTTCAATCTCCCATTTGAATGTTGATCCAGAATTCTTACTCCCCCTTTTGCAAACTCCCCCTCTCGATAGGCTGAGGCTCAAATTCTGGTTCAATCTTTGACATTTTGTTGCCATGGGGATTCCTGACTCCTGTTTCCTGCATAAACTCTACCTAAATATAAGATATAGGACAATAACAATTTCAATCTAAACTTACCATTCAAACTCATATGTTGTTTTTGTCAGAAATATAAATCCATTTAAGTATTCAGGTCCAAGTTAATGACCCTGATTACTCAATTAGTCTACCAAGTCCAACTTAATGACCTTGGATGACCGGAGACAATTCACACTGACATTTAGTTCATTTTTTTTAATTTACAAGTTTCAAGTTAATGAACTTGCTTTAACTTTTCAACTTATCAAGCTAATTATGTTAAGCTCATGACTCATCCTCCAGTCCAAAAACTTCCTGCATCTGCTTCAATTCGAATCTGAAGATCAGCTTTCCACTTTGGTTTGTCGGAAAATAAAACAGAAATGTAAAATCTTTTGGGATTTTTAATAAAGTTTCTAAACTAGGAAAGAAATACAGAAATAAAATGCAGTAAATGTAAACTATTTACAAACATATTTTTGATGAGCGTGTTAGGGAATCATATCAGCTATTCGACAAGTCACAAATACCGTTAAGCTTTAATTTCATACACAGAATTAAACAATTAACTTAGATTGTCGATATACTGATCCATTTAATTTTTCACACAATTTTCAATCTGTCCAGGATACGGATTAGATGTTTTAGGAACTTAAACTTATTCATGTATCCCACCTCTTGAATATACTCCCATATCCAAATCCCAATATTCAGTCTTACAGGTGAGTATACCACAGATGATATCTGTAAGGGGTTAAATTGCGAAGAACCGTGAGAGCTCAGGGCAGAACTTCCGTTCAGCAGAGAGATGACGGCTTCGACTTTGGTGTGTCCCCTTTAGAGGATCTTTTTTACAACAACTATGATTAGCATTTTTCAATGTTTTATCATTTTTTAGCTGAGGGCGGTGCTATATTTCAAGCAATGCAAAAAGTATTATTCGGGGACTAGGCCATTGCTTCCGCATTATCAGAAGTCCAGGAATAATACCCCAGATATCACTGAGTATAAAGACCTAGTATCTCAGAAAGAGGGATATTTCAAACAAGATTTCAGGGGTTACCTATATATCCAAGTAGTGTTCCCCACGAAATAAGTAAGTAAAGATTTAGGTTTATATCCCGAACAAACCTACTAAATGTGTAAAAACCTATTGGCACATCATCAGCGAGACTGTTTAATAACTTTTAAACTTTACATATCTTTAGCATACTGTAACTGTCAAGCCGATGTACTATCATTTTCCCTTTTTACACAAGCTCTTTTCTGGTTTTATATTGTTTTTGGATTTTTTTAAATTTTTTACTGTTTTTGAATTTTCTGAAAATATTACCCTATACTCTCCCCCTAAATACCAAAACAAGTAAAAAATCGACAAACCATTGCAGATTGCTTCTCAACATCATCATCTACAATGTCTCCTTCATCAACGCCAAGAATCTCTTCCAACACTGATAAAAGCTTCATACCGTTCAATTTTAACAAGTATTGAAAACGAGTTTTATCAAATGCTTTGGTATGTAAATCAACTTTTTGTTCGTCAGTGTGAAGTTTCTCAATTCGTATCAACTTCTTTTCGAAACAATCTCGAATGAAGTGATAACGAATTTCAATGTGTTTCGTTTTAGCGTGATGAACTGGATTTTTAGTAATGTTAATTGCTGCCTCATTATCAACAAAGATGGGGGTGTTTAGAAATTGCAAACCGTAGTCGCGCATCTGTTCCTGGATCCACAAGATCTGAGAGCAGCAACTGCTAGCAGATACATACTCCGCTTCACATGTGGATAAAGCCACAGAGGTTTGCTTTTTGCATTGCCAGGTGACCAATCGTGATCCAAAGAACTGGCACCCAGCTATTGTTGATTTAGCGTTAACTTTGCAGCATCCGAAATCTGAATTGGAATAACCTTCGAGCATAAAGTCGCCATATTTTGGATACCACAACCCCAATGATGGAGTTCCTTTCAGGTAGCGTAATATCCTTTTAACAATAACCATGTGCGAAGCTCTCGGGTTAGATTGAAATCTTGCTGCGAGGCAGGTTGGATACATAATATCGGGTCTTGAAGCTGTCAAATACATCAGCGATCCGATCATGGAACAATACAATGTTTCATCTACCTTCTCTCCGGTGAGATCAGGGTTTATCCCATGGTTCGTCGCTAATAGGGTGGAAGCCGGAGTAGAACCTGACATCCCAAATTTCTCCAAGATATCATGAACTTACTTCGTTTGATGTATGAAAATTCCTTTGGGTAGTTGATCAACCTGCAGTCCCAAAAAGAATTTCATCTCACCCATCGATGACATTTCGAATTTCTGCTTCATAACTCGTTCAAAATCTTTGCACAAATTTTCATTTGTTGACCCAAATATGATATCGTCCACGTATATCTGAACAATCAGAAGATGTCCGTCGACCTCTTTGGTGAAGAGAGTGGCATCCACTTTTCCACGAATGAAGCTGTTGGCTAGCAGGTGTTGAGACAATGTCTCATAGCAAGCTCTCGGGGCCTGGTGTAAACCATACAACGCTTTGTCTAGCAAGTAGACCTTGTCTTTGTGGATTGGATCGGTGAAGCCCGGTGGCTGTCCGACATATACCTCCTCTTTTACCTTCCCATAGAGAAACGCCGATTTAACATCTAATTGATATACTTTGAAATTTTTCCAAGATGCAAATGCTAGGAAAATTTTGATCGCTTCTAGTCGTGCAACCGGAGCATATACTTCAGTGAAATCTATACCCTCTTGCTGACTGAATCCCTGGACTACGAGTCGAGCTTTGTTATGAACAACAACTCCTCTATCGTCTCTCTTACACTTGAACACCCACTTGGTGTTTATCTTCCTCTGACCATCAGGCAAGTCTACTAACTTCCACACTCCTAACTTCTCAAACTGACTCAACTCTTCTTGCATAGCATTGAGCCAAGAATCTTCAGTTAGCGCCTCTTTATATGTTCGAGGTTCGATCTGCGAAATAAAACAACTTAGTGAAAACTCAGTTTGTAAAGGTGCTACTGTAGAATAAAAACAAGTAAGGCCTTGGTCAATTTGCCGTCTAGTGCGAACGCCTGATTGCAATTCTCCAATGATCAACTCCTCTGGATGGTATGAAAGAGTTCTCGGCATCACCTCGCCTGAAACATCTACCTCGCCTTCGAGATTAGTAACATTCTGATTTGCACCTTGTTCACTGACTGGGTTTGTTTGACTTGAAATCTGAATTTGCTCCTCCTCAGAATCTGAATCACCATGATCAAATACTGGCATATTCTCAGATTCTTGATTATCATTCTGTGCCGTCTGATTATCATGAGCAACTTCATTTTGTTGAATATCATCATGTTCTCCAGCATTGCTTGGACCTGCTTCATCATCATTTGAAGTTTGTCGCGGTCTTCTTGAATACTCAGCTAGGAACCTTTCCTGTGAAGACTCATACTCTCTCAGAATATCCAACTCGTCAAAGAAATCTTCTTCTTCCTTTTCTTCTTCCATGTCAAACGAATCCCATAAAGTGTCATAATGAAAACACCATGAATCTCCAGGATTCTGCGGTGGCATTGTGTAACCTTGACACTCAACATTGTGTGCTTCAATAATCCGCTTCAAGCTTGGAACAAAAACTCGTCTTTGAGGACTTGAGTATCCCACAAATATTCCTTCAATGCTCTTTGGACCAAATTTCCCAAAAGACTCTAGAACGGTGCAGGGAGACCCAAACGGTTCTAAATACTTTAGGTTCGGCTTGCGATTATTGATCAACTCGAAACACGTCTTATTGAATTTCTTAACAGTGAGAACCCGATTGAGTGTATAGCATGCGGCGGATACTGCTTCTGCCCAAAAGTTGATTGGTAGCTTTGAATCAGCAAGCATCATCCTAGCCGTTTCAATTAGCGTCCTGTTCTTTCTTTCAGCTACTCTATTCTGCTGCGGAGTGTAAGGAGCACTAAATTCATGCAATATACCTCTTTCATCACAATACTCTTCCATCTTGTTGTTCTTGAACTCTGTACCATTATCACTTCTGATTCTTTTGATACGCCTTTGGTACAAGTTTTCAACTTTCCTGAACAACGCCATCAAACTATCAAACGTCTCATCTTTCGTCTTCAGAAATGAAACCCATGAAAACCTTGAAAAATCATTCGTGACAACCAAACAATAGTAATCACCAGTGATGCTTTTGACATTCACTGGACCAAAAAGATCCACATGAAGTCTTTCTAAAGGTCTTGATACTGAGTTGACTTTCTTTTGAGGATGTGATTTCTTCTTCTGCTTACCTTTTATGCAGCTAATGCACTCCCCTTCAAGATGAAAACCTTTGACATGAACACCCATAACCAAATCATTGTGCACCAAGTGATTCATTTTTCTAAGATGTATATGACCCATCTTTCGGTGCCACAATTGCGATTCCTTCTCAGTTGCTTTTGACACAAAACAATGAGCCTGACCCGTTGTTGTAGTAGCAACACTCATGTCCAACACGTACAGATCATTGACTCTTGGTGCTCTCATGATAATCCATTCTTCAGGGATAACAAATCCTAGTTTCAAGATCAAACATTCTTTGTCTGTGAAGTGCGTTGTATACATGCGATCACAGATCTGAGATATGCTCAGGAGAATGTTTTCAAGCTCGGCGATATAGTTAACTCTTTCAAACATTACAATCCCATTGGATAACGTTCCTTCTCCAACTATTCTACCACCTTGATTGCCTGCAAAACCTACATAACCACCATTGAAATTTCTGACATCGTACAGCAGGGCTGTTTTCCCCGTCATGTGCCGAGAAGCTCCACTATCCATGATCCATCGTGAAACGGATCTTGGAAGCTCCTGCACAAATCAGAAACATTTAGTGAGATTTTGATGCTACCCAAGCCTCTTTCGACTCAGGTAACTGGACTTTAATGTGAGATTTTGTAGTGTAAAGTGGCGGAAATTTTTTTATCATTCATCTTCAAGCTCTCTGTAGACCCAACCTCAACCTCGTTGTATAAGAAAAATTTGTCTTTTTGAGGTTGACCAGATGGTTGGTCTTTCTTCGAAACAACCTTCTTCTCAGAAGTAATAACCTCTTGTGGTTCAAGTTTCTCATAGTAATCCATAGGAACATCCATCTTTACCGATGTGGTAGAAGATGATTGTTTTTCTGACTCTGAAACCTTTGGTTTTAGAACATTTGATTTCTTTTCAACCACTTTTGGCTTCCATGTTTGTTGAGACGATGCAACCCGTTTGTAAAACTTGTCATTTTTAGTTTCCAACTTCTTAACAGGTTCAGTTTTGATCTTGGTGTTGTCATTTTTCAAAACCTTTTTCTCAACAACCAATGGAGCTTTTCCCTTCACATCATCTTTCTTTCTTGAATTCATCACAACTTCAGTCTTAGGCTTCAAGTTGGTACACTTTCGTGCAATATGTCCAACCTGATTGCATTTGAAGCATATTCGGGTGTCAACTACCCGACTTGTGCCTTCAGACTGAGACTGCGATGCTTTCTTCTCAAAGAACTCTTTATTTGATTTTGAAAAAAATTCAGATTCTTCATCAGAAAATGAACTCGAACTGTTCACAAACACCTTTTTTTCAACAAACTTCTTGTTTTGAACATTTTTCCTTTGATAATTCTTACCACCCTGATAACCACCCGACCATCTGTTTCGATTGTTGTTATAAAAACGTGATGAAACAACAGGTTTCTTGTAGTAAGCTTTATCTTTTTCAAAATTCATTTGCCTCTTTGTCTGATTTAAACCTTCTACTTCAGACAAATCAATTTCAATCAGTTTGAAAACATTTTTCAACTTGTTCACATTAACATTCTCCAGTGGAAACTCAGAATCCGAATACAACTTATCAGATCCAGCCATCTTGTACATCACAAGACCCGGTTCATCACCTAAGTTGTTTTAGAATTTTGGTTTCAGAATGTAATTGTTCAGAAAACACTCTTCATCCTCAACTGAATCACTATCCGACTTCAAAACACTTTCAGCCATGCCTTTCACAATATCAGTTTGAACACTATCATCGGATGAAGAAAATCTAACATCAATTGACTCTGGAAGTTTTATTTCATTTGTTTCATCTTCATCATTAACCAACCCAGATTTCTTCTTTGAGTAATTGTTTAGAACAGGTGGTGGAACTTGATGAAATCCAACCCCAGTTCCATCAAAGTATACATCTTCGCCTGCTTTGTTTTTCCCGATGGGTTTGGGAACAATGTGTTGTAAAACAAAGCTTGCAGAGTTGTAACTGTTCAATTTCAACTGGATGCGTTCATTTTCAATTTTGGCTTCTTGAAATTGAAGCTTCAATTTAGCAATTTCATCCAGTTGCTGATTGATTAACTCTTCTTTCACTCTAAGAACACCGGTCAGTTGAAGATTTTCCTTGTCTGTCTTACCATTTCTTTCATCACAATCTTTAACCGTTCGTTTTAGCTTCTCAAAATTTTCTGATATTTGACGATTTTCAAGAATCAATTTTTCATTTTCTTTCCTAATTCTTTCTACGTCAATTTTATCATTTTCGGTTTTCTCAGTAAATTCTTTTAATTTGTCGTTTGAAGCTTTTAACAACTTATCACGGTTTAAGATCTGATCTTCAACACTTCTGACTCTACCAGTCAGTTCTTCAACCTTATTACCACTGAGGTAAGCATTTGTACTACAAACTTTGCACTCTTTCATGCAATTTTTGCAGTTGTTCTCAGATTTACCATTCTTACCTGACACATGTGTATCATTTGTACTGACCTTATCTTTGGACTAAGTTCCAGAACCAGAAACTACCTCTAGTTCTTTTGCAGCTAGAACTTTGTCAGCCATCTTCTTCAAATTTTCAGCGGTGAGTTCTTGTGACGTATCAATAACACCGTCATCAATCTTCTTTGGCTTCGGTTCTTTTGCTGTCTCTTTTTCTTTCTCTTCTCCACCTTCCCACCATTCTCTCTGTCTGGCTTCCTCTTCATCAGCAATTTGTTTGGTGAGAACTTCAATATCAATGGTATCTGGATCCACAGCTATGTTTCCATTTTGATCAAGATAACATTCTCTATCAGGATCCCATCTTTTCGCCTGTTTAGCTTCTTTGTATATACGATAGATTTTGCTTTTCATGAAATGAGCTGTTTCCCTCCTGTTCACATACTTCACTTTCTTAGATCTTTTATCTTTAAATGGAATAATCTTTGCTGCTGTGAAAGCATAACCAACTGCGTCTTCCTCCAGCAAAACATCACTCAAATCATAACCTTCATCGTCATGAAAAACTGCAAGTGCCCTGGATTTCTCTTTGGGTACCTCCTCTATCTGCTTCATCCTGGGAGGTTCTGATTTATTCTGATGATAGATCGCTCTCTTGTAATAATCCTCCCGAAAAGGATTTGCAGTATCATCAGTGTAAGCATTTCTGCACTCACGCTTAAAATGACCTTTCTGTTTACATTTGAAGCACGTCACTTTTGACTTGTCAAAGCCTAACTTGGTAGAAGGTCCACCAATAGACTGTCTTCCAGTAATCTCCATGAAACGCTGCGCTAGTCTCACTGCACTGGCCATACACCACCGTATATCGATCAATTCCATCTCCTCGGGATCGATCTGATCGTAGTCTTCCTTTGTTAAATTGGTGTTGCCTATCTTTCCTGTAACGAGACTTTCGTACGATTCTAACACAGAGGCTAAAAACACCATCTGTTGCTTAGCAGACTCTTCACTAAAATTCTGACCATTCTTCAAATCAACAGCAATGTTGCATTGAAACAGATTCTTTGATGCGGATTGGCTTTGAGTTGTTGAAGATAATCCACTATAAAACCACTGTGAGGAATTTCTTGATTCACAGTATTTGAACTCTCTACAGAAAATGCTGTTCTTGGAGAACTAGTTTTTGGTAGATTTCCTCTGTAGTACAACTCTACATTCTGCTGATAGGATGTGTTATTGACTTTGCTGGATTTCTTGATCTCCAATTCATGGCTTTCCAGTCTTTCTATAAGCAGATCAACCTTCAAATCAGCTGGCTTTATCGTATTCTTCAACATCAATGCAAAATATTGCCAGTCTTGCTCATTTGGTAATGCATCAAACAATTTGTCTACCAGCTCTTCTTGAGTGTAAACGATCTCATGTCTAGCAAGCTCCATCTTCATATGTCCAAATCTCTCAATCATCTTTGAAACAGACTCGTTCTTTAGACAACCAAACAAATCAAACTCTTTTCGTAACAGTTTCTTTTTGTTCTTCACTATTTCAGCACTGCCAATACATTTTGTTTTTAATTTTTCCCAAAGATCTCTTGAATCTTTGTACTCAATCAGTGCGATAATGTCATCTCGAACAGATTGGTGAAGCAAAGCAATACACTTTTGTTCAGAAACATATCTTTCAATTTGATTATCTTCCAAGTTCTCATAATCATCTCTCCCCAAATCATAGCCATTTTTCAGACTTCTCCAACTCTGATAAGCAAATGCCTTAAGCCATTCCTCAAATCTTGTAGCCCACCTGTTGTAATCTTCAATCGCCATCAGCTTGGGCGGCTTGTTGTATGTTCCATATGCACTGTCTACGCTCATAGCATCATTGAGAATTTTCTTTGCACTCGGTGTTGTTGTATTCTCATTCGTATTGTTTAATGTGCCATCTCCCGAACCACCGGTAAAAGCAAACACATCACAGAAAGGATTGAAATCATCCATCTTCACGTACCTGAAATGATCAACAAACACTTAGAATTTTGAAAAACAGCAATTTCAAGCGAAATCAGTTGAAACGAAATAGCTTCACGCGAAACCAGCTGAAACGAAATAGCTTCTCAAACGAAATATGTTTTTCAAGCGGAATAACAAAATTTCAAGCGAAATCAGGTTTTGAAGCGAAATCTCTTATTTCGCTTGAACTTTCAAATGAAAACTGTTTTTTAAACGAAATCAGACCATATCTTCAAGCGAAATCAAGATGACATCAGCAATTCGATCAGATTTTCGAGCGAAATTATGAGTTTTTATCAGAAATTGTTCGATTTAAGGTCCAATATTCTCAAGGATTAGTTAGAACTATGTTTCGCTTGATATATGTGAAAATCAGGCCATTTCAACCGTTGAAATATGTTCAAATCAGAAAAGAATGAGTAGAAGTGTGAGAATCCGGTAACATCAAGCTGAATTGGTATGAACTCCTCGTCCTGAGCTCTGATACCACTTGTTGGATCGACGTATGACCCTAAACAGTTAGTATGAGTAGTTCATCATCAAGTACAAAGGCGGAATCAATGTAAAAGATGTCAACACAGCTTGTTCCTTTCTAATTATCCTTTTATAGATCAATCCTGAGCTTTTTATACGTTCAAATGACAAACGGACAGCACCTCGACTCAGAACTAATGACCAGATTCCGCTCCAAATGAATTCAGCACACACCTATATATAGTTGAGCTAATTTCGCTTGAACATTCAACATGTCATTTCAAGCGAAATCACTTGTGTTGATTTCGCTTGAACTGAACATACACACTTTCAAGCGGAATCACACACATTTACATGTTAAACCCTAATTTCTAACCCTGTTGTGTGCTCGTTTATCCTATCTAGACATAAGACTCGATTAAGACGAAGTTAACAGACACTATGTGCACCAACACTGCAGGAGGTGAGATCGCTGGCTGCCTGGCTCCTGTTCTTTCTTTGTTCGAACTTCGACCTTTGGTTTTCCTGCGTCGTTACTGTTCCATTGTGGCCCCCCATAATCAACATATAAATGGGCCTGTTTTATTATTATTATTTTGGGTCTTGGGCTAATGGGCTATCTTAATAGGCTTTTAGCAATTATGTTTGGGCTTGTAAAAAGAATTGGATTTACACTTTATACTTTATATTATCCCATTTTTATGGTTAGACGTATTTTTAGGGGTATCCTTTATATAAAAACGAAAAAAATAACACTGCGAATACGGGTTGAGCCGTAGCCTGTGCTACAACTGCTTATTTGGTGGTTCCGCCCCTAGGGTGGTAGATGATGATGGTAGTAAGTGGGAGAGATAGAGAGAGGTGAAAAAACCCTGAATTTTCTTTTAATGGAATATATCTATGTATTTATATATATACAAGGTTTTTAATTATTTTTTGTTTATTTATTAACATATTTTAAAATGAATGACGAAAAAGACTAAAATACCCTTATGTAATCTGACTTAATAAAAAAATTATCTGGGTTAGGCTCAAAGGACAAATCGTGTAGTATTTTGAAACATAAAGTACAAAACACATCAATTTTAAAAATAAATGATACCGCCTAAAAAGGGTATAAAGATAAATGACAAATTTTGCAATTTACTCTAAAACATAGAACTAATAGACTATTAAGCCTACATTAATCTTCATCAATGCGATAAATGGTCATCATAGATTAAAGAAGGATGACTTAGGTGGTGTTTGTTTTTTCTGCAGGAAAAGGTCTGCAGTCTGCGGACCACATCTGCAGAGAAGAGGTGGACCAAATGTCTGCAGTCTGCAAGGAAAAGAGGGTTTGTTTTTTTTAAATAAAACCTCTTCACAACCAAACCTCTTCACAACCAAAACCTCTTCACAACAATGTCTGCAGTCTCCTCTCTCTTCTCTCTCTCTGCCATCTACCACCACCACAACCATCCGCCACCACCACGTCGGCCACCACCACCGCCATCAAAACCCACCACCACCCCCGATCTCTCTCTCTTCTTTCCCTCTCTCTCTCATGCCGCCCCCTCTCTCTCTCTCTACGGTCTCTCTCTCTTCGTTCCACCACCGCCATCAAAACCCACCACCACCACCGCCGCCCCAACCATCCGCCACCACCACGTCGGCCATCACCACCGCCATCAAAACCCACCCCCACCCCTTTCTCCTTCAGATCTGTGAATCGAAGGCGGCTAGAGAGAGAAACAACGAGAGAAAGAGAGAAACAACAGCTAGAGAGAGGAGTTCGACGGCGGTGGTGATGCTCGAAGGCGGTGGTGATGCTCGACGGCTGTGAATCGAAGTTCAGATCGAAGTTGCAGGTCTGTTTTGTTTGCGATCGATGTTGATGATGATGAGGGTTTTAAATTTGGGGGTTTTGTTTTCGATTTGGAGGTGGTGGCGGAGCAAGGGTGGGCGGCGGAGCAGGTGGTGGCTGAGAGGTGGGTTTGAAGGTGGAGGTGATGGGTGTCGGTGGTGGAGGTGGTGGCTGAGATGTGGTGGTGGAGGTGGTGGCGGAGGTGGAGCCGTGGAGGTGGTGTCGGAGGTGGTGGCTGAGATGTGATGGTGGAGGTGGAGGTGGTGGCTGAGATGTGATGGTGGAGGTGGAGGTGGTGGCTGAGAGGTGGGTTTGAAGAGGGAGAAGAGGTCTGCAGAGGTTAGAAGACTTGTGGACAAGTCTGCTTGGGGAAGAGCTTCTGCAGACGTTTTTGGTCTGCAGATCTTCAAGAAAACAAACAAGCTGCAGGAACCTTATGTCTGCGCGCCTCTGCGCGACGCAGACATAAGTGCTCAGAAGAGCTTCTGGAGAAAAAACAAACAGAACCTTAAAATCCTTATCAACTTAAGATGCAAATAGAAAATATCACAGATTGCGAAAGAGACGTGAGAAGACTACCTCTACACGCCAGTGTTCTTTTTTAAACATAACATCTAACATTCTACCTTCTAAACTTGCACGTTAGTATTCTTTTTAAAACTTACACGTCAGTGTTCTTTTTAAACATAACAACCTCTAACGTTCTACGTTCTGAACTTACGACCTAAAAATCATAGAACATTTTTATAATAAGTCCAAAACATATAAACTTGAATTGATATTATTAACACCGAATCATCTAAACCTAATAATTTTCTTATCCAATCTAAAATTTAAACCACCGAATCATCTAAACCCAATATATTTTTTTTATCCAAGTTAAAATTTGAACCATTTTGAGTCGTTATTCAATTCGTCCCTTTTCTGATCACATGTAGCTTAAACCAATATGCATAAATCAAGATTCTGAAAATTGAAGAGGGCCCTTGGATGTTTGGAAGGTTATATGCGAGTTGCTTGGATTCTATGGTATCTATAACAATTTGTGGTTGATGGTTATCGGTCAAGATGAGACAACCTCAAATCTTAACCAATGAATCATTACCAAATGGAATGAGTTAAAAATATTTATTTCAATGAACTTATATGTTCTTTTCCACATATTGTAGTAAACATTTTAACATTTAGTTTAATAAATATTATTACACTATTACTAAACATTTTAACATTTAGTTTAATTAATATTTAAAAAAAAAAAATAAGTGAATAACACATATGCATACATAGATTATCCTATATGTAGGCAATACTAAAAAAATACAAATCATACTAAGAATACGTGTTATAAAGAGGTGAAAAGTGAAGAAAAAGTGTTCTCGTATCATCGTCAAATATGCAGGAGGGTTTTGATATTTCACCTTTCAATAAGGCGTGTTATAGTAACGCAAAATGTGGTGGGGTAAGTAATAGAAAAAAAAAACTAAAAAATGGTGAGGTGAAGCTAAATGATTAGTTTGTATCTCACTAAATAGCAGTGTTGTAAGAATCACTAGGCGCTAGTCGGTCGGTAGGGTACCGACTAGCGATTAATCGGGATTAACAACGATTAATCGGAATTAATTGGATTGAGATTTTTATATATAATTTTTAGTTATACATGTATACATGTACACAAACATTTCTATACGTAGTTTTTTAAAGTAGACATGTTTTAACCCATCATTGACTCATCTTTTTAAATAATTGGTTGAAATTTATAAGGTTAGGTCGAAATTTGGCTAGGATGTAGCCAAAATTTTACCATAATAGAACCGTCATTAACCCTTTAGTGATTAATCGGCCATTAATCAATGAAACTCCAATTACTGATTAATCGAAGACTAGTCGACATTTTTACCACCATCCTAAATAGTTGATAAAAGTGAAACATCTCTCCTACCCCACGATCACTTTTGCTGACCCACCATGTCATATTTGTCCCTCCCCATGAAATTACCTATTCATTCAAATCCCATAATAAACAAAGTAAAAATTTAAAATTATAATAAAAACAAGTACAAGTTAGATGATAAAAAAATAATTATCATTTTTATAAAAAGAATTATTTATGTTAAAACAAAAGAAAACTTTGTATTTTCCCTCCCTGGCTCCAAAAATGGCGCAAAAATCATCGATATTTCACAATATCAAATTATACACACACGTATATACACACATATATATCGAGAGATATATAGAGAGAGAAAGAGGAGAGAGAGAGAGTCACCCTCCTCTGTTTCCTCACAACCTCAGCCACTACCACCGTACACTCCGTCAACCACCACCACCATGCTCCAACAATGAAACAACACCTCCAGAACCCCACCAAAAACCCACCACCAACAACCACCAGTGGCTCCACCGGAGTTGTAACCGACATGAGGGTCATAGTACCCTTACAAGGCGTAGTTCAAGGCGGTGGAGGCGGTTTAATTCTCGGCTCAATAATCCCCTGTGCTCTCTTTTACTTCTTCCAGCTTTATTTAAAGTCCAAAAACCGCTCCGGCGACGACTCCGCCGCCCCACCGCCGGCCCAGCTGCCGGAGATTGAGCCTCCCGGAGGTGGGTTGCAAAGGGTTCAGTCAGTTAGGTCGATTTGGTCGCCACGTGGCAGTAACAGTCAGGTGTCTTCCAGGGCTAGTTTTGTAATTAAACAGGTTGATAATCCGTATTATGTTGGGTTGGAGAAGAGTTGTTTGGATTGTTATGATGAGGTTTGTAATCCTGGTGGGATTATTCAGCTTGGATTCGATGAAAACAAGGTTATTTTTTAATATTTTTTTAATTTTTTAATCCACATATTTAGCTTGGATTGAATGAAAACAAGGTACTTTCATGTTATTTATTTAAATTTATAATTTTTATAATATTTTTTAAACCACACAAAAGTAGCATGGTTCATGACACACACAAGTCGAGAAATCATCCCAAGTTTTTTATAATGCTATAGGATGTTGAAATGATTGTGATAATTTCTCGATCCCCAAGACTCATAACTTTGTCTTTAGTGGGATCGGTTTTGCGATCCAAAAGGGCTGTGGCGCAGCTTGTTGCTTGTTTAACTTCTATTTTATTTTTATTGTACTTGGTTGAAATTATATATTGTGGTGAATGTGTGGATTAAGTATGTAGATGTTGATTTCCCATTTGGGATTTGTGAAATGTAGTTGTCATTGGATGTGGTTCAAGATTGGCTAATGGCACACACCAAGTGTTCGATCATATGTCAAGAGTTGCAAATGAATGGGATAACCGCGTATCATCCGTTTGATGGATTGTGGGAGCTTAAAATGGTAATTTCCTAGTAATCTTGGTTTTAAAAAGTGTGTGATGATAACTTATTGGGGCTTGATCCCAAAAGCAGATGCGTGCAGTCGTGCACATCGCGTAGCGAGAAATGATTTATAGATAAAACTTGTTAACTTTTAAACACTAAAATATAAGATATTTTCATCATCTTTGGTCAGATTTGTTCAAATACCGGCCAACTTCATAAAGTGCCACATCAAACCGCGTCACTTGAATCACATTGCGTGATGTGATCTCATCGCTGCATCATGTGATGTGCGCATTATGCACTCCTGATGCGCACATTTTTAAAACCATGATAGTAACTACTGGATCATCCAGTCTATTTGTCCATTTTGTACTGATTTTGTTGGTACAACAGGCAGTTGCCGGATTCATGTCTCAAGTAATGGAAGGGCGCGCGTTATTCGACCCATCACAAATGATTTTGACTTCGGGAGTATCACCCGCTATCGAGATGCTTGTTTTTTGCCTTGCGGATCTTGGAAACGCGTTTCTTGTTCCCTCTCCGTATTCGCCTGAGTAAGTCCTCCTTCTGATGCAACCCTGATCTGGACTTGAATACACTGTATTGATACTACTCCATACAGGTTGACTTTTGAGGTCAAGCATAGACTTTTCAACTTCATGATGACATGGAGTCGTGTAAGTTTCTAGCATTTTTCGATTATCCCATTAACCACCGAAACAAATGCTAGAGATTACAAAAATGCCTGTTTTAATTTCACATTCAAACACTTTCCAATTTTGAATCTTGAAAGTATCATGTTTGACCTCAAAATGCCTCTAATTTATGCTATATGTTAATACCGAATGCATGATGGTTTGTAACTACAATTTTGCAGTCTCGATAGAGATATCAAATGGCGAACCGGAGTCGAAATCATACCTGTCCCATGTCGTAGTTCCGATAACTTCAGCTTAAGTACCGCTTCTCTTAATCGCGCATACAACCAAGCGAAAAAACGCGGTCTCAAAGTTCAAGGGGTCATAGTTTCAAACCCGTCGAATCCTGTTGGAAATCTGCTTACCCGCGAAACCCTTTACAATCTTTTAGACTTTGCAACCGAGAAAAACATCCACGTCATCGCCAACGAGACGCTAGTGGGCCCCATCAACGATAAAAATCAAGAATTTGTTAGTATGGCCGAAATCATCAACTCTGAGGTATACGATAGGAAACGAGTTCATATCGTTTACGGGTTGTCGAAAGACATTTCGCTCCACGGTTTTAAAGTCGGGGTCGTTTACTCTTTCAACCAAAGTGTCTTACAAGCATCGAAGAAACTGATGCGATTCTCGTCGGTATCGTCTTTATCTCAACGGCTACTTGTTTCGATGTTCAACGATTCGAGATTCGTCGGGGAGTTTATAAAGACCAATAGAGAACGGGTTGAAAGAATGTCGGATCTTTTCGTGGGTGGTTTGAAAGAGCTGGGAATCAAGTGTATGAAAAGCAGTCACGGGTCGCATTGTTGGGCTGATATGAGCGGGTTTATACGGCCGTATAGTGAAAAAGGTGAGCTTGAGCTGTGGGAAAAGTTGTTAAATGTGGCGAAAATTAACGCGACTCCTGGATCGTGTTGCCATTGTATAGAACCGGGATGGTTTAGGTTCTGTTTCGCGAGTTTGACCGAAAAGCAGGTTCCATTAGTTATGGAACGAATTCGGGAGGTTTTGTGATCAGAAAGAAGAAAGAAAGAAGTGTGTGAAGGTTCTCCTGCCCTTGAATTGTATTATAAATGGTTATTTTTTGGAAAATTTTGTTTGTTTATATTGTTTTTGTAGGTAGTTATTCATGCCTTATCAATGTGTATTATGTGATTTATTTATTTAATAAAACCAGTGTCTCATGTATTCTTGTAGCTAATCTATAATGAATGACTTTGCTCAGGACAAGTTGTGTTTTATCTGATCCTATTGGTTAGCAGGGTATTGTAGGGTCATATGAGTTATACGTTAATAGCTTCTCACGGTTTAGAATAATCAAACCGTTAATATTGTAATCACAAAGTGAACAGAAAAGAATGTACCTTCTTATATGTACCAGAAGCGGGCCCCAACCCTGACCCGACGCATACAGACTTGAGGATGTTAATGACCTCAGCAATCAAAGGTGCTTCAGATGTGCCAATCAATCCAATTTCATTGCTTGAATCAGTCCTCAATCAACAAGACCTTTTTGGCCAAGTCCTGGGATAACGAAGCCTGTGTAGATTCGAACTTATGACATCCAGATCACATGGCAGCAACGTACCGTTGCCCCAAGGTTCGCCAAACTGACGCAGATTACATGGAATTTGTATTATTTTTTATCTAGCACAAAATATAACAGTTGCATTGTACAACAGGTCAAGTGTTTAAAGCCTTCAAGCCGTTGCATTATATAACAGATCAAGTGTTTAAAACCTTGCAGACCGTTGCCTTGCAATTTTTTACCACAAGTTTAAATCACTTGAATCTGCGGTTCAAACCCGTTACGAGAAATATTGAAACAACTCAAATTTGCCGATTTAAGAACACGAAAAGGGGGAGTCCCAGTGAAACGATTGCTGGCATGACCAAAAGTTTTAACCTTTGGCTATGTGTGATTTGTTCTTCAACACTTCCATTTAACATATTGCTTCTTAAAAACAGGTAAACTAACTAAACCTGGGATTTCACACCACTAAAACTGTTGAATTATGCATCTAACTCTTCACGTAACAAGCAATTGTGATGATAATTGGAATTGTACCACAAAGATTGTTATGTGACAGTGAAATGAACTTTAACTTTACACAAAACTTGAACAAAGATGATGAAAACTGTCCCTTAAACTTGCTTTTCGACAAATCAAGAAGTCAGATGCTAAACAAATCCACTATAAACATAGTGAGTGGACCAGATAAGACATTGGAACTAACATTGATCTTCCATAAAATAGTGAATTTTTGAAAATTTTGTGGGATGTTTCCGGTAAATCTGTCCCCAAACAGGGTGAGAATCCTTAAAGATTTCAATTCCGACAATGCCGGAGACAACACACTGGCTAAGCTAGTATCCCATGTCACAATTTTATGTACATTTCCAAAAACGAATCACAAAACATACAACTCATTATACTCGGTAAAACTGAAGAATGTGCTGCTGCAGCTGTTGCAGAGTTTGTTTCACAAATTACAAGTGAAACGGTGATCAACAGGCCTAGAGTAAGTTTTTAGAATCTCATTGATATATCATTTTATTAGATCATAGCACGCAAAGTAAAAACAACAGGTTCTTAACATACCAATTCCAGTATGGCTATGCAACCAGTGAACCAGATGTTGTGATTATTGAATTTAGTATGTTTATAATTCATAGGGGTGCTAAACGGGTCGTGTTAGCGGGTTCAACCCGAACCCGAAAATTGTGTCATAAATATGAACCCGAACACAACCGAATATTCGTGGGTTGACCCAAACATGACCCAGTCAACCTGAGTTTTTTAATTTGTTTCTCAAATTAATATATTAAAATCAAAATTTACTAAAAAACACACAAATGCATATAATACAATTACATTTTATTTATAAAATTGTATGTCAATTTCTCTTTTTAAGTTATAATTATGGCATATAATACACACCCAATTTAAGTTATTACATTAAACATATTGTAAAAAATTTAAAATATAATATAAATGGGTCAACCCGCCTACCCAACCGGGTTGACATGAACCCGGCCCGTTTAGCTAACCGGGTTGACACGAACTCGGCCCGTTTAGCTAAACGGGTTCGCGGGTTTGACCTCAAACTGACCCGACCCCGTTTGAACTAAACCTAAACCCGTGAATTTTGTGTTAGGTCCGGGTCATGTTTTCGGGTCGTGTCAGAATTTCACACCTCTAGTAATTCATATGTTAATACTGCCCTTTTTTATAAATAGGAAATTTACTCTGCAATGGACAATCACAATACAACTTAGGCCATAATTTCTAACTGAACGTTTAAGAATTATTGTATTGATCAAAGTCATAATCTAAGAAAAATACAACTTGGTGAACGAAAGTATGATTGCTCAAACATATCCTACAAATCTTTCCAGTTTAGTTTCTTTCAGGTTTGCAAAATGACTGATTAATTAACTGAAAATTGTTATTGAGCACTTATTTGAAGATGTTAATGCTAATGCTGAGTTGATGATGATGATGATGATGATAATAATCATCATATGGCATACAAGTTAGTGTTGTTTGTTCTAAGACCTGATTCGATTTTGTTACAGGACACGACACGTTTGTTCCTACGAGCAAGTCCAAAATTCATTCTACCTCAACATGTTTCAAGGAAGGAGACGCTTACTGCTGGTGGTGAGCAAAACAGTCAACGGATCGAGTCTCATCAACCGAAGGTGAAAAAAATCAGTAGTGCGAAACAAAAACCGACCCAGAATGCAAGGAAGAGGAAATCTCAAAGGATACTAAAAAACAAGCTCAAAAAATGTGTTTATGTCAAAGATGGAAGAGGATCAACCGTTGACAACCCGTTGAACTTAGATTAGGTATGATTGAACATTTAAATCCGCGCGCTAGCTTTATGTTCACGTATTAGACCATTGGGTATGGGGGAGGATAGTCTCCAAAGGACTACCCGCCATGTAGGCGTCACGTAATCACGGGAGGAGGATAGTCTCTTTGGGGACTACCCAAGGGTGTGGGAACTAGCCAAGACTACCCCACCATTAATAATATATTAATATATATATATATATATATATATATATATAGGGGATCGCTAGAATGAGAACCACCACGAGTTATGAGAACCACGAGAACCGCGCCCCGCGGGTGGCCGTCGGCGACGGAATTTTTTTTACACCTAGATCCGTATATTTTAGTGGGGGGTTTAAATTTTCGGTTCAAACGGCGCGCCCGAGGGGGTAGTTTTTTACGCCCAAAGTTTGGGTTTTTTTAATTTTTCTTTTTTTTTTACCAAACTTTGGGCGTAAAAAACTACCCCCTCGGGCGCGCCGTTTGAACCGAAAATTTAAACCCCCCACTAAAATATACGGATCTAGGTGTAAAAAAAATTTCGTCGCCGACGGCCACCCGCGGGGCGCGGTTCTCGTGGTTCTCATAACTCGTGGTGGTTCTCATTCTAGCGATCCCCTATATATATATATATATATAAAGGATGAGAGAGAAGCTGCCATGGGGGGCCACCACTTGCCCCGTCTCCGGCGTCACATATCCGACGGAAGTGCCGAGGACGGCCCCAAGGGGGCGGTGTGGGACGTGGCTTGAAGGGGGGGACGGGCCTTTAACTGACCCCATACCCATTGGTCTTAGTATTGTTGTATGATTTATGCAGTCTTTATCTGCAATGAAACTTGGTAGCTAGCTATTCTGATTGTATTTTTTTAACCTAGGCTACCACAAACTTGATTAGTTGTGGTGTTAACTAGACCGGCTAATGAGCATTTACATTAGAATCCTCATCTTCATCCCTGTAATTTAGCTAAAAACGCTTATATCGCTAGAATTTGTTCAAATTTTATAAACCTAGACTATCGCAAACACTTTTGATCAACTATCATATCGGTAAAGATGAATGAAAATATGATGTGATAGCAGACCAAACACGTTTACGAGTGTTTGTAAGATTTTGAGTTGGAAATGGTTTAAGCAATCATTAGGCCCCAT
Organism: Helianthus tuberosus; assembly: GCA_030545235.1. NCBI lineage: Eukaryota > Viridiplantae > Streptophyta > Magnoliopsida > Asterales > Asteraceae > Helianthus > Helianthus tuberosus. Next base: position 53,407,836 of record CM060360.1, read on the forward strand.
TTAAAGATAATCATTTTTATTCAAAATGCTAATATAATTTATTGAAAGTTAATTACTGATAGCAATTTGACTCGACTTTTACACGCATGTATTTAACTTTTTTTAAATATTTCACATTGGAATCCTTCTATAATCTTTATCCCTGAAATGTAAAGAAAAATTTTAGGATTTTATTATAATCAGTACTTTATCCGATTCTTTAGAAAACTAGAGATATAGAGAGCATGGTTGTAAAACAAGGTTTCCAAGTTCAAGTACTCTCCGAGTAATCGCTACAAGGTAGGCTACTGAGTCGACTTTCTTCAACTCCGCCTAATTACTCGAAACCGATCAAACGCGGTCAACCTCGGCCAGAATCGGATCGAGTAGGTCAACTCAGGCCGAGTTTGACTTTAAAAAAATAAACATATTTTCTATGCCTATCATATTAAAGAATGAATATACTTTTCCAAGTATTTTGATATGATCGCTAGTAAATTTATGTTATTTGACATATATTAATTTTCGAAAACTAATTTCTTTCTAATTTAGCATGTCCAAGTACTCCTCGAGTATCCTCCGCCTAGGCCGAGTATTCTCAACTCCCCGCTCAACCGACTAGAGAGCGCCTAGCGACTTTTGCAACCATTATAGAGAGTGAATAGTATGGAATCACTTCCTCAATTTATTCTCTATAAAAAAAAGGGAAAGGAAGAGTAAGAAACAATAAAAAAAAGAATAACTAAGTATTATTCTATTGAACAGAGATAGATATGATGAATCAGATGTGATGTGATGATCTATAAAATGTGAACAAATGTTAGAGCATTCATATCCCTCCACTACTTTTTACTTTGTAATTATTCCATATATAAATAAGTCACTTTTTCATGCATAAACACTTGTAACTTGTGTTTTGGGGATTTTTCAAAAAAAAAAAACTTGATTTTTTTGTTTGTTTTAACCCAAAGTTTTTTACCTTTGCAATTTTAACCTTACAAAATTGGTTTTTTAACTTTAACTCAAAACTTTTCATTATTTGCAATTTAACTTAACAACTTTTGTCAATTATACTTTTCGTCTTTGGTTTAACGTTTTTACGTTTCGTTACGTATAGTTCTAAATTTTTCAAGTTAATACGACACAATGTACGAGTGTGGTTCAACTTTTTTATGTTTTGTTTCAAATTTTGCAACTTCACACGGCACAACGTGCATGTGTGGTTCAACGATTTTACCTCTATTTTTTCATGTTTGACAGGTTCGTCGCAACATGCAGATCCTAGCTCGAGTCAGTGTTGATGGTCGATCACGGTTGTATGACATTAGTACTATTTGACACCGTTTTACGTCCCGCCGCAACGCGGGGTGTGCTTTGGGGGGTTTTCCAAAGAATAAATGGTTATGCATATGGTTGTCGTAACCTTGGCTTTAGGGGTTTTCCAAAAAAAAAAAATTTGATTTTTTTTACTTTTCACCCAAAAGTATTTCATAAATTACTTTTAACCCAAAACTATTTGTTTTTTTACTTTTAACCCAAAACTTTTTATCTTTTGCAATCTATCCTCATAACTTTTTTTACTTTCAACTTTGATCCTTTATAGTTTTCATTTTCCGCAAATTTTCCACTTTATGCTTGGTTCTAAATTTTGTGACTTAACACATCGCAACATGCGTCTTTGGTTTAACATTTTTACGTTTCGTTCTAAATTTTGCGAGTTAACACGACGTAACGTGCATGTATGGGTAAACGTTTTTACATTGTCTATTTTTTCCCGTTTGACAGGTTTAACATAACGTGCAGGTCCTAGGTCGACTTAGTTATAACTAAAGAATCCCCGCCGCAATTGCGGCTGGTCTCAATTCTAGTTTAACTAAAATCAAACTTTTTAAAATTTGTTTCTCATTTAAAACAACTTCCTACATCCCATCCACTTTACATATCTCTATATTCTTTATAGAGTAAACTTCTGTTTTCCTCCCTGTGGTTTGGTCACTTTAACGGTTTTGCCCCAAACCTTTAAAAATAGCCATTTTCCTCCAATAGTTTGCTATGGTTTTTCCATTTTGCTCATCGCCTCTAACTCCATCCAGCAAAATGGAAAAACCATAGCAAACTATTGGAGGAAAATGACTATTTTTAAAGGTTTGGGGCAAAACCGTTGAAGTGACCAAACCACAGGGAGCAAAACAGAAGTTTACTCTTCTTTATAATACACTACAAAATCAAGAGAAAACACAAAAATCGGACTAGGAAACATCTATAAAAATCAGACTAGGAAACATCTATCTCAACGGTTTGACTAGAAATGATCATCAAATTCTCATTAAGTTTGATATGGGATATTTAGTGAAATGAATGAGAGAATGAAATGAACGACATTCAAAGGTCCGAATGAAATGAATCATTATTTTGTGTCGTTTGATAGACATAAAAGACGAAGGAATGGAATACCAGTGGTGGCGGTGGCGGCCAAACCCCCATTTTTCCATTCCCTCGCAATGGTCCATTTTATTCCATTTGTCATTTCCGCATAGCCATGAACAAGGCTATGATCAGGACATCAGTCAAATCACACAACCATCTAACATGGACACACCTTTAGTGTTGAATCTATTAGCCAAAAGGTCCAACATTATGATGCATCTTTTATTATTTTGGCACATATACAATATAAAACACATGTAGTGTAAGTTTAGGGTTAAGAGTTACAGTCATTAGTTCAGTTACTTGTCCTCAAAAAGAAAAATTAGTCAAAGCTGTATTATATACTTCACAACTACACAATCTATGGTCTTCGCTGTCGAGCTAGCCAGCCTCAATGAGAGCACATTAGGGCTGTAAACGAGCCGAGTCGAGCCGAGCTAGACCCAGCTCGAGCTCGGCTCGAACTCGATTCGAGCTGGCTCGGCTTGAGCTCGAATTTCAAATCGACCTGAGATTTGAGGCTCGAACTCGACTCGATTAGAATTCGAGCTAGCTCGGCTCGGCTCGATCTAGCTCGAACTAACAAAGAACCGCAAAATTTACTACTTAAAAAATTCTTAAAAATGAATTTCTTCATATACTAAGGGCCATAATTGCCATTTAATTTAATTATATGGCTAAATATGCAAGTATAAATAGTTAATTCACTTTGACATTGTCTTTACCTTCTTTTATAGGGGATATACTCCCTTAGTTTTTGTTTTCTAAGCGATGTGTGACAAAAAAATAAGGATGTAAACCTAATCGAGCCAGCTCACGAGCCGAGCCAGGCCAAGCTCGAGCTCGGCTCGTTTACAAACCGAGCCGAGCCGAGCTGGCTCGTTTACAACCGAGCCAATTTCGAGCCGAGCTTTCTTCGAGTTTTTTTCGAGCGAGTTTCGAGCGAGCTGCGAGCCACGAGTTTTTTGAACACCCCTAGAGCACATTGCATAAAACACCAAGATACAAACGATAAGAAAGTACAATACATAAATAAAATTACCACACCAATCTTAAATAACATACGAAATAAGGTAACGGAATACATTAACAAACCAAGTCCAACCGAATAGAAAATACAAGCATAAATAAGTTCTAGTGGCTGCAGCAGCAGAATCAACCTGTACAACATTCACAGAGGTTGCAACATTTCAGTAAGCAAGCTGATATCCTTTAGTGACAAAATCAGCATATTGACACGATTCTTCTGTGTCGTGTAACAGTTGCATGAGATCAGTAAATGATACAAAATCACTAGCCACATAAAGAAAGAATATGAATAATAGACACATGAGAAAAGTAGATTACACCTCAAAATCCCTCATGGAAAATAATCAAATATATAATGGATTATGATCCAAGCATTATTTCTATTTCTATTTCTTCTTCTTAGCATATACATAAACTAGGCCCGGCAAAGTGAGCAGATTGGGTGGGTTTGGATAAAGGATCAACATGAGTTTGGGTCAGAATGGGTATGTTAAAAAAGGGTCAGGATTTAGAATGGGATTAAAAAAATTAGTTAATTAATAATAAAAAAAATAAAAAAATTAAATTTAAATAGAAAAAAATTAGAAAAAACAAAAAAAAACTTAAAAAAAAATATATAATAAAAAAATAAAACATATAAAACCAAAAAAATATAAATAAAACCTTCTGTTTGATGTCTTTTCTTACTTTCTTAGTAAAAAAAACCAAGGATAAGGGTATACGCAACTTGATAATGAGCCAAGAAGTCAAATGACTCAAACACATAATAAGTTGCATTCAAACGGAATGACCGAATTAAATGATTTTTAACAAAAAGCTCGATTTTTCTTAAGACGGCATTTATTTAAAACTTGTAACCGCGAATGAAATGCTATACGGTTACAAGTTGTAACACCTCGTAATTTCATGTCCTATAATGTATTGACACGTGTCATAAGCTTGAACGTGTGAAAGAATACTCTAGAGGGACTAAAGTTGACAAACAAGAAAAGTATGTGAATATAAGGGTTCAAAATGTCAACAATGGATAAATATACTTTCCAATAACCCTACATGATGTTTGTACCCTTAAACGAATGAACCATGGATCATACGAAACTAATTGTGATAGAAGGTGAGAGAGTACAAACTACAGGGGTTAAATGTGTCAACATGTTTAAGGTATACCTCTGAGTGACCTTTTAGCAATCTCGAAGCTTTGTAACGATTAATTATGCTCACTAGAATGCATGGTAAAAATTTCACCAAGTTTCGTTATCGTATGAGAAAGTTATGATAAAATTCGTATACGAGGGGTTAAAAGCGTCAACGTTGAAATTTATGACTTTTCGGGTAATCAAAAGTTCACCAAGGACTTAACAAAGTGGGTATAAGTCTTGAAGCCTTTATAAATCAATTTAGAGGGCTCAAAGTGCAAAACAAGAAGTCAAAACAACTTTTAGGAGGACCGGGGGCCAAAACTGCAATTAAAGGAAACTTGTTTACCTGAGCCCGAGCCTCACGCGGGCCGCGTAAGCCCAGGTGTTGAGATCGGAGGCTCTCATGATTGTGTTTGTTTGTATGTTTAGAATGATTTGTAACCGTGAAAACATGTAAAGTGCAGCGGAAATGAAAACAAACTTTGTAAACACAATCAAATGGAGAAAATAGTTTGATAAACAATTGCTTCTCATAGAGTCAAAAGATTTACAAATCAAAGCAAAAGATTACAGATATGCTTACAAACTAAACTCCCCCTCAGCCTGATGCCCCAAGGTTGGTTGCACACAAGATGAAAGGATTAGACATGAGGAGAAGAACTCGCTCAGTCAATCCAATGTAACAGTACAGGGTACTGATACATTTATAGGCAAACCAAACCACTGAGGATCTCGGCTGACGTCACCATGAAAGCGACGTCTAACAGCCTAACAACCTGTATCTACTTTCCTTACACAAACACTGCTAACCTAACCACTGACTATACATAAAACAGATATTTCACTAAACAACTGCTTTCTCTTTATGTCAGTGCTTTCCTCAAGGTTGATCAGTCCTTGACTGGGCAGTGCTTTATCATCAGTAGATAGGACCAGCAGTGTTGGATACTTCAGGGTTTTCATCAGCAGTTGAAAGGGCAGCAGCAGTTGTATATGGACAGTGGATAGAGACCATCAGTTGTTATAAATTACTTTCAAGGGGAGAGCAAAGTGTAAACTGCTGCTTATTGTGAATCCTCTGTTGTGACCTGGTTTTGGCTTTACATTATCTGTTCCTCTGGTAGGGTTCAATCCCAACAATCTCCCCCTGGAACAGATAATGCCAAAACCCTTCATTATTCAGGACCTTTATTACTCATCAAGAGTGCCTTAGCTTGATCTTTGAATTCAGCTTCAAATTCCTGTGCACTCTGGTCATCCTCATCCCTACACAGTGTAGGTTCAAGGAGATCATGCAAATCTTGAACACTAAGGCCTAGTGCTTCTTTCCTTGATATGTACTTCACTTCGCCATTGGCTCTGACCAGGGTCAATACGTGAGTCTTTTGATCAGACATCCACTTTAGTATTTTTAAGCCAAGTGGGTTTCTTGGGAGAGACTTATTTGATGATGAGTTGAGAGATAATGGCCTTGAAAACATCTGCAGACTTACAGACATTCTTTTGAAAGCTTCTTCAATGACTTTGTCTGCTGCAGCTATGTCTTCTGCAGTTTCTTGTTCAATAAGTTCTTGTCTTTCAGCTTCTGTCTTGTCTTTAGCAGTGTTTGGAGATGCAGGTTTGTTTAATGCCTTAAAAAGGCTTTGAAGCTTTGTTGAAGTTTCTTCTTTTGGACCCATTTTCGTGATGGTATCTTTGAAGTACTCTGCTTCCTTTTCTATTACCTCTTCTTCAGTCAGCTGTTCTCCCTCTTCTTGATTTGTTACAAAAGTAGACCGGAACAGTGTGTCAAGGTTTCCCATCTTCTGTTCAAGCTTCATCATTTGTTCTTGCTTCTTAGAAGTGCTTGAAACATTTATCTTTCTTTTCTTTAGCCTTTCATAGGCTTCATCGGTCTGCTGTTTTGACCATTTTGATATGGCTTCAGCAGTATCCATTTTCGCATCCACCAGCTCCCTTTTCTTTCTCTTATATTCAGCAGTTAAGTCAGCAATGAGCTTTTCATATTTTCTCCAGTTAGGAGCATTCTTCTTCTTCGTAGGATCATTCTTAATCTTTTCAATCCTTTCTGCCTCACGCTTAAGAGCTACTACTGGCTATTCTCTGAACTGTTGTTCTTCAGCAGGATAGAATTTCTCTTTCATGATGTAGGCTAGATATTGTTTTCTTAATTCTTTCTTTTGATCAGCCTTTTCTTTGTTTAGGTCTTGTGCAAACCCTTCTATCTGCTTTACTTTTGTGAAGTAGAACTCCAGTCTTTTAGCTATGCCATCTTCACTTAACTTATCTTTTTCACTGTCAACCTTGGCTTTTACTTTAGCCTGCCTTGCCTTGAGTTTGAGGTAATCATCCATATCCTCTGGTGGCATGTAGCCTATGAGTGAGGAGAATCTTCTTTTTGAAGGATCTTCTTCTGTATAGAATTGCCTCATCTCATTTTTGATGGCTTCAAGTTCCAGTGGATATTGTGCAGCATTAGGATCATGTATACCTTCATCGGCAGGTATTGGCTTTCTTTTTCTGTTGAAGAGCTTTGGCTGTGAAGTAGGAGAAATGAGAGCAGTGGTGGATGACTGACTAACAGCTGTTGAGACAACTGGTGTCTCAACATCTGCTGTCATTACAACTGCTGATATGTCAGCAGTTGTCTTCTGCTTTTGAGCAGGGGATGGAAGTGGTGAAGTAGTTTTTGATGGTGGTGATGGTGGTGATGAATCATCATCTGATATGAGATTCCTTCTCCTTTTTAATGAAGGAGCAGATGATGTTCTGGGTGGATCAGTGGTTTGTGACAGTGATTGACTGACAGTGGTTGAAACAACTGGTGTTTCAATCACTGTTGTCATTACAGCAGATGTTGTAACATCTGCTGTCTTCTGCTTTATGGCAGGAGGCAGTAATGATGGTGTAATTGTGGATGATGGTGGTAGAGTAGTTGTGGTGGTGTGTGGTAGAGTGGTGTGTGTTGAAAGTGTGTGTGTTGATGACATGGCAACTGTTTGGCTACTGACAGCAGTTTTTGTAACTGCTGCTGTATCAGCTGTTTGGCTAACAGGTTTTGAGACCTGTTTTTCTTTTTCTTTTTCATGCACAATATGAAGGCCATGTTCTATTCCCATCCTATTCATTTTTCCCAACAGCTTGTTATTCTCCCCCTTTTTGGCATTATCTGAAGGGGGGTTTACAAGAAATGGTATGGAAGAAGGAACTTTGCCAAAGGCACTTTGAATGCTAGACTTTATAGCCTTGATATCTGCTTGAGTGTCTTTAAATCTTGATTCAACCATGTTGGTCAGCATTTGTACTTGAATAGCATGCTTTTTGTCAGCCACAAGTTGCTGTGCTTCAAGCATGGGTTGGAAAATATTCCAAAGCTCATTTACAGCAGGTGCTTGTTGTGGAGCAGGTGCTTGAGCAGGAACAGCATTGGATTGTGCTTTCTGAGCTTTTAAAATCTCTTGCACCATCTCTTTTATTTCAGAAACTGATTCTTCAAGTTTTTCCACTCTGCCCGTCAATTCCTGATATTTTGAATCATCACCTACTTTAGTAGGATCATCTGAATCCCCACCAGCAGTGGTTATATCAATGTGTGTCTTAGGAACAGAGTCCCAAAAATCACCCATTGATGCCCCTTGTTCTTGGTACTGGGGACTTCTTTCTTCAGCACTTGATAAACCTTTGATGGTGCCAGTGGTTAGATCCAAATCACTGGTGGTTATCGAAGCTGCCATGGAAGAAATTGACTTCAAGGGAGTCTGATTTATGAAACAACTGGCCAACTGGAGACCTGTTGGTCCACCAGTTGTAGTTGTTGCTCCACTTGAACTACCACCGAGAGTTACTTGTAACTCAGGGGGTGTAACCTCCTCAATTGTTGCTGGGATAGCAGGAGTAATAGCATCAGACCCAGTCACTTGTGGATGTATGCTCTCAGTGATAGGTGATAGAGAGGAACTGGTTTGTGTCTGAGCTATAGCAGCTGCATGCAACAAAGGTAGCATGGATTGTGGCATTATGATTGGTGAGGGGATGGGAGTTGAAAGAGACATTTCCTTGGGATCAGGACTGAGGAAGATGGATCCGAGTGGATTCAGAGCTTCATATTGGGGTGTCCCTATGCTTACAACCTGACCCTTTTGTGAGGATGCAGGAGGAGTTTTAGGCATGGGTTGAGATCTTTCTTCCAACTGCTGTGAGGAAGTAGCAACAGTGGTTTGTGGTGACTTTTGTGTTGTCACAGACATTTCCTCTGGGATCTCATCTTCCAAAGTTGCCTTTGTTTTGGGTTTGGTGGGTTTTCTGGATGTTTTTCTTTTGGTCTTTTTGGTTATGTCAGGTGTGGGTTTCAAAGCAGTGGTTGTGCTGCTATGATCACCTGGAGCAGTGGGCTCAGCAGCTGATACCTGAGGAGCAGTTGTAACCGCTAAAATCTGCTCAGGTACCCCTGCTTTTGTTTTTATTGGTGCCATCATCCTTGAAAATGTTTCTTTTGTTAAGCTTTTTATTTGACAATGAACACCTTGTTTTGGCAAATTTTCATTTTCCTTTACAAATTTTTGTTTAAAGTAATAACTCAAAAATCTTGGAAAAAGTAAAAATGCTTTGTTGTCAACATTTTTTACTAAGTCATTGAAGATTTCCTGGGAATAGTTGTAATCTTTGTTATTCAAAATGGCATACCCCAGGCATTGAATCTCAATGGTATTTCATTAAATGATGTTGTTTTATTTGAAACACACATCAAAAGTGTGTGAAATAAAAATCTTGGAGCAGAAGGAAAATAACCTTTTTGTAGGGTATCAACCTTTGATTGTTCTGCATACCCCCTTTTTACGAAATCAGTTTTCATCTCGGCTTTCTCCAAAGAGAGTTTACCTTCCTGATCGTTGAGATTAAAGACTTCGGAGATCGACTGTGGGGTTATTTGAACTGCTTTACTCTGTATTGAGGAGTTAATGGCTATGACTTTTTCGTCTTGTTTTTCAAGCGACGCCTTTTTCCAAAACTCTCTCTGGGTTTGCAGATAGATGGGAGCATTTGCTGTCAACAAAGTTTTGTACTTTGATGCAGATAATGTATCAATGATGATGTCAAAGGTGTGATTATCAGTAGGTTTTGTGAGTAAACCCAGATAGTTGTGAGGTTGTTTGAATGGTATTTTGATGGGTTCTTCGGCCGTTTGAGCGACCTCTTTGGAAGGTGATGGTGATTTAGGTTTTGATTTTGATTTTGTCATTTTTGCGGGGAAGAACGAAGGAGGATTTTGGAGATTTTGAGAAGAAGGGTTGGAAACTGCTATGAGAAGAGAATTTTGGAATTCAATTCGACAGTGTAAAACCCTGTTTGGGGTTTAGGGCAGGGTTTTATTTAAAAAAAATGATCGCTGATGTGGCAACGGTTATTAAGATCTGAGGGCTAAAAACTGACCACGTGTCAATCACTGATGAAATGGATGAAGTATGGAGAACAGTTGTTTTAAGGGCCACTGACGTATCAAGCATCAGTGGTTACAACGGTAAAAATTATGGGCAGTGGATGATTTTTACTATCAGTGGATAGCATATCAGTGGATAAGACACTGATTTTGAGCATCAGTGCTTTTTCAAGAAAATGAGGGATAAGTGGTTAACTTTCAGCAGTGGACAGTGTTTAGAGATCAGATGTTGGAACAAAACAGTGGTTAGGGTAAATAGTACAACTCTGAAGGACAGGTGTTTCAGCAACAGTTTTGAAGATTTTCATTCAAGGTTTTGCCACATGTCAATTTTGAAAGACAGTGGTTTAGTACCCCAGATGATGAAAACTTTTTACTAAGGCAACTCATTTTCGTTTAATATTCAATTAACACATGAGTACCTTAGTAATTTAAGCACAGTTTGCAATCAACCTTTGATAAAAAATTTAAGAGCAAACCTGAGTATGACATGATCATGACATATGTACCATTTCCTTTTGACCCATTTAGAGGACACTAATACCAAAAAAAATAAGGTATTACATCCTGACAGGAGCTGAAACTATTGCCAACAAAAACAAGCATAAGTTCCAAATATATTATTCCAAAATAAAAATGAATAATATATCCTGGTTATGAGAAAATCCTTTGAACAACAAAAAAATAGTTAAAGGATTTTCTGAGAGTAGTATCAAAAGGATCTGGTATAATTTCAATAGAGTATAAAATCATATCATTCACAAGTTTTTGAAAATGGTCAGTGGTTTGACAACAGTGGTAGGAAACTTTTGGATACATTTTGACCACTGTTTGGAACCATTTTCTTTGTCAGTTGATTGCAAACCTGAGGACACATGGAGAAAATTTTTGAACTTTTATCTAGTCCTCTTTGGAGTTTATTTACTGGAATCAAAACCTTTTTCTGAACAGATAAATGCTCATAGTTGCTTAATTACCATTATTACCCTAAACTTTGACTCATAAGTGTTTTATGTTTATTCTCTTTTCTTTTGACTTCAAAAGTTTTGAGATAAACACACTTCTGAGTTTTTGTGACTTTTCTCAATGTATTTTAACAAAGTTGATTTTGTCCTTTTGAGGGACTCAACCTGTTTTTAACACATAAGATCTGAATGACTAAAGTTTTAATTCCCTCATTTTGAGTTAACAAGACATCAATGTTTTATGAATCATAGGTTTTGTTAATCTGAGGTTCATACTTTAGTATTTAATGAAAACATCACAAAAATCAAAACAACAGTTGAAATCAATATTGAAAAATATAAAACAATCCCATAATTTAACAGATATGTTTACAAATCTGAAAGTTATGGGTGACTTTTGCATGATATCACTTGTTGTGTGAAATTTGTGTGTCATATGACATCTTGGTTGATTTACAGAGTTTTTGATTAACCACTTTAAACATGATTTATTCGGTACTCTGTTTTTCAACAAAAATACAACCAACCTTAGTATCAATGAAATTTTGAGCCGAACTGTTATGTCAAATTGATTGTTAGATCGAATTTGACTGTCCAGGCTCTGATACCAATTGTTGAGATCGGAGGATCTCATGATTGTGTTTGTTTGTATGTTTAGAATGATTTGTAACCGTGAAAACATGTAAAGTGCAGCGGAAATGAAAACAAACTTTGTAAACACAATCAAATGGAGAAAATAGTTTGATAAACAATTGCTTCTCATAGAGTCAAAAGATTTACAAATCAAAGCAAAAGATTACAGATATGCTTACAAACTAAACTCCCCCTCAGCCTGATGCCCCAAGGTTGGTTGCACACAAGATGAAAGGATTAGACATGAGGAGAAGAACTCGCTCAGTCAATCCAATGTAACAGTACAGGGTACTGATACATTTATAGGCAAACCAAACCACTGAGGATCTCGGCTGACGTCACCATGAAAGCGACGTCTAACAGCCTAACAACCTGTATCTACTGTCCTTACACAAAACTGCTAACCTAACCACTGACTATACATAAAACAGATATTTCACTAAACAGCTGCTTTCTCTTTATGTTAGTGCTTTCCTCAAGGTTGATCAGTCCTTGACTGGGCAGTGCTTTATCATCAGTAGATAGGACCAGCAGTGTTGGATACTTCAGGGTTTTCATCAGCAGTTGAAAGGGCAGCAGCAGTTGTATATGGACAGTGGATAGAGACCATCAGTTGTTATAAATTACTTTCAAGGGGAGAGCAAAGTGTAAACTGCTACTTATTGTGAATCCTCTGTTGTGACCTGGTTTTGGCTTTACATTATCTGTTCCTCTGGTAGGGTTCAATCCCAACACCAGGCGTAGTGTAGGTCCGGCTAGGGGAGGATCTAGTCGCCTAATCCTTGTATACGAACCACTCCGGTTGTGCGGAATCCAACCGAAATAGCAAACCGAGATAGAACACACAATAATACGACACGCAAAGTTCAACGATTAACACCACTTGTATTAAACGTATGAAAGGTCCAGTTACAGCTCAATGTTTACAAATCAGTCCTGTAAACTCTCTAAGTGTGTGTGTGTTCTCTGCTAACTGTCATCATACCGAAATGAACACAACACACGGGTATTTATACCCGAACACTGCAGGTCTGGTCGAAGGATCATGCAGACCGGTCGAAAGATCATCTTTCGACCAGGAACAGCTCGAACGATCCATATGAATCACGAAAGATGGGATCTTTCGTGGTCCATCTATCGAAGGTCCATCTTTCGAGCTCATCATCGAAGGATCCATGCAATCCTTCGATGGTGCATCCTTCGACCCAGCCATCTTACAAACATAATGTTGACTGTTTGGCCAAGTCAAACCAGGAGGATGGTTGACTTGGTCAAACTTACAAGACTAACAAGACATCGTTTTACATTGTGACCGAATACAGACAAAGTGCAGACATAAGTGCACCAACAAACTCCCCCTTGGCTGTAGCTTTGTCTGGCTTATCAATAATCAGCTGTTGCTTTATCTCGATCTTCGATCTTGTAAGTTCTCGTGTCTTCAAGTCTTTGACTTCTATTCAAGTCTTCAATGTCGGAGGATCTTTAAAGTCTTCACGTCTTGAAAGCAGAAAGTGTATCAACAAACTCCCCGTATCACGTAGGAAGTGTGTTGACAAACTCCCCCTTAACATAAGCTCCCCCTTGAGTTATGCTCGTGAAAGTCTTTATCTTTATGAAGTGAGATCCTTGTGGTGTTGATGATGGTCAGCGGCAACTCGATCATCTTCATCATTTGAGTGCCTTCACGTCGTGTCTTCATTCCGAAGCTTGTCATCGACCATGTTCTCCTAGCCTTTAGAATCTGCACATGCAAGAAATCTAAACGCGTAATGAGAACAACCGCCTGGAATATCATAAGCAAACGACACACATGTGACCATTGTTTTAAACAAACACCGTCCGACAGTTTGAAAGTTTAACAAATTTTATCCATTTCAATTTTAACTTTCAACGCTTGCAAATTTCGACCGTTTATGAAGATTTAGTCGTTTTCGGTTTTCGTTCAGGTTTCAGGTAACGAAGACTCGAGCTCCAACATCGTACGATCGAAAATAAAAAAGAAATAAAATCTTTTTGGCTTTTATAAAGTTTATATTAAAACACGCCTAAAATCTTTTTGGTATTTTTGAATATTTCAAATGTAAAGACTGAAAGCAGTAAATAAATATATACAGACATTCTTTTTGTGAGTTTCGAGGGTAAGAGAATCATATCAGTGTACGGTCATGCCAAAACGCTCTTGTTGTTCAGTTAATTAACATTAAGATAAGCATCCTATAACAATTATCGGTATTGTTGTCCACATAAGCTCAACTTATCAGATGTAATCATGGCGAGGGGATACGTTAAGGTATGATTTATACTTACCGACCGGTGTTCATCCACATCACGACACATTCCCGTATCAAGGTATGCACGAGGGTTCATCTTACCGGTGAGTATACCGATTATCATCTGTTTGACCGTATATGATGTGAGAAACTCACTTATTTTGAATTTGAAAACAAGCCCTATGTGATATAATCACTTATTGATGAGGAACTTGGTTTTCGATGCATGAGGGCACAGGAGCAAGTCCGTGAACAGGTCAGTACTTTCGTACAGCAGAGAGACGAACTTGACTCCCGGAAAGAATTTGTGATATTTTATCACTTATTTGTTTGGACATGTGATTGTTGATCACTTATTGAGGTCGTATGCAATATGTACACGTATGTATGGTATCATGGAAGATCTAGACTTGCGTCCCTGTTATTTTTCGGTAAAAGATACAACCATGATACCCAGATGATAAGCAGCATAAAGACCGAATATCTCAGAACCTCGGCAATCTCTCAAACGAAATTTCGGTACTAAGACCATATGCCAATGAATGGTTCCCACCCAGTCTTCAGTCGATTTAAGTTTATATCACCCTGCACACTTTAAAATGATTGTGAGCCTACCGATACATCTTATATAGAGCTGCTTATCGTTTTTCATTTAAGGTTTAAAGAGTGTAAAGACAGACCACTGATGTACTATCATTTTCTCTTTTGCTCGCCAGGAAACTCATTTTTGTTTTTCTATTGTTTTTGTGTTTTTGAAATTTTTCAATGTTTTTGGATTTTCAAATTTTGGATTTACTCCCCCTAAAATCAATAAACTAAGACAAATTTAAAACACAAAGATATTTACAAAAATGATTTTCCGATGTGGATTACTCTTGCTTGACCTTAATGCCGTTTACCAATAATAAATAGTCAAATCTTGATTTGTCAAAAGCTTTGGTAAAAAGGTCGGCACGTTGGTCATCGGTGTGGACGTAAGCAACATCGATTAGCCTTTTCTCAAAGCAATCACGTATGAAGTGATACTTAATGTCGATGTGCTTAGTCTTTGAATGCTGCACAGGATTTTTAGTGATCTGTAATGCAGCAGAATTATCAACGTAAATAGGAGTAGTTAGGAATTCAAAACCGTAATCACGCATTTGTTGTTGGATCCATAGGACTTGGGAGCAACAACTTGAGGCAGCAATGTATTCAGCTTCGCATGTTGACGTAGCGACGCACGTCTGCTTCTTGCACTGCCATGTGACTAGGCGATTTCCCAAAAACTGACATCCAGCCGTTGTGGATTTGCCGTCGATTTTGCATCCGCCAAAATCAGAATCACTGAATGCGATCAAGTCAAAGTTATTATCCCTAGGGTACCACAGACCGGTGGCAGGGTAACCCTTCAAATAACGAAAAATCCTTTTTACAGCTGCAAGATGTGAGGCCTTCGGGTTCACTTGATATCTGGCAAGCAGGCACGTTGGGTACATTATATCTGGTCTTGATGCTGTGAGGTACATAAGAGATCCAATCATCGCGCGGTAGTATGAGGGGCTAACATCTTGACCCTTCAAGTCTGGAGTAATTCCGTGATTTTGTGGCAATGGGGTACCGATGGGCGTTGCATCAGACATCTGGAACCGGCTCAAGATGTCACCAACATATTTAGTCTGATGGATGAATATCCCAGACTCTGTTTGTTGTACTTGTAGGCCCAAAAAGAAAGTCATTTCCCCCATAGCACTCATCTCGAATTTATCCTGCATTACACGCTCGAAATCCCTACACAAAACATCATTAGTAGAACCAAAAATAATATCATCAACGTATACCTGTACCAGTAGAAGATCTCCATCTTGTTCTTTGATGAAGAGAGTACAATCGATAACACCTCTGCGAAAACCGTTCTCCAGCAGATAATTAGATAAGGTTGCGTACCAAGCTCGCGGTGCTTGATGTAGACCATATAGAGCTTTGTTGAGCAACCAAACCCGATCGGGATGGATAGGATCTTCAAAACCTGGAGGCTGCTCGACGTACACCTCTTCTTCTACCACACCATGTAAGAAAGCACTCTTCACGTCCATCTGGTATACCTTGAAACCTTTGAATGAGGCATAAGCCAGAAAGATCCGAATGGCTTCTAGACGTGCAACAGGTGCATACACTTCGTTGTAGTCGATCCCTTCAATCTGACGAAAACCTTGAACGACTAGCCTTGCTTTGTTCCGGA
Source organism: Helianthus tuberosus (assembly GCA_030545235.1). Lineage (NCBI taxonomy): Eukaryota > Viridiplantae > Streptophyta > Magnoliopsida > Asterales > Asteraceae > Helianthus > Helianthus tuberosus. The sequence continues at coordinate 53,423,936 of CM060360.1, forward strand.
TAACGATCCCACGGTCATCCTTTTTGCATTTAAACACCCAACGGGTACCAATCTTCTTGTATCCAGCAGGTTTCTCTACGAGTTTCCAGACTCCAAGCTTCTGGAATTGTTGCAGTTCTTCCTGCATCGCTTCAACCCATGAGCTATCCTTCAAAGCATCTTTCCAAGTTCTTGGCTCTTCCTGTGAGACATAACACGCGAAAGACCAATCATTCTGTTGACCAGATTCTCGGATAGTTGCATACAAGCCTGCATTGTTGTTGTTTCGCAACATGTTTCTTGTTTGAACGCCACTATGTACATTTCCGATGATGTTTTGTTGAGGATGGGTATTGTGAATCCTCGTTTCTGGATTATCTTGAACTGGAATATTTGTACCCAGATTGTTGAGATTGAGATCAGCAATCAATTCAAGTCCCGGAATTGACGAAGAGGATGATGCAGAAGTTTCAGCTGTTCGAGGGACATCCACTGGAGGAGTACCCTCTGAAGTACCATGAACTGCTGTTGGAGCTTCTTGTTCTGCATCTATAAATTCGTCATCCTCTGAAGATTCGTGCAATTCGGAAGCATCTTGAAAATCCTCATTGTCGAGAGCATTGTTGTTCACTGAAGATGGTTCTTGATTGACTATAATGGGACGAACCAACGGTGAATCTGTTGCATTGTCGCTCTCGAAAAACATCCTTGCCGCAGCACTTTCTTCAACGGCTTCAACATTGATCGAATTGAAAAAGTCATCGTACTCAAACATCCAAGGCTGACCAGGATTTCTAACTGGTAAAGTGTGCCTTTGTACTCTGACTTCAGACCATTCCTCGACCCTTTTAGTCTCTAGATTCCAGACTCTTAAGTTTGGGGTGGAATACCCAAGAAAGTATCCCTCAATGGCTCTAGCCCCAAACTTTCCATTAGGATCGATAATTGTGCAAGGAGCTCCAAACGGTTCGAGATAAGACAAGTCTGGTTTCCGTTTGTTGATAAGCTCAAAGCAGGTCTTGTTGTGTCTTTTGACTGTAAGGACTCGGTTCAAAGTATAGCATGCAGAGGATACAGCTTCAGTCCAGAATGGAATGGGCAGCTGCGACTCTACCAACATAGTCCTAGCAGTCTCGATCAATGTGCGGTTCTTACGTTCAGCGACGCCATTCTGTTGAGGAGTATAAGCTGCACTAAATTCGTGAAGAATACCTTTTGAAGTGCAAAACTCCGCCATGGCATGATTTTTGAATTCAGTACCATTGTCGCTACGTATCCGCCTAACCTTCAAGTTGTAGAGATTCTCAATCTGAATGATCAAGTTTTTGATAATACCGAAGGTCTCACTCTTGTGTGCCATGAACGCCACCCAAGAAAATCTTGAATAATCATCAGTAATCACGAGGCAATATTGATCATTCCTAATGCTTTTGTGCTTGACAGGACCGAATAAATCCATGTGCAAACGTTCAAGAGGAACAGCCACCGTGTTGACTTTCTTTGTGGGGTGTCGCTTCTTCGTTTGTTTTCCTTTCTGGCACGAAACACAGACGTCTTGAAGATGGAAATTTTTAAGAGGAACACCATTCACCAATTCATTTGACACCAAATGATTCATTTTGCGTAAGTGAATGTGACCCATTCGTCTGTGCCAAGAGATTGTGTCTTTTTCTGTGGCTTTAGAAACGAAACATGTTGCTTGTGCAGACGTTGTGATAGCTTGGCTCATATCAAGGACATACAGATCATTTATCCTTGGAGCCGACAAGAGAATCCATTCTTTTGGAATTTTGAAGCCGGGTTTCAGCACATAACATCCATTAGCATCAAAGTGTACTGAGAACTGCTTGTCACAAATTTGAGAAACACTAAGAAGATTGTGATCAAGTTGTTGCACAAAGTTGATCTTGTCAAAGCTAACAACCCCGTTGGAAATCATTCCTTCACCCGTTATATATCCGCCCTTATCTCCAGCAAAAGCAACATAACCTCCTCTAATAGATTTGACGTCGTAGAGAAGCTTCATGTCGCCTGTCATGTGCCTGGATGCCCCACTATCAACAATCCAATGACTACTGATAGTTCCTCCTGGAACACCCTGCACATAAACTCAATCGATTAGTTGGAGATGGGGACCCAAGCCATTGTGGTCTTGGGTCTTCCATTTTTATCAACAACAATAACTTCCACTTTTTGATGATTCGGAAATTGTGATGGTCCCCCTGATTCAGTAACCGTTTTTGGTTTCCAGGTCTGTTGAGTTTTACCAGTTTGATTGTTTGAAGTTTTTGAAGACTTTGAATTAACTGGTTTAACTGAAACAGATGGTTTGTGAACCACGTCGGTTTTAATTGCCTTTTCAATTTTCTTGACTTGTTGGCGTTTCTGTTTCTTTTCCCTTTCTCTTATGAGTCGGGGATCTTGTTTTACAGAAACAGATCGCCTTTGGTTATTGCGTTCATGGGGATCATCTTCTTTGGCTTTCAACTTATGAAGATACGGGCAATTTCGAATGATATGCCCGATCGTACCACATTCAAAACATGATCTTCGTTCTACAAACCCCGAAGTATCATGTGGTCGTCTTGCCGATGATGAACTTTCTGAACCCGAGGTACTAGGTTTTGAACTACTTGGTTCATTCCTTTTCATCACTGTTGCCTTTTGAACAAAATCTAAGTTAGATTGATTTGCAAACTTTTCAATTTTGTCTGTTCCCTTCGATTTCACAAAGTTCACATTCTTCTTCTTCTTCTGATTTGGCTTCCTTTGACTCTGAGTCGGTGCTTTACCTTTGGGTTTGGTATGATTTTGCTGGGTTTGCACTGTTGGTAATTTCTTATTTCCAAATTGTTTTCTAACTTCAGCCTTTGGGATAGGAGGACACTGTGTGACTGTAACATGTGGTCCTGTCTTTCCCAAAAACTTACTTGTCGAATTTTCAAAGACTTTACTTATTAAAGATTGATTAACATTCTTAATAGGAAAATCTTTGTCTGAGTAAATTTTATCATCACCAACAAGAGTGTACAGCAAATCCACACTCTCCGACTCTTTTGCTGATGTGGACTCGGTTGGAACAGTCTTAGCAGGTTTTGTGGGAGGATCACATAGGATATGATTCTCAAGAGGTATGTCCTCTTCTTTGATTACTGCATCAGACTTTTCCGAATCAGTATCATCAGACTCATCATCAGAAGAATCAGCATCCTCAATCACAACTGGAGGATCCTGATTCTGTTCAGCAGTTACAAATGTATCCGCTGACACATCTGAATCGGATGATACTTCTTTCTTGTATCCGAGCCCTGTTGCAAATTCCTCAACGTCCAAAGGAACAGATGGCTCAAAGTGAGTCCTATACTCCTCATCAGGCAAAGCATCAAAATTGTTTCTCACGGGTGGTGGACATTTCTTATAGCCTATGCATGTGACATCCTTTTTCTCTTTTTGAACATCAATGATGTGATCCAACACATAGCTAGAACTCAAATAACTGTCTAACTTGAGTCGGATCGCCTCACTTTCTGTTTTAACACAAGCCATTTCTTTTTGCATTACCTCAAGACGAGTGATATACAAATTAATGTCCGTTTGTTTTCTGGAAACCATTTTAGTCAGCTCTGTTTTATCTTTCTTCAATGTTTCAATCATTGATTTATAATCCTTTTCATGGTTTTCATAAAACATATTGGCTTCAGTGCACTTTGAAATATCAACTGTCAATTTCTGATTATGAATAAATGTCACATCATATTTCTCTTGCAAAGCCTCGTGTTCGCTTTGCAATTCACACCACCTATCATTCACAGAAACATGTTTGTCTTGCAATTCAAACAAACTAGCTTGTAAAGCATCGTGTTTGCCTTGCAACTCAGACATGTTTGCTTCCAACTCAGCACATCTATCATGCAAACTATCACAGTTATTACAGCTAACAGAAGTGGGTTCGTCGACACATACCTGACTTGATGAACTGTCGACATTCGCCATAAAGGCTGAATGGAGAGAAGACGAAGAATAAGCAGCTTGATCCACCAAAATAGATCTTCTTTGAATTCCTGCTGCAACTTCATCCAAAAGCTCATCAATATTTGCATCGACTGACGCACTTGATGTGTCATCCACATGATCATTGCCTGAAGTGGAGGACTCTTCATCTGAACTTCCACTATAACCGGAAGAGTCTTCATCCTCAGAAGATTCACTGCCATTGGTGGAAGATTCTCCACCACTGGCGTGCTTAAGACCATTAACCACTTCAGCAAAACAGGCTGTTCCATCTGGTGCATCATTTCCCAACTGGATTGACCAATCACAGCCTTCATCTACTTGAACCACAAGTGCCTGGTTGGCATTTGATGGTCCTGCTTGGGTCTGGTTGTTGACAGGCACCAGTGTGCGATCATTGTTCCTCGCTTGGTTCTAATTGGCCCTGTTTCCTTGACCTCTGAAGGGATTCTGGTTCCCATGCTGAGCTGGTCTTGTACATTCACGCTTGAAATGACCACGTTCACCACAATTGAAGCATTTAACAACTTGCTTATCAAACCCATACTTGGTGTCCTTTTTGCTTTCCAAACTGGTTCGGCCTGTTCTTTCCATAAAATCCTTTGCTCGTCTAACAGCACTGGCAAAGGCCCACTTGATATCCATCATCTCCATCTCCTCTTTATCTATCTGCTGATAGTCTTCTTGTGTCAGATTAATATTACCAATCTGACCCTCCACTAATCCACAGTATGCGCTCACCACAGTGTTTAGCAGCTCCATATGTTCTTTTGCTACTTCAACACTGACTTTAGAAAAGCTTGAAGTGTCGAGCCGTACTGTATTTGGCTTTGGTTGTTGACCAGCAGATGATGTACTTCCATAACAAGCTTGCTGTTGAGGAGGAAGTGGATTCCCGAAAATATCAGTTGTTCTGATTTGCTGTTGCTGTTGTGGTGCTGGTTGAGGAGCTGGATTAAGCGGATTTCCAAACATATCTGTTGTTGGAGGAGGAGTGCCATACAAGCTCGTGCTAGACACAAATGCTGTTTGAAGTGGAGCGTGTGAAGATGGTTTTGCAGAAGTGCTAGAAGTTCCATAATAAATTTCAGGATTTTGTGGCACTGCAACTCTTTTTGCCTTTAGAGTTTCTTCCTGATTCTTGTTTTCCAGGAGTTGAGCAAAATCACCGAAGCTTGTTGTATCCAAAGTGCCATTGTACTTCATGATTTCTATGAAATTACTCCATTGAGGTGGCAGTGCATCTGCAAACTTCTTCACTATCTCTACTGAAGTTGTTACAACCCCAGTATTTGCCAATTCAGTCAGCAAATGGGTAAATCGACTTGTCAAATCTCCTAGAGATTCATTTTGCATACAAACAAAACCATCAAACTCTTTCTTTAGCAGATCTTTTCTTAATTGACGTGTTGCTTCATTTCCTATGCCCCTTATCTTCAATGCGTCCCACAACTGCTTCGTTGTCTTGAAACTGACGAATTGATGATAAATATCTTTGTTTAATGCCTGAGTAAGAATGGCATATGCTTTCTTCTCCAAATCATAGACTTTCTTTTGATCTTCGGTAAGATCTGCAAATGTAGCAGCAGATGATGCAGCAACCTCTATTGTTTGATCAAAATCTGTGATGAACCGCAACCACAACTCTGTATTTTGACCAAGGACATATGTATGAAATCTGTCAAACCATCCCGGATATTCACTTAAATGCATCAACTTTGGAGGCCTATTCAAACTTCCCGTTTCACTTTCGCTTAGTAAAATGCTTTGAACACTTGGAGCTTGATTTGATACGAATGCCCATTGACCGGTAGATGTAGCATTGGCTTGCGAACCCGAATCCGGAGTTGGAGTACCAAAATACATCTCTGCATTTACCGGAACACCCCACATCGAATTCATTTTTGATCAGCCGAAGGATACCTGTCGAAAGACACTTGAAAAATACAAACTGTTAAATACAAACAGACTAAGGATCGAAAGATCAACACCTGTTCGAAAGATCAACAAGGTTCGAAAGATCACTGTTGAGTTTCGAACAATGTTTTCGAAAGATTCTCCAACGAAGGATCCTTATCCTTCGAAAACGTACTGTAGACCGAAAGATAAATCACGAAAGATGACTTCGAAAGACTCCCCAATCGAAGGATCCTAGTCTTTCGAAAATGAACAGTAGACCGAAAGATGAATGTTTCGAAATGATTCCTTGGTTCGAAGGATGATGATCTATCGAACCTCCACTGATCGAAAGATGGTCTTTCGAGTTCGAAGGATATCTTTCGAATGGTTCTGACACAGTTGACAATCGGTGACAAGTTGGTGAAAAAGTTGACGGGTTGGTAGAAACTTTCTGCAGAAAGTATGTTCAGACCATATCTTCAGGTCTGAATATGCAGGTTTCACCAAAACAGGTAATGATTCCAATATTTTAATCAAAATACAACTTCCAACACACAAACACTTTCAATATTCAAATTTTAAGGATTAAACAAGTTAAAATGATGATGAACACTTGAATATGTCAAGAACACAGCTCAAAAATCTGAGTTTTCTGATAAATCCACGAACTTCCGAAACGTGGTTTTGCTCGAAACTTCACTAAAAACCAACTTATAACATATGACAAAGAAAAATAACAAGGTTTTTATAAGAACTTTCAGCAAAACAACAAGATTAAACCCGAGTTTAACAAGTTTTTCCAGAAAATATGAACTCCAAACACCCGGAAAACAGCAAGAACACCTCGGTTTTAACAAGGATAAGAGCCAAGGCTCTGATACCACTTGTAGGTCCGGCTAGGGGAGGATCTAGTCGCCTAATCCTTGTATACGAACCACTCCGGTTGTGCGGAATCCAACCGAAATAGCAAACCGAGATAGAACACACAATAATACGACACGCAAAGTTCAACGATTAACACCACTTGTATTAAACGTATGAAAGGTCCAGTTACAGCTCAATGTTTACAAATCAGTCCTGTAAACTCTCTAAGTGTGTGTGTGTTCTCTGCTAACTGTCATCATACCGAAATGAACACAACACACGGGTATTTATACCCGAACACTGCAGGTCTGGTCGAAGGATCATGCAGACCGGTCGAAAGATCATCTTTCGACCAGGAACAGCTCGAACGATCCATATGAATCACGAAAGATGGGATCTTTCGTGGTCCATCTATCGAAGGTCCATCTTTCGAGCTCATCATCGAAGGATCCATGCAATCCTTCGATGGTGCATCCTTCGACCCAGCCATCTTACAAACATAATGTTGACTGTTTGGCCAAGTCAAACCAGGAGGATGGTTGACTTGGTCAAACTTACAAGACTAACAAGACATCGTTTTACATTGTGACCGAATACAGACAAAGTGCAGACATAAGTGCACCAACACGTAGCCTTACGCGGGCTGCCTGGCACGCCCAGATGCAGAAAACACAGACATGTGTCTGTTCAGCCCTTTAACCGACTCCAATTGCTTGTTTTGCATACCATGGGCGACCCCAACTGGTTTTTAGGCACTAGGGACACATGTTTAACATCAGGGAACATGTATAGCATTGCTTGGCATGATCTAGTGAGATCAAACTCAATATATAAGGTCCCTCATGTTGCAACTTTTTGATCATGCATTCCATTTGCATTTGTGGAACTTCCTGGAGCATAAGATCAGTCCCCAAGCATCTCTGGTCATAATTAGGCCTTCGGTAAGTGTCCTTAACCTTCCTTAATTGAGTTTTGCTAAGTTTATAGCTTAAAAGTCAAACCGTCGTAATTAAGGTTTGACTTATCGATAAATCACTAATGGTCCAGTGAATTGTCAAATTGAAAGTAGTTATAAGTTGGTAATTATGTGGGCATTAAACCCTTAAATGGGCACCCTTTGATTCCCGTCCTAACTAAGACATTTGTCGGGTCAAAGTTGTTTATAAAAAGTCAACAGAAACATAATTTTCGAATTAACGCATATTTAGCAATGTAGAAGGCGTGTAACCTATTTTATCACTCATATAACTTGGTAATAAGTATAAGAACTGGTCTAAGCTTGTTTGATCCGATAATTTTCTGTTTGAGCTCGGTTCGGAACCGAAAGTCGCAAAACTTTGACTTTTGCTTTGACTTCAGTTCTGACCCGATTTAGATGGGTTTAGAAATGCCTTAGAGCTTCCTTAGGACCAGGTTACATGGTGGTATATCCCTCTGTGATTAGCTCGTTGATTATCTGATTCGTTTACATGTTTCCGTTAATTGCTTAATGTTGACCATAATGCCCTTTTGACCATAAAACGAGAATTTTGGAAATATGAAAGAACAATAATCTTTGTTACTGATTTATAAACATGTTCCTAAATTTTCACATCAGTTGGAGGTCTAGATTAGGAGTTATACTCAATAGCGTAATTAGAAGGTCTTTTGTTAATTAAACGGCATAATTAGCGTAAAGCCTATCTAAACCAAATTTTTGACACCAAACCTTTTACCCACTGATGTAATATAATATTTTGAGATTTTTAAAGATTTTTAATTATTTTTAACCTGATCATAACCTAAGGTTATTGCCTTGATTCGGTAAATACCGATTATACCCTTTTTGTTTATAAAATGAGTTCTACATAGTATTTTGACACCAATCCAATTGATACTGATTTTATATAATAAATGAAGTATATTGGACCTTATAAATTGACCAGAAAACCAGATTTCCAGTTACGACCCGGAAATCGCTTAAAATGGCTTTTTACGCGTATTAAACACCTAGTATGGGTTTAAAACCATTTTTGTCATATAAGACTTATCACCAATTGATATAACCTGTTAAATGAAGTTGTTTTACTGATTAATTCAGACCCGAACCTCAGAATTATATTTAATCCCTTTTATAATCTTTAAAATGACCAAAATACCCCTACGGGGCTTAAATTGAGATTAAACTCGTTTTGGGCATAATGGAAGGTATCCTACTGATATCACAACATATTTAGGGCATATTAACTTGGGAAACCTGTATATGACTCTTATGGTTACCCGTTACGCTTCTTGCGCGTTCGGTTCGGTTCGGTTTATGTAACTAGTTTGCATAAATTAGCCGAAACGGGTCAAACCTTATCGTTTTTATCTCAAAATCCAGAATGTGTTTAGTTTACCCATATTATACAAGTCTTCAAACTTGTCGGGTCTAAATCACATTCTATTCCGGTCTTCGCTTAATCAAGCGTACGAACCGTATCTTCCTTTAAAACTAACCGGTCTAAGTTTTGGCTTAATTAAAGACCCGTTAGGATTCTAATAGGTTATTATAAACCTTTATTCCAGAATAGGAGACCCGGTAAAAGCTACCCGCCTTGCTATTTGTGATTAATACTTTGAAAGGTAAATACTTTAACTTATTTTCCCTATACGGGCTTGGGGTACGGTATATAAAATACCGCTTGGTCGGGCATTAAATCTTTAATCGTATGGTGGTTAATTTATTTAATTGACCCGTTTAAATTGTTTTGTTTGCTTAAAGCCTTTGGGGGGTTAATGACCATGTCCCGGATATCCTTGGCATCATTTTACGAAATGGCCACGACCTTAGCACGCGCGTGTAGGCGTACACCCGCTAGTGCATTTATAAATAATAAGGTATAACCGCTAGTTACGGGAATAACCCACCGCGGGACTATATCATGTGGTGTGTCTATTAAGCTCTAACCCGGTGTCAATCCGGGCTACTGAACGCATAACGAACATGTAATCCTTTTACAAGTTTATATATAAATAATTATCCCAAGTTATAAAATGTTTGTGCCACGTGCATTCAAATCAATTTTTAATCATTTTTAAAATGAGTTAGTTAATTGTATTTACCAGTGTAAATTGATGTATTTTCCCAAAAAGGTTAAGTGCGGGTACTACTCGAAATAGGCTGGCTTTCTCCTAACATCCACAATAGGTCTCGCAAGCTTGGATGACATAAAACTGTTGAACAATGTTTCCTTTTTATTTTGATCCACCTGTGGATTATTTTCAACTGTTTGTGATACTTAATATTACAATGTTATTTGGTTGAAATGAATCTATCTTTTGCTTCCGCTGTGCATTTAAATATTGTGTTGTTTGACTATAATGATATCAACTACGTCACGATACTCCCCCACCGGTAAAACGTGGAAATATCGGGGTGTGACAGGTTGGTATCAGAGCCAACACTGAGTGAATTAAACACTAGCCTTTTGTGATTAATCTCAGTTACACAATTGCACATTCCTAAATTTTCGAGTCTAGACAAAGAACTTAGCACTAATCCAAATTGTTTTAATTTTAACTGGTCCTTTATATTTCTTTGTTGTATATTTCATTTGTTGTAACAGGAAATATGCCACCGAGATTCCGACGAGGAGGACGAGGCAAGGGGCCAATCAACGCCCCCAATGATCACGAGGCCGGGCCTTCACGCCGGCGAGCTCCCTCTGCTAACACAAGTACCGATCCTCAAGGAGACTGGGGGATCCATTCAGAGCCCGCTAGACGATCTACCTCGTATAGCTCAACGCCTTCCTATCGCCATTCCTTTGGGCCACAATCAGAAAACGAGCCTGAAGAAGCACGCCACTCCTTCCTGCCACTGCAGCGATCCCTTTCACATCATTCCTTTGGCGACCCCACTCCTGTCTTCCGGGGACGGTTTGACCCGGCAAACTACATCGAAGAACCAGTGGGTTTAAACCCATTGGGCCCTGAAGACTATTTCCCCGAAGCTCAGGGAATGGATATAGATGAGGACACGGATCCTGTTGAACCACCTTCTAGGACACCTACTCACCCCATCGAGATCTCAGATGGGTCATCTTTCCATGGATCACCCTACCGTGGTCCTGACAGCTACCAAGCAAGGTTCAACCAGTATGAGTGGTACTTTACACCCTCTCACCATTCATCACCGTAGCAGCAGCAGCAGGACCCCCCCGAGGATTCACGTTACGTGGCAGTCACGCCACCGCCACCACCACCGCTAGTTCATCAAGCACCGCCAGAACCATCAAGGCGTAGAAGAACAGGAGCACGAATGTCTGTGCAGGAAAGGGGTTTTCACTTTAGCACCCCCCATCACTCAAGTGGCAGTCACTATCCGCCACTGCATGAAGACCCATAAATGGGTGGGCCTTCAAACCCAGTTTCAGAGGTGAATTCTGCACCAGTTGCACCACCACCGCCACCGATGGGATTTGGTAATCCGATTCCTACCTACACCGGTCCAACGGCGTACGATCCATTTGAGCAGCTGGCTCACACTCACTACAACTATGCTGAAGCCGACCCATATCTCGTAGCAGCTAACTACAGCGCCCTTCATCCTGAAGGACCATATGGAGCTCCCTGGGGAGTGGGATACCCAACTCATGGGTATCAAATACCTGCTCGACCACCGTTCAGCACCAGCCGCAGCCACCACGGTTTTCCCCACCGGAGCAGGAGGAAATCCTCCAAAGACTAAGCAGGGTGGAACGAGACTTTCAGGAAGAACGTAGGAACAACCGGGGATTCCTCAAGGGCTTAGCAAGCTTGTTAAAAGGGAAGAAGAAAAGGGATAATTAAATCCCTATATGTATTGTTGTATTTCCTTATTTCAATAAAGTCCCTGCGTGGACATTTACCTATGTACTTAGTCCCTGCGTGGACTTGTCTTTCTTTAGTCCCTGCGTGGACTTGTATTATCAAGTTAAACCCCTGCGTGGGTATGATTTTTATTCTGCCCCTGCGTGGGCATGTCCTTATGTTGACCCCTGCGTGGGTATGTTTGTATTTCAGTTTAGCCCCTGCGTGGGCAAGTTGTTATGTTAAAAGTCCCGTTTAGGGCAATGTGTACTCCTTTTAAATGATTAATGGAATGTTAAGTTTAAAAATTTCATTTTTGTTATTATATGCATAAATATAATATACATGAAATAAATAAATCAAAAATCATTCCTTTAAAAAAAAATCTGCCTATTTAAATATTAAACAAGAATCTTAAAGGTATAACCTAGCCTGCATGTCATTATAAGACTTGGCCAAGATGGTAAGACCTGTTTAAAAAGATTCAAATCTCTGTTAACATCTGAAAACATGTTAACGCTCCTGGCAGACGTGATTCGTTAAAATCACACACGACATTCTTACAAATGGATTCTTCAAAAGATTCCTAACCTAACTTGATGATCATATATTAGGCATCCATTAGTGATGTAGTGCCTACGGGCCATACCCATTGTCATATAAGACAAAAGTAGTCTACGACTCCCTGTCAGAAAAAGGTAAAGAACTGTGTTCAAACCTTAAAGCCTTGATTCTCTGAAATCATGGCTTATGATTTAAAAATGTCCCTGTGACTAGGCCTTTTGTGCCACTAATAATACTGTTATTGTTTTGTAATTAGGATAAATTATAATCAAAATCCTAAATAAATATGATTAACAAATTAACCAAATATGGTCTATGTTTCCCATGGTTAATGAATTGCCATAAAAGACAATTCCATAATAAACTCCCAAATAAATTATTGTCAATATCTTATGTAACAGTTCAAACTACATGGCTGACTCGGATGAGATCAACAGTCACCCAAGGGAGAATCATGATAATACCCGAATTAACGTAGCGGGTGCAGAACTGCAGGCAATGATAGACAATGCCATTACTCGAGCTTTGGATAGACAGTTCCATGAATCCAGTGGTACCCATGTAAGGACTCAATCTGCACCACACTCTAAACCACCCTCTAAAACTCACACTGCTCACAACAGTAATTCCCATCACTCATCAAACCAAAGGAGTGTTCCATCTCAAAGGATCGTACCGAATCAGGAACCCCGTGATAGGGGTTGCTCCTATAAGTATTTTGTTTCATGCAAACCCAGGGATTTCACTAGGGAAAAAGGGGCCATAGACTGCATGACATGGTTGGATGAGATGGACACTGTGGTGGATATCAGTGGTTGCGCTAATAAGGATGTGGTGAAATTCGTGTCTCAGTCATTCAAGGGTGAGGCATTAGCTTGGTGGAGGTCTCTGATCCAAGCTACAGGGAAAGTCCCATTGTACAATATGACTTGGGAACAGTTTGTGTCATTGATCAGGGAGAACTACTGCCCTCAGCATGAGGTTGAGAAGATTGAAGCTGATTTCTTGTCTCTGGTTATGAAAAACCTGGATTGTCAAGCCTACCTTACAAGCTTCAACACCATGTCAAGGTTGGTCCCTTATCTTGTGACACCGGAACCTAAGAGGATAGCTCGATTCATCGGGGGTTTAGCCCCAGAAGTTAAGGCCAGTGTGAAAGCCTCCAAACCAGCTACCTTCCGGTCTGCAGCTGATATAGCGTTATCTCTTACTCTGGACGCGGTCAGGCAGAGATCGCTGAGAAGCACTGATGCTGAGAAAAGGAAGCATGAGGATGACAACTCACGACGATCGGATAAGAAACATAGGGGAAATAATGACCACAAAAAGAGTTCTGGATCTAAGAAAGATGGTCAGCAGTCGGGTGCTAAACCCAAATGTAAGATCTGCAAGAAACAGCACTTCGGGAAGTGCAGATATGAATCGAACTCGCAGACACAGTTAAGGACTTTTGCATGTGGGATATGCAAGTCCATGTGGGATATGCAAGTCCAAGGAACACAAGACCTTGGATTGCAAAAAGTTGAAGGATGCGACCTGCTACAACTGTAATGAAAAGGGGCATATCAAGTCCAACTGCCCAAAACTTGCAAGGAAGACTGAGGATGGGAAGAAGACCAATGCAAGGGTCTTCCGGATGGATGCAAAGGAGGCCGTCTAGGACGACAATGTGATCACAGGTACCTTCCTCATAAATGATGTCTATGCAAGAGTACTTTTTGATTCAGGAGCTGATAAATCATTTGTAGATAATAAGTTTTGTAAGTTACTGAATTTACCTGTTAAAACCCTAAGTGTGAAGTATAAGGTGGAATTAGCAGATGGCACCTTAGAAACCGCCTCAACCATATTAGATGGATGTTTCATATCCATTAAGAACCACTCTTTTCCTTTTTCTTACTTCCTTTGAAATTAGCCGGTTTCGACATAGTTTTAGGTATGGACTGGTTATCTCATAACCAGGCCCAGATTGTCTGCAATAAGAAGCAAGTGGTGATCAAGACTCCGTCTGGTGAATCACTTACCATTCAGGGAGATACCCAGTATGGACTGCCTGAGCAAGTGACTATGCTCAAGGCCTCTAGGTGCTTGAAGAAGGGTTGTGTCATCTACATGGCACAAGTGACTATTGACGAGCCGAAGCCTAAGATTGAGGATATCCTCGTCATTTCTGAATATCCCGATGTTTTTCCTGAAGAACTACCTGGTTTACCACCAGATAGGCAAGTGGAATTCAGAATTGACATCATCCCTGGAGCAGCACTAGTAGCAAGGGCGCCTTATAGGTTGGCACCAACATAGATGAAGGAATTGAGAACACAACTAGATGAATTGCTAGCCAAAGGTTTCATTAGACCTAGTTCGTCTCCTTGGGGAGCACCAATCTTATTTGTCAAGAAGAAGGATGGATCGATGCGTCTATGCATCGATTACCGTGAGCTTAATAAGGTCACTATCAAGAATAGGTATCCATTGCCCAGGATCGACGATCTGTTCGATCAACTTCAAGGGGCAAGTTACTTCTCTAAGATTGACTTAAGGTCAAGCTATCATCAACTGAAGGTTAGAGATGAAGACGTACACAAGACTGCATTTAGGACTCGTTATGGTCATTACGAGTTCTTAGTGATGCCTTTTGGACTCACTAATGCACCTGCCGCATTCATGGATCTCATGAATCGCGTCTGCAAGCCATACTTGGATAAATTTATCATCGTCTTCATTGACGACATCCTCATCTACTCGAAGAATCAAGCTGACCATGAGAAGCACCTCCATTGCATTTTGAAACTGCTTCATCAAGAAAAGCTCTACGCCAATTCTCTAAGTGTGAATTTTGGCTTCGTGAAGTCCAATTTCTTGGACATGTGGTTAGTGAACGCGAAATCCAGGTAGATCCCGCTAAGGTTGAAGCTGTCATGAATTGGCAAGAGCCGAAAACGCCCACAAAGATTCGCAGCTTCTTGGGGTTGGCAGGATACTACAGGCGTTTTATTGAAAAATTTTCAAGGATTGCCGCACCCCTAACTTCTTTGACTAGGAAGAATATTAAGTTCAACTGGGGACCCAAGCAACAAGAATCCTTTGATATCCTTAAGCAGAAGCTAAGTAATGCGCCTGTACTGACATTGCCTGAAGGAATCGAAGAGTTTGTAGTTTATTGTGATGCATCGCACACAGGTATGGGATGTGTGCTCATGCAGAAAGGAAAGGTTATTGCCTATGCTTCTCGACAGTTAAAGGTGCACGAAAAGAACTACACCACCCATGACTTGGAGTTGGGTGCCGTTGTATTTGCACTAAAAATTTGGAGACACTACTTGTATGGAACCAAGTGTGTGATCTATTCTGATCACAAGAGCCTTCAACATTTGTTTAATCAGAAGGACTTGAACATGAGGCAACGACGTTGGATGGAAACTTTGAATGATTATGATTGTGAGATAAGATACCATCCCGGCAAGGCGAATGTAGTAGGCGATGCCTTAAGTCGGAAGGAAAGAATGAAGCCTATAAGAATCAATGCCAAGAGCATTGAGATAAAGAATAGTTTGAATGAAAGGTTGTTGGCTGCACAGAAGGAAGCTGTGCTAGAAGCTAACTATCCTGATGAAAAGCTAGGGGTAACTGAAGAACAGTTATCCTATGGCAAGGACGGAATTCTAAGATTAAATGGACGAATATGGGTTCCAGTTTATGGAGGACTTCGAGATGTTATCCTCCAGGAAGCCCATAGTTCAAAATACTCCGTTCATCCGGGTGCTGATAAGATGTACCAGGATCTGAAGGTAAATTTTTTGTGGATAGGCTTGAAGAAGTCTATAGCTGCCTATGTAGCTAAATGTTTGACGTGTGTGCAAGTCAGAGCTGAACATCAGAAGCCGTCAGGTTTGCTACAACAGCCTGAACTTCCCACGTGGAAGTGGGAAATGGTGACAATGGACTTCATCACCAAGTTGCCAAAGACAAAGAAAGGAAATGATACTATATGGGTGATAGTAGATAGACTGACTAAGTCAGCACATTTCCTACCCATTAAGGAGACCTATAGCTCCGACATGTTAGCCCAATTGTACGTAGATAAGATTGTATCTCTGCATGGCGTACCAGTGTCTATTATCTCTGACAGAGATACTAGATACACATCACATTTTTGGAAAAGTTTCCAACAATCTTTGGGCACACGCTTAAATTTTAGTACGGCTTACCATCCTCAGACGGACGGGCAGAGTGAGCGTACAATCCAAACGTTGGAAGACATGCTTCGTGCATGTGTGATCGACTTAGGTGGTAGTTGGGATAACCACCTTCCATTAATCGAGTTCTCCTATAACAATAGCTACCATACGAGCATTAAGGCTGCGCCTTTCGAGGCATTATATGGCAGGAAATGCAGAACGCCTATTTGTTGGGCAGAAGTAGGAGAAGTCCAATTATCAGGACCTGACATAGTATTTGAAATGACGGACAAGATTGTCCAGATTCGTAACCGCCTGAAAGCTTCCAGGGATAGGCAGAAAAGCTACGCAGATTTAAAGCGTAAACCTCTGAAATTCGAGGTAGGTGACAAAGTGTTGCTTAAAGTATCACCCTGGAAGGGAGTGATGCGATTTGGTAAGAAAGGCAAGTTAAGCCCCAGATACATAGGACCATTCGAGATCATCGAGTGTGTCAGATCAATGGCGTATAAGCTAAATTTGCCTGAAGAGCTCAGTGGTATTCACAATGTATTCCACATCTGCAATCTAAAGAAATGTCTAGCTGATGAGTCACTAGTCATACCACATACAGATGTACACATAGAAGAGAGCTTGAAGTTTGTTGAAAAACCTGTGTCGATCGAGGATCGACAGGTTAAGAAGCTTCGAAGGAAGCATGTGCCGATCGTAAAGGTGAAATGGGATGCCCGTAGAGGTCCCGAGTACACGTGGGAGGTAGAGTCCACAATGAAAGAAAAGTACCCTCAGTTGTTTCAGTAAATCTCGAGGTCGAGATTTCTTTTAAGGGGGTGAGGATGTAACACCTCGTAATTTCATGTCCTATAATGTATTGACACGTGTCATAAGCTTGAACGTGTGAAAGAATACTCTAGAGGGACTAAAGTTGACAAAATGTCAACAATGGATAAATATACTTTCTAATAACCCTACATGATGTTTGTACCCTTAAACGAATGAATCATGGATCATACGAAACTAATTGTGAAAGAAGGTGAGAGAGTACAAACTACAAGGGTTAAATGTGTCAACATGTTTAAGGTATACCTCTGAGTGACCTTTTAGCAAACCCGAAGCTTTGTAACGATTAATTATCCTCACTAGAATGCATGGTAAAAATTTCACCAAGTTTCGTTATCGTATGAGAAAGTTATGATAAAATTCATATACGAGGGGTTAAAAGCGTCAACGTTGAAATTTATGACTTTTCGGGTAATCAAAAGTTCACCAAGGACTTAACAAAGTGGGTATAAGTCTTGAAACCCTTATAAATCAATTTAGAGGGCTCAAAGTGCAAAACAAGAAGTCAAAACAACTTTTAGGAGGACCTGGGGCCAAAACTGCAATTAAAGGAAACTTGTTTACCTGAGCCCGAGCCTCACGCGGGCCGCGTAAGCCCAGGCGTAGCCTTACGCGGGCCGCCTGGCACGCCCAGAAGCAGAAAACACAGACATGTGTCTGTTCAGCCCTTTAACCGACTCCAATTGCTTGTTTTGCATACCATGGGTGACCCCAACTGGTTTTTAGGCACTAGGGACACATGTTTAACATCAGGGAACATGTATAGCATTGCTTGGCATGATCTAGTGAGATCAAACTCACTATATAAGGTCCCTCATATTGCAACTTTTTGATCATGCATTCCATCTGCATTTGTGGAACTTCCTGGAGCATAAGATCAGTCCCCAACCATCTCTGGTCGTAATTAGGCCTTCGGTAAGTGTGCTTAACCTTCCTTAATTGAGTTTTGCTTAGTTTATAGCTTAAAAGTCAAACCGTCGTAATTAAGGTTTGACTTATCGATAAATCACTAATGGTCCAGTGAATTGTCAAATTGAAAGTAGTTATAAGTTGGTAATTATGTGGGCATTAAACCCTTAAATGGGCACCCTCTGATTCCCGTCCTAACTAAGACATTTGTCGGGTCAAAGTTGTTTATAAAAAGTCAACAGAAACATAATTTTCGAATTAACGCATATTTAGAAATGTAGAAGGAGCGTAACCTATTTTATCACTCATATAACTTGGTAATAAGTATAAGAACTGGTCTAAGCTTGTTTGATCCGACAATTTTCTGTTTGAGCTCGGTTCGGAACCGAAAGTCGCAAAACTTTGAATTTTGCTTTGACTTCAATTCTGACCCAATTTAGATGGGTTTAGAAATGCCTTAGAGCTTCCTTAGGACCAGGTTACATGGTGGTATATCCCTCTGTGATTAGCTCGTTGATTGTCCGATTCGTTTACACGTTTCCGTTAATTGCTTAATGTTGACCATAATGCCCTTTTGACCATAAAACGAGAATTTTGGAAATATGAAAGAACAATAATCTTTGTTACTGATTTATAAACATGTTCTTAATTTTTCACATCAGTTGGAGGTCTAGATTAGGAGTTATGCTCAATAGCGTAATTAGAAGGTCTTTTGTTAATTAAACGGCATAATTAGCGTAAAGCCTATCTAAACCAAATTTTTGACACCAAACCTTTTACCCAATGATGTAATATAATATTTTGAGATTTTTGAAGATTTTTAGTTATTTTTAACCTGATCATAACCTAAGGTTATTGCCTTGATTCGGTAAATACCGATTATACCCGTTTTGTTTATAAAATGAGTTCTACATAGTATTTTGACACCAATCCAATTGCTACTGATTTTATATAATAAATGAAGTATATTGGACCTTATAAACTGACCACAAAACCAGATTTCCAGTTACGACCCGGAAATCGCTTAAAATGGCTTTTTACGCGTATTAAACACCTAGTATGGGTTTAAAACCATTTTTGTCATATAAGACTTATCACCAATTGATATAACCTGTTAAATGAAGTTGTTTTACTGATTAATTCAGACCCGAACCTCAGAATTATATTTAATCCCTTTTATAATCTTTAAAATGACCAAAATACCCCTACGAGGCTTAAATTGAGATTAAACTCGTTTTGGGCATAATGGAAGGTATCCTACTGATATCATAACATATTTAGGGCATATTAACTTGGGAAACCTGTATATGACTCTTATGGTTACCCGTTACGCTTCTTGCGCGTTCGGTTCGGTTCGGTTTATGTAACTAGTTTGCATAAATTAGCCGAAACGGGTCAAACCTTATCGTTTTTATCTCAAAATCCAGAATGTGTTTCGTTTACCCATATTATACAAGTCTTCAAACTTGTCGGGTCTAAATCACATTCTATTCCGGTCTTCGCTTAATCAAGCGTACGAACCGTATCTTCCTTTAAAACTAACCGGTCTAAGTTTAGGCTTAATTAAAGACCCGTTAGGATTCTAATAGGTTATTATAAACTTTTTTTCCAGAATAGGAGACCCGGTAAAAGCTACCCGCATTGCTATTTGTGATTAATACTTGCAAAGGTAAATACTTTAACTTATTTTCCCTATACGGGCTTGGGGTACGGTATATAAAATACCGTTTGGTCGGGCATTAAATCTTTAATCGTATGGTGGTTAATTTATTTAATTGACCCGTTTAAATTGTTTTGTTTGCTTAAAGCCTTTGGGGGGTTAATGACCATGTCCCGGATATCCTTGGCATCATTTTACGAAATGGCCACGAACTTAGCACGCGCGTGTAGGCGTACACCCGCTAGTGCATTTATAAATAATAAGGTATAACCGCTGGTTACGGGAATAACCCGCCGCGGGACTATATCTTGTGGTGTGTCTATTAAGCTCTAACCCGGTGTCAATCCGGGCTACTAAACGCATAACGAACATGTAATCCTTTTACAAGTTTATATATAAATAATTATCCCAAGTTATAAAATGTTTGTGCCACGTGCATTCAAATCAATTTTTAATCATTTTTAAAATGAGTCAGTTAATTGTATTTACTAGTGTAAACTGACGTATTTTCCCAAAAAGGTTAAGTGCAGGTACTATTCGAAATAGGCTGGCTTTCTCCTAACATCCACAATAAGTCTCGCAAGCTTGGATGACATAAAACTGTTGAACAATGTTTCCTTTTTATTTTGATCCACCTGTGGATTATTTTCAACTGTTTGTGATACTTAATATTACAATGTTATTTGGTTGATATGAATCTATCATTTGCTTCCGCTGTGCATTTAAATATTGTGTTGTTTGACTATAATGATATCAACTACGTCACGATACCCCCCCCCACCGGGCCCACCGGTAAAACGTGGAAATATCAGGGTGTGACACAAGTTTGGTGCTATGTTACTAATTTGTGTAATTTGTTTTGATAGGATGTCTGGCGAGAGTTCAAGTCAAGCTGCAGGGAAGAAAAGAAAGCGAATACGGGATTCGGTCAGTTCGGGTTATTGGCTTGGAGTTGTGATTGAGGGATCTGTGATGTTTTGGAAGGCTTGGAACTAGACATATGCAAATCAAAAGTAAAATCAGGGGAGTCTGTTCCATTTTGCTTCTCTTTTATTTCTTTTGTTTGTATTTTTGTTTCGGTTTGAGTCAGTAGTTGTGTCTTAAATAGTTTCTCGCTCCATTGAGGGCAATGAAGGAAATAAGTGTGGGGAGGGGAGACTAGAGTCTATTTAGTCGTGTCTTAGTATTAGTATTACTGTATTAGTCGTGTGTCGTGTCATTTTTGAAAAAAAAAAATTCTAAAAAATCAAAAATAATTGAAAAAATAGAAAATGTTTCGAGAAAGTTTTTGCAATAAATGGAAAATGATAGGTATAATCGGATCGTTGACTTTTGATTACTATGTATATGAGATAATAAATGGTCGGTCATACGATAATAAATGGTCGGTCATACGTCTAATTTAGGATATGTGGGTAGACCTAGCCGATTGATGAGTTCCTTAGGATTGATATAATCTACTTTAAAAATTAGAAGTCTTGTGGGTTCTCTGCTTAGGAGCTATAGCAAAACCGAAACTGTGGAAAGTATAAGAGGTACGCCATAAGTAAAAAGATTATAAGTTTTTCCGATTAAATTGGCACACCTGTTTCTTTTTAAGAAAATAAATCCGAAACAGTGTGGCGCCGTAAAAAAAACATTCCATCCATTCATTTAAGCTACATGTAAATAAAAAAGAAAAAAACGAATCATATGGTATTAACCACTGGGATGGTGATTCGGGTGGGGTATACCCGCTAGGTGGAGTTAGAAAAATATGTGAAGTTTATGGCATTAACCACTAGGATGGTGACTCGGGTGGGGTATGTCCGCTAAACTGATCATAAACAAACATGTAAAGCTCGCAACATCGTCCATTATCCATCATAAGTTTAATCGGAAACATGTAAGAGTTTTTTTTTTATATATATAAGGCGGCAATCTCATAAGCTTGAAGTGGGATTAGGTGGCGTTGTAGTCTTTTGAGTGTGAGATCCAAATAACTATAATTACTTGAACTTAATGAATCGTGAATAAGGGCTCAGAAACTGGTGGTTGGGTTTAAGTGGATCGTATACCTGCAATCTTGGTTAACGTGTGATTTGATTTGTTAATAAATTAACTGAATATATTAAGTGTTAATGTTTTTGATTATGGTTCAACGTTTAGTTACCATATGTATAAACGAATTTAAAGTACACAGTTTATAACATGTAGATGGTGGGTCTAAGAGAATTCAAACCGTCCACTATGAAAAAAAATTTGGATTTTTCTTTCTTAACCATCAAAAACTTGTTTCTTCACCACCACTAAAACTTGTAAAAACATTACTAATGAAAGATCTCACTAATATTGCCAAAATATGTTAAAAATTGGTTTCTCACTTGAAGTTCATCTACCGTAATACTATAAACTAATTTACCAACAAACACTCACCACCCCTAAAACGAAACAAATTACAACACCACTGCAAACCCAAGAGATACAAAGCTTTTGGTACGATGTACTCGTGTTCATCTGGTTCCTAATGGGGGGTGATTACTCCTTGAGACATCCAGCTAAAAGTTTCGGGTATGCGGGAGGAGGCAGTCGAGTATGCTTTTTCATATGCTTGCTTCCCTTACTGTACAAAAGTTTGGTACGACGTACTCATGTTCATCTGGTTCCTAATGGGGGTGATTACTCCTTGAGACATCCAACTAAAAGTTTCGGGTATACGGGAGGAGGCAGTCGAGTATGCTTTTGCATATGCTTCCCTTACTGTACAAAAGTTTGGTACGACGTACTCGTGTTCATCTGGTTCCTAATGGGGGTGATTACTCCTTGAGACATCCAGCTAAAAGTTTCGGGTATGCGGGAGGAGGCAGTCGAGTATGCTTTTGCATATGCTTCCCTTACTGTGACAACTGGCCCAAACCGGTAATTTCCGTACACATTAATTATTATTTAATGACTGCAATTATGTGCTTAATTGTCAGCAATATCTGATTTCCTACTAAACAAGTGAATTCATGCATGTTGTATACTACAAAATATTGCTTTATGCATAAACAAGAGTGATGCGTCAAAAATACTAGTAAACTCACCGGTAAGACACACTGTGTCAACAGAACTGCAGAAAGCAGTCAGACAATAAAATTGGAGCCTAGGTGTAGGTCCGACAACAAGAATGCATCAAAACACAAGAGTACATACAAGGGTATAATATATATGCATTGCGAAAGCAAAATTAGGCACTAAAAAGCACCCGAAACGCACTTTAAGTGCAGAATTTATATAATTCAGCAATAAATCAGCATTTAGACATATAAATATTATGCAGAAATGTCGTTTTATTTTCCAGAATATTTCCCTAAGTGTTGGGAATTGTTAGTGTTACAAAAAGATACTTATTAAACACTAAAAGGTGCAATTTAGCACTTTAACGAATCGGTATGTAACCGAACAACCGGACTTTACCCGGAACATAAAAATATTGCCAATAACATTGTTTATCTTTTTCTGAGCCAGTTAGGGTCCCTGAATACCCTAACACCCGCAATAAAGCACAACACACCACTAACCGGGTTAATCCCTAAACTAGCTAAACTAACCAAACTACATGCTAACTAAATGGTTGATTTGGAACCGGATACCCCCCCCCCCCTTACAAACCGTCCCCAAGAAGGGGGACACCCTTGTCCTATTTTGGATTTAATTAATCACTTGTGTCTAATATCAATAGACATAAAATCCCTTGGACAATTAACTTGAAAATTATCTATAAGTTATAACATTAACACACCAACACTTTCATCACAAACTCAACACACACACACTCTCTCTCTCTCAAAGGCTTCGGCCGAACACCCCTACACAACCATCAAATTTTCGAGTTTAGTTCAAGCCATTTCAAGATCATTCAAGTGTTAAGGATCACCTACAAGGAGGCTTGGTGCATTCGGAACTCGAAGGACCTCACTCTATAGCTTTTACCCACTCACTTTACGACTAGTTTCTTCCCTAGCCTCGAGCTAGTAGTAAGTTGCTTGAATCACCTTCTCGAACTACTTTGAAGTGGTTAAAATGATTTGTAACGGTATACGAGTTGAAGCTTAAAAGTCTACTAAAAACACTAAAAGTGATGGTTAAAAGCTCATATGTTGTGTAAAACTTGTAGTAATTGATTTGTGTGATTATTTGGACCCGATCTATGTTGTGGTAGCTCGGATCGTCATTTAACCCGGGTGGTCATGATCATGGATCATGACATAAGGTTGTTTTGGAAGAAACAAGGGTTAAATGATGAAACTCTACCACACACGAATCATGAACTTGTGTAAAAGCGATTTAACTTCTGAAATAGTGTTTAAAACTAGTAGATCTACGTATCTACAAGCGGTATTTTCAAAGGACCGAGCGTCAAAGAAATCATATTTTTCTAAAACCGGATCTTACATGAAAAAGAATGATTTTAGCAAACACACGAGTGTGTAAACACTTGTGTAACACAAGGTTTCGACAAAATAACTATTTTTGTAAATATTGACAGGAAGTTGTAAAGATGTAACTTCTTTAAAAACAAGACTTTCAAGAAACGAAGTTGATCTATACAAAGATCCACAAAAAAAAAAAAAAAAAATAATGGAAGGATACTACCTATTTTGGAAAAACCACAAGTTCATGTATTTCTGCGATTATATCTATTTTAACTAGTTGCATATTGTTTATTGTTGAATGAGGAGATTGTTGACGATTTAAAAGAAAATAAACACATGTTTTGAAAACATGGGAAACCTCCATTTTTAGGGGAAACTCTGTCAAAATTTTTATAAATGTTGACACTTAGAAAAAAAATATAAGTTTTTGAGAAACTTATTCCCTAAAAAAAATGTGTTTAAAAGTATTACCAAGGTTTCCCTGATTTTTGGTGATAAGAAATGAGGACTTCTTCAAAAATAAAGATGGATATTAAGTATGTATATATTTTTGAGAAAAATATATATATTATTTTATCACCAACTTATGTGCTAAGTGTATATAGTATGTGTTATACGTGCTAGCGTATTAAGACTTAAAAATACACTAAATACTCGTGAGAAGTATAAACATAAAAAAATACACATACAAAATACAAGATACATAATTCGGGTGCGAAGTGCAAAACACAAAAGACTTATATTTATTTTAGAGGAAATAATATAAGTAAGATACGTAGTTAAAAATATGAAATATTTTTAACACAACAATACAAATACAAAAGAGAGTGACTGTACTTGTGCGATACAAGTCTAGTGACTAACATTAAGAAAACGCGTATAGGTTACGACGTTAAGTAAGCAAATCCGGTGAAGTTTACGACGCACAGGAACGCAAAGTTGTGAGTTCATGCTCCCCCTTTTCTCTTAACTGTTTTCAGTTTTATAACTTCGGGGGTGAAATACATGTTACAAATATTACAATGTTTACAAATGGTATGATGGATACAAGAATGATACGAGAAATCGTGTCACGAATAGGGTACCATAAGCACCATTAATCGTGTACATACTTAGACCGCAGAACAAAAGGTTAGATCTAATGGGTTCCGGGCAGCCCCACTCTTGGCCACTTTTTTACCAAGCAGTGTTTTTGTGTCTCAGTCGTAAATCGACTACAGAAAAATGCCTATGGTTTGGTGACTTCCGATGTCGTGTCACATGTTAATGGCTTTGCAACCCATTAACACTTGATACATACAGAAATATTTGATTCATACATGAGTACGTGGTGTACACAAAAGACTTGATTTATACAAAATACAAATTATGTTTTCATACAAAGTATACAAACGTGAAATACAAAAATTGCATGAATTCACACCAACTTTATGTTGACGTTTTTCCAAAACTCACATGTATATCGGGTAACTAGGATGGATGTGCGCGTGGTCTTACTCATGCTCGTGGATGTCGCTTTGTTTATCTTTAAATAAAGTTGTGACTTTTAAGACAATATGTTATCTCGTGTTGTAAACACTTGACATATGTTTTCAGTAATGTAATATTTGAAGATATTTTTGAGCATGTAGTATGTTTACTCTTCGTATGCAATGAGAACCTTTCATGATCACACCTCGTGCTTCCGCCGCAGAAAGGGGTGTGACAGATTGGTATCAGAGCTGCGATTGTAGTGAACCAGGATTCCTTCTCGAGTCTAGTCTACAATCTCTAGGATCCTTTCACGAAAACAATTTTCAAAGAGTTTTCATTGCATAAAACGTCCCGCGACATCCACTACCTGAAACTGTCTACATGAGTCTAGAAAAGACACTACGAGACTTTGAGTGCACTTGAGTAGCACTTGTCGTTGACTAGAAATTACTTGCAATTATGTGTGATAATTAGCATGTACTAGAAGTAGAATGTCACAAGTATACGTGACTCTACCGAAAAGCAATGGCCTATCTGAAGGAAGAGATACGAGGATGAAACGAGCTGTGCGGACTGTGCAAGGAGTTACGTAATTATGGATGCATACATAATTATGGAATTCAGTGCACAAAAATCACAGCTAGTCTTGTCACGTATAGATCCCCTCAGTGCAAGCCTACTAAATACTCTGCTAGAGTAATAATTGTTTGATGTCACTTATGTGATATATACCTGTGAATATATATACTACTACTGCCTAGTAGGACGATATCAAACAAATGTGTAACCCTGTTGTGTTATGTTCTGTCAGAACATGGCACCCAGGAAAGCTGTGAATGCTCGCAATGACGACCAACCTCCTCCTCCCCCACTGCCAAGAACTGCTGAATAGCTGAACGCTCTACTGGAGGAAAGGATCTCCGCTGCTATCGCCCAATACGAGGCGAACCGTACTCAAGACAGTGGAGGACCAAGCAACGCTAGGCGTAATGGGAATGGAGATTCGTCTGGAGGCAATGCAGCTCAAGGTAACCTTAAGACACTGTGCTAAGCATGAGGAAATTTATGAACGGTCTTTGTTTCATTATTTCTTCGATTGCTCACATGTGAATTGGTTGAATCAATTCCAAGCTGCACTTTCAAGCAGTTCCTCGACTGCAAGCCGATGAACTATGATGGCACAGGAGGTGAAGTAGCATTTGTGCGCTGGACGGAGAAGACTGAAGCTACCTTCCGCATGAGTAAGTGTACCGCGGATCAACAAGTCACCTTTACTACTGGGTTGTTTGTCGATGAAGCTCTGACTTGGTGGAACCTGCAAGTCCAAACCTTGGGTGATGATGCTGCTTATGGCTTAACTTGGGAGGAACTGAAGGAAAGAATGAGAGAGAAGTACTGCTCTCGTGCTGAACTCCAAAGGCTGGAGACGGAGTTCTGGCACTTGACCATGGAAGGTGCTGACATTAATGGTTACACTCGAAGGTTCCACGATCTGTCCAGAGTGCTTCCCTACATGGTGACTCCCGAATTCAAGCGTGTTGAACGCTACATTTGGGGACTGGCCTCAGAGTTTCGTGGCATGGTGACGTCGGCCAAACCACAAACAATCACCGAGGCTGTAACTCTGGCTGTCAGCTTTACTGAAAATTGTGTTCAAATGAAGACGCTATCACTGAACCCAACAGAAAATGCCGAGACGCATGCTGAGTCGTCTGGCGACAAGAAAAGGAAATATGCAAACTTGAATCAAGCAACTCGTAACAACAAAGGTTCCAACAAGAAGCGTGACCCTAACCCGCCTCAAGGGGCGAAATCTCTTGCAGCTATGAACGACGCACCAGCAAGGGGATACCGGGGCAACTTGCCCAAATGCCATCGGTGTAAACACCATCACGAGGGAGCTTGTCGCATCCCAAAGTGTGACAAGTGTGGAAAGTTGGGTCACCGCACTGAAGACTGCTGGAGTAAGAGGAACGGAAATGGAAATCGTAATGGGGTTGATGATAGGAACAATGGTGGAAATGGAAACGGTGCTGGCAACGAGAATGGGCGAAACCAAGGATGCTTCAGATGTGGAAGCAAAGATCATTTCATGAAGGACTGCCCAGAGAGAAACAATGCTCAGGCCCGAGCATTTGTGATTGGAGCAAGGGACGCACGCGAGGACCCTAATGTGGTCAACGGTACGTTCCTCATTAACAATCACTTTGCATCCATATTATTCGACACTGGCGCCGATTATAGCTTCATGTCTGTGGAATTTAAACGCATACTTGGAATAGAATCTAGTAGATTAGAAATTCCTTATTCCATAGATCTAGCCAATGGTAAACTTGTTGAATCAAGCGAAGTTGTTAGAGGCTGCACGATAGAACTTGGTGAACGAAGATTTAGCATCGACCTCCTACCTATTCAATTGGGTAGCTTCGATGTAGTAGTCGGGATGGACTGGTTGTCCAAGAACAAAGCTGAAGTTATTTGTCATGAGAAAATCATTCGCATCCCCCTAGCGAATGATGAAACCCTCCTCGTACATGGAGAAAGACGAAACGCGCCTCTACGAATCATCAGTTGTATGAAGGCACAGAAGTGCTTAAGGAAAGGATCTGTTGCTTTCCTAGCACACGTTGTAGATAAGAATGCTGTGGAGCCAAAACTCGAAGATATTCCTGTGGTGAAGGAATTTCCTGATGTGTTCCCCGAAGATCTGCCAGGACTACCTCCGCAACGACAAGTCGAATTCCATATAGACTTGGTTCCAGGAGCCGCTCCTGTAGCCAAGGCTCCATATCGACTTGCGGCATCCGAAATGCAAGAATTATCTACACAGCTTCAGGAGTTGTTGGATAAAGGATTCATAAGGCCAAGCTTCTCACCCTGGGGAGCTCCAGTGTTATTCGTGAAGAAGAAGGATGGATCACTGCGGATGTGTATCGATTATAGGGAACTGAACAAGCTCACAATCAAGAATCGGTATCCGCTACCGAGGATTGATGACTTGTTTGATCAACTGCAAGGATCAAGCTACTATTCCAAGATCGACCTTTAATCTGGATACCATCAGCTGAGAATCCAAGATGAAAGTGTGCCAAAGACTGCATTCAGAACGCGCTATGGGCACTACGAGTTTCTTGTGATGCCGTTTGGGCTGACGAATGCACCAGCGGTCTTTATGGATCTAATGAACCGCGTATGCAAACCATATCTCGATAAATTCGTGATTGTATTTATCGATGATATCCTGATTTACTCGCGAACGAAAGAAGAGCATGAGCAACATCTCAGAACTATTCTGGAACTACTGAAGAAAGAGAAACTTTATGCAAAGTTCTCGAAATGCGAATTCTGGATTCGCGAAGTACAATTTCTTGGTCATGTGGTGAATGAGAAGGGCATTCATGTAGACCCGTCGAAGATTGAAGCAATAAAGAATTGGGAAGCTCCCAAGACCCCAACTGAAGTTCGACAATTTTTGGGCTTAGCGGGTTACTATCGGCGATTCATTGAGAATTTCTCGAAGATAGCTCAACCGCTAACGACCCTTACCCAGAAAGACAAGAAGTACGACTGGGGTCACAAACAGGAAGAAGCCTTTCAGCTACTCAAGAACAAGCTCTGCGATGCACCGATACTATCATTACCCGAAGGCACTGATGACTTCGTGGTATACTGTGACGCTTCACGACAAGGTTTGGGTTGCGTGCTCATGCAACGCCAAAAAGTCATCGCTTATGCTTCAAGACAACTGAAGGTTCACGAGAGAAATTATACCACTCACGACCTGGAGCTGGGTGCAGTGGTATTCGCCTTGAAGATTTGGCGACATTATTTATATGGTACTCGATGTACAATCTTCACAGATCACAAAAGCTTACAACACATATTTGATCAGAAGGAATTGAATATGCGCCAGCGACGTTGGGTCGAGCTGCTAAATGATTATGACTGTGAGATTAAGTACCATCCTGGAAAAGCGAACGTTGTAGCGGACGCGTTGAGTCGAAAAGAAAGGGTTAAGACCCTAAGGGTTCGAGCATTGGAAATGACTATTCGAACGAACCTCACAGCACGCATTCGAGATGCACAACAAGAAGCTCTTAAAGAAGAGAACCGTAAAGCTGAATACCTACGGGGTATGTTGAAGTACATGGTGCCAAACGAAGAGGGAGCCTTATACTTCAAGAAGCGTATTTGGGTTCCACTCTATGGTGGCATACGAGAAGTCATCCTTAATGAAGCCCACAAATCGAGATTTTCGATCCACCCAGGATCGGACAAAATGTATCAAGACTTGAAGGAGTACTATTGGTGGCCGAGACTCAAAAGCGACGTTGCTGTCTATGTCGGAAAATGCCTAACCTGTGCTAAGGTTAAGGCCGAATATCAGAAACCGTCCGGTCTACTACAACAACCAGAGATTCCCGTGTGGAAGTGGGAACAAATATCGATGGACTTCATAACGAAATTACCCAGGACCCCGAGAGGGCACGATATGATATGGGTAATAGTTGATCGATTGACGAAGTCTGCGCATTTCCTACCAGTCCGAGAGAAGGATAGCACTTGAAAGCTCGTAGAGATATACTTAAGAGAAATTGTGGCACGTCATGGAGTGCCAATCTCAATCATTTCAGACAGAGATGGACGCTTTGTCTCGAGAATCTGGCAATCATTTCAGGAAGCCTTTGGATCTCAGTTAGATCTAAGCATGGCATTCCATCCGCAAAAAGACGGCCAGAGCGAACGGACTATACAAACGTTAGAAGATATGCTTCGCGCATGTGTCATGGACCTAGGCGGCAGCTGGGATACTCATCTACCTTTAGTTGAGTTTTCCTACAATAACAGCTATCATACGAGCATAAAAGCCGCACCGTTCGAAGCTCTGTATGGCCGCAAATGCCGATCGCCCTTATGTTGGGCAGATGCCGGAGATAAACGTATGGTTGGTCCTGAACTTGTACAAGAGACAACCGACAAGATTGCGCAGATCCGAGAGCGCATTAAGGCGGCTCGAGAGCGACAAAAGAGCTACGCTGATCCGAATAGAAAATCGGTAGAATTCAAGGTGGGAGACAAAGTGTTGTTAAAAGTCTCACCATGGAAGGGCGTAGTCAGATTTGGAAAGCGTGGAAAGCTGAATCCACGATATATCGGACCATTCAGAATACTGAAGAGAATTGGTACCGTGGCATACAAGTTGGAGTTACCGGAAGAACTTAACGGAGTACATGATACGTTTCATGTATCCAACCTGAAGAAGAGTCCAACACAAGAAAACGTGATCATCCCGATGGATGAAGTGCATATTGATGAAGCCCTCCGATTTACAGAGCAACCCGTTGAGGTTACCGACTGGAAAGTCAACAAGACTAGGAGGAGCAGTGTGAAGCTTGTCAAGGTACGTTGGAGCTCTAAGCACGGACCCGAGTACACATGGGAACATGAAGACCAGTTCAAGAAAAAGTATCCCCACCTATTCAAAAAGACTCCAGCGAGAGTGAGTTCAGTCTGAATTTCGGGACGAAATTCTTTTAACGGGAGGAGACTGTGACAACTGGCCCAAACCGGTAATTTCCGTACACATTAATTATTATTTAATGACTGCAATTATGTGCTTAATTGTCAGCAATATCTGATTTCCTACTAAACAAGTGAATTCATGCATGTTGTATACTACAAAATATTGCTTTATGCATAAACAAGAGTGATGCGTCAAAAATACTAGTAAACTCACCGGTAAGACACACTGTGTCAACAGAACTGCAGAAAGCAGTCAGACAATAAAATTGGAGCCTAGGTGTAGGTCCGACAACAAGAATGCATCAAAACCCAAGAGTACATACAAGGGTATAATATATATGCATTGCGAAAGCAAAATTAGGCACTAAAAAGCACCCGAAACGCACTTTAAGTGCAGAATTTATATAATTCAGCAATAAATCAGCATTTAGACATATAAATATTATGCAGAAATGTCGTTTTATTTTCCAGAATATTTCCCTAAGTGTTGGGAATTGTTAGTGTTACAAAAAGATACTTATTAAACACTAAAAGGTGCAATTTAGCACTTTAACGAATCGGTATGTAACCGAACAACCGGACTTTACCCGGAACATAAAAATATTGCCAATAACATTGTTTATCTTTTTCTGAGCCAGTTAGGGTCCCTGAATACCCTAACACCCGCAATAAAGCACAACACACTACTAACCGGGTTAATCCCTAAACTAGCTAAACTAACCAAACTACATGCTAACTAAATGGTTGATTTGGAACCGGATACCCCCCCCCCCCCTTACAAACCGTCCCCAAGAAGGGGGACACCCTTGTCCTATTTTGGATTTAATTAATCACTTGTGTCTAATATCAAGTAGACATAAAATCCCTTGGACAATTAACTTGAAAATTATCTATAAGTTATAACATTAACACACCAACACTTTCATCACAAACTCAACACACACACACTCTCTCTCTCTCTCTCAAAGGCTTCGGCCGAACACCCCTACACAACCATCAAATTTTCGAGTTTAGTTCAAGCCATTTCAAGATCATTCAAGTGTTAAGGATCACCTACAAGGAGGCTTGGTGCATTCGGAACTCGAAGGACCTCACTCTATTGCTTTTACCCACTCACTTTACGACTAGTTTCTTCCCTAGCCTCGAGCTAGTAGTAAGTTGCTTGAATCACCTTCTCGAACTACTTTGAAGTGGTTAAAATGATTTGTAACGGTATACGAGTTGAAGCTTAAAAGTCTACTAAAAACACTAAAAGTGATGGTTAAAAGCTCATATGTTGTGTAAAACTTGTAGTAATTGATTTGTGTGATTATTTGGACCCGATCTATGTTGTGGTAGCTCGGATCGTCATTTAACCCGGGTGGTCATGATCATGGATCATGACATAAGGTTGTTTTGGAAGAAACAAGGGTTAAATGATGAAACTCTACCACACACGAATCATGAACTTGTGTAAAAGCGATTTAACTTCTGAAATAGTGTTTAAAACTAGTAGATCTACGTATCTACAAGCGGTATTTTCAAAGGACCGAGCGTCAAAGAAATCATATTTTTCTAAAACCGGATCTTACATGAAAAAGAATGATTTTAGCAAACACACGAGTGTGTAAACACTTGTGTAACACAAGGTTTCGACAAAATAACTATTTTTGTAAATATTGACAGGAAGTTGTAAAGATGTAACTTCTTTAAAAACAAGACTTTCAAGAAACGAAGTTGATCTAT
This sequence comes from Helianthus tuberosus, assembly GCA_030545235.1. NCBI lineage: Eukaryota > Viridiplantae > Streptophyta > Magnoliopsida > Asterales > Asteraceae > Helianthus > Helianthus tuberosus. The sequence goes on from CM060360.1 coordinate 53,456,770, forward strand.
ACAAAGATCCACAAAAAAAAAAAAAAATAATGGAAGGATACTACCTATTTTGGAAAAAACCACAAGTTCATGTATTTCTGCGATTATATCTATTTTAACTAGTTGCATATTGTTTATTGTTGAATGAGGAGATTGTTGACGATTTAAAAGAAAATAAACACATGTTTTGAAAACATGGGAAACCTCCATTTTTAGGGGAAACTCTGTCAAAAATTTTATAAATGTTGACACTTAGAAAAAAATATAAGTTTTTGAGAAACTTATTCCCTAAAAAAATGTGTTTAAAAGTATTACCAAGGTTTCCCTAATTTTTGGTGATAAGAAATGAGGACTTCTTCAAAAATAAAGATGGATATTAAGTATGTATATATTTTTGAGAAAAATATATATATTATTTTATCACCAACTTATGTGCTAAGTGTATATAGTATGTGTTATACGTGCTAGCGTATTAAGACTTAAAAATACACTAAATACTCGTGAGAAGTATAAACATAAAAAAATACACATACAAAATACAAGATACATAATTCGGGTGCGAAGTGCAAAACACAAAAGACTTATATTTATTTTAGAGGAAATAATATAAGTAAGATACGTAGTTAAAAATATGAAATATTTTTAACACAACAATACAAATACAAAAGAGAGTGACTGTACTTGTGCGATACAAGTCTAGTGACTAACATTAAGAAAACGCATATAGGTTACGACGTTAAGTAAGCAAATCCGGTGAAGTTTACGACGCACAGGAACGCAAAGTTGTGAGTTCATGCTCCCCCTTTTCTCTTAACTGTTTTCAGTTTTATAACTTCGGGGGTGAAATACATGTTACAAATATTACAATGTTTACAAATGGTATGATGGATACAAGAATGATACGAGAAATCGTGTCACGAATAGGGTACCATAAGCACCATTAATCGTGTACATACTTAGACCGCAGAACAAAAGGTTAGATCTAATGGGTTCCGGGCAGCCCCACTCTTGGCCACTCTTTTACCAAGCAGTGTTTTTGTGTCTCAGTCGTAAATCGACTACAGAAAAATGCCTATGGTTTGGTGACTTCCTATGTCGTGTCACATGTTAATGGCTTTGCAACCCATTAACACTTGATACATACAGAAATATTTGATTCATACATGAGTACGTGGTGTACACAAAAGACTTGATTTATACAAAATACAAATTATGTTTTCATACAAAGTATACAAACGTGAAATACAAAAATTGCATGAATTCACACCAACTTTATGTTGACGTTTTTCCAAAACTCACATGTATTTCAGGTAACTAGGATGGATGTGCGCGTGGTCTTACTCATGCTCGTGGATGTCGCTTTGTTTATCTTTAAATAAAGTTGTGACTTTTAAGACAATATGTTATCTCGTGTTGTAAACACTTGACATATGTTTTCAGTAATGTAATATTTGAAGATATTTTTGAGCATGTAGTATGTTTACTCTTCGTATGCAATGAGAACCTTTCATGATCACACCTCGTGCTTCCGCCGCAGAAAGGGGTGTGACACTTACTGTACATAAGTTTGGTACGATGTACTCGTGTTCATCTGGTCCTAATGGGGGTGATTACTCCTTGAGACATCCAACTAAAAGTTTCGGGTATGCGGGAGGAGGCAGTCGAGTATGCTTTTGCATACGCTTCCCTTACTGTACATATGGAGAACTGAATCGCAACTACAAACCTAGCTACATAATACCTACGTAAACGTAATAGCAAACAATATGAGCTCAATCGCAGCTACAAGCCTACGTAAACATAATAGCAAACAAAATGAGCTCAATGGCAGCTAAAAGCTTACATTTTGTTGTTGCATTCTTGCGGAAGAGAAAAAAAGCCATGGATTCCGGCGTTTTTCTCTCTATAATCCCTTGAATTGGAAATGTTGAGTTAGAGACATATTTGAAGAGAAACTAAACGGAAAAAATAAAGATCCTCCAATCACAGTTCTTACTTTTTAAAAATATATAATAACTAGGTACTTTTGTTGGTATAATAAAAGATTCATCCCAAAAGACGTATCTGATGTGGTTTCCATTTTCATACAAAGGTCTATGATGCTTAGGCAGATGCTCAAGTGTGTTATTGAAGGTTATATACTCATGCCAAGAGTGGCTTATCAGTCACGCACCCCACCGGAGGCCCATGAACAATGGAAGGTTATTTGCATGGGTTGATTTCAAACGTGTGGCAGGTTAGAAACAGTCCATTATAACGGAGTTTGGATGCGTCGTCATGTTAAACATGGTCCGCCGAAACGAATCTTGGATGCGCCGGCGATTTAAAAATAGTCCGCCAAAACGGAGCCTGGATGCGCCGGCAGGTCAAAAACGGTCCGCCAATATGTGACTTATGGGTATAAACAGGGTATTTGTAAGTAAGAGTTTTGGTTACAACTTTCAAGAGTTACCTGTCACTGCAAAACATACCTTAACCTTGCGCATGATAATACTATCAACAACGGTTGTTAGGTGGTTGTTAGGTGGTGCATTGTTCCCCTTGGTAACTGGGTTGTAGTGATACTTTTGCATGTGACAATGGTCCGCCAAGATGGCGGGGAGACATGGTAGCCTGCCGGAGCTGGGCGAGGTGAGATCGATTGTAATCGGCGGCAGCAAGCGTGTCCTGGTTGATCACCTGGTGGGGCAGGGGTTCATTTCCGCGTGGTAATGGAGGCATGTCATTGATATGCGAGGGAACTACATCCATGTTGGTACAAAGAATTCATATGGAAAATGAAACCAGAAAATGTGCGCGTGAAGTTTATGGAGAATATTAAAAAGGAGCTATAGAACCTATTTCATATGTCGAATAAAAGTGGGCCTTCACTGTACTGTGTTAGCCATGGTTTTCAGTCTAAACGAAAAAGGTTTGGTATTTCCTATTTATGATAAAAGGTTAGAGGACCTTGAGTAAACCATATCCGAGAGCATCTAAAATCGTGTATCCATCTTTAAATGAGTATAGATCTAATTGTTTCAAATCCAGAAATTGCATATGGAACTTAAATTACATAGATCGTATGTTTTGAATATGAGAGAAAACGGTAGATCTGATTTTTTGAATTTGATAGAACAGATCTAAAAAGTGTTCGTCAATAATTTTCTTTTTGAGCTCTAAAAGAACAAATTTGAAGGTTTGAATTCAAAAGAAAATGAAGAACGCAAATCTGGAAGATGGAATGGAGAAAAACCAGTTGTGATTCTTGGATCTAGATTTTGATACGGTGGGAGCCAATGAAGAAACATGGAATCACCGTTTGGGTGATTGGAACCGCTTTCTCTAAGAGGAAGGAGAATCACACCCCGCTCTTCCTCTTGAAGCCAGATCTACAATGGAGAAGAGAGAAAAGTGGATATGTAGATATGGTCGGTAGGGAAAGAATTCCCTTTTTTCAACTACAAAAAGTGTGTTTGCCCCATGTCTCTTGCCCTAGTAGTGAGGTGAAGACCTCTTTATATAGGAGACATGTGCAACCCTAACCTCAATGGGCCAAGCCTAGTTAGGGGTTGTCTCTACAAGCCCACATCCTAATGTAGTATAAAGTATAAACTACACTGTGCTGCGCTTCGCAGGATAATACACAATAATAAATAACATAATAAAATGCGATAACAGAAATGACTGATCGTTTGAGTCGGGTACAATACCATACCTCTACAAATAAATATATCTTTATAGCGACAAACATGAAGAAGACCATACTTGCATGATAAGCGATAAGGTAGGCGACAATAGTAAGGGTGAAGCCCAACGAAATAGTGCCAAAGTAGGGATGAGCTTTTTTTTTCCCAAATACCCGTAACCATACCGTACTCGTACCCGTATCGATTTTAGTTATTCGGCACATGTATCGGTACCCGGTTTTATTGATTTGGTATTTGGTACTTTCGGTATCGGTACGAGTACGAGTAAAAATGGATACTGGTACCGAATTTTATATAGAACTTTAAAAGTTCTTTTTAGATTATGTTTTATTTCGTATTATTGTATTTATGGTACTCATATCGATTTTACCTATTTGATACTTATATCGTATTGGTACTAAGGATGGGATTGGTATTGTACCCGTACTCATACCGGTACCGAAAATACCAGTACCAAATTTGAACAAAATTGGGTACCAAACGTACCGAAGATATTGGTACGAGTACTAGTATGAGTATTGGTAAGGGTATTTCGGCACGATATCCGCTTTGGACTATTTTGTTTTTATTTTATTTTTTGTCACTCGTACAGGTACTTAGTTTGTAAAATCAACACGACTACCATACAATACGAGTACAAAATAGGTAAAACCGGTACAAGTAAAAATACATTTTCTCAGTTTTTTATATTGAAATAAACCTTTATACTTAATAAATAAGTAAATGTGTGTCACATGACACGATACTATAACCACAAGTCACAACATTATTTTTTCTTTATTTTTTTATTAAGAGTTAAATGTCATTTTAGTTCATGCGGTTTGGGTCATTTTACCAGTTTAGTCCAAAGCGTTATTTTTTTTGCCTGTGGGCCCAAAAAGGTTTCACCGTTGCCATTTTAGTCTACTGGGTTAACTTCATCCATTGTTTCTGTTAACGAGAAGGGCAATTCGGTCATTTTATATGTAATTCTATTAACTTGAAGGGCAATTCGGCCATATAAAATGACCGAATTGCCCTTCTCCTTAACAGAAAAAATGGACGAAGTTAACCCAGTGGACTAAAATGGCAACGGTGAAACCTTTTCAGACCCACAGATATAAAACCTTTAGACTAAACTGACAAAATGACCCAAACTATAGGGACTAAAATAACATTTAACTCTTTTATTAATCTTTCATGATCCACGGCTCACTTCTGTTGAAGTTGCCCAATCATTTCCATATTTTTCTCTCCAATCAAATTATTGTTTTCTTATTTTCCTCAACAATCAAAAAATCAACCAAGAATCATAAAAAAATTTATTACCCTTATTAATTCCTGTAATAGACGTATTTTAACATAGTAATATATAAATTAGAACTTTTGGTATATTCCATTTTTTTAGAATGATATGATGGGTCCATATTTGCTACATAGTTTGAACTTTTGAAATTTAACTTATCACATTTATCTGGATATAAATAATTAGTTCTATACCCGTCCGGTGGAAGGGTATATTAATACTATAATGAAAAAAAAAAGATATTTGCATTCTAAATATGATAAGATTGACGACATGTTTATCAAAATACTTTATACTGACCCGTTTAATATAACGGTAGCTGTGACCTGCTTACTTTGAGCTCAACAAAAGGTTGTTTCACGTATGTTTTTTTTAACGGCTAATTTCTTTAATCCCCTATCGTCTATAAGACTTGAACCCAAGACTTTTCCCTTCCCAACCAAGGTGTTTTTTAAAGGCTTTGCCTTTGCCAATAGACCACCACCCCATTGGTGGTTATTTCACGTATGTATTTGAACTCTTTTGATTGTAACTGGAAATGTGGCTGAAAACAACATAATTTGTCACTGCTTGGGTCAAAATCTAATTACCTCTTACACTGACGGTTGAAACTAACAATTTATGAGCCTGCATTAAGCCAAAAAAACCACATTTCCTTAACTTAATTTAAAGTAAGTTGATCAACACATGCAATTTGCATTGAATATACAGATTTGTTTACCACATCCATGACTAACAAAATGATGATTATGATGTTATGATAATTGTCTAAGTTGTGTAACCCTTAATCTCTCTAATAATCTCCTTATATATACACCCAAGAGTAAACACAACTAGTTAATAAGGGTAATATGGTCCATCAACAATTACCAACTAATTATATAATATGTTTTAATATATTTTGATCTATATAATATAACTGATTATATGGCTACAAGATTAAATACTACAATAATAATATATTTAATCTTACATTCTCCCACTTAGCCGATTAATCATTTATCATGAGCATTAGATAAGCCTAATCAGGAGTTAACACTCATTTTAGCTTTAAACCAAGAACCGTAGCAGAGAAATACAGTCGTTGAATCATCATTCGACTCTGGACCCCCATTAGTCATACTACAGCCTCAATTTAAAACCTAATAGTTATGCTCAAAATATGCATAAGCCCTTTAGCGTTCGATTTGTATTTATATTTGTCTATATGTCATTACACTGGCAGAACATATGTTAGAGACATACAAAATCAAACTGAGAAAATTTCATTAATTAATACACAAGTACAATATGCTATTAAATAAGGTCTTTAGTAAATCCCATATTCGAAACATGTTCTTCGAAAACTTTAGGTGGGAGACCTTTAGTCATCGGATCCACAAGCATATCTTTAGTACTAATATACTCAATACAAAGATTATTTTCCTCAACTCGTTCACGTACGAACAAGTACTTTGTATCGAGATATAAACCATCTCCAGTCGAACTGTTACTGTTCTAGAAACTAACGGCAGCTGAGTTATCATAGTATAGCCTCAATGGTCTAGAAATGGAATTAACGATTTTGAGCCCAGTAATCAGATTCCTAAGCAAGATTTCATGACAGGTTGTGTTATAAACAACAATGTATTCTGCCATCATTGTGGAAGTTATGGTTAACTGTTGTTTATGACTCTTCCATGAGATGGGTCCGCCTGCTAACATAAAGATATAGCCCGAAGTGGATTTCTTGTCATCTTTTCATTTGGCAAACTCAGAATCAGAATAGCCTACCACTTCTAAATGATCACTTCTTCTATTAGTCAGTTTATAGTCTTTCGTCCCTTGCAGATATCGAAGTACCTTCTTAGCTGCTTTCCAGTGATCTAGGCCAGAATTAGTCTGATAACGGCCCAGTATTCTAGCAATATAAGCTATATCTGGGTGAGTACAGACTTGAGCATACATCAAGCTCCCGACTACTGACGCGTAAGGTATCTGGCTCATTTTCTCCTTTTCAACCTCTGTTGTCGGACATTGGAATGAACCGAAAACATCTCCCTTAACTACTAGAGCGACTCGGGTTTGCACTGTTGCATGTTGTAACGTGTAAGGACACGATCTATGTAAGCCTTTTGAGACAATCTTAAGATCCTTTTGTGTCTATCTCGGTGAATTTCAATGCCAATGACGTAAGAAGCATCTCCGTGATCCTTCATGTCGAAGTTATGCGAGAGTAACCGCTTCGACTCATGCAACATGTCTAAACTATTACTTGCAAATAGAATATCATCTACGTAAAGAAAACTTATAGTAAAGTTGCCCCCACTCATCTTGAGGTAGGTGCATTGATCCACTTGATTCTTTATAAAACCTTGTTTCTTCATGACTTCATCAAACTTGAGATACCATTGACGTGATGCTTGTTTTAACCCGTAAATGGATTTCTTCAACTTATAAACTAGATGCTCCTGACCTTCAGGTTTAAAGCCTTCAGGTTGTTTCATGTAAACATTTTCGTCTAAGTCTCCATTAAGGAAAACGTTTTTAACGTCCATCTGATGCAGCTCTAAATCAAAATGAGCTACTAGGGCCATAACGATCCTTAATGAATCTTTACGAGAGATAGGGAAAATGTCCCTTGATAATCAATTCCCTCTTTCTGAGTGTAGCCCTTTGCAACCAATCTCGCTTTGTAGCGTTCAACGTTCCCATTCGGATCCAATTTTGTTTTGAATACCCATTTACATCTTACGGGTTTGACACCGTTGGGTAATTCTACTAAATCCCAAACGTCATTTTTCTTCATGGATTCAAGCTCATCAATCATTGCTTTATTCCATTCAGAAGACTGATCACTGCTAATGGCTTTATTATAAGAGATAAGATCATTGAGCTTTCCGGCATCCATTTCAGTCATGTAGGTAACATAATCATCCCAATTAGTAGGCCTTCTAGGACTAGATGACCTCCTGAGTTGATTATCGGGTTCAGCATTGTCTTGGTTTTGAGCGTTTGATGTGCCTTCGTTATGAGGTATAATGGGTTCTGTTTGTGGAGGTAAATTGGAGTTGGTGCAGTAGCTTCAGGTGCAGTTGTTGCATTAGGTACAAGATGAGTAAACAGAGTAATGGTAAGCGACAAGTCTCCCCCCGTGTCTTGTACTTCTTGCAATTCTTCATAAGGGTTGGTACTGTTCCCACATACCTTGAAATCCTCCAAGAACGCAACACGCTTGGTTTCAACAATATGGGTAACATGTGAAGGACAATAGAAATGATAACCCTTTGAGTGATCAGGATACCCGATAAAGAAGCAGGTAACTGTTTTAGGGTCAAGTTTCTTTAAAAAAGGATCGTAAAGTTTTTCTTCAGCAATGCAGCCTCATACTTTCATATATTTAAGACTTGGTTTCCTTCCTATCCAAAGTTCAATAGGAGTTTTAGGGACAGACTTAGAAGGAACTATATTGAGTATATGAACAACTGCTTTTAACGCTTCAGTCCAGAGGAATAATGGTAAATTAGTGTTAGCTAAGATACTGCGCACCATGTTCAAAAGGGTACGGTTTCTTCGTTCAGCGACACCATTCTACTGAGGTGTACCGGGCATGGTGTATTGGTTTACAATCCCCTGGCCCTTACAAAACTCATAAAATGGACCAGGAGCTTGACCCACATCAGTATGTCTTCCATAATATTCATCGCCTCTATCTGATCTCACAACTTTAATTTGACGATCTAGTTGTTTTTCAACTTCAGCTTTATAATCTTTAACAGTTGTAAGAGATTCAGATTTTTCCTTAATGAGACACAAGTACATGTAACGAGAATAATCATCAATGAAGGTGATAAATGAAGTATGTACAGTGATGCCAGCGATTTGGTAGGGACCACTAATGTTAGTATGAATGAGTTCTAATAAATTAGAGCTCCTAGTGGAACCCTTCTTATTCGCTGATGTCATTTTACCTTTAAGACATTTGACATATGTTCCAAAATTAGTGAAATCGAGAGGAGGTAAGACTTCGTCCTTTACGAGTCGATTTAATCGTTCTCTAGAGATGTGGCCTAAACGTTGATGCCACAACATGAATGAAGTCTCTAAGTCTCGTTTCTGTTTCATCTTTGTGAGTGATTCATTAATATTATATGAAAACAAAGATTTGGAAAAATCATCATCTAGTTCTAATCTATAGAGACCACCATCCAGAATGCCAGTACCATAAACAACGGAATCATAGAGAATAGAGAGTTTGCGATGACCATTGGAAACAACAAAACCGTCTATGTCTACCTGTGGTCCTGATACAAGGTTCCGAGTTACCTCATGAACATATAAGGTATCATAAAGTTTAATGCATAAACCAGTTTTCATAAATAATTGTAAAGTTCTTATGGCCTTCACTTCTAATTCCCGATCATCCCCAACTTTAAGTGTTCTTTGGTTTCTTCCCAGCTTCCAAATTGAAAGGAATCCCTAAGTAGAATTGGTTACATGAACCATAGAACCAGAATCAAACCACCAAGAATTAGCAGGAACATTTAAATTATAGGACTCGAGTATCATGAAAAAACGTTACCTTTCTTAGCCATCCACTACTTAAAGTCAGGGCATTCCTTCTGCTTTTGTCCTGTCTTTTTACAGAACTTGCAGTAGGGTTTGCCTAAGGAGTTCTTAGAGCTGGAAGGTGCACTTGTATTAGGATTAGGCTTTTGGACCTTGGAAGCATCCCTTCTTGGATAATTGTTCTTCCTTTTCTTAGAGTTAGAGGTGGTGAAGTTTGCAACATCAGTAGTGCAATCCATCTTCATACGCTCTACCTCCAGCATGCACATGGCGATCAGCTCACTGATTGTCCATTTGTCCTTTTGAGTGTTGTAATTGATCTTGAATGCTTCATAGGACGAATGAAGCGAAGTTATGATGAAGTGAACAAGAAAACCATCACTGATCTCCATGTCTAATCCCTTAAGCTTATGGGCCATGTCGTTCATCATCATGATGTGTTCGCGAATGCCACTCCTCCCATCATACTTACTAGTCACCAGCTTGAGGATTAAAGTACTAGCGTGTGCTTTAGACGTTCCCTTGAACTGCTCCTCCACAGAAGCCAAATAGGTTTTAGCATAATCAGAATCAGGAATGGCTCCTCTAATCGCATTGCTTATGGATTGCTTCATAAACATGAGAGACATGCGGTTACACCTAGTCCATTTCTCCATTGTCATCTGCTCAGCAGCAGTGCTTTGAGGAGTATGGTCTGCCAGCTTATTCTCCTTTAAAGCATAATCGAAATCCAGTAATGCAAGAGTAAGCATGAGAGAGTCCTTCCATGCAGCAAAGTTGTGACAACCCGAACTTTCCAGGTTAGTGACGTTTAACCCGGTGATCTCAATTTCTCGTTAACCCTCTCTGATGTGTGAGATATGTTATACGGGTATAGTATACCTTGGTCAAGCTTAAACTTAAACGCACGATAACTCCGTTAATTTTACACACTTATGTAAATGGGCCGTACCTATCACAATACTATTGGGCCGCCACCACACTTAAATTAACTCGGCCCAATCCCTCAATTACTTCCTGATACCTCTCGGCCCAAATCCATTAAGTTATTTAGTGGCCCAAATCCGATTACTTCCTTCTTATATTTACGTAAGTCATGTATTAGGTTTCACATCACCACTAGTTGCAAACCCTAAACAAATATCACCACCTCCATATTTACGTACGACAGGAGAACCCCCCCTCTCGATACATCACTTTATTCGATCAAGATTATTGGTCAGTAAATCCCTATCTAAACTAGTTATTAATTGATGATTGTGTTTTGCATAATTTTTATTACTAAGACATTGGTATGTTTGTAAACGTGAAGAATTTATGTCATATTAATCATGTGTTGCCATGCTAGGTAATGTTAGGATCACATGAGTTAAAAACTTCGATGAACATAATAAATTGTTAAACACCACAAATAAATCTGTTATACTATTAAGCGGATGTTGTGATTTAATCTAGGCGTTAATGAGTTATGACTTGTGAGCTGACTGAATGTTATGTGTTAGTGTTTAACTGTATTGATGATTAATTATGTTGAACATGATCTGGAGGTATGATAATTGGATAAATGGGGGATTATGGTTACATAATAAAAAGGATGTATACACTGATTTTGGGCTATGAATATTTGGGGGACAGCCGCACTTATCTGGCGGACTGGGCTTCGGGGATTAAGTATTTGGGCTGGGTAACAATATTGAACTACTTACTATTTGGGCCGGTATGTTAAATGAGCAGTATGAACTAGTTAATCGGGTGGGTTGGCATTGCAGTGGGCCGCACATAAATTGTGTTACCTCTCGCTTAGTTGCAAGCCCAATTCCGAATACAAAAAAGGGGCTTAAACTCGAACTGGTAACAGTGATGGGCTGGGTAATACGAATGGAATATGGGCTGCACACCGAGCCCAGATACACATACACATGCTGAATTGATTGGGCCTGGTCTAATGGGCTGTGTTATCTAGTGAAAGTGTGGGTGTTAACAAAAGATGGTAACGTTTGGGTCACATGGGAAAACTGTTGTTAATGATAAATGTAGTGTGATAGTTTCCGGGGTATTATGCTAGATTGTTTGAATTGTAACCATATGCATGAATTCTAGGATCTTTGGTTAGGAAAATTAGATGATAATCTGATGATGTGAACAAGGTACCATGTAGTCGATGCTGACATCAGTACGTTCGGACTTCATATATATATATATATATTGGTGATGTTTTATGCATAACAATTGGTGAGGGTAAATAATGAATCAATGCCCGAGTAGATAAAGATGTAAAACATGATCGAATGACTAATGCAATGTAAATGGTAATTGAGCTGTTAATGTGTGACATTATGGTATATGGGTTTGTGATGTGAAGGTGTATATAACTTGAATACTCGTTATAACTCGTGTGATAATATGTGACACGCTTGTTCATTACTTGCATAATAAAGATATGTGATTTATGTGTGTAAGTAACTAACTGGTACTGAAACCATACTAGGATTGGATTGATCAAATTGCGAACACATACTTTAATCTTACCGAGCAAACCAAAGGTGAGTTCATTTCTCTTGAGCATGCGTCCCGGCGGTTGGGACAGTCATTGGGCATCCCTGAGAGGGATGGGTTTGGGTAAATCAATTGGGTATTCCTAAGAGGAATACGTCTTGTGGTAAATATGGAATGTTGGATAATATACTCGTCCTATCACCTTTAAAAGTCCCTCCTTGTTGTTTGTTACCGGAGAGGTAACAGGGTATTAGTTGGTAGCGCTACTTAGGTTTGGCACCCTCACCCCGTACCGGAGAGGACGGGTGTGAACTAATGACCTAGTCATGACCAATGCTTTGATAGGAGCATTGGGGAAAGGGAAAAATAAATCAGGAGCCGTCTTGTATTCGGGGTATTATCAACATTAAATTCAATGGATTAACTAAACACTTGGTAACCAACGTTTTCGTAAAACTATGAACTCACCAGCGTTGTCTGATACACTTGTTGCATGCTCGCAGGTCGTTAGATATCTTGGATATGGGAACTTTCTGTCTGGAGTAGCTGGAGTGGTCATGGGTCGACTGGAGGGATTCATGTGATTGAACATTGATATTATACATTGGTTTTGAACAGTTTAACTTTGGTTTACTATTTGCTTCCGCTGAACATGTTGGTTTTCATTTAAATTTGTTGATGGTATTTTTCATTAATAATTAAGGATTTTATTTATAAACTTGAATGGGTTCAATGTAATTAGTGGCTCGTTGTTGGTACGTCACACGCCTAGCAGGGACATTCCCTAGGTGGTATTTTGGGGGTGTGACAGTTTGGTATCAGAGCCACTGGTTATAGTGAACTTGGTTTTAAAACGTTTTTATAAAACCATACTATAACCGAACAGAATCGAATAGAATCGAAATCGACCATGACACTCGGCTCCAAATTCCAAGGTTCGTTTCTCGTTTACTATTGCATAGCATATCTAGTGTACACTTAGGTATGACATTACACGTGAAGGCACATCTGACACTACAGTATGAGTCCTTATGTTATCAACCCCTGTTATGTGAACTGTTAGTGTGACACTACCCTTCGACTATTGTGATTCTTGATCCTGTAAAACCTTTCGTTTGCTATTTGAAGGTGGGGAACCTTTTAGCGCAAGTTAAGAGGCACTGAGACAAGCATGCAAATCGCCTTATTATTATGGGTGCACACATAATAATAACGTGAGGTGCATGTGAGTCCCTGTGAGGCTTAACGAGTGTGAAAAGGGTTTCGCTCGGTTAATTGGCGTTTTGTTAGAACTCAGTAGTCTATAGAGGTCATAGTAATACTTGAGTCCTACTCGAACTTGCATTTTAAATCTTTCCTCCTCTTGTATAGAAACATGAGCGGACGAGGCCATGGACGCGGCCACATTGCTATGACTCTGGCCGAACTGACCAACTTGATCAACACTCTTGTGGCTGAAGCCCTAGCGGCTTACCAGGCTGGTACGATATGTGCCAATTACTTTATATCCTTGTGTCGTATACTCGAATCTTACTTGCGTGTTTTACGTTCCTTCGTTTTAGGTCAATCTGCGAATGAAAACAATCCACCCGCCTGCACGTTTAAGACCTTCACGGATTGTAAGCCACAGACCTTCAGTGGGACTGAAGGAGCTGTGTGACTCTTGCGTTGGTTTGAGAAGGCTGAATCAGTGTTTGCTATGTGTAACTGTCCCGCGGGGGACCGGGTGAAGTATGCTTCAGGCACGCTCGAGGATGGTGCCTTGACTTGGTGGAATGCCCAATTCCAGATGCTGGGCATTGAGATGGCGAATGCCACTACTTGGGACGATTTTAAGGAGTTGATGAGGGAGGAGTATTGCCCTCGTGATGAGATTCAGAAACTGGAGAATGAGTAATATGATCTGAAGATGGTGGGGTCGGAGATCGAGGCATTCACGAAGCGATCTCATGAGCTAGCAATTATGTGCCCCAATTTGTCACGACCTCCACACCGAAGAATCGAGCTGTATCTCAAGGGATTAGCCCCGCAGGTTAAGGGCTTCGTTACTGCAGCAAACCTTGACAATCTACCTCAGATTATTCATTTGGCTCACAAGATTACTGACCAGGAGGTCGAGCATGGATCGCTACCGCCTCGTGTTTCTGCTACTACCCCTGCTGCTACCGCTACCACACCTGCTAGTGATAACAAGCGAAAATGGAACGATGCTGACAAAGTAACCAGTGCCAGCCAATCTCATTAAAGGGCAGACAATAACATCCACCGCAGTTTTAGCCAGTCGTCTACTGTGAAACAGAATCAGAGAAACAATTCAAATCAGGGTTCTTACGCGGGAAAGCTACCAAAGTGTAATAAGTGTATGTTCCACCATCGTGGCCGTGCACCCGGGTATGTCACAGGTGCAACAAGGTGGGGCATATGGCTAAAGATTGTAGGGTCGGGCTTCCTAACCAGCAGCAGCCTCAACAGAATCAGGGTAATCGAAAGGGGTGCTTTCAGTGTGGTGATGAGGGTCATTTTAAGAGGGATTGCCCTCAGCTTAATCAGAATGCTGGAAACAACAACAATACTGGGAATAACAACAATGGGAACGACGGTGGGAACGGGGCACGTGGAAGAGTATTTACTATTGGTGCTTAGGAAGCTCGCAATGATGGCAATGTTGTGACCGGTACGTCTTCTTTGAATGATCTTTTTGCTTCTGTTTTATTCGACTCTGGTGCCGATTGGAGTTATGTGTCTTTGGGGTTCAGTCGTCAGTTAGGACTGACTCCCACACCTCTTGTAAATAAGCATGTAGTAGAATTAGCTGATTGTAAATCGATAGAAGCTTCTCACGTTTTTTTGGTTGTGAACTTGATCTCATGGGTCAGTTGTTCGACATTGACCTACTTCCCGATACTCTTGTAAGTTTTGACGTGGTCGTTGACATGGATTTGGTTATCTAAGCATCAAGCGGAAATTCTCTGTAAAGAGAAAATCGTGCGTATCCCTCTCCCTAGTGGGGAATCCTTATCAGTTCAAGGTCATCGTAGTGGTGCCATGGTTGGCATCATCTCAGCCATGAAAGCCCAGAAGTGTCTACGAAAGGGCTACCCTGCTATTCTAGCTCTCGTCACTGATTCGCAATCCAAAGAAAAGAAGATCGAGGATCTTCCTGTTGTTCGTGAATTTTCCGACGTGTTTTTTTTGTTGAAGAGTTCACATCGGCAGGTGGAATTTCAGATTGACCTTATGCAATTTCAGATTCCTTCTGGGATACAACAATCCCTTGGGTTCACTGGATACTATCGCAGATTCATCATGGGATTTTCGAAGATTGCGTAACTTCAACCTCCCTAGCACAGCGGGGAGCTGTGAATTCATGGGAAATAAAACAGGGGAACGTCCAGGTACCGATGATCTGGCGGTATACCAGAAGGAGATGGCCCACGTGGTGGACTTACAGGAAGAACTGCACGAGTCATGACCTATGGTGGAAGCCGTAGTCTTTGGATTTAAATTGGAGGCATTACTTGGACGGTACCGAATGCACCACTCAGACCGATCACAAGGGCCTCCCGTGTACCCTTGTTTCAAGAGAGCTAAACATGTGATGGCAACGTTGGGTGGAACTTTTGAATGAATACGACCGTGAAACCTGGACGTGCACGAGCTTTGAAGCTCGCTATCGACTTTAACATACCTGATCAGACTCGCCTTGTTCAAATTGAAGAACTGAAGGAAGAGAGTTCTCAAGATTGACCCATGCGGGGAATGGGGAAGCAACCTTTGGCAGGTCGGACGATATTTGCTACTTCATGGAACGAATATGGACCTCACTATACAGCAACCTTAGGGAACTGGTGCAGACAAAGCACACGGGCCTCGATATCCTATTCATCTGAGTTTTGATAGGATGTATTAAAACCTGAAGACCATGTACGGGTGACCGGGCCTGAAGGCCCACATAGCCACGCATGGGAACGAAGTTTGACATGTGGGAAAGTCAAGGTGGGATATTAGCAACCAGAAAGACATGTATGGAAATGAGAACAGACTGCCATGGATTTTGTCACTAGTCTACTTACAACTTGAAATGGAAACATTATCACCTGGGTGATCATTGATGGACTCAAGTTACCAGCACACTCTCTTGCAAACAAGAAAACTGATGAGTCTTCACAGTTGTGAATGTTCCTCTGAGAGAGGCGGCTTTTAGGCACGAGGTGCCAACTCCTGTTACCTCTGAATTTGATCTATGCATGATTTATGTCAGGCAATACACAACACCCTTGGCTCACGTCAGGACCAGAGCATTGCTTATCGCCGTTGGGCAAACGATCAGAGAAAACGAACTCTCCTGGCACTCGAAGACATGCTGTGAGCATGTGTGTGACTGGCTTTGGTGCAAATTGGAAGGACTCTTACCTATGGTTGAGTACTACTGCGGCAGTTATCATCTTGGTAACCAGACAGCTCTGTTGAGGCATTACATAGACAATATTGCCAACCTTCTTGTTAGACTGAGATGGTTGATAACTTAATTACTGGTCCAGGACTGGTACTCGAAACTCTTGGGAAGGTTGTTGGATCGGGAGTCGATTGGCGGCAACGCGTGACCGTCAGGAAAGCTGATAAACTTGGGAAACGCTGGAAGATCGCTGTAGGCGATCGTATCGTGTTGAAAGTCTCACCCTGGGAGGGTGTGGAATGCTTGGGAAGCATGGCGAGCTTAACTGACGTCACGATGGACCATTCAACAGTCTGGGAAGAATCGGTAGCGTAACCTACAAACTCAAGTTACCCGACGAACCGGGTAACGTACGCGATGTCATTTATGTTTTAGATCTAAGGCAGTGGTTGTCTGATGAAACACGTGCGATACCTTTACTGGAGGAATTTATCGAACACATGGATCGGGAAGTCAAGGTGCGTAAACATAGTCGTATTCCGGTTGTGAGAGTTCGTTGGAACTCAAAACATGGACCGGATCAGATGAAGCTCAAATATCCTTTACTTTTTCCTGATGACCCATCTAAATCTGGTGAAGCTGGCGAATTTCGGGACGAAATTCCATTTCAAGTTGGGGATGATGTGGCACCTGGGGAAAACTTGCAACAATCTTGAATTATCACTTCACTCCTCTGTGCTTACTTGTCAAATTTCGGGACGAAATTTCTTTCAAGTTGGGGATGATGTGACAACCCGAACTTTCTAGGTTAGTGACGTTTAACCCGGTGATCTCAATTTCTCGTTAACCTTCTCTGATGTGTTAGATATGCTGTACGGGTATACCTTGGTCAAGCTTAAACTTAAACGCACGATAACTCCGTTAATTTTACACACTTATGTAAATGGGCCGCACCTATCACAATACTATTGGGCCGCCACCACACTTAAATTAACTCGGCCCAATCCCTCAATTACTTCCTGATACCTCTCGGCCCAAATCCATTAAGTCATTTAGTGGCCCGAATCCAATTACTTCCTTCTTATATTTACGTAAGTCATGTATTATGTTTCACATCACCACTAGTTGCAAACCCTAAATAAATATCACCACCTCCATATTTACGTACGACAGGAGAAACCCCCCCTCTCGATACATCACTTTATTCGATCAAGATTATTGGTCAGTAAATCCCTATCTAAACTAGCTATTAATTGATGATTGTGTTTTGCATAATTTTTTATTACTAAGATATTGGTATGTTTGTAAACGTGAAGAATTTATGTCATATTATTCATGTGTTGCCATGCTAGGTAATGTTAGGATCACATGAGTTAAAAACTTCGATGAACATAATAAATTGTTAATCACCACAAATAAATCTGTTATACTATTAAGTGGATGTTGTGATTTAATCTAGGCGTTAATGAGTTATGACTTGTGAGCCGACTGAATGTTATGTGTTAGTGTTTAACTATATTGATGATTAATTATGTTGAACATGATCTGGAGGTATGATAATTGGACAGATGGGGGATTATGGTTACATAATAAAAAGGATGTATACACTGATTATGCTAGATTGTTTGAATTGTAACCATATGCATGAATTCTAGGATCTTTGGTTAGGAAAATTAGATGATAATCTGATGATGTGAACAAGGTACCATGTAGTCGATCCTGACATCAGTATGTTCGGACTTCATATATATATATATTGGTGATGTTTTATGCATAACAATTGGTGAGGGTAAATAATGAATCAATGCCCGGGTAGATAAAGATGTAAAACAGGATCGAATGACTAATGCAATGTAAATGGTAATTGAGCTGTTAATGTGTGACATTATGGTATATGGGTTTGTGATGTGAAGGTGTATATAACTTGAATACTCGTTATAACTTGTGTGATAATATGTGACAAGCTTGTTCATTACTTGCATAATAAAGATATGTGATTTATGTGTGTAAGTAATCGACTGGTACTGAAACCATACTAGGATTGGATTGATCAAATTGTGAACACATACTTTAATCTTACCGAGCAAACCAAAGGTGAGTTCATTTCTCTTGAGCATGCGTCCTGGTGGTTGGGACAGTCACTGGGCATCCCTGAGAGGGATGGGTTTGGGTAAATCAATTGGGTATTCCTGAGAGGAATACGTCTTGTGGTAAATCTGGAATGCTGGATAATATACTAGTCCTATCACCTTTAAAAGTCTCTCCTTGTTGTTTGTTACCGGAGAGGTAACCGGGTATTAGTTGGTAGCGCTACTTAGGTTTGGCACCCTCACCCCGTACCGGAGAGGACGGGTGTGAACTAATCACCTAGTCATGACCAATGCTTTGATAGGAGCATTGGGGAAAGGGTAAAATAAATCAGGAGCCGTCTTGTATTCGGGGTATTATCAACATTAAATTCAATGGATTAACTAAACACTTGGTAACCAACGTTTTCGTAAAACTATGAACTCACCAGCGTTGTCTGATACACTTGTTGCATGCTCGCGGGTCGTTAGATATCTTGGATATGGGAACTTGCTGTCTGGAGTAGCTGGAGTGGTCATGGGTCGACTGGAGGGATTCATGTGATTGAACAATGATATTATACATTGGTTTTGAACAGTTTAACTTTGGTTTACTATTTGCTTCCGCTGAACATGTTGGTTTTCATTTAAACTTGTTGATGGTATTTTTCATTAATAATTAAGGATTTTATTTATAAACTTGAATAGGTTCAATGTAATTAGTGGCTCGTTGTTGGTACGTCACACGCCTAGCAGGGACATTCCCTAGGTGGTATTTTGGGGGTGTGACAAAAGTTATTACCAGTCAATGGTGGAATCCTGCAAATGGGTACTGAGAGTGGAAATAAGATGAGCGAATTATGATATTAAGAAATAAGTCTTAATGTGATCTAAGGGCATCTTATACTAAGGCAGGCATAAATAATGACTATTTTAGTTATGAAGCTGTGATATTGTCTATTACTAACATCAAAATAATAGACTTAGTTAAGATTCTACTTAAATGAAGATAAATCACCTTTGGGCAGAAGTGTGATCATCTAAGCATGTGTGCAAAGTAATTGTGACAAATAATCTTTGGCCAGAAATGAGACAATCACCTTAGTTATGCACTTGTTAAGTATGCTAGACATGGATGAATTAAATCAGCTTTGGCCAGAAATAAGACATTCACATTTGTAATGCATAATTAACATAGCTTTTATAATACTTGAACAATAAATAGATGCATTAAATCACCTTTGGGCAGAAGTGATACATCAGAAGCTCATTCGAGTTAAGCTATTTGGTTTTTGTGAAAAATTATCTGATTTTGATTAGTTAAGTATTTAGAAAACCAATTATTAATAGCAAACCACCTGTTAGCGCGGGGTGAGTTCACGGGGGGTTGCAGGGGGACAGTGTGCCCCCGCACGGGGTTCAGGGCGAAGCCCCGAGCCAAAATTTTGTTCATATTAACAGCCTAATAAAGTAATGAGATTTTGGATTAAATCTTGATATTTCAAGAACATTTATGATTTCCAATAAGTTATATCTCAGATTCATCAGAAACGTATGAGTTCGAATGATCTCGGATCTGTTCGAGATGGATATGTTCGAATGATTTCGGATATGTCCGAGATGTGTAAATTTGAATTGATCTCGAATCCATCCGAGATGAGTTAGTTCGAATGATCTCGAATCCATCCAATATGAGTTAGTTCGAATGATCTCGAATCCATCCGAGATGTGTTAGTTCGAATGATCTCGAATCCATCCGAGATGAGTTAGTTCGAATGATCTCGAATCCAACCGAGATGTGTTAGTTCGAATGATCTCGAATCCATCCGAGATGAGTTAGTTCGAATGATCTCGAATCCATCCGAGATTAGTTAGTTCGAATGATATCGAATCCATCCGAGATGTGTTAGTTCGAATGATCTCGAATCCATCCGAGATTAGTTAGTTCGAATGATCTCGGATCTATCCGAGATGTGTAAGCTCGAGTTGATCTCGGATCTATCCGAGATAGTAAGTTCGAATTAGTCTCGGATTCATCCGAGACGTGTTCTCCAAGATTCGAAATCCTTAATTTGGCAGTTAATAATGATATGGTTGAAATTCGAATTTTCTGGCATCATGGGTGACAAACTTCCTGTTTTAATGTCGATTATGTTTATCTAATTATTTCGAAAATAATATCCATTTATTAATAATAACAGATTTCGAAAACTTTAAGTAGATAACATAGATCAAAACCAGGAAAAACACCCAATAATCCGAAATTGATTCCAAAATAAGGGATTTTTTTTCGAATTTTCATAAGAACATGAACCCTAAAAATATAAAATAACGTGTGGAATCTGAAATCTGAAATTTTTAAGTTCTTTAAACAGGTTTCGGAATATTGATTTACCAATTAAACATAAGATCCGAATTTTAACTCACAAGTTATGAGATTTCGGAACAGTAAATCGAATTATTATTAAGTTTTCAAAAATTATGTTTTCCAGATTCTTATTCTAGATTAATGGATACAAAACTTAACTGATTTATCAACATATGCTCTGATACCACGTGTTGATTAGTTCATTTTTAAACATAATGGAAAACATAAATAAATGAAATACAGGTGACAGCAGACAGGCCAGCAGAGAATCCAGTCAGAGAAGTAGCCATAGAGTTTGACATGATTGTCAGCTTGATCTGGTTCCTCCTTAGGGTGTATGATTATGATGGTGAAACCGAATCAAATGATGGATTCGGATGGAGAGAGAGATGGGCGATTTTGATGATGATGATGTTATGATAATTGTCTAAGTTGTGTAACCCTTAATCTCTCTAATAATCTCCTTACCCAAGATGAAACCCAATTAGTTAATAAGGATAATATGGTCCATCAACAATTACCAACTAATTATATAATAAGTTTTAATATATTTTGATCTATATAATATAAATGATTATATGGCTACAAGATTAAATACTACAATTATAATATATTTAATCTTACAGAGGAGTGTCTGTTTTGAGTGGTATAGGTGTCGTCGCTGACGTCACGTTGCTTCAGCCGGCGCCGGAGGGTGCTAGTGGGTTGTCGGTGTTTATGAGTGGGGCGAGGGGCAGGTGGTGGAAGGGGTTTTTGTGGTGGCGTTGATAGCATCGAGTCCGGTGGTGGTTGTGCCGGCGTCGAATGCGGTGGAGGGAGTGATAGTGGGAGGGGTTTAGGCTTATGTAATGGGGAGGAGAAGTTCTAGTGGAGATGGCAACGGTATGATTTTGACCGGCAATGGTGGTTGACTTCTTATAAATTTTTATATATATTTAATTTATAAATAAATCTGGGTCTTAATATATACATAAATAAAGTAAAACTAAAAGAAAATGTAAAATGACGGTTTTGCCCTTCATTAAACAAAAGTTTTTAACCAGGGTTATGTTTTTGGACTGAAATGGTACGTTTTGAGAATGTCGGGGAGGAAAATTGTACAATTTTGAAAATTGGTCTGAAATGACAAAAGTTGACAAACTACAAGGACGTAAATGACAGTTAACTCTCAATAAAAAAATTAGATAGTGTGATAAACAACTATAAACAATACTAAAGGAAAATAAAAGTTATGAAGCAAGAACGACTAATTCTTACTTATAAACAACATATGTTTGAGTAAAAATGTTGCAAAAATAAATATGTGCGTAAGACATCCGTGAGGGGTGAACCAGCCATAGACGAGTTATAAGCAATACAATCGTATGTGTGTATGTGTGTGCGTGTGTGTGCACGCGTGCATGTGTGCATGTGTGTATGTGTGTATGTGTGCATGTGTGCATATGTGTATGTGTGTATGTATGTATATTGCTAATACTAGTAGCTCCCTCCTAATTCACTATAGCCATGTTTGCATTAGGCTAAATGGTACGAGGCACGTCCCTGCCCCGTCTTGGACCGTTCGCCGGCCCTCCACACCGTTTCCACGGGGATATCGGCGTCGTGAACGTCTTCCTGCTGCCGTTCCAGTCGGGCCTCCCCCTTCTCACACACACATATACATACAACACACACACACACACAAACACACACACACACACACACACATATAGAGAGCTCCATCATCCATTTCCCTAGGTCCATCCACTTCCGACCCATCCTCACACTCATCCTACGTGACGGAGCATCCTTTGAGGACTACTCTCCTCCACACCGAGTAGCCTTAGCATTTGTAGCTATGACGTTGAGCCAACAAAAGCCTACCGTCATTTTGCTTTCTCACCATCGCAACATCTATTAGGTCCCAACGCAACACGACTACTTCCAACAAATAACCGGAAATATTCCATTAAAAATCTTATTTCTAGGGAGTATGGGAGAACTAACCCGTTTCTCAAGAACACAAATCAAGAATCTCATTACCTGTTCTTACAAATTGGTCTAGTGCTTAGTTACTTGGTTTCTCTCCCCTTGAGGTCTCAAGTTCAATGTCCACTAGTATCACTTTGAAGGACATTGGTGGTGGCAATGAAGTTTAGAACTAAGACTCTCTGGAGGTCGCCAGTTCGAAACCGAGCCGAACCCGGTTTTACCACAGTGGGCCTTCGGGCGGGCGGGGTTTCCCCGGAAGTGGTGGATTGGTGGCTCGGGTATGCATTAAACTCTAACCGTTATGAAGGAGGAGATGCGTTTGCTCGATTGAGAGCATCCCAGGATGCTTATCCGGTGATTTAGTTGGCCGTTCAAAAAAATATCATTTCCTGCGTTGACCGAAGACAATGGCAAGTTGGCATAATCGATATCTTGAATTGATGTACTTGTGTTGCCCTAAATCCACTATCGATGACTCTCATTCACAAAGATCACCGATATAGGAAGAAGACGAAAACCATGTTGAATAAGACAAGAAAAGGTAAACCCAAAAGGCAGATATTAACAGAAATTTGATGTCGATATTGGCATAGTCCATATCTCTAAAAACATCATTTTCCAAACCAAAACAAACAAATTGACCATCCTGTTTTATGAATAAATATCTGAATATGTTATTGAAAACCAAAATAGACAGATATTAACAGAAATTTGATGTCGATATTAATATCTTCGCGTCACTCGTGACATGAAATGATTAAAATACCCTCAAGACGTAAACTTGTAATTGTTTCCATGCCTAAAAACATGTAATTACATCCGTCTTCTGGTCATTAAAAAGATCAATGTTAACAGAAATTTGATATCGACGTACACGTCGCTCCCAACATGCAATGACTAAAATACCCTCAAAGACGTAAGCTTGTAATTATTTCCATGACTAATAACATGTAACTACATCCGTCTTCCGGTCATTAAAAAGAAAGATATTAACAGAGATTTGATATTGATGTTAATATCTTCACGTCGCTCGAAACATGCAATGACTAAAATACCCTCAAAGACGTAAGCTTGCAATTATTTCCACGACTAAAAACATGTAATTACATCCATCTTTCGGTATTCAAAAACCCGAAAAGATAACAAATGGAAGAATCATTTCAATTATATACAACTTACCAGAGGGTATAAAGTATAAACTATAATGAGAACAAGAAACAAAAACAAAGATATGGGTTCAACACTTATGTACAAATAATTTATAAAAACACTTTATTTTGTTAGTTTTTGTGTTTGTCTTCATCATCTTACTGCAGCAGTAGCTGTTCTTCATCCTTCTGCAAGTCACTCAACCGTCTTTTAGAGTAAACCGTAACCACCACAGTGGTTGCAATAGTTAACACAAACCCAAAAACCGTACAAATAATCTGCGGCAATGAAAGTGTCTGTTGATCATCTGAAGCATCCGCCAATGTCCGGATCATTATACCCCTGAAATAATCAATTCAAAATCAAGATCCACGTTGTGTAACGGGGCGAAAATGGTAATTTGTGGGATATCTTACGTGTATATTGCAACGAAGATCTCAGGCACCATTCCCAATAATGTTCCCAACAAATAGGGACCGAATTTAACATCAGTTGCTACGGCAATGTAATTGTAGACCATATATGGGAAGGGTGATATTCGCAATAATGCGACCGCTCTAAATTGGTTAAACCAGTTTCCTTCACCTGCTAACTTCAAGAATGAAGCTTTCTTCGGGTACCTTTCTAACCACCCCTGCATAACCACGATACGTGTGACATTAATGGAATTATAAGATAAGCAATGGTATGTTTGGCATTGTGCTTATCTGTATTTACTGTTTGGGCATCCAGATAATCAGTTTAGGGGTCATTTTTACATGTAAATACTAACTCTATTAGATAATCAGAATATGACAGACTCAATTTTTGGTTTTTAAAACTGTGTGGCCCTTCCGATGCGTTTTGATCCAAAAAGCCGATGCTCAAAGCAATATGCGAGGCGTTTGTTATTAACAAATACTAAAAAAAAAATTAAAGATAATATTTTAACTTGTTAACTTTCAAACACTAAAATACCGATGCGCCTTTATTGTTCAAATACTGGTTAACTACATAAGGCGCCTCATCAAACCACGTCACATGCGCATCAATGTGATCTCATCACCGCATCATGTGATGTGCGGCGCATTAATGCATTATACGCTTCTTACGCGCACATTTTAAATCAACTGATTATCTGGTTACCAGAGTTTCGAAAACACCACAATCAAACAGTAAGAGAATAATACTCACTTGAATCTTGTGGTAAAAGAGAGACCCAATAAAATAAGGAAGCGAAGCACCGATCGTCACTCCACCGATGATCAGAAGGAACCCGAAACCATACCCGAAGCTCATTCCGGCCACCCACATCGACGGAGTAGACGGTATAAACACTGTTGGAAACAATGCCACTGAACCAAATACCAAAACTGCCAACACTGGTTTACTAAAAGTCTCTGTTTCCCAATTCAATACAGGAATAATCCCCTAAAACAGAACAAAACAGAGCAATTAAAAATCTAAAATTAAATCCACTTAATACACAAATTATGATTTTTTTTTTTCAAAAACACAAATTAGGGTCAGTTACTAATGATGGCTTCCATCCACAATTCAGTAACAAATTTTGTTAAAATAATAATTAATTTCAAATAAATAATAAATTACGAATTAACATACCTTATTCATCAAAAAAGGTCCAATCCATAAAAAGAAACAAACCCCACAAAAACCCACAAAGATAATCACAACCACAAGCTTTAGCCACCACCAAAAACCACCACAGCCGCCGTAACAACCACCGCCGTTGCCGCCGGTTAACTCCTCTGTTTCGGTCAATGCCACGTAATCATCTCTGGGTTCTTCAATTGCGATCTTTATCAACGTAACAACATCATTGTTCTCCTTATAAGTCATAATAACAACTAATTGTGATCAAAATCACGTGAATTGAGCAGAATTGAGTAGAATTGATGATGGAATTTAGGGTTTTGAAAGGGGTTGTTGAAATGTTGAAATTAGTGGGATCAAGGTGGAATTAAAATGGGATTTTTGAAGGGGTTTGAGGGATTGGATCAAAGAAGAAATTGAAGAGTAAAAGGTATGAAATTGGAAACAATTGTGGATTAAAGTTGGGGTTGTGAGAGGTAGAGTGAATGCAAGGGCAAGACAAAGTGTGTGATGATGTTATATAGGGTTTGAATATTTAATTATGCAACGTCTAGTATAATAATTCACCAACCAAATTCTATAATTAAATTGTATTTATTTGTTTATTGTTATTTAATTATATTTATTTTGTTTATTGTTATTTTATTAGTAAAGAAATATTAGAAAGGGAATATTGAGTGATAGAAAACTAATACCGACTAAAGTCAATGAGAAGGATACAATGTCCAATAAAAGTCTTATAATTGAGTGTATATATATTGTGCGTGTGGTTGTGTTTGGTGGGTGTTGGGGTTGGGTTTGTTGGCTGGAGAGAGAGTGTGGGACTAGTAGTGTAAAGGAGTTAACCTAATTGGAACCTATATGTGGTTCTCTAGTTAAAATTTTAAAGTGAGTTAAACTTGTAGCAAGTTTGAGCCACTAAATTTAAAAGGGATTTTGGATTTTAATAAACTTAAGTTTTATCATCTGACTGATAACACTTTCAAGTTATAAATTGTACAACACCACTCTTAACTTCTAACTTATTTTCCTCTGTCATTCCAAAACTAACTGAACCCGAACCCAAACCCATTTAGTTTTTTTTTTTTTTTTGCTGATGTGACATCTTACGTGGCATTTTTTGCTGATGTGGCATCTGGCATGACACTTTTTTGCTGAAGGGCATCCGACATGACACTTTTTGCTGACGTGGCAACTAATGTGGCGGTTTGTTGACATGGCATCTGATTTCAGCTAACTGGGTTAGGGTTCAGTCAGTTTGGGAGTGCCAGAGGAAAATAAATTGAAAGTTGGGAGTGTTGTGATACAAATCGATAGTTGGAAGTGCTATTGGCCAATTGGTGAAAGTCGAGGTTATTTAAATCCAATATCCCAATTTAAAAAAAAAATTTGTTAATAAACTGAGCTCGAGATTTAGCTTCACTAATTGAGTACTAACTGACTTAGAGCTAGGGCTGTAAACGAACCAAACGAACACGAACAAGGCCTTGTTTGTGTTCGTTCGTTAAGGAAATAAATGTGTTCACGAATGGTTCATGAACACTTACTGAACGAGATTTTATGTTCATGTTCGTTCATTAAGAAAATGAGCGTGTTCGCGAACGGTTCACGAACACAAACGAACACAAATAAATTTGGCGAACGTGACGAAGGATAAAGATAGATGGCCCAGAGAGTAGCACTTGAACTTGAATCCCTTGTTGTGGAACGAAGGTCGATCATATTCGCCGATGTAAATAATGAGAAATAAATAAAAGTTTAATAATATAAAATATACAAATAAAATATAAGAAAGTACAAAAATCTTCAATTAAAACACAAACATACGAACATAAACGAACGCAAATGAACGAATGTTCACGAACACGTTCACGAACACCTTATCGAACGTTCACTAACACAATCGAACGAACGAGATCTCTGTTCATGTTCGTTCATTTAACTAATCGAACACAATTTCTTGTTCATGTTCGTTCGTTTATTAAACGAACGAACATAAAAGAACTTCCCGCTGAACGGTTCACGAACTGTTCGCTGAACGTTCGGTTCGTTTACAGCCCTACTTAGAGCCTCTTATATCTATAAATTTAATTTAATGTATTAAATATATATTTTTATTATTATAGAGAGACAAAATGATAAAAAAAATAACTAAACAATATGGTATGTCATATCTAAAAATTATAACAAGAAAATATATAAATATAATTAAAACACATTTAAAAAATAGTTATTTGTTTATATAAATTAATTAATTAATAATAAATGAACTGAGCTCCCACCAAGCTCGACCTTGAAAACCTATTAACGTACCAAACTCGAGTTTTAAAAATAGAGCTTGAAATAAGCCAAATTCAAGCTCAAGCTCTCATTAGTTACACGGCTCGAACTCGACTAGCCTCGTTTACACCCTAAATGAGAGAGGGAGAGAGAGAGAGATTTGCAAGAGAAGTTAGGTGATGAAATAGTGGTTAACCAGGAGGTTAGTCCAAGGGTCGAGTCTCGTAAAGTAGGGTTAATCCCTCCTTTCCTCGATCGATGGCTTGTTCGTCCTCTAATATGCATCTGCACAGTGAAACACACCGTGACTTGCAACAAGGAGAATGGGGTGGTGGTTGCTCCTTGTTACCACCCTCCGACGTGAGAATAAGTATTTGCTTTGGAAGCAAGATAAGTATTTAAGTAGTAATTGTGAGAGAGCAGATTAGCGTTACATCAATCCTGGTTCGAAGTGGGTATTTATAGCCGAAGAGTGAAGGAGAAGGGCCAATGGGCCGCTTTACGGCCTGACTGACAACTTGCAGCTTTTCGTAGACTTGACAGGAGCGCATGTCACGGGAGCGTTGGGTGCACGCGGAGGTGTTGCCACGTGTCATGCCGTGCCGTACCGATTGCACTAATGAACACCCGCCACGTGGCCTGCTGGGGTTGTCAGTCTGTCCATCAGCTTTTATGCAAGTGGGCTGGGCAGCTGCGCATTGGGCGGTCAGCTGACCGTTGTTGTCAGTGCCCATGCATACCACTTGCTGGTTGGTCACAGAAGTCAAAGTGACAGTTCCACTTGTATAACAATAGGATGCGGTCTTGCGTAGCTCTGCTACATGCGGTAAACTGTGCTCGTGTAGGCCAACACATTTGTACGCCGCTATGTGCTTCCTTCGCCACCCTGCACGCGCCCGCGCAAGACTGTATCATGGAAATGTGTTTGACAGAAAGTGAATGTAGTAAACTACTATCATCTTTAGTAGCAATCACCACGTCCCGTGTATGTTGACGAAAACAACTATTTTCATACACAAGGTGAGATTTCTCATCTTTCCCCGAGTGGGAAAGCAGATCGGGTTCGCGCGTGCCTGCACGAACTGAAGCAAGTTCTTTGTCGATTGGGACAATAAGCCGGGTGATGGTCACTCGCACCCAAGCCTGGTGCGAGATCTGGGACTATACCCCTTCAGTGGGGCTAGAAACAATGGCCAGTGTTTGATAAAATCATCGATGACTACGAAGACAAGTTTTTTTTTTAGAATATCCAACTCTCATATCACTATTATCTTACTTTTATATCTACACATTTTGTCCACTATGTGACTAAAATTTTTAAACTCAAGGGGAATGCCACATTTCTAACGCCTTAATACCACTAGACTATAAGCCCGTTGGTGGAGACAAGGGTGACATAATTAAAGTTATGGTGGTTCGATTGTCGTGATGTGTGACCTAGGTAGTTCTAAGTGGCTATGCACTAGGAAGAAGGGGGTGAGGGGCTAGGACCGGGGCGGTGATCATAAGGTGAGTTTTTAATTATTTTTAATGGCTAGTAAACACGCCCCTTTAATCTTATCCCTAAATTTACACATTTATTCATCATGAAACATGAACCTTCAACCTCAAGAGAGGGCAACCTTTCCAACACACCTTAATATTACTACGTTACAAGCCATTTAGTGTTAACGTTTTAGTTACACTTTCTTATATCTTCGATTTAAGTTTTTTTATATGACTTGATGTTCTTCATCTCTCTCTTTAACCACAAGTTGATTTTCATTTAAAAAACACCACACTAGCAAGCTAACAGTGAGAGGCCAAACCAAACTTACAAGGAAACTTCAAAATTACACCAACTATTCGTTTCCAAATCAAAGAAGTTGGATCTATTTTTGAGCCACACATAAAGGTTCACTTTAACTTCCTCTAAAATCTTCCATGGCGCCTTTTTTTAACTTGTTGAAGATACAATCATTCCTTGTTTTCTATAATATCCAAATTGTGGTAATTGGTAAGAATGATAATCTGCCCTATTTTCTTGTAAAGCTTTTGATCGATTTGATTTGTCTTCTGCCTTATTCTTCTGCCCTATTACTGTAGTTTTTTTCAGTTCAAAAAAAAGTTAACATGTCACGTTATCAATGTATGCATTCCTTGTCTTATCGTGCGGGCACCCTCTGGTATGTGTGTGTATTTTGCGTGAACGTTAAAATTTTTAATTTAGAACAAAATATGATAGGCTGACTTATGAACGGTGAAATTTATTCTTGAAAAAATAATACAATTAAACATTGAAATTCGTTAATTTTATTTTCTTTCAATAGTTGAGCTAAAGGATATTGTTGAGTTAAAGCCTTAAAGGAGATTGTAGCGTGACTGTATGTGACTCCCTCCACTCCAAAGCGTCGCCAGCTGTTTGTGATTGGATTGGGTTCTAGTGGTGTATGGAGTTATCTAAAGTGCATGTGACTTGACAAGAGGCACCTATGATTTTAAAGCATCACGCGTTAATTTATGAAATTTGTTCAAGTATTTATTTAATAACCTTCTACATTTCAATT
This sequence comes from Helianthus tuberosus, assembly GCA_030545235.1. Taxonomy (NCBI): domain Eukaryota; kingdom Viridiplantae; phylum Streptophyta; class Magnoliopsida; order Asterales; family Asteraceae; genus Helianthus; species Helianthus tuberosus. The sequence goes on from CM060360.1 coordinate 53,487,136, forward strand.
TTTTGAACGGAAAATTTCTTTTAATTTTTTTCATAACTTGAAATCAAGACCTTCCATTTTTAAAACCTTGGTGTTTAAATACTTTATCTTTGCTAATGGACTACCACTCGATTGGTTTACATTTCAATTTAGACCGTCTGATACGGTTTAAAGTGCAACGTTGTAAAACACGTTTTTAATGGGTGTAAAAGGCAAAAGCGTAAGTGTGTCATGGGTCGTTGGGCGGATATGTATAGATATTTGTGTGGAATTAATTTGTTACCCAATCAAAACATCCCATGTAGCTAAGGGTGTGATCAGGCCGTTACAACGTTTTTGAAGACCTTAAGCGAACTATAAAGTGGGGGCCCTAATTTCACCAATAAACTCTCCTCTAATCCTGATGGACCCGTTGCTATGGGTGATTACAGTTAATTTTTTCGTCTAGTGATAGCCGAAAGCCTAGAATTGAAAGCCGGTTATGATGGGAAGTGGGAACGATGATTGCGACTGTATTTTAGGGGATTTAGGCCGCTGAATAATGATGATTAGGTTGATGGTTGTTGTGTTGTAATAGCCAGATATTAATGCGAAATGGGCTTTGAAACTGGGCCTTTTCTTGCTAAATAATATTTAACTTGGGCTCCTTTAATGAAAAACTAGTTTAGTTTTGAAATAAAGGTATTTATCTGAAGGTCCTTATTTTTTGGTGGCCCTATATCCGTGCCTAGGGTGACAAGCCTATGGAGCCAGCCTTTGGTGTGATTGCATACCACTTAGCACTATGCGTTGTGTAAACGTCCTTTATGTGCTCCTTGATAAGACGTACGGATTCTGCATGCTTAAACTAGTTTGAGCTTAACTTCAATTTCATTTTATTATAAAACTTGAACTGAGCTTCGCATGCCGAGCTTAATTATGTACTAGATACTAAGGTGCTGTTTGTTTAGCATTTAATTAGGCTCTTAATGTGTAAGACCCATCTTAAAATAACAGAATTTATAATATTTAATACGAATTTATTACAAAAATGCGAGCTTACAAAAACTTTGTTGGGTTTACAATCATACATGATCAAAATATTTGAGTTATCATTCTAACTAGTTTAAACATTCAAATGCAATTCTTATTATTTACATATTAATTTAAACAAAATAAATCAATGCGGAATCTTGTTCGGTGTGTTCGGTTCTTGAAAGACGCTTGATCTTCATCCGGAAATCTTGTGAGCATTCACCTAATGCCAAAACCACATAAACTGTTAGTTTTGACAACTTTTAAATACGTATAATCAAGTCCTACGGCCCAACAATGGAAATAAAAGAAAATTTCTGAAATATAGATCGGTCGCGCCCCGCGACCGTTTTCGTCTCAGCTTTCGCGGCCCGTGACAAATGTCGCGTCACGCGACCAGTTTATTAATTCGCCGTCGCGTAACGCGACGGCCTATTTTTCACGGCAGGTTTGTTTGTTTGAGCTGCAAATGCCCAGCTCCGAGTTTTAACCAAATTCTAACTTTAAAATTTCATAAATTTAGTCCTACATGACCGTTTCGCGTGATTCTTTTTCCCACGCGACCGTAATTCGATTCTCCATCATATGGAGTTATAATTCAACATTCAAACTAATAAAATTCCAAATTTTTAAGCATTCAGACTTATTATTCGAAATCAACATTTTGACCCGTTTGTATTTAAAACCACCAACTTGTTTTTTTTAAACAACCAAATACATACATCAATGTATTTAACTCAAGATCTCTAGCTCGGGTTTATAACTCTTATGAATTATGCTATTAGTACGCAAGCTATGCGCATAAATCGGTTTTTAGACATTCGACCCACGAATGTCATTACCTATAATTTTATACATATCTAAGGACTACATAATCATAATACAAGTTCCTAAACAACCCCTAAGGGTCGTTTGCCCGACTTACCCCTCAAGGGATTTTTGGTCAAATTTATGTCCTTCATTTTACGGCGAGTGATCGTCACTGTCTATTTGACCAAAATTTACACTTTTAACTATAAATTCAGTTAAGCGTACCTGGCTCGGGTTATAGAATTAACCCGTTTAAATACCTTTTGCTTTTAAACTTGCTAGTTTAAAGCAACGCAAGCCATAAATTAATTCCTGTGATCGCAAAACTCAACAAACGGTCATCAGTTATTGTTATTATGAGAGTATATCTAGTTACCATCTCGCCCTTTTTACCCATTCCGGTTTTCTCCTTGAAATCTTTTATTTTACTTAAAGACTGTTTCTTGTCTTGTTTGACCCGTTATGACTTTCGCCATATGATATCTATTTGAATCTCTTTTCCCATCCGTCCACTCATGTCCGGATTACCTTTTTACCATTTTTCATGGTTTCTTATCATTTCTCCCTTGTTCCGACTCGCATTATTTCGTGCCGGAACATCATATTTCAATTACTTAATAAAGTTCATATACAATACTTGCAAATAAGTATTTCGTAAATAATATAAATGGGCGTAAGCTTACTTACCTTGCATCCGAAACACTCTTTTCCTTCACACTTGATTCGTTTGACCCGCTTCCTTTCCAAGCCTCCACCTAGCTTGTCAAGCGTCAAACTATAATCATAATTCGTAAGACGGTTAGATTAGTCATTATCACATACGACTATTCCATCTTACGAATTCTATATCGAATCTACTATACGACTTCATCATTGGTTGATATGACTTATAAAAGTCATTTACCCTTAATCATACAAAATGCAAATTTGCGTTCAGTAACTCACTTAGGCAAGTTCATATCACTGAAAATAGGTTGTTTTTGGTGACCTGTTTAACCTATTTACAAGTCTTCAAAAATTATGATTTTTTATGTGACGTACCTCTCGGAGGGTTAGGCCTTGGGTTACAATTTCAAGATCTTACTCTTTACCAAAAATTCGTAAAAATTCATTTACTAAATTGTAATCAGATTCGTCACTTCTGACTGCAGCTTACGAGAAAATTCATTTAAAATTGCTCGTTTATTCGATTGACGAAATTCCAATTGGAGATTTTTGTAATCACTTAAAGCTATCTACAGTAAAACTTTGAGATCAAAACTAAATTCCTAAATTGAGTTATGACATTCGTAATGGGCTGTAAATTCTACCAGAAAACGCAGGTTGAACCTTCGATACTAAAAATTCATAAAACGCTCAATTTTCGTCGAAAAAATGCAATTCCAGTGGGGTTTTAAAGATATTTCCTGGAATTACATTTTAGACTCAAGAAACACATGTTCTTGTCACGTTTTGTCCATGATACAGCCAATACAAGTTGGCTGTAAATTTTGATCAGAAGCTGTTTGAATTCAGGTTTCAATTAAAACATGTTTTTGACATTATAACATTATTTTTTTTGCAATCAAAACCCTAAAAACATCACATACACGAATTTAGCATCAACAAATCTGAATTTACTTCATGGAACTCAAATTACACTAGAATAATAATCATAATCCTAGTGTTTGACATGTTTCTATAAAACCCGCTAAGCACCTATAATGGTGATTATGGATTTTCATAGTGATGAACATATTTGAACAAACTAATGGCTAGGGTATATTCATAGACATGATTTCAACCCAAATTCACCCAAACAACTATCATGCAAGCTCAATTTCGAATCATAAGTGTTCATCCAGAATTTTAGATTGAACCAAATAGTGAAATTTTTACATATCTTATGATCCCTTTACTGAGGAGATCATTAATCTATGCTTGGATTTCGATTTGGAATCGATCTGAGCCTTCAATTTGATCAATTAGCAAGAACTAGGGTTTGGAGGTGAGTTTGGTCGCCCTCCTGTGTTTTGTTCGATCCAGACACACACATGTGTGTGTTTGGAATTTCAATTTTTTTTGTTTTAATTAAAACTAGTTTAACTTTTAACACCTTTAGCCCCTCTAATTCACCCAAGTTACATAGAGTGTATTTTAACCAACTTTTTTATTACTACAAGACTTATAATTAACTAGGTTATTTATTTCCAAGTTATTTTATCTTGTTCATAACCGATGTTTAATAAATATATAACACCTATATATTTTTCGGGTTTTACCTAACCCGTTTCACTTTAAGTCTCGTTAACTCGGTGCTTTTATATACTTTGTTTTCTCAAAGTATTTATCCTCCTTTTTATTAATATTAGATTTGTTTATTTAAATCCTAATATTTACCGGGTAAATTTTCACCACTAACGGTATTTTACCCGTCGTCAATATTAACGTGGTTCGATTATCGAACCCGTTTTTAGGGTGTTACAAGTCTACCCCCCTTAAAGAGGTTTCGTCCCCGAAACCTTATTTACGTAGCTCATGAATTTAGACTAAACGAACTTAGTTTCGTTTTTAAGGCATTCAATTATTCTTTTCGTTCTAACGTTTTCACTTATATCGACGCACACGTCTTTCATGTGTAAGGCCTCACGGGCCGTTACTTCCAGCTTTTATCCTTTATCTTTCTTGACTGAGTTGTCACTTGACCACTTAGACTCATCAGTCTGTTAACATGTTTATCCCACGCTTGTCATATATTAACAAGCGCTTTGTATTTGTCATGACATTTTCTCAACCTTGAATAGTTCCTCCGGCTAGACTATTTAGTCACCGTCACTTCATACCTCGTCATCTGGGTATACTATTTTGCCATCTCTGGCCTTATGTGTGTTTAAGATTTTCTAAATCCCCTCATTTTACTTATGTTTGTTAAAAAGCTGCTTTTGACTAAAAAACTAAAATTTTAGTTTACGTTTTCTCTGTCTTATGTCTTTTCCTCATGTCTAGGAATTTCCGTCTAAGTTTTATTCGTGACCGTTATTATTTTACATGGAGAATTGTAACCAGTTTTCCACGCTTTATCCAAGTGACCCGCATGTAGGGCTGTAAACGAACCGAACGAACACGAACAAGGCCAAGTTCAGGTTCGTTCGTTAAGGAAATTGACATGTTCGTGAACTGTTCACGAACGCATACCGAACATAAGTTTATGTTCGTGTTCGTTCGTTAAGTAAATTCAATTGTTCACGAACAGTTCGTGAACGGTGGTCTCGAATACAAACTAACGCAAACAAATAAAATCAATGCAAACGAACAATTAACTTGAAAATAAAAAAAATGAAAACATTGTTATCCTTAAACACTGGATATAAGTAGTTAAATACAACCATCAAATGATAAATCAAAACACAAGAAGTCTACCACACCACCAAACGATGAACAAAGTTTAACTAACTTAGACATAATTATCCCTAAAAATGTCTTAGAATGTCCAAAATTTAGCTAACTTAGAAAAAAAAATAGGGTTTCAAGTTTTCAATATGTTTAGATAAAAGGTTTATTATTTATTATTTTTTAATATAATCAAACGAACATATTACCGAACGTTCACGAACGCAGTCGAACGAACGAGACCTGTGTTCGTGTTCGTTCGCTAAGCTAACCGAACAAAATTTTTTGTTCGTGTTCGTTCGTTAAGCTAATCGAACGAACATAAACGAACTTCCCGCCGAACGGTTCACGAACTGTTCGTTGAACGTTCGGTTCGTTTACAGCCCTACCCGCAGGTTCTTTTACTTAGCCTCGTAAGCTTTTCCTTTAGATTTTCACCTTTTTAAGGTGAGAACCCCAACAATTCGTTTCTTTCTATTTGTGACCCGAAGGTCTTTTTGGTCCCGTAGACCTTAGCATCATTTATAATCTCGTAGGTTATGATAATCCCGTAGATCATCTTTTATTCAAGCCTTTATTCAAAGGTATATACACTTATATTTGTATATGGCGTTAAGACACCCTTTTTATGTTCAAAATCATTTATTTTCGCTTTTGTATTTCCTTGGACTTTGACCGTAGTCTAAGGCTGCATTTGTTTTCTTTCGGACAAATTTTTCCGACATTATGACTTCTTACGTCACTCACACGTCGGTTTATTCTATGCTTACCATTACCTGGTTATCACCTATACTTCTTTGCAACCCTCTACCCGAGTTCTTTTACCTTAAGGTTTTTAGCGCCCATAATTCCTTGCATAGGTTTATTAATATTTCGTGCTTTTTATTTGTTCGGTTCGCGCTTACTTACATTAGCAAGCGTTATTCTTTATTTATTTCGTTTGACTTGTTCGTGTGAGATTTTATCACTTATGGATGTCAAACTTCATTCTTTGTTCGACCCGTTCAACTTTAAAATAGTTGAACATAATTTATCAAAAATTTCTATTTACATCATCTTGTCGTCTTTTAGTCATGACTCAAAACCCGAGTCTTTTGACTTTCCATCCGAGTTCCCGCTTCTCGGTCTATGCATGTGTTTAAATCCTTACCCAACAACCGGGTGTTTTACCGAAATCGTTATTATTGCAACCCTTCCGGTATGAATTAAGACGTCGCTTCAATTTATTTGGTCGTCTTAGCGAAATCCATCGCTTTTATTCGACCATGTCTTTTATTCTTTATGTGACCATCCTTGACGGTCTTATAATTTACGAGTGACGATTATCATCGTCATCCCTTCCTTACTACAACCAAGTTAACGACCTTGATTATCTTTTCGTGTGGGCAACACCTTTGTTTTTATGACCCTGCGGGTCATCTATACTTTGGTTTTACTTGCCCCTTTTGTCAACCATGGCTCTTTCGTCCAAAATGATTTATTTTCGTGAATTTTTCCTTAGGTCATTATTTATGTCATCGTTTACATTAATCTTTGTCACTTCTCTCGGGCTCATTATCCTAATGTAATACGCTTCCGTCACCCGGCTTTGCGTTTACATTGTTATCAAGTATTTTGCTCGTTTGATTCCTTTGGGTACTTTTAGTTTGTCCCACTCACCCCGTCCTTACTACATCGGATGTAAGTATGTCCATCATAAAAGTTCATGGTACCACGTGTTCACTACTTACTTGGCCAGAGTAAGCGATCAACACCTGATATGCATGACCTTTTATAATTTTCACATTACACCCCATGTAAGTAACGCCTCTATTTAGTTTCCTTGGAAATAATATCCTGGATAGGTATTCTATTCAGGTTTTTCCAAGTTTTTAATTTATATATGCAACGGTCAGTCTTTATGTATTTGTTGCATATTACTATTCGTGCAATAAATTTAAAATGTGCACCTAGTAATGCTTGCCCTAACGGGCTTCTCTTGCCATTAGCCTTGTTCGCGATCGCTACATGATTTAGGTCCTTGGTGAGCATGTTCTACTTGTCGTACTTTGGACCGTTCCTCCATCAAATCCGGAATTTGTTTGACTCCCGCTATCTTTAGATGCGAGTGTTCTTCAAGTAAAACATTTACAAGAGTTAATAATATCAACTTCAATAATCGCCCGTATTATAATACAAGGCTTTTCTACTATACGCGTCAACGCGCGTAATTTCGTTAACTATATTTTTCATTTAATTGAGGTAACGTGTATTACACGATAACCCTATGTGCTGTTCACAACACTTTAATCATGTTAACCGTTAATATACATGTACTTACCAGATTTGCGATCAAGCCTTGAACCGAACACTTTATTCTTTTAACCATGAGCTCTGATTATCAACTTGTAAGACCCATCTTAAAATAACAGAATTTATAATACTTAATACGCATTTATTACAAAAATGCGAGCTTACAAAAACTTTGTTGGGTTTACAATCATACATGATCAAAATATTTGAGTTATCATTCTAACTAGTTTAAACATTCAAATGCAATTCTTATTATTTACATATTAATTTAAACAAAATAAATCAATGCGGAAGCTTGTTCGGTGTGTTCGGTTCTTGAAAGACGCTTGATCTTCGTCCGGAAATCTTGTGAGCATTCACCTAATGCCAAAACCACATAAACTGTTAGTTTTGACAACTTTTCAATATGTATAATCAAGTCCTACGGCCCAACAATGGAAATAAAAGAAAATTTCTGAAATATAGATCGGTCGCGCCCCGCGACCGTTTTCGTCTCAGCTTTCGCGGCCAGGGACAAGTGTCGCGCGACCAGTTTATTAGTTCGCCGTCGCGTAACGCGACGGCTTATTTTTCATAGCAGGTTTGTTTGTTTGAGCTGCAAATGCCCAGCTCCGAGTTTTAACCAAATTCTAACTTTAAAATTTCTTAACTTTAGTTCTACATGACCGTTTCGCGTGATTCTTTTTCCCACGCGACCGTATTTCGATTCTCCATCATTTGGAGTTATAATTCAACATTCAAACTAATAAAATTCCAAATTTTTAAGCATTCGACTTATTATTCGAAATCAACATTTTGACCTGTTTGTATTTAAAACCACCAACTTGTTTTTTTTAAACAACCAAATACATACATCAATGTATTTAACTCAAGATCTCTAGCTCGGGTTTATAATTCTTATGAATTATGCTATTAGTACGCAAGCTATGCGCATAAATCCGTTTTTAGACATTCGACCCACGAATGTCATTACCTATAATTTTTATACATATCTAAGGACTACATAATCATAATACAAGTTCCTAAACAACCCCTAAGGGTCGTTTGCCCGACTTACCCCTCAAGGGATTTTTGGTCAAATTTATGTCCTTCATTTTACGGCGACGGACCGTTACTATCTATTTGACCAAAAATTACACTTTTAACTATAAATTCACTTAAGCGTACCTGGCTCGGGTTATATAATTAACCCGTTTAAATACCTTTTTCTTTTAAAGTTGATAGTTTAAAGCAACGCAAGCCATAAATTAATTCCTGTGATCGCAAAACTCAAGAAATGGTCATCAGTTATTGTTGTCAAATGGTATTAACACACCATTTGACCCATTTAGTCGAAATGACCAATTGTTATTATGAGAGGATATCTAGTTACCATCTCGCCCTTTTTACCCATTCCGGTTTTCTCCTTGAAATCTTTTTTTTTACTTAAAGACTGTTTCTTGTCTTGTTTGACCCGTTATGACTTTCGCCATATGATATCTATTTGAATCTCTTTTCCCATCCATCCGCTCATGTCCGGATTACCTTTTTACCATTTTTCATGGTTTCTTACCAATTCTCCCTTGTTCCGACTCACATTATTTCGTGCCAGAACATCATATTTCAATTACTTAATAAAGTTCATATACAATACTTGCAAATAAGTATTTCGTAAATAATATAAAGGGGCGTAAGCTTACTTACCTTGCATCCGAAACACTCTTTTCCTTCACACTTGATTCGTTTAACCCGCTTCCTTTCCAAGCCACCACCTAGCTTGTCAAGCGTCAAACTATAATCATAATTCGTAAGACGGTTAGATTAGTCATTATCACATACGACTATTCCATCTTACGAATTCTATGACGCATCTACTATTCGACTTCATCATTGGTTGATATGATTTATAAAAGTCATTTACCCTTAATCATACAAAATGCAAATTTGCGTTCAGTAACTCACTTAGCCAAGTTCATATCACTGAAAATAGGCTATTTTGGGTGACCTGTTTAACCTGTTTACAAGTCTTCAAAATTATGATTTTTTATGTGACGTACCTCTCGGAGGGCTTGGCCTTGTGTTACAATTTCAAGATCTATCTCTTTACCAAAAATTCGTAAAAATTCATTTACTAAGCTGTAATCAGATTCGTCACTTCTGACTGCAGCTTACGAGAAAATTCATTTAAAATTGCTCGTTTATCCGATTGACGAAATTCCAATTGGAGATTTTGTAATCACTTAAAGCTATCTACAGTAAAAATTTGAGATCATAATTAAATTCATAAATTGAGTTATGACATTCGTAAAGGGCTGCAAATTCTGCCAGAAAACGCAGCTTGACCTTCGATACGTAAAAATTCATAAAACGCTCAATTTTCGTCGAAAAAAATGCAATTCTAGTGGGGTTTTAAAGATATTTCCTGGAATTACATTTTAGACTCAAGAAACACATGTTCTTGTCAAGTTTTGTCCACGATACAGCCAATACTAGTCGGATGTAAATTCTGATCAGAAGCTGTTTGAATTCAGCTTTCAATTAAAACATGTTTATGACATTATAACATTATTTTTTTGCAATCAAATCCCTAAAAACATCACATACACGAATTTAGCATCAACAAATCTGAATTTACTTCATGGAACTCAAATTACACTAGAATAATAATCATAATTCTAGTGTTTGACATGTTTCTACAAAACCCGCTAAGCACCTATAATGGTGATTATGGATGTTCATAGTGATGAACATATTTGAACAAACTAATGGCTAGGGTATATTCATAGACTTGATTTCAACCCAAATTCACCCAAACAACTATCATGCAAGCTCAATTTCGAATCATAAGTGTTCATCCAGAATTTTAGATTGAACCAAATTGTGAAATTTTTACATATCTTATGATCCCTTTACTGAGGAGATCACTAATATATGCTTGGATTTCGATTTGGAATCGATTTGAGCCTTCAATTTGATTAATTAGCAAGAACTAGGGTTTGGAGTTGAGTTTGGTCGCCCACCTATGTTTTGTTCGATCCAGACACACACAAGTGTGTGTTTGGAATTTCAATTTTTTTTTGTTTTAGTTAAAACTAGTTTAAGTTTTAACACCTTTAGCCCCTCTAATTCACCCAAGTTACATAGAGTGTATTTTAACCAACTTCTTTATTACTACAAGACTTATAATTAACTAGGTTATTTATTTCCTAGTTATTTTATCTTGTTCATAACCGATGTTTAATAAATATATAACACTTATATATTTTTCGGGTTTTACCTAACCCGTTTCACTTTAAGTCTCGTTAACTCGGTGTTTTTATATACTTTGTTTTCTCAAAGTATTTATCCTCCTTTTTGTTAATATTAGATTTGTTTATTTAAATCCTAATATTTGTCGGGTAAATTTTCACCACTAACGGTATTTTACCCGTCGTCAATATTAACGTGGTTCGATTACCGAACCCGTTTTTAGGGTGTTACAAGTCTACCCCCCTTAAAGAGGTTTCGTCCCCGAAACCTTATTTACGTAGCTCATGAATTTAGACTAAACGAACTTAGTTTCGTTTTTAAGGCATTCAATTATTCTTTTCGTTCTAACGTTTTCACTTATATCGGCGCACACGTCTTTCATGTGTAAGGCCTCGCGGGCCGTTACTTTCAGCTTTTATCCTTTATCTTTCTTGACCGAGTTGTCACTTGACCACTTAGACTGATCAGTCTGTTAACATGTTTATCCCACGCTTGTCTTATATTAACAAGCGCTTTGTATTTGTTATGACATTTTCTCAACCTTGAATAGTTCCTCCGGCTAGACTATTTAGTCGCCGTCACTTCATATCTCGTCATCTGGGTATACTATTTTGCCATCTCTGGCCTTATGTGTGTTTAAGATTTTCTAAATCCCCTCATGTTACTTATGTTTGTTAAAAACTGCTTTTGACTAAAAAACTAAATTTTTAGTTTACGTTTTCTCTGTCTTATGTCTTTTCCTCATGTCTAGGAATTTCCGTCTAAGTTTTATTCCTGACCGTTATTATTTTACATGGAGAATTGTAACCAGTTTTCCACGCTTTATCCAAGTGACCCGCAGGTTCTTTTACTTAGCCTCGTAAGCTTTTCCTTTAGATTTTCACCTTTTTAAGGTGAGAACCCCAACAATTCGTTTCTTTCTATTTGTGACCCGAAGGTCTTTTTGGTCCCGTAGACCTTAGCGTCATTTATAATCTCGTAGGTTATGATAATCTCGTAGATCGTCTTTTATTCAAGCCTTTATTCAAAGGTATATACACTTATATTTGTATATGGCGTTAAGTCACCCTTTTTATGTTCAAAATCATTTATTTTCACTTTTGTATTTCCTTTGACTTTGACCGTAGTCTAAGGCTACATTTGTTTTCTTTCGGACAAATTTTTCCGATTTTATGACTTCTTACGTCACTCACACGTCGGTTTATTCTACGCTTACCATTATCTGGTTATCACCTATATTTCTTTGCAACCCTCTACCCGAGTTCTTTTACCTTAAGGTTTTTAGCGCCCATAATCCCTTGCATAGGTTTATTAATATTTCGTGCTTTTTATTTGTTCGGTTCGCGCTTACTTACATTAGCAAGCGTTATTCTTTATTTATTTCGTTTAACTTGTTCGTGCGAGATTTTATCACTTATGGATGTCAAACTTCATTCTTTGTTCGACCTGTTCAACTTTAAAATAGTTGAACATAATTTATCAAAATTTCTATTTACATCATCTTGTCGTCTTTTAGTCATGACTCTAAACCCGAGTCTTTTGACTTTCCATCCGAGTTCCCGCTTCTCGGTCTACGCATGTGTTTAAATCCTTACCCAACAACCGGGTATTTTACCGAAATCGTTATTATTGCAACCCTTCCGGTATGCATTAAGACTTCTCTTCATTTTATTTGGTCGTCTTAGCGAAATCCATCGCTTTTATTCGACCATGTCTTTTATTCTTTATGTGACCATCCTTGACGGCCTTATAATTTACGAGTGACGATTATCATCGTCATCCCCTCCTTACTACAACCAAGTTAACGACCTTGATTGTCTTTTTGTGTGGGCAACACCTTTCTTTTTATGACCCCGCGGGTCATCTATACTTTGGTTTTACTTGCCCCTTTTGTCAACCATGGTTCTTTCGTCCAAAATGATTTATTTTCGTGAATTTTTCCTTAGGTCATTTATTTATGTCATCATTTACATTAATCTTTTTCACTTCTTTAGGGCTCATTATCCTAATGTAATACGCTTCTGTCTCCCGGCTGTGCGTTTACATTATTATCAAGTATTTTGCTCGTTTGATTCCTTTGGGTACTTTTAGTTTGTCACACTCACCCCGTCCTTACTACATCGGATGTAAGTATGTCCATCATAAAAGTTCATGGTACCACGTGTTCACTACTTACTTGGCCAGAGTAAGCGATCAACACCTGATATGCATGACCTTTTATAATTTTCACATTACACCCCGTGTAAGTAACGTCTTGATGTGTGCAAAATGCAACATATAAATTACATCAATTGTGACATAAAACTAACCCTTTTTAGTACTAATGTTGGAAAAAGTGTGCTTTTGTCTTCCTTTTGTATTGTCAGGATTAAATGAGCTCAAATTAACAAAAGAAGCAAAAAGACATCTAAATCTAACATAAATACAAGAAAAGGAACAAACGTGACATGCCCGACCCCACGACAGCATCTTCTCAAGCAAAACAAGAAAACAGAAGGCTGAACACGCCCCGTGCTCAGTGAACACGGGGGCGTGCCCAAGTCCCAGTAGAAAAGACAAAGATGTAGAAGCTTCTATTGCCCACCATGGGGTCGTGCTAAGCGGACACGAGACCGTGGTAAACTATAAGATTCGCAGAATCCAGGAAAATCTTGATAGTACATATATGTTTCTTCACACGGGGGCGTGCCCAGCAGACACGGGGGCGTGGTCAACTAATGCAGACAAAGTGCAATTAATGAAGACAGAGAAGAAGATGGACACGGGGCCGTGCCCGAGCTTCTGTTCAGCCTATAAATAGGAGTGCTTGGCTCAAGTTCAAACCATCCCTTGGCACACCACCTCTCTCACACTTCACCCACCACCCACCACCACCATAACACCATCATCCACCACCATCATCCATTGTCCATCATAGAGTGTGTGAGTCGTCTCGGGATCCAAGATTGATCGTAAGAGTTCTTGACAATCAAGGCCATGTTTGCCTAAGTCTCTTACATCACTTGGTGAAGACAAAGTGTCTAGTGTAATACTTTTTATTTTTAATCTTTTTGCACTTTTTACTTGGTTTTGTATTAATGACTTTAATAACTAGTTTCTTATGTTGAAGGTGATTTTTCCTTATCGTTTGTCCGTGGTGTCTTGGCATTATTTTACTGTCTATATAAAATAAAAGATTTTCACCATTCATATCTCCACGGTCTATATGGAGGTATGTTGGCTACCTGGTCGGGGGTTAAGGGAAGGGTTTGGTAAAAGTCTTGCCTTGTTCAGTGTATAGATCCTGCAAGGACCTGAGTCAAATTTAGTAGGACCTCCTTCAGTACTTAACGGTATTGGATGGCGGGGGTCCAAACTCTTTGACCCACTCATATGTAAGCTACTATTAATACTTTAACCCGGCTACTTAGGACTGTATCCCTGCTGACTCAGACTACTTAGCCGAGGGTAACGTCACCTTCAAAAGAGGGGCCTACCATAATATGCATTAATAACTTAATTAATTATCTTTCAATAATCCGACCCTTTAGGATTGTATCCTTGCTGACTCAAACTAATGGGTTAAGGGTAACGTCACATTCAAAAGAGGGGCCTACTACAATAACTAAGATAATCTCTTAAAAAGTGGAAAAGTGCGGAAATAATCAAAGGTTACACTAAACACGAGTCGGAGCCAAGTGATTCATCTTGTCTATCTGTTTTTCTTTTTATTTTATTTTTCAGCATTTTAGTTAGTTTTTATTTTTTCTTAGTTTAAAACCTTTTTCTAAACTTTTGATTTGATTAGACGTTGAGGATAAACCGGTACTAAAAGCTCTTGTGTCCTTGGACGACCTCGGTATCTTACCAACACTATACTACGCTCACGATGGGTGCACTTGCCCATATGTGTGTTTGGTGTTAGTAAATATCGTGTTTTATAAATTTAAAACTTGACTAACGTATAAAAAGGGCTTAAAATATACTTAAATCTATATACCACCACACACGCATCAAGTTTTTGGCGCCGTTGCCGGGGACACAAGGATTTTAAGAAAGTTAGGAATCAACGGCCTAATCGTTTTTTCTTATTTTTCTATTTTTTTAGGATTTTTCAGCTTCTGCAGAACTCAGCACGGGCCGTGCCCGCTGAACACGCCCCGTGCCCAATCATTGGAACTGGCAATCCTATTTTAAGTCGGACAGTAAACTGAAAACGGGGCCGTGCCCATTCAACACGCCCCGTGCCCAGGATTCAGTTACTAAAAACAGAACCGTAAGATCCCGACGGTTGGTAATTTCTGACAAAAACATGAGTGATACTGATAGTTTTTACTTTCGGTACTCTTATGGTACGTGGTGTCAAATATGTGGTGGTTTCCATAAGGAATTAGAATGTTATTTTCTAAATTACAAGCCCCACTATATAGACCCATCGTTTTCTTGTATCCTTAAGAGGGGCGAAAGTAAAAATAATCCCTATCTCTCCCTCGAATGCTCTCAACCAGATTTTCTAGGAGAAATGCTTCTTGATGAGCTATTTCAATTAGAAGATCTAATTATTAATTGGTTAAAAGAACTTAGGATAGATTTCAATTATTTATCCCAAGACGATAACAAAGCAGAAGTGTTGGGATCGCATTTAAACAACTTCGTTGTTCCTGACGATACCTCTAAATCTAGCGAGGACTTGAGCGATAGTCGTCCCTGTGTCGATTGTGCCGTGAAGGACTCCCCATCGACTTCGTTCGATGCAAACATAGACCTGAGCGATTCGGCATACACCTTCTTTAACGAGAGCCCGGAAAAGGGTTGGACTTGTCCACCTACATATAGCATAGAAATCACCCTCACCGACAACCTCTTGCGTTCTCGTCTTAATCTAGAACAATTAAGGTATCTTAGGCACTTTGGGGTTGTTCCATCCAGTAAGGAACCGCCCGATCCGGAAAAGTTCCTTAAAAATAGACAAACTTCATAAACAGCCTTTCGACACGGGGCCGTGCCCAGGTCAACACGCCCCCGTGCCCACCAAAAGATTCCCTTCTGACTTTCTGTCAGAATACGGAAAAAACGTGTCAGGATCTTGCCTTCACACGGGGCCGTGTCCAGCATGCTGTCATTTTCTATAAATGCAGCCAAGAATCCTGCACATTGGACCATCCAGGGACAGAGATTTGAAAGGATCTTCTCACCTACCATCCTAGGTATGTTCTAAAAGAAGGTTCTAACAAACATCTTGTCCTTTCCTCTTTTATCCATTACCATCTTCTTCATCTTTCTTGCAACAACACATCCATTGAAGCTTGATTCCAAGCTTTATTGTGATGTTTGTTAAGCTTTTGTTCAAGGAATCTTGTTAAAAATAAGTTACACAACATTGTTTTAAGTTATTTCTGTTAAAAAATGCTTCATAAGTTGGAAAAATAATTTGAAACTCCAAGATTCCTTGTTCTAAAAAACTGCAGAAAGTTGAACACGGGGCCGTGCTCATTTAGCACGGGGCCGTGTCCGTCGTACTGTTTCATTAAAATGAACTATTTTTGGTTTGTTTTCGTAGAATGTCTAGTCAAAACAGTGGAACCTCTTCTGCGCACTCCAGAAACAGTCGAAGGGAAAAAAGGTCATCGATTGAAGCAACTCTCGTGCGATACGTAATGGCGTTACGTGAAGCTCTTGACGAGATTACTTCGGTAGAGGAGGTCCTAATAGACCGTATAAATTATCTTACGGTAGGGCTGGAAAACAGTTTTCAAGAAATTAACCTCTTGCACCAGAGGTTAAACATTCTTGTAACACCGCCCATGGAACCAATCCTCCCTCAAGAGGATTGGAACCTAGCACTTGGAATCCAGAATCCTACTGGGTGGGATGACATTCCAGCGGAGCCTCCTCTTGAAGATCTACAAGAAGTCCAGGTGGAGGTTGCACCTCCTCAAACCAATGCCAATGATCCCGCCTTTCTTCTCCCTAGGGAGATAGAGGAGTGGCTCGCCGACGTGTGAGGAACCTATGCCCGAAGAAAAGAAGTTTTCATGCCGCATCTAACCAAGAGAATTATCTTTTTGGAAATTTTGCTAGTAAAATAAAGTTTAGGCTAGAACTTCTCGATTTGGATTTCTTGTGTTTCTTTGACACACTTATCTAGAATTTTAATTTTTTGGACTATTATGTAATTCTCTCTATGACTTAACGAATGATGGTTTTAGTTAAATTGGTGTTTGGATGATGTTGAAATTGATAAAACACACTCGGGATGGCAAAGGATAACAAGGGAAACTTGAACCAGCACCCCATGCAGGAAAGCAGGGCCATCCGACAAAATTTTCTTCGTTACAGCAAGTTCAGCACGGGCCGTGTCCGCCCAACACGGCCCCGTGCTGCACAGTCTGCAGAAAATACCCAGTTCAGGTAAACTGGACACGGGCCGTGTTCACCCAACACGCCCCCGTGTCCAGGCTTCTGTTTCTCTTTTTCAATTTTGTTACTGGCACCTGAACACGGGGCCGTGCCCGGACAACACGGGGTCGTGTCTAGACGCCCAGTAACACAATTTTTTGCTTTTTCACACCTTTTTACACATTCAATCAACCTAAAAACTTATTTTTGGGACACATTGAGGACAATGTGTAATTTAAGTGTGAGGGGGGGAGGGATGCTAAAACCTTGAATCTTGCAAGTCCTAACTACAAGCCTTACACAAAACTCTATTGGAACCGCTAATCACCCCAAATTTTTTCAAAAATTTTCATTTTTTTAGTTGTCTAGGTTTAACTTGGGAATTTCAAATTCTAAAAAGGTTATATTTTTATAAATTTACAACCGATAGCGTCGTGATAAAAAGAACCAACATAAGAAAATTATGAAACGGCATGACAAGCTTAGTTAAAATTTGATTATATATACTTGATCACATAAAAACCCATTCCCACAAAAGTGAGTTTTGAGCCTTTATTGAGCATACAAATATTTATCTTTATACTAAATGCTCATTTTTCGTTTCTTGTGTGAATAGCCGCTAATACGACTCTAGAACTTGCAACGACGATACATTCCCGGTCCTTACCAACTTAAACCCAAGTAAGTAAATGATGGAGGCATTAGGACTAACCCTTTTTATTTCTACACCATTATTTTTTTTACCACATACCCAAAATCCCCCTAGTTAGCCCCTTTGAGCCTAAACCTTTTCATTTCATAACCCAAACCAAACACCCTTTCACCCACCAAAACCCATTTTTTTTATTTTTAACCTTTTGTTTTAGTAACAAGCTCGGTTTTTCGTATGATTTTTCCTCAAAAAAATAAATAAATTTGTTGACGGTGAAGAGAGAAATAAACAAACAAGTTTATCAAAAATAACTTTGTTTGAATAAAAGCTTCATCAAAATAAAAATTGCAAAAATAAAAAGTCTTACGAAAACCAACGCTTGTTACGCTTTTAGCCCTTTCACTAACCACTAACCCAACCACCTACCTTTAACCCAAGCCTAACCCTTCACCCCAAAAGTCCTCTAGATATTTACAAAGGTATATAGTTAAAAAGGAGGAAGATTGATTGCTTGGCAAGCCTATGGTAGGAGTAAGTTCCATGCCGCTCTCGAGTGATCCACTAAAATACATCTTCGGCCGAGTGTTGAGTGATCCCCCGTGAGGTATGTGAACTTGTATATAAATTGAATTTTAAAGAGGCAAGTTATGCCCTAATAAGTAATTTATCTTATGAAAAGTTTTAAATAAATCAGGACGAATAGGATTGTAAATAAATAAAAATAAAATTTAATAAAGAATCTTGGAAATCCCGACACTCTATGACAAGCCCAAAAACCTTCTCTTCTACCCATTCTATTTGCGAGTGTAAAGCCACATTATAAAGAGTTTTGCTTGAGGACAAGCAAAGATTCAAGTGTGGGGGTATTTGATGTGTGCAAAATGCAACATATAAATTACATCAATTGTGACATAAAACTAACCCTTTTTTAGTACTAATGTTAGAAAAAGTGTGCTTTTGTCTTCCTTTTGTATTTTTAGGATTAAATGAGCTCAAATTAACAAAAGAAGCAAAAAGACAGCTAAATCTAACATAAATACAAGAAAAGGAACAAACGTGACATGCCCGACCCCACGACAGCATCTTCCCAAGCAAAACAAGAAAACAGAAGGCTGAACACGCCCCGTGCGCAGTGAACACGGGGGCGTGCCCAAGTCCCAACAGAAAAGACAAAGCTGTAGAAGCTTCTATTGCCCACCACGGGGCCATGCCCAATGGACACGGGGCCGTGCCCGAGCTTCTGTTCAGCCTATAAATAGGAGTGCTTGGCTCAAGTTCAAACCATCCCTTGGCACACCACCTCTCTCACACTTCACCCACCACCCACCACCACCACCATAACACCATCATCCACCACCATCATCCATTGTCCATCATAGAGTGTGTGAGTCGTCTCGGGATCCAAGATTGATTGTAAGAGTTCTTGACAATCAAGGCCATGTTTGCCTAAGTCTCTTACATCACTTGGTGAAGACAAAGTGTCTAGTGTAATACTTTTTATTTTTAATCTTTTCGCACTTTTTACTTGGTTTTGTATTAATGACTTTAATAACTAGTTTCTTATGTTGAAGGTGATTTTTCCTTATCGTTTGTCCGTGGTGTCTTGGCATTATTTTACTGTCTATATAAAATAAAAGATTTTCACCATTCATATCTCCATGGTCTATATGGAGGTATGTTGGCTACCTGGTCGGGGGTTAAGGGAACGGTTTGGTAAAAGTCTTGCCTTGTTCAGTGTATAGATCCTACAAGGACCTAGATCAAATTTAGTAGGACCTCTTTCAATACTTAACGGTATTGGATGGCGGGGGTCCAAACTCTTTGACCCTCTCATATGTAAGCTACTATTAATACTTTAACCCGGCTACTTAGGACTGTATCCCTACTGACTCAGACTACTTAGCCGAGGGTAACGTCACCTTCAAAAGAGGGGCCTACAATAATATGCATTAATAACTTAATTAATTATCTTTCAATAATCCGGCCATTTAGGATTGTATCCTTGCTGACTCAAACTACTGGGTTGAGGGTAACGTCACCTTCAAAAGAGGGGCCTACTACAATAACTAAGATAATCTCTTAAAAAGTGGAAAAGTGCGGAAATAATCAAAGGTTACACTAAACACGAGTCGGAGCCAAGTGATTCATCTTGTCTATCTGTTTTTCTTTTTATTGTATTTTTCAGCATTTTAGTTAGTTTTTATTTTTTCTTAGTTTAAAACCTTTTTCTAAACTTTTGATTTGATTAGACGTTGAGGATAAACCTGTACTAAAAGCTCTTGTGTCCTTGGACGACCTCGGTATCTTACCAACACTATACTATGCTCACGATGGGTGCACTTGCCCATATGTGTGTTTGGTGTTAGTAAATATCGTGTTTTATAAATTTAAAACTTGACTAACGTGTAAAAAGGGCTTAAAATATACTTAAATCTATATACCACCACACACGCATCACCTCTATTTAGTCTCCTTGGAAATAATATCCTGGATAGGTATTCTATTTAGGTTTTTTTAAGTTTTTAATTTATATATGCAACGGTCAGTCTCTATGTATTTGTTGCATATTACTATTCGTGCAATGAATTTAAAATGTGCACCTGGTAATGCTTGCCCTAACGGGCTTCTCTTGCCATTAGCCTTGTTCGCGATCGCTACGCGATTTAGGTCCTTGGTGAGCATGTTCTACTTGTCGTACTTTGGAGCGTTCCTCCATCAAATCCGCAATTTGTTAGACTCCCGCTATCTTTAGATGCGAGTGTTCTTCAAGTAAAACATTTACAAGAGTTAATAATATCAACTTCAATAATCGCCCGTATTATAATACAAGGCTTTTCTACTATACGCGTCAACACGCGTAATTTCGTCAACTATATTTTTCATTTAATTGAGGTAACGTGTATTACACGATAACCCTATGTGTTGTTTACAACACTTTAATCATGTTAACCGTTAATATACATGTACTTACCCGATTTGCGATCAAGCCTTGAACCGAACACTTTATTCTTTTAACCTTGAGCTCTGATTACCAACTTGTAAGACCCATCTTAAAATAACAGAATTTATAATATTTAATACGCATTTATTACAAAAATGCGAGCTTACAAAAACTTTGTTGGGTTTACAATCATACATGATCAAAATATTTGAGTTATCATTCTAACTAGTTTAAACATTCAAATGCAATTCCTATTATTTACATATTAATTTAAACAAAATAAATCAATGCAGAAGTTTGTTCGGTGTGTTCGGTTCTTGAAAGACGCTTGATCTTCATCCGGAAATCCTGTGAGCATTCACCTAATGCCAAAACCACATAAACTGTTAGTTTTGACAACTTTTAAATACGTATAATCAAGTCCTACGGCCCAACAATGGAAATAAAAGAAAATTTCAGAAATATAGATCGGTCGCGCCCCACGACCTTTTTCGTCTCAGCTTTCGCGGCCACGACAAGTGTCGCATCGCGCGACCAGTTTATTAATTCGTCGTAGCGTAATGCGACGGCCTATTTTTCACAGCAGGTTTGTTTGTTTGAGCTGCAAATGCCCAGCTCCGAGTTTTAACCAAATTCTAACTTTAAAATTTCATAACTTTAGTTCTGCATGACCGTGTCGCGTTATTCTTTTTCCCACGCGACCTTAATTCGATTCTCCATCATATGGAGTTATAATTCAACATTCAAACTAATAAAATTCCAAATTTTTAAGCATTCGACTTATTATTCGAAATCAACATTTTGACCAGTTTGTACTTAAAACCACCAACTTGTTTTTTTTAAACAACCAAATACATACATCAATGTATTTAACTCAAGATCTCTAGCTCGGGTTTATAAATCTTATGAATTATGCTATTAGTACGCGAGCTATGCGCATAAATCCGTTTTTAAACATTTGACCCACGAATGTCATTACCTATAATTTTTATACATATCTAAGGACTACATAATCATAATACAAGCTCCTAAACAACCCCTAAGGGTCGTTTGCCCGACTTACCCCTCAAGGGATTTTTGGTCAAATTTATGTCCTTCATTTTACGGCAAGGGACCGTCACTATCTATTTGACCAAAAAATACACTTTTAACTATAAATTCAGTTAAGCGTACCTGGCTCGGGTTATATAATTAACCCGTTTAAATACCTTTTGCTTTTAAACTTGCTAGTTTAAAGCAACGCAAGCCATAAATTAATTCCTGTGATCGCAAAACTCAACAAACGGTCATCAGTTATTGTTGTCAAATGGTATTAACACACCATTTGACCCGTTTTGTCGAAATGACCAATTGTTATTATGAGTGTATATCTAGTTACCATCTCGCCCTTTTTACCCATTCCGGTTTTCTCCTTGAAATTTTTTTTTACTTAAAGACTGTTTCTTGTCTTGTTTGACCCGTTATGACTTTCGCCATATGATATCTATTTGAATCTCTTTTCCCATCCGTCCATTCATGTCCGGATTACCTTTTTACCATTTTTCATGGTTTCTTACCATTTCTTCCTTGTTCCGAGTCGCTTTATTTCGTGCCGGAACATCATATTTCAATTACTTAATAAAGTTCATATACAATACTTGCAAATAAGTATTTCGTAAATAATATAAAGGGGCGTAAGCTTACTTACCTTGCATCCGAAACACTCTTTTCCTTCACACTTGATTCATTTGACCCGCTTCCTTTCCAAGCCTCCACCTAGCTTGTCAAGCGTCAAACTATAATCATAATTCGTAAGACGGTTAGATTAGTCATTATCACATACGACTATTCCATCTTACGAATTCTATGTCGAATCTACTATTCGACTTCATCATTGGTTGATATAACTTATAAAAGTCATTTACCCTTAATCATACAAAATACAAATTTGCGTTCAGTAACTCACTTAGGCAACTTCATATCACTGAAAATAGGCTGTTTTTGGTGACCTGTTTAACCTGTTTACAAGTCTTCAAAAATTATGATTTTTTATGTGACGTACCTCTCGGAGGGTTAGGCCTTGTGTTACAATTTCAAGATCTAACTCTTTACCAAAAATTCGTAAAAATTCATTTACTAAGCTGTAATCAGATTCGTCACTTCTGACTGCAGCTTACGAGAAAATTCATTTAAAATTGCTCGTTTATCCGATTGACGAAATTCCAATTGGAGATTTTTGTAATCACTTAAAGCTATCTACAGTAAAAATTTGATATCATAACTAAATTTCTAAATTGAGTTATGACAATCGTAATGAGCTGCAAATTCTGCCAGAAAACGCACTTTGAACCTTCGATACGAAAAAATTCATAAAACGCTCAATTTTCGTCGAAAAAATGCAATTCCAGTGGGGGTTTAAAGATATTTCCTGTAATTACATTTTAGACTCAAGAAACACATGTTCTTGTCACGTTTTGTCCACGATACAGCCAATACAAGTCGGCTGTAAATTCTGATCAGAAGTTGTTTGAATTCAGCTTTCAATGAAAACATGTTTATGACATTATAACATTATTTTTTTGCAATCAAAACCCTAAAAACATCACATACACGAATTTAGCATCAACAAATCTGAATTTACTTCTTGGAACTCAAATTACACTAGAATAATAATCATAATCCTAGTGTTTGACATGTTTCTACAAAACCCGCTAAGCACCTATAATGGTGATGATGGATTTTCATAGTGATGAACATATTTGAACAAACTAATGGCTAGGGTATATTCATAGACATGATTTCAACCCAAATACACTCAAATAACTATCATGCAAGCTCAATTTCGAATCATAAGTGTTTATCCAGAATTTTAGATTGAACCAAATAGTGAAATTTTTACATATCTTATGATCCCTTTACTGAGGAGATCACTAATCTATGCTTGGATTTCAATTTGGAATTGATTTGAGCCTTCAATTTGATCAATTAGCAAGAACTAGGGTTTGGAGGTGAGTTTGGTCGCCCTCCTGTGTTTTGTTCGATCCAGACACACACAAGTGTGTGTTTGGAATTTCAATTTTTTTTGTTTTAATTAAAACTAGTTTAACTTTTAACACCTTTAGCCCCTCTAATTCACCCAAGTTACATAGAGTGTATTTTAACCAACTTCTTTATTACTACAAGACTTATAAATAACTAGGTTATTTATTTCCTATTTATTTTATCTTGTTCATAACCGATGTTTTAATAAATATATAACACCTATATATGTTTCGGGTTTTACCTAACCCGTTTCACTTTACGTCTTGTTAACTCGGTGCTTTTATATACTTTGTTTTCTCAAAGTATTTATCCTCCTTTTTATTAATATTAGATTTGTTTATTTAAATCCTAATATTTAACGGGTATATTTTCATCACTAACGGTATTTTACTCGTCATCAATATTAACGTGGTTCGATTACCGAACCCGTTTTTAGGGTGTGACATAATGGTTCAGACATCTTACTATCTTACTGGTTCAGCACTTAATGGTTCAGACTGTTTGTTTCGCAAGCAAATGTCTGAATGGTTCAAACATTTCCATCTGAATGGTTAAGACCTCTAATCTGAATTAGTCAGACATTTACCTCAGAACGGTCAAACATTATACTGGCTGTTAATGATCCAGACCTCTGACTGGTTTAGATCTCTTATTGGTTAAGCATTTAACCATTTAAAAGTTGCCAAACAGCCCCTAAATGAGCTTCTTGAAATATAACGATCTATTCACCTTATTCACACGCTAATTATTAGCATTTTTGAACTCTACGGATATATGATTTTCTAAATTTCATTTATATGTTCGTCACGTTATATTCGTTCAAGTTATATTCTAGTTCTGATCATTATTATTTTAAATTTATGTTTATCAACCCTATTTTTCCATACCATTGCATATTTGCCTTGTTAGTTCAATATTATCTATAACAACATTAATTAAGAACACACGCAAACACAAAAGTGCACTAACCACAAATCTATTTGTAAACCCACAAAAGCCAGGCCATGCATAATAGGGCATTATAGGGGCGGGAAGGAGCTTGATAACACCTTCAATATCGTCCCCTAGAAATTATAGGGGCATGAAAAGGAAGAGACATTTCTAGTATAATGCCCATAAGTAATGATTGAAAAGGCATTAAAAGTCGTCAATCATTACACATTTTTAAAGGGGCATTATGATGTTGATGTGAGGGAAAATGCCCCTAGCATTAACCATTATGGATGGTCTTAACAAAAAGCCTAAATCAGACTTATAAAACTAATATGTAAATTCAAATAAGATAAAAATAGAATTGTAAATCTTATGAGAAATCAAATCCTAAATTGAAGTTGATAATACTATCGTTTCGATCTTTCATTTCCTTTAATACTTTAAAGATAACAATACAGATGACGTTTCTACTTTTATAAATTATTATTTAAACGTTTAATAATATAGAGTGAGGATATGAAGTTATGTTTTTGTTGGAAGCTTAGAACATGCGTAGTGGATAAAAAATGGGCGTTTTTTTGATGAAGCACGCCCAAGCACGCACGACATCGGCCCCCGGGGTGTTTTTCTTCAAAAATTTTGCTGGGGCGTGCAAAATAAAACACCTGATGGAGATATCAGCCATCTTCCCAGATTCTTCTTGACCCAGAAGTGTTGTGTTACCAAAGGTATAATCATCAGCCACCTTCCCAGATTCCTGCAACTTCTTTTTCTGGTTCAGCTCTCTCTCATAGGTGAGGAGCCGACCATGAAGTTGTGTCAAACTTCTTTAAAACCCACAGAATTCCTAGTTACGAAAGCTATAGTATCCCATTTGTCTGGTAATGACCTTAGAAACCTACTACTTAAAGTGGACTTTGCAAATTCGACATTAACCAGTTTAAGTTCACTAATGAGACAGCTAAATATTTCAAATTATTAGGTTAGAGATTCTCCTTTGACATGACAAAACGTTTCATACTGTTGATTCAAAACCTCCCTGTTATTTTCTATAACCTCTTCTGTTCCACCGAACTGCTCTTTTAGTGCATCCCACAACTCTTTGCATTGCAACAGTCCAACATATATATCATTTGGGAGAGCTGAAGCCACAATGCGAAAAGCCTTTTCATCTAATTCAATTTTTTGAAAATCCTGATCTGAGTAATTTTCAAGGCTTTTAGGCACTTGGGCCTTGGGATCTTCTGTGCTAGGCACCATTGGAACGTGTGGTCCAAAGATGACTGACTTCTAGCAGCCGGTGTTTTGCTGAGCTAACACAGGCCCATCCTACGTTGCTAGATATTGTACTCGGATCTGACAAGCATAGGTGGCTTGAATAGTGTTCCGGTGTTGTGAGGGTCCTGTGAATGTGATGTCATATTGGTTGTTTTACAGAAGTTTTTGAATAATCAACTTTTATACGTGATTACACTTTATTCTGTTTTTTAACTGATACGAACAACTTTAGTATCAATGGATTTGAGCTGAACTTTTATGTCAAATTGATTGTTAGATCGAATTTGACTGTCCTAGGCTCTGATACCAATTATTAGGATCTGAGTTTGTTTGATTGTGTTGTTTAATTAAGTGAATAATGAAAGAAGATAGATCAGAGATAAATTGCAGCGAAAATAGAATATAAACTTTATAACACAATCAAAGAAGAATAGTTTTCAACAAACATGATTTCATTAGTCAAAAGATTGTATGAATTACAACGATTCAACTATTCATGCATGTATTACTAAACTCCCCCTCAGCCTGAGCTCACATTTAGTTCGTACAAGATGAATGGTGTAAGAGAGCTAATAGAACAATACAGGTACTGTTCTATTTATAGTACAATCCTAACCACTGAGCATCTAATGCTGACATCACCTAGACAGTGACATCTAACAGACTAACAACCTATAAACACTAATCTAGACAAACACTGTTACATTGAATACACTGATGTACTAAACACTGATATTCCTTTCCACTGTTGTTGCCTAAGCACTGATGTTGCAGATCAGTGCTTTAGTCTTCATCAGGGCTTTGACAAACAGTAGTTGTTAGGTCTTCTCAGTCTTTGTAACCAGTAGTACTTTGATGGACAGATGTTGAGAAGATCAGTCCTTAGAATAATTAGCTGATAGAAGCACTGCCATTGGAGGGAACTTAGAACATGTTTGCTTATTGTGGATCAACTGTTGAGAACCAGTTTTGGCTTTCTGAATCATCTGTTCTTCTAGGTTTGATTACATGGGAACAGAAACCTTACATCCAAGAAGAACATAAAGAAAATTAGCCACCCATCGTTCAATCGATCACACAAGCATCGAATCCGTAATCCATCAACGAGAAAGATTCAATTTCCCCTGAGAAATCACACTAACTATTGTTCTTAACCCTAAAATTAGCCCATAAAGAGTTTTGGTTCAAATACAAAATGAAATGAGAATTCTGCGTCTGGCCTCCACTGTAAGCTAGGGTGGCTACCGTAGCTTACGGTGGCCTCAAAACTCCTAAGGTGCGGACCTGCTATGCTACGGTGGCTACCCTTTTTGAAAACATGACTACCGTAGCTTACGGTAGCTACCGTAAGCTACGGTAGAACCCAGTTTTGCTCCATCTTGTTTTCTTCAATCCACTTCTCTTCAATTCCACTCCTGCTCTCCGCCATGCTTCCTTTTTAAATTCATCTTTTACGCCTCTTGTACCTGCCACGACAAAGCTCACCATAGTAATCCAATTCCTTAAAATAACACACTTAAGCATACGATTTTCACTATATTTATAACAATTAAGGGTTATTCTACAGTCCACCCATCACATCCCCACACTTACCCGTTGCTTGCCCTCAAGCAACCTATTCAACTAACACCATCAAACTGTTTAAATCACATGTGTGTCGCAGCAATATGTTTCAATCAAACTGAAACCCGCCCAAGTTACATATTTCCCACTATCACCCACACAACAACCCCTCACAATAACACTCCTCTTAGCGATATATGGCGGCTAGCAAAGTGTGCTAGAATACACTCAAAGCACATGTGTGATCTAACAATCATAAGCTTGTGCAACAATCGAACCTCCACCTAAAGAAACACACAAACAAACATACATGCAAATCAAGAGGACTTAAACGGTTGTAACGAGGCTAAGTGTCAAGGTATGAAATAGGGGAACATATGTAGAGTAGCGCAATGATTCGACCCAGCCTTATTAATGCAACTAAACAAAACAACAAACAACTAACCCCTTATTTTTTTTCTTTTTCTTTCTTCACTTCGTACTTCACTCACGTAGTATAATTCTTTTCTTTTCTTTTCCCTTCAATTTCTTCAAAGTTTTATTTCATAATATGCAATAAAAGTAAAAGAACTACCAGGCCGGGTCTTCTCAAAAGGGTAACAATTTTTAGGAAAGAAGCGCGGGATGTCAAATGATTGGCAATGAGCTAAAAAATGGCATCTAGTAGACCAAACCCCCGCCCCTCTCGCTACTACGCTCATATGTATAATGTATGAGGCCCAACCCCCAAATTCCCACACTCGCATACATCTAGACGAGGCTACACACAATTGCCTCCATCATGTTCACATGCATGCTAAGCAACGACTTCGGGACACATCCATTGCACAAGTTCTAATGTACTACCACACATTGTCACTCTCAATCAAAGAATGACATTCTAATCAATGCAAACGTGTGGCCCAAAGGCGCACCATGTAGGGACAAAAGGGTTGCCGGTATATTCTGTGGGTTGAATATTAACATGCACCTACATCTTCAAATTTTTCCGCAACCCATTTGCTCGACATACATGACACAAATTTTTTTAATTAATTAATTTTCTGAAAAAAATTTCCCATCCCCACACTTGAGATGCATTGTCCCTAATGTATGGTTTTGGAAGAAGTGAACGCTGAAAAACATGATTTTTTTTCTTCTTTTTCTTTTTCTTTTTAAACATAATATTTACACCATTAACTAAAACACCCCCAACTTTCCTCGATCCTTAAAACATCAAACCTCACAACTCAAAACTCCACCCAACCACCACGGCATGTACTTGCGGTCTCGTGATAACCGGCGTTGCTCTTCTAGAAGATTGTGCCTTCCTCTTCGAAGTGACCGAAATTTGTTCCAAAAACGCCCAATCGTCTGCTCAAAAATGGTACCAAAAGTACCGTTTGTAATAGACATCAAATCACGAGCATATTCCGAATTCAACCCCTCGTGAAAAGCGTTCAACAACTCCCAAAGCTCAATACCATGATGAGGACAATTTTTTTTCATCATTTTAAATCTTTCAAACGCCTCATGAAACATCTCACCCGATTGTTGTTGGAAGCTTCTTAGAGTACGTCTTGCATCATTAGTCTTTTGAGCGGTAAAGAACTCTTCCAAAAACTGTTGTTGCATTTCAGCCCAAGTATAAATTGAGGCAGAAGGCAACGTATAGAACCACCTCTTTGCTTTATCTTCCAATGAAAATTGAAAAAACACTAACTTAACATCATCCGAAGAAAAGCCTTGACCTCCAATAGTATTGCAAATGTAGTCATACGCTTACAAATGAAAAATATGGTTCTTCTGTGGCCAACCCTTTATACTTTGGCAAACTTTAAAGTGAATTTGTCCTTACCTCAAAAGTTCTTCCCTTGTGATTTTGAGGAATCACCACCGGAGAAGGGTTATTAGTAATGACCGGTCGAAAATGAGCTTAAATTCCCCTTACTACCTCGCGGTTATGTCTTCTTGGAACACCCAATGGTATTCTTGGTTGTTGACCCGCTTGCCTTGGCATTTGCCTTTGAGGTGTATACGGGTGAGGTGGTTGTTGAGGAATTTTTTTTGTTGGGGGGGGGGGGGGTTAGGCTTTTGGTGGGATGGTGGATTTAGGTTTTTGGAGGGTGGGGGTGGGGGGTTTAGGTTTTTGGGGGGTGTCGGTGGGGATGGGTTAGGTGGTTTAGACTTTTTCGTATTAATGCACATGTGCATTACAACTTTTTTTATTATCTTTTTTGAAAAAAAATTTAATACATAAAATATAGCAATTTAAAAAAAAAAATTTGGTATGTTTTTTAGTTAGTTTTTTGGTTTTCTCATTTAAACTATTTTTCTTATGATCCATCCCCTCCGTACATATTGAAGGAAATGTGTAATGCACCCTATTTATTTAGTTTTTTTTTTTTACATAGCCCCGAGTAGGGTGAGCTTACCCTATTTATTTTGTTAAAAAGGAAGCATGTATATATTATAGTTAAGAAGGAAGCATGTATATTATTTTGAGTTAGGGTGGTGACAAAGGAATTACATGAAATTAAATTAGGTCTTTAAGACTTGAAAGGAATTGTTGCTTATTCTTGAATAGAGTGGTAATTATATTAGGTTAGTAGGTTCAGTTTGTAAACTTACCAATAAAAAGTTGATGATTTGAAAATAGTGAACTCAAACATAACCTATATACATTTGTTAGATACATAAATTATACTGTGGAAACATAAAATTATGTAATTTGAGTATGACTCGTGTTACCCAACACTAACAACAATAATAATTGTTATTATTATTATTATTTTATTTTTTCAAAATGTTAATTCTATATATATTTAATATTGTTACATCCACAACATCACTACATATGTATTTTAAAAACATAAAAACATCATCTTTTGGGCCTGCTTACATTCTGATCCAGTGATCATTATATGGGTTGAAATAATAATGTAAATTGTAAAGGACTTTGAAGAGACTTCTTTAAATTAAGCCCATTTAATTATTGCATATATTTATATAAACATCTTGTTATTTTGTTTAGCATTATTTAAAATTAATTTCTATGAGAGATACTTATAATCATGTTATATCATTTTTCTTGATTTACTTTTTATGTCCCCAATCGTTAACTATGATTTACATCATTAATAAAAAAATATTTGATCTCATTTTTTTTGGCTTTATAAGGAAGAGTAAAATGATAAAAATCATTCCTGAGGTTTGTACATTTTTGCCTGTTGCCTTCAATATATATATATATATATATATATAGGATAAGGATCATGTGAGAAGTAGTAGGCTAAATGAGAAACTTGAGAAGCATTCTGGACCACACATTTTCCCTAAGCAAAAAAATGCAAAAAAAAGGTGAAAAAATGCAAAAAAAAATTTTTTTTTTTTTTTTTTTTGGAAAAATCGCTGCTTTTTCTTTAAGAATTAAAAAAAAAAAATTTTTTTTTTAAAAAAAAATTTTTTTTTTAAAAAAAAAAATTTTTTTTTTTGGATTTATACACATGAGTATATTGTTAATCTTTTAACTATACATATATGTATATTGTCAATTATACATATATGTATATACATGTTTAAAATTGAAAAATAAGTGTTATTTAGGGTTTAGCATTAGTATTTAGGGTTTAGCATTAGGGTTTAGGGTTTAGCTTTATGGTTTAGGGTTTAGCTTTAGGGTTTAACATTAGGGTTTAGCAATAGTATTTAGGGTTTAGCATTAGGGTTTAGCTTTTGGGTTTAGCATTAGGGTTTAGCTTTTGGGTTTAGCTTTAACTTTTGGGTTTAGCTTTATCTTTAGGGTTTGTATTAGGGTTTAGCATTAAGGGTTTAACTTTAGTGTTTTGTTTTAGCTTTTGGGTTTAGCATTAGGGTTTAGCTTTAGGGTTTAGAATTAGGGTTTAGCTTTAGGATTTAGCATTAGGGTTTAGCTTTAGGGTTTAGCTTTAGGGTTTAGCTTTAGGGTTTAGAGTTTAGGGTTTAGCTTTAGGGTTTAGCTTTAGTGTTTATGGTTTAAGATTAACAATATACACATTTTTTCAATTTTAAACATGTATATACATATATGTATAATTGACAATATACATATATGTATAGTTAAAAGATTAACAATATACACATGTGTATAAATCCAAAAAAAAAATTTTTTTTTTTAAATTTTTTTTTTTAATTCTTAAAGAAAAAGCAGCGATTTTTCCAAAAAAAAAAAAAAAAAAAAAAAAATTTTTGCATTTTTTCACCTTTTTTTTTGTATTTTTTGCTTAGTTAAAATGTGTGGTCCAGATTGCTTCTCAAGTTTCTCAAATAGGGTGGACTTCTCTTAGGATCCCTACATATATATATATATATATTTGTAATTGGACGTTTCATTTTTCTTATAATTTTCATCAAAATCACTAAATTAGTTAAAATGTATCATTAACTCAGGCACGATTTTGTCAGTTTCGTTACCTCAGGGACTATTTTAGTAATTTACCCATTTATTCTTTTGTTTTTTAATTTTTAAATTTAAATTTTGATCTTTAAACAAAAAAACAATAAAAAGAGTTATAAATTAATAATGTTTTGTACGACGGGAGAGACATGTAGTACTAATGTTTGGTACGATGCATCGACGAGGGGAAATGAGGTACGAGTACTGAGATAGACGAGGTAATTGTGGCGGCGGTGGTGGAGGTGAAGAAGAGAGAAGGATAGAAAAGAGAGTATCTGTATGCTGTGTGTATACATATAAAATTATAAATGTGTGTATATATGTATATATATTATCTTTATAACTATTTTTATTGTTTTATTTAAAGGTGAAGAATAAAATTAAAAACAGAAAAATAATCAGGTAAATTGCCAAAAGCGTCCATGAGTTAACCATATATTTTAATTGAGTTAGTGATTTGGATGAAAATTACAACAAAAATGAAACATTCGAGGTCCAGTTACAAAAAAATGGCAAATTGGAAATAAATAATCTCACCCAACTCAATTTGGCCGATAATAATCCAAGTCAGTTATTGGCCGATAATAATCCGAACTGGTCAAATTTTTTTTTGTAAAATAGTCCGCCGTTAAAATAGCTTAACGGAGTTAAGTTTTTTTCCGAATTACAAGCCGATGTTTTAGGGCTTTTGATCAGAACGATGATATGTGTCGATTGATGTAAAACTTACCTCGAAATACTGCCCCAACCGATGAAAACGGTGCTTCAATTCGGGTGTTTAAACTTTCAATTAACAAAAATCAAGCCATTTCGAGCACAATTTCGAGGTAAGTTTTACATTAATCGACTCGTATCCTCGTTCTGCTCAAAAGCCCTAAAACATCGGTTTGTAATTCGGAAAAAAACTTAACTCCGTTAAGCTATTTTAACGACGAACTATTTTACAAAAAAAATTGATCAGTTCAGATTATTATCCGCCATTAACTGACTTGATATTATTATCTGCCAAATTGAATTAGGTGAGATTATTTATTTCTAATTCGCCAAAAAAAAATCTTGTTTTGGATGGTACAGCAAAAAGTACCCAAACCTTAATCAGAGACGATTTTGGCATTTAACTCTATGAGATATACATATACATACACACACTTTTATTGAATAAAATAATATAAATGTTTTATGAATAAAAAAATTTAGTTTAGTAATTATGCCAAATTTCTTATTTTAATTCAAATTAAAATATGTTTTTGGTGTCGGGGGTCTAAGCAACCTTTCTATCAATAGGTTTAGAGGTAAGGTGTGCTTACATCATAATCTTCCTAGACTCTACCAATAGATTTGTTATTTGTGAGATTTAATTCAAACATTGCGTATTTTAACGAGTTAAAAGCTCATTTTCCTTTATTTATCCGGTAACTCATTTATTTCCCACAATTATTAATTTAATGTAAAAAAGACACACAAATGGTTGAAATTTTTGAATCAAGATTGATTGTCGACTATTGAGGGTTGTATTCGATCAAACAAGGGCCGATTGAGTGAGGTTCAGAATTCAACGAGGAATGAAACGATTAGCCGATTAAAGCTTGAAACAATTAGTCATTGAAAGAGGTTCGAAAACAGACACCATAGAAAATAGTTCCTAGCATGGCCGGCCCTGGGGGTGGGCGGGGAGGACCACTGGCCGGGGCCCGATATTTCGAAGGACATGTTTTTTATGAAAAAAACCCGATATGTATATGTAAAATAATTTTTTAATCGGGTACATCAATACAAACACCAACATTTACCCCCTTACAAAACTGTTCTTATGGTTTAGATTAGTTATTAACTTTTGGCATTAGGTTTAGACCTTTAGTGAGCTAAATACCCAATTTCGTTAAGGTCTAAGGGCACATTTTTTTTTTGAGCTCGAACAGGGTACACGAATTCTTAGGGCCGGCCCTGGTTCCTGGCTCCATTAGTGCGTGAGATGGTGGAGAAACTCAAGGTAGAGTTGAACATATAAAGCCACTTGGGTTTCCTATATATTTTTTTTACGTTATACAGTATAATCCGATGTCATATTATATGTAACATGTTACCATATAAACTATATAAGAGAAATGTTGGATGTGGTTAAATGAAACAACGTATATTATCTACGTTAACAATGACAATATGTCGGTTATACACGAGACATGTTTGGTAATCTCCATCTTATACGGTTATACACGAGACATGTTTGGTAATCTCCATCTTATACCCAATTGTAAAACTATGTTCATATGGTTACGCATGTTACTCATCATCAGTGAGGTTTGAATATGAGTATCAGTTGTAACCATTTATAATCTTTTGATGTTAAAAAAAATTATCATTAAGATACGAGTCACTCAAAACCTAATCTTGAACACCCTGCCCCTCTCCCAAAAAAAAGAAAGAAAGCTGATTTAAAAATTAAATGCTTGACAATAGTTTAAATATTTCCACATTTTGAAAAATTTCAAGTTTCTAACTGTTTGAAGATACAATTTTTTTAGCATATAACGCGTTAATATATTTGGTTTTAAGGGTGGGTAAACGAGTATTGGATTAGTTTCTATTTAATCGGTTGTCACATAATACCAAACATGTTCTAGCATATAACTATTAATCTCAGCTCATACCAGGTTTTATACTCAAATACACGTCCTACGTGTTGCTGAATTTTCTGTTAGGTTCTAGTTTCTTTGTCATCCTACCCTACACATTCCACGGGCTAAATGAACCGAACCAAAAAATCTAAGAAAAACCAACTCCTGTCTCCCTTTTATTAACATAAATTTAATAATCTAGCAAAGAAATTGGATTTATATATAAGATATTGTAACTTTCAACCATTAATTAAAGTAACGCTAGCTTCGTAAAATACTAAACGTTTACCAACTGACACTATTTTTATAAAAGTGCTTTGTTACTTCCCAAAAATCATAAAGAACTCACTTCTAGGAACCCCAAACCACAATACAGTTGTCCCTCGTGCAGTTGATGCCCACTTAACCTACTACATGTGTGTGTGGATTACTTATAATATGCTTATTATTACCTTGGATGAATAGAGGCACATTAAATATATATCAAGTTAGAAAGACCCCCTACAACGGGTTTTACGGACGACCCCTCTCTCTTTCACGTTGGTCTCCTTGCCTCCCTCTCTCAACGAGCACGACTCCCACTCTCATAGATCCCGCCAAACACGCCTTTAAAGACGGCTTTCTTATCATCTTATGTCTCTCTTCTTTCCACGTCCCCCCCCCCCCCCCCCCTTTATCTCTCTTTCGCATCGGCTCAAGGATTTTAACAGGTGTCCCGAAATGGATTAATATTTTTTTAACAACGTACAGTTAGGATGTTGCTGACCGAGTTAAAAATTGATTAATATCAACTTATTGTTTTCCCCCTTAAATATTCTATCTAGTAAAACCCTTTTTTGCAATTAAAAAAAATATAATACGAAAATAGAAGCATAAGAATAATAAAAAAAGAAAAAGAAAAAATATAGAATGGATGGATGGATGAAGAGCAAAGGTACAGTGTACATAACCCGACAGATAAGAATCGTGAGTACGTAACAAAATATAATCTTGTACGTGTTTATGTATGTTGCTTCATTACAAAGCATCTGATCTCTATTTCCAAAAATAACCAAACCAATGCAGGCAGCGTAACCTGCACTTATTCTACATTTATGCTTTAGAAATCACAACTCTTGATGCCTTACTTACAACCTGTTTCCACCATTGAAAGACCTCAACAATGGTTGCGACCAACAGGAATCCGTCGCATATTGTCTTATATACACTAAAAATAAAAAAAATGTCAACATGGATTAAGATTTCCAGAAGTTCTTACATTACAAATCAATACAATTAAGCATATGTATGTCATATATTGTCATCTTAACATCAAACACAAATCAATAAACCATAAACATGGTGATATTAAGAAGCAAAAGAGTTGACATAAATCAATAAGAAACAAACAAACCAAACATACCCGGTAAAATAGTAAGTCAGAGAGGGTGAGATAAAGACAAACCTTTCTTTATCGGGGAGACGGAGAGACTGCTCTCAGTGAGACTCCCGGCTCAAGATTAAGAATTTTAAAACGACGGGCGACTGCTACCATTGTTACTCCAATAACCATCGTTTGGTAACTGAATTGAGTTGAGTAGATTTGGTGGCATGCCTTGAAATAGCGATGGATCAGACATCAATTGTTGTTGTTGTGATGGTGGTGGTGTGATGGCTCCTGGAGATCCAAGCGAGCCTCCGGGAACAGGCAAAGTACTTTCTTCATCCTCAAGAGGGAGTCGTTCATAGGCAGCGTTGCTAAATGACGCCGCCATGATGACAACTGGCCCCGCTGCTAGGAGCACTCCCACCACGCTCCCACCTACTACCTGGCCTTGACCACCAGCTAAGTAAATGGTCAACCCGGTAGCAGCAGGCGGGGCCGGGGGCGGGAGGAAAGATCCTGACAAAGACAAGATCTCAAACCTTCCGTGTAATGTCAGAACTGATCCTGGAGATGCCGGTTGTCGTAGGGTGACGTTTGTGACTGTCCCGGTCCCGCTTATGATGCAAACGCCACGTTGACGGCGGCGTGCGAAGGTGCTGATGCTGTCCATCACATCACAGCCGTCGGATACCTCCATGACATGTGTTCGAAGTGCGTTTGCGCTGTCTCGAGTGATTATAATCGGCGGTTTGGGTTTGTTTTTGGATCCAGATGGACGTCCGCGGGGTCTTCGTCCCATATCTCCTTCTTTTCCTTCACTGCTTCCACCACCGCCGCTATTGTTCATCATCTCGTCGTTGCTCTTTTCTTCGCGCTCGCGTTTATGACCGCCCATGTTGAGACCAGTTGTGCCGCTATGTTCGTCTTCGGAATTCGGTTGTTGAAACTGGTGCAAGTTGAAGTTTCGTGTATGAAATGGAGGTGGGAGAGAGTGAGCTGAGGCCGGATCCATCTCTATCAGTTTTTCAGTACTAGAAAACTGGGTATTTGCGACTACAGTTTCGTGTGTATAAAAAGTGGTAGCTTGACAGGAGTTTCTTGTATATAAAGTGGTAGCTTGACAGGTGTGTTGAAGGTAATCTAGGGTTTCAAACAGGTTCAGATGAGTTGATCTCTAAACTTCTTTCTATAGGTTTAGGGTTTTGAAGGGGTGTA
Source organism: Helianthus tuberosus (assembly GCA_030545235.1). NCBI lineage: Eukaryota > Viridiplantae > Streptophyta > Magnoliopsida > Asterales > Asteraceae > Helianthus > Helianthus tuberosus. The sequence continues at coordinate 53,524,204 of CM060360.1, forward strand.
TGAAGTGGGTTTTTGGTTTCCATGTGTGTTAGTTGGAGAATAATTAGGGTTAGGGTTAGATTCAGATCTGATAGGGGATTGGGGTTGACATAATTGTGTGCATATTTATGTTTAGATATAGTAGATATGAAACTAGATTTGAAGTATCTATAGATTTTTTTATGAGGTCAGAAAATTAACGGTTATGTAAATCATAGATGGTGACTTTTTAATCTATGACATTTTATCCGGTTTTACCTTTTTCATGTTTCCTTAAGAGAAGTTGTGTCTTTCTATACTTATATATTAATAATTAGATACTTATATATTAATAATTAAGTTGGCTAGATCAACTTTATTATACTAAAGTAAATGTAATTTTATATATTTAGTATTAAAAGAATATAGATCTTCATAATTTTGTGTATTACACAAGTTAAATAATATGTAATTTAATCTCATAACACATATAATCATCAGCAAGACGATCTCTAAAATTACTGTTCTCGGATTTAAAAGGGTCATTGGTAAGTTTATTTCGAACTCCCAATCTGCTTTTGTTTCTGACAGGTATATTCTCGACAGTCCCTTTATGCTTAATGAGGTCATGGCCTGGTTAAAAGTTAGAAAGAAAAAGGCATTTCTACTCAAAATAGATTTCGAGAAAGCGTACGACAATCTCAACTGGAAGTTTATTATTGACATTCTTGATCAAATGGGGTTCCCGGCAAAATGGCGTATACGGATGGAGGGGTGCCAAGTCTGCGGTCTTGGTCAACAGTTCTCCAACTTTCGAGTTTCGATGCCAAAAAGGATTGAGACAAGGAGAGGAGATCCTATCTCTCCTTTCCTTTTCTTGATTGTCATGGAAATTCTTTCTCGTCTTATTTCGAATGCTAGCAACATGGGGATTTTCAAAGGAATCAAAACTCCAAATGTGGGCCGTTGATTTCGCACTTTCTCTAAGCTGACGATGCTCTGATAATATAAAGACTATAGCTAGGATATTGAGGATTTTTTCACATCTGTTCAGGTTTAAAGATCAATTTTCACAAATCAGATATCTTCGGGCTAGGGGTTGGCGAAGAGGAAACGGAAAGTATTTTTTCACATCTGTTCAGGTATTTTTCCTTTCAAGTATCTAGGGATCTCGGTTGGAGCCAATATGAACCGGATCAATAATTGGTACCCGGCTGTGGATACTTTCCAACGAAGTCTTTCTTCTTGGAAGGCTCACTCTCTTTCTATAGGAGGTAGGGTCACTTTAATTAAAGCGGTTCTCGAAAGTCTTCCGATTTACTACCTTTCTTTGTTCAAGGCCCCGGTTAAAGTTATAGATAAACTTGAATCTTTGATGAAAAAGTTTCTTTGGGCTGGAAATGAAGAAGTTAAAAAGATGCATTGGGTTTCTTGGGACAGGTTGGCGTTACCAAAAAAACTCGGGGGGCTTGGCTTATGTAAACTCAGATACATCAATATTTCCCTATTATCCAAATGGATATGGAGACTCAAAGCGGAAGAAGGAAGCTTATGGAAATCGGTTATAACGGCGTTTCACGGATCGGGAAGGAAGTGGTCGTTTTTACCGTTGAATTCCGCTATTCCTGGAGTTTGGAAAAACATTGTAAGAATGGAGGAAGGCTCTGTCATTAAGGGGAACAAACTTTGTATGTACTTTAAAGGTCTGCCGGGTAATGGAAAACACATAAAATTCTGGTCTGATTGCTGGATTGGTGATAAACCCCTAATGTTTACTTGGTTGAATCTCTACAATAAAGAGACTGACAAATTCTGCACCATTGCGGATAGGATTATTTCTTCGGAGAACCATCTGTCGCTGAACTTGAGCTGGTCGAACCTGGTTTTTTCGGATAGTGATCGGTCTGAACTGGGGGTTTTGGAAAATTCGCTGCTCGAGGTAAGTCTCTCGGACTCAGAAGATAAATGGTCTCTGTGTGGAAACAAGGATGGCGGCTTTTCTGCGGCTGCTGTTAGAAATCTTCTTGTCGAAGATTATGCTGTTCCATCGGCTTACATAATGGGGTAGGTTCAATGGGTTCCGGCTAAGTGTGGAATCTTCTTTTGGAGAGCCCTGCTTAACATAATTCCAACTAGGACTGCTTTGGTCAATCGTAATATTCATATTCCTGACTCCAATTGTTGTTTTTGTGGGGAATATGAAGAATGCACTGATCATGTTTTTACTGGTTGTTCGACGTCGATTCGGGTATGGCAACTCTTCTGTGATTGGGCTCGGCTTCCTGCAATGTTTGCTTTCGGATTCCATGATGTGGCTGAGTTTCATTCGAATTGTAACCTTAATAAGAAGGAGACAGTGGTAGTTAAAGGTTTGATCATGATAGGTTGTTGGTGTATATGGAAGGCAAGAAACGACAAGATATTTTCTAATGGGCTAGGTAGGGTCGAAGATATTATGGGGGATATCAAGTCTCTAGGTTTCCTTTGGCTAAGTTCTAGATCGAAACATAAAAATATTGTTTGGGCTGATTGGGTTAAATCCTCGCTGTATATGTTGTAATTTGTTGTAGCGGGTCTGCCTCGTTTGGCTGAGTTTCGTTTGGTTTATAAAAGTTACATTTAAAAAAAAAACATATAATCATCAAGATATGTTTTAGGAAAAAAATAAACTTTGATGTGACAGTTGTATAATTTTAACTAGCATAATTTTGAACTTAGTGATATTTCGACAATTTAACCCAGACATACTAGCTTAACAATATAAAATATATTTTTTAGATATAAACAATAATTACTAATAAAGTATCAAATAACATTTACAAGTACTTATTTGTTATTAACACTATAATTTGGAACACTAAAATTACAGGTGGGTTATTTACATAAAGTTTTAAATTATCTTTATAATATTATTTGATAGCCACATTGGAGTAATTCACGCGTTTATCCAACTCGAGCAATACATGAGATTCTTAAATACTTTATTTTTTTTGTTACTAAGTATATATTACGTTATATTCACTCGTACCTAGTTTAGTAATACCACTATCATATCAAAACTGAAATCATATATGACTATGTGAGATAACATGCATTTTGTCTTTGACGCTGTGTTGCCTATTATCTCATGTTATGTACGTGAAAACACATGTTTTTGTCAAGCACTATGATTTCCTTAAAAACACTAATTAAAATCGTCTTGTCCATAGAAAAAAAAAACAAATAAACCATCAAAGTACCAACGTAAAATAGTGTTTAATTATCTTAACAAAAGTACTACTATATATCTTCATATATTGTGTCATTTGACAAGCTTTTAAAGATTGAAGATGTGCAGTATGTTTGACAAAAGTACGTGTAAATATGCTAGAGATGGTGATGCTTGTAAAACTAGTTTTACAATTCACTTTTCAACTTTTAAATATTCTTATAAAGCTCAAAAACTATAATCGAACACAAAGTTTATTAACGAGCAAATTACAAAAAAGAAAAAAAAAAAACATTGGCATAGTTGATACAATCTTTAACTACGTCTTACTCTAGGTTTTCCTCTATACATATATAGGAATCAGTAGGGCTGTAAACAAGTCGAATCGAGCCGAGTTAGATTCAGCTCGAGCTCGGCTCAAGCTCGAATTTCAAATCGAGCTGAGATTTGAGGCTCGAGCTCGGCTCGATTAGAATTCGAGCTATCTCGGCTCGGCTCGATCTAGCTCGAACTAAGAAAAAACCGCAAAATTTACTACTTAAATAGCCCTTAAAATGAATTTCTTCATAGGCTAAGAGCCATAATTGCCACTTAATTTAACCATATGGCTAAATATGTAAGTATAAATAGTTAATTCACTTTGTCCATTGTCTTTACCTTCTTTTATAGGGAAGATACTCCCTTAGTTTTTGTTTTCTAAGCGACGTGGGACAAAAAAATGAAGGATGTACACCTTATCGAGCCAGCTCACGAGCTCATGAGCCGAGCCAGGCCAAGCTCGAGCTCGGCTCGTTTACAAACCGAGCCAAGCCGAGCTGGCTCGTTTACAACCGAGCCAATTTCGAGCCGAGCTTTCTTCGAGCTTTTTTCGAACGAGTTTCAAGCGAGCTGCGATCCACGAGTTTTTTGAACACCCCTAGGAATCAGATCTTTATTACTTGTAAGTTGATTTATTTAGTATAAATGTGTGGAAACAAATATATGTATCTATATAGGATTAAGATCACGAGAAAACCCTTTTGAGTTGTGGGAATTTAAAGAACTCGACCTTTCCGTGCGGGTTGTGTCCCCATTTTTTCACACATCTAGATTAAAATGTTAGAAAAGACTGCCGTAAAAAAATAAAAAAAAAAGTTGAAGTGGGGTTTTTCGGCCCCTTACAACAGCTGTAAAAAGCTGATAACATAAGCATGACATAACTTTTTACAGTATTTACGACTGCCGTAAAAGAAAAAAAAACTAGTTTTTTAAATTTTTTTTTGGAAAAGTTGATTTTTTTTACAATTTTTGGTAATTTTTTTTTGAAAAAACGTTTCGTAAAGCCGAGTTCTCTAAGTTCTCACAACTCTTACAAGGTCAGGCGGGGTGGTGCGTGATACCACCCTATCACTCGTTAATCCACAACGGAACACCGCCGTCGGCCATATTATCACGCGTTATATTATTAACGAGTTGAAATCATAACGCGTTGAATTTGAAAATTAGAACGTTGAAAGGAATGATTTTTGACCGTTTGTAATTGTTTTTTGACCGTTTGAAACCCTTTTTTTTATTTAATCCTCAATACTCAATTCAAAAAAACAACAAATTCTCTAAACCATTCTCACCACACTCAATACAAAAAATCAAAAAACTCTCCAACTCAATCTAAATAATTTTACAAGAAACATGGAAGGTTCAAGCAAGAGAGGTGGGGGTTCGAAAAAAAGAGGTTCGTGTACGAAGAAAAATCCCGTAAGACCCAAGGTTCGAGCGAATCTTGGCGAGCCGACGCGCTTTAGGTTGCAAGACGAACCCGACCAAGTCCCACCCTTTCAAACCCAACAATATCCACCCTTTCAAACCCAACAATATCCACCCTTTCAATCGCAAATGTATCAAAACCAACTGTTCGTCCCACCGTTTCAACCTCACCAATTTCAACCCCAAACGTATCAAACCCACCAACTCGACCCACTACTAGAAACCAACACCGTCATCCATCATTTTGCAAACGCGTATCGTGAACCACAACAAAGTCTTGACGACGATGAAGATGCTGATTACGTTCAAGAACAACAACAAGAAGAAGAGGAAGAGGAAGAGGAAGAGGAAGAGGAAGAGGAAGAAGAAGAATATGATGACGTTCAAGAAATCGTCCCAACCGTCCGACAACAATGGACGAGCGAGGATGAGGTGTCCTTGGTGCAGGCGTATTTGCATATCTCGGAGAGCAGGAAACATGCCAACGAGCAAAGAAAGGATGCGTTTTGGAGACGGGTCATTAATCATTTTAGGCAACTTCCCAGTGCAAGGATACGAAACATGGACCAAATGACGTCGAAGTGGACGGATTTGAACGGGAAAATTAGTAAGTTCAACGCTTGTTTCATTCAAAAGGTATGTTTTTTATTAAAGTTTAAATCTTTTTTCATTGATAACTGTTTTTTATTAAAAAAACAGAAACAGTTTTTTTTTTTAAACAGAACAGTTTAAAAAAAAAAAACAGAAACAGTTTAAAAAAAAAACAGAACAGTTTACAAAAAATCAGAAACAGTTTAAAAAAAAACAGAAACAATTTTTTTTTTAAAACAGAATTTTGCTATGGGAAGAAGATACACCTACAAGGCCACGCCGCAAGAGAGGTGGTGAATCGTCAAGCAAAGGGAAGGAAGCGGTGGCGGAGTCGATCTTTAGAATCGAAGAGGAGAAAATGACTCGATACAAGAAGGCCGAAGAAAGAAAAGATATAATTATGTCCGCAAAAGTTGAACTCGAGCAGGCGTACAAGGAACACTTGAAAAATGTTTAAAGACAAAATGATTTAAAAATCTTGTGTGAAAAGCACAACCATCTCGACGAACCGTTTAAGTCATTTGTCATTCAACAAAAGCGCGAGATTTGCGCAAAGTGGGGTTGGGAGATGCCACCCGTTTAGTTTTTTTTTTCCAATGTTTAGTTGTTTTTTTTATTTTGCTATGTAATTTATTTTTTAAGTTTAATGAAATTTATATTTTAGTGTTTTTTTTGTTAATTTCTAATTTTAAAATGAAAATTAAAAAAATTTGGGAGTGATAGAATTCCATCACTAGTGATACCACCCCCTACATTTCTATTACTAGTGATAGAATATTGGGTGATGACATGACATGATTTGATTGGATAGTAAGAGTGATAGAAATCTATCACTATTGACCACTCCTCCTCCCCTAAGTTTTAATTTTACCCTAACCCTATATATATATATATATATATAGGTAAAGGGTACTGTACAAATTCCCTTATCGTACATTACGTACGCTACAATCTCAGCCGTCAGATCATCTTCCCGCAATGAAAATCGCATGTTGTTTTTTTTTTTTTTGTAATAATTTCGCATGTGATAATTTTGATGAAATAGCAAGTGTTTTTTTGTAACAATTTCGCATGTGGTAATTCAATTTCGCATGTGATAATTTTGATGAAATAGAAGGTTGTTTTTTGTAACAATTTCGCATGTGTTAATTCAATTTCGCATGTGATAATTTTGGTAACAATTTCGCATGTGTTAATTCAATTTCGCATGTGATAATTTTGATGAAATAGCAGGTTGTTTTTTTGTAACAATTTCGCATGTGGTAATGCAATTTCGCATGTGATAATTTTGGTAACAATTTCGCATGTGGTAATTGAATTTCACATGCGATTTTTCAAAGCGGGAAGATGATCTGACGGCTGAGATTGTAGCGTACGTAATGTACGATAAGCGCATTTGTACGTTAACCAGCCCCTATATATATATATATATATATATATATATGATGAGGTTCATGAGTGAACAACATCCTTGTTTGTGAAACGTGTGAACCAATCTTAGCCATTGATCAATTTTTTAGATGTAAAGAATATGATGGTAATTAATCAGTTTAAATTAGAAAGTTATATATTTTTGTTAACATTAAACTAATTACCCCTTATGATCTTTAAATAGTTATAAATTTTTCATACGTTAATACTTTTTTATTTAAATACACCATAAAAACGTGTTTTTTGTTATCTTTAATTTGAGTATGATATTGCTATAGTTTTTTTTAATAAAAACGAACAACATATGCATTTTTCGTTTTCCAGCGTTTTATTGTTTATGTACACAGGTGTACATGAGTACAATATATAGATGTACAACAATGTACAGTGTACGAACAACAACCTGTACACTTGTGTACATGAGTACAATACACATATGCACAACATCGTACATTGTAGGAACAACGAATTGTACACTTGTGTACACATATCTTTAATTAATAACTGACATCCCTGATTTAAAGGGATTTGATTTTGTTATATTTAAAAAAATAATATTCAGTTATGATAGGATACCAACATTACCAATAGTACACATTTACGTGAATGCCCCTATCAGCCCCATTTTTTTCTTATATTTAATTTATTATTTAAAAGTTTGTCATTAGCATTAATTTTGATCATCTAACAAATGAAGGGCCAAGATCTGTTCATTTTGTTCACAAGTTAACCATTGTTCACTCTAAAACCCTACCCCATATATATATATATATATGTGGAGAAGGATCCGTTAGGAACCACCATTTATTGCGAGAACCGCGAGAACCAGTGTGAACACAAACAGTTAAACCTAAAAAAAAAATCTAAAAAACACCATTTTTTTTACTATTCTTTTTAAAAATCGCTATATTTCGTTTCCAATAAAAAAAATTCAAAAAACAAAAAAAAATTCGAGTCACAGTTATCCATGCACATGTGCATTTGTATCATTTCTTTGACAAATTCCGTAATTCATTACAAATATTAGAAAATTGCACTTTCATCTACATTACCACATGTAATACACTACTTTTTACGTTAACAATATTAGAAATGCACATGTGCATCTATATGTATCAACATGAAATAAGATGTGTTGGTACACCACTTTCTCTTTCATCTATCATTCCATCCATAATACACAAACATGCACATGTGCATTTTTGTCATTTATTTGACAAATTCCGTAATTCATTACAACTATTAGAAAATTGCACTTTCATTTACACTACCATATGTAATACAATACTTTTTACATTATCAATATTAGAAATGCACATGTGCATCTATATGTATCAACATGAAATAAGGTGTTTTGGTACACTACTTTGAATACACTTTCCCTTTCATCTATCATACTATCCATAATACACTACCATTACCTCTTACCATCCATAATATAATACAATTACCTCCTACCATCCATGAAGGGGTATGGTCCCAAAAAGCCGCGCAACTCCCTATGAAGCAGCGCGGGACCATACTCCTTAATCTACAATTTGCTTGATCGCCAACCTCGCGCGGGATACAGCACACCTGTGTAGCGCGGCGCGAGGTCCACAAAAGAGTAGACTCCAGTTAACGACACTTAGCATTCTAAAAGAGACATCTGAAAGCTCATGCCGCGCGCATAATAATAGCGTGCTCAGCAAGAATCGTGCGTGACTACGGCGCGAGGCCTTTCCAGATAGTACACAACGTACAAGTGGCAGAATAAAAGAGCCAATCAGGGTCCTTCTGTTCCTGCGCAATCGTGCACCACGATCGTCTGACATGCAGGAGACAAAAAGTACTTAAGGATGCCTATGTGGCACCAATCATAGGGCAGAGACAACTGCCCCACGATCTCCACTTACCTGCTGATGGCAGGACGGCGGCCAGGCCGACAACCATGACACGTGGCTCCAATCACTGTGCGCCAGCACCAAAGAACTCTCAGAAACCACTAACGGTCAAGACAAGTGAGACAAAGAGCATATCGCCCAAGTTGTCGACTTCCGGCCCAAGGCCCATATCCTCTTACACCTCTCCGGCTATAAATAGGGACCTCACTCCACAGGTTAAACATTCCATTCCCACTACTCTCTCACTGAATACTTACTTATCTCCAAAGCACAGTCGCTTATTCTCACGCCGGAGCCCGGTTAAGAGGGAAACCCCCACATTCCCCTCTTAACGAGTAACGGTGTTTTGTTTTGCAGTTAAACCACGGTCATTAAGGAGTTCAAGATTCCATGAGAAGATTAACCACTATGCAGGGAACATAAACCAAACTGATTTTTATCTCCTAATTAGTTCTGTGTTTCTTCATTGGCGCCCACCGATTTTTTCTACAAACCACTTTCATCTTCTTATTTCTTGAATTCACTACTTTTTCTTCCTTCGATCATGGCTGGTCAAGGAATCATTCCCGAATTTGTTGGTCTCGGAGCAGACCCTAACGCAGCGTTGGGGGTGGATAATCAAAACATCCAACCCCCACACGTTGAAGAAGTCGGCGAGATCGAGAAGGCCAACACCGGGGGTCCTCGCGGGAGCTTCACCCGCATCAATCAAACTACCCCAGGAAACAACGGTGCTGGACCATCGAACCCAGCTCCACCCCAGAATATCTCGGCGTTATTAGGGCTACCAGAAGGCGAAACCCCAGCCTCATGGTACGCCAAGCAACTGGCCACTATTAACGAAGCGTATCAGTCCTTGAGCGCTCAGCAAGCAGTTTTAACGGCAGAACCGTCCTTGGTTACACCAACCGGCCCCAGCCACGGGCCGCGCCAGACGCCGGTCCCGCAATACATTCCAAGAAGAGTTAGCAGACCTCCCCCCACCCGGAGACTAAGTGTACAGGACACGCGCGACACACGGGGGGAGACAGAAAGCTACTATGATGAACCATCAAATTTCCAAAGAGGCCCAGTTCATAGCCGGCTCACGCCGCGTAACATGAACGATGAGTGGGAAGAAACCGACCCGAACGATCCAACCTGGGATCCAACCTGGGAGAACGATGACGAATCTTCGGTCTTTAATCGTTTGCAAAGAAATCACGAGTATTACAAACCAAGGCAACACGTTGGTTATACCGAGGAGGCGGAGCGCGACTTTCGCCTCGCCTATCGACCAGAAGAAGCTATAGAGCACTCGAAGTTCATTCCAAAGATAGCACTAGCGCCGCTCAAGAGAGAAAAGTTACCTCCGACCGTCGGAAAGTTCAACGGATTGACTGATCCAGACGATCACATCAGAGTGTTTACTAGTGTGGGTTGCATGGGAGGTTGGAACATGCCCAGCTGGTGTCATTTGTTTATCCAAACATTAACGGGGGCTGCTCGCGCCTGGTTCGACAGCCTTCCTCCGGGAAAAATAAAATCATGGGTAGATTTCAAGACCCAGTTCCTGAATCACTTCAGTCAGCAAAGGCGATACCAGCGCGACACAGCTGAAGTTGAAGATATTTGGCGAAGAGATAATGAGGGTCTGGAAGATTTCATTACGCGCTTTAACAAAGAATGTTTGGAGATTGGTGGCGTGAGTGAACAACTCATGCGCTGCCATTTCAAGAAAGCAATCCGTTGTGATAGCCTGATTCGAACCATCACTGGGAAAGATGGCATGCCAAAGGAGTGGGACAAACTCATGGAAGCCGCGAAGATAGTCGCGCAAACGGAAGAGTCTCTCGCACGAAACAACAACTATCGTTCTGAGGATAGATTTTCCAGAGGGGGTCACCAGCGCGATGACAACAGGCGCAACAAAGGCAAAAACCCTGGGTGGAAGGCCAACCACTCCAGCGGTTATAGCGATCGACCCCGTTACGAAGAACGATCCCGTTATAAAGAAGACGCGCGTGACACCATTGACCGCATCGGTTATAGAAAAGCAGTCCGAGACGATAATCGTGAAAAGCATTGGACTCCGCTCATAAAAACACCAAAAGAGGTGCTAATGACGGAGAACCATGACTTTAAGACTCCCAGGCCTATGACGAACAAAAAGGGACAAGACCCCAATCTGTATTGTGATTTCCACAAGGATACAGGCCACTTAACAGATGATTGCTACAGCTTGCGACAAGAGATAGAGAGAGCACTAAAGAGTGGAAAGCTGAGCCACTTAGTGAAGAATGTGCGCAAAGAGACGCGACAGCTCCATCGCCACGATGAAGGAAATCACAAGAAGGTTCGACGCCTGGAAACACACATGGTCAATGGACCAAGGTATAGCGCAAGAGAAAAAGGCAAGAGACCCTATGAGCCTTCATGGCAAGAACAGCAAGTTATTTTCCCAGTGGTGCGCGGGGGTCCCCGAGCCACACGACCCATCGTCATCACCGGTATCATCGGCCATTATGAAACTGAATACGTCTTCATCGACCCAGGGAGTACAGCAGACATCATCTACGAACAATGCTTTAATCAGTTCGACGACGAAGACAAAGCGAGACTCGAACCAGTTGACTACCCACTGTCTGGGTTCTGCAATGAAATGGTCTTCCCGTTAGGCCAAATTAGCTTCCCCGTCACACTCTCTGACGGGAAGCATTCGAGGACTACAAACGTTAACTTCATGGTGATGCCCGTTAAGTCAAGACATGACGTACTGATCGGGAGAGAAACGCAGGGTGAGCTGAATATGATAACTTCCACCCCCCACTCAGCAATTGGTTTCCCAACCAAGACGGGGGTGGCAATCGTTTATGCGAAAAAAGAAGTTATGTCAACTGAAGAGATGCGCCCAACAAAAGCGGCGAAGGTTTCAGCAACCGAGCCCGAGAAATGGGTTTTAAATCGCAAATATCCGGAGCAAACGGTGACGATAGGTCACGCTATCTCACCAAATATCAGAACTCGCCTCAAGCAGCTCCTATTCAAGAACATGGATATTTTCGCCTGGACCCCGGCCGACATGACCGGAGTCCCGCGCGACATCACAGAGCACTGTTTAAACACCTACCCCTCGGTTGAGCCGAAAGTCCAAAGAAGGCGCAGCCTAGGGGCAGACAAGACGAAAGCAATGAATGAGCAAGTTTGCGAGTTACTCAAAGCCGGCATCCTGCGAGAGGTACGTTATCAGAGTTGGGTTGCGAACCCCGTGATGGTAGAGAAGTCTAATGGCGGATGGCGAATGTGCGTCGACTATACCGATCTCAACAAGGCATGCCCCAAGGATTGCTATTCCTTGCCTGAGATCGACAAAAAGATAGACTCTCTCGCGCCATACAGATGGAAGTGCTTCTTGGATTGCTACAAGGGGTACCATCAAGTTCAAATGAAGCTCGAGGATGAAGACAAGACAGCTTTTCGCACGGATCTGGGGATTTTTTGCTATACGAAGATGCCTTTCGGCCTGAAAAATGCTGGCGCCACATACCAGCGATTGATGGATAAGATCTTCGCGGACGACATCGGAAAGCATATCGAAGTTTACATCGACGATCTAGTGGTTAAAAGTCCCGAAGAGGACCAAATGTTGAAGGACGTCGAGAAAACGTTCAGTTCATTGCGCAGCGTAAACATGAAGTTGAATCCAACCAAGTGTTCTTTTGGCATGGAAGAAGGGAAGTTTCTAGGCTTCATAGTCACCAACGGCGGCTTTAAAGTAAACCCGGAGAAAGTCCAGGCAATAGAGCAGATGCCATCGCCACGGACAATCAAAGAAATGCAACGGTTGGCCGGCCGCCTCGCCGCGCTTAATCGCTTTTTGTCAAATCACGCCGCGAAATCGTACCCTTTTATCACCACGTTGCGCAACTGCGTTAAGAAGCAAGAGTTCAGGTGGACCCCTGAAGCAGAAAAGGCTTTTCAACAAATGAAAGAATGTTTGATCGAGCTACCCACCCTGACTGCACCATTCGAAAAGGAACCACTCATACTGTACTTATCTTCTTCAGATAAGGCAGTAGGATCGGTATTACTAGTAGAAAGAAATGGAGTCCAAACTCCAATTTATTATGTCAGCAGGGTACTCACTGACCCGGAAACGAGATATTCCACGATGGAAAAACTGGTACTAGCGTTGTTACACGCCTCCAGGAGGCTGCGCAGGTATTTCACAGGACATGTGATCACTGTGCTTACCAACTTCCATATCGCCACAATACTTCAAAAACCAGAAACGTCCGGCCGGTTAGCGAAATGGGCCATTGAGCTGGGGGGCCACAATATTCTGTATCGGCCGCGCCCAGCCATAAAGGGTCAGATCCTTGCGGACTTCATCACAGAAGTCCCAGTTGATAAGATTAAAGATTGCGAGCTGGTGGAAACTCCCGAAAAAGACACGACAAATGAGACTTGGATGCTTTATACTGATGGGGCCTCAAACGAGGATGGCGCGGGAGCTGGATTGCGCCTAGTAAGCCCCGAAAACCACGAATTCACTTACGCCATCAGGTTGGATTTTAAAAACACCAACAACGAGGCGGAATACGAGGCATTTCTGGCAGGCTTGCGCCTCGCCATCAAAATGGGAGCTAAAAATCTACAAGCACATGTTGATTCACTCTTGATAGCCAGCCAAGTCAACGGTATATACGATGCAAGGGGTGAAGTCATGGCCCTATATCTGGCACAAGCAAAAGAGTTGCTTCAACAGTTCAAGTCTCACAAGGTCATCCACATCAACCGCTCTGAAAACAAACCGGCCGACGCCTTGAGCAAGCTCGCTTCAACGTCCTTCCAACATCTTGCCAAAGATGTAAGGATTGAGGTACTCAAGAACCCGTCAGTTTTGTTGCGACAAGTCAATGTGATCGAGATAGGGCAGCCATCCTGGATGACCCCTATCATTCAGTACTTGAAAGAGGGAATACTCCCAGAAAATAAGGCAGAGGCAAGAAAAATTCAGAACAAAGCTCTGCAGTACGAAATGAATGGCGGTATCTTATACCGCAAGTCTTTCTTAGGACCACTCCTGCGCTGTGTGGATCCTCAAGATGCGAACTATCTGATAAGGGAGATCCATGAAGGAGTTTGCGGCATCCACGCGGGACCACGCATGGTTGTTGCGAAGATCATGAACGCCGGGTATTACTGGCCAGGGATGCACGTTGATGCCCTGAAGGAGCTGCGCAAGTGCGACTCCTGTCAGCGGCATTCACCCAAAACCCTGCGCCCCAAGAACGATCTAATCCCCGTATCAACTGCTTGGCCTTTTCAGCAGTGGGGAATCGACATGGTAGGACCCTTCCCAGACGCCCCCGGCGCCGTCAAATTCATAATAGTAGCCGTCGATTACTTCACAAAGTGGGTGGAGGCCAAAGCCCTTGCTTCAACTACAGCCATGATGGTGCGCAAGTTCATTTGGGAACACATCATCTGTAGGTTTGGCCTCCCACTCAAGATTGTAACAGACAACGGTACCAACTTTGCGGCCGAGGACCTCCAGAAGTGGCTGAAAGAAATGAAGATAGAACACACTTTCTCCTCCGTGGCGCATCCTCAGGCCAACGGACAGGTCGAAAGTGTAAACAAATGTATCGTTGATGGGATTAAGGCCCGACTGGGTACTAAACGAAGAGGCTGGGTGGATGAGCTCCCAAGTATTTTGTGGGCTCACCGAACCATGCCAAAAACAAGCACCGGCGAGACCCCTTTTAGCCTAGTCTATGGCTCAAAAGCGGTTATCCCGGCAGAAGTTAGCCTACCCTCTCCGCGCTTGACAACAGTCAGCGTAATCAACAATGAGGCAGAGCGTCGTCTTGACTTGGATTTGCTAGAAGAAAGGCGCGAAATTGCGCGAATCAAAGAAGCCAAGTACAAAACGCAACTAGAGAGGTACTACAACGCGCGAGTCCGCATATGTACCTTCATTCCTGGGGAATATGTTTTTCGAGACAACGAAGCCTCAAATGCGGAACGCCCAGGAAAACTAGCACCCAAATGGGAAGGCCCATACTTGGTCCATGAAGTGCTAGGGAAAGGGGCTTACAAGTTACGCACCCTGGATGGACACATCATTCCGCGCACGTGGAATGCGCAACAACTGCGCAAGTGCTATATATAACTACTATCGGCCTAGCGCCATTACCCACCCA
Organism: Helianthus tuberosus; assembly: GCA_030545235.1. Lineage (NCBI taxonomy): Eukaryota > Viridiplantae > Streptophyta > Magnoliopsida > Asterales > Asteraceae > Helianthus > Helianthus tuberosus. The sequence goes on from CM060360.1 coordinate 53,539,206, forward strand.
TGTTGGCCACGCGCCTTTGTAATTACTCATGTTGGCTTAACGCCTATTTTGCTACTTACGTAATGTATCTTGGCCTAAGCGCTTACTTAATCAAAGAAAGCATACGACATGCTCTTTTATCACGACTGACTTCTTTCGTTACAAATGCATGTTAAACTTCTGATTAGCAAGAAAACACTCCAGCCATGGCTCCAAGGTCCTCCGCGAACATAGTGCGAGACCGGGCAGTTACTCACACAAGAGCCATGCTTACATTCATTCTCGCTAATTTAACCAAAGTTTCTAACAACAGTGCAATAATTGTAACGGGAAAGTAAGCAAACATACTATTTAAAAGGCGCAACCGCGCAACAGTCATAAAAACACAATGTCATTCATTAAATAAAAGCGCGTCAGCGCAACGAGTTACATCAGAAGCCTACTGGAATTTTTTACAAGGCACACAAGCTTGGTGACAAACCTATTCGAATTCATCGTCTACACTGTCATCGTGCTTATCGCCATCACCGCCAGGTTTACTGCCCTCACCATCACCATCACCTTTCCCGTCGCCATCTCCATCCGCAGGCGCCTCCTCATCCGAAAGCTCAACAGTCTCTGGTGGATCAAGGATACTCTTCAGCCGCTGACACCAGTCATCATGTTTCAGTGCATCGGCAACCAAGTCCATCACCGGAATGGATAGATGATCATAACCATGTTCCGCGCGGGCTAGCTCAGCCTCAGCTTCTTCAGTCACCGAGCAGTGACTAACATCGACCTCCTGTCCAAACATAACCGACGTATGTTGCGCACATTCAACATAGCCCTTACGGTGACCAACCGCAAGGGAGGCATCTATGACGGCCGCAACAGCTTTATCCAATTCACCAGCGTTCAAAATGGAGTTGGCCATCTACAGCGAACGCAGTACTTTAGCCAACAAGCATAGATAAATCAAATTAAAGTAAAATTTTGAGGAATCATACCAGCACCATTCCACGACCGCGCACCCACTCGGCATCAGAGACAAGAGTATCCACGATACCCTGGGCTTCAGCATAATTAGTCTGCGCTACATTAAGAGCTGCAGTACTAACATCGCGAGCTTCCTCAGCCCTAAGCTTCGCCTCCTCAGCTGAGGCAGCCTTAGACTTTTCAGCCTCCAGATCGATCTCTAAGGATTCACATTTGTCAACCTGCTCTCGCAGGCGGCGTTTTAGCTCAGCGATCTCGACGTCTTTAGCCCCAAGATCCTTGTCCTTACCAGACAGCTGCACCTTCGCATCAGCAAGCTCAACCTACAAAGGACAAGTTAGGATAATACTACAGAAAAAACAGAGGAGGGAAGGGTGTTAAGTTGTACAAACCTCAAGCTCCGCCTTAGCAGCCTTAACAGCTTGCACACCCTCAACCTCCGCCGTCAATTCCACAACCTTAGCCTCAAGGTTGACGATCTTGTTACGATCTGCAGCCGCGCGCTCATTATCCTTCGCGCATATGCGCTTGAACTCAGCTTTCTCCTTTGCAAGCTGTTGTTCAGCAGAATGAAGCTTGTTTTTCAGGGCCTCGCGCCCCCAATCCTCAGCCTTCTTATCAGCTTCAAACTTCGCCTTCTCTTCATCAAGGGCGGCTTTTGACTTCTCAAATTCGTTTATACGCTTCAACATACGCTCACGATACCTCTCCCAATCCGACCGCTCCCTAACCATTGTCCGCCACTCACGGACAATTTGATGATTAGCAGCGCGAGCGTTCGCCTCCCCAAGCATGTAAGTACGGTACAGCATTTCATGAGTTTTCGCCTTCTGCCTATTAACTTCACCAGGAGTGAAGGAGTTTAAGAACCAATCGCGGCAGGGGCCAAACTCTTGGAAGGTGTCCTTCTGCTTCAAACTCCAGGGAGCCTGGTGGGGGGCATTACCGCGCTCCTCTTCGGTATAGCTTTTATAATAGATATCTCCAATAGTATCCTTGGCCCCGATAGCTTGCGGATTATAACCCCCAGCGCCACCAGAGCTCGCGCCACTAGAAGCGTACAAAGGGCGAGCAGGTCTCTCAACCTCGGGCTCTTTCCTCCTCTCTTGATGGGACCTTGTAGACCCCGCAGCGCTCAAAACCTCCGGGCCCTGCACTTTCTCTTGGATAGTGATGGCAGCAGCACCGGTATACCTCAGAGAATCACCACCAGGCTTTTCAACAGCCTTTCGCTTCTCCTTCTCCGCTTCAGAAGCTTTCTTCTTATCCTCTTCAGCCTTCCTATCCTCTTCAGCCTTCCGAGCCGCCTCGGCTTTCCTCTGCTTCTCCTCCTCCGTTTTCTTCCTCCTCTCCTCATCAGCTTTCCTACGTTCTTCATCAGCTTTTTTCTTCTCTTCAACAGCCTTCGCCTTATCGCCTTCAGCAACATGCTTGTCTTTGACAGTCTCGACACCGGCAGCCTTAGATGATTTAACAGTGATCTTTGGCTTCTTATGCACCGGCTCTACCGGATCTACGAATACCACACCCTTCTCTGGGGTCGTCTTCTTAACCTCTGGCAAATACAACATGTCAGAAAGAGCAAAAGTAACAAAATAATGCAACTAAAGAACCTACCCGGAGAAACTTTGTAAAGCGAGCGCAAGTTGCTCCGCTTCCCAATCAGGGGAACCTCACCAGCTCCGGGCGCAACAGAGACGCCAGCCGTAGTTTCGCTTCTAACTCTCTTTCTGCTGATCAACTTTTCAGCATGCTCCTCTTCTTCTTCCTCTTCTTCTTCCTCCTCATGCGCAACAGAGGAAGGAGTCGCGCCCGCGTCCGGGTTGCGAGAACCCGCGCTCCCTGAGCCACCAGTTCCAGCCTTCTTTCCGCCTGCGCGCGGCAAACCTTCAAGTGAGTCACTAACAATCACGAAATCTCTCAAGTCACTCTGATGAAGGCGAAAAATACCTTTACCCACAGCACCAGTGGTTGCGCGACTACCCCCAGCACCCTTGCTGGTCACCTCAGCATCCTTCTTCTTCTTCAACGGCTTCTTCTTCTTCTTCTCTTCTGGGTCAATACCCAAGTCGCGCAACACACCTGCAAAGACGTTAGACCACGAACTTAGCTCTCCATTCGAAGACCCTACAGACTCCTCCCTGGAAAGATAGACAACCTCTTTCCCAGCGGAAGTCACAGAGCGCAAAGGGCGAGGGTTCGGTATGTGCGCACCTTCGTTTGCAGTAGGCGGCAAAGTGAACGCATCAGCAACAGGATACATAAAGTTATCCCTTATTTGGTCGTACCAGTATTGCTCTCCGTCGTGAAGCGGGCGCACGCCCATTCTACCGCCAAAAGTGGCAAAGGCAGCTTGATACAAGCGCACCTCTACAAGATAGGTCGTATCAGAAAAACAAAGGGGAAAAATGCAAGCCCCACAAGACAGAATAAGAAAATTACTAACCTTCGTCGCCCATCATCAAGATAGGAACCTCCTTGCTATCAGGCGGCCACTGGTCGCTCATCCGCGCCGCAACCAAGACATTCTCCCCAAACACTCGGTTTGGGGTGGCGGTAAGCTCGCGATACCAGGCCGCAGTCTTGGGGATCTCCAAGTCTTCCTTCACGACTGGTTCAGTCCAAGCGCGAAACGTCATGGGTATTGGAACTACCTCTTCCCGAATATAGAAAAACTTTGGTTTCCAGTCATGGAAACTCTTGGGTGGATTTAGCAATATCTTCTTCGCCGCGCCTCGGCTAGCGAAGGAATAGAAACCCATGTTTCTCTGTAGAGTATAGAAGACCCGGAACTTGTCAACAGTTGGCTCGATGCCATGAGCCCAGCACAGGAACTCGAAGTGCCGAACCCGAACCATCCCAGGTGGGCTCATTTGAGATATGTGAAACCCATAATATTGGAGAATATGAGCCATGAAGTTAGTCGCCGGCAACCGGAAGTTGCCCTGTTGGAAGAAGTCTTCAAATAAGGTGATGTACCCCGGCGGTGCATCAGCGGCCGTTTGGTTCTGATCCGGGTACCGGGCATCCCACTCCAGTGGGAACCGGAAACTTCGGGAAAGTTGTTCGAAAAGCCCTAAGTCCCACCAGAGAACAGGCACAGGACCTTCTTCTCCGGGGATATCCTCGTGTCGTTCTTCAGCCATTGATAAATAAAACAAAGCTTCTTCAAAAACTTGATGGATCTGCTACAACTTTCTTTAAAAACTTTCAGAGAAGACTTGAGAGGAAATAGAAGAATAGGAGAGAAAGTGATGAGCCTCACCCCTCTTCGGATATATATATTGATCGCATTTAATGCGATCGATAACCGTGCCGAAACCGCCGCAAGCAAGGCCAACCAGAAAGCGCCACGTAAGGCGTGTTTCCCGGAGTGACGGTTACCACGCGCGCGTGGGCCTCACTCGCCTGACGAAAATCTGAACCGTCAGCAACACGTTGATGACAACCGTCAGAGGTCAACTCAAACGTCACCAACCGCGACTTCTTCACCAACCTGTCAGAAAATTCAAACTTGGAGGTTTCTCCCGCCCAAAGTCATGAGAAACTTCATGGAAAAGCCAACAACAAGCCTGGTAGCCGCGCCGTAGTAACTAACAACTTACACGCGCGCCGTCTACCAAAGCCAAAATCATCACTCTACTTTATTTTCTTAAGTCCACAGCTCCAACCACTTGCCTTGCGCATGGTGCAGCACTGGACTGGGGGGACTTGAAGGGGTATGGTCCCAAAAAGCCGCGCAACTCCCTATGAAGCAGCGCGGGACCATACTCCTTAATCTACAATTTGCTTGATCGCCAACCTCGCGCGGGATACAGCACACCTGTGTAGCGCGGCGCGAGGTCCACAAAAGAGTAGACTCCAGTTAACGACACTTAGCATTCTAAAAGAGACATCTGAAAGCTCATGCCGCGCGCATAATAATAGCGTGCTCAGCAAGAATCGTGCGTGACTACGGCGCGAGGCCTTTCCAGATAGTACACAACGTACAAGTGGCAGAATAAAAGAGCCAATCAGGGTCCTTCTGTTCCTGCGCAATCGTGCACCACGATCGTCTGACATGCAGGAGACAAAAAGTACTTAAGGACGCCTATGTGGCACCAATCATAGGGCAGAGACAACTGCCCCACGATCTCCACTTACCTACTGATGGCAGGACGGCGGCCAGGCCGACAACCATGACACGTGGCTCCAATCACTGTGCGCCAGCACCAAAGAACTCTCAGAAACCACTAACGGTCAAGACAAGTGAGACAAAGAGCATATCGCCCAAGTTGTCGACTTCCGGCCCAAGGCCCATCAGCCCATATCCTCTTACACCTCTCCGGCTATAAATAGGGACCTCACTCCACAGGTTAAACATTCCATTCCCTCTACTCTCTCACTGAATACTTACTTATCTCCAAAGCACAGTCGCTTATTCTCACGCCGGAGCCCGGTTAAGAGGGAAACCCCCACATTCCCCTCTTAACGAGTAACGGTGTTTTGTTTTGCAGTTAAACCACGGTCATTAAGGAGTTCAAGATTCCATGAGAAGATTAACCACTATGCAGGGAACATAAACCAAACTGATTTTTATCTCCTAATTAGTTCTGTGTTTCTTCAATCCATAATACAATACCATTACCAATATTTTCCCTTTATTACATGTATGTAAACACCATTTATATCATCCAATCAACATATTACATCATAAATTGACAAGTATAACCAAACCAAACCATCAACCACTAGATATAACAAACCAAAAAACATGTATATGGGCATACTTATCCATTCAAAATCACAAACTTTTTGTACCAAAACACGTTATATCATGGTTATACCTAATGATGCACATGTGCATTTTGAATATTGGTAATGTAAAAAGTATTGTATTACGAATGGTATTGTAAATTAAAGTGCAATTGTCTATTCCTGATAACGTATTACCGAATTTGTCGACATAATGATACATATGCACATGTGCATGGATAACTGTTACTCGAAAAAAAAGTTTTTTTTTTATGGTAACGAAATATAGTGATTTTTTTTAAAAAATATTAAAAAAATTTGAGTGTTTTTTTGTTTTTTTTTAGATTTTATTTTGTGTTCACATTTGTTCTCGCGGTTTTCGCAATAAGGGTGGTTCTCGCATGAACCTTACCCTATATAGTATATATATATTATGCATGTAGGAATGTTAGTTCTTCGTAAGAGACTTCTTATAAGATTGGCTAATACATTTTATTTGTATAATCTCGAATAAATCATCTATCATTTTATAACAAAACATAATTATTTATTATGTAATAAAGTCAGTCCCTTATATTAATATACTGCGATTATGTACAGACTATTTAAATAATTATTTTATTTTGATGGTGTATGAATGACATATGAATTTGGTGAATGTGATATTGGTGGTGTTGTTTTTGTAATGAACTAGTTTTATGTTCTGCTTGGCTTGCGTTGCGAGACGCTAAGCCGAATATTTCTTACTTTCATAATATGTATATTTGTGTTTAGGTTACTTATACATATCATGATATCACTCATAACACGATCCCAATTAAAACTACATTACGTAAACCAATAAAAACAAAGCACTATCATAGTTTTTCTAAAAAAAACTAAAACGATGACAAGACTGTAATTTTGAACTGAGGGCAATATTGTAATTTTTCAGAACCAATGAGCGACTGTCATGCAACCTTCTGGCATGAATGAGCGAGTGCGGCTCAAGATCGAACCCCCCTCGGTGGGTTTGTCACCATTATTGCCCAATATCCACCCCAATATGACAGAAGTGGGAATTGAACTTGAGTCTCCATTGAAAAACCCATGTCTCCTACCACTAGGCCACAAGTGGGGAGATAAAGATGAAAAAATACAAAAGTATGTGTGCACCGATCCAGGAGAGAGAGAGAGAAATCTCACTCTAAATCAAAATTGTGAAATCCAGCAAATTGGAGAAAAAAATGATGACAAATCTTGTGCATGAACCTTGATTCTTGATCATCTATAATTGATAATTATAAGATAAGTTGCAATTTACAATTTGGTTAAGTTTAGAATAAAAAGCAACTTGAAAGTGCTAGTCTTGAACCAGTTCTTGATCGTATGATATAATTGGATGTATGGAACTAGTATGGAATCATTATATGAATGGATATATATGTAGAAGCTATATATGTGGTTGCTTTAGGTTGAAACCCTCATGAGATTTGAAGTGGGTTTTGGCATGATTGCAAGACTTGAGGCTTTTTAGGTTGAATTTGTAGATGCTAGTCATATAACATGAAATTATGATGATTGAATGTAATTGAGTAACAAGAAATGTGATAACTAGTGGATTCATGGTAAATTGCTTGAAATTAGACATCTTGGATGAAGATTAAAGTAATTCTAACCAAGTGTTTGATAGAATGCCTACATGAATTTTGAATGTTATTAAACCTTGAAACTTTGTTCAAAGTCTTATGAATGATTGTTGTCACACCCCAACCAACGTCGGAATCATTGGAGTGGGACGAAGAAAGACTGCTCATCACACATAACGCTAATTGTAACAATAGAATTAAAAATAAATTGATTTCATTCATAACAAAGTGTTACAATACTTGGAACTCGAAATACAACATATTCAATACAAGGGAAACAATACAACAATCAAGTGCAAAAATTTATACAACGTATTAAAACCTAAAACGTCTATATGTGTATCTAGGCATCATCACTATTTCAGTTTCATAGCATCGTCATCATCAACCTGTAACATGTTAAAAAGTATAGTTCAATACAAATATGTATTGACGAGTATACAAGTTTTCATACATAGCATAAAAAGATAAGTTTCAAACAATTCCACATGGCAAGCTATTGAAACAAGATAAACAATAAAATGATGCGTTTAACTAATCAAACCAATGATGAAATGCAATAAGCTCTTAACATAACCCAAAGTTTACAGGCGGTGCGTTAATCCTATAGCGCTATATATGTCAAGGACAGACTCGTATGAAGTTAATGATAAGTTTAACACAAAACGTATAACCCCAAGTTTAAAGTATCAAGTAACAAGTATGCATGCATGTATAAGGAATGTTTGTGCATTTAAGAATAAAGTTTAAGTGTAAGTTTGTAATTTAACATGTTACACCCCAAAAGGTGGTAAACGAAAATGGGGTTCAAGTATACTCACAAAATTGCTAATTCTTCCGATTATCCAAGTGTTCACGAGTGAATGAGTTTAGGAGGTTCAAGGTATGTTTAAAGTCGGAATTTAAAAGTATATGGAAAGTAAATATTTATGAGAAAATAACCATCTAGCCCATAATACTCGTTTTTACACTATGAAACCCATAGGGGTTTGAATGTTTTCATGGGTTAAAGTACCCGTTAGAATCGTAACGAGAACTAAGTTCTTAAATGGTGTAACTTAGTATTTTGACAGATAACCATTAGATTATCATCAAAGGTTCGGTTACTATAGATTTTATATATTATATATAGTATATAGCATAAGTTTTAGTCCATCAAGTATAACAATATTATCATGGAAGTCATGCATAGAGGTAGGAAAATAAATCTTCCATTTTAAGACCTCTTTTGTATTCACCAATACACAATTTGTCACAAGACAACAAGGATGGTCATGAATGTACAATAAGGAATTGAAATAAACTAACTAACTAACTAACTAAGAAGAAAACATCAAGTGATGTGTGGATTTGTAAGTAGGATAGCCCAAGCTATCCAAATAATCACACATATTCAAGCTCAAGACTTGTTCATCACTTGTGGGTTAAAACCCTTTTAAAACAGAAAGTTTTGTATCTGAAAACCTCTAGATTTGTATGTTACAACCTTGTTTTTAAGCACACATAATCATAGTCTTGATTAGTGGCATAAGGACATAGGAATGTATAAAGAAAATATAAGTTCATGTATGTTTAATAAATTTTCCTTCCAAAACAGAAAGTTGGACCTCATTTTGGTGGTGTTTCACCTTGGTTTTCCATGGAAAACCTTGTGAGAACAATTCTAGAGGTGTTCCACACTTTGTAGAGAAAGAAGAAGTGTAAAAGATGGAAGAAAGGTGAAGAAAAGTGCTCATTTTGCACTTAGAATAATCTGTCCAAAACATGCATTTTCAGCTGAGATTAGAGTGTTTTGAGAGTACAAATGAGTTGGAAAAATGAAAATGAGTGTTGGTAGGCTTGGTTTTATAGTTGAGTGAGGTTAGCTGAGTGTTTAATGAGGTTTAGAAGTCCATTGGTGGAGAATGGAGGTGGAGGTTGGAGCCATAAATACAAGATTCAAAATTTGTATTTTAGGGTGGAGGTTGGAGCCAAAAATGCAGATTCAAAATGTGGGTTTCAGGGGAGGTTTGGATTTTTGTCATAAATGGTCCCTCAAGTTTGATAAGTATGCAATTAGGGCACGAAAGTTAGGTTTTAGGGTGTTTTCGAGTGCTTTTCGCGTAGTTTCAAGCGTGTAGCAAGCATACAAGTATCGTAAACTTAATAGTGATGTCAAGTATGTCCATGTATGTGAAATTATGTAAAACAAGTATCGGTAATGCCAGTTGTAACACATAGTTGTCGGTTATCGCACAAAATGTAAGTATAGGCGATTTACGATCTATAACATATAATTGAAAGTATAATTAATATGTAGAAGGTGGTTAGAAGTATAATATGATGTATTATTATGTATAATAAGTATTGGAATCAATAATTGTTGGTTAATCACAAGTATTGCACGTAAACGCGTTGAAATTCGGTTATTTGCACGTATCGTCACATAGTTTCGAATTAGGGTTCGTTGCATGCGATTACAAGTATAAAGGGAACATAATTGATATAAATATGACTTTCGTTATGATCGGTGTCTCGGATTACAAGGTTTCAAAACGAGATACGATTACAAGGAATACAAGTTTCCAAAAAAAGCATTACAAGACAACTTTCTAATTAAGAAAAGTTACAAAAAAGAACAGCGTTACAATTGTTGGTAACCTTTAATCAAAGGACAATGAGTTATTGTGTATTCTAATGGTCACTTGGGTTGAAACTATAGGCAAAGCAAGCGAGGCTTCGGGAAGCTAAGACGGAAAGGACGCTCGCCTAAAAGGTAAACTCTCAGGTACGTAGCTACATTTGATATGATTTAGTATGTTGAAATGAGCTATGTAGAACACTCTCAAGGAGTAGAACGAAAGGCCTTTTAGGTCATGTGATAATTAGTTATTAGTTAAATCGCATAAAGGGCATGTAAAAGCGAAGTATAAATGACTCGTGGAGTCATGGAAGTAGAGCTATTGCCCAGCGAGAACAACTGTGGTCACAGATTATGGTGTGAATTGAATAATGATATTCACCACTAATGGTTTTAAAGAAAACTATGAGTGGTAAACTAAACAGGTGGTTTCGGTCAATAGGGCCACAAACAAGGTATTGGACATGTAAAAACAAAGTATAAACTAGCCACTGGGTCGTAAAAGCTAAGGTATTGTCCATTATTACCAATCATAAATGCGGTTGTGGTTGGAGGGAATGGAAAAGTTTATAAGGAATATGGAAGACTTAAGCTAGAATGCTCAATGCCTCTTGGCGGGTCGGTTTGGGTAAAACGCCTAACCAAAAGAATGAATTGGAAGCTAACGAAATCCCGGTCCAAAGTGTTGATTTCGGACTTAAAATTTGAAAGGAGAAGTCCTAAGTATGTCAACTTGAGTTTGGGCCATGTTGGGTAAAACAATAAAACATAGTGAGAACTACAAATTTTGGTTAAGTGTGAAAACTAAGATTTGCCAGCAACTTTCTGGAATAGTGGCTCCCCGGGGCGTAGAGGGGAGACACCTAGGGCCCCCATGACACGCAGGGGAGCTGGTCAACGAGTTTTGGTTAAACAGCCTTCCCGGCCCGTAACGAGGGAGAAAACTGGCCCTCCGTGACGCGCGAGGAACCCTAGTCATACAAAAAAGGGTTTTTAGCATTGTTTTTCACCCGATTAATCTAACTGCTAACCATCTTATGAGATTTTATGGTTGGTAAATTGGAAAGGAGGTACTGCATGGAAGATTAAGCTATGTGAAGAATCAGACATCCCCTAAAGCTTACTACTTCCCGCCTTTTGTTCATGATTCTTTGGGAATCTAAAATGACGATTAGTATTTTGTAATCAAACTATTACGTTACAATATATAAAAACTTATTTATGAATTATGTAGTGGGTTTAATTATATGAATCAACACGGGATTTAAAAAATTATAAAAATGGGCCTTACAAGTGGTATTCAGAGCCTAAGGTTAAGTGGTTAAAATATTTGGTTAAGGCTTGATCGCGAAATCCGGTAAGAAATTATTATAAAACAATTACCATGGGTAATACTGAAATGATATTGTGTTGAAAATGCATGGGATCGGTGCACTTACGCACTCGAGCCCAAAAATGCTTTAAATATAAATGGTTAAGGCGAGTTAAAAATTGGGCCAAACCAAATAAAAGAATGCATCGTGTGTGTTTACAAACGATGTGGAAAAATTCCCATATGATGATACACGAGTAATTAAATGGAAATGCGTAACACCTCGTAAAATCACGTCCGATGATGTGTTGACACGTGTACTAAACCCTAATAAAGTCAAACATTGACTATGAGGGACTAATTTTGTGAAAGATCAAAAACTTTGATTATGGAAGGACTGGAAGTGATATCATGCATAAAATAAGTCTCGGAATAACCTCACATGATATTCGTATTCTCATATTAAGCCACTTGTTGGATAATCAAAACCGTTTGCATAAATCGAAAGATTGCACGGTAAAAAGGGTTAGAAGCGTCAACATGTTTAATAATACCTCTGAATGACCTTTTAATGAACCCAAAACATTATTATATCTAATCATATTCTTGGGAATGCAAAACATTGGCCATTTAGGGCTTTAATGTCGATAAACATCAATGCACACAAGTTTGTACGTTAAAAAGGGTTAAAAGTGTCAACATGTAAATTCTTACCTCTGAGTGACCTTTTAACGAACCTGAAGCATTGTAATGTTTTGTAATACTCTCGGGAATACCCAATATGGATAACATAGGGCTTTGACGCGATAAATCGACAATACGCGCAAGTTTGCGCGTTAAAAGGACCAAAGGCGTCAATATTTAAAACTACACCTTTGAGCGGCCATTTAAGTGAACTGGTGTGAACTGGAGTGTCGTAATACTCCATTATACTCTTGGGAATGTTTGTTATTAACTTTGTAAGGTTTTTGCGTCATTTCGCGATGATACGCACAAGTTCGCAAATTGAAGGGTTAAAAGCGTCAATATGTCAAACTAGGCCTTTGACTGACTCGTTTAACGTATCGAGAAGTTTATGATGCTTGGTTATACTCTTAGATGTGCCTAATGTTGGAAATTTAAGGCCTTGTATGCTAAAAACATCGTTTTGGAAGAGTTCGAAAGTGCAGGGGCCAAACTTGTCAACAAATGAAAGTATTTGTGAGCTGTACTGGTCCTTACGGACCGTATACCTGGACCCATATGGTCTGTATACCAATTCCAGTAATAGAAATCTTGTGTGCAGCCCTTGTTTCCTCCCTTATCTCACATAATTCGAATCTATGGGCTTGTTGCTTGTTTTGGACACCTGTTAGAACACTTGTACTGATCTTAGAAGGCCCCCAAACACTTGGCAATCATCTAATCATACTCCAAACACTATAAATAGGTCTTTGATCATTCATTCATTTCACACCATTTTCTTGAGAACTTGCTCTCTATCTCAAATCTGAGGATCCTGACCATTGGAACCTCCTTCTGAGTTTATCTCAGTCCTAAGGACCACTTGTAAGTGTTCCTTTCATGCTTAGTTATTTTGTTTGGCTCTTAAAGCCGAAAAGTCAAGCGTTTTCGATAAACGCTTTGACTTTTAGTTAGACCTTGTATGGTCAAGCCATTGTTCGCAATGAACATGGCTACGTGATCGTAATTAGGTAGGTGTTAAACCCTCAAAAGGGCACCTCCTAATTACCATGTTTACTTAGTTAATTGTCGGGTCAAAGTAACTAAAATAAAAGTCAAACGGGTCAGTTTTTAAATAAAATTCATAACTGATAATGTAGAGGCTATAAAATCAGTTTTATCACTTTAATAACTTGGTAAATATTAATTGAACATGTCTAAGAATGTTCGACCCGACAATTCTGAGTTTAGGATCGGTTCGCAACCGAAAGTCGCAAAAGTTGACTTTTGCTTTGACTTTCGGTTATGACCCGAATTAGCTTAGTATAGTTATGCCTTAGGGTTCCTTTGTGACCTTATTATATGTTAGTATAACCCTCTGAGGTTATACTACATGGTCCCTTAGAAATTAGAGTTCATATGCATGTTTTCGTTAATTGCTTAAAAGTTGACTATTATGCCCTTTTGATATTAAAACGAGATTTTAAAAATGTGAGAGGACAAAAACCTTTATTAATGATTTATAAACATGTCCTCAAAATTTGACATCAGTTCATGGTCTAAAATGGGAGTTATGCACACTATCGTAAATGAAAGCGTTTTTATTAATTAAACGGCATTTTCGGCATAAATCCTATTTAAACCCAAATTTGGACACCAAACCTTTTACCCACTGATGTAATATAATATTTAGGGATTTTTGGAAATTTTTATTAAATTTTAAACTGATCATAACATAAGGTTCTTGCATTGATTCGGTAATTGACGATTATGCCCTTTTTGCTAATAAAATGAGTTTTACACATCCTTTACATATCAAACCTTTTTCAACTGATTTTATATATTAAATAAGTTATTTTAAACATGAAAGGCTGATCAAAATCTCAGATTTCCTTAATCAACCCGAATATCGTCAAATACCGACTTTTATGCGATTTAGGCGTATAGTATGGTTTGAAACCATATTTAGCACCTAAGACTTGTTACCTACTGATGTTATGAATAAATTTTTATACTTAAACTGTAATTAAAAGTTTTGAACTCAGATTTCCAAAATTGGCCCTTTTAACATATGTGAAATGACCAAAATGCCCCTACGGTGCATAGTTTGGCCATAAATGATAAATTTCACATATATATGATATCTTACTGATATAACTTATTAAAATAAATATTTCTACTAATTATTTTAGACTAGAACCTCAAGTTGCTATTTAACCTCTTTTATAAACATTAAAATGACCGAAATACCCCTACGGAGCATAAATTGATTTTAAATTCGTTTTGGGCATAATGGAAGATATCCTACTGATATCATAACATATTTTAAGCATATTAACTTATGGAACCGGAACATGACTCTTTTGTCTACCCGTTATGCATATTCGCGTTCTGTACGGTTTATGTAACTAGTTTGCATAAATTAACCGAAACGGGTCAAACCTTATCATTTTTACTTCAAAATCCAGAAAGTGTTTAGTTTACCCATATTATACAAGTCTTCACACTTTTCGGGTCTAAATCACATTCTATTCCGGTCTTCGCTTAATCTTGTGTTTTGAACGTAAACCTTTCCTTAAAACTAACCGGTCTAAGTTACAACTTAAATAAGACCCGTTAGGAATCTAATAGGTTAATAAAACCTTCATTCCAGATTGAGATCCCCAGTAGAGGTACTTGTGCTTGCTAACTTGAATATACGGCTGAGAATAAAATTACATTTTAGCTCAGGTAAATACTTTTAACTTATTTTCCCTTATACGGGCTTGGGATACGGTAAATTATTATCGCTTGGCCGGGTGTAGAAACCTTTTAATTGGAGATGATTAAATTGCATAATCCCATTTTAATCAGTATTGCTTGATAACAAATAACATTGGGGGTTAATGATCGTGTCCTGGATATCCTTGGCTCATTTAAAAAGCGTAAATGGCCACAACTTAAGCACTGGGTGTAGGCATACACCTGCCTGTTGCGTATGTAAAAGATATACTCACTCGTGAGGTAACTTCTTGTGAGTTTATATTTGTGGTGTGTCGATTAATCTTGATCGGTTGTTTAAACACCGACCCTAAATGTTGGACAAACATGTAAATCTGATACAAGATTGTTATTAATATAATTGTCCCAAGTTATAAAAGAATATTTGTGCCTTGTGCATTTAAATCAATTTTCATAAACATTTAAAGAGTCAGTTAATTGTATTTACCAGTGTAAACTGACGTATTTTCCAAAAAGATTAAGTGACTGGTACTGTACGTAATTGGCTGGGAGCTCGGGGCGTTAATAAGGAATCTTGCAAGTTCTAAACGTCTAAAGTCTGTTGAACAGAGTTTATATTTATGTTTTAAGATCCGCATGTGGATCCGTATACAACCGTTGTGTAATATTTTATTATACTTTCGAATCGGTTTGTATTATTATTACTTTAGACTTCCGTTGTGCATTGAACTGTGATTATTTAACTATGATGATATCAACTACATCACGATACTCTCCACCGTGCCCACCGGTAATACATGGAAATTTCGGGGTGTGACAGGTTGGTATCAGAGCCAACATTGAGTGAATTAAACACTAGCCTTTTTTGTTTAATCTCAATGACACAGTAGCACATTCCTTGACTTTCGAGTCTAGACTTGAACTAGGAATGATCTCATCCCTGTTATATGTAAGCATTATTTTCGATATATGAGTATCTCAGGAGCATGTCGCCGAGCAAAGCTGCCATTTGTGAAAGCTCTCCAAACCCGAAGTCTAAGAATGTTAAGCTTCGTACCACAGCTCGAATAAGCGTACGACCAGTATGGAGAAAGGATCTTTTGAACCCATTCCCAAAAATCAAATCAGTTGAACCCATTAACTATATTTCAATTTCTATACCTAAGACTTCTGAAACTTCAAATGAGAAGCCAACATCGGAGGAGTCCATACCAACTGTCCCTGAGGCTCCCACTCCCAAGATGATACCTATGGACCCGAAGGACCCATATTTCTTACCATGTTTTGGAATCCCAAACTTGGATTATACTTGTCCTGACCTTTACTGTGATCCATATTATTCGTTAACCATAAAATCCTTGGATTCCACATTTGCAAAGATTCCTAATGTAGAAGATTTCGACTACCCACAAGGACCTTCAGTATCTGTACCGCACTCAGGGAACCAAGGAGAAAACTTTCAGAAGTAAAATGAAGAAGAAACTTCCTTTGTTATATTTCATTTCTATAGTAGTTCCTATAAGGACATATATATCTTTTAAGTGCCTACATGGGCAAATTTCTTGGTTTAAGACCCGTTTAGGGCAATTATAATAATTCTTTAGGGCTTTCTATGAAAAGTTTCCTTTTTGAATTTTACTTTGGTATTAAACAATATACATATGTATTATATCCTAAATCAGAATATCATTTCAATTTATGATTGCTCTGCCTTTATATCTCAAAGAAGATCTTAAAGGTATAACCTAGCCTATATGTCATTTTAGACATGGCTATAATGGTAAAGCCTTTTTAAGATGATACATCCTTGTTAACACCTAAGAACGTGTTAGCACTCTTGACAAATGTGGTTCGAGAAAACCAAAATAGTCATCCTTATATTGGATTCTTCCAATTTCTTATCTAGCCTAGTGATTTAGAAATCATGGCTTAAAACATCAAATAAAATGATCATATCATAAACATCCATTAGTGATGAAGTGCCCATGGGCTATACCTATTGTCCTAAAAGATAAAAGACAGTTGTAGTCTTTGACTCTTTGTCAAGAAAGGTAATGAACTATGTTCAAACCTTAATGCCTCGATCCTATAAGATCATGGCTTATAAATTCAAAAATGTCCTCGTGACAAGGCCTTTTGCGCCATTTCAATATCCTTAATAGTTTATAACCGGATAATTATAATGAAAAGTTTAAAATAAACCTAATTATCAAATTAACCAAATATGGTCTATTTATACCATGGTTAATGAATCATCGAAGATGATGATTCCAAAATAGACTTCTAAACAAAATTATTGACAATTGTTTTATAGAAGACAAGCTTCAGCATGCCTGAACCAGAGGAGGTTAACAGTCATTCCATAATGAGGAATGGCAATACAAGGATGAATGTAACGGTTGTGGATTTACAGACAATGATAGATAATGCTGTCACTTGAGCCATTGACAGATAGTTCAAAGAATCAAGTGGTACTCGTAGTGGGACCCAATCCGTGCCTCACACAAAACCACCTTCAAAGACTCATACATCTCATAAGGATGATTCTCATCATTCATCGAATCAGAGGAGTGTCCCACCCAGACAAATTGTACTCAATCAGGAGCCACGTGTTAAGACATGCTCTTATAAGTACTTTGTCTCTTGCAAACCAAGGGACTTTACAGGAGAAAAAGGAGCCATCGATTGTATGACATGGCTGGATGAGATGGACACTGTAGTAGGCATCAGTGGTTGTGCAGAGCAGGATATTGTGAAGTTTGTTTCACAATCATTCAAAGGAGAAGCGTTGGCATGGTGGAGATCATTGATCCAAGCCACGGGTAAGATCCTACTTTATAACTTGTCTTGGGATCAATTTGTTGCACTGATCAAGGAAAACTTCTGTCCTCAGCATGAGGTAGAAAGGATAGAAACAGACTTCTTGACTCTGGTCATGAAGAATTTAGATTGTCAGGCATATGTGACAAGTTTCAACACTATGTCCCGCCTAGTTCCCTATTTAGTCACCCCTGAACCTAAACGCATAGCGCGTTTTATTGGAGGCCTAGCACCAGAATTAAGGGAAATGTTAAGGCATCTAGGCCTACCACATATAGGTCCGTGGTGGACTTATCCTTATCCCTCACTTTAGATGCAATTAGGAATAAGTCTATTAAGACTTCCGACGAGGGAAAAAGGAAAGGAGAAGAGGAAAACTCTCATCGATCTAACAAGAAGAAGAAGGGAAATTATGAACACATGAAGGATTCCGAGTTCAAGAAAAACTTGAGTCAGTTTAATAGCAGACCCAAATGCAGTAACTGCAGAAGGAACCATTCTGGAAAATGTACGATCGACCCACGTGCTAAACTGTGTGGAATTTTCAAGACCAAGGGTCACAAGACTTTAGATTGCAAGGAGTTGAAGAACGCGACTTGTTACAACTGTAACGAGGAAGGGCACATCAAAACTAACTGCCCAAAACTTATAAAGAAGCCTGAAGAGGCCAAGAAAGCAAACGCGTGAGTCTTCCAGATGAACGCCCAGGAGATGGTGCAGAATGATAGCGATATAGCAGGTACCCTTCTTATCAATATGGTTTATGCTAAGAATCTTGTTTGATTCTGGCGCAGATAAGTCTATTGTGGGCAATAAATGTTATGAGCTATTGAATCTATCTGTTAGAACTCTAGACATAAAACATGAGGTAGAATTGGCCTATGAAACCTTAGAGATTGCTTCAACAATTTTAGATGGATGCTATATATCAATTAGGAATCACTCTTTTCCAAATGTCCTTATGGCAAGCTTTCAAGCTGTCCAAACTCATCAATATGATAAAGACAGATGTGACATTTTGATCCCCTGTCAAAAAGGCGATGGACTAGGTCCAAGCCTTAAATGCCATTGATGGTCCTTTTGTGACCTAGGCTAAATATAATTGATATATATATATATATATATATATATATATTTATAACATTCCTTAGGAATGTCCATACTAAATTAGCATGTATGGTTTAAGGATATCATGGTTAGTATATGTTAGGTCATCAGGATGATGACTGGCTGCTGTAGTGCAACTAAGTAATTGTTTCATTTGGTGTTAGGGACCAAATCTCGAGTATGACAAACTCGGATAAGACAATCATCGATCACGTCATTAATTATGCGCGCATGCTGATGATGCTACAATTGTGAACCTCAAAATTAACATAGATGTTCTCCAAGCTATGATTGACGCAACTGTTGGAAAAGCTGTGAGAAAGGCCATGAAAAAGTTCAAAGAGCCCAATGCTACTTGCTCCAAATCCCATTTAAAACCACACTTCCTTATGCGTGAGAAGGATCTTGTTCATGCCTCGGATGCAAAGAATGAACCAAAAAGGAAAAGGGAGAAGGATAACTCCCAGATTTCTAAGAAAAAGGGTAAGCAAGAGTCCAATAAGAAACCTGTATGCAAGACCTGCTGTAAAAGACACTGGGGGCAGTGTCGAATGGATCGAAAGCCAAGACCGTGTGGCATCTGTAAAAGCACTGGTCATCATTCGCTCGAATGTAGGGACATAAAGAATGCAGTCTATTTCGGCTGTGGTGAGAAAGGCCACATCAAGACTACATGCCCTAAATCTGCCAAGGGAGGTTCGACTAAGAATAGAAAGCCTAAGAATGATAGCGCTTAAACTCTCTCGATGAATGCCGGAGACAGTTCATATCAATAATGTCATCAGGTACATTCCTTATCATTTATCAGTAATATAAGTGCTAAGAATTCTGTTTTGATTCGGATACCAATAAATCCTTCATAAATTGTAAGCATAGCAAACTTTTAAAATCTTCCATAAGAACTCCAGATATTAAGTATAAGGTAAAACTTACAGATGAAAATCATAGGAACTGTTCCTTCTTTTCCTGTCAGAAATCTTCGATCATAAAATTCTCGAGTACTCTCTCTCTAGATGGAGTACGTTAATATATGTTATTTATTATCTCATTGATTTCTATCAACGGCGTATACCAGACTGTATGATAAAAGCGCCATATGAGGATTGGTGTATCTTAATATGTTCCATAGATTGCTTCCATGCTTGATCATTATGGAGGTTTAATGCATGGAACCACCAATATATCCCAATGGTCATATTGTACTAAAGTCAGCTAATGGTATTCAAAGAAGATATCCATAATATAAATGTCCATGTAAGTGTCTCTGATTAAGGTATCCATGGATTCGTACGGAAAATGTGTCATTTATCTGACACAGGCAAAGATAGATGAACCGGAGCTTGAGATTCGGAAAATCTCTGTAATCTCGTTATGTCTTGTTTATCTTCTCCAAAGAAGAACCTTGTATACCTCCTAAGACAAATAGAGTTAAGATTTACATCCCGCTTAGGGCTGCATTTTTTTTTTTGTGAAATCTCCATGTCGATTAGTACCAGCAATAATAGAAGAATCAAAACCTAATTAAATGAATTTTAAGATAAAGGTTCATAAAGCCTAATTCGTAATTCTGAGAGCTCCGACATTATTAATTAAGAAAGACGGTTCATTATGCTTATGCAATGATTACCGTAACCCTACTTAGGTATTAACTGAGAATCGCTATTAGCTACCCATAATCGTCGACTTGTTCAACTAACCATGAGGATAGCAAATCTTTAAGATTGGTTTAAGCAATAATTGGAAAGACTATCCCACCTTAAATAAGCTCTCTTATAACTAATAGTTAGTATGTAAGCATCAAGGCTGCTCCTTTGGAGACCTTGTATAGATGGAATGTTAAACATCCGTTGTTGGATAGAAGTTTGGTAAGTCCAAATTAGCAGAACCTGAAATTACCTTGGAAACAATGGATGAAATCATACGAATCCGTAATCATCTGAAAGTTGCCAATAATCGGCAGAAAATCAATGATTGATAAGAGTCGCAAACCTCTTAAGTTCTTAATAAGGGATAAGATTCTACGAAAAGTACCACCCTAGAGAGGTGTACTGCATTTTGATGTAATGGACAAGTTAAGTCCAAATAAATAGTACCATTCAAGAAATTCGAATACGTCAAGATCAGTAGTTTATAAGCTAAAACTTATTTAAGGAGCTTCATGGAACTCACAATGTGATCCACACTTGTGATTTAAAGATATGGCTAGACAATAGGTCAATAACATTGTCACATAATGATGTGCGGATTAATAAAAACTTATAGTTTGTGGTGAAATCAGCATCAAGTGAGGATCGACAAGATTAGAAGCTCCAAAAGGATACATGTACCTATTATAAAGGTCAGCTTGGGTGCCTGGAGAAGCCCCATATATACTGTGGAAGATTAAGTCTATTATAAGACAGAAAGTACATCCATATTTTGAGCAAATCTCGAGGTCAAGATTTCTTTTAAGGGGGTGAGGATGTAACACCTTGTAAAATCACGTCCGATGATTGTTGACACGTGTACTAAACCCTAATAAAGTCAAACATTGACTATGAGGGACTAATTTTGTGAAAGATCAAAAACTTTGATTATGGAAGGACTGGAAGTGATATCATGCTTAAAATAAGTCTCGGAATAACCTCACAAGATATTCGTATTCTCATTTTAAGCCACTTGTTGGATAATCAAAACCGTTTCCATAAATCGAAAGATTGCATGGTGTAAAAAGGGTTAGAAGGGTCAACATGTTTAATAATACCTCTAAATGGCCTTTTAATGAACCCAATACATTATTATATCTAATCATATTCTTGGGAATGCAAAACATTGGCCATTTAGGGCTTTAATGTCGATAAACATCAATGGGCACAGGTTTGTGCGTTCAAAAGGGTTAAAAGTGTCAACATGTAAATTCTTACCTCTGAGTGACCTTTTAACGAACCCGAAGCATCGTAAGTGTTCCTTTCATGCTTAGTTATTTTGTTTGGCTCTTAAAGCTGAAAAGTCAAGCGTTTTCGATAAACGCTTTGACTTTTAGTTAGACCTTGTATGGTCAAGCCATTGTTCGCATAACGAACATGGCTACGTGATCGTAATTAGGTAGGTGTTAAACCCTCAAAAGGGCACCTCCTAATTACCACGTTTACTTAGTTAATTGTCGGGTCAAAGTAACTAAAATAAAAGTCAAACGGGTCAGTTTTTAAATAAAATTCATAACTGATAATGTAGAGGCTATAAAATCAGTTTTATCACTTTAATAACTTGGTAAATATTAATTGAACATGTCTAAGCATGTTCAACCCGACAATTCTGAGTTTAGGATCGGTTCGCAACCGAAAGTCGCAAAAGTTGACTTTTTCTTTGACTTTCAGTTCTGACCCGAATTAGCTTAGTATAGTTATGCCTTAGGGTTCCTTTGTGACCTTATTATATGTTAGTATAACCCTCTGAGGTTATACTAGATGTTCCCTTAGAAATTGAGTTCATATGCATGTTTCCGTTAATTGCTTAAAAGTTGACTATTATGCCCTTTTGATATTAAAACGAGATTTTTAAAAATGTGAGAGGACAAAAACCTTTATTACTGATTTATAAATATGTGCTCAAAATCTGACATCAGTTCATGGTCTAAAATGAGAGTTATGCACAATATCGTAAATGAAAGCGTTTTTATTAATTAAACGACATTTTTGGCATAAATCCTATTTAAGCCCAAATTTAGACACCAAACCTTTTACCCACTAATGTAATATAATATTTAGGGATTTTTGGAAATTTTTATTAAATTTTAAACTGATCATAACATAAGGTTCTTGCATTGATTCGGTAATTGACGATTTTGCCTTTTTTACTAATAAAATAAGTTTTACACATCCTTTACATATCAAACCTTTTTCTAATGATTTTATATATTAAATAAGTTATTTTAAACAGCAAAGACTGATCAAAATCTCAAATTTCCTTAATCAACCCGAATAGCGTCAAATACCGACTTTTATGCGATTTAGGCGTATAGTATGGTTTGAAACCATATTTAGCACCTAAGGCTTGTTACCTACTAATGTTATGAATAAATTTTTATACTTAAATAGTAATTAAAAGTTTTGAACTCAGATTTCCAAAATTGGCCCTTTTAACATATGTGAAATGACCAAAATGCCCCTACGGTGCATAGTTTGGCCATAAATGATAAATTTCACATATATATGATATCTTACTGATATAACTTATTAAAATAAATATTTCTACTGATTATTTTAGACCAGAACCTCAAGTTGCTATTTAACCTCTTTTATAAACTTTAAAATGACCAAAATACCCCTACGGAGCATAAATTGATTTTAAATTCGTTTTGGGCATAATGGAAGATATCCCACTGATATCACAACATATTTTAAGCATATTAACTTATGGAACCGGTACATGACTCTTTTGTCTACCCGTTATGCATATTCGCGTTCGGTACGGTTTATGTAACTAGTTTGCATAAATTAACCGAAACGGGTCAAACCTTATCATTTTCACTTCAAAATCCAGAGTGTGTTTAGTTTACCCATATTATACAAGTCTTCACACTTGTCGGGTCTAAATCACATTCTATTCCGGTCTTCGCTTAATCTTGCGTTTTGAACCGTAAACCTTTCCTTAAAACTAACTAGTCTAAGTTACAACTTAAATAAGACCCGTTAGGAATCTAATAGGTTAATAAAACCTTCGTTCCAGATTAAGAGCCCCAGTAGAGGTACTTGTGCTTGCTGATTTGAATATACGGCTGAGAATAAAATTACATTTTAGCTTAGGTAAATACTTTTAACTTATTTTCCCTTATACGGGCCTGGGATACGGTAAATTATTACCGCTTGGTCGGGTGTAGAACCTTTTAATCGGAGATGATTAAATTGCATAATCCCGTTTTAATCAGTATTGCTTGATAACAAATAACATTGGGGGTTAATGACCATGTCCTGGATATCCTTGACTCATTTAAAAAGCGTAAATGGCCACAACTTAAGCACAGGGTGTAGGCATACACCTGTCTGTTGCGTATGTAAAAGATATTCTCACTCGTGAGGTAACTTCTTGTGAGTTTATATTTGTGGTGTGTCGATTAATCTTGATCGGTTGTTTAAACACCGGCCCTAAATGTTGGACAAACATGTAAATCTGATACAAGATTGTTATTATTATAATTGTCCCAAGTTATAAAAGAATATTTGTGCCTTGTGCATTTAAATCAATATTCATAAACATTTTTAAAAAGAGTCAGTTAATTGTATTTTTCCAGTGTAAACTGACGTATTTTCCAAAAAGATTAAGTGACAGGTACTGTACGTAATTGGCTGGGAGCTCGGGGCGTTAATAAGGAATCTTGCAAGTTCTAAACGTCTAAATTCTGTTGAACAGAGTTTATATTTATGTTTTAAGATCCGCCTGTGGATCCATATACAACCTTTGTGTAATATTTTATTATACTTTCGAATCGGTTTGTATTATTATTACTTTACACTTCCACTGTGCATTGAACTGTGATTATTTGACTATGATGATATCAACTACGTCACGATACTCCCCACCGGGCCCACCCGGTAATACGTGGAAATATCGGGGTGTGACAAATGTCGTTAACCTATTGTGAACATTTCATTAAAGCAATATTCGGAGGAGACAATGATGACACGATACCCCTCATCAATGAAGAATTACATGGAAAGATTTTCGAAGAGGTCGGAATGGCCTTGTAAGCTAGCCTACCTAGATTTGTGGATAGGTTACAAGCTACAATACTAGCAGTCATTGGTGAAAGGGTAAACAAATTGAAGGAAAGCCTTATTCAGGAAAGGGATGGGGCTAAGGAAAAGAAAATATGCCCACACGACAAGTTTATGGTATACAAACCTCCAGTCTACGATGGAGAGGTAGATCCGATTTCCTGCCAAATGTGATAAACGACATTGAAGGTATCTTTGAAAGGAGCCATTGTGAACCAAGTGACTTTGTGGCTGGGACTTGCCAAATGACAAACTAAGCAAAGGATCGGTGGGATGTTATTAATGGAGAAAAAGGGACCGAAGCCGGTTAGGCTATGACATGGGAAGAATTCAAAGCACCCTTCCTTAACCACCACAGTCTTAAGGAAGTGGTGAACAAAATCAAAGAAGAATTTATGAAACTAAGGCATAAGGATGAAACCATTGACAAGATCACGAGGATCTTCTTAGACAAGCTAAAGTTTTGTGGAGAATTAATACTTACAAAGGAGCAGAAAATTTAATATTATCTAACATGCTAAGTTCCAAATATAGGGAGTTCATGACATCCTCAAAGTTTGAGAACCTAACTGAGATAATCAACGCCGTTGGAGAGCGGGATTTTGAGCTAATGAAACAAGTAGAGATATGATAAGGGTGGGCAATAGATTTTAATTTTAGCCAAGTATGAAAGGCGGGTCGCCAAGTTGTAAAATATGTGGATGTACTCATAGGGGTGAGTGTTATATTAATGACAGGCCATGTGGGTAGTAAACCGGGTCACAAAAATACCAAATGCCCAGTCTTGTTTGGAGCGGGTGGAAGACCGAGAAAAAAAATAAAGCACCAAAATCTCAGGCAAGATCCTTCTAGATCACCACAGAAGACGCAAAGATTGAACCTGATGTGGTTACATGTATTTTACAGTTTATCGATTCCTGCAAGTGTATTATTTAATATAAGTGTGAATAAATCATTTGTTTCTCATGAATTTATTTGATACTCTTCATTTACTGTGTCACAACTACCTACGCCCTTATAAGTAGAGGATAATAAAAGTTTTCTTGTTTGTGATATATACCGAGGATGCAAAATTGTTATTGAAGGCGAGGAATACCAGATTGATTTGACACCCATGGCTATAGGAGAATTTTAGGTAGTGGTGGTAATGGATTGGTTGTCCTACCATCATGCCAATGTGATATGCTACCGCAAGGTGATACAATTGACATTACCAAGTGGAAGCCTGTTATTATATATGGGAAGATGAATTGCAACCTCGTAATATGGTTGATAATGGGGGCTAGTAAACTTATTCAACATACGTACAAGGCATACTTAACTTATGTGTATGAATCTAAAAAGGAGTCTCCAAGGATTGAAGATGTGCCCATGCTGCAGGAATTTGAAGACGTCATCCCAAAAGACTTATCGGGCATACCACCCAAACGTGAAGTGGAATTCGGAATTGAACTTGTTCCATGGGCTAAACCAATTGCCAAGGCACCATATAGATTGGCACATTCCAAACTCCAAGAGTTAATGTCCCAATTACAGATTTACTTGATAAAGGGTTCATCTGACCAAGTGTCTCCCCATGGGGAGCACCGGTATTGTTTATTAAAAAGAAAGATTGGAGTATACGAATGTGCATCTACTATCGCGAGCTAAACAAGATTATGGTGAAGAATAGATACCCACTCCCATGGATCGACGACTTATTTGACCAATTAGAAGGTGAGCTTTTTGGCTTCGGGAGATACAATTGTTTGGGTATATAATAAGTTCCGATGGAGTGCTAATGGACCCATCGAAGATTGAAGCCATGTCTAAATGTAATCCTCCACAAGACCCGTCGGGAATTAGAAAATTTTTGGGACTTGCGTGTTACTATTGGAGATTTATCCAAGATTTCTCCAAGATTGCTTCGCCTATAACTAGGCTAACTCGTAAAGACAAATAATTGCATGGGGAGATTAGTAAGAAAGCCCATTCCAAACGCTTAAATAAAAAGTTAACTCATGCACTTGTGTTAACATTACCTGATGGTACCGATGATATGGTGGTGTATTCCGATGCATCACACCTTCGCTTGAGTGTGTACTTATGGGGTAAAGTGATTTCCTCTGCCTCAAGGTAGTTGAAAGTTCATGAAACCAAGTACCCGACTAATGACCTCAAGTTAGCGGCATTGGTTTTTGCCTTAAAGATATGAAGGCACTATATGTATGGGGTGAAGTGTAGGATTTTTACCTATCATAAAAGTGTGAAATAATGTTTGATCAAAAGGAGTTAAACATTGTAAATGCACTTGTGTTATAAGTGTTGGATTTCCATTCTTAAGGGTCTTAAATGTAACTTGTAATAACTAAACATGTTTGTCTGAATTTACTCATTTGGTCCGAGTTTATGTATGTCTGGATTAGGGTATGAGTTCCCTAATCCGGGTTTGTGTTAACTTATGTAATCCGGACTTAGGGAGCTACCCTAGTCCGAGTTTATCATAGATGTATGTGTCCGGACTTGAGCTTATGTTGCTTAGTCCGAGTTTGTTAGTTATTGGGCTTTGGGCCTTGTAATGTTATCTAGGCATGTGTGTCCGTATGTGTCTTGTATAATACCTTTATGGATAATGACAAAATAGCAATTCTTTTGTGGAAAGTTTCTCTAGCAAGAAACCCTAACCATTGTGTGTGTTTTGGCGGCGGCTACTCTGTGTGATGTCATACCTTTGAGAATACTTAGTGTATTCTCATATCATCTTCTTCTACTCTTTCCTATCCAAGTCTCTATAGTGGTGGTCACGTGGTGGATTCTGCACACCTCGTGAGTGTGTTCGAGCAAGATCCTTTATCGAGAGATAATTTTAGGTGACCGTACAAGTGGTATCAGGGCAGGATCTGTATAGAGAGTGCTCAAACTACTGTTGGTGTTTTGGTTTGAAGGTTTAGAGTGAGAAAATCTCATTTTGATTGGGTTTTAGTGTTTATTTGTTGAGTTTTTGTGATTTTTCATCCTTTGTTATTGGTTTTACTGATTATTGATGATGGATTTTGACTAGGCTTTGAGTTTTTATGTTAGAACATCATCTGGGGTTTTACAGAGGTTGTTGAAGATCTTGTTAGGTTTTTGAAGGTTGGTAAAATATTTTGTGTTTGATCTTTAAAAGTTTTTCTCCGAGTTTGTATTACGGTTTATGTTTCCGGATTATTGGTGATCTTGTATGAAGTCACACTTGGGAGATATTTGGAAGCAGGTTATCCTCATACTCGGAATACCTTGTCAAAATTACTAACCTCATAGTGATCCGGATTTGTTTTGATTTCTGAGTTTGATTGGGTATTCTATCTCCGAAGTTAATATTTCCAGATTTATTCCTTTGTTTTCTAAATTGTTTCCAAGTTTAAGTTTTTGTTCGGATTTATAGCTTCATTATTGTCCGAATTTATTTGTTCCGAGTTTAAAAGTTTGGTTGTTTGGATTCCAAGTTTCTGTGTTTTCGTATTTAAGATAAGCGCGCTGGTCCGAGTTTGAGTGTTTTATATTAGGTTTTGATCCAAGTTTTTTTTATTACTCTGATATTCTCCGGGCTTTTCACTCCGTATTTCCAAGTTAACATGTGTCTCCAAACTTTCTAGACATAGAAACTTTTTCAAGAAAAAACACTGTTTAAACCTACTGTGAACCTTCTATTTCTTTCAACCTTTTTCAAAATGCCAAACAATTTAACCGCAATGGTTCAAAACATCAAGCACAATATTGAAGTGGGGAGTAACGACAAAGCTCCTCTCTTAATAAATAAACCTGATTTCCAAGAATGGAAGGAACGTTTCGAGAGATATGTGAGAGCTAGGGATATCAAAGTTTGGTTATGCATTATAAAGGGTTACGGAGCTACCCAAATTATAACTTTAAGTATCGACACTTACTTGGCTCTTACAAAAGAACAGAAAAAGTTCTACAAATGTGAAGAGAAAGCTATGTCTTTGATAACAATGGCCCTGACGCAGTCTATACTTCATACTTTTTGCAAGAGAAATACTTCAAAGGAGTTCTGGGATAGCATGATTGAACGATATGAAGGGAATGATATATATAAGAAACGATGTTTAGAGTATTTGAAGACGCAGTTTTTTATATTCAAAGCTTTGAAAAATGAATCCTTGATGACACCGTGTAACACCCGTTCTTATAAATCCAGGTTTAACGTATATTTTTTTTTTTTGAAAATATCCATGTGATTAATGATTACATATACATCAAAAATACGGGTTTGTTAAAAGCTTTTACAATTTACGTAATATACATAATGTAATTTTATTCGCCGTTTAAAATAACGACAAAACAACGTTGCGGAAGCTTTGTTTAACATGTGTTCGGTCCTTTCTCGTCGCTTGATCTTCATCCGGGCACTCATGGCAATCACCTATGATCAAAACCAACTTAAAAGTTAGTTTAGATAGTCAAATATGAAGTTCAAACAAGTACAGGGGTTAAATATGACAAAAAATAACATTTTTACAAGTTTGGGGGCGTCGCGTGACGCTAGGCCCCCTTTTCAACAGAATGTTGCTTATCAGTTGCTGCATATTCCCTGTACGATCTGATTTCACGGAAATGGCCATAACTTCTTCGTTATTGATCCGTTTTACCCGATTCTTTTTCCTACGCGTCCGTAATTTAATTCTCCATCTAATGGGGTTAAAATCCAAGATCTTACATAATAAAATTTCAGACTTTAATTCTTCGGCTTATTACCCTTTTTACCGACTTTTGACCCGTTCGTGATTTTATCACACCAACATGTTTTATTGACCTTTAAACTCATGAAATTCATTAATACAATATCTCATATCATATTAATCTCAAATCACGGGTTTCTCACTTAATAAAATCCCGTTTACACTTAAATGCTTGTTTTGACCCGTTAAGGGTATTTACGCATTTTAGTCTAGAACTTGTACCTTTCTTTTGTCGCTACAAAAGTTCCATATCTAGTTAACTACAATTATTCCACCACAACTAATTTGTGGTGGATTTATCATAACGAACCCCTTTTTCCCAAATTTTACCCATCAGTTGATCATTTTACTCAAATGACCACTTTTGAGCATTTGACCCGCGAATGTGCATTCCTATGACCTTTATTCATGTCTAATGATTCCATAATCTTAATGTAAGTTTCTAAACAACCCCTATGAGTCATTTGCCCAATATACCCTTCAAGGGTATTTTAGTCAACTTTAGTCCCTCACTATTCGACGAAGGACTTTCGCTAAATATTTGACCAAATTGTATGTTTAACTAAAAGCTTGATTATACATACCTGGCTCGGGTCAAGGTATTGACCCGTCTATATAACTTTTGCTTTAAATCTTTCTAGTTAAAGCAATGCAAGCTTATGTTATTTCCTGTGATTACAACACTCAACAAGCGATTATTAAATGTTATTGTCAAATGGTGTTAACAACACCATTTGACCCATTTAGTCTAATTGACTATTTATCCGTATGAGATGATATTTAATTACCATTTCATCCCTTTAAACCTTTTCCGGTTTTCCTTTGAACTTGTTTCACTTAAACCGTTTTTATTTATTCGTCATTACATGACTAATTTACCAATGTACCCCTTTTTACTATAGTTCATGATTTCTTACCATTTTCCATCATTCCGACTCTCATTGAATCATGTCGGAATATCATGTACCAACCATTTAGTAGCATTCGTATAAATACTTGAAATTTAGTAACTTTGCAAATAATGTAAAAGGGGCGTAAGTTCTACTTACCTCGCATCCGAACTACGCTTTTCCTTTCCTTCTTGATTCGTTTGACTCGCTCCCTCATCAAGCTTCCACCTAGCTTGTTACGCGTCAAACTATCATCATCGTTTTCAAGGTGGTTAGTTTAATCATAATTTAATACGATTATTCCACCTTACGCATTTCATATAAAAAATTACCATTTGTCGTATTATAGGTCAGTTTGACTTTTTTTAAAAGTCAAATGCCCATTAGTATACTAATTGCATATTCGAGTTCATCAACTAGTTTTAGCATTCGGTAGGCGTTATCTTTAGACCACCGTTTTAACCAAGGTTCTAACCACGTTCATCACATTTAGAACTCTTTTCAATCACATTTTGCATAATAGTCAAAACATCACAATTAGGTGTTTTAACTACAAAAATTCTAGTTTCAAGCCTTCTTTGAGGCATTTCAACAAACACTTTAAGGGCAGAATTTTACATGTTTATTTATCAAGTCTCTAGCTTATCTCTTAGCCCTAATTTCACATAAATCAACCATCTTACAAAGTTGTTAACTTCTATAATTTCTGAAATCACTTCAAAATTGTCAATTTATACTAGATCAACACTCTATTTCCTAGTGTTCATCAAATTTCACATAAACCACAAATCACCTACAATGGTGTTCATAGGTTCCACTAAAATTTCACATGATTTCAACTTGTATTTGTCTAGGGTTTGTCCCTAAACACTATAGTAGTTCCTAAATCATCATAACATACACATGCAACTAGAATCTCAGATTATTCCCAATTCATGAGAATTTCAAGTTGAAAGATTTCTCAAAATTTTACATACCTTGTAATCCCCTTGTGATGAGGATCAGGAATCTATGTTTAGAATTCGATTTGAACTTGGATTGAACCTTCAATTTGCAAGATTTTTGAAGTTCTAGGGTTTTGAAGGAGTGGGGGTCGCCCCCTGATTGCTCTGATCGACCAGACCCCCAAAATGGGGTGTTTGGTTTAGTTTTTATTTGTTTAATAAAAATCAAGTTTCGATTTTAACAATATTGGCCCCTCTAATTTGGTTAGTTAATTAAGTAGGGCACAACCTACTTATTTCTAACACTATTCCCCACTTATTAACTAGGTTAAACATTCCTAATTGAATTAGTGGGTTTTGGGAATCTATGACTAAGTTTAGTTTAAGTCCCGTTAACTCGGGCCTTCTATAAACTTTATTTCCCAAACGCATTCTTTTCTCTTTTTATTAAATATTGGATATAATTATATAATAATCCTAATATTTTCTGGCTTAATTTTACCACTAACGGTTCCTTAGCCGTCTGTTAGTATTAGCGTGGTTTGATTACCAAACCCGTTTTTGGGGTGTTACACACCGTGAAAATATTTTATCACTTGTTATCCAAGCTTGATCAAAGTCAAGAAGATCTTTACACAGAGTTTGACAAAGTCGAGAAGTTCTTAAACTGCCTTCCTAGGGAATGGAATATGTATACGTCTTTGATTAAGGAAGGTGTCCTCTATGAAGAGCTTTCCTTGGAAGATGCTGTGCAAAAGCTGAAGGGATATGCTTGGAACATAGAAGACCAAGCATCTGGTTTTTGAGAAGATTCAGGATCCTCAGTTGTATAAAGCTACGAAACCGGTAGATAGGGGTGGTACTGGTGGAGCGCATGTTGCCTTGTACTCAGAAAATGAAGACCATGCAGGTCAACATGCTTTTCTAAGCAATAATGTTAATGGTTCGAGTGGCACTACAAATTCAAATCAGGGAATATATTCATATGGTGGAAGTTAGAAGTCTCAAGCAACAAGTTTTAACATTCCTAAGTTGTATCCAAACTGCTTAAAACTGATAGAAGATAACATGAGTCTCTTGGCATCCATCATGACGGCCTACGGAAACTTTTGTCTTGGAAATCCTGTAGAACAATCGAGTCTTGATGAAGATTTTGACCAAATAGACCAAGATGAAATGGAAGAGCTTGACCTGCAATTTAATATGGCGTTATTGGTTCGTAGAGCGAAGAAATTCCATTTGAAAACAGGGAAAAAGTTCATAGGTGGTCAAACTAAGATTCGAATGGGTGTTGATATGTCAAAGGTGAAGTGCTACAATTGTAGCATCTACGGGAATTATGCACGAGATTGTCAGAAGCGTAAGATGGAGAGGTCCAACAGAGAAAGCAACTCTCAACAAGGAAAAAACTCAAGACCTCATACAGGTACAACAAGTGCTTTAACATCAAATTCCAGCTCAAATGCTTCAGAAAATCTTATACCTTCGGCAAACAATGCTTTGGTGGCTCAACCTCTACAAGATGTGACTGAGCCTTATGATTGGGGTTGTGCCTTGGAAAATATTTCGGGACCTATCGTCTCGCAAGCCTTTATGGCTGAAATTATCGAAGAAGAAGTGTGTGAAGAGGTTATAGAAGAAGCTAGCATGGAGGAACTCACTGTTGTGGCCGAGGTTTTGGGCGAAGGAATAGAATTGCGTAAAGCTGCGGAGATTGAAGAAAACCTAAAAGAGGAAACTATGGAAAAGTCGAAAAGAATAGAAAATGTAGAAAATAAAATTTCATGGAAAAAGGAGCTAGTGCATTCATGGATGGAATTAAGGTAAAATCGACTTCCGTAGATAAGCGACTCGATGCGTAGAATTTGTAGCTAGAATGGAGAGATATGCACTTCATAATACCAATTTGCTTGCTCGGATAAGGTACACAGAATTAAGATAAGCTCTGAAAAAATGATATCTCTGAATTTGAAAGACGTGTGGCTCAAGCAATTGTTAAAAATTGAGAATTAAAATCTAAACTTGAATTGAACCAAAACTGTGTTTCAGAAAAGAACAAGATTATTTTGGAAAAATATAATCTGATTTTAGAATTGCAAAGAAAATTGAATAGTGTGGGAATTCGTCTGAAGTGATGAATTTTTGCATTAACAGCCAACGTGTGAAAGAAACTGAGGAGGAAATGTTAGGCATCTGTTATAGTAAAGTGCCCCTACCGACTAACCATAACTATACATCGATGGCAAGCATTGATCCCGAATTGGCTAATTTTATGCCAACGACCCCTCTGACCGTTGATCTGCTAAGTGAGCCGGAATCTGAGTTCGAAGCTGCATCGGACTCAGAACAGTCGAAGATGAGTGAAGCCACTAAGAAAAGTGAGCTAAATCATTGAGAATTTGATAAACAATAAAACTTTAGAAATTTTTAATCAAGTTCAAAATGCTAATGTGAAACCAAAATCTCGTGGGAAACCTAAAAATGAATTTGGAGAATGTCTCAAAAACTGAACTTGTTAAAGGGGAAGATTTCAATCAAGATGTAGAGAAAATTGAAAATGGGTCAAAATATCCGTTTGTTACTCATATTTTGAAATATCCCACTAAGGCTTCTTCATCTTCGAACAGTCAAGAGGAACTTCCAAATAATGTTGCGAAAGTTCGACGATGCTATAAGTGTCACAAAAAGGGACACATGGCCGCAAGCTGTCCAAATGACCAGGGTAAATCCCTCGTCCATCCTGATCAAAGTAAACCATTTGTTGATAAACCGCAAAGCAAAACAATAAAAGTTGAAAAGAACAACGGTAAAAATCAAAAGGTTGAAAAAGATAAAGTGATTAAATAAGAAACAAAACCAGCTCTTAAATCAAAAGTTAAATCACAACAATGCCAGGATCATAGGGATGAACCATTTGATATTTGTGCTGATCGTGGATCGGAAAGTTCATCAGCAAGACATGATGCTCGTGAGAAAACATCTCATCGACGCCCAAATCATGTTACTTTCCAACCACAAGAGAATGCTCAATGTTCTGGAGGTTCTAATACTGATTATGTTAGACCTCATGCATAAAATTGTTTCATGGATAATCGGAATGCATCACCCCCACGATTTCAACATCAAAGACCGCATTCAGATAATCAAACACGATCATTCTCGAGAAATAATGATGCTCTTAGGTTTGGTAGGAATTTGAGACTCCGAGAAGTCAAAATTACGAATACCAAAACTATGGAAGCCAAAGTTTTGGAAACTCTGGATATAACAACCACTCATCAACTCCGTATAATCCTTGATTTACGGAGAACACTCCAACAACTTCTGAAGTGGAAGTGTTGGGCACAGTGGTGATGACCGTTATTTCAAAGAGTTCTCTTATGTAGATGAATTGGGATGACCCAAGAGCATCATGGCTTGGGTCCCACATTCTAACTAAATTCCTTGTTAGTGGGTGTAGGAGCAGATGAAGAGGGCTATCTATATTTGGTATATCGATAGCGGATGTTCCAGACACGTGGCGGGGAATAAGGAGTTACTGAATAATCTAAAACAAATTAGAGGTGGTTATGTTAATTTTGCTAGTGAGAAAGGAGGTTATATCACCAGAGAAGGATCAGTGACAAATGGGAAAATAACGCTGCACAAAGTGAACTACGTTGAAGAACTGAAGCATAACTTGATGTCGGTATCTCAGATCTGTGATAACAAGTACTTGATGTTGTTCGATGACAAGGCTTGCTTTGTATTGCGTCCGTGATTTATCATTCCCGAGGATTGGACCGTAATGAGGGCTCCACGGGTGAACAACACATATGTCATAGACATGCGCCCGTTCGTTAACTCTCGAAGGCGACAGAAGATCAATCGTACCTTTGGCATAGAAGAATGGGCCATGTGCATCTATGAAAAATGAACCATTTAGTAAAAATCAACTTAGTGTTGGGGGTTCCTTTACGTAATTTTAATATGCACAACAAGTGTGAATCGTGTGAAAAGGGAAAAATCAAACAAAAGCCTCACAAATCGAAAACTGTTAACTCGATCCAAAAACCACTTGAATTGCTTCACATGGATCTTTTTGGCCCGATCCATGTTGCTAGCATTTATGGGATGTCTTTTTGCCTAGTTGTTACTGACGATTTCTCACGATACTCGTGGGTGTTTTTCTTAAAAACAAAGGACTAAAATTTTGGGATTTTAAGGGATTTATTCAAACAACTTGAGAATAATTATTCACTTCCTATTAAGAAAATCCGAAGTGACAATGGCGTTGAATTTAAAAATCAACATATGAACAAGTTATGTCAGGAAATGGGAATAGATCATCAGTTCAGCGCTCCTTATGTTCCTTAATGGAACGAAATTGCAGAACGGAAGAACCGTACCCTAATTGAGGCGGCCTGGACTATGCTGTCTGAGTCTAAGTTACCAATTTTCTTTTGGGCCGAGGCGGTAAAGACAACATGCTATGTGCTTAACTATGTGCTTACGGTCAAAAGGGAAGATAAAACTTGCTATGAATTACTTGAAAACAAGAAACCAAACTTGTCTGATTTGGGATCAAGTGTGTTATGTAACGTACCAAGGATACTCCTAAACTGGGTGAAATCGGAGAGATAGGGTTCTTTCTGGGTTACGCCAATAGAGATCCAAACAAACGCATTTATAACATCAAAAAGGGAATAGTGGAGGTCGTGTATGATATAACTCCTTTAAGTTACGATCCTCCAGCGTCCGAATTTGGTCCTACAAGCGGGTACGATTATGAAAAATTATTTGATTTTTTTGATCTTCCTGATGTTTCAGAAGAAGATTTGGTGTTTGTCTACACACATCTGGTAAACAAAGATGAAGTGGATGCTAGCTGGAGAGCAAGTATTCCGACAAACGTGACCCCAAATGTCATATCAAAAGGTTCAGTCGCCGAGACTTTGATAGTAAATGATGTTGTTGCTGTGCAGTTCCCCAATGAGGCTGATTCTAGTAATTATAAGGCAGAAAGTAATGTTGTGAATACCGGTAATGCAAGTGCTGAGGGGGAGATTCAGTCAAACTGGGAGACAACCTTCAAGCTCGGGCAATACCAATCACAAGAACAAATATTTATCACCCTGTTGATAATATTATTGGGAATCCAACTGCT
Organism: Helianthus tuberosus; assembly: GCA_030545235.1. Taxonomy (NCBI): domain Eukaryota; kingdom Viridiplantae; phylum Streptophyta; class Magnoliopsida; order Asterales; family Asteraceae; genus Helianthus; species Helianthus tuberosus. The sequence continues at coordinate 53,575,222 of CM060360.1, forward strand.
GGAGTGCTTTCGCAAAGGGGCATTTCAGAGTTGTAGTGCTAGCTTTCAGAAATCAAGCAGGAAGAGATATACAATCTTAGCCTACACAAATGCTTTATGTCTCAGATAGAGCTGAAAAATTTTCAGATGGTTTGGAAAGATAATTCTTGGTGTGAGGCGATGCAAGAGGAGTTAGGTCAGTTTGACAAGTAAAAGTTGTGGAATTTGGTCGATCTTCCGAAGTGCCAACATGCAATCAACACGAAGTGGGTCGTTAAGTGCAAAAAGGACGATAAGGGTGTGATCGTCAGAAATAAAGCGCGGTTGGTTGTTCTGGGTTTCAATCAAGAGGAAGGGATAGATTATACAGAAGTTTTGCACCAATGGCAAGACTGGAAGCCATTCGTTTGTTTCTAGCTTTTGCTGCACATATGCATTTCAAAGTCTATCAGTTATACATAAAAAGCGTGTTCCTTTATGGAAACTGCATGAAACTGTGTATGTTTCCCAGCCACCGGGGTTCGCGGCTCCAGAGTCTGAAAACAAAGTATACTTACTAGATAAAGCTCTTTATGGTCTCCATCAGGCTCCTCGTGCCTGGTACGAGACCCTATCGAAGCATCTCTTGGAGCATGGTTTCTCACGTGGTGCGATCGACTCCACACTATTCATTTTGAAGAAAGGGGGAGACTTTCTGATTATGCATATTTATGTTGATGACATTATTGTTCTTCAAATGAAGAATTGTGTCGCGAGTTCGAGGCCGTGATGAAGTCGTTCTTCCTTGGTCTTCAGCTGAGTCAAGAAAAAGAAAGGACGTACGTTCATCAAACAAAGTATGTCTACAAGATTCTTAAGAGATTCGGGGTTGGAAGACAGCTTACCTTACGACACGACATTGCTTCCGAATCACAAACTAACGACCGATAAAGAGAAGATCCTAAAGTGGATCCAACTCTATATCGAGCTATGATAGGTTCACAGCTTTTGGGAGTCTTGCATGCATCATAAATGATACCTTTTATGGCTTTGTCTAGTATTTCTCATTGCATATGAGATGTATTTGGCAAATTCTTGATCTTTACAAACAATATTTCTTTTGGTTGGATGTCTTTAAACATGGTGTTTTCATCTAAGACATGTAAACTTAAATATATTACTTTGGTTTGTAACCTTTAAACCATCGATATCATTGTTGCTTAAATCATATTAGATGTTTGCTTATCGTATGCTTGAAAACCTTTCGTGGTCACTCCTCGTTTTCCCCTTCGACGGGGGTTGTGACATAAACATTGCTTCAATACAATTTTGGTAAGTTTTGGTTATATTTTTATTCCACTATTAATCATAAATTTTAAATGTTCTTGTGGTGGTCTTCATCAAAGAATATTCTATACATCGAAACATATAACACTTAAATTTATCTAGTTATAAACCAATTTTTTGAACGACAATGTCCGGCTACTTGGGGTAACCCAATGGCAAAATGCGACCCCATACGTCTTTGACCACAGACGACGCTGGCAGCTACATCCTACAATCACCAGTTCCAATGATGTTTTCTATTCTATATTTTATGTTTGTTTTTTTTATAATATATGGAGTATATAATAGAAAATTGTTAACGGTGACCTTTTATATAGAAAATAGTAAAAGTATAATAAGAATCAGATTCAAATAACTCCTCAAAAGCCTGTTCTAAGTTATGAAATCGTTTGCTCATATGAGGTTGTATTAGCTCTTTACAAGTAAGACCATCCACTACAAAAACTTAACTCTCCACCTCAACGCTATAACATATATCAAACTTTCTTCCAAAAACCTCAGTTTCTCTATATTAACAAACATTCACCTCACATAACAAATCATCACTTAGTTTAACAATTAATTATTATAAATCAAATTACTTTTAACACCAAATAGTTGAGTACTATTTGCATAATTCACCAAGTTTTCTTTCCCAACCACTCCCATCCAAGTTTGGTTGAGAATCCATGAACCAGCCTCCATGATCGATTGCAAAACCATCGTTTTACTCACTAAATTCTAAAAATGTTGGTTGTTAAATAAAAAAAAAATCTTAAAGGTGGTTCGCAAAAGAGGTGGAAACAAGTATCTCATCACGTATATTGAAGATTGTACCAAATTTTGCTATGTATATTTGCTTAAAAGTAAGGATAAAGCAATAGAAAAGTTTGTCTTGCATAAAAACGAGGTTGAGAACCAACTTCGCAAGAAAATTAATGTTGTGAGAAACGATCAATGAGGTGAATATGTTTTACCATTTGCGGATTTATGTGCCTAAAGTAGCATAAAACATGAGTGTACCACTCCTTATTAATCAAATGGCATTGTTGAATGAAAGAACCTTACATTAAAAGAATGTTTAATGCCATGTTGATTAGTTCCGGGGTGAGTTGGGACATATGGGAGAAGTCATTCTCTCGGCCAATTATCTTTTGAACAATATATCACTCAAAAATAAGGACGAGACCCCTATGAGTTATGGAAGAGAAGAAAACCTTCATACAAGTACTTGAACGTGTGGGGGTGCCTGCCTAGCCAAGCACCAAGGTGATTGTGCCACCTCCTAAGGCTCTTGTGATAAGACCCAAAATTGTTGATTGCATATTCATTAGTTACAAACATCACTTTATTGCATATCGTTTTTTTGTACATGATTAGAAGAATCTCGATGTACACAAGAACACTATAATGGAGGCAAGTGTAAATACTGCCTCATGCATTGAAAATGTGTTTCATATTTTAGGACAAACACACGCAAGTTCATCAACACCAGTAAATGATGTAGTTCATATGAACGGCATGAATGAACCGAAGTTGAAAACTGTTAGCTTAGAAGAAGCAAAAGGGCAAGGGTTGAGACATCCTTTGGTCCAGACTTCGTGACTTATATGGTTGAGGGTGAGCCCAATACTTACTACCAATTTGTTATCTCTTCAAAAGGACCTCAATGGAATGAAGGAATCAGGACTGAAATTGAGTTTTTGTTGCAAAATCATACTTGGGAACTATTACATCTTCCGTCGGGTTGCAAACCACTTGGATATCGTTGGATATTGAAAAAGAAGATGAAAGCTAATGGAAGTATTGATAAATACAAGTCTTGGTTAGTAATGATAGGTTATAGACAAAAAGAAGGTCTAGATTACTTTGATACTTACTCTCTTGTGACACGAATAACCTCGATATGATTAGTTCTTGCTATTGCGGCTTTAAGAAATTTTGAAGTTCGCCAAATGGATGTGGAAACCAAATTTCTAAATGGCGATTTTAAAGAAGAAGGTAGAGTAAATAAACTCATCAAGTCTTTGTATGGCTTGAAGCACGCTCCAAAACAACGGTACCAAAAGTTTGATCATGTCATGATTGACAATGGTTTTAAAATAAATAAGTGTGACAAATGTGTCTATTTTAAAGATACATCGGATGTTATATGATCTTAAAACTTTGTGTAGATGATATGCTTATCATTGGAAATGATGATAATTGTAAGGCCCTATAATGGTGTAGGTTTACGCCTATCTTTATCAAACACAAATATAGGCTATTGGTCTTAACCTTGTAGTGGGTTAGATAGTAATGAAATAAGCCATGTGGGCTAATTAGTGATTTGGGCTTGTTTGGTTAGTAATATTGTGCATGTGGGCCTGGCCCAGTCTGTAACTAGGTCACCCTATGTAACTATAAATAGGGTGAACCTAGTTCATTATTAGGTTAGACATTTTTGAGAGCTTCTTCAGTATTTTCGAATTCTTGTCAAGTGTACCAGACGGTTCCCTAGAAACCGTGTGAACTTTGGTTAATCAATCGATTGTTTGTTCTTGTTCTTCTACACTTTTCTCAGTATTCCGCGCTTTGATTAGTGTTTGATATCCGATTGTACTTTCGAAAATACTGAATTTAATTTCAAAAAATTTGATGTTTCAAGCGAAAAGGTCGAGAAAATGATAAATCAACAGTTAAAGTATAGCAAAAAGGAAATGAGGAATAAGGGGTTGGGTTTTGTGGCGATACCCCCACCATACAACCATAACTATTCCTCAATTCCCATGACTGATAAGGAGATAGCCGATTTGCCTGAAATGGAATATGGGAAGCCCGGGGATAGGAAGGCTGAGCCTGTTAAGCCAAAGAAAGTTAAAATCGTCTGGACCAGCTGACTCAGCAGAAGAAGATTCAGCAGAGCCACTACAAAAGGAATGCAACTCAAGTGGTTCAGCTGAATCAAGCAGCGAAGCAGTGACTGAGCCCACAACGTCTAAAATTGAAACAACAAGGCCAGTCCCTGATTTTAAATGTGTGAATGTTACTGATGCCTCTACTTCATGTGCAGATGAGGTAATAGTAGAGGATTGGGTTGAGGATGATGATGTTGTTTGCCAAAAGGGTAACGATGTTTGTTCAAAATCATCAAATTTGTCTGCTGATGCCCCTCCATATGTGAGAAAGGTTGTTTCTGAGCCAGCTTTGAGAGGCCCTTCAAACAAATATGTGCCTCCAAAGCAAACAGTTAGAAATGAAAATGCTAACCCTAAAAGTGAATGTGCTAACTGTTGCAGACAGGGACATAAGAAGCAGGGTAGAAAGGTTGAAAAGTCTGCAAACAAATCATCCAACAAGCCTTATAACTCAAATCCAGCATCAGTTGGATGGAATGGATCGGGATATGCCCCTTATGTAAAGAAGCAGACTTGCTACAACTGCGGCATACCCGGTCACATTGCAAGAAACTGCACACATCGTCCCTACGTGTCGTATTATACACAACATCAGAATGTTACACCAAGGGACAGATCTTATTCTAAGCCAATGAAGGTTGAAAAACCAAAGGCAATGATGAATAAGCATCCCCAGGTTAAACCATCTGATGGGGACTGGAATGCTGCTAAAACAAAACGAAAACAAGCTTTGAAACCAAAACAAGTTTTGAAAAACAAAAAGGTTGAAAAGCAGAATGTTTTGCCCAAGGCTCCTAAGAAATTAGAGAAGCCTAAACAAATTTGGCAGGCAAAACACAAAGCAGCGACATCACCAGTCCTTGAATCAAAAGGGGGCATGTGTTTTCAAGAAGTATCTTATATTGATGCTTCAGGAATACCCAGGACCACTATGGCCTAGGTACCAATGTCTTACTAATCTCCTTACTTTTCAGGGACAACCAAGGAGGAGCTGTTGACAATCCTTGGATGTTGATAGCGGTTGTTCCATATACATAACGGGTAACTTCTCACTGTTGGAAAAAGGTATATTCTTTTACAGTTGACATGTTTTGTTTGAAGGAGATAAAAGAGAAGTAAGACTAGATCAGCAAAAAGGTACAAAATTTGAATTTCGTATTCTAATTTCAATATTGATTAGTCTTAAATCTTGTGATGGAACGGTTAGGCAAAAACAACAAAAATATTTTCATTTTCTTTTGTGTTTCTCTTTGTACATACGTTTTCGTTGTTTAGGTAAATTTGCGCGTAAGATTTATGCACAAATTTAGGGGGATATCTTGGGATATCTGTAAAAAAAAAAAAATCAAAAATACAAAAACATTTGAAAAACAGAAAAATCAAAAATATTTTGTTGCATAAATGGGAAATGAAAAAATTTCATTATGTGGATTAAGGCTGACTCACGTAAGACCAATATTGAAACGGTCCGACTCTAGAGCGATATGTTGGTAGGCTTTATCCTGATGGCTAGATTCTTTGACTGGTTCTGTGTAGAACACTAATATTACTCTATGACCTCAGGAAAGAACGTCACCTGGAATTAGGACATGGCTATTTGAATGCGTGTGTGACGTCCCGATACACACAATTTCGTTCTAGTTCTGAAATCTTTTCTGTCCAACTCGTGTATCTCCTCTGTTTTGCGTGAGCAAAGACCTGGAGGTGCTAGGCAACGTCAGCTTCTGCTGCATCCAAATACATGCTGACCTAGCTGTACGTTGTCGCGCTATAGATCAAATACACCCGAAAGAGGCCCTCTAGTGCCCAAAAGAAACCCGAAAAAAAAACCTATATCAAACTGAGAAAACTCATTTGATCTGTATATTATATCCATCTCTGCAAATGATCTATTCTTTTCTCTTCTCAATCCAGTCCCAGTCAAGATTTCAGAATCCTAGAACGGGCTTGTGAAATATGTGGTAGGGAAACTGCATGTATGATAGCGTGTTCTGATTAAAAATTCCGGGATTTGATCGTGATTGAATTGAGTGTTCATATCAATTTAAATTGGAAAACATGATAAATCAGTTGCAGACCATCACTTGAAAAAGGCCTAGGGAGATAAGTTTAAGGGGACAAACATACTGGCAATCGCTCAGATCACCCAAAGTAAATTAGTGTTGATAAGTGTAGTCTAGCCTGAAACACTGTGATTTGATCCCATTGTAACTGTAATTGTATATTAGTTTCTTTGTTTTTTTGTCTTTCAGTTTATATCATTAGATTTAGAAATAAAATCAAAAATCCAAAAATAGAGTGTTTATTTGTTTTTATTAAAAATTTTAACCGTTCTTGAAGATTTGGCTGATTATCATAAATTGAATGAAATTTGAATTGTGAAATCCAAGTACAAATACTTGGATGTACCGAGTGTTCATGTGGTACTTTCCTCTGTTGCACATAAATGTTTGCTTATGAATTTCTGAGCATGTGCAGAATTTGATTCAAATCAAGAAACAGGGGTTGTTGAAGATTGAGATGCTGTTTGCTGCTGACAAAGTATGAAGCATCACAACAACAAGATGTGCCTGAGTCAGAAGAACCAGATACGTGTCATCTTCTGACAGTGATAGTAAATTTGAAGAGGTACCTGTGAACCTGCTTGGAAGAGAAGTCATTGACAAAGAAAAGAGTTACTGAGAATCCTCCGCTTGCATTCTTTTCAACAAGTTTTTCAAGCAAAGCTGATCGTGAAAGAGAAGAACAAAGAGCCCAAGCTTCAAGTTGAAGACATGAAGTATCTTCCCACAGACACATGATATTGACAACAGTTTGATAAAGACAGCATAAACCTAGGGGGATATTGTAAGGCCCTATAATGGTGTAGGTTTACGCCTATCTTTATCAAACACAAATATAGGCTATTGGTCTTAGCCTTGTAGTGGGTTAGATAGTAATGAAATAAGCCATGTGGGCTAATTAGTGATTTGGGCTTGTTTGGTTAGTAATATTGTGCATGTGGGCCTGGCCCAGTCTGTAACTAGGTCACCCTATGTAACTATAAATAGGGTGAACCTAGTTCATTATTAGGTTAGACATTTTTGAGAGCTTCTTCAGTATTTTCGAATTCTTGTCAAGTGTACCAGACGGTTCTCTAGAAACCGTGTGCACTTTGGTTAATCAATCGATTGTTTGTTCTTGTTCTTCTACACTTTTCTCAGTATTCCGCGCTTTGATTAGTGTTTGATATCCGATTGTAGTGATTCTGGACTTACAATAATATAATCAGTTCTACTAAAAAAATATTGAAAATGAGGTTTGACATTAAAGACATGGGTTTGGTGAATGTGATTCTTGGAGTAAAGATTATTAGAACCCAAAATGGTCTTGTGATAAGTCAATTTCACTATGTGGATAACATTTTTTGGAAAATTCAAATAGGGAGACACGATTATACCTCGAACTGAGAGTCCAGGATCCAGTGGATTAGATGGAGTTTTGGCCCCGATAGAACTGATTCGGTAGAATATTAATGATAAGAATGGAGTAGAAGCAGAAAGATACGTCATAAGTTGAATGCTTCATTCATACCGAAAGAGTTTACATCTTTTACAAGCTGGCAGAAACTCTGGAGAAATTTTGCCAGCGTTTCCCCTCTGGGAACTCCAAAACTTTCCAAATGAGAAGCCCTCATCTCCTGTTTATAGGCAAAGCCTATCGTGCGAAACAACCTGGGACGAGAGGGCTCTCTCGTACGAACGGGTAAGGAGTTGGCTCCTTTCGCACGAAAGAATCCTTTCGTGCGAAAGGGCTTTAACACAAACGTTTTGGCCTGTTTTCACACTAATCTATACAATATTCAACAAAGGCTCTATCTAGCCTATTCGCATAGTGGCAGACATACAAAATATGCACCAACAAATTCCCCCTTGGTAGTCCTATCGAATCTTGATCTTTGAAAACTAGAGCCGTGTTTTAAATATTCTGCAACTTCAATTAGGCATCTTGAAATCTTCAATTGATTCCCCTTGATGGATGATCCGGGCTTGCATTATCTTCAATATGCATAAATTCCCCCTGAAATGAATCTTCAGGTCTTTGTTTGCACGGTTCCCACATCCTCTGATTTGCTATATCGCAATTTTCACGAATAAACATCAACTAGAAACTAATTAGTGTACCTTCTCTGTTTCGAATTTAACCACCTCCTCGTTCGGTTTTAGCGCATTCTGCCTGCTTGATCCTTTGATCTTTAATAACTCAACCGGCAATTAATAAAAACTTCAAATCACCATATCAGTAAACTTCAAATCTATGAATATCCATGAAAATCTGAAATCCCGTTTTCCATAATCACTTTTAAGCACACTCCTGAATGATTGATCAGTGTAAACGGTAATCTCCACAATCAGCAAATCTTCACCGGATAACAAATCATCTGGTAACGCATTCAGATCTTAGAGACATTCATCCATGATCAGATTTACATTCTTCCTCTTTACTCATGATAACAGATGTATAGCCTTCTCTGCTAGTTCCGGCAACAACTTAATCAACAAACATCATCACTCCCCGGAGGTTAGTCCGAAAAACAAATCCTCTGCTCGATGATTAACCATTCTGACACTTTAGACTATCACGCAGCTGTGATATCTTTTAAGTATCGATAATATAATCGCATCTCCTAATGCTAATCCTGCTAACTGGCTTGACGAAGACCCGGGACTCAAACCCTAAGACATCAATGTGACCCTGATCTGTAGAATCTAAAGTTCCTATGATCATGAACATAACGAATCCAGATCCTATGCATCCCTAGACAATCTAAAGTTGGAACCACCCGAATGTTATTGCATGTCACGAATTTCAAAAATGCCGGAATTTCAATATATTCTATGATATATATATATATAACTATAACGGTCCTAAGGTAGTGAAATTCCTTGTGGGGTAAGTTCCGACCCGCACGAAAGGCGTAACGATCTGGGCACTGTCTCGGAGAGAGGCTCGGTGAAATAGACATGTCTGTGAAGATGCGGACTACCTGCACCTGGACAGAAAGACCCTATGAAACTTCACTGTTCCCTGGGATTAGCTTTGGGCCTTTCCTGCGCAGCTTAGGTGGAAGGCGAAGAAGGCCTCCTTCCGGGGGGGGGGGGGGGTTCGAGCCATCAGTGAGATACCACTTTGGAAGAGCTAGAATTCTAACCTTGTGTCAGGATGTACGGGCCAAGGGACAGTCTCAAGCAGACAGTTTCTATGGGGCGTAGGCCTCCCAAAAGGTAACGGAGGCATGCAAAGGTTTATATAGGACAAAGATCCGTTGGGAACCACCCTTTATTGCGAGAACCAGTGTGAACACAAACAGTAACTCCTAAAAAAATCTAAAAAACATCCAAATTTTTTTTTTTTTTTACTATTTTTTTTGAAAAAATCGCTATATTTTGTTAATAAAAAATAAAAAAAATTAAAAAAAAAAATTCGAGTAACAGTTATCCATGCACATGTGTATATGTATCATTTCTTTGTCAAATTTTGTAATTCATTACAAATAATAATCAATTGCACTTTCATTTACACTACCACGTGTAATACACTACTTTTTACATTAACAATGTTAGAAATGCACATGTGCATCTATATGTATCAACATGAAATAAGGTGTTTTGGTACACTACTTTCTCTTTCATCTATCATTCCATCCATAATACACAAGCATGCACATGTGCATTTTTGTCATTTCTTTGACAAATTCCCTAATTCATTACACATATTAGACAATTGCACTTTCATTTACACTACCATATGTAATACACTACTTTTTACATTACCAATATTAGAAATGCACATGTGCATTTATATGTGTCAACATGAAATAAGGTGTTTTGGTACACTACTTTGAATACACTTTCCCTTTCATCTATCATACCATCCATAATACACTACCATTACCTCTTACCATCCATAATACAATACCATTACCTCCTACCATCCATAATACAATACCATTAACAATATTTTCACTTTATTACATGTATGTAAACACCATTTATACCATCTAATCAACATATTGCATCAAAAATTGACAACTATAACCAAACCATCAACCACTAGATATAACTAACCAAAAAACATGTATATGAGCCTACTTCTCCATTCAAAATCACAAAATTTTTGTACCAAAACACGTTATATCATGGTTATATCTAATGATGCACATGTGCATTTTGAAAATTGGTAATGTAAAAAGTAGTGTATTACTAATGGTATTGTAAATTAAAGTGCAATTGTCTATTCCTGATAACGTATTACCGAATTTGTGGAAGTAATGATACATATGCACATGTGCATGGATAACTGTTACCCGAAAAAAAAAAGTTTTTTTATTATTTTTTTATGGTAACGAAATATAGCGATTTTTTTTAAAAAAATATTAGAAAAAAAAATTGTTTGAGTGCTTTTTTGATTTTTTTTAGATTTTATTTTGTGTTCACATTGGTTCTCGCGGTTCTCGCAATAAGGGTGGTTCTCGCATGAACCTTACCGTATATATATATAGGGGAAGGTTCATTAGGGAACACTAAAAAAGTGGGGAACAGCGGGGAACCGACTCAAACGAACTCCGATTGGACTCATTTCAGCAGTGTTGGAATCGGCTCGCCGAACCCTAACTAAGATCTTTTATCCTTAAACCCTAAATCCTAACTCCTAAACTCTAAACCCTAAAGCTAAAAAATAAGGCTAAAACCTAAGCTAAACCGTAAAATCTAAACTATAAACCCAAAAAGCTAAACCCTAAAGGCTAAACCTAAAGCTAAACCGTAAAGCTAAACCCTAAAGCTAAACCCTAAAGCTAAACCCTAACACTAAACCCTAACGCTAAACCCTAATATTTTTAGGGTTCAGGGGTTATGATTTGGGGTTTAGGGTTAAGAGATCATAGTTAGGGTTCGACGAGCCGGTTCCAACGCCGCTGGAATGAGTCCAATCGGAGTTCGTTTGAGTCGGTTCCCCACTGTTCCCCATTTTTTTAGTGTTCCCCAATGAACCTCACACTATATATATATATATATATAGGATTCAGTTCTCTTAAGGACCACCACGAGTTGTGAGAACCATGAGAACTCTTACTTCTCGCACGAGTTGGGACACCATTTTTTGCACAAATGTAGATGAAAATGTTATAAACACATTTGTAAAACCAAAAAAAAAAAAAAAACATTGTCGAGTCGGTAGTTACGCCCTATATATATGTGTGAAACTTTGGTGAATATAAGTACTATTTGGGGGGGGGGGGGTGTTATGTTCTATGTTGTGGGGGCTTTACAATGAACCAAACCATGTCCAAATCGGAGATAAGATGAATGAGATATCGATGCTCAAAGTCAGGACTAGAACATTGGAATGTTGGAGAAAGGAAGATGGAAAAAAGGTTGAAACGTGGGAATGATATGCACCAAATGTAACATATAAATTATATTAAATAAGGTATAAAATCAACCATTTTTAGTACTAATGTTGGAAAATGTGTGTTTCTTTGTATATTTTTTATTTTCAGGATTAAGAGAGCTTAAATATACAAAAGGAACAAATTAACGGCAAAAACCAGCATGAATGCAAAAGAAGGGAAGTTGATACATCATACCGACCTTCCGAGCTTCACCCCAAGACTAAAAACAACAAATCAGGAGAAAAGCACGAGGTCGTGCCATTAAGGCATGGGGTCGTGCCTCAAACAAGATTCCAGCAAGAAAAAGCCAAACAGAAGCAGACACGAGACTCGGAGCAGTGTCCCATAGACACGGGCCGTGGTTAACTCCCAGATTTGCGAATCTTGGATAGTACAGCAAGTACAATGGCCACGGGGTCGTGCCGTTGACATACGAGGTCGTGCAAGCATCTGGACTGACAGATCTTTAAATGAAGACAGAGAATAAGGAAGGCACAGGGTCGTGCAAAGCTTCTTTTTCCAGCTATAAATAGGGTTGCTTGGTTCAATTGTAATCAATCCCTTGGAAAACCACTTCTCTCACACCTGCCACCACAATACCACCATCATCCACCGCATTCATCCGTCTTCCATCTTTAGAGTGTGTAGTAGTCTCGGGATCCAAGATTGATCGTAAGAGTTTTTATCAATCAAAGACCTTGATTGGCTAATTCTTACATCACTTGGTGAAGACAAGTTATTTATGTATTACTTTTGATTTCCAAGCCTTGTTCAACTTTTTAATTGGGTATGCATTAATGACTTGAATAACTAGTTTTTATATTGAAAGTGAACTTTATTCTATCATCTATTCATGTTTTGTTGATTCACTCATTAGTGTCTTTACGGTCTTTACGGTGTATACATCCTGCAAGGACTTGATTCAAGCTTATTAGGACTTCCTTTGAGACAGATAGCAACAAATCGGGGGAAGTAAGAACAACTTAAATCTCCTATAAATTAAACTACTATTAAAACTTTAAACCGACCTTGCGGGACTGTATCCCTGCTGACTCAGACCAATATGGTTGAGGGTAGTGTTGCCTCCAAAAGAGGACACGCCACTATAATTAAGATAATCTCTTAAAAAACCCAAAGTGCGGAAATCATGAAAGGATACATAAAAGATCATTCGGAACCAAGTGATTCTATCTCGTCTATTTGTTTCTTTTATTTATTTAGTTTCTTTCTTTATTTTACTTATTAAAAACATTTTACTCAAAATTTGGTTAGATTAGACGTTGACGATATTCCGCTATTAAAAGCTCTTGTGTCCTTGGACGACCTCAGTATCTTACTATCACTATACTACACTAATGATGGGTTTACTTGCCCTAGCATGTTGTAGAGAGTGATAGTGTCATATCGTGTTTTTAAATTTAAAGCTTGATAAACGACTGAAAAAATACTTAAAATATATTAAAAAAATCATACACACTCGCACCACGTCAAGTTTTTGGCGCCGTCGCTGGAGACACAAGGATTTTAAGAAAGTTTAAAATCGACAGCCTAATCATTTTTTCTTCAATTTGTCTACTCTCTGCAGATTTAGCATTGGGCCGTGTCTGATCACACACGGGGCCGTGCCGACTCCCAGTAACATAAAACTGTTTTCTGCCAGATAGAAGCTACAACACGGGGTCGTGTGACAATCACACAGGGCTGTGCCCTAACAACAGTTTCTAAGAAAACAGTACCATTTGTTCCTGACGGTTAAACCTCATCTGGCAACCATGGATGTTAGTGATTATTTTTACCCCCGCCACTCATACGGTGAATGGTGTCAATTATGTGGAGGAATTCATGAAGACTTAGAATGCCCATTCTAAATTTTAACCCCCACTACTTAGACCCATCATTTTCCTGTGACGATCACCTTAAGATGGGCGGGAGTAAAAACAATAACTACCATCCACCTGAATTCTATCAAACCTTTCCATAGGAGACAAAAACTCATGGGGATTGAAATAAGAAGATGCTTCCCAGTTATTGAAACAAAAACTCTGCAGTTCCTGAAAGTACCGAAGATTTCGTAGTGTACTGTGATGCTTCCATTCAGGGTCTCGGTTACGTGCTGATGCAACACGAGAAGGTGATAGCCTACGCTTCTCGACAGCTAAAGGTTCATGAGAAGAATTACATGACTCATGACTTAGAGTTGGGGGGCTGTAATTTTTGCATTAAAAATCTGGAGGCATTACCTGTACGGTACCAAATGCACTATTTATACCGACCACATGAGTCTCCAGCATATCTTCAACCAAAACAAGTTAAACATGCGACAGCGTCGCTGGGTGGAACTCTTAAATGATTACGATTGTGCCATCAAGTATCATCCAGGCAAAGCTAATGTTGTAGCTGATGCCCTTAGTCGAAAGGAGGCAAAACCTAAGCGAGTACGAGCCTTATGGCTCACTATTCACTCAAACCTCCCTGACCAGATCCGTTCGGCTCAAACTGAAGCACTGAAAGAGGAAAACATTAAAGCTGAGTATATGCGAGGCTTGGAGAAGAAACTGGTTGAAAGATCTGACGGTATTCGTTATTTTATGGAACGGATATGGGTTCCTTTGTATGGCAACCTTAGAGAGATTGTGATGGACGAAGCACACAAATCCCGCTACTCTGTTCACCCAGGTTCTGATAAGATGTATCAGGATCTAAAAGTTTTGTATTGGTGGCCGAAGATGAAAGCCCACATCACGACGTATGTAAGTAAATGTTTGACTTTCGCGAAAGTTAAGGTGGAATATCAAAAACCGTCTGGTTTACTTCAGCAACCAGAGATACCCATGTGGAAGTGGGAACAGATTGCCATGGATTTTGTCACTGGTCTACCTAGAACTCAAAACGGGAATGATACCATTTGGGTGATCGTCGACCGTCTTACGAAATCAGCGCATTTCCTAGCAATCAAGGAAACGGATAAGTTCTCACAACTTGTTGTTGTCTATCTGAAGGAGGTGGTTTCTAGTCACGGGGTGCCAACCTCTGTTATTTCTGATCGTGACCCGCGTTTCATTTCAGATTTGTGGCAGTCGATGCACAAATCATTCGGCTCACGTCTCGACATGAGTACTGCTTATCACCCACAGAAGGATGGTCAAGGTGAACGAACCATCCAGACACTTGAAGACATGCTACGAGCATGCGTGATCGATTTTGGCAAGGGTTGGGAGAAACACTTGCCTTTGATAGAGTTTTCTTATAACAACAGCTACCATTCCAGCATCCAGGCAGCTCCGTTCGAAGAATTGTACGGACGGAAATGTCGTTCTCCTCTCTGTTGGGTTGAGGTGGGTGACAGCCAGATCACAGGTCCGGAACATGTACTTGAAACTTCAGAGAAGATTGTCCAGATCAGAAATCGTATGGCGGCAGGGCGCGACCGTCAGAAAAGCTACGCTGATAAAGGAAACCCTTGGAGTTCGCTATAGGCGATCGTGTCATGTTGAAAGTCTCACCCTGGAAGGGTGTGGTACGGTTTGGGAAACGCGGCAAGCTTAATCCGCGTTATGTCGGGCCCTTCAAAATTCTGGAAATGATCGGTAAAGTGGCCTACAAGCTCGAGTTACCTGCTGAGTAGGGTAACATTCATGATGTCTTCCATGTTTCGCAACTAAAGAAGTGTTTGTCCGATGAAACACTTGTGGTACCACTCCAAGAACTGAAAATCGATGACAAATTGTAGTTTGTCGAATAACCCATCGAAATTATGGACCGGGAAGTCAAGGTCCATAAGCATAGTCGAATCCCGATCGTGAGAGTACGTTGGAACTCACGACGTGGACCGGAGTTCACATGGGAACGCGAAGATCAAATGAAGCTCAAGTATCCTCAACTTTTCCCAACTGACCAATCTAATCCTGATGCAACTGGCGAATTTCGGGACGAAATTCCCTTTCAAGTTGGGGATGATGTGGCAACCGCGAAAAATCCACAGTCATCCTGATCTAGCACCTTGCTGCTTTGGATTACTTATCAAATTTCGGGATGAAATTTCTTTCAAGTTGGGGATGATGTGACAACCCGAGATTTCAAGGTCTTTCCTCTACGCATCACTTGTTTCACAATCCTGTTTTTATAATTTGTCTTACATGGTGTCATGTGTAGTTTATTTGAATGATTAAAGTATTCTGATGCTTGGTTGTTAAATGTGTAATGTTTAATGTGTAATGGAAACCCAAGATGACGAAGAAGCTTCTTCGCCACAACTCTTCGCCACAACCTTCGTCACGATCCGTCATGACAAAGAAGGTTCTTCGTCAAGCAGGTCCTTCGTCGAAAGGGCTCTCGGCCCAAATGAAACCCAGATGTGGCCCGACCTTATTCGCGTCATATAAACATACATATGTACGTAAATCCTAAGGATTTTCATCAAACCCTAAACTCCCTCATCCTCTCTATTCCGTACGGTAGCCCCTTTAACACTTCGAAGCTTTCGTTTGACTTCTAGTATTCTTTGTTGCATCCTATCGTTAGTTTGTTAACACTTTGTGATTCGAATTCTTGATTATACTTGACTGTAAGTATGTATGTCCAATAATGTTGAATGTGATTACAAACTAGAGTTATTAGAAGTTCGGTTGAATATGGATCGATTAAACGAGGAACAAACTCGTGATAATTAACTGTTAGAAGGGAATTACGTGATGATGTTTGATGATGATCTAGTGCTATTTTTAGGTGAACCTTTGATAGTTTGCGGATATAAACAAGTTGTTATTGTTTGATTCTACATAAGAAATTAGGATTGCATGTTGAAGTTGTAATCATTGTGTTAATGATTCGGTCAGGATGTATGTTTTGGATGATGATTGATCAGATTAATTGTTGTTTATGAAGCTGATTTAATGAATGTAACTGTTACTATGAGATGTTGATTGATCTGTGAAATCATGCTAATAATTTGCTAACTGTTTTTATGAAATCAAAGGAACTGTAACTATCTGATGAGGTTCGACGAAGAATCTAGTTCGATGAAGAATGGGTTCTTCGTTGACTGATTCTTGGCGAACCACTATGGTTCTTCGCCTTACTCATCCTCAACGAAGATTAGTCCTTCATCGACTGGTGTTTGACGAACTACTTAGATTCTTCACCGCATTTATTCTCGACGAAGAATAGTACTTCGCCATAGGGGATTCTTCGTCGTGAAGGCATCCCACCAAGAATGGTCCTTCGTAAGGATGCTGCAAAAGAGCTAATCGATAGAACAGTGAAACTGTGCATGATGAATATGATAATGGATATTTGTGTTTATAAATACTATCCAATACATGATAACAAGGCTGATTAAGAATGAGAACTCTAATTTGACTTGTGTGAGTAGAACACTCACCTGTTATGTGATATTACGTAATACGCACATGGGATGTGGACTTGCATGAGAATTGGATATGTGCTACATGTTGTACAGTGATCTTTGTGATAAATGTAATCTGTGATAAATACGCGCCTTAATTGACTATGAAACTGACTTTATTGGTAACCACGGTAGGGTTTGGTTGACTAACTGGAACGGGTAACTTAATATACCAAGCAAATCTAAGGTGAGTTCACTGCCTTTTTCAAGCATGCGTCCCGGGGAGGGACATCTGGTAAATATTCCGGGGAGGAATGTCGGGTAAATGGGTTTAACTAGAATGTTAAACTTGGGATATTGGTTAATACACTCATATCTATCATTTAAGTCCCATCATATACCGAATTAGTTGGCGGGGAGGCAACTGGGTTATTAGTTGATAGCGCTATTAGGTTTGGCACCCTCACACCGTACCAGGGAGGAAGGGCGTGAACTAATTACCTTAACCACTCGACCAATGTTTGATAGAGCATTAGGGAAGGGCAAATAATTTGGAGCCATCTTGCGATAATCGAGTTATTAACAACATTGTATTTCTGAAAAGCTTTAAACTTATACTTGATAACTAAACGTGATAACAAACTTTGAACTCACCAGCGTCGTCTGACACACTTGTCTGCATGCTTGCAGGTCGTTAGATTCATGGACATGGAACTTGCTATCTGGGAGTGCTGGAGTGGTCATGGGTCTAGTCTCTTGGATACAACATGTTCATTGGTTTCATACATTAGTTTTTGAAACATTTGAATGACGATTTACATTATGCTTCCGCTGAACGTATTGGTTTTAAGTTATGATTTGAAATTACATTATGCAATAAATAGAACTTTTATTTAATATTTTGTTATAGTTCAATGAAATTGGTGGCTGGATCCTGGTACGTCACACGTCCCGCGGTGTTTCCGCATGTGGTATTTTGGGGGTGTGACAGTACGTCTTCAACAAGCTCATGAAACAACCAAAGAGGAAAAAGGCTCTCGCTTGAGGCCACACTAGTTCGCTATGTTTACGCCTTACGAGAGTCCATTGAAGAGATCACAGTGGTGGAGGAGGTCCTAATAGACCAGGTGAACTACCTTACTCTAGCCCTTGAGGATAGCTTTAGGGAAATCAACCTTCTTCATCAAAGGTTGAACATCTTGGTGGTGTCTCTCATGGATCCAATCCTCCCACAAGACAATTGGAACCTCGCTCACGAGGTCATTAATCCAACCGGATGGGAGGAGATGCCTCCGGAACCTCCCATTAACGCCTTTTTCGAGGTTCTGGTAAACCTCGCTCCTCTCCCAGAAGAGGAGGTTGATGATGAGCCCTTCATCTTCCTACCAAGGGAGATTGAGGTGATGCTCAACGGCCTTTGAAGAAGCATGTTCGGAAAACAACTCAAAGCCCTCATTATCCGAAAATTAGTTTCGGTTTCTGTTAGTCTTTCATCAATTTATCTAGGGGAGAGCTATTTTTGTTAAAAATCATGTGGGGTATCCACCAATTATCTATCATAGGACTTAAATCTTTCTTGTATTTTTATTTTTCTTTTTTTAGTTCTATTATGCACGTAAACAGATGTCTCCTGACGCAAAATCTTCAAAACAGTAAGTGAAGCACGCCCCTATGCCTCAAGTTTCCAGAAAATAATTTTGATTTTGGAACTGTTACACGGGGTCGTGTCTCTTAGACATGCCCCCATGTCAGTCTTATTAAAATTTTCGTTACTGCACTTTTTACACGGGGTCGTGCTTACCAGGCACGCCCTCATGTCTTCGTTCTGAAAATTTTCACAGGAATCTGGTATTGGCACTTTTTACATGGGGTTGTGTCCCCCAAACACGCCCCCGTGTCCAGTGCCTAATTTTTGAAAAATTTGTTGTTTTAAACCCACATTTACATATTTAATCAAATCTAACCCATTTTGGATACATTGAGGACAATGTGTAATTTAAGTGTGGGGGGACTTGAATTTGTTTGTCCTAAAGCAAGCCTTACACAAAACTCTACTTGGAACCGCTAAAACACTCAAATCTTTTCAAATATTTTTTTTTTGTTTGTTTTGTCTTGTTTTTAGTTTAAGTTAGAAAACTGAGTTTTAAAAATTCAAGTTTTTATAATTTTACAACCAATAGCGTCATGATAAAAAACATATAAGAAAAAAATTATAAAAAGGCATGACAATCTTTTTAAAATTTGATTGTGCATATATTTTCACACTTTTATCCTTTTCCCACAAATTGTGAGTTTTGAGCCTTTACTGAGCATTCAAATTCAATATCTTTACTAAATGCTCACTTTTCATTTCTTCTGTGAATAGCCCGTACGGTTCTTACAAATCTAGAACTTGACAAAACAATACATTCCCGGTCCTTACCGACTAATCCAAGTAAGTAAATGATTTAGGCATTAGGACTATAAACCCTTTTCTTTTTCAATCTCATTTTCTTTTTATCTCCCCACAAAAAAAAAAAATATCTCCTTAGATAACCCTTTTGAGCCTAAACTTTCACTTCAAAACCCGCAAAATACAATTTTGCATAAATCACCCATCATCTCAAGCCTTTTTATTTTTACACCCCTTTATTTTAGTAAAATTCGATTTTTTGAAATAAACAAAAATATATGACTTAGTTATCTTGTGAATATTTATCATATCAAAAAAAAAATCTCTAGTTGCTTGAAATAAAATAAGCAAATCTATTGCTTATAAAACTTTAGTTTGTACCTAAGCCACAAGTAAATAATTTTTTCAAAAGAAAACCGGCATTTTACGCCTTTACCCACTTTTCAAATAAAATTACCCTACCATTAACCAAAAACCTTCCCTTTAAAGTACTCTTGATATTTACAATGATTATGTTAAAAAGAAAGAGGTTTGATTACTTATCAAGGATATGGTAGGAGTAAGTTCCATACCGGGATCGAGAGTTTCACTTATACATCTGTGGGCGAGTGTTGAGTGATAACTTGTGAGGTGTGTGAATTTGTATATAGCTAAATGGAATTTTAAAATGCATGTTATGCCTAAAAATATTTTTTTTAAAGAGTTCTAAATAAATCATGTCAAATATGATTGTAAATAAAATAAAAACAAGAATAAAAAAACTTGGATTCCCGTAACTCTACAACAAGACCCCAAAATTTCTCTTCTACCTATTCCATTGGGGTGTGTAAACAATATTAAAGACTTTTGCTTGAGGACAAGCAAAAATTCAAGTGTGTGAGTATTTGATATACACCAAATGCAACATATAAATTATATCACATAAGGTATAAAATCAACCATTTTTAGTACTAATGTTGGAAAACTACGTTTCTTTGCATACTTTTGATTTTCAGGATTAAAAGAGCTTAAATATACAAAAGGAACAAATTAACAGCAAAAACCAGCATGAATACAAAAGAAGGAAAGTTGATACATCATACTTACCCTCTGAGCTTCACCCCAAGACTAAAAACAACAAATCAGGAGATACGCACGAGGCTATGCCACCAAGGCATGGGGTCATGCTAGAGGTGTACAAAAAAACTGGTTTTAGAACCGAAACCGGTTTTTTTTAACCGGTTTTTTATAACCGGTTTATTTAACCGGTTTTTTTTAACCGCCGGTTTTTATACCGGTTACTATTCTTGACTTCAAAAACCGGTTATTAACCGAACCGGTTATTAAAAAACCGGTAAAAACCGTTTTTTTTTTTTTGGGAAAACCGGTTAAAAACCGGTCCCAACCGGTTATACCGGTTATTGTTTTGGACCTCAAAAACTGGTTAGTAACCGGAACCGGTTATAAAAAAACCGGTTTTATTTTGGGTGAAAAAACCGAAACCAGTTAATAACCGAAACCGGTTTTTGAAAAAAACCGATTTGTACACCTCTAGGTCATGCCCCAATCAAGATTCTAGCAAGAAAAAGAAAAACAAAAGGAGACAAGAGACACGGGTCGTGTCCCCTAGGAGAAAGACGCATTGTTTAAGTAGGGGTGCAAAATCTGTTTTAAGGGACCCGTGCTAAACATGAATCCTCAGCCATAACCGTTAATATTTGTTTTATCATACTTGTAGCCAATGAGACTACAAGAAGACCTTATTGAAGAATAAAGTCGAAGACTTCACCTTTTGAAGATCTTGGTTTGAATCATTTCACATATATGCAATGTTTACCTCATAGTTTTCATATATGAATTTATTTTGTATGACGATACATGCTATTACTAATTCCCCGTGTTATTTTGTATTATTTATTTTATATAAAAAGTGACCCAGTTCCTAAAATGGTAGTAAAATTCCATCCATGAATTTTTTATCCACGCCATATTTTCAGACGAAATATCATTAGTGAGTTATTGATAATTACCACTTTCACTGAGACATTTCCATACATACGTCCGTTGCTAAAAGCCCTCTATTTTATGGTGCCATAGACCGCCAACACAAAATCAGCATCTTTATTCTTGTGTGTTCTCCTATTAAAATTGAATGGACATTCTTGCTTTTTTTAAATGCTATGATAAAAATTATTAAATTCCGTGTGATGAATCTTAAAAAATGCACGTTTAAAACCTCATTTTTTTTCCTTCTCTAATAGAAGAGAAATTTATAAATTTGTGATGATCATCAAACTTTTCCAAAAGCCTTAAAATGTGGTGAGTGAAAACCCTGAGAAACCATAAATGGGAAAAACAAGTTGGTAAAAAACTATAAATTGGACTGGTTTTTGATTTGTGACCGATAGTTTTCAAGGAGTCCAACGAAATCTTTATCTTTATTCCAACTTTAAAGCCTTTTATTTCATCTTCAAGCCATTGACATGTCACCTCCTCCTCCTCCTTCGGATTTGCTTTCAACTTTATAAAACGGATATATTTAAGGGTTAATTACACCGTTAGTTCTTGTGATTTATGGAAAGTAACAAGTTCAGGTATTAATAGTTAAAAATCACATTCTAAGGTTCTAACTTTTCATTTTGTAACATTAACTTTTGTTAACTTTTCTATCAAGTTTGAGTGAAATTAATTACTAAAATACTCTTTTGCAACCACAAGGGGCCATTTATGTAATCAATTGTATCTTGATCCAGGGACCATTTGTATAATAAAGCTACAATACTCAAACATCTTTTTCTTAAATATATTCCAGATCTACTCTTCAAGAATTCAAATTACTAATCACCCCAGCCGAAGTACAACAATCCACCACCAGCCCAATTTCTACCAGACTATGAATGTGAGCTCTTGTAAATCAAAACTTTGCTACCTCTGAAGTATTATCCAAGCAAACAAAAAATGGGCGATTCTTTAGATAAAAGTGAGATAAATGGTGTTTTGTGATACTTCTTACTAGCTTAAAAATAAAAAGTTCATATTACTATTCAAGGTTTTTTTTGGAACTTTTTCAAGTAAAATTTTTTAATGTGAGTTAAAAAGTATATAGATTATTTCTCGTTGGTACATAACAAAAGTTTCTCCTTGAAACATCGGCTTCTCGTTGAAACATAAGTCTCTCATAACAAGGTTCTCGGAAGAGGTCTAGCCGGTGCTATTTCCTTAAAACTTTATAAAAATAAATTGTGAGTTCGAGATGTGAGTTGTTTGTTTAGGTTTTGGGGTATTTTATGGGTTTTAAATTTTTTATTATATTTTAATATTGCCCTATTTTTGTGTAACTACAAAAACAGTCCTTCATTAACCACATAGACATAGTTACATAATTAGTCGTTTAAATGTAAAATGACTTAAATGCCCTTGAAACTAACAGAAAAACTAGCATATGTTAGTCTTAATATACCTCAGGTTGTTACAAAATTGAAAGTTGAGATCTCAGAATGTGATTTTAAACTATTAATACATGACATTGTTACTTCATATAAACCATAAGGACTAACCATGTAATTAACTCTATATTTAAAGCAAAAAAATCAACATATTAAAACATTAAGTACTAAAGCAAAAAAAATCAACATATTAAAACATTAAGTACAAATTCATAATATCTCGGTAATCTTATATTCGGGAATGTTATGAACGAACAAAATATTAAAACATTAAGTACTAAAGCAAAAAAAAATCAACATATTAAAACATCAAGTACAAATTCATAATATCTCGGTAATCTTATATTCGGGAATGTTATGAACGAACAAAATTGAGTTGAATCATATTTAATCAGTTATCATTATTACTATTAACCAGTTGAATTACAGAAGATCCAAACAATTTATTTAAAATACATAAAAGTATTATTATATTTCTTCTAGCTCACAAAATATAAAATGTGTAATAACATTTTTTTAGTCTACTGTCGATATATAACACTTAACTTAAGGATATATCCATAAATAATCATGAGAACAAACCCTAATGATTTTTTTCTACTATATAAACTTTAAATAAGAGTAAATTCTTAGGGTTTAACCAGTTTCTTCAGTCTAAAAAGAAATCTTTAAACATATTAAACCTTACAATTGTATCTTGTAATAGTTTTAGCCTTAACACTAACCATGTTATTTTTTTCTAGTTAAGTAAGGGTAAGTAACACAATATAATGGTCCTTTACACCTTAAAGGTTGTTTATATAAGTTATAAAGTTCTTTAAATAATTAGGAGACTATTTATGTAATTACTTAAGTTTTCATTATTTTTAAAATTAGTATATAATAAAATACGTTTTAAATATACAAATTTATTTTTTACAAAAATTGTTTTTAAAATCATTTGTTTTTCAAACCTTTTTAAAACGGCCCATCTTTTTTTCCATCTTTTGTTAAGATTGTTTAATTTTAAATTGTTTGTTTTTTAAATCGTTCTTGTAAAGTCATTCGGTTTTTAACAATTCATTTTTACTGCTCTTTTTAAAATCGGTTGTTTATTAAACTTTTTTTTATACAATTCGTTTCTTTTAAATCGTGCATTTTTTAAAACATTCTGAAAGTCGTTCGTTTTTTTAACAAATCATTTTTAACCTTTCTTTTTAAAATTGTTTGTTTATTAAACTTATTTTAAACAATTCAGTTTTTTAGATCGTGTATTTTAAAAACAATTCTTTTTTTTAATATAGTTCATTTTTAAACTTTGTATTTCGTAATTTACATATAGTCGTTAGCATTTAAAAAGTTATGTTAAAATATAAGGTTTTGGAAAACGAATGATTTTAATAAAAAAAGGTTTAAAAATGAACAGCTATTGAAAAAACGAACATTCTATAAAATGGAAGATTTTTAAAAAGATAAACGAATCGAATAACGCTTCAAAAATTAAAGAAATGCTTTACAAAAATGATTTTTAAAAGGAACATTTTAATAATAAAACGTTTTAAAAATGAACGACTTTAAAAATGATTTGTTTAAAAAAAGTTTTAAAACATATGATTTTAAAAAGAATGGTAAAAAATAAACTGTTCAGTTTAAAAAAACGAACGACTTTAAAAAGAACAATTTTAAAAATAAACGGTTTAAAAAGAAACAATTTTAAAAACGATAGATGGTTCTAAAAAGGTTTAAAAACAAATGTTTATAAAGAAACAAATTGTTAAAGAAAAAATGTATTTATTTTATTTAAAACGTATTTTGTTAAATAATAATCGTTGAATAACGAAATAAAAAAAATGAGTAATTACACAAATAAAAATATTTAAAGAACTTTATAACTTATATAAACAACCTCTAAGGTGTAAAATGACCATAATACCCATACACTTAACTGGAAGATAGTAATAAAATTGTTGAACCTATTAAAGAACAAGTGATATTCGAAAGTCAAAACATGATTCAAGGATCAAGAAATAAACAGTTGGTAAAGCAATTCTCTCACAAAAGATAGTGAATCTTAAACACCTAATCAAAACATCTAATCAAGACTTGGAACCGATGTTCAAGAAGAAACATGTGTTGAGAGCTAAAGACTGTTGAAAAACAAAGCACTGATGAAGTCAATTAAAGGTCTGATGAAGAAGACTAAACATTTGTATGGCAAAACATTTTTCAAATAAGATAAAATCCCGCTTAGTATTTTCAGATGTTTGTCGGCAAAGATCAATTTACGTCAGTATTAAACGTGTCTGCGTGGATTCTGAAGTGTTCAAAAGTTTTGCACAGTTGCAAAAACCTATGGTTTAAAAGTATGCATGGTGATTTCAACATCCTCTAGAAGCGTTTGCCGATTAATGATGGAATGAACGAACTAGGAGCTAAATTGCTCGAATGAGCTTGCATGGTTTTATCTAGCTCTATAAAGGATCATTTTGTCACAGCTACTCGAATAAAATAAAGCTAGGTGACGACGAGGGTCCCCGCTTGGGCTCCTCGTCTGGGCTCATCGCCCTAAATTAGTGACTGGGCTCAAGCCCACTTGTGTCTTTCTCGGTATGTTTAGTTGGTTTGAGTGGGCCATGTCCTGATAAGCCCACTCTTGGACCAGCCCATTAGGGTTATGGCCCAAGTGTTTTGCTATAAAAGGAAGCCTCCTCCTCCAAAGAAAGGGCAGACAATCTCCCACCACTTGAGGTTACTACTTCCTCATCTTCTCTCATATTACTCCTGTCCCTCTACTCACTCTCTCTAAATTATACTTGCACTTATAACATATTTACCACACAAGATACTGACTTAAGCGTCGGAGTGCCCACGGGGTGAACCCCCTCGGGCCCTCTAACTAGAGTTTCATGTGGATGCAGCCTGAGATCCGACACTCCGCAAGAGGAACTGCCACCGTGACAGAGAGATGACGAACCTGAACCGGAGCTCACCGAATCTAAGGTTAGTACCGCCAAGCCCTTCGAACGACTTCGGGGATTTGGGGATTCGAAATTGGCGCCATCCGTGGGACCAAGTGCAAGCATGCCTCGGTCCCTTCATACAAACGGCTAGATCTGCCTCTCCGCGACTGTCAGATCTGCATTTTGACTCCGGTCACCAGGTTCCGAATCTCTAAACTTCCTCCATCTGTCAAAGACCTTTTACTTGTCGTAACCTACAGGTCTTGGGGTGTTGAATAAGTTTTATAAGCTTTTGTTTCCAAACTTTACATCTTTCTCTTCACCCCGAAAATATACAGATCTGTAGGGGCATATGCATTTTTTGCTCTATATCCCTGTTTAAAGCACACTTACATATCTTGAGGGTCTTGGACAAACATTAAATGTTTTTGCCTCCAAACACTGTTCACTTTCTGAATAAAAGTTACAGATCTATAAAGATATACATCGTCATGCCGAGCATATGGGCTTGGAAATATCTTCAAAACCAAGATAATAAACATGGAACACTACAGTTCGTTATCATACTTTCATCATAAAAACATGTCATTCTTTGAATAAGAAAATGAAAATAACAAGTGCTAGTGCTTTGTGCACAAGTCTATAATGCACAGAAGAATGCATCATGTGTAATGACATGGGGTTTAAAACCTCAAAAGTGCATATGAACTAATTGCTTTGTGGCATCTATCATCCACATACATGATCCTATACATGATACTGGTAGGATAAAAATAATGATATTTTGTAAATTCATGAAAGACGTCTATGACACAATTTTGAATAAGTACAACTCTCCTATGCATAGCTTGAAAAGATTTGTTACTTCAAAATTTTACTCATGGCATGTACTGAGATTAAAAAAAATATATATATAGAAAAAACGGTTTGACCATCTTTTATTAAACACCATGTTCATATGAATCACGAAAAGAAAACGCTATAAGGTGTTGACCATCTTTATTGTTAAAATAAGACATGAACAGATCCTTATGTGGGAGTTTAAAGGATTCTTTGCTCTTATGAAAGAAAAACAGATGCCCTCGTTACAGGGTAATTGAGTATTAGGTTACATTTTACCATATATTATCTTAACAGTGTTTTAAGTTGCACTAAAATGATTTTTTAACAGATCATGGTTAGGACAGGATGACAAAAGTTAAGGTTCATCCTATTAGAAAGTTAGATTCTAAATATTAGTCAAAAGACAACTTATTGCTCACTTTGGAAAGTACAAAAAGTAGTGTGGTAAAGCTTGACACAAGCTGTCAACAACTTTTTTAATTTTTTATACAAATTAAAAAAGTAACTATGTACTTTCCTCTGGCCCTTCCACATGGCCTTTCCTCAGGACCTTTCCCAGGTCCTTCCTCGGGGTCCCTTCCCCTGGCCCCTTTCTCAGGGTCTTCACACAGGATCCTTCCCCAGGTCCTTCCTCAGGGTCCCTTCCCCTGGCCCCTTTCTCTGGTCCTTTCACAGAGTCCTTCCTCAGATCCTTCTACCAGGTCCTTTTCTAGGTCCTAACAGAAAACACTTATGCAAGGCCCTTCATTCAAAGTCTTGAGTCGTGTGCCACTTCTAGACACAAATTTATTGTTCCCAGTACAACGTAGTTAGGGTACGTAGGCTACCCCCTTTATGATATGATGGCAACGCGTCTTCACAAAAATAAAACATGAGGCACAAATGCTTGTACACACAACATAACATGTTTAACACATAAATAAATTGATCTTTGGTATGACTTACCTTTTTGAAAGTGTTTTCGTGGCAAGTATCGAAGCATGAACATGAACAACACAAGAAGCTATTAGTCACAACCTACGGGATAGGTCGACAAAGGCTAATATTGGACTGGATAACGTGCACCAGAGAAACAAGGCATGATCTTTGAAAAGACATTAAAAAATAGTGATCACCTTAAACATCCTTAAACAAGGATATAGCTTCGGGCAGGAGGAAAGTGACACAACATTAGTAAAAGCAAGAAATACCTTTGTGCAACATTAAACTGGGGGACTAATATGTCTAGGGGGATATTGTGGGACAGAGTTTTTGCTAACCACGGGCTACTCTCATTCAACAAAGAATCATCTGCCGGATACATCTATCGGTTATATCCTTGCGTGCTATCGTGTCTCGGATAAAGACATCACTCATTAGAAGTGATTATGATTTAGAAGACTTCCGATACTCATCAAAAGTAACTATGTTCTTCATTCACAACCGAGGGTCTAGACAGACGGGCTCAAGGATAGCCTATTTCATAAGTTCAGTATTACCAACTGCGCTTGACAACACTGAACTGGGGAGCTAGCATGGTATAACACCATCGGGTCCTACATTGAAGACTTCTCGAAAGGATCTTTATTTTTGTATTACCTCCGCCGAAAAGGATTAAGCATCTCCATAAGTTCTCATGTTCGAAGATCTCAAAAACAAAAAAAACAAAAAAAAAGGGGGAGGGAGGGGGAATGGGCATGAACTGCCTTACTAACTCCTCCACTGGAAGAAAAGAAAAGCCTGGGATGTGTATTTGGCTCCTTCCCTTAAGGAAAAAGAATCAGTAAGCTGCATCATTCGTCCTCCACCTGAAGACTGGGAAAAGCCAAGGATGTGTATTTGGATCCTACCCTGAAGGGAAAAAGAATCAGTGGGCTGTGTCACTAATCCTTCAATTGAAGAAATGGGAGGCCTGGGCTGCATATTTGGCTCCTCGCTAGAAGGCGAAACACTCCCTGGACTGCATTATTAATCCATAAACCTGGACACTCACTCCTTGAAGGAAGGAAGAACCCCCTCCAGCGAGCCGCTAATTCAGCCTCTTCCATGGAGAAAAACTAATCCACACAATAAGTTCCCAACACTTATACTCTATACCTTAGGGGGAAATGAGCTCCTCCCATCAGCTAGCATCTACAAATATTCTACAAGGAAAAAGAAAAAGAGGGAAACCTTAATAAGCATATCTTCGCTTTAAGGAGAAAGTGAAGTCCTTCTACGGTCTTTCGTGCTTAAGAAACCCTGGTCTCCTTGAACAAAGCGATATTCTCTCCTAAAGACTAAAGCATTTCAGAAGTCCCTCCCATCAACAACAAAATCCCTTCTCTTGTGAACAAGGTACCTCAGCAGTCGCTTGCAAGAACAGGAACGTATGCTTTCCATGGAACTACGTCCAGGAAAAGTTTCATCCAAGAATATGAAGAATATCCCATTATCTGGGATCAAGTATTTTAGAAGTCCCTTTCATAAACAGGAATATACCCCTTCCTCGGGACTAAGTCTTGAAGAAATCCCTTCCAAGAATAGGAAGAAACATACCCCTCCCTCGGGATCCAGTCCTAAGCAAACCCCTTCCTAGAATAGGAAGGAACATATCCCTCACTCGGGATTCAGTCTTGAAGAAACTCCTTCCAAGAATATGAAATGATGAAGTACAAGGGCCGTTCGGTCATTAATCAAAAGTTGAATTGAATGAAGATACAAGACGAATATGAAGTAAATGAGTTTGGGGTCCAATGTGTCATTATTTGAAACTTAAATGTGGGAAGTAACTAAAGTGGGAGTTTCACGATGAGGATTAGTATTTCTGGGGATTAAGTATTGGAGGAGCCGCCTCCGAAAAAATAAAGATGTCCCACCCTATGTGATTAGGGGTCTCGTAAGTCTTTTCAAACAAACAGTAACAAGTTTCTCCCAAGAAAAGGAGGGTGTCCCCTCCCGTGGGATTAAGTATTGCAGAAGCCTATTCAACGAACAGAAGCGCACCCAGCTACGGAATCAAGTGTTGATGAAGTTCCTTCTAAGGACGGGAAAGTACTCCTGTCCCTGGGATTTAATATCTGAGAAAAACCCTTCTTGAGATTTCGTACCCGAACAACTTATTCAAAAAAAGGGGGGGGGGGGAGAGCCCCCTTGATAAGGGACTTCGAATCTGAAGAATCCCTTCCTTGAAAAGAAAAGATCTCCGCCACAGGTCTGTGTTTTAGAAAGTATCTCTCCAAAGAAGAGGAGCCTCATCTCGGGGTCGCATACGTTTGAAGAAGTCTCTCCAAGAGGAGAGGGTTGCACATTCCATGAGCACCCATCTTTAGAGAATTACAACAACTCTCCAGGGCAAGGAGGTCCCTAGGACATGGAACCTCATGCAACTTAGGAAGTATTACATATGAGGGGTTTATCCCCAGGAAAAAGGCCAAGAGCCACTTTTGTAATATTCAAACTATTAATCTGGGGCTCCCCCAAGAACAGATCTTTTGTAACAACTTATGCTGGGAAGTTTAACTCCCAAGAAGTAAATAACAAATGGACAACTAATCTGTCCTCTTTTGGCAAAATAACAGGTATTATAACCTGGCAGACGTGCCCAGGAACGCTATAAACCTAGCCAACAAATGAACACACGTGTATAGGGTATATCAAACATACCAAAAGCCCGGCTGTGGGGCAAAACAGGGTCTAGCGAACCCAAAGAAAGCGGACAAAACAAGTCAAAAACATAATATCACATTATCAACTTGTCCAGCGATTGGCCTCGAACAGACAATCGCGCTTTAACAACCCAAGCAGGTTACGAAGCAAAACTTGTACAAAGCTTGAACAACTCAAGCAAGTTACGAAGCAAACCTATATAAAGCTTTAACAACCCAAGCAGGTTACGAAGCAAACTTGTACAAAGCTTTAACAACCCAAGCAGGTTACGAAGCAAATTTATATAAAGCTTGAACAACTCAAGCAAGTTACGAAGCAAACTTATATAAAGCTTTAACAACTTAAACAAGTGACAAAGCAAACTTATATAAAGCTTTAACAACCCAAGCAGGTTACGAAGCAAACTTGTACAAAGCTTTAACAACCCAAGCAGGTTACGAAGCAAACTTATATAAAGCTTGAACAACTCAAGCAAGTTACGAAGCAAACTTATATAAAGCTTCAACAACCCAAGCAGGCTACGAAGCAAACTTGTACAAAGCTTTAACTACTTAAACCGGTTACAAAGCAGACTTATATAAAGCTTTAACAACTTAAAAAGTTACAAAGCGACCCATAGAAAGTCTTAACGGCTTAAACATGGTACAAAGAAAATTCATGAGAAAGTTTTAACAGTTCAAGCAATACAAAAACCCTCATTAGAGGAACACAATACAAAGAGTACGACACGGTAAACAAGGCATCCCGGTCGATGCCCTTTGAGAAATTACTCTCGAACGAGTACTTTGATTGAAATGCATCTAAGAAGTATATGCAAAGATGATCTAAATAGCATAAACGCTACAAAAAGCACTATCGAACAAGTGCATTGGAAAAAATGCCTTCAAGGAGGCATAAATTGAAGTGAGGTATTGGGCTACCCTACTTAAGGGGTCACCTGGCTATTTTAAGTACTAAAGGCAAAGTCACCCCAAGGACAACAAAGTAGATTGGTTTGGCATGACGTGCCTTAGGCTATGCTTACCCGACGGATGGAGGGAACGGTTGAAGGGCGGATAGCGAACCGCCTAGACCTTCAGGGACTGGAACAAGTCCTGCACCCATTCATGAGTAAATAGGCTTGGACTAAGGATGACTTGACGACGAGGGTCCCCGCTTGGGCTCCTCGTCTGGGCTCATCGCCCTAAATTAGTGACTGGGCTCAAGCCCACTTGTGTCTTTCTCGGTATGTTTAGTTGGTTTGAGTGGGCCATGTCCTGATAAGCCCACTCTTGGACCAGCCCATTAGGGTTATGGCCCAAGTGTTTTGCTATAAAAGGAAGCCTCCTCCTCCAAAGAAAGGGCAGACAATCTCCCACCACTTGAGGTTACTACTTCCTTATCTTCTCTCATATTACTCATGTCCCTCTACCCACTCTCTCTAAATTATACTTGCACTTATAACATCTTTACCACACAAGATACTGACTTGAGCGTCGGAGTGCCCACGGGGTGAACCCCCTCGGGCCCTCTAACTAGAGTTTCATGTGGATGCAGCCTGAGATCCGACACTCCGCAAGAGGAACTGCCACCGTGACAGAGAGATGACGAACCTGAACCGGAGCTCACCGAATCTAAGGTTAGTACCGCCAAGCCCTTCGAACGACTTCGGGAATTTGGGGATTCGACACTAGGAAAGGCCTCAAATATCCCACGACAAGACCCATTAGTATACTAATAACTATAGACATGACATTAAGATCAAATTAACTTACAATAATCCAGTTTGACTTTGTGTATCCTAAAACAACTCAACAATACATGACATGGACCATTAGTGTAGTAAGGGACATCTCTGAGAATTAACGTACCTTATTCGAGCTCGAAAAATGTGTCCATATGCTTTAACGATAAAAAGTATATTATAAAACATAAAAACGTATTGGGTTGGGCCAAACCTAATGTAAAGTTGGGTAATTATAAAGCATAAAAAAATATATTTGATAATGGATCTCTATATTGGATTTGGTATGTGTGTACAATTTTTTAAAGAAAAATAACATATATATATAAAAAAAAATTTAAAATCCCGTGCCCCTCGAAATCACGGGCCTTGTGCAGAAGTCCTCCCCGCTCACCATAAGAGCCGCCAATGAGTGTAGTAATAAGTAGGGGAAGGATCCACTAAAAAGTGGATTTTGCCTAAGTAGCATAAGAAAGATTGTGATAATGACATATGACACTGCTAATAAGTAGGAATGAAGGACATTTTGGTCCTTATAAATAGGAGTGAAAATGACACGTGACAACCTTTTTGTATTTTAAAATTGCAACAAAAAAATATAGTACAAAAAACTTAGCATAAAAAATCTAGTACAAAAAAAATATAGCACAAAAAATGTAATACAAAAAAATATAGCACAAAAAAATCTATTACAAAAAATATAGCACGAAAAAATTCAGCAAAAAAATATAGTGCAAAAAAATCCAGCACAAAAAATTGAGAAAAAAAAAATTTAAGACAAAAAAAAATCAACACAAAAAATTTAGCACAAAAATATAGTACAAAAATCCAGCATAAAAAATGTTATACAACATAGAAATAAAACACATTTTAATGGGTTTTTTAGTTTTCATATTTTATATAGCAATATGGTACTCAAATTAAAGATAAAAATACGCTTGATTTTACGGTGAAATTTTTATAAAAAAAAATAATGTCGTATAAAGAAGTTATGAACGTTTAAAAATGAGGGTGGAATATGCATGTGCCTTGCATGTAGAGAAAGAAAGTCCATAAATAGAATTTTCCCAAATACCCTTGCACTCCTCCTTTCTCCTACACTTTCATCTTAACCATTGATTTGAAAAATGAATGGTTAAGATTCCTTCTCATCCTACTTAGACAAAATAGACTTTTTATTTGATCTTA
The DNA here is from genome assembly GCA_030545235.1 of Helianthus tuberosus. Lineage (NCBI taxonomy): Eukaryota > Viridiplantae > Streptophyta > Magnoliopsida > Asterales > Asteraceae > Helianthus > Helianthus tuberosus. The sequence goes on from CM060360.1 coordinate 53,608,316, forward strand.
CCCCGTAACAAGTATACACATGTGTTTATTACGAAAATATATTGTTATGATATCAGTTAACTTTGTGTATAATAAAACAACTCAATAATGCATTTTTTTTTTTGAAAGGTGAACTTCTTAATGGTGACCATTGTCACATCCGCACATCGCAGACCCTCTCCAAGAACGTGGGCCCAGATAGCGGGGCCAGCGTTGGGTTAACCAGTCTTGGGTCGAAGGCTTTCCCCCGGAAACCGTACTGCCTCCACACGATTTTACTCGCTGGAGTAACAGCTGGATGAAAACCGGAGTGACGCTCAGGATCAAACCCTCCTCGGTGGGTTTTTCACCATTATAGCGTACATGTCACACCCATATGCCTTTGCCGGGAATTGAACCGGAGTCTCACAAGGAAACAACCGGTCCAACAACCAGCTGAGCTAGAGGGATGGACCTAAACACCAAAATGGTTTGAGCGGAAGGAATTCTAAGAATTATTGTAACCATGGAAGCACAAATAAGAAGTTCCACAAACTGTTTTGCCAACAATATTCAAGACTACTGACATCTCTCCCATTACTCGTCACCTACTTAGGTAGGTAGATTGTCTCCCTATTAGTTAAAAAACATGTTTTATAAATAAAAAACATGTTTTGATACTAATGTGATTTTTTTATCTATTGTATTTTCTTATTATTAGGAAGGTGATATCCACATGTGAAATGGTTGTTGGAAATTTAGTAAAAGTGTGTTGTTACTAATGCAATGTTGAATGAGAAATTGACTGGTTGGTAAAAACAATGCTATGCGATTAATCATGTCATAACCTATTTTAATTTTTCTATAATAAATTGGATAGTTCATATGATCTCTTAAGGATGTTTTATGAGATTTCAAAAGTTCATTTTATTATTATTATTTAGTATGACACTTAACTATTGATTATTGGATCATTAATGGACACGAATGTTATGGTTTGTGTGATTATATAATGAACGTGAAGGTTCATTTTATTTAGATAGAAAAACTACAAGTATTACTAAAAATCACACCAACTAAGAGGCCTTAGAATTTTTCTTTCTTTCAAGGAAAATTAGAGAGGAGTACTATCTAAATTTTTTTTCTTTTCAAATTTTAATACACTAATTTACCCGGTGTAATCTCAGGTGTGTGGCCTTCTCTAGCAGTACATATTGCTTCGACTGTTGTACCATAGGAGAAAGACGTATTGTTTAAGTAGGGGTGCAAAATCTGTTTTAACGGACCCGTGTTAAACACGAATCCTCAGCCATAACCATTAATTTTTGTTTTATCATACTTGTAGCCAAGAAGACCTTATTGAAGAATAAAGTTGAAGACTTCACCTTTTAAAGATCTTGGTTTGAATCATTTCACATATATGTAATGTTTACCTCATAGTTTTCATATATGTATTTATTTTGTATGAAGGTACTTGCCACTACTCATTCCCCATGTTAATAATGAGAGTATAGTTATTTTGTATTATTTAATTTTATATAAAAGGGTAGTAAAATTCCATCCATGAATTCTTTACCCACCCCATATTTTCAGATAAAATATCATTGTTGAGTTATTGATAATTACCACGTTCACTGAGAGATTTCCATACATATGTCCGTTGCTAAAAGCCCTCTATTTTATGGTGCCATCGACCTCCAACACAAAATCAGCATCTTTATTCTTGTGTGTTCTCCTATTACAATTGAATGGACATTCTTGCTTTTTTTAAATGCTATGAAAAAAATTATTAAATTTCGTGTGATGAATCTTAAAAAAAATGCACGTTTAAAACCTCATTTTGTTTTTTTTTTCCTTCTCCAATAGAAGAGAAATTTATAAATTTGTGATGATCATCAAACTTTTCCAAAAGCCTTAAAATGTGGTGAGTGAAAACCCTGAGAAACCATAAATGGGAAAAAACAAGTTGTTAAGAAAAACTATATATTTGACTGGTTATTGATATTATGACCGATAGTTTTCAAGGAGTCAACAACGAAATCTTTATCTTTATTCCAACTTAAAGACTTTTATTTCATCTTCAAGCCATTGACGTGTCACCTTCTCCTCCTTCTTCGGATTTGCTTTCAACTTTTTAAGACGGATATATTTAAAGCAAAAAAATCAACATATTAAAACATTTAAGTACAAATTCATGATTTTTTTTGAACGGCAAACTCACTATTTATATGTATAAATAGAGCCAGTAAGGGGCTGAAAAAAACACAGACAAAAAGCAGACAAACAAAACAAGGGAAAACAGAAAAAACAAACGATTACAAAAGATCCGACACGTCAAAAACCACCCACTTATCCCAATCCAACCTCGGAAGCTTAGTGCGGTTAGAAATCCAAAGAAAGACGTCTTCTTTAATAAGGTCGACCAATCTCCGAGTTGAAACAAAATGCCCCTCGAATACTTTGATATTTCAAGCATACCATATCCGCCAAACCGTGGCCATAATGACCGTGTAGACAACTCTCCTCCATCTTGCCGACCCAATGTTTCCAGTTAACTCATTCACAATGTCCTTTAAACTTCCCAAATTGAATCGGAGGGGGAATCCGCATCCAAACCGCGACCTGCCACCACACGCTTCGAGCCCATATGCAATTAACAAAAACGTGATTAGTATTCTCAGTCCCGTACCCGCATCTATCACACAAAAGATTCTGTAAACTAATGCCTCTTTTATCTAAATTGATTTTATCCGCCACTTTCCCTTTTAACACCCTCCACATCAAATAATTACTCTTTAACGGAGCCCAATAGTTCCATCTAAACGGAACCTCACTGATCGTATCATTTTCGTCCGCAATTTCAGCCCGCACACACTTGATTGAGAACCTGTCACCGACTTTGTTATCCCACCGCCATATATCCGTTTTATTATCGTTAATACTGACCGATTGGAGAAGACCCGATAGACGTTGAAACTGATCCCATTCCTCCACTGTGTTCGGACTCCTTATCCAGTCCCACTTCCAAACAAAATCCAGCCCCACCTTCCCAGAATAGCTCCTCACCATACCGTCTTTATCTTTCGCGAGTTTGAACAGGTCAGGAAAAGACCTCATCAGCCTGTCTCCATGAAGCCATCGGTCCTTCCAGAATCGGACCTTCGACCCGTTACCAATATTAACGGACAATTTCTCATCTATATTAATACCCAGCTTCAGCAAACTTCTATCCACAGCCCCGATGTCCTTCTAAACGCATGGGATCGATTTTTTAACCGGGATCAATTTCGTGTCAACTTTATTTTTATGGATAGCACAAATTACCGCAGCCCAAAGCTGAGTAGGATTGTCTTTATATCTCCACCACCATTTCGACATCATCGCAAGATTAAAGTCCGACAACTTACCAATCCCAAGCCCACCTTTGGTTTTGGGTTTTGTCATCACATCCCATTTAACCCATCTCGTCTTATTAACGTTACTTTTCTACCCCAAACAAAATCCCTTCTGATGCCTTCAATCTTCTTTAAAACCGAGTTAGGGGGGCCGAAAACAAAGAGAGGTAATAAGATGGCATACTACCCAAAACAGCTTTTGACAACGTCACCCGTCCAGCAAAAGACAGCGTGTTAGCCTTCCAACCCGATAGCTTGCGCTGGATTTTATCTATCACCACTTTCCAATTCTTGACCAGTTTCATGTTGGCGCCTAAAGGTATACCGAGGTAATTGAAAGGAAACTTCCCAGCATTGCAATTTAGAATTTTAGCCTTATCAGTCACCTCCTCATAACTGACACTAACACCAAACAGGCTACATTTGTTGTGATTGACTTTCAGACCCGTAACTAGATAGAGGCATCTAAGAAAGCGATTCAAACTAACAATATTATGCTCCGACCATTCGCCAACGAAGATAACATCATCCGCGTACAAATTCATGATTATTATATCTCGGTAATCATATACTCGGGAAAAGTTATGAACAAACAAAATTGAGTTGAATCATGTTTAATCAGTTATTATTATTACTATTAACCAGTTGAATTACAGAAGATTCAAACAATTTATTTTAAATACATTAGGCTGGAGGTGCGGCTAGGGGCTTTATCACGCCACCTCAGCGTCTCAGCGTCACGTCACACAAGGGCTTTAAAGTCCTCTCCTTTAACTTGTAGGGTGTTGTATAAAGCCCCCTTACCACTATAGCGCCCCCTTTAAAGCCAATCAACTTCGATCGAGCCCCCCTTTGCTCGTTAACACGCTGGCGGAAGGATGATGACCCCCCCCCCCTATAATTGCGGCGGTGTGGACGATAGAGCCCTGGGGGCGCTATGAAGGCTGAGGTGGCGGGGTGGCGCCCCCACACCCACCAGCCTTACTATTAACTAGTTGAATTACTGAAGATCCAAACAATTTATTATAAATACATAAAAGTATTATATTTCTTCTAACTAACAAAATATAAAATGTGTAATAACATTTTTTAGTCTACTGTCGATACATAACACTGAACTTAAAGATAAACTCATAAATAATCATGAGAACAAACCCTAGTGATTTTTTTGCTACTACCTAGACTTTAAATAAGAGTAAATTACTATTTTAGCTCTTATGGTTTAACTATTTTTTTCAGTCTAAAAAGGAATCTTTTAACATATCAAACCTTACAATTGTATTTTGTAATAGTTTTGGCCCTAACACTAAGACTATGTGTAGTGGGACGTGGTTTTGTAAAAAAAATTCAAAAATAACGCTTGAAAACGCCCCTCCCCCATTACGCTAGGCGTTTTGGGGCGTTTTTTTCGAAAAAAAATCAGGTTGGCGTGGTTTAAACAACGCTGGAACTTCATTTCTTTGTCCAATGATACATTGCCATGTGTATATAATATTTGTGTGTGTTTATAATTAGTTTTTTTTTTCTAAAAAACAAAAGAAGAGGAAGAAGAGAATGATGTTTCTGGGTTTTTTTTTTTAGTTGCAGGTGGGAGGTGGGGAAGAAGAAGAAGAAGGGATAAAGGAGTGGTGAGACCTTTGGTTTTTTAACTTTATTTTTTTTAGGTTTTTTAACTTTATTTTTTTTAGGTTTTTTAATTTTCTGTTTTTTATTTCGGTTTTTTTTTTCAAGTAGTGTAATTTTTATTTTAAATTAATGAAGTTTTTTATGTTTTAAATTAAAAATAATAATTGGGAAATAATTGCATGGGCGTTATTAGAATAATGCCCCACTACACCACTTTATGCTATAATGCCCCATGCTGACTGGGATGACACGTGTCGCAAAACGCCCCATGGTGGGGGCATTATAAGTTGTTACCACTACACATGGTCTAACTATGTTACTTTTTTTCTAGTTAAGTAAGGGTAAGTAACACAATATAAGGGTTAGGATCAAATACAAAGGATAAAATAAATAAGAAGTGTAAGAAGGATTCTAGTCCATTGATCTTAGATTTGGAGGGTTGAGATTGGTTGTAGGGAAAAGAAGATAATAGAATGGCATAAAGGGAATCTTATATTTATGGATTTTCTCTCTCCACATGCAAGGCACATGCCAATTCCCCCATCGATTTAAAACGTCCATAACTTTTTCATACGACATTTTTTTTCAAAAAAAAATTTCACCATAATAACGAGCGTTTTTTTATCTTTAATATGAGTATCATATTATCATATAAAAATAAAATAAAAAATTTCATTTTTACTGGGTTTTTTGGCATTGTGTTAAAGGTTCAGGTCATTGTGTCTTTTAACTGGGTTTTGGTCAGTAGAGTTTCTATACATTGTGTTATTATCAAAACCTATAACACAATGTTAATTTGAGTTCTATCCATTGCGTTTTTATAAAAACCTATAACACAATATATGACACAATGAAGATTTTGTTATATCTGGGTTTTCTATAAATTGTGTTATTAGTTCAGGTCATTGTGTTTAATATGTTATTCATTGTGTTTTAATATGTTGTCCATTGTGTTTTAATAATTTGTTCAATTTTTTTATTATCTTGTTCATTGTGTTTTAGTTTGTTATGTATTGTGTTTTAGTTTGTTATGTATTGTGTTTTTAGTTTGTTTTTCATTGTGTCTTCATCTGCTCTCCATTGTGTCTTTTATCTGCTGTCATTAATTGTGTCTTTTATCTGTTGTCATCAATTGTGTTTTTATTTAGTCTGATTCTTATTGTGTTATATGTTATCGCAATTGTGTTATACGTTATGGTCATTGTGTTTTAGTATGTTGTCCATTGTGTCTTTATCTGTTGTCATTGATTGTGTTTTTAATCTAATTTACATTGTGTTTTACATCATGTCCATTGTGTAATATGTTATTCATTGTGTTTTAATATGTTGTCCATTGTGGTTTAATAATTTGTTCAATTTTTTTTATTATCTTGTTCATTGTGTTTTAGTTTGTTATGTATTGTGTTTTTAGTTTGTTTTTCATTGTGTCTTTATCTGCTCTCCATTGTGTCTTTTATTTGCTGTCATTAATTGTGTCTTTTATCTGTTGTCATCAATTGTGTTTTTATTTAGTCTGATTCTTATTGTGTTATATGTTATCGTCATTGTGTTATACGTTATGTTCATTGTGTTTTAGTATGTTGTCCATTGTGTCTTTATCTGTTGTCATTGATTGTGTTTTAATCTAATTTACGTTGTGTTTTACATCATGTCAATTGTGTAATATGCAACTGGGTATTTGAATTTTTTTTGAAAAATATAACAATATGGTACTCATATTAAAGATAAAAAAACGCTCGATTTTATGGTATAATTTTTTTTTTAAAACAAATGATGTATAAATACGCACGTTTAAAAGTTAAGGGGGAAATAGCATGTGACTTGCATGTGCATATTCTCTTTCCTCTTGTAGACAAAATTACCCTTTCCATTTAATTACTCATAGGACACTTGTCACTCTCTGGTGTCTTCTTACCCTTCTTATTTTTAAATATTTTGTATTATAACTCAACCCCACAATATAATAGTCATTTTACACCTTAAAGGTTGTTCACTTGTTTGTATAAGTTATAAAGTTCTTTAAATAATTAGGAGACTATTTATGTAATTACTTAAGTTTTTCATTATTTTTAAAATTAATATTTAATACGTTTTTAATATACGTTTTAATCCTTTTTTAAAATTTCCATCTTTTGTTAAGATTGTTTAATTTTAAATTGATTGTTTTTTTAAATCGTTCTTGTAAAGTCATTCGTTTTTTTAACTATTTATTTTTACTGCTCTTTTTAAAATCATTTGTTTATTAAACTTTTTTTAAACAATTCATTTTTTTCAAATCGTGTATTTTTAAAGTTGTTCTGAAAGTCGTTGGTTTTTTTTAACAAATCATTTTTAACCTTTGTTTTTAAAATCGTTGGTTTATTAAACTTATTTGAAAGAATTAGATTGTGTATTTTAAAAACCATTCTTTTTCTAAAATAGTTCGTTTTTAAACTTTGTATTTTGTAATTCACCTATAGCCGTTAGCATTTAAAAAGTTATTCTAATATATAAGGTTTTGGAAAGCGGATGATTTTAATAAAAAAAGGTTTAAAAATGAACAAATTTAAAAAAAACGAACGCTCTATAAAATGGAAGATTTTAAAAAAGATAAACGATTCGAATAACACTTCAGAAATTAGAGAAACGCTTTAGAAAAATGATTTTTAAAAGGAACATTTTAATAATAAAACGTTTTAAAAATGAATTAGTTTAAAAATGAGTTGTTTAAATTTTTTTTAAAACATATGATTTTAAAAAGAATGGTAAAAAATGAACTGCTCAAATTAAAAAAAACGAAATACTTTAGAAAGAAAAATTTTAAAATTAAACGGTTTCAAAAGAAACTATTTTAAAAACGATAGACGGTTCCAAAAAGGTTTAAAAACAATTGTTTTTAAAAACATCATTTATAAAAACAAATTGTTAAAGAAAATCTGTATTTATTTTATTTAAAACGTATTTTGTTAAATAATAATTGTTTAATAACAAAATAAAAAAATGAGTAATTACACAAATAAAAATATTTAAAAAACTTTATAAGTTACATAAACAACCTCTAAGGTGTAAAAGGACCATAATACCCATACACTTAACTGGAAAATAGTAATAAAATTATTGGACCTGTTAAAGAACAAATGAAAGTCGAAAGCCAAAACATGATTCAAAGATCAAGAAATAAACAGTTGGTAAAGCAATTCTCTCTCAAAAGATAGTGAATCTTGAACACATACTCAAAACATTTGTTCAAGAACAAAGCAAACATCTAATCAAGAGTTGGAACAGTTGTTCAAGAAGAAACAACATCTGTTGAGAGCTAAAGTGTCACACCCCCAAAAATACCCCAAACTGGAACCCCCGCGAGGCGTGTGACGTACCAGGATCTAGCCACTAATCACATTGAACTATGAGTAAAATAGAAATTTCCATTCAATGAGAATAGTGTAATTCAAACATCAATTTTGAAAAGAAAATGTATTCAGCGGAAGCATTAAATATTGTTCGATAAGTTTAACATATAGTGTTTAGAAAACAATCCAACTTCAAGTGTTCATCCAGTTGCCACGACCCATGACCACTCCAGCTTCCCAGACAGCAAGTCCCATATTAGTGTACCTAACGGCCTGCAAGCATGCAGAAAAAGTGTATCAACATAAAGCTGGCGAGTTCACAGTTTTGTTAAACGGTTGTTACCAAGTGTTCGTTTTAAGTCATGTTGATAATAACTCGATACTGCAAGACGGTTGTTGTTTGCCCTTCCCTAACACTCTATCAAACATTGTTCATGTGGTTAAGGTCATTAGTTCACGCCCGCCCTATCCAGGTACGTCGTGAGGGTGCCAAACCTAATAGCGCTATCAACTAATAACCCCGTTGCCCTACAATCAACTAGTTCGGTAGTAAGATGGGACTTCGGTGATAGAAGTGAGTGTATTATCCAACATCCATGTTAACTGAAATCTGCCTCATGTCCCCTACAAGGACATGGGTTTGTAAAGAATCCCCTACAGGGATGAAATGTTTTGTTCGTTTGTTTGTTTGTCCCCACCGGACGCATGCTTGTAAAGAGAGTAGTGAACTCACCTTTGGTTTGCTAGATAAGACTAGTTACTTGTTTATAGTTGGTCGACCAACCACTAGTATGGTTACCATTATCAATCAGTTTTGTAACACTTAATCATATATTCTTTATGCATATTACACAACCAGCATAACATAATATCATGCAGGTTATAACATTTGATCATGCGACCCAACAAACCATAGCATACATCATAGTATCATATAGTAGGTGTTTGAACCCCATACTGTTCGTTTACATGGCCATATTCAAGTTAGAGGTTGACAAATTTTTAACATCTATCATGCAAGTATGTGCTTACATTAATTCAAAACCCAATCCAAGTGCACAATGAGTAATGTGAGGCCCAACATCACCGGCCCAACTAGAGTGTGCGATTGGGCTCCGGTGTGTGACTCAATGTTTAGTGTACAACTCGTGCTTGGCCCGTTGCCCAGATGAGTCCCCGGCCCACTCAAGTGTGCGATCAAGTTAGGTTGTGCGAATCGTTATACAGTTGCGGCCCATCGAATGTTCGGCCCAAACGTAAAGTATGTGCGAGTGGGCTTAAGTGTGAGACTCGTCTAAACCCCATTTGGACTGTGCGACTCATGAAGGATTGTGCGACGTGAAGTTGGTGTGCGATCTTGCCGATTTTCATTGTACATTACAAGATCAGAAACATGCAGTTCAAGTATATGTTATATATGAGTGTGCGATGCAAGTATGCGGCTGACCAAGTCAACCCTTTCCATATTTTTTAGTAACCTAACACTCCTAAATTCCAAAATGGTTGCATGATCAGATCAGTTACACATTCAAAGTTTACAAGAACCCTAATCATTGACTAGCAATTACAACATAATCCGGGAATCATCAATCATCACCAATCAATATTCCATCAAATGACACCACATATTTAACAACCGATCATCATATTTTCGCATCAAATAGCATCATTGCTTCAATAATATCAAACCCTAACCTTGTGTGTCTCTATATTATCGACCCACATTAGTTGACATTCCAAAAACTTTTGGATCGGATTGAATCGGTTTGCTATCATGCAACTTTACCAAACTTTATTATCATGATTCTTATTATCAATAAGGTTTTCTAACAACAACCCTAGATCATATGAAATCTATGATTACACATACAAGTCGTTAACAAGTTTGTACACAACCGAACACAATCAACGAGAATCAATGCGAATATGACATTACTAACCGAGAGGTTGTAGTGGATATGCTGGAATGATGAGGATAGTGTATCGAGAAGGAGAGCTTGCCGAAAGAAACTGCCGTCGAGGGTCTTGGAGCAACTAAGGTTTGCAATTGTGTGAAGGGAATTGTATGCTCCCTCTCATAACAACGTGTATACAAGATCACAAGGGATGGGTTGGGCTCCTCTCGGCTTGGGCCTGATGGTGAGTGTGTGAGTGTTTGGGCCGAGAGGTGTACGGACGAGATAGGAGTGTGCGATCCGAGGCTTTGTGTGGCTAAGTGTTTCATACAAAATTATCAAATAACTCCAACCATTAATAAGACCGATCTAACATATTCAATCATGTTATCCATTTCATAACACATACACATAATTACAACATATAAAAGGCATCTGAAAACACGAGTTGTCACATAAAGACTGTTGTAGAACAAAGCACTGATGAAGTTAAAGGTCTGATGAAGAAGACCAAACATTTGTATGGCCAAATAGATGTTTGGATAACTACAATAGAGGATAGCTTAGACACTGGTTTCCCAATGTAACAATAGTTATTTATCATTGTTTAGACTAGTTAGAGCATATGATAGGATTTGCACAGATGTTTGCAACATAAACATCTGTGGAATCTTTTCTGTTAGGAATGTTAGATGTCACTATCATAGTGATGCCAGCCTATCACGAATAGAGCTTTAGTACTTAGTATAAACATATCTCACTTGTTAGAGATCTATTTTATCACATCACATATTCTCTTTTGTACGAATAGTTCTAGTGAGTGATCACGATGAGGGGGAGAATGTAGAATCGTTATTGTGAAACTTATGAATCTTTTGAATCATTGAAAAACAACTATTGATAATATTTTTCTATTGTAATAATTGGTATTTATTTGCATGTATCAAAATTAGTTTTAACAAAACTTAATGTTATGGGCTAAAACCATTATAAGATGCAATCCTAAGGTCTGATATGTTAAAAGATTTCTTTTTAAACTGAAGAGGTTAAACTAGTTAAACCACATGAGCAAAAATAGTAATTTACTTTTCAAATTAAATCTTACACACGAAAATTTGACTTAACATTTAATGACAGGTTTTTTATACTCCATTATATTATACATATATATCAGATAGGCTTGTTAGTTATTAATGTGTCTTGTAAGACTATAGGTTGTGGGTTAATTAAACTCCTTTCCACATCAATGTCATCTTATTGTCATATAAAAACTTGACTATTAATTAAATACATATTAATTAGTTGACAATCGAAAAGACAGGAAGAAATGGAGAGGCGGAGGCAAAGAGAGGCATGAAGACCCTAACCGATGCCAGAAGACCTGAGAAGACGAAAAGAAGAAGAACAAGCCAAGCTTTATCATCAAGGGAGGTATCAGAAGCCATGGCAAAAGTTAAAGGTAAAAACACGCTAACGAAAGAGAAAGCCGCCTCGTCTAAAGCTGTTTGGAAACCAAAATAGGCTACCACATCGGTGTTGGTTTCAAACATATAGGATGGAGTGTTTGAAATGGATTTGTTCAAGGTTTTCAGTAGATTTGGGGACCTTGCTATTGTTTATGTGGTGACGAAAAAGGATAAGTCGGATAAAAGATTTGGAGTCCTGAGATTTGTGAATGTGAAAAGTAAAGAAGAGTTGGTTAGTTGCATGGAAGGTGTAGCGATTGGAGAAGCTATGCTGGGTGTGAATTTAGAAAGATATGATAAGTGGGCATTCATTGAACATGAAGGGAAATGAGCAGATGCAGTAAGGGTGGAGAAAAACCCACCGTCGGTGAGGATGGGGTGGGGTCAACCAACTCAGCGTGGGAAGGACACGATTGCAAGTGGAGGATCAATGTATAGTGAAGTCCTGTTGGGTAAGCAGAATCAGGATGGAGTATCCAAAACAATCTTACAGGCTATGGAAGTTTTAGATGCATAAAAGGAATGGGCAAATGTGTCTGTATGTTATGATGTAAAAAAATTGGAGATTATGAGGGATGGGGGAGCATTTCAGAATGAATGGGGATTCCGGTGGGATCTTCCAAGTATATGGGTGGCCTCTCAATCTAGATTTCCTTTAAAGCCTCGACGGCAACAGAGGACATTTTAGAAAAGAAAGAGTTTTGGAAAGAATGGTTAGGCTCGACGGAGCAATGGGAAGGGATTATGTTCAACCAGACAAGTTAACATGGATTACTATCAATAGGGTCTCGTAGGCCTTTGGGGGCTTCGACTTTTGACCTTATTGGCAACGCATTTGGAAGGGTGGTGGAGTCTTCTGGGGTGTTGTCGTCTGATTCAAATTTATCGGGGGGGGGGGGGGAGGGTTGGCATTGTCACGAGATCGGTGATATGCAATGATGAAACTATTGCCATCAAGAGGGGAGGGGTGATATTCTCGGTGCACGTCAAGGAAGAAAAAGCGGGATGGAAGCCGGATTTCTCAGCAACATCTGATTCTGGTAGTGGGCCTGAATCGTAGTGTGAGCGGGAAAGGGGGAGTGGTTGGAGTTTGCATAGGGGCAACCACGATGATTACCTGGGGAAGAATAACGGTCAGTTATTGAAAGATGTTCCAGCCGCCTTTACCGGTCTGAGGAACAAGGAAGGGACATTTAGTTTCTCAACACATCAAGGAGTTAATGATGATGGTTCGTTATCTAGGAAAGTGAACAGGGCAGTGTCACGCCCCAACCGATGGTGGAATCATCGGGGAGAGGCACTAAGCGAACCAAATTGCTCAAGAGAATCCATAACGACTAATTTAATGACAATATTTAAGAAGTTCAATATCCCATACTATTAAACAAATATTTTAACAACCAGTCAAAACATATATCATGTCTCTCAAACAAAACCAATCCACACTTAGATTTTATTAGGTGAGTTTCTATCATTCCTATCCATTTGCAGCAAACAATCTATCAACCTGTCACATACGTTAAAACTAAGTCAATATAATAATGTAAAGGTGAGTACACAAGTTTAGCATAAATATAGTATAAAAGAGTTTACGCATAAACAACATGTAACACGTAACAGGCGAATCAAGTAAGCTATCAACAATGATACAAGCTAACCACATGACTACGAGTAGAGTATGTGCGACATGTGTTCACCGAAGCGAACTCGTGAAGTAAAGTATGTGATCCTTAACAACCCCTGAATAAATAGGTGCTGAGTCGAAACTATAGTACTATCGTTGCTAAGGGCGGTAGGGCATATCATCACTGTGTAACATAGCAACAAGTATACAACTAATCACGTATATCATGCGAGTGAGGTTAGCGTTTAAAAAGCGTTTAAGTGTTGTGTTTTTGATAGAGAACGTATGTAACACCCAAAAGTGCGTTAAGTGAAAAGGGTTCGAGTACACTCACAGCGCGTGCTTAGCAAGTAAACACTGTCTGAATTGGATTGAAGGGAGCGCCAGATCAGCATGCGTACGGGAACAGAAGCATAAGTCTTCCTGGTGCTGAAACGGTCGAAGTCGGAGTGTCGAAAGGAATGAAAAACGAGTTAAATGTTCAACAGTCCATTTGGACGGATGGACCTAGTCTATACGGACAAATGGGCATTGTCCATTTGGTCGGATGAGCTTGGTTTTGGACGGATGGGCCTTGTCCATTCGGACAGATGCGCTACCTTGTTGGAACGAAAACGATCTGACGTATAATTGATGTTTTAAAACAGAAAGGAAAAGATTTGAAGTGGTAGTAGAGTCTACCCGGACGGATAGACATGATCCATTCGGACGGATGGACTGCGTTTATTGTGAACAAAATTGTTGAAGTTTGATTAAAAATGCTTTTATTAATGAAGATGGGTACGATTACGGAATCAAATCAACAGGGAATTTGGGGTCAAGTCCATTCGAACGGATGGGCATAGCCCATTCGACAGAATGCGTTGTTCTTGATGGGAGTTCATGTCTGACCTAGTAGTGTAGCTCCATTCTCTTGAAACTACCATGTTGGAAAGTGAATCTCCGGGAGAGGTAAATCAAGTCCCAAATACCTCTACCCCAAGCACTAGCCAAGCTCATGTGGCTATACCAACGCCCTTCTCGAAACCAGGGAGCACTCCCACCGGAACCTCATACCCCGAGTTTCTCACTTTCCAAACACCAACTCCGTCCAGATCAGGTGTTCCATCCCCTAATGTCGGTGTCTCTAACACCCCCTCACGTGTTGACCTTACTCCTGAAGGGGTCGCCAACAATTTCCTAGAGTTGAGGTCTCTCCTCAACCAATATGTGAGTAGGGAGAGAGACAAGATGCCGTCCCACATCAAGACATACGACGGAACCAAGGATCCAGAAGATCACCTTCAGATCTTCACTGGTGCCACTAGAATTGAGAAATGGTCAAATGCTGAATGCTACCTCATGTTTATGTAAACTCTCGTCAGATCAGCCCGGAGATGGTTTGTAACAACTCTTATCAAAAAGTCATATTTATTTAATTAAATTGTCCAATAGGAAACCCTAATTGAGAAACCCAAGTGATTCTGCATAATCCCTAAAATTTTCAGGATAGTTGGAATTAGAATCAGGGCCCCTAAAAAATCAAGGGGGTAAACCCTAATTCACGATTATCTCTAAAATACGTTGTCTAGATTTAAAATTCTCGAACTATCAACTCAGCAGGCCTATACCTGTGACAAGCCTACCCTAGTCTACGTTGGCTTCCCAGGCGACACGCGACTGGGACCTTGGATCCCTTCGCGACACGCGGGAGATACCAAATTTGGGTATAAATACAGGGGCTTGGGACTTGAACTGTTTGCATGTTACGACGATAAAATTCTTTACGTACACATAGTTAGACATTGTTTACTACAAAAACACACACTGATCACGAAGTGCTGCCACAATTCAGGGTAATAACTCGATCGCTGCTATGATTCAATGTCCGATCGATTAAACTATCCAATGGATGTTTAAGTGCTGCCCACATTAGGGTTTATGCTTTGTCATTCTTCGTTAAATCGATGGATGTTTAAGTATCGCACTTTGTCATTCGTTGTGAAGGTTTTAATCTCGTGAGTTATCGTAAATGCTGTATTAACTTACTAACCTAGTTTGTGTGCCTGACTATTTAAACTAAGTTATCAAGGCTAATCAGTAGGCTAAGCTCTGTTCAAAATTAAATCTGCAATGTGAGTCATTCTCTTTTTATCAAATTACTTTACAAAAGCATGTTTATTTTCAAAGGTTATAATTACAGGGATTAAGTCTATGTAATCTGAAATTACTGCCAGTATGTGGGGGGATGTGCACATAGCTACTAATTATTTATCATTTGTGGGTGAACGGACCCAACAAGTGATATGTCCACAGTCACAAGTCCGGTCAAGTGACAACTGGGTCAGTTAATTCAAAAGATAGAAACATTGTAATCGCTCTTAATACTGTAAATTATAACAAACAGGTCGTTTTATTTAAATAAGAATGATTCACTCAGTATTTCCCGCAGACAAAACCTTTTTCAAACATGTTTCAGGTGATCTGTTGTGATCCAGGAAAAGTGCCGAGAAGCACTACAAGCTTAAGGAAGTGGCTCAGTATAAAATAAAGAAACATGTTTTGTAAAATAAAAGATTTCTGTGTGAAATCTCAAGATTGTAAATTACCGGGTTTTATTCCGAGTTGTGAAATAAAATAATCGGGAAATATTTCAGTTTTTAAATGATCCTGAATAAAACTTCCGCTGTTAACTAAATACCACAGGATTTTCTGTCCCGCGGCTCCTGAAACGGGTTAAACCGGGTCGGGGGCTGTGACAGAAATAAGGTGGTATCAGAGCCACTGATCTAAGCCTATTAAGTATTTAGAAATACTTAATTTTACTGATTGCCAATTATATGATTATGTGTTTTATTAACTGATTATTTGTTAGTTACAGTATGGGTAAACAAAAGCTGTTAAACATCTATCTTAAACTAGATAGGTCATCCAACGAGAAGGGAAGTTCATCTCAACCCAAATCCTCAATTCACTCTGTAATTCCTGAAGAAGGAATATTTGTGAGAAAGGCACATTATGAGAAACCACTTTCTCCTAATAAAAGAAGTTTGATTATTAGGAAAAGTCAGGAGGAAATAAGGAAAAACCGAGAGAAGAAAGTTAAACAGGAAACCCAGGAATTAATCAGTAAAACACCCTGGGAGGACAAATTAGATGAGAAATGGGCAGATCTTTATATGCTAGCCACCGTAGCAGAAAATGCAAATCTCTAAATACTTTAACTCAAGTTTTAGCACCTTTATTTATCTACAATCCAGAAACCTTATTCAGTAAATAAATAAGTTCACAGTAAATCGTAGTATATTTTATTTGTCAGTTGTTTTATGTATGGTATGCAATAATATTTAAGGGTTATCTATGAAATTTTGTTATTTTATTTTAACATTTGGTATGTATTTTGCATATATGCTAAACAACATGAATGAGATATCTGAAGCTTTAGAAAATCTTAACCTCTATCCCGTTAAGATAGAAGTTTCCAAGGAATTCACTGGTTACTTCGCTGATAAAGAAGAACCCATGGAATTTCAATCCAAACCACTGGCAAAACCTAAACCCAAGAAAAGAAGCAGATTTGTGGGCTGGAGGCGTGTACGTAGGAAAAAGCCAGCAACAAGAAAGGTTACCAAAACTGAAGAACCAAAAGACAAAGGAAAAGGGGTAGAAATTGAGGAAAATGTTAATCAAGTAGAGATAGAAGCTGAGAAGAGTTTTAAGCAAACAGAAAGAGAAGTCGGAGAAAGTTCTAGACAAAAACAGAAAATGACTCCCTGGGAAGTTTTAGATCATAAACTAGTAATGAGTGACCTCATCGGACCTGCCGATGGAAACCTTGAACCAGCCAATCCAAATCTTATATTTACTGAAGAAGATCTTTTCAACTACCCACTAGAAGCTCCAATTCCAATCAATCTGGAACCTGCTATTCCAGATCCTATTGTCCAACCTCCACCACTACCAGTAGAATTAGATAAATGGTGGACAACTGATTGGCAATACCAAAATCTTTTAAACAACCCTGATACATTTTTCCCACAAGTTGACCCAGAACCTCCACTATACCCAACCATGAGCCCAGAGAATCTGACTGAACTTCGTCTCTGGGGCGAAGAGTTAATTAATGCAGGAAATAGGATTAGGGATATTGGAGAAAGAGTTACTTGGAAATACGACGAAAGGGAGCGTCGTTTTTAAGAAATTAGCTGACCAGATAATGGGAGTTTGTAGGAATATTTGTTTAATAAATAATCATAAGAACCAGTATGTGTAATAACTTAACAATAAAACGTTGTATGATAATCATGTGTACGAGGCATAATATAATATATAGAAATGAAACTTGGGAAATCGATAATTTTTTGTTATACATGTTAATGTGATTATGTGCAAACTGTTTTATTATATTTGTATTTATACTAATTATTTATATAAAATTAATTATCAGATGGCAAACATTGGTAACGAACCAGTAAATGAGGTTAATCAGTCTGAGAAACATCCAGGGGATCAATATATGACTAGGCAAGATATCGAAAATATTGTTGCTCAAGGGATAGCCAATGCTATTCCAGTAATCGTTGTTGCTGTAAAGAATCCAATCGAACCGCAACAAATCGTTCCTAGTAAACGTATTTCTGAAGATAACTTCAGTAATAGTGTAAACGGAGGCAGTGATCATGTTAATCATAATACGGAACCACATCAAGCTCCATTTCCTAAGAAAATGAAAGCCGCAACGCCTGGTTGCACTTTCAAAGAATTCCTTGCTTGTAAACCCACTGAATTTGCAGGCAATGAAGGAACAACCGCATCACTGCGTTGGTTAGAGAAAACCGAAGTAGTAATTGCAATAAGTAAATGTGCTAAAGATGATCAGGTCATGTACGCATCAAATCTCTTCAAGGAAGGAGCACTCGAATGGTGGAACACTGTGTTACAATCAAAAGGAAGAATAATAGCTTATGCCATGAATTGGGAAGAATTTAAGGGTCTTGTAGAAAGAAAATTATGTCCCGAGTATGAAAAGGAACAAATGACAAATAAGTTCCTAAATCATCGGATGATGGGTGTAGATTGTCGCGGTTATACTTCGACATTCTTTGAATATGCTAGAGTGGTACCAACGCTGGCTTCGCCAGAACCGGTACTCATTTCTCGCTACATTTGGGGACTAATTAGTGAAATCCGCAATATCGTTAAAGCTGCGAGACCTCGCACTATTGACGATGTTGTGGAATTAGCTAACACCCTAACTGACGAACTGGTACGTACACAAGATGAAAACAAGAAGAAAGAATTGGTTCAGAAAATTACTCAAGGATTTCGTACGGGTAATAATAACAGCTTCAAGAGAAGAGGAACAGGGCAATCTTCGACTTTGCCGTTCTGTCAAAATTGCAAAAAGAAACATTTTGGAAAATGCAAGGTATATTGCAATTTTTGCAAAACTATAGGACATCGTGAAGAAAATTGTAGAAAGAAATCCATAATTTGTTACAATTGTGGAGAGGCAGGACATTTCAAAACAGAATGTCCTAAAGTGGTCAAACCAGCAGACAACAAAACCAAGGCGACCGACGGAACTATTAAGAAGAATGCCAGGGCATTTCAGCTGACCAATCAAGAAGCAGAACTCATCCCAGATGTGATAGCGGGTACGTTCTTAGTTCACAACGTATACGCAAAAGTATTATTTGACTCTGGTGCAAACCAAAGTTTTATAAATACTTCATTCTGTCAAGCTCTTAATTTACCTTTAACCAATATTACGTAGATTTTTACAGTTGAAACGGCAGACGGAAATTCAGTTAAAATCGATAAAGTTTTACAGGAAAGAAATATAGAACTATTAGGACATAAATTCTCTGCAAATCTGTTGCCAATGAATTTAGCTGAATTTGATGTTGTGTTAGGAATGGATTGGTTAGTAACCAACCATGCTCGAATCTTTTGTGATCAGAATTCCATAGAAATTCAATCACCCACCGGAGAAGTAATTAGGATTACAGGAGATAAACCACGTAAGCCCATGAAGTTCATATCAGTAATGAAAGTTGCTAATTATGAAGGAAAACAAGGAATAGTATATATGATTCAGTAATCATTAGTACTAAGAGTAAAGAACTTAAGGAAATTCCTGTAGTCTCAGAATATCCAGATATATTCCCAGAAGAGTTACAGGGATTACCTCCAGATAGGGAAGTAGAATTTAGAATTCATCTAATTCCAGGAACTACACCGATAGCCAAGGCACCTTATCGGTTAGCACCCACAGAAATGTTAGAACTGAAAAAGAAATTAGATGAATTACTAAGTAAAGGATTCATGCAACCTAGTTCATCTCCTTGGGGAGCACCAGTGCTATTTGTTAAGAAAAAGGATGGTTCAATGAGAATGTGTTTCGATTATAGAGAATTGAATAAGGTTACAATTAAGAATCGATACCCATTACCTAGGATTGATGATCTGTTTGATCAACTTCAAGGAGCTAGATATTTTTCTAAGATAGACTTACGCTCCGGATATCATCAATTGAAGGTACAAGAAGAAGACATACCTAAAACTGCTTTCAGAACTAGGTATGGTCATTACGAGTTTACAGTCATGCCCTTTGGGTTAACAAATGCACCTGCTGCATTCATGGACATGATGAATAGGATCTGTAAACCATATTTGGATAAATTTGTAATTGTTTTCATAGACGATATACTTATTTATTCCAAAAGTCAGACAGAGCATTGTGAACACCTTCATGTACTCTTGACTTTGTTAAGAAAAGAAAAACTTTATGCCAAATTCTCGAAGTGTGAATTTTGGTTAAAGGAAGTGCAATTCCTAGGACACATGGTAAATCACGAAGGCATTCACATAGATCCTGCTAAGATAGAGGCAATTAACAAATGGAAGGTTCCACAAACAGCAATGGAAATTAGAAGTTTTATAGGTTTAGCTGGGTACTATAGACGGTTTATTAAGGATTTTTCCAAGATAGCTGTTCCATTAACTAAGCTAACCTGTAAAGCAGTTAAGTTTGGATGCGGACCAAAGCAAGAAGAAGCCTTTAGAATATTAAAGCAGAAATTAACAAATGCACCAATCTTAGCATTACCAGAAGGAACTGAAGACTTTGAAGTATATTGTGATGCTTCAAAACTAGGATATGGATGTGTGCTTATGCAACGCAAAAAGGTGATTGCATATGCTTCAAGGCAATTGAAAAGGCACGAAGAAAACTATACGACTCATGATTTAGAATTAGGAGCTGTAATTTTTGCCCTTAAGATTTGGAGACATTATCTGTATGGAAGTAAATTTACTGTTTATACAGATCATAAAAGTTTAAGATATATATTTGGGCAAAAAGAGTTAAACATGAGGCAAAGGAGATGGATGGAAATCCTAAGTGACTACGACTGTGATATTCAGTATCACGAAGGAAAGGCAAATGTAGTTGCAGATGCCTTAAGTCGTAAGTATTATGAGAAACAACGACGGGTTCGTGCTCTCAGATTAAATCTACAAATAGATTTAATGGAACAATTGAAGAATGTTCAAGCTACAGCAATCAAGGATGATGCTGAAGGAATGAAAGGACGAATAAAGGAATTAAAACAAGGAGCAGATGGAATTTGGAGATTCCACGAAAGTAGAATTTGGGTACCTAAGCAAGGAGATTTAAGACCTAAGATTTTAGAAGAAGCCCATAAATCTAGGTATACTATGCACCCAGGAAACAATAATATGTACCAAGATTTAAGAAAGAACTTCTGGTGGATAGGAATGAAAAAGGATATAACGCAATATATTTCTAAATGTCTCACTTGTTCACAAGTTAAGGCAGAACATCAGAAACCTTCAGGGTTACTACAACAATTAGAAATGCCTATATGGAAATGGGAACTTATAACAATGGATTTTGTTACTAAGTTACCCAAAACAAGAAAAGGTAATGATGCGATTTGGGTAATTGTGGATCGATTAACCAAATCAGCTCACTTTCTACCAATGAAAGAAACCTTTAGTATGGAAAGGTTGGCAAAATTGTATGTAGATGAAGTAGTATCCTTACATGGAGTTCCACTCTCCATTGTTTCGGATAGGGATAGTCATTTTACTTCTCATTTCTGGAAAAGCTTCCAGCAAGCTATGGGAACTCGACTCAATCTGAGTACTGCATATCATCCCCAAACAGACGGACAAAGTGAAAGGACGATCCAAACTCTAGAAGATATGCTCCGAGCATGTGTAATAGATTTTGGTGGAAATTGGGATGATCATTTACCATTAATTGAATTCTCCTATAACAATAGCTACCATTCAAGTATTGAAACCGCCCCATTTGAAGCACTGTACGGAAGAAAGTGCAGAACTCCAGTTTGTTGGGCAGAAATAGGAGAAAGTCAATTGTCAGGTCCTGAAATAGTGCAAGAGATGACTGAAAAGATTACTCAAATCAAGGAAAGACTGAAGATGGCTCGTGATCGTCAGAAGAGTTATGCAGATAATCGGCTCAAGCCACTTGAATTCCAAGTGGGAGACAGAGTATTATTAAAAGTTTCCCCTTGGAAAGGAGTTGTTCGATTCGGTAAGAAAGGAAAGCTAAGTCCAAGGTATGTAGGACCATTTTCAGTGATCCAACGTATAGGACCAGTTGCTTATCGTTTACAACTACCAGAAGAATTAGCTGGAGTACATGATGTATTTCATGTATCCAATATCAAGAAATGTTTATCAGATGAATCTCTGGTAGTACCTCTTCAAGATATAGAGGTAAACGAAAAGCTGAAATTTGTTGAGAGACCTCTTCAAATTGAGGATCGAAAGATCAAGTTTCTCAAACATAAACGACTAGTTTTAGTCAAAGTCAGATGGGATTCAAAGAGAGGAGCTGAATATACTTGGGAGCTGGAATCAGAAATAAAGCGAAAGTATCCTCATTTATTCCAGTAAATCTCGAGGACGAGATTTATATTAAGGTGAGGAGAATGTAACAACTCTCATCAAAAAGTCATATTTATTTAATTAAATTGTCCAATAGGAAACCCTAATTGAGAAACCCAAGTGATTCTGCATAATCCCTAAAATTTTCAGGATAGTTGGAATTAGAATCAGGGCCCCTAAAAAATCAAGGGGGGTAAACCCTAATTCACGATTATCTCTAAAATGCGTTGTCTAGATTTAAAATTCTCGAACTATCAACTCAGCAGGCCTATACCAGTGACAAGCCTACCCTAGTCTACGTTGGCTTCCCAGGCGACACGCGACAGGGACCTTGGATCCCTTCGCGACACGCGGGAGATACCAAATTTGGGTATAAATACAGGGGCTTGGGACTTGAACTGTTTGCATGTTACGATGATAAAATTCTTTACGTACACAAAGTTAGACACTGTTTACTACAAAAACACACACTGATCACGAAGTGCTGCCACAATTCAGGGTAATAACTCGATCGCTGCTACGATTCAATGTTCGATCGATTAAACTATCCAATGGATGTTTAAGTGCTGCCCACATTAGGGTTTATGCTCTGTCATTCGTCGTTAAATCGATGGATGTTTAAGTATCGCACTTTGTCATTCGTTGTGAAGGTTTTAATCTCGTGAGTTATCGTAAATGCTGTATTAAGTTACTAACCTAGTTTGTGTGCCTGGCTATTTAAACTAGGTTATCAAGGCTAATCAGTAGGCTAAGCTCTGTTCAAAATTAAATTTGCAATGTGAGTCATTCTCTTTTTATCAAATTACTTTACAAAAGCATGTTTATTTTCAAAGGTTATAATTACAGGGATTAAGTCTATGTAATCTGAAATTACTGCCAGTATGTGGGGGGATGTGCACATAACTACTAATTATTTATCATTTGTGGGTGAACGGACCCAACAAGTGATATGTCCATAGTCCCAAGTCCGGTCAAGTGACAACTGGGTCAGTTAATTCAAAAGATAGAAACATTGTAATCGCTCTTAATACTGTAAATTATAACAAACAGGTCGTTTTATTTAAATAAAAATGATTCACTCAGTATTTCCCGCAGACAAAACCTTTTTCAAACATGTTTCAGGTGATCTGTTGTGATCCAGGAAAAGTGCCGAGAAGCACTACAAGCTTAAGGAAGTGGCTCAGTATAAAATAAAGAAATATGTTTTGTAAAATAAAAGATTTCTGTGTGAAATCTCAAGATTGTAAATTACCGGGTTTTATTCCGAGTTGTGAAATAAAATAATCGGGAAATATTTCAGTTTTTAAATGATCCTGAATAAAACTTCCGCTGTTAACTAAATACCACGGGATTTTCTATCCCGCGGCTCCTGAAACGGGTTAAACCGGGTCGGGGGCTTTGACATGGTTCAACGATCTACCTGCCAGAAGCGTTCGAAGGTTCGATGATCTGAGCAAAGGGTTTCTAGCCAATTTCTCACAGTAAAGGCGGTATGTCAAAGATGCTACAGTAATCTTTCAGATAAAAAAAAGGGATGACGAAAGCCTTCGAGAGTTCATAGAAAGGTACAAGAAGGAAGGTCTCACATATGTAGGGGCAGACGAAAAGATGAGAGTGGCCGATTTTATGAACGCCATTACATCCAAATATCTCATAAGAGATTTTAACAAATCCTTGCCTAAGACCTTGGAAGAAGCTCTCGAAAGAGCCGAAGCCCACATCAGAGAAGAAGAGGCCGTAGATATCAAAGAGCAAAGAAAAAGGGGATCAAGCTGGCAAGGCAACAACCCAGCTAGAAAAAAGGGAAGCTTCCATCCCTATGATAGACGCCAAAAGGGTTCACAGCAGCGAAGGCCTGAAGGTCGGAACCCTTCCAGCAAGGAAAAAAGGCATGAGCTTCACACCCCTTACCAAGACCCCTCAAGAAATCCTTGCTACAGAAGAAGTGAAGCCAAGCTTCCGACCCCCAAAGCCTCTCCCCAAAAGCAAAAGAAACGAAAATTCCACCCAATTTTGTGAATTTCATGAAGAGAAGGGCCACCATACTAATGATTGCTTTCAACTAAAAAGAGGATTGAAGAGGCCGTCAAATCCGGGAAACTTGCTCACTTAGTAAAGGGGGTAAGGGACAAGATGGCCGAAGGAAAGGGCAAGGAAGTTAACATGGTGGATTTTGATAGAAAGGTTCCTCACAAACGGCAGCGGTTGGAAGCTTGGGAGCTTCAATGTGTTTGTTTCCCTCCAACAGAAAAGAACCCACTTTCGAACCCCCCTGTGGTTGAAGTGACTGTGGGTACACTACAAACAAAGAAAGCATACATAGACACTGGTGCAGCCACTAAAATCATGTTTGAAAAGTTCTTCAACATTTTAAGCAATGAGGAACGCTCAAAGCTTCAACCCTCAGGAACCTCCATAAAAAGCATTACCGACAAACCATTCAAGCCTTTAGGGCAACTAACCCTGGATGTCCGTTTCAGCGAAGGCAAGATGGAAAGAGTCCAATGATGTGCGTGAAGTGTCGTATATTTTAGGTGTATATTTTAAGCCCTTTTTAACACTTATTTTAGCCAAGTTTTAAATTTATAAAACACGATATTTCACTAACACTAAACACACATACGGGCAAGTGCACCCATCGTTGAGTGTAGTATAGCGTTGGTAAGATACCGAGGTCGTCCAAGGACACAAGAGCTTTTAGTACCGGTTTATCCTCAACGTCTAACCAAAATAAAAGTTTAGAAAAAATGTTTTAAACTAAGAAAAATAAAAACTAACTAAAATGCTGAAAATAAAAATAAAATAAAAACAGATAGACAAGATGAATCACTTGGTTCCGACTCGTATCTAGTATAACCTTTGATTATTTCCGCACTTTTGCACATGATTAAGAGATTATCTTAGTTATTGTAGTAGGCCCCTCTTTTGAAGGTGACGTTACCCTCACCCCAGTAGTTTGAGTCAGCAGGGATACAATCCTAAAGGGGTGGATTATTGGAAGATAATGAATTAAGTTATTAACGTAGTATTGTGGTAGGCCCCGCTTTTGGCGGTGACGTTACCCTCGACTAAGTAGTCTGAGTCAGCAGGGATACAGTCCTAAATAGCCGGGTTATAGTATTAATAGTAGTTAACTTATGAGGGGATCAAAGAGTTTGGACCCCCGCCATCCAATACCGTGAAGTATTGAAAGAGGTCCTACTAAATTTGACCCAGGTCCATTGCAGGACCTCTAAACGCTGAACAATGGCAAGACCTTTACCAAACCGTTCCCTTAACCCCCTACCAGGTAGCCAACATACCTCCATATAGACCGTGGAGATATGAATGGTGAAAATCCTTTATTTTATATAGACAGTAAAATAATGCCAAGACACCACGGACAAACGATAAGGAAAGATCACCTTCAACATAAGTAACTAGTTATTAAAGTCATTAATACAAAACCAAATAAAAAGTGCAAAAGATTAGAAATAAAAAGTATTATACTAGACACTTTGTCTTCACCAAGTGATGTAAGAGACTTAGGCAAACATGGCCTTGATTGTCAAGAACTCTTACGATCAATCTTGGATCCCGAGACGACTCACACACTCTATGATGGACAATGGATGATGGTGGTGGATGATGGTGTTGTGATGGTGGTGGGTGGTGGATGAAGTGTGAGAGAGGTGGTGTGCCAAGGGATGAGATGAAATGAATCCAAGCACTCCTATTTATAGGCTGAACAGAGAGCTGGACACGGCCCCGTGTCCGCTGGACACAGCCCCGTGCCCGTCTGACACTCTCTCTCCTCATTAATTGTAATTCGCAATTACAATAAATGCGCCTGCTGTACTTTCGACACGCCCCCGTGTCCGCTGAGCACGGCCCGTGGTGGGCAATAGAAGCTTCTATAGGTTTGTCTTTTCTGCTGCTTCTTGGGCACGGCCCCGTGCTGGCTGAGCACGGGGCGTGTTCAGCCTTCTGTTTTCTCTATTTTGCTTTAGAAGGTGCCGTTGAGGGTTCGGGCAATCCACTAATGTTCCTTTTCTTGTATTTATGTTGGATTTAGCTGTCTTTTTGCTTCTTTTGCGTTTTTGAGCTCATTTAATCCTGAAAATACAAAAGGAAGACAAAAACACTCTTTTTCCAATATTAGTACTAAAAAAGGGTTAGTTTTATGCCTCATTTGATGTAATTTATATGTTGCATTTTACACACATCATCCAATCTCTCACTTTTGTGGTCATCAATATACCTTCAAACTATGACGTGATCATAGGAAGGCCAGGGCAGTGTGCATTCTACATGGCTAATTCTGTTGGTCATGGCACCGCCAAGTTTCCTTCCGAGAGGGGGATTGCAACCCTTCAACCTACTCAAGAGGCCTACATGGTTGAAGGAGAAAGTTCCAAAAGTGAAGAAGATAAGCAAAGGCTGATCATCAACCCCAAGTATCCTGAACAAAGGATAAGGGTTAACCCATGCCTTTCACAAGAAACTCTCTCATATCTCGAAAAGCTGCTAATACATTATAGTGATGTCTTCGCTTGGTGACCGGAAGATATGACGGGTATCCCTCGAAGCATTGCTAAACACGAGTTGAAAATACCACCCGACGTCAAGCCTGTTGTCCAAAAGAAGCGGAGTCTAGCACCTGAGAGAAGCTTGGCTGCATGCCCAGAGGTTGAAAAGCTTGTATCAGCTGGGATTCTCCGGGAAGTTAAGTATCAATCGTGGGTTGCAAACCCAGTCATGGTCCGAAAGCCCGATAACTCTTGGAGAATGTGCATAGACTTCAAGGACTTGAAAAAGGCTTGTCCTAAAGATTGTTACCCATTGCCAGAAATTGATCTCAAGGTTGACTCCCTCACCGGTTACCCTTTCAAGTGTTTTCTAGATGCTTACAAGGGTTACCATCAAATTCTCATGAAGGAAGAAGATGAAGAGAAAACTGTCTTTCACACGGATAAAGGAATCTTTTGCTAACAGAAGATGCCCCTTGGTCTCAAAAACGCGGGTGCAACCTACCAACGCCTAGTTGGCAAGGCTTTTGCTAGTCAAATTGGCAAAAACATGGAAGCATATGTCGATGATTTTGTAATCAAAACTAAAATGGAATACCAAATGCTTGACGACATCCAAGAAACCTTCAAGAACTTAAGGAAGGTCAACATGAAGCTCAACCCCAAGAAATGTTCGTTTGGGTTCGAAGAAGGAAAGTTTCTGGGACACATTGTGGGAAAACAAAGTATAAAAGCCAATCCAAACAAGGTGAAAGTTGTTCTTGAGACCAAGCCACCGCGTTGCAAAAAAGAGGTAGAAAGCTTAAATTGGAAGCTGGCATCCCTGAAGCATTTTACCTCAAAATTGGCTGAAAGGTCTTTACCTTTCTTCAAAATGCTCAAGGGGTGCTCTGACAAGAAGGACTTGAAATGGACTGATGAGGCTGAAGAAGCCTTCAACCAGATGAAGCGACACCTAGCCTCACTGCCTGACATTGCAGCCCCAGAGACGGGAGAATTGATCTCGGTACACCTTTCGGTTGCTAAAGAAGCAATAAGTGCGGTCCTCACCATTGAAAGAGACAAAGTTCAGGTACCCGTTTATTTCTTCAGCAAAACTCTAAAATTGGCAGAAATCAAGTATCCTCCCCTGGAAAAACTTGCCCTAGCCCTAGTCCAAACGGCTAGAAGGCTTCGAAGGTATTTCCAAGCATACCCCATACAGGTGGTCACCGACCAACCTATAAAAAGTGTGCTTAAAAAACCGGAGAATTCAGGGCGATTAGCCAAGTGGGCTGTGGAACTCGGTGAACACAACATCACCCATGTTCCAAGAAAAGCCATCAAAGCTCAAGTCTTGGCTGATTTCATTGTGGAAGTCCCAAAAAAAACAATCATCGAAGTACACACAGCTGCCACTGAACCCTCGGACCTTGAAGCCTGGAAGCTTTTTACCGATGGGGCTTCAAGCGTTGAAGGTTCAGGGGCTGGGCTCATTCTGATCAACCCAGAAGGGTTAGAATTCACGTATGCTCTTTGATTTGATTTTCAGACCATCAACAACGAAGCTGAATATGAAGCACTGATAGCTGGCCTAAGGTTGGCTAAGGAAATGAAGGTTCAAAAGCTTGAAGTCTTCACAGACTCGTTGCTGGTGTCAAGTCAATTGAACGACAGTTATGTTGCAAAGGAACCTAATATGAAGAGGTACAAGGAATAATCCAAAGAACTGATGAACACATTCCAAATGTGTACCATCAAGCAAATCCCCAGGTCTCAAAATAAGAAAGCTGATGCCTTGAGTAAACTCGCTTCTCTCACTTTTTCCCACCTCACAAAAATGGTATTGGTAGAAGTGTTGAAAAATCCATCAATTGAAGAATTGGAGGTTCAAGATGTAATCACTGAAGAAGGCCCCAATTGGATGACTCTAATTAAGAAATTCCTTAAAAATGGTGAGTTTCCTGCTGACCAAACGGAGGATGAAATGGTTAAAATCAAGTCTAGACAGTACGTGTTGCAAGGTGAAATCCTCTACAAAAAGGGTTACCTTGCACCCTTGCTGAGATGTGTTGGTCCCGAACAAAGCCAGTACTTGGCCAAAGAGGTTCATGAAGGGATATGCGAAGCTCATTTTGGAGCAAGAACGGTGGTTGCCAAAC
This sequence comes from Helianthus tuberosus, assembly GCA_030545235.1. Classification (NCBI taxonomy): domain Eukaryota; kingdom Viridiplantae; phylum Streptophyta; class Magnoliopsida; order Asterales; family Asteraceae; genus Helianthus; species Helianthus tuberosus. The sequence goes on from CM060360.1 coordinate 53,637,180, forward strand.
TAATGAACCTTGGGTATTTTTGGCCCTCCATGCACCGAGACACCGCTGAACAACTGAGAAAATGTGATTCTTGCCAAATCCATGCACCGGTACCAAAGAGCCCCAAGCACGACCTTATCCCAATATCCTCAGCATGGTCGTTTCATAAATGGGGAATGGACATTGTTGGCCCATTCCCACCAGCCAAGAGTGGAGTGAAGTTCTTATTAGTTGCCATAGACTACTTCACAAAGTGGCCGGAGGTTAAACCACTTGTAAAAATTACAGGCAAACAGGTCATTGACTTCGTTTGGGAAAACATCATTTGTCGCTATGGATTGTCGGGAGTACTTGTCACCGATAATGGAAAGCAATTCGCTGAGAAGCCTTTTAGCGTTTGGTGCAAAGAGTTCAAAATAACTCAAGTTTTCAGCTCAGTGGCATAACCACAATTAAACGGTCAGGTTGAAAGGATGAATCGAAGCATAGTTGAAGGAATCAAAGCCAGATTGGGAAGGCATGAAAGCAATTGGCTTGAAGAGTTGCCAAGTGTTCTATGGGCCATAAGAACAACCGATAAAACAAGCCACAAAAGAACACCTTATAGCTTGGTGTTTGGATCTGAAGCCGTGATTCCAGCTGAAGTAGGAGTTGTAACTCAAAGAACGGTCAACATGGATCACGAAGCAAACCACAAAGAGGCCATGTTGAACTTACAACTCCTAGAGGAAGCACGAGACCAAGCTGCAATTCAAGAAGCCAAGTACAAACAAATGATGGAAGCCTATTACAACAAAAGAGTCAAGCACGAACGCTTCAAGCCAGGAGACCTGGTTCTTAGAAACAATGAGGCTAGTAAAAAAGAGAACCAAGGAAAACTTGGCCCAATATGGGAAGGGCCATATGCAATCCTTGAAGCACATAAGAGTGGATCCTATAAGCTAGCAGACTCAGAAGGTAAAAAGCTTCCAAGACATTGGAATGGAAAAACCCTGAAGAGGTTCCATGTCTGATCAAGAAAGATTGGTTTGTATTTCACAAAGTTGTATTTCAAGAGTTGTCCTATGATCACCTTTTGTAACACAATATCTCTTGAATGAATGATGATGTTTTATCAAATTTGTCTTTCTATCCTAAAATCAGGTTGAGAACCTAGCAAAAAACTCCATGGCAAGGGCCATGTAAGGGGATGAGCTCCCAGGCCATATCGCTTAATAGGTTCAAGGGTTGAATGAACCTATATAAGGGGTGAGTTCCTAAATCAATACAACTCCATGAGACTTATAATTGAAAACAAAGTTGTCTCATTGATGGGTCCGAACAGCCCTCACCAAATGTTCCTTAAGCCTTAGTAAATTTATCAACAGGCTTAAGAACCAAAATCAAACTAAGGAAAATAATAGGATAGGTGCTATGTCTTCTTGTTAGAAATACCAAGGCTAAGTGACTGCAGCACTGAACCCTTTAAGGTATAGAAAACATAAAGACAACACAAACCCAATAAAGACAATACCATAAAGATAAAAAATAATTCAAGGAGCAATGCAACAACACAAGTAAAAAATTTGCACACAACCCAAATCTCAAAAATACAAACCAAGACATCAGGTCATAAAATTAAAGTAGTAACCGAAAGTCTCAAAGGCTTCAAGCTATGAGCATTCAAACAGCCAGAAGCCTTGAAGGCTTGAACCCAACCAAGCTGCCTCACAAAAACAGAACTAGTTTGAGAAATCACAACACAAGGCAAATAATAGAAAGATAATAACATAAGATAAAAGACTTAAGGGCTTCCAAGTGGTCAAACAAGTTTAAGCAAACCTTAAAGGTTTGTACATCCAGATATTGTTCAAATAAGCCACCAAGGCTAAACACAACCATAAAACAGAAACCTTAAGGGTTTTCTACGAAACCTAAAGTGTTTAACAAAGATACATAACATTGTTCAAGAAGATGCGAAGAAATCTACGAATGAACCCTAAAAGTTTTTACTTTGCATCACTCACCACAGACTTTGATGCACCAGCTTCATCACCCTTAGCTTTCTTAGCTTTCTTTTTCTTCTTCTTACCTTCCTCAACAGCCGTCCCAGAGGCTTCAAGACTTGGATCCTTCGAGCCCTCACCAGCACCAGAAAAGGTATCTTCACTATCACCCGAGCAGGAATGCTTCTTTGACTAAGATCCAAGCACTTCCTTGCAGAGAACCTCATCAAGCCCACGTGGTTTCAAATCCTACAAAACAGATATGTGCTTGCCAAAACATTTTGAGACCTCACCAACGTAGGGATAAGTCAAGCGTTCCATCTCTCGGACTGAATCATGAAAAACCTTGAGAGCTTTGGGGCAGTAGAGGGAGGATTTGTCTTGAGAATCACCAGACTGGCAAGCTTTGTAGCCGGCAACATAACCCTGATGCCTCCCATGCTCCAAAAGTTTACCATACACACCACCCAGAACACTGCCGAATTCAGGAGGTAAGTGAAAACTTGTTGAAACCCGTGTTCAATCAGCCATTTATTGTCATCAAAAAGTTGAACCCTCGAAGCCTCCAAGGCTTCCACCTGCTTCTTTAACTCACCAACCTCTGCCTCATGCTTTTGGGTAACTCTTCAACCTTCTTTGACAAAGTTTTCCCCTTTTTCACCAAACCTTCAGTTTCTTTCGTCAAAGTGCTCACAGTAGCCTTCATGTTGCCCTTTTTCTTCGAAAATTCCTCATATTCATGCATCCTCTTACAAAAATGGGCGACTCATTGAGGAAGCATGGCAGCAAGGTTACAGGTACTTAATATCATACGAGACAGCATCATATCATCATCCATCTCAGCAATAGTACCATGAACCAAGGGAGGAGCAATATGGCTCAACACATCCTCACAGACAGTAGCATCTTTGAAACTATCACCCAACTTCACACCCCAATCAGGTACATAAACCTGATGCGGGTCAAGACCTTCAGAACCGCTAACACTTTTACCAGATGAGCCTGCTACAACAACCCCTTTACCAACAGACTTCCTTCCAGCAATAACCAACTCCTTCTCCTTGTCAACACCTTCATCTAGGGCATGATCGAAAGAAACACCAATATCATCACTCAAGTCCGCATGTTCCGGAGTAGATGGTGGACAAGAAGTATTCAGACGATGATTTGAACGTCGGACAACCTTGGGAATAATAGCCTTCTTAAAACCCTTCACATCAGGCACACCTACATAACCCGAACCCTCGAACCTCTGCTCTGTACCCTTAACTATATCATTTTCACCAGGAGTAGCCTGGACATCCCCAAACGCAACATCCGATGTATCATCACTCTTAATTAATTCCAAAGCATACATCGCTGTAGAAAAAATGAACAAGTGATGTGTGCAAAATGCAACATATAAATTACATCAATTGTGGCATAAAACTAACCCTTTTTAGTACTAATGTTGGAAAAAGTGTGCTTTTGTCTTCCTTTTGTATTTTCAGGATTAAATGAGCTCAAATTAACAAAAGAAGCAAAAAGACAGCTAAATCTAACATAAATACAAGAAAAGGAACAAACGTGACATGCCCGACCCCACGACAGCATCTTCCCAAGAAAAAACAAGAAAACAGAAGGCTGAACACGCCCCGTGCTCAGTGAACACGGGGGCGTGCCCAAGTCCCAGCAGAAAAGAAAAAGCTGTAGAAGCTTCCATCGCCCACCACGGGGCCGTGCTCAGCGGACACGGGGTCGTGGCCAACTATAAGATTCGCAGAATCCAGGCAAATCTTGATAGTACAGATATGCTTCTGCACACGGGGCCGTGCCCAGTGGACACGGGGGCGTGGTCAACTAATGCAGACAAAGTGCAATTAATGAAGACAGAGAAGGATGTGGACACGGGGCCGTGCCCAATGGACACGGGGCCGTGCCCGAGCTTCTGTTCAGCCTATAAATAGGAGTTCTTGGCTTAAGTAAAAATCATCCCTTGGCACACCACCTCTCTCACAATTCACCCACCACCACCATAACACCATCATCCACCACCATCATCCATTGTCCGTCATAGAGTGTGTGAGTCGTCTCAGGAACCATGATTGATCGTAAGAGTTCTTGACAATCAAGGCCATGTTTACCTAAGTCTCTTACATCACTTGGTGAAGACAAAGTGTCTAGTGTAATACTTTTTATTTTTAATCTTTTCGCACTTTTTACCTGGTTTTGTATTAATGACTTTAATAACTAGTTTCTTATGTTGAAGGTGATTTTTCCTTATCGTTTGTCCGTCGTGTCTTGGCATTATTTTACTGTCTATATAAAATAAAAGATTTTCACCATTTATATCTCCACGGTCTATATGGAGGTATGTTGGCTACCTGGTCGGGGGTTAAGGGAACAGTTTGGTAAAAGTCTTGCCTTGTTCAGTGTATAGATCCTGCAAGGACCTGGGTCAAATTTAGTAGGACCTCCTTCAATACTTAACGGTATTGGATGGCGGGGGTCCAAACTCTTTGATCCCCTCATATGTAAGCTACTATTAATACTTTAACCCGGCTACTTAGGACTGTATCCCTGCTGACTCAGACTACTTAGCCGAGGGTAACGTCACCTTCAAAAGAGTGGCCTACCATAATATGCATTAATAACTTAATTAATTATCTTTCAATAATCTGACCCTTTAGGATTGTATCCTTGCTGACTCAAACTACTGGGTTAAGGGTAACGTCACCTTTAAAAGAGGGCCTACTACAATAACTAAGATAATCTCTTAAAAAGTGCAAAAGTGCGGAAATAATCAAAGGTTACACTATACACGAGTCGAAGCCAAGTGATTCATCTTGTCTATATGTTTTTATTTTTATTTTATTTTCAGGATTTTAGTTAGTTTTTATTTTCTAGTTTAAAACCTTTTTCTAAATTTTTGATTTGATTATACGTTGAGGATAAACCGGTACTAAAAGCTCTTGTGTCCTTGGACGACCTCGGTATCTTATCAACACTATACTACGCTCACGATGGGTGCACTTGCCCATATGTGTGTTTAGTGTTAGTAAATATCGTGTTTTATAAATTTAAAACTTGGCTAAAAAGTGTAAAAACGGCTTAAAATATACTTAAACTTATATACACACTTCACACACATCAAGTTTTTGGCGCCGTTGCCGGGGACACAAGGATTTTAAGAAAGTTAGGAATCAACGGCCTAATCTTTTTTTTCTATTTTTTTAGGATTTTCTTAATTTTTCAGCTTCTGCAGAACTCAGCACGGGCCGTGCCCGCTGAACACGCCCCGTGCCCAATCGTTGGAACTGGCAATCCTGTTTTAAGTCAGACAGTAAGCTGAACACGGGGCCGTGCCCACTCAACACGCCCCGTGCCCAAGATTCAGTTACTGAAAACAGAACCGTAAGATCCCGACGGTTGGTAATTTCTGACATAAACATGAGTGATACTGATAGTTCTTACTTTCGGCACTCTTATGGTACGTGGTGTCAAATATGTGGTGGTTCCCATAAGGAATTAGAATGTTATTTTCTAAATTACAAGCCCCACTATATAGACCCATCGTTTTCTTGTATCCTTAAGAGGGGCGAAAGTAAAAATAATCCCTATCTCTCCCTTGAATGCTCTCAACCAGATTTTCTAGAAGAAATGCTTCTTGATGAACTATTTCAATTAGAAGATCTAATTCTTAATTGGTTAAAAGAACTTAGGATAGATTTCAATAATTTATCCCAAGACGATAACCAATAAGAAGTGTTGGGAACGCATTCAAACAACTTCGTTGTTCCCGACGATACCTCTAAATCTAGCAAGGACTTGAGCGATAGTCGTCCCTGTGTCGATTATGCCGTGAAGGACTCCCCATCGACTTCGTTCGCTGCATACATAGACATGAGCGATTTGGCATACACCTTCTTTAACGAGAGCCCGGGAAAGGGTTGGACTTGTCCACCTACATATAGCATAGGAATCACCCTCACCGATAACCTCTTGCGTTCTCGTCTTAATCTAGAACAATTAAGGTATCTTAGGCACTTTGGGGTTGTTCCATCCAGTAAGGAACCGCCCGATCCGGAAAAGTTCCTTAAAAATAGACAAACTTCATAAACAGCCTTTCGACACGGGGCCGTGCCCAGGTCAACACGCCCTCGTGCCCACCAAAAGATTCCCTTCTGAATTTCTGTCAGAATACGGACAAAACGTGTCAGGATCTTTCCTGCACACGGGGCCATGTCCAGCCGACACAGGGCCGTGTCCAGCCGACACAGGGCCGTGTCCAGCCGACACGGGGCCGTGTCCAGCATGCTGTCGTTTTCTATAAATGCAGCCAAGAATCCTGCACATTTGGACCATCCAGGGACATAGATTTGAAAGGATCTTCTCACCTACCATCCTAGGTATGTTCTAAAAGAAGGTTCTAACAAACATCTTGTCCTTTCCTCTTTTATCCATTACCATCTTCTTCATCTTTCTTGCAACAACACCTCCATTGAAGCTTGATTCCAAGCTTTATTGTGATGTTTGTTAAGCTTTAGTTCAAGGAATCTTGTTAAAAATAAGTTACACAACATTGTTTTAAGTTATTTCTGTTAAAAAATGCTTCATAAGTTGGAAAAATAATTTGAAACTCCAAGATTCCTTGTTCTAAAAAACTGTAGAAAGTTGAACACGGGGCCGTGCTCATTGAGCACGGGGCCGTGTCCGTCGTATTGTTTCATTAAAATGAACTATTTTTGGTTTGTTTTCGTAGAATGTCTAGTCAAAACAGTGGAACCTCTTCTGCGCACTCCAGAAACAGTAGAAGGGAAAGAAGGTCATCGATTGAAGCAACTCTCGTACGATACGTAATGGCTTTACGTGAAGCTCTTGATGAGATGACTTCGGTAGAGGAGGTCCTAATAGACCGTATAAATTATCTTACGGTAGGGCTGGAAAACAGTTTTCAAGAAATTAACCTCTTGCACCAGAGGTTAAACATTCTTGTAACACCTCCCATGGAACCAATCCTGCCTCGAGAGGATTGGAACCTAGCACTTGGAATCCACAATCCTACTGGATGGGATGACCTTCCAGCGGAGCCTCCTCTTGAAGATCTACAAGAAGTCCCGGTGGAGGTTGCACCTCCTCAAACTAAAGCCAATGAACCCGCCTTTCTTCTCCCAAGGGAGATAGAGGAGTGGCTCGCCGACGTGTGAGGAACCCATGCCCGAAGAAAAGAAGTTTTCATGCCGCATCTAACCAAGAGAATTATCTTTTTGGAAATTTTGCTAGTAAAATAAAGTTTAGGCTAGAACTTCTCGATTTGGATTTCTTGTGTTTCTTTGACCCACTTATCTAGAATTTTAACTTTTAGGACTATTATGTAATTCTCTCTATGACTTAATGAATGATGGTTTTAGTTAAATTGGTGTTTGGATGATGTTGAAACAAATAAAACACACTCAGGATGGCAAAGGATAGCAAGGGAAACTTGAACCAGCACCCCATGTAGGAAAACAGGGCCATCCGACAAAATTGTCTTCGTTACAGCAAGTTCAGCACGGGCCATGTCCGCCCAACACGGCCCCGTGCTGCACAGTCTGCAGAAAATACCCAGTTCAGGTAAACTGGACACGGGCCGTGTTCACCCAACACGCCCCCGTGTCCAGGTTTCTGTTTCTCTTTTTCAATTTTGTTACTGACACCTGAACACGGGGCCGTGCCCGGACACCACGGGGCCGTGTCCAGCGCCCAGTAACACAATTTTTTGCTTTTTCACACCTTTTTACACATTCAATCAACCTAAAAACTTATTTTTGGGACACATTGAGGACAATGTGTAATTTAAGTGTGGGGGGATGCTAAAACCTTGAATCTTGCAAGTCCTAACTACAAGCCTTACACAAAACTCTATTGGAACCGCTAATCACCCCAAATTTTTTTTCAAATTTTTTTTTTCCTTTTTTTTACATGTCTAGGTTTAACTTGGGAATTTCAAATTCTAAAAAGGTTATATTTTTACAAATTTACAACCGATAGCGTCGTGATAAAAAGAACCAACATAAGAAAATTATGAAAAGGCATGACAAGCTTAGTTAAAAATTTGATTATATATACTTGATCACAGAAAAACCCATTCCCATAAAAATGAGTTTTGAGCCTTTATTGAGCATATAAATACATATCTTTAAACTAAATGCTCATTTTTCGTTTATTGTGTGAATAGCCGCTTGGTTCTTACGACTCTAGAACTTGCCACGACGATACATTCCCGGTCCTTACCAACTTAAACCCGAGTAAGTAAATGATGGAGGCATTAGGACTAACCCTTTTTATTTCTACACCATTATTTTTCTTTTTTTTTACCACCTACCCCAAATCTCCCTAGTTAGCCCCTTTGAGCCTAAACCTTTTCATTTCATAACCCAAACCAAACACCCTTTCACCCACCAAAACCCTTTTTTATTTTTAACCTTTTATTTTAGTAACAAGCTCAGTTTTTCGTATGACTTCAAAAAAAAATGTTGATGAGGAAGCAAAAGAGAAATAAACAAACAAGTTTATCAAAAAAATAACTTTGTTTGAATAAAAGCTTCATCAAAATAAAAGTTACAAAAATCAAAAGTCTTACGAAAACCAACGCTTGTTACGCTTTTCTCCCTTTCACTAACCACTAACCCAACCACCTACCTATAACCCAAGCCTAACCCTTCACCCCAAAAAGTCCTCTTGATATTAACAAAGGTATATAAATAAAAAGGAGGAGGATTGATTTCTTTGCAAGCTTATGGTAGAAGTAAATTCCATGCCGCACTCGAGCGATTCACTAAAATACATCTTCGGGCGAGTGTTGAGTGATCCCCCGTGAGGTATGTGAACTTGTATATAAATAGAATTTTAAAGAGGCATGTTATGCCCTAATAAGTAATTTATCTTATGAAAAGTTTTAAATAAATCATGACGAATAGGATTGTAAATAAATAAAAATAAAATTTAATAAAGAATCTTGGAAATCCCGACACTCTATGACAAGCCCAAAAAACGTTCTCTTCTACCCATTCCATTTGGGAGTGTAAAGCCACATTATAAAGAGTTTTGCTTGAGGACAAGCAAAGATTCAAGTGTGGGGTATTTGATGTGTGCAAAATGCAACATATAAATTACATCAATTGTGGCATAAAACTAACCCTTTTTAGTACTAATGTTGGAAAAAGTGTGCTTTTGTCTTCCTTTTGTATTTTCAGGATTAAATGAGCTCAAATTAACAAAAGAAGCAAAAAGAGAGCTAAATCTAACATAAATACAAGAACAGGAACAAACGTGACATGCCCGACCCCACTACAGCATCTTCCCAAGCAAAACAAGAAAACAGAAGGCTGAACACGCCCCGTGCTCAGTGAACACGGGGGGCGTGCCCAAGTCCCAACAGAAAAGACAAAGCTATAGAAGCTTCCATCGCCCACCACAGGGTCGTGCTCAGCGGACACGGGGCCGTGGTCAACTATAAGATTCGCAGAATCCAGGCAAATCTTGATAGTACAGATATGCTTCAGCACAAGGGGCAGTGCCCAGCAGATACAGGGGTGTGGTCAACTAATGCAGACAAAGTGCAATTAATGAAGACAGAGAAGAATGTGGACACGGGGCCGTGCCCGAGCTTCTGTTCAGCCTATAAATAGGAGTGCTTGGCTCAAGTGCAAATCATCCCTTGGCACACCACCTCTCTCACACTTCACCCTCCACCACCATAACACCATCATCCACCACCATCATCCATTGTCCATCATAGAGTTTGTGAGTCGTCTCAGGATCCAAGATTGATCGTAAGAGTTCTTGACAATCAAGGCCATGTTTGCCTAAGTCTCTAACATCACTTGGTGAAGACAAAGTGTCTAGTGTAATACTTTTTATTTTTAATCTTTTCGCACTTTTTGCTTGGTTTTGTATTAATGACTTTAATAACTAGTTTCTTATGTTGAAGGTGATTTTTCCTTATCGTTTGTCCGTGGTGTCTTGGCATTATTTTACTGTCTATATAAAATAAAAGATTTTCACCATTCATATCTCCACGGTCTATATGGAGGTATGTTGGCTACCTGGTCGGGGATTAAGGGAACGGTTTGGTAAAAGTCTTGCCTTGTTCAGTGTATAGATCCTGCAAGGACCTGGGTCAAATTTAGTAGGACCTCCTTAAATACTTAACGGTATTGGATGGCGGGGGTCCAAACTCTTTGATCCCCTCATATGTAAGCTACTATTAATACTTTAACCCGGCAACTTAGGACTGTATCCCTGCTGACTCAGACTACTTAGCCGAGGGTAACGTCACCTTCAAAAGAGGGGCCTACCATAATATGCATTAATAACTTTGTGACACCCCAGGAAAACCATGCAACTTAACTAGCTTCCTCAGTGAGTACGTACCAAATTTCGGGACGAAATTTCTTTCAACTTGGGGATAATGTGACAACTCGTATTTCAAAACCTATCTTTGTACTCTGATGTAACGTATGTGTACGTGATGTGATTATATGAAAGTGATTGATTAAATGAATGTTATGTTTTATATGTGCTTTGTGTAATGTATGTATGTATATAAACGGCCCAAACGCACAACACTCACCCGATCGCACAAGCCCATTCGGGCTACACTCTTGTATTCAGACCAATGGACAGCCCAAGTGAGGGTTCGGCCCACTCCCTTATGTCGCATAACACTTAGGGGATAGGGTATACCCCTCATAATTTGCAAAACACCCACACACACAAAACCCTAGTGCTCTCTTCCTTCTCTCTAGAACTCGACGGCAACAACACCCTCTCCCTCGAAGCTTGTGATTCGGATTAACCCTTATTCACCTCTAATCCAGTTAGTGTTCTAGTGTTTTATTGTTATTTGATTTTATGTTGATCGATGATGGTGTATTGTTATATGATTGATCAAATCCGGTTAGGGTTCCTAATTGTAGAATCGATAATAATGAGGTTGCATGAAGTTGTGATATATGTATGTTTTACATGATGATTTGGGAATGATATCAGATGGATGGTGATATAACTGTTAATGTTAATGTCATGAAATCGGCTCATATGTGTTTGATGATGTTAATCGGATTAGAGCTATAATCGAGTATGATGTGTTGTGTGATTTTAATTCCATGATTTAATAGTTAGTATGTAGGTTGTTGTTATGTTTTGAATATATAGGTTGTTGTTATGTTTTGAATATGATTAGAGTTCATATGAATTGATGATGATTCCTTGGTTTGATCGAATATTAGCTAGGATAGAAACTGTTGATTGATAATTGTAAAATTGGAAACTATTGAATGATTGTAACCGAATAGCATAATATCCGGCTATTAAAACAGATCACACAAGCTCCCTCTTGGTCGCACAAGATCAGGTCACACAAGACCTGGTCTGATCGCACAAGTGCATCGCACAAGACGGGGTACAAACACATAAAGCACATAGTACTGTTTACTTATGCATGATCGCACAAGATCTGGTGGATCGCACAAGATGGTGTCGATCGCACAAGATCTTGGGCCTTGCACACTGTTTGAACTTAACATGTTATTGGACCGAATGGCCCAAAACTCAGTCGCACAAGAAGTCCATTCGCTCAAGACGATCTGGTCGCACAAGATGTCTTCAGTCGTACAAGCTGCATTGGATCGCACAAGTTGTTTATTTACTTGTTTGGGCCGTATGTATGTTGGACTGGCTTGTTATGTGGGCCGGGTGTTTAACTGAATCGCACCACATGTTGTGGATCGCACAAGACTGTGCCGAACGCACAACATGTTGGGCCGCCTGTTATTGGGCTTTATCTTCTGGATCGAACAAGTGTTAGTATGTTATGTAGTTGATTGCTAATGTGTTATACTTGTCTGCCATGATCAATACGTGTTAGTAACCTTTTAATTTGTGTAAACATACGTGCACTATTTGAACCTAGACCTGACTTGTATGGTAACCATGTTAGGACGTGGTTGACCACTAGCAGCTCGATTGACCTTTCGTTTATCTGCCGAGCTAACCTAAGGTGAGTTCACACTTTCTACAAGGCATGGGATTCCCAGGGGCTGGGAATGGGATTGAATAACTACTCGTACTATCATTACTACTTTTACTGTCCTCGGATTGAAGGGCACGTACATAAAACCTATGTACACTCATACTTACTATTGTCCTCGGATTGAAGGGCACGTACGTAAAACCTACGTACACGACTATAAGACCATCAACTCTGTCACTTTAAGTCCCTCATTTATCGACTTAATTGCCGAGGCCTATGGCGAGCGGGTCATTAGTTAATAGCGCTATTAGGTTTAACAAACCTCACACCGTGCCAGTTGGACGGGCGTGTGCTAATGGACTATGGGCAATGGGTTAATGCTGATAGACATTAACTTAGGGCACCTCTTACATTTTCGTAGCAGTCGATACGCGTGGTCTGATTACACATGGGAAGCCCCCACTAATCTTCGCAAACATGTCAGGATGACCGCGATACGAATTAATACGATACATGGTTTACAAAACGAACATACGATTTACGAAATGAATACTATAACTAAACAGCCAACTGTGAACTCGCTCAACTTTGTTGTTGATTCGTTGCTACATGCCTTGCAGGTCATTAGGTACTCATGGAGCTTGCACAGGGAGGAACGGTCGTTGTGGGATATGGCAGTGTGTGCCATGCTATAAACATTACCTTATTTCGTACTTAATACTTACAATGGGTTTTACAATTATGCTTCCGCTAAACACTTAACTATACTTTGGTTTTGAACACCTTTCATATTGTTTGGTTGAATTATGTTTACTTGCATGCTTGTTCAATATGATTGGTGGCTTGATCCTGGTCACGTCACGCCTCCAAGCGGTGATACTCCGCGTGTGGATTTTGGGGGTGTGACAGATTGGTATCAGAGGCATTGGTTATAGAGAACTTGGTTTTAATAAGGGAAAACGTTTTTGTTAAAACCAGACTATAACCTGTACAGTGCTCTACGATCCACAACGACGCGTTAACATGACACAAGCCCAGTTGATGGCTCTGATTAACCAACAAGTTGTTGCAGCACTTGCAGCTGCTCAGGCAGGAGGTATACCCTGCCATCCCGACTCACTCTAGGATCTCTGGATCCTACTCTCATGAATCCAACCTTTGTGTTAAACTTTGTCCTTTCTTACTCTCACGACAGGTCAACCTGCACAACCTCCTGTGTGCACCTTCAAAACTTTCATAGACTGTCGTCCTGGTACTTTCAGTGGCACTGAAGGGGCAGTTGGACTCCTCCACTGGTTTGAAAAGCTCGAATCTGTTTTCGAGATGTGTGAATGCCCTGAGGCTCGCAGGGTGAAGTATGCTACCGGTACCCTCGAGGGTATAGCGCTCACATGGTGGAACGCTCAGGTGCAAATGCTGGGGTTGGTTGCTGCTAACGCCACTCCATGGAACAACTTTAAGGAAATGATCAAGGAAGAGTACTGCAACCGTGATGAAATTCACAAACTGGAAGTCGAGTTCTTCAACCTCAAGATGACGGGGTCAGAAATTGAAGCATATACGAAAAGATTGAACGAGCTTGCTATTCTATGTCCTACCATGGTGGATCCTCCCATCAAACGCATCGAACTATATCTTAAGGGTTTAGTGCCCGAGATTCAAAGTCATGTGGCTTCAGCTAACCTAGCCACCATCCAGCAAGTTGTTCAATTGGCTCATCGTCTCACTGATCAGGCGGTGGAGCAGAACAGGTTACCAAAGCGTATTAGTGCTACAGCTGCTTCTGAAACTCCCGGCGAAAACAAGCGTAAGTGGGATGGAACTTCAAGCAAAGGTTCAACTTCTGTTCAGTCTCAGTCTCAGCAGAGAAGAACTGATGACTACAAGAGCCCTGGTCAGCAATCTTCTGGTAGTCAAGGGCAAGGTGGATATCGAGGAAACCTTCCAAAGTGCAACAGATGCAACAGAAACCACAGTGGTCAGTACAACAAGGGTTGTTGCCAGAGGTGTCTCAAGATGGGTCATGAAGCTAAGGATTGTAGGAGCTCACGACCTGCGAATCAGAACCAACGACAATAACCACCAGCTCCACAAGACCAGCAGCAGCAACAACGAGGCAACAGGGGATGCTATCAGTTTGGAGCTGAAGGTCACATCAAGAGAGATTGTCCCCAGCTGATTCAGAACCAGAACAACAACAATACTAACAATCAGGGAAATGGAAACAACGGGGGTAACAACGGCAATGGTGCAAGGGGTCGTGTATTCGTTATTGGTCAAGGTGAAGCGAGGAATGATCCCAATGTGGTGACGGGTAAGTTCCTTCTCGACGACTTTTATGTTACAGTCTTATTTGATTCGGGTGCCGATACTAGCTACGTGTCTTTAAAAGTTAGCCAAATGCATAAGCGTACCCCAACACTTTTGAACACCAAGCACACTATAGAGTTAGCTAATGGTAAAAATTTAGAGGTCACACACGTAGTCAAGGGTTGTAACCTTGCTCTTGCTGGTCATACTTTCTCAATCGACCTCCTTCCTATCACTCTGGGTAGTTTCGACGTTGTCATAGGGATGGACTGGTTATCCCAACACCAAGCAGAGATTCTTTGCAACGAGAAGATTCTTCGTATTCCTCGCCCAGGTGATGAACCTCTATTGATTCGTGGTGATAAGAGTGGTGCTGTTGTGAGCATCATCTCCTTCCTTAAGGCCCAGAAGTGTTTGCGTAAGGGCCACACTGCTATTCTGGCTCTCGTTACTGACACCTCGAAGAAAGAGAAGATGATAGAAGATTTTCCGATTGTACGCGACTATCCTGAGGTATTCCCTGAGGAATTACCTGGTCTTCCGCCCTATCGCCAAGTCGAATTCCAAATCGAGCTAGCTCCTGGAGCAGCGCCTATAGCTCGAGCACCTTATCGCTTAGCCCCATCAGAGTTGGAAGAACTCTCTACGCAACTACAAGAACTCTTGGATAAGGGTTTTATTCGTCCTAGCTCTTCGCCTTGGGGAGCTCCAGTGTTATTCGTGAAGAAGAAGGATGGTACCTTCAGAATGTGCATCGACTACCGTGAACTCAACAAGGTAACAGTGAAGAATCGCTATCCTCTTCCACGCATTGATGACCTATTCGACCAGTTGCAAGGGTCGAGCTTTTACTCGAAGATTGATTTGAGATCAGGATATCACCAGCTGAGAGTCTGAGAAGAGGACGTCTCCAAAACAGCCTTTAGAAATCGATATGGACACTATGAGGTTTTGGTCATGCCTTTTGGGCTGACAAACGCACCTGTGGTCTTCATGGATTTGATGAATAGAGTGTGCAAGTCTTACCTGGACAAGTTCGTCATAGTTTTCATCGACGACATCCTGATCTATTCGAAGAGTCAGGAGGAACACAAGCAGCATTTACGACTCATTTTGGAACTCCTTTGAACAGAACAGCTTTATGTAAAGTTCTCGAAATGCGACTTATGGCTTCGTGAAGTCCATTTCTTAGGCCATGTGGTGAACAAGGATGGGATTCACGTTGATCCATCCAAGGTAGACTCGATTAAGAACTGGCCTGCACCTCGTACACCAACGGAAATTCGCCAATTCTTGGGCTTGGCAGGTTACTACAGAAGGTTCATCAAGGACTTCTCCAAGATTGCACAGCCCCTCACCTCACTAACGCAGAAAGGCGTTGTTTATCGATGGGGAAACGCACAGGAATTAGCATTTCAGCACTTAAAGGATAGACTTTGCAGTGCACCTATCCTTTCATTGCCTGAGGGCACAGACGACTTTGTGGTTTACTGCGACACATCCATTCAGGGTCTTGGTTGTGTATTGATGCAATGGGATAAAGTTATAGCCTACGCCTCACGCCAACTTAAAGTTCATGAAAGGAACTACACTACACACGATCTAGAGCTGGGAGCTATTGTTTTTGCACTTAAGATATGGAGACACTACCTGTACGGTACCAAGTGCACCATCTACACTGATCACAGGAGTCTTGAGCATATTTTCAAACAGAAGGAATTGAATATGCGACAACGACGATGGGTCGAGCTACTGAATGACTACGAATGCTCGATCAGGTACCACCCGGGCAAAGCCAATGTTGTGGCTGACGCCCACAGTCGAAAGGACACTGCGCCTAAGCGCGTACGAGCTTTACAACTCACTATACAGTCTAGTCTTCCTTCTCAGATTCGAGATGCTCAGGTAGAAGCATTGAAACCAGAAAACATCAGGGCTGAAGCCCTACGCGGCTCAAGGCAACGATTAGAATAGAAGGAAGATGGTGCTTACTACGTAACATGACGCATTTGGGTCCCACTCTATGGCAACCTACGAGAGCTTGTGATGGATGAGGCACACAAGTCTCGCTACTCAGTACATCCTGGTTCGGATAAGATGTACCACGACATCAAAACTACGTATCGGTGGCCTAGCATGAAAGCTCACATAGCAACTTACGTTAGCAAGTGCTTGACTTGTGCGAGAGTGAAGACGGATATCAGAAACCCTCAGGCCTACTCCAACAACCAGAGATACCACAATGGAAATGGGAGCAAATTTCCATGGATTTTGTTACTGGCCTGCCTAGATCTCAACGTGGTAACGATACTATTTGGGTGATCGTGGATCGACTCACAAAGTCTGCTCACTTCTTGGCTATCAAGGAAATGGATAAGTTCTCCACTCTAGCAGACGTATATCTTAAGGAAGTTGTCTCGAGGCACGGGGTGCCCACCTCTATTATCTCGGATCGTAATGCACGTATTACTTCAGAACTATGGCAAGCAATGCACAAGTCTTTTGGCTCACGTTTAGATATGAGCACAGCTTATCACCCGCAAATGGATGGGCAGTCTGAACGCACCATCCAGACCCTTGAAGACATGCTTAGGGCATGTGTAATCGACTTTGGCAACGACTGGGAAAAGCATCTGCCACTTGTGGAATTTTCGTACAATAACAGCTACCACACCAGCATTAAAGCTGCTCCGTTTGAGGCATTGTACGGGCGTAAATGCCGGTCACCTCTTTGTTGGGCAGAAGTGGGGGATAGTCAGATCACTGGCCCAGAACTTGTGGTAGACACAACAGAACGAATTGCTCAAATATGACAACGAATGGCGGCAACTCGTGACCGTCAGAAAAGCTACGCCGATAAGGACAGGAAACCACTCGAGCTCCAGGTTGGGGAGCGAGTGCTACTCAAAGTTTCAGCCTGGAAGGGTGTGGTTCGTTTTGGTAAACGAGGCAAACTTAACCCACGATACGTTGGACCTTTCGAAGTCATAGAGAAAATAGGCAAGGTGGCCTACAAACTGAACTTACCAGCAGAACTCAATGCAGTTCACAACGTCTTCCACGTGTCGAATCTGAAGAAGTGTCTGTCAGATGAGACCCTCGTAGTTCCTTTGAAGGAGCTCACTATCGACGAGCAGTTACGATTCGTCGAGGAACCAGTTGAAATCACGGACCAGGATGTTAAGGTCCTCAAGCGCACTAGGATACCTCTCGTTCAAGTTCGTTGGAACTCCCGTCGCGGCCCAGAGTTCACTTGGGAACGCAAAGATCAGATGAAACAAAAGTATCCCCAACTATTCGCAAACAGTACAACCACTACTAAGGCTGAAGCTACGGAATTTCGGGACGAAATTCCAGATCAATGGGGGGAGGATGTGACACCCCAGGAAAACCATGCAACTTAACTAGCTTCCTCAGTGAGTACGTACCAAATTTCGGGATGAAATTTTTTCCACTTGGGGATAATGTGACAACTCGTATTTCAGAACCTATCTTTGTACTCTGATGTAACGTATGTGTACGTGATGTGATTATATGAAAGTGATTGATTAAATGAATGTTATGTTTGATATGTGCTTTGTGTAATGTATGTATGTATATAAACGGCCCAAACGCACAACACTCACCCGATCGCACAAGCCCATTTGGGCTACACTCTTGTATTCGGACTAATGGGCAGCCCAAGTGAGGGTTCGGCCCACTCCCTTATGTCGCATAACACTTAGGGGATAGGGTATACCCCTCATAATTTGCAAAACACCCACACACACAAAACCCTAGTGCTCTCTTCCTTCTCTCTAGAACTCGACGGCAACAACACCCTCTCCCTCGAAGCTTGTGATTCGGATTAACCCTTATTCACCTCTAATCCAGTAAGTGTTTTAGTGTTTTATTGTTATTTGATTTTATGTTTATCGATGATGGTGTATTGTTATATGATTGATCAAATCCGGTTACGGTTCCTAATTGTAGAATCGATAATAATGAGGTTGCATGAAGTTGTGATATATGTATGTTTTACATGATGATTTTGGAATGATATCAGATGGATGGTGACATAACTGTTAATGTTAATGTCATGAAATCGGCTCATATGTGTTTGATGATATTAATTGGATTAGAGCTACAATCGAGTATGATGTGTTGTGTGATTTTAATTCCATGATTTAATAGTTAGTATGTAGGTTGTTGTTATGTTTTGAATATGTAGGTTGTTGTTATGTTTTGAATATGATTAGAGTTCATATGAATTGATGATGATTGCTTGGTTTGATCGAATATTAGCTAGGATAGAAACTGTTGATTAATAATTGTAAAATTGGAAACTATTGAATGATTGTAACCGAATAGCATAATATCCGGCTATTAAAACAGACGCACAAGCTCCCTCTTGGTCGCATAAGATCAGGTCACACAAGACCTGATCTGATCGCACAAGTGCATCGCGCAAGACGGGGTACAAACACATAAAGCACATAGTACTGTTTACTTATGCATGATCGCACAAGATCTGGTGGATCGCACAAGATCTTGGGCCTTGCACACTGTTTGAACTTAACATGTTATTGGACCGAATGGCCCAAAACTCAGTCGCACAAGAAGTCCATTCGCACAAGACGATCTGGTCACACAAGATGTCTTCAGTCGCACAAGCTGCATTGGATTGCACAAGTTGTTTATTCGTTTACTTGTTTGGGCCGTATGTATGTTGGATCAGCTTGTTATGTGGGCCGGGTGTTTAACTGAATCGCACAACATGTTGTGGATCGCACAAGACTGTGCCGAACGCACAACATGTTGGGCCGCCTGTTATTGGGCTTTATCTTCTGGATCGAACAAGTGTTAGTATGTTATGTAGTTGATTGCTAATGTGTTATACGTGTCTGCCATGATCAATACGTGTTAGTAACCTGTTAATATGTGTAAACATACGTGCACTATTTGAACCTAGACCTGACTTGTATGGTAACCATGTTAGGACGTGGTTGACCACTAGCAGCTCGATTGACCTTTCGTTTATCTGCCGAGCGAACCTAAGGTGAGTTCACACTTTCTACAAGGCATGGGATTCCCAGGGGTTGGGATTGAATAACTACGCGTACTATCATTACTACTTTTACTGTCCTCAGATTGAAGGGCACGTACGTAAAACCTACGTACACTCATACTTACTACTGTCCTCGGATTGAAGGGCACATACGTAAAACCTACATACACGACTATAAGACCATCAACTCTATCACTTTAAGTCCCTCATTTATCGACTTAATCGCCGAGGCCTATGGCGAGCGGGTCATTAGTTAATAGCGCTATTAGGTTTAACAAACCTCACACCGTGCCAGTCGGACGGGCGTGTACTAATGGACTATGGGAAATGGGTTAATGCTGATAGACATTAACTTAGGGCACCTCTTACATTTTCGTAGCAGTCGATACGCGTGGTCTGATTACACATGGGAAGCCCCCACTAATCTTCGCAAACATGTCAGGATGACCGCGATACGAATTAATACGATACATGGTTTACAAAACGAACATACGATTTACGAAATGAATACTATAACCAAATAACCAACTGTGAACTCGCTCAACTTTGTTGTTGATTCGTTGCTACATGCCTTGCAGGTCATTAGGTACTCATGGAGCTTGCACAGGGAGGAACGGTCATTGTGGGATATGGTAGTGTGTGCCATGCTATAAACATTACCTTATTTCGTACTTAATACTTACAATGGGTTTTACAATTATGCTTCCGCTAAACACTTAACTATACTTTGGTTTTGAACACCTTTCATATTGTTTGGTTGAATTATGTTTACTTGCATGCTTGTTCAATATGATTGGTGGCTTGATTCTGGTCATGTCACGCCTCCAAGCGGTGATACTCCGCGTGTGGATTTTGGGGGTGTGACAAACTTAATTAATTATCTTTCAATAATCTGACCCTTTAGGATTGTATCCTTGGTGACTCAAACTACTGGGTTGAGGGTAACGTCACCTTCAAAAGAGGGGCCTACTACAATAACTAAGATAATCTCTTAAAAAGTGCAAAAGTGCGGAAATAATCAAAGGTTACACTATAAACGAGTCGGAGCCAAGTGATTCATCTTGTCTATCTGTTTTTATTTTTATTTTATTTTCAGCATTTTAGTTAGTTTTTATTTTCTAGTTTAAAACCTTTTTCTAAATTTTTGATTTGATTAGATGTTGAGGATAAACCGGTACTAAAAGCTCTTGTGTCCTTGGACGACCTCGGTATCTTACCAACACTATACTACGCTCACGATGGGTGCACTTGCCCTTATGTGTGTTTAGTGTTAGTAAATATTGTGTTTTATAAATTTAAAACTTGGCTAAAAAAGTGTAAAAAGGGCTTACAATATACTTAAACTTATATACACACTTCACACGCATCAACAAGCATATCTAAGGGATCACAAAATGCAAGTAAAAAAGGAAAAATAAATGTGCAAAAACATACCCTGTCCATCCCACATAAGAACTGGGTCTCGATTCAGTTTATCCCATAACTTACTAATACCCAGTAACACCAACAGTTTCTCGGGAAAAGGACGAACCCTTGAGGGACATTCCCTAATAATTTCAAGAAAACGGGAGTTTATCTCAGAAGCAGAAGGTTCGAGTTCATTAAGAATGGCCTTAGGTCGCCTCCAAACCATTTTGAACAGAAGAATCTCATCCGAGACCCAGAAAAACCGATCCTTCCAGGCACCAAGCGTGGTAACCATAAATGAAACCAAGCAAATATCGGCTTTAGATGTCTCAAATGTAAACCAATCACCGTTCTTTGCCAATCGAAAGAAACAGCAGAACGACAACCAAGTAGGGTCATAACCACACGCTCGACACAAAACCTCGAAATGTAAAACCCTAGCCAAACCCTGTGGGTGAATTTGACCAAAGGACACACGATAATACTCTAACACATTTAAAACAAAGAGTGAAAATGGATGACGGAGATTAGAAAATTCAAAGTGTCGACAATAAAGAGTAATCGAACCAACCGGACACTGATCGATTGAAACATCCATCCACGGAGCAACTGGTTTAAACTTCAGCCCAATTCCCCATTCCATACAAAATGTTTCAACCTCCTATTGGGTTAAACGCGAATAACTTACGGCTAAATCCTTACGAGCACCCATAAGTTATGATTGAAAGAAAGAAAAACGAAAATAAAGAACTAACCTGGACGAAGGGAAGGGAAGATATGAAGGAAACTTGAGAGAAAATGAAGGAACTTTGTGATTATGTTGATAAAAAATGAAAAATAAGGGTAAAATAGGAGTTATGATTACATAGCAGTTAATTACACGGCCCTCTGCAAAACCGCCGACTGAAAAACTGCCACACATCATTCAAGTCAGTTGTCAGTTTTGAAATTCAAATAATTCTCAACTGTTCCCAAGCCTTCAAGCCTTCAAGCCTTTTAAGCAATGCAAATAAATACTTCAAAGTCAGAAGTCTTTGAGCTCAATTCCCAAAAACCTCTGACTTGGGGGGCTGATGACGGGGGTAGCCCAAGACAAAATAAAATGACTTAGACATATGAACGCTTAAAAGGTTAAAAGGTTAAAAGGTTAAAACCCCGGGAGCAAGGATAAAGCAGTACGTGTATAGAAAACGGTCATGTCTCTTATTACTTCAACAACTGTCCTAGCCGCAAAAGTAAGACAAGTGCACAGAGTGTAGTCTTTTACCCACAGATTAAAAGGATTCAACCCCCAAAAGGGTAAGTCCCCCACTGCAGACATGTTTCACTAGTCAACGGTTTCTTATTTGGGAGATGACCTTTCCTATAAATTGACACTTCATTTAGCGCAAAGGATGTTCGGATCAGCCCTGATTCCATTGAGATCTCTGATCATTTTTCTTGAGTACTTGATCCATGCAAGTCACTCTTCATCACATTCAACACACACATTCCCATAGCTCTCACATCCGAAGCTGAACACATTTTAGTGGAGGAT
Source organism: Helianthus tuberosus (assembly GCA_030545235.1). Taxonomy (NCBI): domain Eukaryota; kingdom Viridiplantae; phylum Streptophyta; class Magnoliopsida; order Asterales; family Asteraceae; genus Helianthus; species Helianthus tuberosus. Next base: position 53,659,439 of record CM060360.1, read on the forward strand.
CTCGAGAAAACAACAAAATCTAACTAGTGAACCTCTCTCCACGTCTTGCAAACGTGGGGGGGACCCCACGACCTGCATTAGGCAAAACTGAACCCTCCAACCCTTTTGCGTAACCAGCCCAGCTACTACCACCGGTCTATTATTTGTTTCATCAACACACGACATAAGCTTCAATTCCTTTGAGAGTACTTCACCGTAGACACATAGCTGATCACCGTTTGAAAGAGAGAAACGAATCATCTTTTTGAAACAAACAACCTCGGCACGATTCTCACGAAGAAAGTCCATGCCTACTATGACATCAAAACTACCAAGTTGCATAGGGATGAGATCGATCAGAAAGACATGATTGTTGAGTTCAAGGGTACAATCACGTAGAATGGAACTAACGGTAACGGTTCTTCTGATGGCAACGTCTACGTCGAAGGTCGTTGGGAGGTTAGCGCGTTTACATTTTAGAAGCTTTTCGAATTTAAATGATACAAAACAGTTATCGACTCCAGTATCAAATAAGCATGAAGCATAAATACCATTAACAAGGAACGTACCATTGACAACTTTGTTGTCAGTCTGAGCCTGGCGGACGTTGATGTTGAATGTTCTTCCTCGGATTGCTTGCGGGTGCTGCTGCTACTGCTGATGTGGTGGCGGTTGCTCCGGCGCCACTTGTTTCACAACACGCTACGGGCAGAAATTTGCAAACAGGTTTAGATACCACAAGTGTAGCAAACACGTGCGTTAGCAACTGGTGCTGGAAGAGTTGGGTTGACTGGTTGAGCTGGCTATTCTGCGAGAGCTTGAGGAGCTTGCTGACGAGGGTCTCAGCGGCAGTGAGTTGTGTACTGCACATAGAGGTTGCAGTTGACACAGAAACGGTAGTTTGCCCCCACTGGATGATGATAGGTGCAAGTAGGGCACAATGGGTGATTCCCAGTACACGCACGCTTAGCAGGCAGTGCGTTGGGAGTAACAACCTGACGAGACTGGGTGTTGGGCGGCGTGACTACCACGCATTTCTTGTTGGAGTTCCTTCGCTTGCAGCTTTGGCGACTTGACTTAGGAGCTTGAGACGGAGCAGTATCGGTGCTCGGTGTTGCAGTAACTTGATTGAGACTCTTGGTCAAACTTTTGAATACCCCAGCCAAGACTCGCTTGTCATTAATCTGGGCAGTGAGCTGATAAGTTTCCTCGATTGTAGCAGGTTTTGCTACTTGAACAAAGTCAGAGGCACAATCAGGAAGAGCACGAATGTACTTCTTGATAGCATTCTCAGGAGTGTCCACTTGACTTGGACAGATGATGCTCAACTGTTTGAATCGTGCGGTGAGACCAGAGTTATAACCTCCATCTTGCTTTATGTTCCAGAATTCATTCTCCAACTTCTAGACTTCGTCGGGAGGACAGAATTCCTTCATCATGAGCTCCCACAACGACCTCGTCCTCCTGTGCAAGCTCCATCTAAACACCTAACGACCTGCAAGGCATATAGTAACGAATCAACAACAAAGTTGAGCGAATTCATAGTTGGGTGTTCGTTTTAAGTTATTTAAAAAACATAGGTTTCCTTTGGCTGGCTTACTTGCCGTGGGGGTTACCCAATAGTTTAAAAACATGATTAATCCTTTCCTTTTACTCTGGCTCCCAGCCGTGGGGGCTACCCCATGAATATCCCTCTAGACCCGTTACCATATCAACTACTGACTGAGAAACTTGGGTGCCCTAAGTCAATGTCTATCATCATTGACGTGCCCAGATCCATTAGTCCACTCCCGTCCTCTACGGCACGTTGTGAGGCTTGTCAAACCTAATAGCGCTATTTAACTAATGACCCGTTCGCCATTGGCCCAGCGATTAAGTCGATATAAAAATGAGGGACTTAATGATAGAGTTTTTGGTCTAGTAACAATGTTGTCACCCTTCAGTTAAGAGGGTGGAGGTACGTGTCCCATATAAAGAGATCACGCAGGTTCCAATTTTGTCACCCTTCAATTAAGAGGGTGGAGGTACGTATTCTAAATAAGGAGAATACGCAGGTTTCCATTCAATTACTTACCCATTCCCAACCACCGGGAATCCCATGCCTTGTAGAAAGTGTGAACTCACCTTAGGTTAGCTTGGCAGATAAACAAAAGGTCAATCGAGCTGCTAGTGGTCAACCACATCCTAACATGGATACCATACAAGTTAGGTCTAGGTTCAAGTAGTGCACGTAGGTTTACACATAAGCTAACAAGTTACAACACATAATGATCATGGCAAACACGTAGGATCATGGCAACTAGTCAAACAGTAGCATACAGTCCACATAAACATAACTCAACTTGTGCGACTCGAGTGATTGGGCTGTTATGGTTGTGCAAGCCCAATCCTCTTGTGCGATCCAAAATATAAAGCCCAATAAACAACCGGCCCAGCCTATTGTGCGATCAGCAAAACTTGTGCGATCCACAATGGGTTGTGCGATCAGAAACATAGCCGGTCCATTACGTCATAAGCCCAACAGCTGGTGCGGCCCAAACAATTAAACAAACACTTTACGTGTGCGGTCCAATGGACTTGGGCGATTCGACATAACTTGTGCGATCGGGTTTTGGGCTATTTGTCCCAACAACATAACTTAGCTTAATAAAATGAGCAGCCCAACATCCTGTGCGATGAGCACAACCTTGTGCGATTCACAAGATGTTGTGCACTTATGCTTTAAAGAGTTGTACAATGAGCTTAAACAGTTCCACCAAGCTTGTGCGACTGGCTTGTGCAACTAGGCACTTGTGCGATCTGTTGTAAATCCCTAATTTTACGCAATCAGTTACAATTATCCTAACAGTTTCCATGTGTGCATCAAATCGGTCAAACAATCAAACAGTTTCCAACTTGGATGTGGATCGATCAAACTAAGGTTTTATCCTCTAATTCATATGAACCCTAATCACATTCATAGCATGTACAACAACCATAACATTAAATACATTAACAGGTTCATGATCTTGATTACTAACATGCACCCTAACAAGACAACACAACAATCATCCAAATATACTCGCACAACAGTCGATTAACATGCAATCGGTTCTAGGTCATCCTCAACATCATGTGATTATTAAACCCTATAATGATCTAATCATACTACATATGTGAGCCGATTACATGAACACCAATCAATTTGCATTATAATCAATCATATATCATCCCTAAATCATTATGTAGAAGCATATAGGCCACAACATCATCTAACATACAATCATTGGTAAAATACTAACCGGTTAGAGGGTAGAACAAGGGTCGATCCAAACAAGAAAGCTTCGAGAGGAGAGGGGATGATGTCGTCGAGTTCGAGAGAGAATGAGAGAGAATTAGGGTTTGGTGTGTGTTGTGTAATTTGCAAGTAATGAGGAGTATACACCCTCTTCAAGGGGTTATGTGTGTAAACGGTGGGCCGAACCCATCATGGGCTGCCCTTGGTTTCGTATACAAGGATTGCGGCCCAAAAGGGCTTGTGCGATCCAACTTAGGTAATATACATACACATTTACAATACAATTACATACGCATAACATTCAAATTCATAATATCTCATTAGAATCAATATATCAAGTAATCACATAAGGTTCAAAACATGTTACATCAAAGTACGACGAAAGGTTTGAAATACGAGTTGTCACATCATCCCCAAGTTGAAAGAAATTCCGTCCCGAAATTTAGCACATTGTTACTGAGGAAGCTAGTTTGGTTGCGTGGTCTCCCGGTTTTCCTGGGGTGTTGCACCCTTCCCCCGTTGGTTTGGAATTTCATCCCGAAATTCCGCAGTAGCTTCAGCCTCCGTAGTGGTTTCACTTTTCTCGAACAACTACGGATACTTGTCTTTCATTTGGTCTTCTCGTTCCCAGGTAAACTCTGGGCCACGACGGGAGTTCCAACAAACTCGAACAATGTGTATCTTGGTACATTTGAGAACCCTAACTTCTCGGTCCGTAATTTCTACAGGTTCCTCGATGAATCACAGTTGATCGTCGATGGTGAGTTCCTTAAGAGGAACTATGAGGGTCTCATCTGACAGACACTTCTTCAGATTTGACACATGGAATACGTTGTGAACTCCACTGAGTTCTTCAGGTAGATTCAGTCTGTAGGCCACCTTGCCAATTCTCTCAGTGATTTTGAAAGGTCCAACATAACATGGATTTAGCTTACCTCGCTTGCCAAAGCGAACCACACCTTTCCAAGGTGACACTTTAAGTAGCACTCGATCCCCAACCTGTAACTCGAGCGGTTTCCTGCGCTTATCAGCGTAGCTTTTCTGATGGTCACGAGCTGCTGCCATTCTTTGTCTTATTTGGGCGATATTTTCCGTCGTGTCGACGACAAGTTCTGGGCCAGTGATTTGGCTGTCTCCAACTTCTGCCCAACATAAGGGTGATCGGCATTTCCGTCCATACAACGCCTCGAACGGGGCAGCCTGGATGCTAGTGTGGTAACTATTGTTGTACGAAAATTCTACCAAAGGTAGGTGTCTTTCCCAGCCGTTACCAAAGTCGATTACACATGCTTGAAGCATGTCTTCAAGAGTTTGGATGATGCGTTCAGACTGCCCATCCGTTTGTGGATGATACGCTGTGTTCATGTCTAGACGCGAGCCAAAGGATTTGTGCATCGACTGCCACAAATCAGAGGTAAAATGTGGATCACGATCAGAAATGATGGAAGTTGGCACCCCGTGCCTCATGACTACTTCCTTCAGGTAGACGTCTGCTAAAGTAGAGAACTTATCCATTTCTATGATAGCCAGGAAGTGTGCAGACTTTGCCAGTCTATCCACTATCACCCAAATGGTATCATTTCCTCGTTGAGATCTAGGTAAGCCAGTAACGAAGTCCATGGAAATTTGCTCCCATTTCCATGTCGGGATCTCTGGTTGTTGAAGTAGGCCTGATGGCTTCTGGTACTCAATCTTGACCCTAGCACAGGTTAAACATTTACTAACATAGGTCGCTATGTTAGCTTTCATGTGGGGCCAGCAGTAAGTAGTTTTGAGATCGTGGTACATCTTATCAGAACCAGGATGTACTGAATAATGAGACTTGTGCGCTTCATCCATCACAAGCTCATGTAGATTACCATAAAATGGAACCCAGATGTGCCCGCCAAGTAGTAAGCACTGTCTTCCTTTAGTTCTAGTCGTTTCTCCAATCCTCGCAGGGACTCAGCTTTGATATTCTCTCCTTTCAATGGTTCGACCTGAGCATCTCGAATTTGGGCAGGAAGACTAGAGTGAATGGTAAGCTGTAATGCACGTACACGCTTAGGTTTGGTTTCCTTTCAGCTGAAGGCGTCAGCCACAACATTGGCTTTGCCAGGATGGTACTTGATTGCGCATTCGTAGTCGTTAAGGAGTTCGACCCATCGACGCTGTCGCATGTTCAACTCCTTCTGATCGAAGATATGCTGGAGACTCTTGTAATCGGTGTAAATGGTGCACTTGGTACCGTACAAGTAATGTCTCCATATCTTAAGAGCAAACACCACTGCTCCCAACTCCAAGTCGTGAGTAGTGTAGTTCTTTTCGTGAACTTTAAGTTGGCGCGATGCGTAAGCAATGACTTTCTCACGTTGCATCAACACACAACCAAGTCCTTGGATTGACGCGTCACAATAAACCACAAAATCGTTTGTGCCCTCAGGCAACGAGAGAATAGGTGCGCTACAAAGCTTCAACTTCAGCTGCTGGAATGCGAATTCCTGAGCATCACCCCAACGGTAGGTGATACCCTTCTGAGTAAGAACAATAAGAGGTTGCGCAATCTTCGAGAAATCCTTGATAAACCTTCTGGAGTACCCTGCCAATCCCAAAAATTGACGGATTTCTGTTGGTGTTCGAGGTGCAGGCCAATTCTTGATCGAGTCAACCTTGGATGGATCAACGTGAATCCCATCCTCATTAACCACGTGGCCTAGGAAATGGACTTCACGAAGCCAGAAGTCACATTTCGAGAACTTAGCATAAAGCTGTTCTGTTTGAAGAAGTTCCAAAATGAGTCGCAGATGACGCTCGTGTTCCTCCTGACTCTTGGAATAGATCAGGATGTCGTCGATGAACACAATAACAAACTTATCCAAATAAGGTTTGCACACTCGGTTCATAAGATCCATGAATACCGCATGTGCATTTTTCAACCCGAAAGGCATAACCAGAAATTCGTAGTGGCCGTAACGAGTTCTGAATGTTGTCTTGGAGATGTCTTCGTCTCGGAATCTTAGCTGATGATAGCCCGATCTCAGATCAATCTTAGAGTAGAAGCTCGACCCTTGCAACTGGTTGAACAGGTCATCTATACGCGAAAGAGGATAACGATTCTTCACGGTCACCTTGTTGAGTTCGCGATAGTCAATGCACATTCGAAAGGTACCATCTTTCTTCTTTACAAACAAGATTGGGGCTCCCCAGGGCGAAGAACTAGGACGGATGAATCCCTAGTCCATGAGCTCTTGTAGTTGTGTTGACAGTTCTTCTAGTTCTGATGGAGCTAATCAATAAGGTGCACGAGCTATAGGTGCTGCTCCAGGAGCTAGCTCGATTTGAAACTCGACCTGCCGATGGGGCGGAAGACCAGGTAATTCCTCAAGGAATACCTCAGAAAAGTCGCGTACAATCGGGATATCTTCTATCTTCTTTTCTTTCGTTGAAGTGTCAGTAATGAGAGCTAGAATAGCAGTCTGGCCCTTTCGCAAACACATATGGGCCTTAAAGAAAGAGATGATGCCCACGACAGCACCACCCTTGTCACCACGAATAACGAGAGGTTCCTTGCCAGAACGAGGGATGTGGCCAATCTTCTCCTTGCATAGAATCTCCGCTCGATGTTAAGTTGACCAATCCATTCCAATGACGACATCGAAGCTACTAAGAACGATGGGGATAAGGTCGATAGAGAAGATTTGACCAGCTAAAGCGAGATTACAACCCTTAACTATGTGTGTGGCCTCAAGACTTTTACCGTTTGCTAGTTCTACAACATGCTTGGTGTTTAAGGGAATTAGGGTACGCTTAAACATCCAACTAACTTCTAAGGACACGTAACTAGTATCGGCACCCGAATCGAATAAAACAGAAACAAAGAAATCATCTAGTAGGAACTTACCCATCACGACGTTGGGATCGTTCCTAGCATCACCCTGACCAATCACAAATGCACGTCCCCTGGCACCATTGAAAACATCCTGAAAATGTTACCCCCATTATTGTTACCATTTCCCTGGATGTTGTTGTTGTTCTGGTTCTGGTTCAGCTGGGGGCAGTCTCTTTTGAAGTGGCCTTCAGCACCACACTGAAAACATCCTTTGTTGTTACCCCTCTGCTGCTGCTGTTGGGGCTGGTTCTATGGAGTCTGCTGTTGCTGGCGTATCTGATTAGTAGGATAGGGACTCCTACAATCTTTGGCTGCATGACCTGGTTTGTTACATCTCTGACAGTTGCCCTTGCTACATGGCCTTCTGTGGTAGTTACATCGATTGCACTTAGGGTAGCTTCCCCTGTACCCACCCTGACCTTGGTTACCAGAAGACTGTTGACTAGGGCTCTTGTAGTCATCAATCCTTCGCTGCTGAGACTGAAACTGAACAGAAGTTGAACCCTTACTTGAGTTTCCATCCCACTTGCGCTTGTTGTCGCTAGGAGCATCAGAAGTAGTGGTAGCACTAATACGCTTTGGCAGTCTGTTCTGCTCAACTGCCTGATTAGTGAGACGGTGGGATAGGCGTATGACCTGCTGAATCGTGAGAAGGTTAGCTGAAGTCACCATACTCTGAATCTCTGGCACTAAACCCTTGATGTATAGCTCGATACCTTTGCAGGGAGGATCCACCATAGTAGGACACAGAGCAACTAGTTCGTTCGATCTCTTAATATATGCTTCGATTTCCGACCCCATCATCTTCAAATTGTAAAACTCCATTTCTAGCTTGTGAATGTTATCACGATGACAATACTCTTCTTTGATCAGATCCTTAAAGTCGTTCCATGGGGTGGCATTAGCAGCTGCCAACCCTAGCATTTGAACCTGTGCATTCCACCAAGTGAGCGCACCACCTTCAAGAGTTCCCGTAGCAAATTTCACCCGACTAGCAACAGGGCATTCACACATCTCGAAAACAGATTCGATCTTCTCGTACCAGTGGAGAAGACCTACAGGTCCTTTGGTACCACTGAAGGTACTAGGTCGACAGTCCATAAAGGTCTTGAACGTACACACGGGAGGTTGAGCATGCTGACCTGTCACACGAGAAAGAAAAGATAAGGTTAAGCATGAGAGTTGGTTCGCGAGAGTAGGATCTAAACATCCTAGGATAGGTCGAAATGGCAGGTTATACCTCTTGTTGGAGCTGCTGCAAGTGCCTCAGCAACTCGTTCGTCGATTAGAGTCGTCAGCTGGGCTTGAGTCAAGTTGAGACGCCCACTCATGATCTTCACATCGAAGTAAAAACAAGTGAGAAAGGTGTCGCGAAAGTGCGTAAGTGTGGGATGACAGAAGAGAGCAAGCACACAGGGCTTCAAGCAATAATTGTTACGCTAAGTAAGCATACCATGATCAATGCACTATGTAAACTAATAGGCAGGCTATACACATATAAACCATGTCACCTATTGTGTTGAGTCTTGCACGTGGAGCGAAGTGTCGTTGTGGATCGTTGAGCACTGTACAGGTTATAGTCTGGTTTTTTCAAAAAGCTTTTTCCCCTTTTAAAACCAAGTTCACTATAACCAATGGCTCTGATACCAATCTGTCACACCCCCAAATTCCACAAGCGAAGTATCACCGCAGGGAGCGTGACATGACCAGGATCAAGCCACCAATCATATTGAACAATACGTTAAAGTAAATATAAAACCAACCAACAATATAATTGGTGTCCAAAAGAAATTAACTAAGTTCAAGTTATCAGCGGAAGCATAAAGTTTAAAACCAAAACATAAGTTTAAAAGTTCAAATGTTTAACATGGAACTCCACAGTCCATGTCCCACAACGAACTCGTCCTCCTGTGCAAGCTCCATCTAAACACCTAACGACCTGCAACGCATATAGTAACGAATCAACAACAAAGTTGAGCGAGTTCATAGTTGGGTGTTCGTTTTAAGTTATTTAAAAAACATAGGTTTCCTTTAGCTGGCTTACTTGTCGTGGGGGTTACCCCATAGTTAAAAAACATGATTAATCATTTCCTTTTACTCTGGCTCCCAGCCGTGGGGGCTACCCCATGAATATCCCACTAGACCTGTTACCATATAGACTACTGACTGAGAAAGTTAGGTGCCCTAAGTCAATGTCTATCATCATTGACGTGCCCAGATCCATTAGTCCACTCCCGTCCTCTGCGACACGGTGTGAGGCTTGTCAAACCTAATAGCGCTATTTAACTAATGACCCGTTCGCCATTGGCCCGGCGATTAAGTTGATATAAAAATGAGGGACTTAATGATAGAGTTTTTCGTCTAGTAACAATGTTGTCACCCTTCAGTCAAGAGGGTGGAGGTACGTGTCACATATAAAGAGATCACGCAGGTTCCAATGTTGTCACCCTTCAATTAAGAGGGTGAAGGTACGTATTCTAAACAAGGAGAATATGCAGGTTTCCATTCAATTACTTACCCATTCCCAACCACCGGGAATCCCATGCCTTGTAGAAAGTGTGAACTCACCTTAGGTTAGCTTGGCAGATAAACAAAAGGTCAATCGAGCTGCTAGTGGTCAACCACATCCTAACATGGATACCATACAAGTTAGGTCTAGGTTCAAGTAGTGCACGTAGGTTTACACATAAGCTAACAAGTTACAACACATAATGATCATGGCAAACACGTAGGATCATGGCAACTAGTTAAACAGTAGCATATAGTCCACATAAACATAACTCAACTTGTGCGACTCGATTAATTGGGCTGTTATGGTTGTGCAAGCCCAATCCTCTTGTGCGATCCAAAAGATAAAGCCCAATAAACAACCGGCGCAACCTATTGTGCGATCCACAATAGGTTGTGCGATCAGAAACATACCCGTCCCATTACGTCATAAGCCCAACAGCTTGTGCGGCCCAAACAATTAAACAAACACTTTACTTGTGCGATTGGGTTTTGGGCTGTTCGGCCCAACAACATAACTTAGCTTTATAAAATGAGCAGCCCAACATCTTGTGCGATCAGCACAACCTTGTGCGATTCACAAGATGTTGTGCGCTTATTCTTTAAAGAGTTGTACAGTGATCTTAAACTGTTGCACCAAGCTTGTGTGACTAGGCACTTGTGCGATCAGTTGTAAATCCCTAATTTTATGCAAACAGTTACAATTATCCTAACAGTTTCCATGTATGCATCAAATCGGTCAAACAATCAAACAGTTTTCCAACTTGGATGTGGATCGATCAAACTAAGGTTTTATCCTCTAATTCATATGAACCCTAATCACATTCATAGCATGAACAACAACCATAACATTAAAAACATTAACAGGTTCATGATCTTGATTACTAACATGCACCCTAACATGACAACACAACAATCATCCAAATATACTCGCACAACAGTCGATTAACATGCAATCGGTTCTAGGTCATCCTCAACATCCTGTGATTATTAAACACTATAATGATCTAATCATTCTAAATATTTGAGCCGATTACATGAACACCAATCAATTTGCATTATAATCAATCATATATCATCCCTAAATCATTATGTAGAAGCATATAAGCCACAACATCATCTAACATACAATCAATAGTAAAATACTAACCGGTTAGAAGGTAGAACAAGGGTCGATCCGAACAAGAAAGCTTCGAGAGGAGAGGGGATGTTGTCGTGAGTTCAAGAGAGAATGAAAGAGATTTAGGGTTTGGTGTGTGTTGTGTAATTTGCAAGAAATGAGGAGTATACACCCTCCTCATGGGGTTATGCGTGTAAAGGGTGGGCCGAACCCATCACGGGCTGCCCTTGGTTTCGAATACAAGGAGTGTGGCCCAAAAGGGCTTGTGCGATCCAACTTAGGTAATATACTTACACATTTACAATACAATTACGTACGCATAACATTCAAATTCATAATATCTCATTAGAATCAATATATCAAGTAATCACATAACGTTCAAAACATGTTACATCGAAGTACGACGAAAGGTTTGAAATAAGAGTTGTCACATCATCCCCAAGTTGAAAGAAATTTCGTCCCGAAATTTAGCACGTTGTTACTGAGGAAGCTAGTTAGGTTGCGTGTTCTCCTGGTTTTCCTGGGGTGTCGCAACATAAGCACGTAGGAGCACATAATTCACATAAACACATATTTTGCACATATTCACCTTTTCTTAAATTGCGTAAGGCGCTTGCGAGAGATAGTGTAGCGAGGAGTTTAGCATATAAGACTTCTTAGATTGTTCGCGATTAGTTAGTGTTTTAGATTGCATGAGTTGTGCGAGTTGTGCGCGTTTGGCAAAGCGAGAAGCGATAAAATGAAACCATAAATCAGAAATTTTAAAACACAATGAACTCGAAGACACGTAAAATCGACAATTGCAGGCTATAAAATAAATAGAGTGCCTTGGGTGTTAGACATCGACTACCCAAAGTGGTTCAACTATTCCCAAAAAGGTCGAGCACACGCTTTGGCCTAATAGACTATGCTCTCACCGTGATATGGCTACCGGCATTCATCCTTCCAGTTACTACGTGGCTCAAGTTATTGGAACAACCGAGACTTTGGTGAGATCCTTTAAATCGATGTAGGGAGTGGAACGGGTTACTAAGACGCGGGTTTCACCCATAACTTAACAAATTCGCTCTTAGCTATTGTTTAACAACCATGAGATAGAAATGGAGATTTCTGTTGAGGTGTGGATATCACTCCTGTCTCAACGAAGGAAACTCGTGTTGAGAGTAAAATTCGCGGAATGAGTGATCTTATCGAGAGTTCTTGGTTTTCACACCTATTCTCGACACAATCACTCGATTGTGTTATGCGAGTGTCTTCAGATGTGTATATTGTGTTAGCCTTAGGAAAGACAAAAATATCTTTTCAGCCTTAGGAAAGGCTTGTAAAATATTTCAAGATTCACAAAGTAGCACGTTCGTACGAAGGTGGTCTGTTTGGTACTTAGACTTTAGACTAGGTCAAAAGAATAGCAATTTTTCCTAATACCCTATAGTTAGGGGTGTTCAGAATTCATTTCGAATTCAAAAAATTCGAAATTTGTTTAAATTCGATTCGATTATCAAGAATTCGTTTCGATTAAAAGAATTCGAATTCGATTCAATTCGAATCAAGTAAATCGAATACGAATACGAATTTATAATTTCAAATTCGATTCGATTAGATTCGAAATTCGAATAAAAATTATACATTTTATTTATTATTTTTATATATAATGCATATATAACTTTTATTAAGCTATACTATAAATTATTTTCAAATTTTTTTCCAAAAAATTATCCACTACCAAACCCACTACATGACCCATAAGTAAAACCTAAGTAACAAATCTATCAATAGATTTATAACCCTAAAAATATTAACTTGTAATGTGGAGTGGTTATTCCCGACTTCTCATTTTGAATTTTAGACTTATAATACTTTATTTGGAACTTTTTAACGTGATATCATGCTTTATGGCTTCTTTAAAATTTATGTTTCATTTTGATAGGTTTTTAACATGTTTTTAAAGAATCTGAAGTAAATCAAATTTATTTGAATTCGATTCGAATTCGAATTTTTAATCGAATACGAATTGGGTTTTTTATTCGAATACGAAATCGAATCAAATTTGGTAAGTTTTAATCGAATTCGAATCGAATACGAATTCAAGGAAAAATAAAAATTATTCGAATAATTCGGAAATTTGATATTCGATTCGATGAACACCCCTACCTATAGTTATGGCTTTGATACCAATCTGTCATACCCCAACCGATGGCGGAATCATCGGGGCGCGACACTAAGCGAACCAGATTGCTCAAGAGAATCTATAACGCCTAATTTAATGACACTATTTAACAAGTTCAATATCCCATACTATTAAACAAATATTTCAACAACCAGACAAAACAAATATCATGTCTCTCAAACAAAACCAACCCGACACTTAGATTTTATTAGGTGTAGCATTCCTATCCATTTGCAGCAAACAATCCATTAACCTGTCACATACGTTAATATAAAGTCAATACAATAATGTAAAGGTGAGTACACAAGTTTAGCATAAATATACTATAAAAGCGTTTACGCATAACCAGCATGTAACACGTAACGGGCGAATCAAGTAAGCTATCAACAATGATACAAGCTAACCACATGACTGCGAGTAGAGTATGCGCGACACGTGTTCACCGAAGCGAACTCGTGAAGTAAAGTAAGTGATCCTTAACAGCCCCTGAATAAACAGGTGCTGAGTCCAAACTATAGTACTATCGTTGCTAAGGGCGGTAGGGCATGTCATCACTGTGTAACATAGCAACAAGTATTCAACTAATCACGTATATTATGCGAGTGTGGTTAGCGTTTAAGAAGGGTTCGAGTATACTCACAGTGCGTGCTTAGCAAGTAAACACGATCTGAATTGGATTGAAGGGCGCGCCAGATCTGCCTGCGCATGGGAACAGAAGCATAAGTCTTCCTGGTGCTGAAACGATCGAAGTCGGAGTGTCGAGTGGAATGAAAAACGAGTTAAATGTTCAACATTCTGGCCATTCGGACGGATGGACATAGTCTATTCGGTCGAATAGGCTTAGTCCATTCGAACGGATGTGCCTTGTTGATGTGTGTAAAATGCAACATATAAATTACATCAAATGAGGCATAAAACTAACCCTTTTTTAGTGCTAATATTGGAAAAAGAGTGTTTTTGTCTTCCTTTTGTATTTTCAGGATTAAATGAGCTCAAAAACGCAAAAGAAGCAAAAAGACAGCTAAATCCAACATAAATACAAGAAAAGGAACATTAGTGGACTGCCCGAACCCTCAACGGCACCTTCCAAAGCAAAATAGAGAAAACAGAAGACTGAACACGCCCCGTGCTCAGCCAGCACGGGGCCGTGCCCAAGAAGCTGCAGAAAAGACAAACCTATAGAAGCTTCTATTGCCCATCACGGGGCCGTGCTCAGCGGACACGGGGGCGTGTCGAAAGTACAGCAGGCGCATTTATTGTAATTACGAATTACAATTAATGAGGAGAGAGAGTGTCAGACGGACACGGGGCCGTGCCCAGCGGACACGGGGCCGTGTCCAGCTCTCTGTTCAGCCTATAAATAGGAGTGCTTGGATTCATTTCATCTCATCCCTTGGCACACCACCTCTCTCACACTTCATCCACCACCCACCACCATCACAACACCATCATCCACCACCATCATCCATTGTCCATCGTAGAGTGTGTGAGTCGTCTCGGGATCCAAGATTGATCGTAAGAGTTCTTGACAATCAAGGCCATGTTTGCCTAAGTCTCTTACATCACTTGGTGAAGACAAAGTGTCTAGTATAATACTTTTTATTTCTAATCTTTTGCACTTTTTATTTGGTTTTGTATTAATGACTTTAATAACTAGTTACTTATGTTGAAGGTGATCTTTCCTTATCGTTTGTCCGTGGTGTCTTGGCATTATTTTACTGTCTATATAAAATAAAGGATTTTCACCATTCATATCTCCACGGTCTATATGGAGATATGTTGGCTACCTGGTAGGGGGTTAAGGGAACGGTTTGGTAAAGGTCTTGCCATTGTTCAGCGTTTAGAGGTCCTGCAATGGACCTGGGTCAAATTTAGTAGGACCTCCTTCAATACTTCACGGTATTGGATGGCGGGGGTCCAAACTCTTTGATCCCCTCATAAGTTAACTACTATTAATACTATAACCCGGCTATTTAGGACTGTATCCCTGCTGACTCAGACTACTTAGCCGAGGGTAACGTCACCGCCAAAAGCGGGGCCTACCACAATACTGCATTAATAACTTAATTCATTATCTTCCAATAATCCACCCTTTTAGGATTGTATCCCTGCTGACTCAAACTACTGGGGTGAGGGTAACGTCGCCTTCAAAAGAGGGGCCTACTACAATAACTAAGATAATCTCTTAATTATGTGCAAAAGTGCGGAAATAATCAAAGGTTATACTAGATACGAGTCGGAACCAAGTGATTCATCTTGTCTATCTGTTTTTATTTTTATTTTCAGCATTTTAGTTAGTTTTATTTTTCTTAGTTTAAAACATTTTTCTAAACTTTTATTTTGGTTAGACGTTGAGGATAAACCGGTACTAAAAGCTCTTGTGTCCTTGGACGACCTCGGTATCTTACCAACGCTATACTACACTCAACGATGGGTGCACTTGCCCATATGTGTGTTTAGTGTTAGTGAAATATCGTGTTTTATAAATTTAAAACTTGGCTAAAATAAGTGTTAAAAGGGGCTTAAAATATACACCTAATATATATAACACTTTAACGCACATCACTTGTCCATTCGGACGGATGGGCTACCTTGTTGGAACGAAAACGATCTGAAGTATAATTGATGTTTTAAAACAGAAAGGAAAAGATTTGAAGTGGTAGTACAGTCTACCCGGACTGATGGACATAATCCATTCGGACGGATGGACTGCGTTTGTTGTGAACAAAATTGTTAAAGTTTTATTAAAAATGCTTTGATTAATGAAGATGGGTACGATTACGGAATCAAATCAACAGGGAATAACGGGTCAAGTCCATTCGGAAGGATGGGCATAGCCCATTCGGCCGAATGTGTTGTTCTTGACGGGAGTTCATGTCTGACATGTTCACCGGACCATCTCCTTGGTGAAAGTTAACCCTAAAGTCGACCCTCGACTTTGAGAGGAGTCGAGAGTCTAACGGGTTCCCGATTTCACCAACATTATATAACAAAATTGAAGAGAAGTTCATAAATAAGTTGAAAATGTTGTAATCTCTTATAATTTTGATCCCATCTCGACGGAATGATGCTCCACAGCGGTTTGCCTAGGCAAAACGAGTGGAAACCATCTTCGAGATATGTAGAATCATTGATTTGTGCGGATGAGAACTTTCCATGTTGATGAAAGTTGACTTGTGCGGATGAAAGACTGGTTCGTGCGGATGAACATGATTTTTCAAATGGATAAGGATTCATTCGTGCGGATGAATGATTCTTTCGCACGAATAAGCACACCTGCGCACGAAACTGACTCGTCCGTTCAAAACGTTATTGTTCACATTTTTCGATCTAAAATCTTTATTTTTTCGAATTTGATGATGATTCTTTCACAGACAGGTCGAAATTCATTATTGATCAATCCTATGGTTTCAGTTTTACTTTTTATCCGTGAATTGACCGTTAATTTGATGCTTTACGTCTAAAAACGTAATAAACCCCATAAATCATGAGCGTAGGTGATTCAATCAACTGTTAGATCGATTGAATCGGTACCGTAGCTCAGGTACCAATTTAAAGTTCCGGATCCGGCGGGTTTAGACGGAAATTTGGACAGGATAAAGTAAGTTCGGTATATATCTCTTAAGAATAGTCATAAGTAGAAGGATTCCATTCATACCAAAAGAGCAATCATCATTTACAAGCTAGAGAGAACATCATGCAATCTCTCCAGCATCTCCCCTAGTTTCCAAAACTTAACAATTTTAACACATGACGCCTATTTAAATATATGAGGATTTGGTAAGGATGAACTCATCCGTGCGGACCAATGCTCTTCCTCACCAAAATGTTAAGTGTTCTAATCTCACTTTCAACTATACAATATTTAACACACGCTTTATCTAGCCTATTCGCACAGTGGCGGACATACATAATATGCACTAACAACTTACGACGCTTTAATCAAGAGGAGACTATGTAACGGCCCGAATGTTTGCTACTTGTGTTGGTCGGCTGTGGAATCAGTAGACCACATCTTTATTGGGTGCTACGTGGCGACTATTATATGGCATGAAATCAACGAATGGTGTAATATCCTAATATTTACGCGTCATCGATAGGCGATCTTTTAAAATTCATAAACACACTCCAGGTCATGAAGACAAAAGAAGATTGGTGCAGGCTATGGTTCTTGTTAGGTGCTGGAGCTTGTGACGTGCAAGAAACAACACCATCTTCTCGGACTAAAAAGTGAAAACAAGCAACCGTTGGGTTTTATATGGCTGAAAAATAGAGCTAAAGGGCTGAACCTAACCTGGGAGTCCTGGAGGAATTTTTTTGTGTAATGTTCGTTTTCGTTTCATCCTTTGTCTTGTTTGTGTTTTGGCCGGCTCTCAAGTATCTTGCTAGAGAGTGTTCGATTTGGTTAATGAAAGTTGTCGTTCGAAAAAAAAATACATGTTAACAATGTGTTATGGATTAACTAAACACACGATGGTTAATGAAAGTTGTCGTTCGAAAAAAAAAATACATGTTAACAATGTGTTATGGATTAACTAAACACACGATACTAAAAAAAAATTATGACATGTGATTGATTTCCACATCTATGGGCCCTACCATAATTCCTATTAACCTTATACATAAAGTTTAACGTTCTAAAAAATAGGTTAACAATTTTTCCATTTTATTTCCGTTACGGCCGCCGTTAACTAGCCGGTATGGATTATCGTCGCCAACATCCTATATGACATTGTTAATGGGTTGCTAATAAACTCACAACATGCACTCTAAACACATATCAAGAGTCGTTAAGTATTATAATACTTTTTGTTCAAATTTTTTCATTGTTTCCACGTGATTTTCCATTCTTTCATTCTTTCTCACATGTGAAATTAATTCAATATTAATAATATAATAGTTATTGTTTATCTGTAATCTTTAAAAAAGTATATGCAAAAAATCATAATTTGAGTTTCTTATCTTTTAGCAAGTTTTACAACAATTTTTTTACATTTTCTGGTTTCTGTGCTTTAGTTAATCGCTAACGTGTATTTTGTCAACTTGAGTTTCTTATCTTTTAGCAAGTTTTACAACAATTTTTTTACATTTTCTGGTTTCTGTGCTTTAGTTAATCGCTAACGTGTATTTTGTCCACGCTTTAAGTTTTTACAAAATAAAGTATTCTGATGTCGTTTCTTTGTCGTCAGTATTGAAATATATAGAAAGAGAAGTGAAGTGAATTTTTTGTGAGACTATCTCAAGGGTTAATATTGAGTTTAGGGTAAGATTTGTAATAACAGAAAGTTACAAATGACGTTACCGATGTTGATTTTTTTAAGCGGAATTCTATTCACACACCTCATTATATATCCGCACACCCTAGATGATGCGTATTGGAAAAGTAAAAAAAACATTGCAGACTAACAGGTGCAGGTGTTGTCTGGCAGCTGACATCATACGCATCGTATAGACCTATACGATGCGTATTAAGGCCCTGAATTTTTAAAGTTTATTTTTTGTGTGTTGTGTTGGGATTTTGGTGTTTTGGGTTTGTTATTGGTGTTTATTATTGGTTATTTTTGTTTTAATAAGTTTTAAAATCTTTATTATTTTTATATCATTAAGTATTGTATTATAGTGTATCGTGTCGTATCGTATCGTATCACATCTTTATTATTTTTATATCATTAATTATCGTATTATAGCGTATCGTGTCGTACCGTATCAGATCTTTATTATTTTTATATCGTTAATTGTCGTATTATAGCGTATCGTATCGTATCACATTTTTAACTTAATATCGTATTATAGATTGTACGTAACCAAGCATATCAATCTAAACAGTTAAAATAGACAATCACAAATACAAATAAACTGAAACTGCAAATTTAATTACATAATAAGTTTGTAGATACAGAGTACATTGTTCAAAATACATAAACCGTCAAAATACAAGAAAAGTACAACAATCCTAAACCTATGGATCCTGAGTGGTGCCTGAGGGCCCCTCCCCCGCAGTGCCTGAGGTCCCCGCCCCCTGGTCCGGACCGCGCTGCTCACCACGCTGGAACGCCTGGATCGACTCCATGAGAAGACACTCCATACGGCCGTGAGCGGCGTCCATCCGCGCCTCCAACTCATGTAAGGCACGTGCCACAGCTGGATCGAGCTCGTCGTCGAATACGTGCTGGGGTACTGAGGCACCCCATGTGGTTGCGGCTGCTGTGGCGGAGCTCCTAACGGAAATGGAGGCGGCGACGGAGGTGGTGGTGGCTCAGCGTGGTCACCATCGTCGTCATCGGAGTCGTCGTCGTCACCCTCTGCGACATCACCATCTGCCGGCTCACCCTCACCCTGTGCCGGCTGTTGAAGCAACTCTGGTAGCTCGTCTGGGAGAACGACGGGGAGGAACACCTACTCGTCCTCCCCTATAAGTCGCAGCCCGAGCCCAGAGAAGTCACGCGCCACGTGCATGCCGATCAGGGTAGCACGGGTAAAAAAAACTCGGCTCCACTACGCCCCCCTGCGAGAATAATGGGTCCTGCTGGGGAACAGGGCCCATGGAGACGACGATACGTGTGATGTATGCCCCCCCCCCCCCCATACAGCACACGGACCTGTCCAGCCTGTGGAACCCCGCCGCGAACCACTGGCTAGGCAGCGATGGAGGGCGCACCCCCCCCCATATAAGGCAGTACAGGTAAAAGAGATCCCCCTTATTGCACCACTCGCGACTCTTCTCGCGTGGTGCTATATATATGGCAATAACCTAGCAGAACCTCATCAGAGTCGTACGGGGGGCCATCCGTATGCCGTCGGTGTAGATGGGGGTGTCTAACTCCTCCACTCTGTAAAGGTCGCAGTGCTGGGCAAACTGTCTAAGTGACATCAAATGCCACTAGTTTGCTAGACGAAAGCTGACCTCTATCCATGGGTCGTCCGGGTCGTCATTCTCCTCCGGACGGTCTGCAGACTTGGGAGCGAAGTCGAAACTCGACAAAAATTCGCACGCCATGACCCTGTAAGACGGTGTGTATGTAATATCAAACAACCTGTCACACAGTGTGGTTAGTGTGCATGTCGTATACAAAACAAAGAAAAAACAGTAACAAATAGTATACCTCGACCATGGAGTATCATGTCCGATGAACTGTCGGGCTCTCGGCGACTCCTCGACCTCATCTAGAGCTCCCCAATCGAGGGCGGTGTGGCCGCCGATCTACATACGACGAAACTTTTCACATCTGTGATAAGCCTCGCTCCCCTCCTCGAACATCAGATAAGGATTCTCCAACAGGGGATCCTCTCCCGGGTCAGTGCCACGCCTACGCCCACGCCCAGTGCCACGCCCGCACCCGCGGCCACGTCTACGTCCCCGCCTACCAGGCACCGCCACCGCGATCAGCGCCCCCGCCGCTCCATGTGCGCGGCTACGTCCACGCCCACCGCCACCGCCACCTCGACCACCACCTCCATCGCCAACTCCACCGCCACCTCCCCGGCCACCACCCCGGCCTCTCCCTCTACCAATAGCGACTTCCATATCTGCACGATTAAACGATTTTAAACAATTTTTTTTAAATATAACAATTCTTAATTAATTTAAAAAAAAACATAACACCGCCACCTCCTCGGACGACCCCGACTATATATTATAATTATTATCTATCTATCTATGACGTATTAGGTTTCGAGGCTCGTTACGGACCTACGCGCGATATGGACGTTTCAACTAAAAAAATAAAAAAACTATATATTTACGACGTCTTAGGTTTCGACGCTCGAAATGGACCTAATCGCGTTACGGACGACCCCGACTATATATTATAATTATTATCTATCTACGATGTATTAGGTTTCGACGCTCGTTACGGACCTACGCGCGATATGGACGTTTCGACTAAAAAAATAAAAAAAACTATATATTTACGACACCTTAGGTTTCGCCGCTCGAAATAGACCTAATCGCGTTATGAACGACCCCGACTATATATTATAATTATTATCTATCTATGACGTATTAGGTTTCGAGCCTCGTTACGGACCTACGCGCGATACAGACGTTTCAACTAAAAAAATAAAAAAAAACTATATATTTACGACGTCTTAGGTTCCGACGCTCGAAATGGACCTAATCGCGTTACGGACGACCCTGACTATGTATTATAATTATTATCTATCTACGACGTATTAGGTTTCGATGCTCGTTACGGACCTACGCGCGATATGGACGTTTCGACTAAAAAAATTAAAAAAAACTATTTATTTACGACGTCTTAGGTTTCGACGTTCGAAATGGACCTAATCGCGTTACGGACGACCCCGACTATATATTATATTTATTATCTATCTACGACGTATTAGGTATCGAGGCTCGTTACGGACCTACGCGCGATATGGACGTTTCGACTAAAAAAATAATAAAAACCATATATTTACGATGTCTTAGGTTTCGACGCTCGAAATGGACCTAATCGCGTTACGGATGACCCCGACTATATATTATAATTATTATCTATCTACGACGTGTTAGGTTTCGAGGCTCGTTACGGACCTACGCGCGATGTGGACGTTTAAACTAAAAAAATAAAAAAAAACTGTATATTTACGACGTCTTAGGTTTCGACGCTCGAAATGGACCTAATCGCGTTACGAACGACCTCGATTATATAATATAATTATTATCTATCTCCGACGTATTAGGTTTCGACGCTCGTTACGGACCTACGCGTGATACAGACATTTCGACTAAAAAAAACTATATATTTACGACGTCTTAGGTTTCGACGCTCGAAATGAACCTAATCGCGTTACGTACGACCCCGACTATATATTATAATTATAATTATTATCTATCTACGACGTATTAGGTTTCGACGCTCGTTACGGACCTACGCGCGATACGGACGTTTCGAGGCTCGTTACGGACCTACGCGCAACACGGACGACTTCGACTAAAAATAAAAACATTCTGCTTACTAGTAAAACATTAAAAAAACTAAGATATAAAAACATTTGCTTATACTTTATAAAACCGAAAAGAAAAAAAACCAAGAATTTTGAATCAATACGATGCGTATAGGCCCATACGCATCGTATCAGTTCATGTGTTCTTGAAAAAACTCTGAATTAATGAATCGATACGATGCGTATAGGCCCATACGCATTGTATCAGCTCATGTGTTCTTGAAAAAAATTCTAACTTTTGAAAGAATACGATGCGTATAGGCCCATACGCATCGTATCACTTCATAAATTCTTGAAAAACCTCTAGAAAACCCAGGTTTTCAACCCCAAAATCACACAAATTTGACGGCTAAAATGCAAAATTGAAAACGTTTAAATGATGAGGGTTAGGAGATGAATACCATACTAGTCTTTGATCTTGAAATATCGACCGTATCTTCACCGTATGTATAAGCACCGTATGTGTGTGTATTTGGGTGTATTTTGAATTTTTTTTTTTTTTTTTTTTTTGTTTTTGGATCATATCAACCCCCTGTGTTTTAGGGGGTTATATCGTTTACTCACTAAATACGAATCGTATAGATCTATACAATGGGTTTGAAATTACCATTATACCCCTGTTTTTTTTTTAATAAATTCAGGGAATAATACGAATCGTATAGATCTATACGATACGTATTTTGGGTGTAATTCGATACAATATTGGACTATACGATCGTATACGCCATAATTTGAAAATTTGTTTTTTCGTGTTTTCCTCGGTTCGACACGTATACGAGTCGTTTTTTGATGAAATTTCGCATATTTTGTAGTTTTATGACGTATGACTTCAACATACGTCGTTTTGGTGACGTTCGGTTGCGTGCGAATATCGTATTTTATGATTACGTACAGTTTTGTTTGAAATCTACTTGTACTCCATAGTGTCGTGTTATATGTACACGCTCGTGGATATATCATTAGTCGCATATTTTTATCGTATTGTTGCGTATTTTATAGTCTTTTGACATATTTTGGTGTATTCTAACGTATTTTAGATTATTTTAACCTGTTTTTTAGGATATTTTAACGTATTTCGGCGTATTTTAGCGTATTTTCAAATATTTTAGCGTTCTTTAGAGCATTATAGCATATTTTAAGTTATTTTAACATATTTTCATGTATCTTAGGGTATTTTAAGGTATTTTAGCGTATTTTAGCGTATTTTAGAGTATTTTCGAATATTTTAGCGTATTTTGACGTATTTTAGCGTATTGTCGAATATTTTAGCGTACTTTAGAGCGTTATAGCTTATTTTAAGGTATTTTAACATATTTTCATGTATCTTAGGGTATTTTATGGGTTTTTAGCGTATTTTAGCATATTTTAGCGTATTTTAACGTATTTTGACG
Organism: Helianthus tuberosus; assembly: GCA_030545235.1. Classification (NCBI taxonomy): domain Eukaryota; kingdom Viridiplantae; phylum Streptophyta; class Magnoliopsida; order Asterales; family Asteraceae; genus Helianthus; species Helianthus tuberosus. Next base: position 53,682,698 of record CM060360.1, read on the forward strand.
TATTTTAGCGTATTTTTGAATATTTTAGCGTACTTTAGAGCATTATAGCGTATTTTAAGGTATTTTAACATTTTTTCATGTATCTTAGGGTATTTTAAGGTATTTTAGCGTATTTTAGCGTATTTTAGTGTATTTTAACGTATTTTTTCATATTTTAGCGTATTTTCGAATATTTTAGCGTACTTTAGAGCATTATAGCGTATTTCAAGGTATATTAACATATTTCATGCATCTTAGGGTATTCTAAGGTTTTTAGCGTATTTTAACATATTATGACGTATTTTAGCGTATTTTCGAATATTTTAGCATACTTTAGAGGATTATTGCGTATTTTAAGGTATTTTAACATATTTCCATGTATCATAGGGTATTTTAAGGTTTTTTTAGCGTATTTTCGAATATTTTAGCATACTTTAGAGCATTATAGCGTATTTTAAGGTATTTTAACATATTTTCATGTATCTTAGGGTATTTTAAGATGTTTTAGCGTATTTTAGCTTAACATATTTTGACGTATTTTAGCGTATTTTCGAATATTTTAGCGTACTTTAGAGCATTATAGCGTATTTTAAGGTATTTTAGCATATTTTCATGTATCTTAGGGTATTTTAAGGTTCTTTAGCGTATTTTAAAGTATTTTGACGTATTATAGCGTATTTTCGAATATTTTAGTGTACTTTAGAGCATTGTAGCGTATTTTAAGGTATTTTAACATATTTTCATGTATCTTAGGGTATTTTAAGGTATTTTAGCGTATTTAAACGTATTTTGACGTATTTTAGCATATTTTCGAATATTTTAGCGTACTTTAGAGCATTATAGCTTATTTTAAGTATTTTAACTTATTTTTGATGTATTTTAGCTTATTTTAAGGAATTTTAGCATATTTTCATGTATCTTATGGTATTTTAAGGTATTTTTTTCTTATTTTAGCGTATTTAAACGTATTTTGACGTATTTTAGCATATTTTTGAATATTTTAGCGCAATTTAGAGCATTATAGTGTATTCTAAGGTATTTTAACATATGTTAACGTATTTCGGCGTATTTTAACGTATCTCGACATATTTTATCGTACTTTAACATAATTTGACGTATTTTTAGCGTATTGCAACGTATTTTAACATATTTTCATGTATTTAAGCAATTTTGAAGGTATATTTGCGTATTTTAGCGTATTTTCGAATATCTTATCATATTTTTGTAATGCCCGTCTCAATTTATCAAGATTCTAATAATAAGATACACATTTTAGTTTCTAAAATGTGACTTTACAAAAACTTGTCACACTAACATTCCCATAAGTTTACAACATTTCAAAAACATGTTTATAAATGTTTACATAATTCACTTTTAGCAAAACAACTCAAGATTTGACGCGGAAGCTTCATTTAACGTGTGTTCGGTTCTTGCTCGCCACTTGATCTTCATCCGGGACTCTCGACATTCACCTATGATCAAAACCAACGTAGAAGTCAGTTTTGATAGTTAAATAACAAGAATAAACAAGTTCCATACTCAAAAGTATCAAAAAAACAAAAAATCTCGGATCTGAGCTGGTGGCGTTGCGCGACGGTTATGAGGGCCTGCCATCGCGCAGCGCCACGGGGTATATTTGGCAGAAAGTTGTTGCTGGTGTTGCACATTCCCAGCGTAACCTGATTTCATGGAAACGAGCATAACTCTCTCGTTTTTAATCCATTTTACCCGATTCTTTTTCCTACACGCTCGTAATTTAATTCTCCATCTTATGGAGTTAAAATACAACATCCGGATTAATAAAATTTCAGACTTTTAAATCTTCGACTTATTACCCTTTTTACCAAATTTTGACCCGTTCGTGATATTATCAAACAAACATGTTTATTTGATCTATAAACTCATGAGATTCATAATTTCAATATCTCCTATCATATTAATCATAAATCACGGGTTTCTTACTTAATTAAAACCCGTTTACGCTCAAGTGCTTATTTTGACCCATTAAGGGTATTTAAGCACTTTAAAGCTTAAAATCGCTTTCATTCATTTCTAGCATCAGATTCCTACATTTCTTATCAAGTAATCTTCCACCACAACTATATGTGTGGTGGATTTAATGTGGATATCTATATGTTCCTAGTTTTACCCCTCGAAGTATCGTTTTACGTCAAAGACTCATATAAAGTCATTCGACCCAAGAATCTACATCATTCACTTTGTATACTTATTCTTGGTATTTATTTAATCATAAAACTTGTTTCCGACCCACCCTTAAGGGTCGTTCGCTCGAATTAGCTTACAAGGGCATTTTGGTCAATCTTCATCCTTCTTTTACTACGAAGGACTTTTAAATACTTGTTTAACCCAAAAATTCGACCTTTTAACTATAGCCTTGTCTAGAAACCAATAGGTTTCTAAAACACCATAATCATAACTCAATTTATTCGGTTTACCTAAAAGGTAACCAAATATCTATATTTTAACCTTGCCTACTCTTATAGAACCTCAAACTCTACATGATGAGTTGAATCATTATACATACCTGACTCGGATCAATATATTGACCCGTTTCGATACCTTGTCTTAGTAGCCGCTAAGAAATAGCGATGTACATATCCATCTGATATTGATTCCTATAATCATATAACTCAACAAACCATTAGTCGATATTGTCAAAGGGTGATAATTTCACCTTTTGACCCGTTTGGTCTAAAGAACCATGAAACTCTTTGAGATGATATTTATTACCATATTTTTTTTTCATACAACTAACTCCGGTTTACACCGTATAGTCGTTTTACTTGTAAATCGTCAATTGATTCCCTTGAGCCATTATAACCACGCTATGACATATCTTTCCCCCAAACTAACGGTTATTGTCAACAAGTGACTAAAGTACTATTTTACCCTTATTATTTGCATTGGTTTACCATACAGGGTAATTATTAAAAATTCGTTATCTTTTAGTCATTTCATAACTATTTAACCATACTAGCTCCTTTTTATCCATTCACATGTTTATGACCATTGTCTTTTGTTCCGGACCGCCCTTGTCGTGTCGGAACATCATATTTAAATAAGACTTATCCTTCATAACCTATAAAATCATTAGGTATTAAATAACTAGAGTGTAAGCTTTACTTACCTTGCATCTGGTTATGTCCTTTTTCCGCGTACTCGATCTGTTTGACCCGCTTCTTTCCCAAGTCTTCATCTAGCTTGTCTAGAGTCAAACTATCATCATCACAATTCGTAAGACGGTTAGATTAGTCATAATTGTATACGACTATTCCATCCTACAGGTTTTATGGCGAATTTATCATTCGACCATATCAAAATTATCATTCGATCTAATCATTGTTCGGTTTGACTTTTAAAAGTCAATTGACTTATCAACATATTCAAATGCACATTTGGTTCATTGAACTCACTTAGGCATATTTCATCCGAACTCTTAATGAAATCAAATTTTACACACAACCAAGTAGACCGCGATTTCATTCAGGCATTTCATATCACTGAAAAATGGGCTGTTTTTGGTGACTTGTTTAACCTGTTTACAAGTCTTCAAAAATTATGATTTTTTTATGTAACGTACCTCTCGGAGGGTTAGGCCTTGTGTTAAAATTTCATGATCTAACTCTTTACCAAAAATTCGTAAAAATTCATTTAGTAAGCTGCAATCAGATTCGTCACTTCTGACTACAGCTTATGGAAAAATTTATTAAAAATTCCTCGTTTATCCGATTGACGAAATTCCAATTGGCGAGTTCTTTTAATCACTTAAAACTATCTACAGTAAAAATTTGAGATCATAACTAAATTCCTAAATTGAGTTATGACATTCGTAATGGGCTGCAAATTCTGCCAGAAAACGCAGCTTGAACCTTCGATACGGAAAAATTCATAAAACACTCAATTTTCGTCAAAAAAATGCGATTCCAGTGAGCTTTTAAAGATATTTCCTGGAATTACATTTTAGACTCAAGAAATACATGTTTTTGTCACGTTTTGTTCAAGTTACAGGCAGTACAAATCGGCTGTAAATTCTGATCAGAAGTTGTTTGAATTCAGCTTTCAATTAAAGCATGTTCATGAAATCATAACACTAGTTTTAGCAATCAAAACCCTAAAAAAAATCACATACATGAATTTAGCATCAAAATTCTGAATTTACTTCATATTTCTACTTAGGGTTTGTTCCTAAGCAATCACACTTCATTAATTAAGCCATAGCCTCTACGATTCATACTTAGATCGCATCATGCAAAGTTAACTAATTTTCACAACTTCATGAATGTCAAAAATTCGACATACCTTGTGATCCCCTAAGCTTGGTGATCACGATTTTAGTTAAAGCCCTAATTTCTTTGCTCGATTTCTCCTTGATTTTGCTGGATTTCATGAGCTTTAGGGTTTTGAAAGAACCCCCTGGTGCTCCTGATCGTTCCTGCGCACACACACACACTTACCAAGTGTGTGTTGTGTTTTATTTTTTAGTTTTAATAAATAAGTTTCCTCCACTTGGCACTATTAGCCCCTCATGTTTTGTTTTTATAAAAGGTTTAACTATTTCTAGTTTTCTTTATTGTTCTAACAACACATAACTAACTAGGTTAATATTCCTAGTCACTTAGTGGGTTCAGGAAGTCATAACCCGTTTTATTTTAAGTCACGTTAACTCGAGCCTTCTATATACTTCGTTTTCTCAAAGTATTTATCCTCCTTTTTAATTAACATCAAGTTTATTTATTAAAATCCTAATATTTACCGGGTTAATTTTTACCACTAACGGTATTTTACCCGTCTTTACTATTAACGTGGTTTGATTACCAAACCCGTTTTTTGGGTGTTACAAGTCTACCCCCCTTAAAGAGGTTTCGTCCTCGAAACCTTTTCTTACATGATTTATCGAGTTTAACTCCATGCATTTGCTCTCGATAATCAATTGAGCATTGCTCATATTTTAACCAATTGTTAGGATTACCAGAAAAGTATGATAATATCTTTTTGGTCACTAATCATTCACGTCTCTCATACAACATAATGCAACTTGAAATAACGTAATCTTGTTATTTCCACTAGTTTAATTAACTTAGCAATATTCATCGCTCGGCTCTAATGTGATTCTACTTCACATTACACTTCTTGACCGTGATCATGTCACGTTCCGCCAAATTTTATATCAACTTTTTATTTTCAAAAATATCACTTTTCGAATATATCTTCTTGCACCTATCAGTGTCAAGACTTATATCTTTCATGCTTACTATTTATACGTCTATCAGAATTCGTATTTGTTAAAACGTTATTTCTTACCAAAACCGAAGTTTTAGTTTAACATCTTCTCTTTAACTTTTGTTAATTATCCGTATTGGAATTTTGACAGTCCAAAATTTATTCTTTTACAGTCTTTGCTTTATGTGAGGATTCTCAATTGATTCCCTCGCTTTGTCCAATTAACCCGTAGGTTTTATCACTTAGCCTTATAGGCTATTTTATTAGACGTTCACCTCTTTAAGGCGAGGTACTTATAATCTATTTCTTTCTAGTCATGACCCGTAGGTCGTTTTAGTCTCGTAGACCTTTCCATTGTTTATAACCCCAAAGGTTAGGTTGATCACGTAGATCACTCTTTACTCATGTCATTCTTAAAATACATGTTTGGTGTCAAGTCACCCTTTTTTTGTTTGGAGAATCATTTGGTTTCAAGCTTAAGATCCGTTAACCTTGACTGTAGTTCGTGGCTACGATTGTTTTCTTTCGGACGATTTTCCGATTTTATGACTTTTTACGTCATTTATGCGTCAGTTCTTATGCTCACTGTTATTTGGTTTGCATATATTCTTAATTGGTTGTGTCCCATTACCGGGCTCATTACTCTTTTGCATTTAACGCTACCTTTATCTGGCTAGCTCTTATTTGTGCCATCCGACATTATATTGTATTCAACCTGTTTGACTTGTTAATGTGAAATCCATCCCTTATAAACAATCAACTTTATTCTTTATTCTACCCGTTCAATCTCAAATGGTTGAACATATTTATTAAAATTTCTTTTTACGAAATTTTATGGTCATAATTCATAATCCAAGTCTTTTGAATTTTCAACCCGCGTTCACATCTCTTGGTTTACACATGTGTTTAAATTCCTACCCAACAACCGGGTGTTTTACCGAAGTCATTATTATTGCAACTCTCCCGGTATGCATTAAGACTTCGCTTCTTTTTTATATTCCGACTTTGTCCTCAAGTTTGATGTTTTACAAAAAAGGCCCGTTAAGAGGCATATTTGCATTTTCCGGGTTCGAGTGTAAGTACACTCCCTCCCAATGCATACCCTAATCATTTTACATGTTTGCATTCTCCGGGTTCGAGTGTAAGTACACCCCCTCCCAGTGCATACCTTAATTGTTTTACATGTTTGCATTCTCCGGGTTCGAGTGTAAGTACACCCCCTCCCAGTGCATACTTTAATCGTTTTACATGTTTCTTTGTCCCTTCACTCGGGCTCATTATCCTAATATAATACGCTTCCGTCACTCGGCTGTGCGTTACATTATTATCAAATATTTTGCTTATCTGATTCATTTGGGTACTTTTTAATTTGTCCCACTCACCCCGTCCTTACTACATTGGATGTAAGCATGTCCATCATAAAAAGTTCATGGTACCTCGTGCTCACCACTTACTTGGCCAGAGTAAGCGATCAGTACCTGGTATACATGACCTTTTTAAAATTTTCACATTACACCCCATGTAAGTAATGCCTCTATTTGTTTCTCTTGGAAACAATATCCCGAATAGATTTTCTATTCGGGTTTTTTCCAAGTTTTTAATCAACATATGCAACTTTCAATTTCTACATATTTATTGCATATTACTATTTGTGCAATTAAATTTAAATGTGCACCTGGTAATGCTTGCCCTAACGGGCTTCTCTTGCCATTAGCCTTGTTCGCGACCGCCACGCGATTTAGGTCCTTGAGGAGCATACTCTTTGGACCGTTCCTCTATCAAATCCGTGATTTGTTAAACTCTCGCTATCTTCATATGCGAATGTCCTTCAACTAAAATATTTACAACAGGTAGTAATTTCGACATTAATGGATGCTCGTATTATAATACAAGGCTTTTCTACTATGCGCATCAATGCGTGTAATTTCGTTGACTATATCTACTCCATATCGTTTTTATTGGTATAACGTGTATTACACGATAACCAAATGGGTTGTTCTCAACACTTTAATCATACTAAACCATTGATATACATGTACTTACCGGATTTGCAATAAAGGCTCGAACCGAACACACTTTATTCTTTAACCATGAGCTCTGATTACCAACTTGTAACGCCCGTCTCAATTTATCAAGATTTTAATAATAAGATACACATTTTAGTTTATAAAATGTGACTTTACAAAAACTTGTCACACTAACATTCCCATAAGTTTACAACATTTCAAAAACATGTTTATAAATGTTTACATAATTCACTTTTAGCAAAACAACTCAAGATTTGACGCGGAAGCTTCATTTAACGTGTGTTCGGTTCTTGCTCGCCACTTGATCTTCATCCGGGACTCTCGACATTCACCTAGGATCAAAACCAACTTAAAAGTCAGTTTTGATAGTTAAATAACAAGAATAAACAAGTTCCATACTCAAAAGTATCAAAAAAAAAAATCTTGGATCTGAGCTGGTGGCGTCGCGTGACGGTTTTGAGGGCCTGCCGTCGCGCAGCGCCACGGGGTATATTTGGCAGAAAGTTGTTGCTGGTGTTGCACATTCCCAGCGTAACCCGATTTCACGGAAACGAGCATAACTCTCTCGTTTTTAATCCGTTTTACCCGATTCTTTTTCCTACTCGCTCGTAATTTAATTCTCCATATTATGGAGTTAAAATACAACATCTGGATTAATAAAATTTTAGACTTTTAGATCTTCGACTTATTACCCTTTTTACCAAATTTTGACCCGTTCGTGATATTATCAAACAAACATGTTTATTTGATCTATAAACTCATGAGATTCATAATTTCAATATCTCCTATCATATTAATCATAAATAACGGGTTTCTTACTTAATTAAAACCCGTTTACGCTCAAGTGCTTATTTTGACCCATTAAGGGTATTTAAGCACTTTAAATCTTAAAATCACTTTCATTCATTTCTAGCATCATATTCCTACATTTCTTATCAAGTAATCTTCCGCCACAACTATATGTGTGGTGGATTTAATATGGATATCTATATGTTCCGAGTTTTACCCCTCGAATTATCGTTTTACGTCAAAGACTCATATAAAGTCATTCGACCCAAGAATCTACATCATTCACTTTCTATACTTATTCCGAGTATTTATTTAATCATAAAACTTGTTTCCGACCCACCCTTAAGGGTCGTTCGCTCGAATTAGCTTACAAGGGCATTTTGGTCAATCTTCATCCTTCTTTTACTACGAAGGACTTTTAAATACTTGTTTAACCCAAAAATTCGACCTTTTAACTATAGCCTTGTCTAGAAACCAATATGTTTCTAAAACACCATAATCATAACTCAATTTATTTGGTTTACCTAAAAGGTAACCAAATATCTATATTTTAAACTTGCCTACTCTTATAGAACCTCAAACTCTACATGATGAGTTGAATCATTATACATACCTGACTCGGATCAATATATTGACCCGTTTCGATACCTTGACTTAGTAGCCGCTAAGAAATAGCGATGTACATATCCATCTGATATTGATTCCTATAATCATATAACTCAACAAACCATTAGTCGATATTGTTAAAGGGTGATAATTTCACATTTTGACCCGTTTGGTCTAAAGAACCATCAAAATCTATGAGATGATATTTATTACCATCTTTTTTTTCATACAACTAACTCCGGTTTACACCGTATAGTCGTTTTACTTGTAAATCGTCAATTGATTCCCTTGACCCATTATAACCACGCTATGACATATCTTTCCCCCAAACTAACGGTTATTGTCAACAAGTGACTAAAGTACTATTTTACCCTTATTATTTGCATTGGTTTACCATACAGGGTAATTATTAAAAACTCGTTATCTTTTAGTCATTTCATGACTATTTAACCATACTAGCTCCTTTTTATCCATTCACATGTTTATGACCATTGTCTTTTGTTCCGGACCGCACTTGTCGTGTCGGAACATCATAATTTAAATAAGACTTATCCTTCATAACCTATAAAATCATTAGGTATTAAATAACTAGAGTGTAAGCTTTACTTACCTTGCCTCCGGTTATGTCCTTTTTCCACGTACTCGATCTGTTGGACCCGCTTCTTTCCAAAGTCCTCATCTAGCTTGTCTAGAGTCAAACTATCATCATCACAATTCGTAAGACAGTTAGATTAGTCATAATTGTTTACGACTATTCCATCCTACGGGTTTTTTGTCGAATTTATCATTCGACCATGTCAAAATTATCATTCGATCTAATCATTGGTCGGTTTGACTTTTTAAAAGTCAATTGACTTATCAACATATTCAAATGCACATTTGGTTCATTGAACTCACTTAGGCATATTTCATCCGAACTCTTAATGAAATCAAATTTTACACATAACCAAGTAGACCGCGATTTCATTCAGGCATTTCATATCACTGAAAAATGGGCTGTTTTTGGTGACTTGTTTAACCTGTTTACAAGTCTTCAAAAATTATGATTTTTTATGTGGCGTACCTCTCGGAGGGTTAGGCCTTGTGTTAAAATTTCATGAAATAACTCTTTACCAAAAAATCGTAAAAATTCATTTACTAAGCTGCAATCAGATTCGTCACTTCTGACTGCAGCTTATGGAAAAATTTATTAAAAATTCCTTGTTTATCCGATTGACGAAATTCCAATTGGCAATTCTTTTAATCGCTTAAAGCTATTTACAGTAAAAATTTGAGATCATAACTAAATTCCTAAATTGAGTTATGACATTCGTAATGGGCTACAAATTCTGCCAGAAAACGCAGCTTGAACCTTGGATATGGAAAAATTCATAAAACACTCAGTTTTCGTCGAAAAAATGCGATTCAAGTGGGCTTTTAAAGATATTTCCTGGAATTACGTTTTAGACTCAAGAAACACATGTTTTTGTCAGGATTTTTTTCAGGTTACAGCCAGTACAAGTCGGCTGTAAATTCTGATCAAAAGTTGTTTGAATTCAGCTTTCAATTAAAGCATGTTCATGACGTCATAACACTAGTTTTAGCAATAAAAACCCTAAAAAATCACATACATGAATTTAGCATCAAAATTCTGAATTTACTTCATATTTCTACTTAGGGTTTGTTCCTAAGCAATCACACTTCATTAATTAAGCCATAGCCTCTACGATTCATACTTAGATCGCATCATGCAAAGTTAACTAATTTTCACAACTTCATGAATGTCAAAAATTCGACATACCTTGTGATCCCCTAAGCTTGGTGATCACGATTTTAGTTAAAGCCCTAATTTCTTTGCTCGATTTCTCCTTGATTTTGCTGGATTTCATGAGCTTTAGGGTTTTGAAAGAACCCCCTGGTGCTCCTGATCATTCCTGCGCACACACACACACTTACCAAGTGTGTGTTGTGTTTTATTTTTTAGTTTTAATAAATAAGTTTCCTCCACTTGGCACTATTAGCCCCTCATGTTTTGTTTTTATAAAAGGTTTAACTATTTCTAGTTTCCTTTATTGTTCTAACAATACATAATTAACTAGGTTAATATTCCTAGTCACTTAGTGGGTTCGGGAAGTCATAACCCGTTTTATTTTAAGTCCCGTTAACTCGAGCCTTCTATATACTTTGTTTTCTCAAAGTATTTATCCTCCTTTTTAATTAACATCAAGTTTATTTATTTAAATCCTAATATTTACCGCGTTAATTTTTACCACTAACGGTATTTTACCTGTCTTTACTATTAACGTGGTTTGATTACCAAACCCGTTTTTGGGGTGTTACAATTTTCGTATTACAAATTAATCAATATAACGCATTGTTTTTGCAATAAACAAATGGAATACATTATAAAAATAAATTATTCTTTAAAATTACAAAGTTATCAATAACAAACAATGTAGGGTCAATGTTAGGCGTCGTTAGCATATCATACCACGCTATCCGTTCCGTGTAGTTTTCCATGCAAAGTAAAACTTTTGTGCACGCGCATGTACTCCACATAAGGTTCGGTGGCGGCATTGGATAGTCCCCTCCAAGTCTGACGTGGATGAAATGAATTCGATTAACAAATAACAGTGAAACGAACTGATGGGGGGAACGTGCGTGCTCTGGATCATATAAGGGAACTACAGTAGAATAACCTTGGATGTCTAATATGTGAACAATCACACCAAACCTATTGGCAAGAAGGAGTGCTGCTTAAGGCATCTCCATCCAATGTTCCCTAGGTGCCATTCCAACCCCGGTAAAATTTATTCTCTGTACTTCCACATTTCTTTGTTCGGACTCGTCAGCTCTTCAAGTAGTTGGTTTCGAATATACCCAGAGTAGTCTTGTTCAAACCCTAAACCCACAGCCGCCGCCCGAAACCCACAATGTTCATCCGACCTGACATCTTTTATTCTTGAAATGTAGGGGTGGAACACTTGCCAGGCTCTTCTTCATGTGAAGCGGTTGAACGACCGCATCGATTTAACGACCTTTGAGACTTTAGAGACATTGCAGACGTAGACGGTATTAGGGAATCTTGCGACGGTACATAAGAGCTATGTCGAGGAAGTTCACACCTACTTTGTTGTCTGGGAGGCCCAACTGAGCTATCTCTAGCAGGTTGTGTGACAACTCGGATAATTAAGGTTAGCATTGCTTGAAATCCCACAACTTTTAGTGTGTATCTCTATGCTTATCTGCCTATCTCGTGCACCACTATATGATTGCGTGTGTTTATCTGATTAACTATACATGAAATTCTTAAACACTTTCGTGTGTCGTCCAATTAATTTAGATTACCAAATTGGTTGGGCCGCGAACTATTTTACACAAGTGGGGCGCAAAACTCACTTAACACACACACTTTGGGCCGGAGGCCACACCCAACTTATTCCACCCTAGACCTACGTATTGAGACCCAACCCGAACTTACACCTGTACTCTACCTTAATGGAAATAAGAGATTTGGGCCGACCATTGTGTGCACTCATAATAAGTTGTTTGTGGCTCCTTGTATTATCTCAGGCCCAAACCGAGCCCAGCCCCCTCCCTATTATTTACGTGCATTATGTATTAGATGTCACAACCCTTCTTGCAAACCCTACTCTTTTCTCAACCCTCTTTCATTAGACGGCAGTCTCTTCATATCGAAACCCTACCCCCCTCGACGTCGGCATTCTTGTAGTTCACAATCAGGTTAGTGAATGTTATGATTTATGAATAAATGTTGTTGTGTTTAGACTAAACGCATGACCCTAGGAATAGTTGTAAGTTGTATAAATTCTAGGCATAATGATTGTAAATACTGATTGCACATGATTTCATAAATTGCACATGATTTCATGAATTGCACATGATTGTGATCTAAGCCTTGCATGTGAAAAGCCTTGAGAGTGCAACCAAAGTGATAAGGATCACTTCATAAATTGTCGGCCATATTGTTCTTGTGCTTGGAAATTGTGTAGGCATGTGCTTGTATGATTGGTTGCTAATGTTAGATTTCATTAATGTTAGTAATGTTGGTTATTGATATATGGAATATTATGTTATGGAATTGGTGAGTTTTGTTAACAAAGATAGCAATGGTAAGTTTATATTAACAAATACATAAGGATTGAATAGGATAAATAGTGATTAGAGTTGATGATCGATGAGTTTGGCCAAAGTGTGGATTATGTTGTGACAATTTTTTGTATGATAATTCGACATGAGTTTAGCCTCTATGGGAGGAGCCATTACGTGTGAAATGTCACATCTAGATTCGAGAAGTGCATTTTGATCATGTAACCAACGGAGTGGGAATACACGTGGACCTCGCTAAGATGCATCTTGTTAGAAACTGATCGACACCAAAGACTCCTTCGGGGATACAGCAATTCATTGGTTTCGCTAGATACTATCGCAGCTTACTCACAGGAGTTTCGAAGGTCGCACAGCTTAAATCTCCTCAGCACAGTAGGGTGTTGTGTTCGTGAAAGACGAAACAGGAGGACGTCTTTTCAACTTTCGCATCTCAACTCTGCAATGCACTGAGCATCGTCTTTACCCAAAGGTGCGGGTGATTTAGTGGTATACCATGATGGTCCGAATCAGAGTCCCAGTTACACACCGACGCAACCCGAGAGTGTGATGACTTACGTGATGGAGTTACCAAGAGGAACTGCACGACACACAACTGGCGGTGAAAACCGTGGCTTTGGGATTTAGATGGAGGCATTACTTGGACGGTACCAGATACGTTATTTAGACCGATCACAAGGGCCTCCCGTGTACCTTGGCTTCGAAAGAGCTAAAGCATGCAATGACATCACTGGATGGAACTACTGAATGAGTACGACTGTGAAACCTAAACATACACGAGCTCTGCAGCTCGCTATCGACTCAAACATACCTGATCAGACTTGCTCTGTTCAAGTTGAACCCATGCGGGCCATGGAGAAGCAACCTTTGACAGGTTGGATGATACTCGTTACCTCATGGAACGAGTGTGGATCTCATTATACAGTGACTGTAGGAAATTTATGTTGAGTAAGCACCGGCCTCGATATTCTAATCGTCTGGGTTATGATGAGAGACATTAGGATTTATAAACCTTGTACTGGTGATCGGGCATGAAGGCTCACCTACTTAAGTATGTGAATGATGAATTGACTTGTGGGAAAGTCAAGGTGAAGTATCAGCAACCAGCAACACCCACATGGAAATGAGAACAGACTGCCATGGATTTGGTCGCCAGTCTACTTATAACTCGAAACGGAAACATTATCGCCTGACTAACCGTTGATTGTCTCCCGTAACCATCACACTTTCTAGCCATCAAGGAAACGGATAAGCTTTTCTACACTTGCAGTCATCTACCTGAAAGAAGTGGTTGCTAGGCACGGGGTGCCAACTTCCATTAACTATGATCGTGACCCACGATTTGCATCTGATTTTTGGCCAGCGATGCACAAATCCTTTGGCTCACGTCTAGACATGAGCACAACATATCATCCACAGACGGATGGGCAGACTGAACGCACCATCCAAACTTTTGAAGACATGCTTCGAGCATGGGTAATTGACTTTGGTAACGGCTGGGAGCGGCGTCTACCTTTAGTGGAGTTCGAGGCATCGTACTGACGGAAGTGCTGATCACCTCTTTGTTGGGCAGAAGTTGGATGCAGCCAAATCACTGACCCAGAACTCGTCGTAGGCACAACAGAGAAGATTGCTCAGATGCGGCAATGAGTGGCGGCAGCTCGTGACCGTCAGAAAAGCTACGCTGATAAGCGCAAGAGACCACTCGAGTACCAAGTTGGGGATCGAGTACTACTTAAAGTCTCACCTTAGAAAGGTGTAGTTTGTTTTGGTAAACGAGGCAAACTCAACCCGCGATATGTTGGACCTTTCAAAATCACGGAGAGAATTGGCAAGGTGGCCTATAGATTGAATCTACCCGAAGAACTCAATGGAGTTCACAACGTACTCCATGGGTCGAATCTGAAGAAGTGTCAGTCAGATGAAACCCTCATAGTTCCTTTCAAGGAGCTCACCATCAACGATCAATTGCAATTTGTCGAAGAACTAGTGGAAATATTGGACCGGGAGATTAAGATTCTCAAACGCACCAGGATACCTATTGTTCGAGTTCGTTGGAACTCCTGTCGTGGCCCAGAGGTTACATGGGAACGAGAAAACCAAATGAAACACACATATCCCCATTGTTCGAGAACAATGAAACCACTACTGAGGCTGAAGCTACTGTGGAATTTCGGGACGAAATTCCAAACCAACGGGGGAATGATGTGACACCCCAAGAAAACCAGGAAACCATGCAACCTAACTAGCTTCCTCAGTAACTACGTGCTAAATTTCGAGACGATGTGATATGTAACTGTTAGATGATCATTAGGGTTTCTGGGTTGTGTAACTGTTAATGGTGATCATACTTTATCCCAACGAAATCCCTTACCCGACGAAATCTGGTGCCGACGAAAACCCTGTCCCGACGAACATTCAATCACAACGAAAACCCTTTGAGATTCCGTCGCTCAAGGGATTTCGTCGCCTGGGGTTTTCGCCAAAGGGAGTTCGCGACGAACAGGGATGTTCGTCAAGTTGGGAAACAATCACAGTAACTCAGTTAAGTCTGTTAATGGATAACTATGTTAGAATAGACTGAGAAATCAATTATGTGAAGCATGAATTGTATGAACTTGAAATAACTGTTTACGTGTTACATGATGTTAACTGCCAAGCACATCTTGTGATGTTAGATTGCATGTGAAACCTTACAAACATAAACTGATTGTGTATACGTGCATACTATAGGCTTTGACTGAATATTGGTGAGCACGTAATTTAGCAAACCGAGCAAACCGAGGTGAGTTCACACACTTTCTAAGGCATGGGATTCCCGGTGGTTGGGAATGGGTTAAATAATTAAAACGGAACCTACATATCCTCCTTGGGTAGGATATGTACCTCCATCCTCCATGGGTAGGATGCCAATGTTAATCATGCGTATTCTCCTTGGGTAGAATACGTACGTTCGTCCTCCTTGGGTAGGACAACAACCTTAAACTTACTAGACAAAACTCTATCATTAAGTCCCTCATTTTTATATCGACTTAATCGCCGGGCCAATGGCGAGCGGGTCATTAGTTAATAGCGCTATTAGGGTTGACAAGCTTCACACCGTGCCGGTAGGACGGGCGTGTACTAATGGATCTGGGCACTCAGTCAATGATGATAGACATTGACTTAGGGCACAACTTACTTTCGTCAGTTGTCGATATGGTAACGGTCTAGTGGTTCACATGGGGAAGCCCCCACTGATTATGGATATGGTTTGGGAAACAAAGATACTGGTTAACTCGTGGTTTACGAAACAACTTATGGTTTTCAAAACAAACTTTGAAAACTAAACAACCAACTGTGAACTCGCTCAACTTTGTTGTTGACTCGTTGTTACATGCCTTGCAGGCTTTTAGGTGCATATCGTTGGAACTTGCTGTCTGGGATGCTGGAGTGGTCATGGGTCGAGATACATGGAATAGCAACACAAGTCTAATGTCTTACTTACGCGTGGTTTATATAACATTTAACAAATGAATTATGCTTCCGCTGTGTACTATGAGTTATATGTAATGTTTTGAAATACTTTCTGTTAATAAATGAAAGTTTTATTTAATTATACTTACGAGTTCAATGTGATTGGTGGCTAAGATCCTGGTATGTCATACGCCCCGCGGTGATTCCGCATGTGGTATTTTGGGGGTGTGACAGGTTGTTCTTTTCTTTGTTGTTGGACCTTGGACATTAGCCGCCCACGAGTGTTTTCTTGTACGACAGGCGGTTTTTTGTCGCTCATATATGGGTTTACCAACGCCATGATCTTCGATAAGACGCTTTTCCTCACTTGAGGGGGTTGGGTAGACAATTTTTGTTTCACATATTCTAATTGTTTGTCTACATCAACATCTTCCTCATCAAAATTTGATGGGTTCAGGTCAAGTTTTCTCCAGAAAATGTCTATATCCTCGAGCTGAATGACGCAGTCTGCAAAACAAAAAAAAAAGAGCATTAGACAATCATATTAAATTAAGACAACAAAACATTTTTTATAAGTCTATAAGTACCTGTATTCTACAATCTCTCCAGGCAACAGGCACATAACAACCCGGAACCCGAGTACAGCTGGCAGTCAGATGTTGATCCGAATGACCGCAACGTGGTTATTCTTCTTGTTAGCTCGTTTTCCAATAGGTTAAGAGCATGGATGGAAACTTTAGGAAGTAGGTTGCAAAACAAAGGAATCTCAAGGTGGTTGTTCATTCGCTTGGTGCAGCTTTCTTCCAAGCATTTCTTTATTTGCGCATATTGCTTTAGTACCAAGGTGTCCACCTTTTTCACCAGCGTTTCCAGACTGCATTTCGGTGTAGTCAGCTGTTTCTTTAATGCAGCATGTGCGCCTTCAGCTCTGTTTGTTGTAGTTTGGAAGAATGTCAGGGTTTGATTGGTCCATGCAGATACGAACAAATGGCGGGAGGTGCTTAACCAGTTATTCCATAGGTAATAAAAAACATCTGAATAAAATAAACATATTCAAATTATATATCTATTTAAATGAATGTATTTACTTAGAGAGAACATACGTTTACGTTGTTGATTGATAAGGTGTCTCTGAAGGTTGAGGAGGTTATATTTGAATAACTCTTCGGTAGCGGAATTACACACTATTTTCCATTGAGAAACAAAGCCTTCCCAATCATGATGAGTAAACGAATTCTTGTAGTGCTTCACAATATTTTGTAAGATGTGGAACCTACAGAGATATCTGTGTGTGCCAGGGAATATTTTTCTACACGCTTTTATCAGTGCCTGGTCCCTGTCCGTTAGAATTACACGCGCCTCCATGCACTCGTGCAACATAGACTTGACCCTTTCCATGACCCAAACGTACGTTGCCTCCTGCTCGTTTGAAGAAATGCATGTGCAACACAGAAGGTTTGGTTTGTCGACGTCATAACCACAACTTGCAAAAATGAAAGATTGTACATGTTAGTCTTGTAGGTAGCGTCGACCATAAGCACATGCGGGAATGCCCTCCACATTTCAAAGGACATCTCGTGACAGAAAAAATACATGCTGAACGACGTTGGTGGAATGTTCCGTCTGTATGTAATTGGTCATCTTTTTTTCCTGGAGGATTTGTTCCAGCCGCTGCATGGGAGACGGTTTTTTCTCGAACTTTGCGACCCTAATCTTTTGGCGAGCGTTGTGTATGTCTTTCGGAACACATTTGTACTCAGGGTTCTGTTCGGTTATGGCCTTCAGGATTGTATGGGGTTGTATGTCTTGATCTGTCAGCTCTTGCACCAGCCTAAACTCATTAGGAGTAAGCCTCCTGGCATACGCGTAACCCTCCAGATGTTCGGTAGGGCCGTGGTTGTGCATCTCATTAACATTTTTGTTCAGATAATCTATCCGCCAAGCCCGATGACTTTGGTCGAGACGACCTATCACCATAAAAGGGCACGCGCATTTTTTGCTGCCGGATTTCCTAACCGTGGCCTTACTCTCATGCTCGCCGCTACAGCAACATTGGAGCCACACCCGGTGATCCTTGGACCGTCTGGTAACAATAACGTATCCGTTGGCTAAACCCCTTCGTTTTACCCAACATTACAAATCATCGCGGGATAAAAAATCCAAAAAATATAACAAGTAATTTAAAAAAATATAACAATTTTGAATGTACTTTTTTAAAAATTCTTAAAAAATATAACAATTTTAATTAATTTTATAAAAACATAAAATTTTAATTAATTTTATAAAAATATAACATTTTTTAATTATTTTTTTATCCTACTTACAAAATATAACAATTTTGAATGTATTTTTTCTTTACAATTTTTTGTTATTGTGCAAATTATTATTGTTTTTTATTGCGAGGAACGTGCGAATTGTGCATCGGTTTTGAAATGAACGAGGTAACAAGTATTAAAACACATAGAAATTGAGATAACGTAAAAGAGAGGCTTGATAAAACATCGGATTATTTCGGGTTTAGAAACTTCGACTATTCCAAAGTGAATCGAAAGTCCTTTCAAATTAGGAAAACGTGCTTTGGCCTATAGGTAAAATACTCTCGTCGAGAAGCGATTAACGGTACTTTACCCTTCCAGTTACTACACGTCCCTAATCGATTGAAAAATCGAAACTTTGGCGGGATTGAATATCGAGGAACGGGACTAGTCAACAAGATGCGGGTTTCACCCCTAACTTGACGATTTCGTACCATAAGTGTGGTTGGTATTCGTCGGGTCAAGAAAGTTAATTCCGACACTTTGACGAGGGTCCACTAGAGTTTGAATTGGAAACTTACCGTCAAGATGTGGATCTCACTCCTAATTTGATGGCGTAATTTCGTGCAAAATTGAATAAGCGGATTGAGAGTCATTCACCAAATTATGGGTTTCACGCCTATTTTGGTGAAATCATCTCGTTTGTATAATACGAATGTCATCAACTCTTCAACGAATATTTTAAAAATATATAACAATTTTTAATGTATTTTTATAACATTTAAAAAATATAACTGGTTTAATTAATTTTATAAAAATATCTCATATAACATTTATTAATTAATTTTTATCCTTAAATATAAAAAAATTAATGTATTTTGTATTAACAATTTTATAATAATTTTTTAACAGAAAAAAATATAACATTTAACAAAAATATATATATCGTTCGTACCTGATCAGTTTTGTACGAAACTTCAGGGTAAGCGGGTGGCTCGTCACCCAATGACTCTTGCACGGGTGTCTCGTCACCCAATGACTCTTGCACGGGTGGCTCGTCACCCAATGACTCTTGCACGCAAGAAGGCTGACCAACGTCTTCTTGTACTCCCGAGGCACCACTAACGAAAACGTTATTGTCATATTCTTCCTGTTCGTACGAGGGAACGTAACCGGGTTCATTATACAGAGACCCATAACTATGATCATGGCTACACGCGTTCAAATCTGGTAACAACGGTTGGCGGGGCATAGTAGACTAAAAAAAACCAACGGGTAAAAGGTAATGGTAAGTTTAACGCCGAATAGAAAAAATTAAATATATATACTTACCTCGTTGAGGTCTGGCAACAACGATTCATTATGATGGGGACGATAAACGGACACGACCTCGTGCGCGTGATCATCATTTCCACTCCAATCGTAAGAATCGGGGACATTAGACCCCGCCTAATACAAACGGTATGCTAAGTATTTCATAAACAAAAAAAACAGAATAAGTTAAAAAAAAATGATATACCACACTGCTATCCGAAATAAACGTGCTCGTGTTTGCCTCAGACGGCTCACCGAAAACATAGTTGTACCAAGACGTGTTTGTTAGTGAATGTGAATATATAACGAAGACGATATATATATATCGTCTTCTTCGTCGTTCAAATAGGGGAGGAAGAATTCAAATTCAGAATTCAATACGGGTCGTATAGCCCTATACGATGCTTATAGGGCTTACGTCAATCACTTTACGTCACTCAACAGTGACAGAATGCTGATCGTACTTTCTTAAAAAAGTAATACGCATCGTATAGGCCTATACGATGTGTATTACTTTTACCCCGAGAGACAGTGTCAGCCTTTGACTGACATAGAAGTTTGAACCAACTCAATACGCATCGTATAGGCCTATACGATACGTATTGAGAGTGTCGATTTAATAAACCAGGGTGTGCCAATAATTCGACCCTTTTTTAATCTACTTCCATTTGTAAAGTTTAAACAACTTTTGCATATATCATTATTATTTAAAACTACTAAGTCATAAAATAAAAAAGTTTACTATCTTTAATTTGAGTATATAGTATTGTTAGCTAGCCTTAGGTGAGAAGTCATAAGAATTGCTATATATGCATTATGTTTTAGACTAAGAGATAATGTTTTGAGTTGTTATAGTAAGAAAAAACAACAAACAGAACAATGTAACACGCAATGCAATAAATTCTACGCTTAAAACTTAAAACATCATGCCAAGAATAACAAGTACTGTGTTTTAGGTGTGTTTTAAATTTCAGGTCTATAATAATTGCATTGTGTTTTAAATTGTTATTTTTGGTGTTTTTCTTGCCAAAACAACCCAAAACATCATGCCTAAGTCCAAAACATGATGCCTACATATAAGTTCTTATGTTTTCTCACACCTCTCACCAAAAAAAAAAAGTCATTTTTATAGGAACTCCACCCTATATATATTTTATTTATAACACAATGTTGTTTAAAATATTTGAAATATTGATGAGAAAAAAGAAAACATCTTGAAAGCAAAGATGGAATAATACTAGAAGAAACTGAACCACAATCAAAATGTGAACTTAGAAATTTATTCTTCATTTGAATATCCATTGATATTTAGCCCTCACAAATCCATTTGAGTTCATCTTTTAGGGTTGACCTAAGTTATAGATTTAAAACTCTAAACGCATTCAATACGTTTAGCAAAATGCTTTACCTAGCCGTGTACCTCGTATATGTGGATGAGATCTTTAGCGCAATTTCACATCACACAGATATAATGGTGCTCATGCCTTAATGGTGTACTTTAACATTCTAATATCTTTAACTGCATAATGTTTCACTTCTATGTACTCAGGATCACATACTCGTGTACTTTTGTTCACCATGATCCCTCATGAACTCAACTTTTCACACTCTTGTGTCTTAATTGTGATCTATTTGTGTGATCTTCGACCGGACACACCTAGGTGTAAGATTACCTAGCCTTGTAACTCAAAAATCTTCCTTGTTGATCTTTAAGTTTTTATTTCTTCGTGAGTTGTTCCTCTTTCAATGAGATTGATATTACACCCTAAAAACTAATATAAAACATTTAAGTATAATTTCTTAAATTAAAATCTTATATTTGCAAGTAATTTAGGTTATAAAATATCATCATCATCATCATCATCATACTCAGTAAATCTCACCAATAGCAAAGTTAACGTATGGTCTGAAGATAAGATGTAGAAAGTCTTACTTCTACCCCATAGGAATAGAGAGACTGGTTCCAGTGAGACCCTGACTCGATTAGGTTATAAAATATGTGTACACTAATTCTAGATACTTTGTTAACTATAAATATCCAACAAATTAAATTTAGGAAAATGGGCATGGTTACAACAAATGGGATTTAAAATTACCTCAGAGAGACAAATACCTTTGGAAGCAAAAGTTTCATAAAACATGTTTTGAAGTGACTTTTTTTGTCCCCGGTCCCCACCATGCTTGGGAAAACTAGGAAAAAAAGAAAAGAAAGGCATGGTAGTGAACATGTGGATAGGTGAATTGCACAGGTTTTAAGAAGTCATCGTGTTTTAGTTTAAAGTTCATCAAAGATGGGGGTTTGACCAACCAATTCATAGTCCCTATTTCTTTATAGAAACTCACACCTTTTATTAAAATAGAGTTTTAAAATGGTTGTGTATAATTTAATAATAAAGAAAACCAGATAACATTTACGTTAGAAGATGCGAACTTATCAAGATTTGCGTTAGGTGGCGCACAAGTGGTCAATTCTGCGTCAAATGACACAAAAGAAGCTAATATACGTTAGTCTATGGGTATACTTTCACGCCCCTTAACTACACGTAGGTGTCACGTCACCAACTTTACCCTCTTTCACTTTACGTCACACCAAAGGAATGGTTTAACCTCCATTAACGCCTCTTAAATTAATCAAAATACATATATATAGCATGTTGTGTGTGTGTAAATTTCCCATTGTTTGATTCTCTCTCTCTGTCTCCTAGTTAACTCCTTAGGCCATGTGTAGTCATAAATCCTTTTAGTGTGTGTTATACGACAAGTGACGAAAAAGTGCAAGAGATGGCTTTATGAGGGTTATATCACAAGAGGGTGTAGTCATAACCACATACCCCATCATTACTCAATTATTAATTTTCTATTTTTTTAATTATTTTGTAAATTTATAAAATTAAAAACCATTAAAAAGGTAAAAAAAACCATTTCAGTAAATTAAAAATCATTACAAAAAGTAAAAAAAAAAACATTATTATAAAATTAAAAAAAAAAGTCTAAAACTCAAGGATTATATATTTTTTCGATTCGTTCCTTTTGTTGACTACAAGCTCTGAAACATAGTAGTAATTGCAGGCGAATCCATGACGTAATTTCAGCTTTTAAAAATTTAAATTGTAGTTGTAAGAGCATCCATAATAAGGGAATATTTTGGTGTTTTTAGGGAGAGAGAAAGTGATGTGGAAGAGAGAGGGTGTTAAAACACAAAAAAAAAATACTTTTTTTTCTTTTTCAAATAGAAAATCAATAGCATTATTAAGAATATTAGAAATGGTGATGGTGGGGTGTTGCTGACAAAAAGAGTGTGTGCAGTCTCCCCATCCCTCCAACCGGCGGACTCGTTGCTGATCATCCACCACCCTTCACTCTTCTCCTTTGTTGTTGCTCTTTTTATTGTTTGGATTTGATTCTAAAACTCATGCATCAAACTCCATGCAATTGTAAGCCACCAAAGATGCTCTTTGTCACCATATACAAACAAACAAAATAAAGTTTTGAATTTAAATATAAGTTTGTCACAATGAGTCAACTCAACTCAACTCGGTGGCATTAATTTAAACTCGAATCTGGTTCGTTAATCAAGAGTTGTATGCTCAAATTTCTATGGATTATGCTTGTTAAAGTAGGTGTACTTTGAGTTTATAAGGGTATGCGGTATGGTAGAGGCTTATCCTTGGAGGATGATCCGCCATGTAAGCGTCACATAGATCGGGTGTGAGGATGTGACAAAAAGGATGGAGGTAAGGAAATGAGGGACGAGACTAAAATATATATGTATATGTTGTATTTATATGTCGGTAGCCACATATACGAAGTTTCTAAAACTTGAGAACTCAAAATATTTG
Organism: Helianthus tuberosus; assembly: GCA_030545235.1. NCBI lineage: Eukaryota > Viridiplantae > Streptophyta > Magnoliopsida > Asterales > Asteraceae > Helianthus > Helianthus tuberosus. The sequence continues at coordinate 53,706,311 of CM060360.1, forward strand.
GAGGTCATATTTATAATTCGAATTAACCTTAAGATGTTCCATTTAGCGATGCTAAACGATTAACATATACACATAATTGTTCTAGACTCCTCACTATTAATAGAGGAGTATACATTAATGATAATGTCATTGTTATATCATCACTACTTACTTGGCCAGAATAAGCGATCAACACATGGTACACATGATTTTTTTTATAATTTTCACATCACGTCCCATGTAAGTAACACCTCTATTCATTTCTATATTCTTGATTTCATTCGGTAAAACTTCATTTAATTGCTAAATAACAATCATCAGTTTTACCCGTTTTGCTCTTGAACATATAAAATGATTTCCTTTTATTAAACTATCTTACAATCACATTCGTTAATGTGATCGTTAGTTTTCTCAATAGTATTTATATTGATAATACTTACTTGGATGATTACTTCCGTCCAAGTTTCTATATAAACTAATTATGTTATTGTCTTGTTATTCACAATCGTGAAATAACACATATTTCTACTTAATTTCTCTTGGAAACATCATCCTAGATAGGTATCCTATTAAGGTTTTTCAAGTTTTTATCCTACATATGCAACAATCAGTCTCTACGCATTTGTTGCATATTACTATTTGTGCAATAAGTTTAAAACATGCACCTGGTAAATGCTTGCCCTAACGGGCTTTCCTTGCCATTACCCTTACTCACTATCGTTACGCGATTTAGGTCCTTGGTGAGCATGCTCTACTTGTCATACTTCGGACCGTTCCTCCGTCATACCCACAATTTGTTACACTCTCGCCATCTTCAGATGCGAGTGTCCTTCAACTAAAACATTTATAAAGCTTAGTAATGTCGACATCAATAAACGCATGTACTATAATACAAGGCTTTTTTTTACTATACGTGTCAACACACGTGATTTCGTTATCTATATCAATCCTTTATCAATTCAATTAGGGTAACGTGTATTGCACGATAACCCTATGTGTTGTTTGCAACACTTTAACATGCTAAACCGTTAATATAAATATAACTTACCGGATTATGCGATCAAGTCTCGAACCGAACACTTTACTCTTTAACCTTGAGCTCTGATTACCAACTTGTAAGACCCTTAGTTCGTTTCTAGATTTACATATAAATTTAGACTATGAATGTATATTTACGGTTACACATACGTTGAAAATACGGGTTTCACAAAACATTTAAGAAATTAGAACGTTTCAAGTTTAATATATATAAATATCATCGTTGAAAACTTGACGACGAACATAATGCGGAAGCTTGATTCTGGATCGTGTTCGGGTCTCCGTTGAGCTTGATCGTCATCTGGCACTTCAAGTATACCTACAATTTATAAACCATCATAAACATTAGTTTTGATAGTTTTATAATGCTAAAAACCAAGTTCTCTAAGCCAAATATCGAACAAAACAACAAACTGCAGGTTTTACACCCGTCGCGTGCTGCGATGGGTTTGATCAGACTTGTCGCGTGCCGCGACGGGTTTGATCAGACTTGTCGCGTTCCGCGACGGGTTTGATCAGACTTGTCGCGTGCCGCGACGATGGTCGCGTGCCGCGACGTTAATTCCGTTTGGTTGTCGCACGACGCGAGCATCCCATTTCAACAGAAGGTTTTCTTTTTGTTGCTGCATTTTTGCCCAGCTATGTTATTTCCAACATCAAATTTTAAATTAGCATAACTTTCAATATACATATCCGTTTTACACGATTCTTATTTCTATGTGACCGTAATACAATTACGGATACGTTTATCACCTCAGTTCGCAACATAATCTGAACTATATGCTAACGGCTTATAATTCCTTTATGCGATTATTCGATGTGACAACCCTCAAATTTGCATGTAACCATACAGTTTATTAATGATAATAAAAGTACTTGATGACGGTGCTGAATCATTTAACTGCTCTCTGATTACTGTGTTATACTTACATGTGCGTGTTAGCATACTAGTAGTATACAGAAAAGTTACTAAATAGTCTGGTATATTTCCCTGTGTGTTAGGAATAAATTTCATTACAAAAATATATGTATAAGACGCCTTAAGGAACAATTAAACGCTTTAACGGAACGATACGTAACCGAACAACCAGACATTACCCGGGACACCAAAATAATATCAGGAGTATTTTTATCATTCTTAATTATTTCCGGTCACAAAAATCCCCATACACTATAGAAACATGGCATACACCCACTATTCTTGAAAATACCCTTAACCTTCTAATTAATTACCTACTAATAATCAAATTTTTCATTTTACCCCCCCCCCCAACCGAAAATCCTGCCCATGATTACAAAAATATGATGTTTAGATTTTAGTAAAGGAGATCTTGATTCCTATTGGCCAAAAATCTAACTAGTGATGGCATTAGGGGGTAGGATGCATGTTTCCAAGAGATAACTCATCATATCATCAAGATTCACACTCAACCTCACCCCCCTCTCCCTATTTCGGTTTCCTCCAACCGAATTCACCATCACCATCACCAAACTACCTTCATCTTCTTCATACAAGTTTCCTTTCCAAGCCTTGAAGACCATCCATAGTAGTTACAAGTTGAAGGATTCACAAGGAAGCTTTGTTCAAGTCTCTAGCACCACCATCTCCATCATCTTTGCCCTAAGATTGTTACCCTAGCCTTGTGCTAGTAGTGAGTCCCTTCACACCTTTGTTCCATCTTGTTCTTGTTATGATTTGTTTAAATGTTCATGACACACTAATGCTAAAACACTAAAAAGATGAACTTGAAATTCTGCATAGAAACCATAGATAAAAAGTTTGTTTGAAGTTGAAATCTGGTTGGTTTGAGTTTGGTAAATGCATGCATGGTGTTTGAACATTAAATCATCGATAAACCATGGTTAGGACCTTTGTTGATGCGTTTTTAGTAACTTCTACAATAAAAACAGCTTGCTGATTGAGATTTTCCAGCCCCTTCAACAGGCTGTAACTGGTTCATTTTTAATCGAAAAATTTAATTTCTGGAGTCTAAATTGTGTAATTTTGAATATCTGAACAAATGTAACTGGAATCGTAATTTTTCGAGGTCGTTTACTATTGTTAAAGAATTATTTTAAGACAGCAGCTCAAGCTGAAATTTTCCTGCTGAAAAAGTGTGTCGTAGTCGGAGTCAAAACTTAAAACCCGACCAGAATCGGCTCGTGGGATTTTTACTGAAGATGGTCACTGTTGTTTCCGTGACCCTCCAACTGGAATTTCGACGATCTGACTTACGACTGATTTTTAGTGAATTTTTCCGTAAAACTGCAATCAGAAAGTACCAAATCTGATTGCAGTCGAGTAAAAGAATTTTTATATAAAATTGGTAATGAACTGAGATCCGAAATTTTTACACAATAAATTTTGGATTATATATGACATCCTGTAAAAATTTGAGAATTTTTGGAAAAGGTTAAATATTTTATTAAAATGCTCGAAAATAGTCCAGTTTTGATTAATAAAGCTGAAACGACATAAGGAGTGATTTGCAAGTCTAAATGTCGAGTAGGTTATCCGAGAATGATAGAACATGTTATATGTCAATAAAAAGTGTTATGTTCAATGTTGTATGTTTGTCTTTGATTGGGAAAAAAATGGGAAGGTTATATGGGCATGAACCGTTAAAGTGATGCATGCTATGTGATAGATACGTGTAGAGACTTTGTGTTCTATTTGAAATCACTAATAAACTAAGTGGTAATTATACTAGGGCGTGATTGACCGACCTTGACTATTAGCTATATTTGAGAGTCAAACCGAGCAACCGAGGTGAGTTCACACTCTTTCTAAGGCATGGGATTCCCAGGGGTTGGGAATGGGATTGAATAACTACTTGTACTATCATTACTATTAAACTACTTTTTACTGTCCTCGGATTGAAGGGCACGTACGTAAAACCTACGTACACGATCATAAGACCATCAACTCTATCACTTTAAGTCCCTCAATTATCGACTTAATCTCCGAGGCCTATGGCGAGCGGGTCATTAGTTAATAGCGCTATTAGGTTTAACAAACCTCATACCGTGCCAGTCGGACGGGCGTGTACTAATGGACTATGGGCAAAGGGTCAATGCTGATAGACATTGACTTAGGGCACCTCTTATATTTTCGTAGCAGTCGATACGCGTGGTCTAGTAACACATGGGAAGCCCCCACTAATCTTCGCAAACATGTCAGAAAGACCGCGATACGAATTTATACGATACATGGTTTTCAAAACGAACAGATGATTTACGAAACGAATGCTATAACTAAACAACCAACTTTGAATTCACTCAACTTTGTTGTTGACTTGTTGTTACATGCCTTACAGGTCGCTAAATATTTGGAGCTTGCACGAGGAAGGAGTCGTTGTGGTGTGCGGACGGTTATGTCCAGTGTTTAATGTTTAAAACATTATGAACTTATTAAACCTATGTGTTGGACTTTAAACTTATGAACTGCGAACTTATGTTTTGAACTTTACGTTTATGCTTCCGCTGTCTAAATTAAAACTTGGTTAACTAGCTTTTGGTCACCAATCGTATTGTGGTTGTCTTTATTTACTTAAGTACGTTGTTCAGTATGATTGGTGGCTCGATCCTGGTCACGTCACGCCTCCAAGCGGTGGAACTCCGCATGGTGGATTTTGGGGGTGTGACAGATTGGTATCAGAGCCATTGGTTATAGTGAACTTGGTTTTAAAAAGGGAAAAGCTTTTTGATAAAACCAGACTATAACCTGTACAGTGCTCAACGATCCACAACGACGCTTCGCTCCACGTGCAAGACTCGACACCATAAGTGGTATGATTTATGTTATATTGTCGGTTAGATAGTTCTCACTGTGCATTAGATAATGTGGTAATTGTTATTTGAACCTTGCGTGCTTACTCTCTACTATCGTCCCACACTTACGCACTTTCGCGACACTTTTCTCACCTACGTTATTTCGTTGTGAAGATCATGAGTGGACGTTTGAACCTAACTCAAGCCCAGCTGACGGCTTTGATCAACGAACGACTTGCTGAGGCACTCACAGCTGTCCCTGCAGGAGGTATAACCTGCCATATCAACTCACCTTAGGATGTTTAGATCCTACCTTCACAAACCAACCCTCGTGCTTATTCTTGTCTTTTATTCTCGCGCAACAGGTCAACACGCTCAAACTCCTGTGTGCACGTTCAAAACGTTTATGGACTGCCGACCTACTACTTTCAGTGGCACCGAAGGAGCAGTGGGCCTTCTTCACTGGTTTGAAAAGCTTGAGTCAGTTTTCAAGATGTGCGAATGCCCCGAAGACCGAAGGGTGAAATATGCTACTGGAACGCTGGAAGGTGCTGCGTTAACCTGGTGGAAGGTTCAGGTTCAACTACTAGGACTGGCAGTTGCTAATGCCACACCCTGGAATGGTTTTAAAGAGCTGATCAAGGAGGAGTACTGTAGTCGGGATGATATCCACAAGCTAGAAGTGGAATTTTACAATCTGAAGATGACGGGGTCTGAGATTGAGGCGTATACTAAGAGGTCAAACGAACTGGCCATCCTGTGTCCAACTACGGTGGACCCTCCCATCAAACGAATTGAGCTGTACCTCAAGGGCCTTGTACCAGAGATTCAAAGTCACGTAACTTCAACCAACCTGGGTACCATTCAGCAAATTATCAAGTTGGCTCATCGTCTCACCGACCAGGCGGTGGAGCAAAACAGGCTACCCAAACGTATCAGTGCCACAGCTACTTCTGATGCACCTACCGACAACAAGCGAAAATGGGATGGAAACTCCAGTAAGGGTTCTGCTTCGGTTCAGTCTCAGCAGAGAAAGACTGAGGGCTACCAGAGTCCTGGTCAGCAATCCTCCGGTAATCAAGGACAGGGTGGGTACCGAGGAAACCACCCAAACTGCAACAAATGTAACAGAAACCATAGTGGTCAATGCAACAAAGGACGTTGTCAGAGGTGTCTCAAGATGGGTCATGAAGCCAAGGATTGCAGGAGCTCGCGGCCTGCAAATCAGAATCGCCAGCAGCAACAGCAAGCACCGCAGAATCAGCAACAGCAACAGGGCAACAGGGGATGTTTTCAGTGTGGCGCTGAAGGCCACTTTAAGAAGAACTGTCCCCAGCTTAACCAGAATCAGAACAACAACAACAACCAGGGAAACGGGAACAACAATGGAGGTAACAACGGGGGTAACAACAATGGTAATGGAGCAAGAGGTCGTGCTTTCGTGATTGGTCAGGGTGATGCAAGGAACAATCCCAACGTTGTGATGGGTAAGTTTCTTCTGGATGACTTCTTTGTTACTGTTTTATTCGATTCGGGTGCCGATACTAGTTATGTGTCCTTAAAAGTTAGCCAAATGCTTAAGCGCACTCCAACACTTTTGAACACCAAACACGCGGTAGAGCTAGCAAATGGTAAAAGTATTGAAGCCACACACGTAGTTAAAGGTTGTAACCTCGTCTTAGCTGGTCAGACTTTCCCTATCGATCTTGTTCCTATCACACTTGGTAGTTTCGACGTCGTTGTTGGGATGGATTGGCTATCCCATCATCAAGCGGAGATTGTTTGCAAGGAGAAAATCGTCCGCATTCCTCGTTCTGGTGAAGAACCCCTCATGATTCGTGGCGACAAGAGTGGTGCTGTCGAAGGCATCATCTCTTTCCTTAAGGCCCAGAAGTGTTTGCGAAAGGGCCACACTGCCATCCTGGCACTCGTTACTGACACGTCAACGGAAGAGAAGAGAATTTAAGACATTCCTATTGTGCGCGATTTTCCTGAGGTATTTCCTGAGGAATTGCCTGGTCTTCCGCCTCATCGTCAAGTTGAATTTCAAATCGAGCTAGCTCCTGGAGCAGCGCCCATAGCTCGAGCACCATATCTTCTAGCTCCATCAGAACTTGAAGAACTGTCAACGCAATTACAAGAACTCTTGGAAAGGGGTTTTATTCGTCCTAGCTCTTCGCCCTGGGGAGCTCCAGTCTTGTTCGTAAAGAAGAAAGATGGTACCTTCAGAATGTGTATTGACTACCGCGAACTCAACAAGGTGACTGTGAAGAATCGTTATCCTCTTCCACGTATTGACGACTTGTTCGACCAGTTGCAAGGGTCGAGCTATTACTCCAAGATTGACTTGAGATCGGGATACCATCAGCTGAGGGTCCGGGATGAGGACGTCTCCAAAACAGCATTCAGAACTCGTTACAGCCATTACGAGTTTCTGGTTATGCCATTCGGGCTGACGGATGCACCAGCGGTCTTCATGGATCTCATGAACCGAGTGTGCAAGCCTTACCTGGATAAGTTCGTTATTGTGTTCATCGACGATATCCTGATCTATTCTAAGAGTCAGGAGGAACACGAGCAGCATCTACGACTTATGTTGGAACTTCTTCGAAAAGAGCAATTGTATGCCAAGTTTTCAAAATGTGACTTCTGGCTTCGCGAAGTCCACTTCCTAGGCCATGTGGTAAACAAGGATGGGATTCATGTTGATCCATCCAAGGTTGACTCAATCAAGAACAGGCCTGCACCCCGCACACCAAAAGAAATCCGCCAATTCTTGGGTTTCGCAGGATATTACAGAAGGTTTATCAAAGAATTCTCCAAGATTGCGCAACCTCTCACTTCACTGACTCAGAAGGGTGTCATCTATCGTTGGGGTGATGCACAAGAGTCCGCATTTCAACATCTAAAGGATAGGCTTTGTAGCGCGCCTATCCTCTCATTGCCCGAAGGCACCGATGATTTCGTGGTTTATTGCGACGCTTCCATCCAAGGACTTGGTTGCGTATTGATGCAACGTGACAAGGTCATTGCCTACGCATCGCGCCAACTTAAAGTTCATGAAAGAAACTACACTACTCACGATCTGGAGCTGGGAGCAGTTGTTTTCGCTCTTAAGATATGGAGACATTACCTGTACGGTACCAAGTGCACCATTTACACCGATCACAGGAGTCTCGAGCATATCTTCAAACAAAAGGAGTTAAACATGCGTCAACGCCGATGGGTTGAGCTCTTGAACGATTATGAATGCGCAATCAAGTATCATCCGGGCAAAGCCAATGTTGTGGCCGACGCCCTAAGTCGAAAGGATACCATACCTAGGCGTGTACGTGCTCTACAGCTTACCATCCAATCTAACCTTCCCGCTCAGATTCGCGATGCTCAGGTTGAAGCATTGAAAGCAGAGAACATCAGGGCTGAGTCCCTACGAGGATCGAGACAGCGGCTAGAACAAAAGGAAGACGGCGCCTACTATGTAACAGGGCGAATTTGGGTTCCACTTTATGGCAACTTACGCGAGCTTGTGATGGACGAAGCGCACAAGTCTCGTTATTCGGTACACCCTGGTTCGGACAAGATGTACCACGACCTCAAGACCACATACTGGTGGCCTGGCATGAAAGCCCACATAGCAACCTACGTCAGCAAGTGCTTGACTTGTGCGAGAGTCAAGTCTGAATATCAGAAACCATCAGGCTTACTTCAACAACCGGAGATCCCGAAATGGAAATGGGAGCAAATTTCCATGGATTCGTTACTGGCCTGCCCAGATCTCAACGCGGAAACGATACCATTTGGGTGATCGTAGATCGACTAACCAAGTCTGCACATTTTCTGGCTATCAAAGAAACGGATAAGTTTTCTACTCTTGCAGACATTTACCTAAAGGAAGTGGTATCAAGGCACGGAGTGCCAATCTCTATTATATCTGATCATGACGCACGTTTTACTTCTGAACTGTGGCAAGCAATGCACAAGTCCTTTGGCTCACGTTTAGATATGAGCACCGCTTATCACCCGCAGACGGATGGGCAGTCTGAACGCACCATCCAAACCCTCGAAGACATGCTTAGGGCATGTGTAATCGATTTTGGTAATGGCTGGGAAAAGCACCTCCGGCTAGTGGAGTTTTCGTACAACAACAGCTACCACACCAGCATCCAAGCCGCTCCGTTTGAGGCATTGTACGGACGAAAATGCCGATCACCTCTCTGTTGGGCAGAAGTTGGTGACAGCCAAATCACTGGCCCAGAACATGTGGTAGACACCACCGAGAAAATTGCTCAGATATGACAGCGAATGGCGGCAGCTCGTGACCGTCAGAAAAGCTATGCTGATAAGGGAAGAAAACCACTCGAGCTCTAGGTTGGGGATCAAGTGCTACTCAAAGTCTCACCTTGGAAAGGTGTAGTTCGTTTTGGAAAACGAGGTAAACTCAATCCACGTTATGTCGGACCATTCGAAGTCATTGAGAAAATTGGCAAGGTAGCCTACAGGCTGAATCTAGCTGAAGAACTCAGCGGAGTTCACAATGTTTTCCATGTGTCGAATCTGAAGAAGTGTTTGTCAGATGAGACCCTCATAGTTCCTCTGAAGGAACTCACTATCGACGACCAGCTGCGATTCGTCGAGGAACCTGTAGAGATTACTGATCGAGATGTTAAGATCCTCAAGCATACCAGGATACCTCTAGTCCGAGTTCGTTGGAATGCTCGTCGTGGCCCAGAGTATACCTGGGAACGAGAAGACCAAATGAAACTCAAGTAACCCCAACTGTTTAAGAAAAACGCAACCACTACTGAGGCTGAAGCTACTACAGAATTTCGGGACGAAATTCCAAATCAACGGGGGGATGATGTGACACCCCAGGAAAACGAGTAAACACCGCAACTTAACTAGCTTCCTCAGTAACTACGCACTAAATTTCGGGATGAAATTCTCTTAACAGGGGGAGAATGTGACAACCCTCAAATTTGCATGTAACCATACAGTTTATTAATGATAATAAAAGTACTTGATGACGGTGCTGAATCATTTAACTGCTCTCTGATTACTGTGTTATACTTACATGTGCGTGTTAGCATATTAGTAGTATACAGAAAAGTTACTAAATAGTCCGGTATATTTTCCTGTGTGTTAGGAATAAATTTCGTTACAAAAACATATGTATAAGACGCCTTACGGAACAATTAAACGCTTTAACGGAACGATACGTAACCGAACAACCAGACATTACCCGGGACACCAAAATAATATCAGGAGTATTTTTATCATTCTTAATTATTTCCGGTCACAAAAATCACCATACACTATAGAAACATGGCATACACCCACTATTCTTGAAAATACCCTTAACCTTCTAATTAATTACCTACTAATAATCAAATTTTTCATTTTACCCCCCCCCCAACCGAAAATCCTGCCCATGATTACAAAAATATTATGTTTAGATTTTAGTAAAGGAGATCTTGATTCCTATTGGCCAAAAATCTAACTAGTGATGGCATTAGGGGGTAGGATGCATGTTTCCAAGAGATAACTCATCATATCATCAAGATTCACACTCAACCTCACCCCCCTCTCCCTATTTCGGTTTCCCCCAACTGAATTCACCATCACCATCACCAAACTACCTTCATCTTCTTCATACAAGTTTCCTTTCCAAGCCTTGAAGACCATCCATAGTAGTTACAAGTTGAAGGATTCACAAGGAAGCTTTGTTCAAGTCTCTAGCACCACCATCTACATCATCTTTGCCATAAGATTGTTACCCTAGCCTTGTGCTAGTAGTGAGTCCCTTCACACCTTTGTTCCATCTTGTTCTTGTTATGATTTGTTTAAATGTTCATGGCACACTAATGCTAAAACACTAAAAAGATGAACTTGAAATTCTGCAAAGAAACCATAGATAAAAAGTTTGTTTGAAGTTGAAATCTGGTTGGTTTGAGTTTGGTAAATGCATGCATGGTGTTTGAACATTAAATCATCGATAAACCATGGTTAGGACCTTTGTTGATGCGTTTTTAGTAACTTCTACAATAAAAACAGCTTGCTGATTGAGATTTTCCATCCCCTTCAACAGGCTGTAACTGGTTCATTTTTAATCGAAAAATTTAATTTCTGGAGTCTAAATTGTGTAATTTTGAATATCTGAACAAATGGAAGTGGAATCGTAATTTTTCGAGGTCGTTTACTATTGTTAAAGAATTATTTTAAGACAGCAGCTCAAGCTGAAATTTTCCTGCTGAAAAAGTGTGTCGTAGTCGGAGTCAAAACTTAAAACCCGAGCAGAATCGGCTCGTGGGATTTTTACTGAAGATGGTCACTGTTGTTCCCGTGACCCTCCAACTGGAATTTCGACGATCCGACTTACGACTGATTTTTAGTGAATTTTTCCGTAAAACTGCAATCAGAAAGTACAAAATCTGATTGCAGTCGAGTAAAAGAATTTTTATAAAAAATTGGTAATGAACTGAGATCCGAAATTTTTACACAATAACTTTTGGATTATATATGACATCCTGTAAAAATTTGAGAATTTTTGGAAAAGGTTAACTACTTTATTAAAATGCTCGAAAACAGTCCAGTTTTGATTAATAAAGCTGAAACGACATAAGGAGTGATTTGCAAGTCTAAATGTCGAGTAGGTTATCCGAGAATGATAGAACATGTTATATGTCAATAAAAAGTGTTATGTGCAATGTTGTATGTTTGTCTATGAGTGGGGAATAGATGGGAAGGTTATATGGGCATGAACCGTTAAAGTGATGCATGCTATGTGATAGATACGTGTAGAGACTTTGTGTTCTATTTGAAATCACTAATAAACTAAGTGGTAATTATACTAGGGCGTGATTGACCGACCTTGACTATTAGCTATATTTGAGAGTCAAACCGAGCAACCGAGGTGAGTTCACACTCTTTCTAAGGCATGGGATTCCCAGGGGTTGGGAATGGGATTGAATAACTACTTGTACTATCATTACTATTAAACTACTTTTTACTGTCCTCGGATTGAAGGGCACGTACGTAAAACCTACGTACACGATCATAAGACCATCAACTCTATCACTTTAAGTCTCTCAATTATCGACTTAATCGCCGAGGCCTATGGCGAGCGGGTCATTAGTTAATAGCGCTATTAGGTTTAACAAACCTCACACCGTGCCAGTCGGACGGGCGTGTACTAATGGACTATGGGCAAAGGGTCAATGCTGATAGACATTGACTTAGGGCACCTCTTATATTTTCGTAGCAGTCGATACGCGTGGTCTAGTAACACATGGGAAGCCCCCACTAATCTTCGCAAACATGTCAGAAAGACCGCGATACGAATTTATACGATACATGGTTTTCAAAACGAACAGATGATTTACGAAACGAATGCTATAACTAAACAACCAACTGTGAATTCACTCAACTTTGTTGTTGACTTGTTGTTACATGCCTTACAGGTCGCTAAATATTTGGAGCTTGCACGAGGAAGGAGTCGTTGTGGTGTGCGGACGATTATGTCCAGTGTTTAATGTTTAAAACATTATGAACTTATTAAACCTATGTGTTGGACTTTAAACTTATGAACTGCGAACTTATGTTTTGAACTTTACGTTTATGCTTCCGCTGTCTAAATTAAAAACTTGGTTAACTAGCTTTTGGTCACCAATCGTATTGTGGTTGTCTTTATTTACTTAAATACGTTGTTCAGTATGATTGGTGGCTCGATCCTGGTCACGTCACGACTCCAAGCGGTGGAACTCCGCATGGTGGATTTTGGGGGTGTGACATTCGACCTGTTTCATTTTGACATCACTCTACATGTTTTACAACTATGGTCATTCTTGCCATTTTTACCCATTCCGAGCTTGTTAGGAACTAGCGTTATTCGCTCCCATTACATGGTTTGTGTATGCGTTACATTCACCGGTTCATTTTGTAACTTTCTAAACACTTTACTAACATTTAACCACTTACTTTATTTTGACCCGTTTAGAGGTTTTTAGCATATAAGCATAAATTTCGCTCATCATTACTCGCATCTTATTTCTACATTAAGATATCCTTTTTGCCTTCCACCACAACTATATTTGTGGTGGATTTATTGTGGTAATATAATTATTCTGATGTCTACCCTTCGGTTAGTCAATTTTACGGAAAACACCCACTTTTGGGTGTTTGACCCAAAAAGGATTATGCCAATAACTTTTTAAGATTTCAGGATCGGGCGAGTTTGACGGAGCTTTAGTCCCGAAATGACATGTTCAGTGATAATAAACGATAAGAAATGAGTAGAAGATAGAATAGAACACCGAGCTGTCACTTATAACTGGTCTCTTATTGATAATCCAACGTTACAGCACCACGAGACCATTTGGACAGCATTTCCCCTCAGGGACCAAAAGCGTATCCAACACAAGACCCAAGCACCTATATATAGGCATCAGGCCTTCGTACGAAGCTACCTCTAGCTTCGTACGAAGCCAGCTTGATCTTGGAACATTCAGTACTAACCACTATGTAGTGGCTTCGTAGGAAGCTGCTCCTGGCTTCGTACGAAGGCACTGTTACATCACAGAACCTTGGTTTCATACTGGATTTCACTCTATTCTATACAATATTCAGCATATGCTCTATCTAGCTATTCACACAGTGGCAGACGTACGAATTATGCACCAACAGATTCCCCCTCGGCTGGCACTTTCGAATCATCACAAAACCTTGAGTTGTGTTTAAATATTCTGTAATCTTCAACTATTCTGCAACTTCAATCAGGCATCTTGAAATCTTCAATAGATTCCCCCTTGATTGATGATCCGGGTATGCTTTTGATAATGTCGAACACGTTCTCTCTGAAATGAATCTCCAGGTCTTTTGCACAATTCACGACTCTCCTCTGATTTGCTAAACTGCAACCTTCACGAACAATCACCAACTTGAAACTAGTCAATGCAGCATTCTCTATTTCAGCTTTAACCACATCCGAGTTCAGTTTTTGATATGGCATTTCAGCACCACGATCTCTAGCGAAGCTCTGCTTGATCTGAGAATGTACAAAAATTCAACCGGCAATTCATAGAAACTTCAAACACCCCACTGGTTAACTTCAAATCCGTGATTCCCCCTGAAGATCTGATATCCCATTTTCCGTGATCAATGTTACCGCACCTTCAAGACTGACAGATCCGTGTAAACAATATTCTTCACAATCAGTAAATCTTCATCGGCTAACTAATCATCTAGTAACGCATTCAGATCTCAGAAACATTCATTCACGATCAAATTCACATTCTTCCTTTTCAGTCACGAAGACAGATATATAGTCTTCTCCGCTAGTTCCGGCAGCAACTTAACCAACAAACATCATCATTTCTCGGTAGTTAGTCCGAAAAACAATTCATTTGCTCGAAGATTAACCAATCTTACACTTTAGACTATCACACGTCTGTGATATCTTATAAGTATCCACAATACAGTTGCACCTCCTGATGTTAATCCTGCTGATCGGCTTGACGAAGATCCGGGACTCAAACCCTAAGACTTCAATCTGACTCTGATTTGAAAAGTCTGAACTTCCTATGATCACCAATTCACGAATCCAGATCCTATGCATCTCCAGACACCTCTGACGTTGGAACCACCCGTATACTGTTGCAGTGACATGAATTTCAAAAATGCCGGAATTTCAATATATGACATTGAAATTTGATTCCCCCTCATTTTCGCAAATTATGTCGTCTTCTCATTGAATTCCCCCTCAAATTATGCAACCCAGTTCTTTTGACATCTCTGAAAAACTTGACTCTATGAAGAATATAACAATTCTGCCACCGGATGTCAGTTTTTCATCTATGCGGATTTAACAGTTTTGGCCCATAATTAGTCAGATACACTAGAATAAAATAGTTCTGCACTAGTATCATGACTACCCCACTAATCTTCACAATCTGTGATCATATGCGCAAGACCTAAATATAATTAACAATGAAACACCCAAGTGCTCCCTTCGTACGAGGTTAGGAATAATGCCTTCTTACGAGGCTGTGGTAATATGACAGTTTAATCTCCATAGCCCCTTCGAACGAACCCACAAAACATTTGACAATTATATTCCCATGCCTTCGTACGAACTCAGCATATATAACAATTCATTACCTCCCTTCGTACGAAGCCATGCCTTCGTACGAAGTCAAGCTGATTTCCCAAGAACACTTTTCGAACACTAATTTCAAACCAGAGTCTTCAATTCTTTGAATTTCGTGATGAAACTTCACAGGATTGTGTGAAAATCAATTCCGAACAGAATGATGTCTTCAATTTTGAATTTCATCCGTGAATTGACCTTCAATTTGTTTTTTTTTCTGGTTTTTAACGTCAAAACTCACTACACCTCCGAAAATATTGAGCGTAGGTGATTCAATCAACTGTTAGATCAATTGAATCGGTACCGTAGCTCTGATACCAATTGAGATTTCAGGATCAGGCGAGTTTGACGGAGCTTTAGTCCCGAAACGACATGTTCAGTGATAATAAATGATAAGAAATGAGTAGAAGATAGAATAGAACACCGAGTAGTCACTTATAATCTGGTCTCTTATTGATAATCAAACGTTATAGCACCACGAGACCAGTTGGACAGCATTTCCCCTCAGGGACCAAAAGCTTATCCAACACAAGACAAAAGCACCTAATATAGGCATCAGGCCTTCGTACGAAGCTACCTCTGGCTTCATACGAATCCAACTTGATCTTGGAACATTTAGTACTAACCACTATGTAATGGCTTCGTACGAAGCTGCTCCTGGCTTTGTACGAAGGCACTGTTACATCACAGAACCTTGGTTTCGTGCTGGATTTCACTCTATTCTATACAATTTCAACATATGCTCTATATAGCTATTCGCACAGTGGCAGACGTACGAAATATGCACCAACACTTTTACATTTATCAAAGACTTACTTGATAATAATACTCATTTCTAAACAACATTTAAAGGTCGTTTCCCCGGTTTATTGATCAAGGGCGTTTGAGTCAACTTGAGTCCCTCATTTTACGACGAAGGACTTTCACTAAATATTTGACCAAAATCACACATTTAACTATAATCTTATTTATGCGTACCTGTCCCGGGTCAACATATTGACCCGTTTTAATACCTTTCCTCAATAATTTGCTAATTCATAGCAACGCTAATTCATAAGCCATTTTATCCTATGAGCATAAGACTCGGTAAGCACTTATTAGTCGTTATTTGTCAAATGGTATCAACTTTACCATTTTACCCGTTTCATTTTGTGCTTATATTTGAATGGTATTTATTTACCATTTCATTAATTAACTCATTTCGGATTTCTCACAATTTAGTTATGTCTCTTAAATCTGTTTCTTACACGTTTAACCCAACATGGCTTATGCCACTTGGTGTCGTTTTAAACTTCAACTTTTATCCATTTACACGTGACTAAATCACCGTTTTACCCTTTTTATTCGTTTAGGCTTACTTATAAAGTAGCCATTCGAAACTCATTTTATATATGTCAACTCATGACCAAATTACCATTTCGCCCTTTTTTACCATTAAACATGGTTTTCATCTTTTGATATGTTCCGACTCGTATCATTTCGTGTCGGAACCATATTTCGGATATAACCTTTGTCGTATTTATAACCTATAAATAGATGCATATATTACAAAAAGGGTGTAAGCTTTACTTACCTTGCATCCTAAATACGCTTTTCCTTCATGCTTGATTCGTTTGACTCGCTTCCTTCCAAGCTTCACCTAGCTTGTCAAGCGTCAAACTATCATCATAATTCGTAAGACGGTTAGATTAGTCATCATTACTTACGACTATTCCATCTTACGAATTTTATGTCGAAACTACTATTCGACTTCATCATTGGTTAGTTTGACTTTCAAAAGTCAACTACCTTTAATCATATAATATGCACAATTAAGTTCAATCAACATCAAGATTAGAACCCGTATTATCCCACATCACACGCAATTAATCAAATTAGGAAATTACGCGTTTCTTTCATAATTTCATCATATCTACAATCATTTGGGCATTTTAACAAACACCTTGCAGGCAAGATTCTTATGCCACTTTTATCTAACCTCATGGTCATTCTTTTAACTAATTTAGCATCATAATCAAACCTCTATGTCTAGTGTTCATGAACAACATCTAGAACTTGCATCATATCCTCAAATATCATAAATTTACACTCTAATTTAAGTGTTTATCATATTATCATAACATTACTTAATGGAAACACTAATTCATGGCACTAAATCAACAAGTTTACATCTAGGCTTGTTCCTAGACTTGTACTTATGTCAATATCACTCATACATTCTACATCTACTCTAGAATTTCGATTATGAGTGTTCAACATAAATTCAAGATATCACTGAATTGCAAAATTTGACATACCTTGTGATCCCCATGACTAGGTGATCGTAAATTCACGTTTATTCATGAATTTGAGCTCCAATTTCCCTTCAATTTTGAAGCTATTTGATGAACTAGGGTTTACCCTTTTTTTGTCTCCTAATGTACGATCCACACACACACCATGTGTGTGTTGTGTGTAATTTTTTTAGTTTATAAAACACAAGTTTCCTTTGTTACAACTTTGGTCCCTTTTATTCCAACCTTTTATAAAAAGGTTCACTAGTTCTTGTTTTCACTTATTACTCATTACTAACTAGGTTAATTATTCCTAGTTAACTTAGCGGGTTCCGGGAGTTATAACCCGTTTTATTTTAAGTCTCGTTAACTCGGATCTCTTAAAAACTTTGTTTTTCTCATAAGCTTCCATTCACCTTTTATTTAATATTAGGTTTATTTATTTAAATCCTAATATTCACCGGGTTAAATTTTACCACTAACGGTATTTCACCCGTTTATTAATATTAACGTGGTTTGACTATCAAACTTGTTTTCGGGGTGTTACAAAACCAGGGGTGTTTTATCTCCTTTCATTTAAAGATTAACAAGTTGTGTCTAGAGCGTGTATTCTTGAGAAGCAGTATGAAAGCATGAGCCCGTTTCGGATATCACCAAAATTCATAAGTTGTGGTGCCCTAAACATAAGAAAATGAGACTTTTGAAATTGTGGAGATAACAATCAGAAGAACATGAGCTTTGTTGGCTATCAATTTGAGAAAATAAGGATTTATACTAGTGGTAGAAGCAGTATTACATACAATTGCTTAGTATTGATCAGTACACGGAATTAAGCCATCAGTGTAACCAAAGAGATTGTTTGTAATGAAAAATGGCTTAGTCATTGCTTTCTAGTAGCCATAGTTTGTTGGTGAAAGAGTAAAGGCAAACTTGTAAGAGTTGTGAGATGCAATTTAGTAGATGTAAATTTAGATAAAGTTACCATAGTAGATAATGTGAACTTGCAAAGAAAGCAACATAATCCAAATTTTACGCAAAAATTGAAAATTGTAATATTCCAAGCGTTATTGGAGAACTCTAAAAACAAGCATGGGAAAACTACTAAAACAAAGTCAAAGCATACAATAAGTGTACTATATATACGAATTGTTTTAAGCTATTTAGGCCTATGCAAAAATTTTGTCAAGGTCCATGTGAAAAGTCTATCAAGCCTAAGCAAAAAGTGTGTTAAGGCCCAAGAGAAAATACTATCTAACCCAAGTGAAAGATGTATATAAGATCTATACACTAGTATGCAAATATTTTATGTGAGATTGTAAGCTAAAGTGTATGCGAGATTTTAAGCGAAAAGATCAACAAAAGAACCCTTGAACTGAAGGCTTCATTATCTTGATGGAACAGGGAATGATGGATGATTTCGGCAAATGATGAATAGGTGTGATTCTAACGATTGTGTGCTCTAATGAACAAAAAAATGAATGTGTGTGCTTCGATGTACAATAAACAACCTTGTTCCGATCAAAACTGCTCCAACAAGGAAAAAGGTTGATTGAAAAAAGAAAATCTCCAATGAATATCTTCTTTGTTACCCTAATCTGAATATTGGCGCGAAGGATATTAAGATATTGATCTCCGATAAACAAAGCTAGCGATTGTGATCGGTGACTGTTTTGTGATGATATAGCTAGGTATGACTCTAATACCAAATTGCAACACAAAGAATTTCATAAATTATCGTTGTATTGATTATATGAGGATTAGGTTTACAATTGAGTTTATATAAATGTTTTGGTCAAAAATTACCTAAGCAATTTAGTGATCAAATTAGTTAAGTGAGGTAGTGTGCTAGAAATATGTGTGAAAAATATGCTTATTAAGTTATTTAGAAAATCAGTATTCAGGATATGGCTCAGGATATTGAGCTGTATCTATGATCAAACTATGAGAAAAAGTAAAGTAAACGACACGAGATGTACGAGGAAAGCCCTTGATCAATCTAGATCGCCGGCATAAAACCTCGGGGCTGACAATCGCAGCTGCCTTGTTCTTCTTATTACTTCAAACGTCAGGATACAGTGCAGGATGTGGTGCGGATCGACTATGTGTTACAATGAAATTTGAATACAAGTGTGGTGTTTGCAATGAGCTAGAGAGTGAAAGTGTTCGAAAGTGTCAGTGTAAAATTGTGTGTCTTAAACTGATCTGCCCCCATCTATTTATAGTAAAGATAATATAACAAACTATCCTAAACTTCCGGGATCCACCGAATATTCCTTAATCGAACGTTGTAGACCTGGTCTTTCGGGTTCAACGTCTCTCCTTCAACAAACACGTCCGAGTCTTGAGGAGAAGAAGTCCACTTGACCGTTAGCAAGTCTCAGCCTTTAACCTGCACGTGGTTAATTCAATAAACCTCAGGATATCACCCAAGATGTTAGCAATATCCTCTTCCAGCATCCTGGTCACAAATAAACAAATAAAGGCAGGATATTGGTCAGGATATGTATGCTTAGAAAATGAGCCATAACAATTGTCCCCAAATATATCGGTTGGGATACCAATCCAACGGATATATTTCAAAAATTTCACCTCACAACTTAAGGCAATTAATACGACTAGACCCTTGAAATGACAGCGGTGCAACTTCCAAAGCATTATTTACTCTTTACCCCCTATATTCATCCTATATTAACCGAGGGACTCCTTATTACAGTTATCCTTATCTTCAAGCAGACATCAGGTATTTTCCTTTCTATCATTCTTTCTTGAATCTCTTTTAGTTTGCTCAATACTTTTCATGGCACCACGAACGAAATCCTGATCGGACCGACCGACCTCAGCCCTTGTAAGTCAAAACCTTATTCGCAACCCATCAAAGGAAGTCTGTTGTTTCAACAATGCCGACATCGCTGCTCTTAAAGATTCCGGTGCCTTTCCCACCGGAACAGTCTTTCGCCCTTTCGACCGGGAAGCCCGATCGGACGCGTCATCCGACGAGTGGGTTTGTTTTTTCGCTTACCCTTTCTCTCTTGGACTCCGGTACCCGTTTCCACCCTTTATCTCTAGCTTTTTCGACCTCACTGGCCTTAGTTACGCCCAGGTTATGCCAATGGTCTGGCGAGTCTTGATAGTGCTGGATCAAATCAAGTCTCGTCATTTTCCCAACCTGTTTATTGAAGACCTCCCTATAGCATACCGGTTGAGATCCCATGGCGATCATCGTTTTCTTCTGTTTTCTACCTCCAAGAACCCTTTGGTTTTTAAGGCCTCCAAGAACGAGGATCGATGGCGACGAAAATTCTTTTTCGTAAAAAGAGACTCTATTGATAAGGGTTTCGATCTGCCAGTTAAATGGTTAACCAAGGGTAGGATTTAGGGTTTTAGGGATATCCCCAATTGTATCCTCAAACTATATCCCAGACTTATATCCTGGCATTTTTATGCAGCGAACTTCAGAGATTTAGTACCTCCCAGCGCAGAATCCGAATCCAAGATCGAAGAAATCTATCGACTTCCTGTCAGTGAAAGAACTTTCTCCCTGTCTCTCACAGATTCAAGCCAGAAATCAAGCTCAGAGATGTCTGGTAAGCACATTCTCAGTAGTTACATATATTCTAAATCAATTATTTTTTAAAAGTATGATGAGTTCAAGAACATCTTCCCTCGTGCAGTACCGGTTGTCAACCTTGAAGGTTTCCAACTTGACGAGTTGGATTGCTACTCCAGCCTCGAACCCATCAAACAAGAATCCAAGCCAAAGCTGTCTGCTACACCAAAGCCTACCTCCTCGAAGACTGTTTCTGCTCCCAAAGGCCCTCCGGCATCCAGGACCCGGGCATCCAGCTCTCGGAAGAGAAAGGAGACGGACTCCCCAGCTGTTTCTGAAACATTCTCTCTCGAGAATCATGGGTTCAACGAAGCCACCTCATTCCTCAAACAGGTAGAATTTTCTTTTCGATATCCTGCACAAGTATGTTAGTCCTTATCCTGCTTATTTTTTACATCAATACCTGTGTCTTTATCGATAGGGTCTGGATCGTCTTATGCACTTGTATGAAGATGCTTGCGGGCTTAACAAGATGTTGGAGATCAAGCTGGAGAAAGCTGAGGCCACCATAGCTGACCAAGGAACCATTGCAGCTGCTAAATCCCAGCATTATGAAGACAAATACAAGGCAATGATCCGGGATCACCAAGCAACTCTCCACAAAGCCAACGAGGATGCTCAAGCCAAACTAGATGTCGCCCTTCTCCAATACCAGCAGAATATGAGTTCATATCGGGATAGCCTCAAAGCATCCGTGGTCGTCTCTCTTCTCCAAGCCAGAATAAGGATGGCTTACGAAGCCAGGGATTTGGGCTTCGAATGCCCCTCCTGGAATATAAAGGCTTGGGAGGAGAAACTTCAGGATCTCGGAGGTCATCCCGTTGCTCATCCTACAAAGAATGCTGGTGAAGAGCCCTTTAAGGCGGCTGAAGAAATGACCAATGCTGATGATGATGCCGAGAAGAATCCTGAGGCTGATGTTGGGGCGAATGCTAGGAAGAACGTTGTTGATCAAGAAGGTGCCGCTTCTTAGGCAGCGGAGTGGGCGATGATGGATATACGTGCCAAGGCCGGAGCCCACTTTTAAATTTCATGGTTGTGGTTGCATAAACAATTTACTTTTCCTGTCTTCGAACAATTTACATTTCCTGCATTAGAACAATATGATGACCAAAGGTGGATGGGTCCTAGGTTTTAGGATGAAGCCCTTGGTCATCGATTAGTATAATTTGTTTTGAACGTGGTAACGGTTGTAGGTGGACAGGTCCTGTTTTGAGATAGATCCTCCAACCGTTACACAAGTATGGTAGAAACTAATTGTGCTTTTGGTGGATGGGCCTCGGTTTGAGGTGAAACCAAAAGCACAACTTTTGACTTGTTAATAATATAACTATCTTTTGACTTATTTGCTGTCGCCTTGCATTACTTAGTGTAACTCTTAGCTTTGTAAAATTTTGTATTATTATCTTATGAAAATATCCTGATCAATATGCTCAGCGATATATTATAAAAACTTTTTATTAGATAGAACTTCCAAACATTCCTTCAACTTTGTAGAAAGTTTTTGTAAAACAATCTATGTTTCCAAAACCAGTTTTCGATAATACTTAAATGATCAAAGTTCCAAACTAATACTAGTTTCAAACACCTTAATCAAATATCCTGAAAAAGACTTTGAGAATATATCAGGATACTTAACTTTTTATAAAACATAGTGTTACTAAAAACTTAGACGATGTTTACAAAGGAAAGATCATACCCGGAGTAGTATATAACCTTATTACCAAGCCTCAATCTTTTTGCAACTTCTTCAATGAAGATGTCCCCTGTGCGAGGTACTTAGTACATTAGTTCCGAGCCTTATCCTTTTAACATCACCACCTTGGTAGGGATGTCCCCTGTGTGCAATGTCTTCAAATATTTTAGAAATCTACTGAATGTCAGTTTCCATTGTATAGGCAATTTTTTACGTCCCAAGGGTAAAACCCAAGGATGTACTGGAGATAAATCCTTTGTATCCTGGGGAAAATCCCAAATTTTCATGCGCTACAGGCGGGAGTGTATAAACTCCAAGACTTAGAAAGGTGAAAACCTTTAAACCTTAGAGAGTATGAAAATACCCTTTCGCGAGAGAGGGTGATCAATCCTCATATACCTTTAGGATTCAAGATATAGCCAACAGTAACGAAATTGTCAGCCACTTTTACATGGACTGGTCCTGCCACCTTGAACTATCCCTGAATAACTTGCGCTCCAGGCGGGGTGTTTAAACCCAATTCGGAAGAAAGGTGAATACCTTTAAACCTGTGAAGGGATCAGGATCCCTTGTTCGTGAGAGAGGGGGCCAATCCTCTAATCTTTCGAGTTATCCTGAGTACATATCCTGGAGCTATATCCTGAAACATATCCTGCAAAACAATTGTAAATTAAGGTGGGTGTTAGCTTGGCTAACACCCCTTCGATGCTTAAGTCGGTATTGGATTACAAAGAACAAATTAAACCAAACATATTTAAAAATGGTAGAATTCATACCATCCTGAGTTAGAAATTAAATTCTAAACTCACTTGAAATAGAGCTTAAGGTGTATAGCATTCCAAGATCTCGGTAGCATATCTCCCTCCATATTCTTGAGTCTGTATGCTCCTTTCCCTGCTTCTGATTCAACTTCGTATGGTCCTTCCCATTTTGGAGCTAACTTGCCATCGGCAGGATTAGTAGTATTCTGAAAAGCCTTTCTTAACACCCAACCACCAACCTTAAATCTTCTGGTCCTAATATTCTTGTTATATGCCCTGGATATTCTCTGTTGATATGCTGCTATCCTTAGCCTTGCCGCATCTCTCTTCTCATCTATAGTGTCTAAATCCTGACTCAAGGCTTCAGGATTCTGCTCAGGATCACTTAGGGTAGATCTTGCAGTAGGTATTGTCATTTCCGTTGGAATCATTGCTTCTGCTCCAAATACCAAGGAAAATGGGGTTTGGCCTGTTGCATTCTTTACCGTTGTCCTATCAGCCCATAAAACAAAGGGTAATTCTTCTGCCCATCTTCCTTTTTTGGCTCCAAGCCTTTTCTTTAAGTTATTGACAATTATCTTGTTTGAGGATTCTGCTTGTCCATTCGCTTGAGGATGTACTGGAGTAGATGTTATCATTTTGATTCCCCAACTCTTGCAAAAGTCAGTAGTTCTCTTGCTTATAAACTGAGAACCATTGTCACAGATTATCTCGGCTGGTACTCCGAATCTGGTCAGGATATTCCTCTTTATGAAGGATACTACTTCTTGGTCTCTAACTTGAACAAATGCTTCAGCTTCAACCCACTTAGAGAAATAATCCGTCATTGCTAGCATAAAGACTTTTCCTCCCGGAGCTTTTGGTAGCTTTCCCACTATATCCATACCCCACTTCATAAATGGCCAAGGGGAAACAATAAGATACAATGGTTCAGCAGGTTGATGCAGTATGTTACTATGTCTTTGACATGCGTCACATCTTCGAGCATATTCTGCGGCATCTTTTCTCATTGTTGGCCAATAATATCCTGTCCT
The DNA here is from genome assembly GCA_030545235.1 of Helianthus tuberosus. Classification (NCBI taxonomy): domain Eukaryota; kingdom Viridiplantae; phylum Streptophyta; class Magnoliopsida; order Asterales; family Asteraceae; genus Helianthus; species Helianthus tuberosus. The sequence goes on from CM060360.1 coordinate 53,730,611, forward strand.
TAATACTTTTGAGAATAACGACCTGCCCCCAGCATGGTTACCACAATCCCCTTCATGTATATCCTGAAGTACTTCTTTGGCTTCAGGATCCTCCAAGCACCTCAAATACGGTCCTGCAAGAGATTTCTTGTATAAAATATTATTTATAATAGTGAATCGTGATACCTTCATCCTAAATGCCTTAGGATTTTCATTTCCAGGGATGTGTCCTTCTTTGAGATATCTCATAATTGGAGCTGTCCAGGATTTAGGATCCTCTTCAGGATGCTCTGCTCCAGGATCCTGAATACCCGCTACTTCTTTATCCTGAGGATTCGTTGCAGGATATAAGACATGTAATATTGGTATTTGGGTCCCTTCGGGTATCCTGATCGATGATCCCAAATTTTCTAAGGCATCCGCTTCAGCATTATCCTCCCTTGGTACCTGTTCAAGTATAAAAACATCAAAATATCCTGCTAATTTTTTGCGAATATCGAGATATTCGATTAATTTCTCACCCTTAACTGCATAGGATCCATTAAAATGGTTAGTAATTAACAAAGAGTCAACATATACTTGCAAATTTTTGATACTCATACTCTTAGCCAATTCTAATCCTGCAATTAAAGCTTCATATTCTGCCTCATTATTAGTAGCAGGAAATTCACACCTAATAGCCTGGGGTAATATGTCCCCCTGTGGCGATTTTAGTAGTATACCTAGACCGACACCTCTTACATTAGATGCACCATCAGTATATAATGTCCAGGATCCTGAGGATTCTCCTAACTGTTGAACTTCTAGGTCTACCTCATCCTGAATATAACTACTGAAATCAGCCACAAAGTCAGCTAAAGCTTGGGACTTTATGGCATTTCTAGGTTCATATACTAAATCATAAGCACTTAACTTTACTGACCACTTGGCCATCATGCCTGACATCTCTGGTTTCCTAAGCACATTTTTGACAGGATAATTTGTTTTAACATGTATCCTATGTGTCTCGAAATAATGTCTAAGCTTTGTCGATGCCATGACTAGAGCTAATATTAATTTTTCTAAATGAGAATACCTAGTTTCAGCATCTAACAAACTTTTACTAACATAATAAACAGGATATTGCTGACCTTCATGGTCTTTTATAAGAACGGCACTTACAACATTCCCTGATACAGCAAGGTATAGGGATAGTGGTTCACCATTTTCAGGTTTCATCAACAAAGGTGCGGTTGAGAGATATCGTTTCAAATCCTGCAAGGCTGCTTCATGCTTCTCCCCCCATTCGAATCTTTTGTTCTTCTTCAGGATATCATAAAAATCTTTGCACTTCTCTGAGGATCTCGAGATAAACCTATTTAAAGCTGCTACTCGGCCTGTCAATCTTTGTACGTCCTTCATATTTGAGGGTGATTTTATATCCAGGATAACTTTGATCTGCTCTGGGCTTGCTTCTATCCCCCTTTTTGTCACCATATATCCAAGAAACTTTCCTGCCCCCACTCCGAAATGGCATTTAGCAGGATTCAGCTTCATGTTGTATCGATCCAGGATATCAAATGCTCCCTTGATATCCTGGAGGTGATCCTCAGCCTTTTTAGATTTCACCACCATATCATCGATATATACCTCCATGGTGTCCCCCAGTTTGTCTTTGAACATCATGTTTACCAATCTTTGGTATGTTGCACCTGCATTTTTCAAACCAAAAGGCATAGCTATATAACAATAAATACCTGTTGGTGTCATGAAGGCAGTATCCTCCTGATCAGAAGGCTCCATTTGGATCTGTTGAAATCCTGAGGATGCGTCCATGAAGGTCAGCATTTCATGCCCGGCAGTGGCATCTACCATTGCATCAATGTGGGGAAGAGGAAATGGGTCTTTAGGACAAGCTTTGTTCAAGTCTGTGTAGTCCACACAAACTCTCCATTTCCCATATTTCTTCTGTACTACAACCACGTTTGCTAGCCACCTTGGGAACTTAACCTCTCTGATCATCCTGGACTTTAATAATCTTTCAACTTCCTCGTGGATAATCGTGTTTCGCTCAGGAGCAAACTTCCTTCTTTTTTGCTGCACAGGCTTGAATGATTTATCAATTCCAAGCTTGTGAGTGATAATATCTTTGGATATGCCTGTCATATCCTCATGCTTCCATGCAAACGTTGACATCCTGCATTTCAAAAAGTTAATTAAGTGTTCTTCAATATCCTGAGGGATATTGGTCCCTACGAGCACCGAAATATCGGGATTATCCTGGTCCAGGATAATTTTCTTCACATCCTGCTCGGGATCCTCCACGATATCCTGGGCCCGCGTCTTTAATTGCTATGTTGCACTAGGTTTGGTTGAGGATTTCATCGAGGATGAGTAGCATTCTTTCGCCTCCTACTGATCACTATCAACTTTGACAACTCCCCAAGGGGTAGGTATCTTGATGCATTGGTGATATGTTGATGGCACAGCCTTCATATCGTGAATCCACGGTCTTCCCAGTATGATGTTATAGCAGGATAGAGAGTCCATCACACAGAAACGTTGTATCGAGTTGACTCCTTCAACGTATACTGGCAACTTTATCTCTCCCACCGTGTTTCTAGCCTCTCCACTGAACCCAACAAGCACGGTAGACTTCGAAGTGATATCCATTGGGGATACATTCATTCTCTTCAGAGTTTCTAGTTGGATTATGTTGACGGAGCTGCCATTATCAACCAATATCTTGCGTACAAAATGGTTAGCCACATATAACGTTATTACCAGAGCATCATGGTGAGGATCCTGGACAGTATCCCTGTCATCAGCATCAAATGTGATCACTTTGTCAGTTGTGAGGGTAGTCATCCTGACAGGTTTGTCTCCCCTCTCGGCCTTAGCTTCCTTTGCATGTCTCTTTGCCGCCGAATACGAAGTCCCACAAATGTCGGATCCCCCCGAAATGAAGTTGATTATCTTGGCATCCGCGGGAGGTGATGCTGCTCGCTCAGGATCCTTCTCAGTATCCTGACCCTTATTCTTCTTTCTTCCTAAGAGATCTTTCAGATATCCCTTGCTTAGAAGATAGCTTATTTCTTTCCTTAGAGCAATGCAATCCTCAGTTACATGTCCGAAATCTTCGTGGAAAGCACACCATTTTGACTTATCTTTCCAGTCAGCCTTTTGTTGATTCTTTCGAGGCCACCTAGCCTTGTCTCCTAGACCCTGCATGGCATACATCAATTCAGGAATGTTAACAGAAAAGCAATATTCAGACAACTCAGGATACTCTTCGGGATCCTCATCTTCGACAGCATTCACTCTCTTGTTTTCATTTCTACCATATGGCTTAGGACGATATGACTTGAATGAGGATTCTGACTTCCTGTTAGTTGACTCATAAGTGTTAGATGAGTTCATCCTTTCTTGCATCTTCCTGTCATCTTCCAGACGGATATATCTCAAAGCCCTGTTACGAGCTTCGTCGAGATTCCTGCAGGGATTCATTACAAGATCCTGATAAAACTGAGAATCCTTTTGTAATCCCATCTTAAAAGCTTGCACAGCTGTTGCAACATCAAGATGTGGGATATCCAAGGATTCTCGACTGAATTTGTTCACATAATCCCTCAAGGATTCCTGAGGCCCTTGAGTTATCCTGTAAAGATCACTGGTTAGTTTCTCAAAACTCCGACTACAAGAAAATTGACTGTTAAATAAATTAACCAAATGAGTAAACGAAGTAATTGAGTGAGGAGGAACGTTTAACAGCCATTTTAAGGCTGATCCTGTTAGAGTAGAACCAAATCACTTGCACAAGCACGCTTCCTTGAGCTCCGGAGGGATAGGGTTAATCTCCATTATTTCCCTATACTGAGCAATATGCTGATCAGGATCCGTAGTCCCATCATAAAGCTTCATGTTGGGGGTTTGGAATCTCTTTGGGATCTCAGCATCACAGATAGGATATGCAAAACGAGATATCTTGTGGCTGTCTTGGGACACTTCCGGGATCGTCTGGACCACCCCAGGTACACTATATATCATGTCCTTCAACTTCTGAAGTTCCCTAGTAAGTGCTGATGTTACACCTGTATCCTGCAAAGATCCACTATTGTTAGTAGCATGAGTATTATTATTATTTGACACGTTACCCGTTGGAGGATTTTGCCCATATCCTGAAGCATATCCTGAGCTCCTCATGGTTGACATCCTGACCGAGGAGGGTATTTCAGGAGTATGATTCTGAGGAAGGTTGGGCACAATATTCCCCCTGTTATCCTCAGCATACACAGCTGAACTAAAGTTCAACGTTCTGGGATGTAATGGAGTAACAATATCCTCAGCAGATCTGCTCGAGCCAGACTTCAGGAGTTGTATTTCCCTTAAAAGCATTTGGTTCGTTTCCTGTTGCTGCCTCATTTGTTCCTGCACACTTCCAAATAAGGTTAAAATTTCATCGTTAGAAGCTAAAACAGGAGCAGATTCCTGAACACTGCGGGTAGGGATAATATCCTGAGGTCGTGAAGAGGCTGGCATCCTTGGAGGAGGTGGTGGAAGCACCGAACCGGTAGTAGCAGAAGTCATAGCAGACACAGTGGAGGAGCTCATGTTTGATCTTGAGGCCATTACGGACAATGTGGCAAAAAGTTTTGAAAATAGAAAGCCGATTAGCGATTTCACAAAAAATTTTAGTAAAGAGAGCACCACTCGCCCCACGGTGGGTGCCAAATTGTTTTGGTCAAAAATTACCTAAGCAATTTAGTGATCAAATTAGTTAAGTGAGGTAGTGTGCTAGAAATATGTGTGAAAAATATGCTTATTAAGTTATTTAGAAAATCAGTATTCAGGATACGGCTCAGGATATTGAGCTGTATCTATGATCAAACTATGAGCAAAAGTAAAGTAAACGACACGAGATGTACGAGGAAAGCCCTTGATCAATCTAGATCGCCGGCATAAAACCTCGGGAGCTGACAATCGCAGCTGCCTTGTTCTTCTTATTACTTCAAACGTCAGGATACAGTGCAGGATGTGGTGCGGATCGACTATGTGTTACAATGAAATTTGAATACAAGTGTGGTGTTTGCAATGAGCTAGAGAGTGAAAGTGTTCGAAAGTGTCAGTGTAAAATTGTGTGTCTTAAACTGATCTGCCCCCATCTATTTATAGTAAAGATAATATAACAAACTATCCTAAACTTCCGGGATCCACCGAATATTCCTTAATCGGACGTTGTAGACCTGGTCTTTCGGGTTCAACGTCTCTCCTTCAACAAACACGTCCGAGTCTTGAGGAGAAGAAGTCCACTTGACCGTTAGCAAGTCTCAGCCTTTAACCTGCACGTGGTTAATTCAATAAACCTCAGGATATCACCCAAGATGTTAGCAATATCCTCTTCCAGCATCCTGGTCACAAATAAACAAATAAAGGCAGGATATTGGTCAGGATGTGTTTTAATTATAAGTTATATTAAAACACATCACAAATTCAGTGTAGCTACTACAGTTTTACAATTTCTTCTTTTTTACCTTTAATTTACAGATTAACCCGTTACATTGTAAATAGTATACGTCTTTAATTTAATAGTTTATTTTCCTTGTATAACTTTCTTTAATTTAATAGTTTATTTTCCTTGTATAACTTTCACTTGTTAGTTTGTTTTACAAAACTATATAAGCGATACAAGTTTTTTTTTTTTTTTTTTTTTGAAAACGGAAGGATTTGATACCCGCTGAAAAATTTGTTAAAATTTTATCTTACAAAAACTAAATACATTTCAATCTAAAACTTATTAACAAAATGGATCGCTGCTCGCCGCTATAATATATAATATTAAAACACCATTTCCTGGTTAGCAAACCCTACGGGCCACAATCGCGAGTGGTGACTATTGTGGGCTATTAATCTCTCACGTGCCGGGTCACAACACCAATTCATCAGTTTTTCTTCTATTTGTTACATTTTATTTCGTTTTTATTTGTTTTACACATTTATATTTTGCAACTTCATACTAGTCTTTACCGTTTGATTCGAACGCGCATTCTCCACCACAACATTAGTTTACACAACTTATCTTTGACTACTACTATTTGCATATGTGGCTAAATATATTGTTATTCTTTTTTTAATTTGAATGTTCATATGTAAATACCTCTACATAACTATAACAAAGAGATATTTTAGTGTCTTTGTAAATCAACACCTTCTTCACATTCGAACACCTATTGAAAATGATGAAAATGCAATAATTGATTAAACTAAAATTGAGACACGTGCAAGACACTAAAATTAAACTTATTATTTTAGATTTGTTTGATTTCTTACATAAACAAATCACTGTGTGTTATAGTTGTTTTAGATTTTTATTTGGTTTCAAACACAAATAAAGGAATATCATTTAAAATAATCAAAAAAGGAAAAAGGACCCAAATATTTTATTTCTCCTTGAGCCTTAAAAAAGTTTGAAACAACTCTGTAACTATGACAAATTATTAGACTAAAGGGTATGGTGAGGATGAGCTTGGAGGGGATGAGCCGCCACGTAGGCGCCACGTAGGCTCGGCTCGTGGGGGATGAACCTAGGGGGTGGGGGATGAACCCCTTTATATATATGTATGTATGTATGTATGTATAGGTGTGTGTGAGGGGTGAGGCCCGGCTTGGGCGGCAACTGGGCGCCGAAAAGGATGGAATGAGGCCCGGCGCCGGATGAAGGGGATGGAAGGGGATGGGAGGATGGGGGAGGACGGGCCTCAGCCGACCCCCACTCCTTCCAGTCTTATAGAAACTTATAACTCTGATTGCCATTGTTGCGTCCTTACGTGTGTATATTGTATCTATTGTCTGTAGTCATTAATCTGGACTAAATAAAATGTTGCAATTAAAAACAAATATAAAACTAGTGGATTCAAAAAATAAAATAAAATAGTACATTAGTTGTCATCACTCATCTCTGTTTTTGACAAGGGGCTACGGAATGCGATCGAGGACATTGTTGTTTGTGGGGGTGCCTTTTTCGGGGACCTACAATGGAGGCTAGCTTCCCTCCCGACACGATTTGGGGGGCTTGGGATTTGCTCAGCTGAGGATGCCTCTTCCTACGCTTTTGTGGCTTCAAGGGCCCAATCTTGGGTTCTTCAAGACCACATCCTTCGCGAATGTGGGGGAGAGTTGTTGGACCCTGATTACAAGGGTGCGTTGGACAATCTGCATAGTTCTCTTCCCGATCTTGATCTTAGCGATTTCTACATTAAAGACACCGCCCCCCCTAAAGCCCAGAAAATTCTGGCGAATGCCTTATATGGAGAAATCGTCAAGACAGTTGAAGAGAAGTTTGTCTTTTCCCCTCGCCAGCGAGCCGTGTTTGAGTGTTTGCGAGCCCCCCATGCTCAGGATTTCCTGTCTGTTGTTCCCATCGAAGGTTTAGGGCAGAGTATGTCGGCGGTGGAATACCGGGCTATCCTCAAGTACCGTTTAATGATACCCCTTTTCCAGGCTGATGACCCGTGTCCTGTGTGTCAGAAGTGTTGCTTGGATGCTTTTGGGGAGCATGCAGTACATTGCAAAGAATTGCCGGGGTTTAAGTATCGTCATGATTTAGTTCGCGATGTGCTGTATGATGTCCTTAAGCGAGCAGGGGTCTCGGCAAAAAAGGAAGCTCCAGTGAACTTCTTGACTGATCCATTAGAAGGGAGATCTACGCTACGGCCCGCCGACATTCTTGTTTTTGGATGGGAAGGAGGGAAACACGCGTGTGTCGATTTGACAGGTGTGTCCCCCCTCGTTGGGCTAAGGGATCACGGTTTTGTGGTGGGACAGGCGATAACCAAGGCAGAGGCGGGCAAAGTAGCTAAACACGAAAAAGCTTGTATCGAGAATCAGCACGTGTTCGTCCCGTTCGCTTTCGATACATTTGGCGCTCTCGCCCCTGACGCGGTGCGATTCCTAAAGCGAGTTCAACAGGTGGTAAGCAGTAACACCACACATGTTAAGGGGCAGAATTTTGTGTTTAGCAGGGTAGGGTTTGCCATTCAGAAGGGGGTAGCGGCGCAGCTTGTTGCTCGTCTACCTGCCATTAGTTTGTAATTTCTGTTTATAGGGTATGTATATTTACATTTGAAGAAAAAAAAAAAAAAAATTCTATAAAAAAAAAAAAAAAAAAAAAAAAAGAAACTTTAATGTCAAACAAATATAATAATACTAAACAATGAATGATTACAAACTATTATCCAAATAAATAAACATATCCATTACTTTGGCATCTTATTATATAACTAATGATGGGTTGGATTATTGTTTATTCTTTAATGTAGGTGATAGACTGATAGCCATGTGAGACCCACCTAAGCTTAACACCACCTGCAGGATTCCTTTCCACCCTTTCCGCTTAGACAAGTTCCCACCCACACACAATACTCACATATGTTGATAGGTAAAGAAGGTTTATATCAAAACATGCGATAATAAAAAAAATAAATTAAATCGTTTAATTTTCTATTGATGATCAATACTTTTTAATGTAGACTTTTTACATACAAATCATATTGTGTAAATATATATATATATATATATATATACTAGGTTAGAACCCCGTGTATTACACGAGTTGAATAAATGTAATTTTATATACTAAATTAAAACAATTATTCTTTAAAAATCTTGTTTATTACACGGGTTGAATAAATGTAATTTTGTATATTAAATAATAAAAAACTTATATCTCTAAGAACCCTATGTATTGTACTGAATAAATGTAATTTTATATACCAAATAATAAAAACCCGTGTATTGTACGGGTTGAATAAATCTAATTATATATACTACATAATAAGAAAAAGTTATATTTTTAAAAACACTGTGTATTACACGTGTTAAATAAATGTAATTTTGTAACCTTGTATATTACATGGGTTGGATAAATGTAATTTTATAAACTAAATAATATAAAAGTTATATCTTTATAAACCCCGTATATTATACAGGTTCAATAAATCCAATTATATATACTAAATCATTATCATTATCATTATCATTATCATACTCAGTAAATCCCACCAACAGCAAAGCTAAGGTAGGGTCTAAGGAGGGTAAGATGTAGACAGCCTTACCTCTACCCCGTAGGAATAGAGAGGCTGGTTTCAGTGAGAGCTCCGACTCGACAGTAGTTTTGCATCAAGCCTTGGATACAAGGCACATAACACTCAGCAATCGGGACAAAGACCGATTAGTGCATGTTCCCTTTTTTTCTTTCTGCTATCAACGCCACTATATAATGATGATGCATGATTAGTCGTCCTCCGCTTTTAACGTTATTTTCACGAACTTAGTAAAATAACGTTAAAATTAGTGCAATTTCACTTTTGCCCTCCGAGCGTCCACACATATATACATTATATGCGCATACCGCAAGCGGGGCGAATATATACTAAATAATAAAAAAAGTTATATCTTTAAAAACACCATGTATTACACGGATTAAATAAATGTAATTTTGTATAGTAAATAATATGCTATTGGATTCGTTTAAAAAAACAAAAATTTGGTTCGGTTTAATTTGAATCAAATCATAAACTTGGTTAAGTTTAATTCGAATTGATTAGAACCCCTTGAAAAATCAAAAACAGAATTATATTATAAGCTTCTCTTCCTAATTAGTGTTTTTTAAAGTTTGATCTAATGTCTAATAAGTTATTTTGTATATTTTGTTTGTACTTTAATTTTTTTATATGAGCGTATTATTGTTTTTTTTAAGTTTAAGATTATTGTTTTGTGCTATTATTTAAAAAATATCTTTAATTTATAATTTAAATTTGAAGATAATATATTATTAGATTAAATAGAACGATTCTATCCGACATTTAAAATAAGATAAAGATTTAATATTAACTGATTATTTATTATTTATTTAATTAATTAATTCATGTAAGATAAGTATGAAAATGTAGGAAATTAAAATGTAGACGCTTTCAATGAGTGACACGTGTCCCAAAGTTGGTTTCTTTTATTATATAGTATATATATATATATATATATAGGGAGGGGCTCATGCGAGAACTCCATTTATTGCGAGAACCGCGAGAACCAATGTGAACAATTTTTTTTATGCTCAAATCGCTACTTTTAGTGGCAAAAAAATTAAAAAAAAACCAATTTTTTTTTTAATTTTTTTTTGCTTCGAAAAGTAGCGATTTTTATATTAAAAATATAAAAAAAAATTTGTGTGATTTTTAGCTAATTTTAGGCATTTTTGGTTGTGTTCACATTGGTTCTCGCGGTTCTCGCAATAAGAGGTGGTTCTCGCATGATCTTCTCCCTAGATATATACTAGTGGGAAACCCGCGCGTTGCCGCGGGCAGATTTTACACGACATAGTTGATACAAAGTGATTGTTTGCAATATTAACAAACTGATTGTAGCCATGAGAAAATGACACCATCATCGATACTTTTTTTAGTTTTGATTCGTGTTGGGTTCGACCCGTTAAACAACCTTGCATACACATATGTACATATATAGTGTACACTATGGTCAAGTACCTAGAATAGAGAACTTCGGTAAGATCGGACCATGATTCATCAAAGACTGCATATGTGTGCCCTCCCATCTCATAGCTAATATGTGTCTACAATAAACTAAATTGAAAAAAGAAATATAAACAAAATGTCTTAACTTGCTAACTGCCATCTGGCGTCCGTCATTGTTGAGGATACTAACACGTTCCAGGTGCTCTGACTTCCGCTTCTCAATATCCACATATTTTTAATGACATTTAGAATAACCAAGTGCACTTTCAACCATTTTGTTGATGTAGCATTTGACAATCTCATACATTCCCCCGTTGATATCATCATATATCAAAAGCTAATGGCCCATCAAGCTTTACTATATTTACATTTAGAAAAATAGTGAGCCTGCAAAAAAAAATGATAGAATTAAAATACACAAATAAACCAATTTTTGCCTTACCTTATTCTGCACAACCACCAAGCTCCCATAGTTTTTGGTTCTATAGCAATCTGTTTATCACCATATTCATCTTGTGTTCTTTACCGTATTCCATTCCAATCTTGAAATTAATGATCATTTCTAGACCTGGCAAACGGGTCGGGTCGGGTCATGGGTCAAAACGGGTTCAGGTCAAAATGGGTTCGGGTTAAAACAGGTCAATTAAAAAAAGGTTGTTTTGGTTCGTTAGAAACGGGTTTCGGGTCAGGACGGGTTTCGGGTCGGATTGGTTTAAAAAGGTTTTTCTATTTTAAAAGAAATGTATTACAGTAGTATATCCATCTTTCCTCCTTCAAACGACCAAAATATAATAATAATCAAACTTAACAGAGGTAAGAAAAGTGGACATATAATACATACCCCCATATCTCAACCGGTGTTTGTCTTGCAGTCATTGTCAATGCTCGGACACGATCTTTCTGAAAGTGTGAGTCAAACAACACATTAGTACATGTACACAAGTTTTTACCTGTTGTCTCGGCCAAAACAAACAACTTACAGCTATGGAGTTTCTTTGTGCTAGTGTCTGCATACACAACTCCAACTGAAATCATAAGAAACTGGAGAAAAGGTTATCAATTTTTGCTTTCGCTTAGCGTCTTTTGATACCAAGTATATTAGCAATGAGCGATGATGATCTATTGACATTTTGGCATATAAATACCCACCTAGTAAAAAAAGTACACAGCAACTGTAAATATCCAACCACCGAAACCGATTAACCAAATAGCGAAATTAACCAAAAGACTTACTGTAGGCACTGTAAGAGCTAAACTCGCATTCGTTTGTCTCCAAAGCCGCGCGAATCCTTCCTGTGCATATATATATATATATATATACACACACACACACACACACACTCTTTTTCAAAGTGGCATGTAGAGTACATGAAACACCAGCTTCCTGAGCTTGCAATCTAGTCTAATTTCAAATTCAAGTAATTACAGATAATCAACTTGCATAGACCTATAAACTCGTTTGATAAACTATGGATAAAAAGTTGTCCTATTTGGTTCAAAAGTTATCTTAAATCTACAATAGTGCAATACCAGAATACTAACCAGATAATCAACTTGCATAAACAGAAAGTAAGATTATTAATTAACATATACATATTAGGGGCTATACGGATTACCAATATCAATTTGCATAAACACAAATTGTGATTAAACATGATTAGAAACATAATAAAAAGTTATGTGTACCTCAAAGTTCCAGATTGAACTTTTGTTCTGATTTTTGTACAACAAATATTAGCAGCTAATACCGTATCCACCATCGTCACCATCGGAGAAGGGCCGATGAACCCTAAATTCGAGAAAAGTTTATCTGAAACTGATGGATTGGAGAACGGTCGGCTGCGATTGATCAGAGAAAAGTATGCGAGTCTTTGGACCCGTAAACTTATTTCTGTTGGTTCAGGCCCAAGAACACTCACCCAAAACTCTCGAACAACAAATATATTAACTGCTTGAACTTTCTTATTAATTTAATATTTTTGAGAGTACAAAAAACAATGAAGGGATGATAACCTATTTATACAGGAACTTAACAAATAAAACCACATGCATAATAATATACCACGTGCTCCTGCTTTCAAGCTAACAGATTCACGTTCACTTCTCCTCAACTCCACCTCCAACAAACTCGGTCAACCATAATCATCTGACCCGTTTGACCCACGAAGATCCATTTTTCATATCGGATAAACCCGTTTAGAACATGTGACCCATGACCGTAATTCATGATACGAAACATCAAGATTAATTCCAACATTCACCCCCTTAATCTTGATGTCGGTTCTTTTACTTGCTCGTTTCTTCGCATCTGTTCAAGCTTTTCTTGCTACCTGAATCACAGAGATTCGATCTTGCTACGAACAGCACTTGCTACCTTGAATTTAGATTTACACAAAATCTTCCTCTTGCTGACCTCTTGCGAACCATGCTACTCACGGGTACAATTGTTTTGCCGTCTCCCGTTTTCGGTATAATCTGGCCACCATTTCCAGACCGTAGACTTTTCTTCACATACTTCTCACATAATAACCTTTTACACCGCCAATTCGTTTCTGGCACGACATCGGTGACCAACTTGTCACACAACTCCTGGTTCACATAGGTCTCTGTAGTCGTAACCACACAATTTTCTTCCCTCAGATCACATAGCTTTTCCTTTCGACTCACTCAGGTCGATTTTGATCCGGTACACACATGCCTGATCATGGTATGCTTTTCTCATGCCTCTTCTTTCGATTCATCTTGAATCACACAGATTCGTCTCTTCTTTTTGTTCACACAGAACACATTCACATAGAACACCTTTTTTTCTCTTGTTAACCAAATCACACATAATCCTTCTCCAATGAATCACGCAGATTCTTTTATGGCTATCATAGAACCTTTGCACCACTCACAAAGATTTCTTCCTGATCACACAGATGACCACTCCTGCCGGTTCACCTAGAACCCTTTCTGGCTCGATTTTGTTTCCTCCCCGATCACACAGATCTCGCTAATCTCGGTTCACTTAGAACATTCTTGATAACACAAATCATCTGCTTCGTTTTTTCTCTTCTACCGGCTCACTAAGAACCGATCGGTTCACTAAGAACTCTTCTTCATACGGCTCACAAAGAACCCTTCATCGATCACTAAGATCGTCTTCTTCATTGTCTCCCCGCGGCTCACTCAGAACCTTATTTAGTTCACTAAGAACCTCTCCTTTTCAAGTATCGATTTCTTCACCACATGACTCACTTAGAACCATGTTCATTTCACACAGAACTTCCGCTACTGTCTTTCTTTCTTCGAACTTCCACAACCGCTTGTGGACTTCACTCATCTACGCTAACGCCACCGTTCTCTAGTTCTGTCTCGTTCTCTCTATCTTCTCACCCTGCAGTTTAGAGGGCTGCTCCCTTCCTCTCGGAATCGACTCTCAAAACGGCGAACACCGTCTTCACCCGCTCTCGTTTCTCGACCCTCGTTTCGACCTTGCTCTGATACCAAATGTTGGTTCAGGCCCAAGAACACTCACCCAAAACTCTCGAACAACAAATATATTAAGTGCTTGAACTTTCTTATTAATTTAATATTTTTGAGAGTACAAAAAACAATGAAGGGATGATAACCTATTTATACAGGAACTTAACAAATAAAACCACATGCATAATAATATACCACGTGCTCCTGCTTTCAAGCTAACAGATTCACGTTCACTTCTCCTCAACTCCACCTCCAACAAACTCGGTCAACCATAATCATCTGACCCGTTTGACCCACGAAGATCCATTTTTCATATCGGATAAACCCGTATAGAACATGTGACCCATGACTGTAATTCATGATACGAAACATCAAGATTAATTCCAACAATTTCCCCAGTTTAGAATTGACCCATTTGGACCCGTCCCTTCACTCGACGATAATTTACACTTGGGAATCGATTCTTAACCATGTAAAAAGTGTACATTTTCTTATTTCTTTTAAATCATCTCAGCAGAGGCGGCAAACAAGTCATCATCATCAGCATCGCTAGCAGGTAATGAACCCAATTGCATATTTAGTGAAGTTGAACGAGTTTTCTTCATGCCATGTTCTATTGATGCATCTTGAAGTTGAACACCACTTAGCCCCATTTCACCAAAACGCCCACCACTAAAATCTTCTTCATCGTCATCTGAGCTATCAATAATTAGTTGATCAATATTCGCAGCTTTGTAACTCCCACCGTAATCCAAAGATAAACTAAAATTCCATGAAATAAAAACCCCCCGTGTTCATACAGGAAAATCGAAATAAAATGAATACCTAAGGTGCTTTTTCAACAATTTCCTGAACGTAGCTTTCATCGAAACAACGTGGTACACTTAGCGGAGGAGTGAAATGGGCTTTGTTTTGCTTACATCCGGGCATCGTAAACTTCGCGGAGGAAGGAAGCATTGATATGAGGGAGTAGAGCCTTTAGTCAATGTAAATTGTAAACAACAAAGTTCAATGTAATACTCAAACATGGTCATGCGTAATAAAAATTTTAACACGTATGCTTTATAACAGGCGCAACTTACAATTTTCAAAATCTTTATTTTTTTAAACAAAGGGAGCTCAATGGTGCGTACCTTTCTACTGTGAAGACTCCATCTTGGACCCTCAGCCACAGTTGACTCTTTGACACCTTCAATAGGAATTACCAATTTGACCCGTAATCTAAATCAATCGGCTATCGTATTTTGCCAATCTATTGATCATGATTAGTTTATCATCCGTAAACTAAATAATTAAAGATTAGACATACAGTGAAAAACAGATAATTAAAAGTAGAAAAAAAATTATTTCTTTACTTTAATAGTTGATGTCTTTTTACCTTGCCTCGAAGGTTAAGTGCCTTTGGTAACCCTTGATAAGGGGGTGTGGCAGAAAGTTGCAGAGGTTGATAGGGGGTCCCTCTAACAGGTCGAAAGTTTGCCAGTGCTAATTCACTACACCCAAAAAACGCCTCCATGTATTCATGCCCTACCGCTTCTAGCATTTCACTTCAAACACACATGTGTGTTATACAATTGTCATGAAGCAAATGTGGAGATATACAACATTATCAATCACCAGGATGTTATTCTATCGAATTTGCAAGTTTTTGGCAATTGTCCATAATCACATAGCAGAAATTTGATCCGGTAGTGAGAAAAGAAACAACTCAAAGCTAACTGCAAGACCAAAAACACAACGATTAACCTCATATTAGTAAATACTAAATACCTACCTGTATCCTGTAGGCCAGCTTCTTTCACTTAAGATTCTATATATCTTAGTTGTTCTTCAGAAGTCCAGATAAGGTGATTCCGGTGTATTCACACCCTGTTCGTTTCACTAATTCAACAGCTAAAGTACCCCATCCGCATCAAATCTCAAAAAAAGAATGATGATAAAAATACTTAGCAGATGCAAGACCAGCTATTAAAAACAGAGGTGTCCACCAACCTCCTCTATTAAAATTAGAGATAAATATATGACTGACTATCCATGAATGAATAGCATAACTCTGTTGAAAGCTATATATAACTACCTCTTCCAGGAAGAACTTTCTAAACCTCTGCTAAAAATGAAGATCTATGAAACAAGACAACAAGATCAGTATGGAAGCATTAAAACTAACTATTTCATTAGACGTTATAATTAATCTTACCATAAGCGTATTCAAAAGGCCCCCTCTTCATCAACAAATGAAAAGTCTCCATTTATGTATGCATCTAGCAATCTGAATAAATAACCGATGATAGAATAACATTTTAGACTGTTTATCTAATAAGAGGCACAATGTCTTGACAACTGCTTATAACAGTCTCGATAAACATAGTTTGCGATTTAAAACTGAGATAGAGCACTAATTGATACCTCGTTGACGACACCCGTCCCTGCCAACCACCAGTTTCATATCCAAAAACGTCACACGGAACGCCTGGAATCAGAATCGCCTCCTCAAATCTCTGGTGCTTCCTCTATCTTTTCCGCAACTCTTACACACCGTCAACAACCACCTCCCTTGCACTCGTGAGGGTTTTTGTAGGAAGAGAATGATCGGTCTCAATGATCGGTCTCAATATATGGAAGGGGAGAGAAGGTTTGAAGAGCGAGAGAGGAAGATGGAGGATCTTAGGGTTCGCATGGACGTTGGATTGGGGGTGGAGATGAAGATGAAAAAGGGGCGTTGAATCCTGATTCAGGCGATACAGTGTGGGAGCCGGAGGTTTAGAAGAGGGGGAGCCGGGAATGTTTCATGAGCTTTTGGAAGAATGATCGGTCCTTTTGGAAGAATGATGGGTCTTTATATATGGAATTTGGGGCATCAAGGTTGCAATACCAATATTGCCCCTTTAGTGTCTTAAAACTTTGATGATTATACCATTTCAACCCCTCTAAACATGCTTCATTTTCTTGTACATATTGTTGTAAAGTTTGTACGCATGTAAAATTACGTTTGTGTACGTCACTTTTCCTTTTTAATATATATATATATATATATATATATATATATATATAGGGAGCCGCTAGAATGAGAACCACCACGAGTTATGAGAACCACGAGAATCGCGCCCTGCGGGTGGCCGTTGACCACGAAATTTTTTTTACACCTAGATCCGTATATTTTAAGACCGGGTGTAAATTTTGGGTTCAAACGGCGCGCCCGAGGGGGTAGTTTTTTACGCCCAAAGTTTGGTTAAAAAAAAAGAAAAATTAAAAAAACTCAAACTTTGGGCGTAAAAAGCTACCCCCTCGGGCGCGCCGTTTGAACCCAAAATTTACACCCGGTCTTAAAATATACGGATCTAGGTGTAAAAAAAATTTCGTGGTCAACGGCCACCCGCGGGGCGCGGTTCTCGTGGTTCTCATAACTCGTGATAGTTCTCATTCTAGCGGCCCCTATATATATATATATATATAGTGGAGAGTTCAAATGAGAAGAATCACAAATTAAGAATAAAAAGAATAAAATGGTACAAAGGTAATTTAAACCAATCATTTAATTAGTATACCCTTTATTTTTGATATTTAAATTAATAAACCCTAACCATTTAATGAGTCTATCCTATAAAATAGTTGTGCACCTTACACAATAAAAACATTCATGTACATGATCCTACATATTCAACGTTTTCTACACCATACTAACAACATTTCCTACACCAAGAAACCAATGTTTTGGTGTAGGTTCCCAACACTTTTAAATAATTTTACGACATATAATATTATATGTGTAGGACACAACACTTTAAATAATTTAGTCAGTCCTTTATAAAATTGGTGTAGGACCCAAAACATTAATAATGGTGAAGGAGAAAATTATGATGACATTAATGAGATTGGAGTAACCATTTATAATATTTAATAGTGTTATACATCAAATTGTCTATTCTACCCCTATTAATTAAAACATTAATTGGAAGTGGACAACAATAATGTGTTGATTCACAACCATTGATTAAAAAAATATAGGGCCTAGATTAATTTAGTTTTCTTCTTGCAAGAATATTCTTCTCAAATGAACATTCCCCTATATATATATATATATATATATATATATATATATATATATATATATAAACTATTATATTAGTTTGTTCATATGATTTTTTAACTTTCACATCTTTACTTGTTATGTGTTAGTTAAACCATTCATATTTGAGCCTCTATATTAATGTATTATATATAATATAGAGAAAGAAAAAATAGAGGATATAATAAAAACACCACTATATTGGAATCTTTATAGTAGAGAAAGTTTTATAAATATTAAAGTAAATCTCTATATAAGGCTCCAATTTGAATGTGTATACGTGCAAGTTTTATAAATAAAAGAAATTTATTCATACGTTTTTTTTATTTCAAGAAAGATGAATAAAAATTATTTATAATTTTTTTTATATTTCAAAATTTCTAAAGACTAGAACAGTGATTAAGTTATTTTGTTTTTCTTACTCTCGCAAAAATAAAGTTGTGTTCTGCATATAGTTAAGGATGCACCAAATAAAAATAGATGCAATAACGGCATGTTATGTACTCAAACATATTGAATGTTAATGATGACATGTCATATTAACCGGTATTGTATATCATTTCCTCCTAGTGTTAAGGGGCATTAAAGAGGTTATGTGTTAACATGTTAACCAGATGTTAAGAGATATAATTAATTATTCTTTTCTTTTTAAATAAAAAACCACTAAAAATAGGGTTAGATGAAGTTAACAAAATTAAACCATTTCATTGGAGTGATGTAAAGTGAAATGAGAAAAATAGGTGATGTGACACTTTTTTTTGAAAGACCAACAAAATATTATTTCAAAAACCTGGATAACAATTGTTAACCAAGCAAATCATACATACACCAAAACATAAAAGGTACAACACACTTATACCTTCAGGCATGAAATATCAAAAGCTAACCAGTTATCCCATGTCAGTGCATTGGCCTTTGCTCTGCTTCTCAACCATAGAAAGCTCATAGACTGAACCTCCTGTTTTATGTTTACTGATGTAAGTCTTCTGTTGCTAAAGATTGCGTCATTACGATTTCGCCAGATAACCCAAATAGCCGTTTGGATCACAAAATAAACTGCCACCCTCCACTTCTTAGTCCCCTGATTGAAAGTGTGCATCTTCACCAAATCTTTCAGCTCTAGGATGAAAATCAGCTTCAATCTACACCATTGTTGTATAAAATCCCAGACTTGCTGCTCCATATTACACGACCCAAATTATTGAATAGACGTCTCCATTGTTTCGTCACACAGCTTACACGCACTGGATCCCACGTGAATATTTCTTCTCTGCAACCCATCCATCGTCGGAAGCCTATTTTGGATTAATCTCCATACCAAAAAATTGACTTTTGTAGGAGACCATTTATTCCACTCAAAGTCCAGACCCAAATCAAAGAATGACGGTTTCTGCACATGATTTGTAAGGTTCGAACCGAGAAACAACCCGAACTATCCAACGTCCAGACCCATCCATCTTCATCTGTCCCTACTACGAAACCCGAGATCACATTTGTCAGGCTTGCGAGCTCCGCTTCTTCCACCGGACTCGCCGGCTGTCTCCGCCAAGAAAAGGATAAAACATTCAGCCCGTTCTCCGTAGACAATCTATCAGCAATAACAACACTTTGTGCCCTTTCTAGTTCAAATAAATTGGGGTATTTTCTGCAAAGAGGTTCGTTGAACAACCAACACTCTTTCAAGAAACGATGCTACAGCCTCGCCCCCGATGTTCCCCTGAAAAAATTCGCCAAATCCACCCCAAGCTCCCCCATAGTGTTTAGATAAAACTGCTACTTGCTTCCACGATCCGAGAATTGACATTTTAGCCGGAATAAAATTCCACGTTCTCGCACTACTATGCAGCCCCCAAATGACTTTTCTCCATAGGCTATTTTGGTTGACCTTAAAACACCACCACCATCTCACCAACTTTGCCATATTCGCTTCCTTTAACGACCCAAATCCCATGCCCCTGTACTCTTTAGGCGTCATTATGTTATTCTAAGCAACCCATTTAGTTTTCGCGTTCTCCTGGTTTGCTCCCCATAAGAAATCCCTTCGAAGTCTTTCTAATCGATTTATAACCCCAATCAAGGCCTTAAATAGGGAGAAGTAATAAATTGGAAGCGCGTATAAAATTGATTGAACCAAGGTCATCCTACCTCCAAAAGACAACATATTCTCTTTACAAATGGCAAGGCGCCTTTTGAAAGTGTTCACCACGGGTTCCCAATTTTTTATAAGATTCATCTTTACGCCCACTTGGAGCCCAAGATATTTAAACGGGAAAGATCCACTTATAAAACCGAACACATCCGCAAGAGCTTGTACTTGAGCCCCATTCTTGCAAGCCTCATAAAGATTACTTTTTTGTAAGGTTAACCCGAAGGCCCGAAGTAAGATAAAACATCTAAGTAATCTCTTAAGATTGAGTTAGTGACTAATTCCCCACAAATACCACATCATCGGCATAAATAATGTGAGACAATACCGGACCTTGAGGGGAAATTGAGATACCTTGAAACAAACTCAAATCACATGCCTTCTTCATTACCCTGGTCAACGCCTCCATTGCCAATACAAACAGAAAAGGTGACAACGGCAAGGCGCCTTTTGAAAGTGTTCACCATGGGTTCCCAATTTTTTTTATAAGATTCATGTTTGCGCCCACTTGGAGCCCAAGATATTTAAACAGGAAAGATCCACTTATAAAACCGAACACATCCGCTAGAGCTTGTACTTGAGCCCCATTCTGGCCAGCCCCATAAAGATTACTTTTTTGCAAGGTTAACACGAAAGCCCGAAGTAAGATAAAAGCATCTAAGTAATATCTTAAGATTGAGTTAGTGACCAATCCCCCACAAATACCACATCATCGGCATAAATAAAGTGAGACAATACCGGACCTTGAGGGGAAATTGAGATACCTAGAAACAAACTCAAATCACATGCCTTCTTCATTACCCTGGTCAACGCCTCCATTGCCAATACAAACAGAAAAGGTGACAACGAATCACCTTGCCTTAACCCCCTATAGCAAGCGAATTCTTGTGTTGATGACCCGTTGACCAATACCAAGGCCTGAGCCGACTTCACTATAGCCACCTTAGAGGGAAGTGCATTTGACCCAAAATGGAATCTAAAAAATCCCATGAGAGTGAGCCATATGCCTTCTCTATCTCCACTTTGAACATCATCCCTTCTTTCTTATTTCGCTTCATCCAAGGGATTAATTCATTCAATATAATCGCCTCGTCCAAAATGCTACGACCCGAAAGGAATGTCGTTTGTTCTTCTGACACCAATCCTCTAATGACACCTTTCAACCTATTCACCAACACTTTTGAAACGATTTTATTCAAGCAACCAATTAAACTAATAGGATGAAAATCATTTAGGCAGCTCGGATCATTTTTTTAGGGATAAGAGCTAAGAAGGATAACATACACCCCATATGAAAGGAGGCATTTTCAAAAAAATGATTGAACAATTTTAAAAAATCAAACTGCAACTCGTCCCACCATCTTTTAATAAAATTGAGATTTATGCCATTTGGGCCTGGTGCACGGTCGCCATCACACTCCCACACCCTTTTTTTAATTTCAGACAATGTAAACGGCCGAACTAAGTCTACCGCCTCCAATTGTGAAATTGTAGCCAGATTTGGGAAGTTTATGGAGGGCCTAAATTGGCTCGGCTCATCAAATTTATCCGTAAAGAATGAATAGATGACATACTTAATTACGGAAGGCGAGGTAACCTGAACCTCGTCGATGTGTAACCCATTAATCCTGTTGCTATTCATATTGGCGTTCACCACACGGTGGAAATATGCTGAATTTTCATCGCCATCCTTTTCCCACCGTACACGTGACTTCTGTCTAATGTCCATTAATTTAATATTATCTGCTTCCATTATGTACCGCTTGCATTCCACCCTTTCCTTTAATTCTCTATCTATAAGATCCCTAACCTCGGAATTAGTTTCAAGAGTATCTAAACGGTCCATCTTGCTCACGTATACCCGATCTCTACTTGCCTTAAACTAAACTACCCACTCCTTAAATCTTCACTTTATCCATTTTTATTTTGTAGCAAGGGCTAGGTCTGGGGGGTCGTTAAAAGTGAATCACTGTAACAATTGATCCACATATTCAGATGAACCTGGTAATTCCATCCATGAGTTAAACATCCTGCATGGAATCGGCCCGTAATCCGTGTGTACCGTGGATAACAAAATCGGACAGTAGTCAGACACTAAGTTAGACAGCGCCAGAACCGCAGCCGATGGCCATTTATCCATAAAGTTTCTACACACCAGGAACATGTCTAATTTGCTGAGCTTTATCCCATTATCCGATCGGAAAGTGAATTGCCTACCCCCATTTGATATACTTCTAATTGTGCCACTTCAATAAACTGGTTAAAATGGTAAGTGTTCAATGCCACAAATTCATAATTTAGTCTCTCCTCCGGACCCCTTACATCATTGAAATCACCTAGCATGAGCCATAATCCCGGAAGAAAAAAATCGTACCCGAATCAGTTCTTGCCATAAGGACCGCCTAGAGACCGGTTCATTCGGAGCATGCACATTAACGATGTTGATCGCCTCCCCAGAACCCTTGACCTGGCTAGAAATAACCAGATAATGGCGATGTTTAACAACCCCTTGCATCTCAAACACGCCCGTGTCCCAAATTGAAAGTAGACCCCCGGAACGACCCACAACCTCCACCACCCCAAACTCCAACAATGATCTTCCCCAAAACCTGTTTACAATAAAATTAACGTTTCCTGAATAGCCACGAAGTGTACTCCGTGAGCTGTTTTCAATCCCCGTACCCACTCCGTTTTCCAGGAGTCCTTGACTCCCCAGAGATTAATTGAGATAAATATCATTGGGGAACTTTATTGCCACCTTCACCCGCAATCACCTCATCAATCTGATCATGTGCATCCCTAACCTGAAACCCAATTTTATTCCCACCTCAACAGTTGCAGTCGTTTCAGAAACAGGGCAAGGTTCGACGGGAGGTTGAACTCCATCGAGATCCCGCTGCATTCCATAGATCTTAGGCGTATGTCTGACACTTAGGTGACGTTTAAAAAGGTGAAAGTATACCCTAAGGCCTAATGTCACACCCCGATTTCCGATGGGCCCGGATGGGTCGTGACGATTTGATAACAGTATCACAAATAATAATGCAGCCGGAGTATTGGAGTAAAATATTTAATTCAATAAAAGTCTTGAATATATATATAAAAGTTGTACAAGTATTCGAGTACAAGCCCACAAGCGGGATCGAAATAAAAAGATCTTAGATATCATAGGCCTTAAGCTGAGGAGTTGTAAATTCCTTAACCTTCATTCTAGCCGACCCGAATTCCCAGCCTATGATAAGGTTCGGTAGCTAAAGTTCAATCTTTTGAAAATATGTCAGGTTTCGCTGGTAAATACAATTAACTGACTCGTTTTGAAAACAATTTTTCAAAAAGAGTTTTATACATAGAGAAAACCCGTAGGTAATCATTTAATATTTCTTGGGATTTTATCTTGTCACCAGATTTACATACTTGTTATACAATGGGAACCAAAGATCAAAGCCGGTCATTTTCAGTGCTATAATGATTAAGGTATACACCAAAATTGAATAACGTGTCTTACAGTCAGTATGCCTGCCCCGACACGTTATTCCGTGTGGCCATAATAGTTCATGAGTCTGGACGCCCGGACACGGTACCAATAACCCCCCAATTGTTTCAGTTATCAAGTAAAACGGATTAAACCGAGTTCTTACATTTATGAGTTATCTTAGGCGGCTCATTTATGTAATACTCGCTCCAAGTGGTGTATTCGCCATATCCCAAGTTTTAAAACAAAATAAGTTAAGAGTATTTACCTTTTGCTAGCTTCCAATCAAGTATGATTATAATTTAGCAAAAGCCGCAAGTAAAAGTATTATTGACCCAAGTTCGATTATCTAGGGGGTTCTATATTCCGGAATGAACAAAAATAGTCATTTGTTAGAATGTATACGAGTCAAAGGTTAGTTCCTTTAGACATGACCCGTTACTTAAGAATAGATTCGCTAGATTAAGCGTAGATAGGGATGAATGTGGTTTATGCCTATCCGAGTGCAATGGCACTATGGATAAAGGTCAATTAACCAAACATTCTGATTTGGAATGGTTTTGAAATATTTAGACCAGTTATGCCTAAATTATACGAACTAGGTTCGTATAACTAGTTATGCCTGTAAAAGCGGGTTCGGAAGGTTAGATGGGTCTTGCGACAAGTCCAAGGTGTCAAAACACTTTTTATAACAATATATATCCTATGTAAAAATCAGAATATTAGTTACTTTGGTTTGCAAACCATTTCTTTAGTTTTTTAAGAGAAAAAGGGTATAATCATCCTTTTAAAATATAAGTACTAGACTTGTCATATAACCTACCAAACAACATGACCAAGAGGTATAACTTTTAGAGGGTTATACATCATATTAATATGGTCATGATATCAGTTTAAATAAGTTCTAATGTTGACCAAACGGGTCAGAATTGAAAGTCAAAGCAAAAGGCAAACTTCTTAACTTTCAATAGAGAATTGAGCTTGGCCATAATGGTCATAATTGAATCGAACATTGGCTTGGCCATAATGGTCATAACCGAAAGTCAAAGAAAAAGTCAATTTGCTTGACTTTAGGCTAATTACTTAGCCTATAAATGATAGAGACTATGCAAGAACACTTACAAGTGTTCTAGGATGAAACTTGAACTCAGAGGAGGCTCCCTTTTGGTCGAACAACTCCAAGAGTAGATTTAGAGAGAAAACTGGAACTGAGCAATGAATGAAGGTGTCTTAGGGTGCTATTTATAGTTGAATTATAATCATGGGATGTTTCCAAGTGTTGACACATGTTCTGGGATGATAACAAGTGTGCTATGAGGTGTTAGAACCAGGAGAAAGGTGGCACAAACGCAAGATAGGTGGCAACATTGCAGGCTACCTTGGGCTACAAGAATAATATGCCAGCAGACCCCTTACGGACCGTAAGGGTTATGGCTTACGGTCCGTAAGGACCTTAAGCGCGCACCAGATTTTAAACACCCTTGTGGACCGTAAGGGTTAAGCCTTGTGGTCAGTAAGGGACCTCCAGAAACTTAAATTTGAGATTTTTACATCTTTAGTCCTTGGACTTTCATTTGGCACGTTTAGTCCCTCTCCTTCCTCATAGTTGGGATTAGTCGAAGATCCAAGAAGCGTTTTAGTTAACGCACATATTAGTCTCTCTCCTTCCTAGAATCAGGATCAGTCGGAGATACAGGACACGTTTCAATGAATGTACTATATAGGTCCTCTTTCCTTCCATGTATTCAGGATTAATTGGAGGTTCCTCCCTCCACATAGTCGGGATTAGTTGGAGGATTGGACACGTGTCGTCGCATAGTTGGACGAAATTTTTTCGGATGTTACATCCTCACCCCCTAAAGGAAATCTCATCCTCAATATTTGTTCAAACTAATACGGCTATTTCTATTTCATTTCAGATTTCAACCTCTCAATTGTATTCTGGGGAACGATGGGAATCCCATTACACTTTGATGAGGGAAATTTATTTCTTATAGAGCTTTTAAATTTCATGGTCCTTAATGGACATGGACAAGGTTTTTCAATAAATGTTGGTGCATATGCCTGTCGACTTCGTCTTGTATCGAGTCTTGTATTTGATTAGATAGATCAGGGCACGTAGTACGAGAAAATGTGAAAGATGTGGGATAAGATTCTTTTCGCACGAAATGAGAAGTGCTCATTTCGCACGGAATAGCAATAACTATTTCGTACGAAATGGCAAGTTCATTTCGCTTGAACAGTTTCATGCGAAATAGCTTGTCTATAAATAGGTGCCTTCTTGATTTCGTTTGTAATATTCAATTCCGGTAGCGAAGCTCTGCCGAAGTGTCTCCAGCAGTGTAAATTGACTTGATATTAATACAGAGATTGTTTAAAGTGATTTTCTGTGCAATTCAGCAGAAACGACTTCGATACGTTTGTTTCCGCCACTCGTATTGAAAAGAACTCTTCTGAATGACTCGTTTCGGTCGTGAAAACGATCCTACAAGTGGTATCAGAGCTCAGGAGGAGGAGTTCTTATCATTTCAGCTGCAATTTCTGTTTTCTACACCTTCTTTTTGAAAATTAAGGCTAAAATGGTTTGATTTTCAAATATATTGTGCGAAATAGTGTTTTAACAAACCCTAGAAAGAATCAGATCTTAATTCGGCTTAAAACTGGTTCAATTTTTACAAAAACTGTCCGAAAATTTCATTTCGCACGAAAGCTGATAACATTTCGTTTGAACATTGCTTTGATTTCGCACGAAATCAGACTTCATTTCGCACGAAACCACTATTTCGTGTGAAGCAGTTCATCAGTTCATCATTTCGTACGAAATCAATATTTGATTTCACACGAAACAGCCATTTCGCTTGAAAACAGTTCATCAGATCATCATTTCGTACGGAATCACCCATTCCATTTGAAGAAGGTTATTTCGCGTGGAGGTTCATTTCGTGTGAAAGATTATATCGTTTGGAGGATCATTTTGTTTGAAAATTGATTTCGTTTGAAAGGAGATTTGTTGAAAACCGAATCATGGAAAACGAGTTTTATAATGCCTTTGCTAGTCCGATGACTATTACTCAAAGTACGTTGCTAGAAAATGAAACGGGGACAACACAAAAACCGCCTAAGCTCATGAGTATCGAAGAATACAGTGGATGGGTCGAATGTTTTGCAAACTGGGTTCAAGCATATCACTTAGATGCTTGGGAACATACTGAATTTCAATATAGTAGACCAGTCGGCGACAATGGAGTGAAAATTGAAATTAGAAATTTGAGTGTTGAGGAGAAAAAGAAATACAAAGATGAAAAAATGATGGCGAGTCTTTTGCAACAAGCTATTAAAGAAGACATATTGATTTTACTTCAACACAACAGAAGTGCACATTCGATATGGGAAGAATTAGAATCAAAGTTTCTTGGAAATGATGAGATGATCAAGAATAAAAAGTCACTTATGAAGAAAGAATTTGATCTATTCCGAGGATTAAGAACTGAAAACACAAAGCAGATTATTGAAAGATATTTCAATTTATTGAAGAATATGAAAAGATTAAACATCCAAAAGGATACAGATGAATTGATTGAAAAGTTGGCTGATGCGTTGCCACATGATGTTTGGGGCACGTATCTTATGATGCTGAAAAATAAACCGGAATTTAACAAGATGACGCTGAGTGAGTTTATTAAACAGCTTGAAGCTCAAGAGATGGAACAACGAAAGATAGCAAGAATGAAGAACTATGATGGAGAACAAGACATTGGTTTGTATTACAAAGGTGGAGTTAGTGAGAAAACCAATTTTTCACCAAAGGTTGAAACTGCTTTCAATGCAAAAAGTTCTTCTGAAAGTTCATCTCAAGGATCAAGTAGCAAAATGGGATTCTCTTCATATCCATCGTTTGATCCAATTTTTTTGGCAACCAAGAGTGGGAAAGTTCTTCAGTGCAACATTGCTTTAAATCTTGAAAATGATCAAAATTACTCGGAAGAAGTTGCCAAAAGTCATATGTCTATGTTGGTGACTGTGTTAGAGTCATATGGGAGTTTAGTTGCAGGAAGGATCGGAAATCCAATGCTGACAAAGGAGGATTATGATCAGGTCGATGCTGAGGAGATGGAATTGATGGATATAAAGTGGTGTTTGGCAAGCGTGTTGAGAAGTGCTGAAAAGTTTAAACAAATTACAGGAAGAGATGATTTCCGTGATGCAAATGTTTCTACTCTAGGATTCGATAAATCTAAAGTTGTTTTTGTTGCAGGGAAAAAGGGCATTTTAAGCGAGAGTGCACAAACCGCGAAGCAAGTGGTGCTCAAAACCCTTTCGGAAACAATGACTACTATCGAAAGGCAATTTATCATCAAGTTGCTCAACAGCCGTATCAACAAGAACAGCAACAAACTGCACATGCTAGAAAGGTGATCGAAGATTCAAAGAAAGCTTGTCTTGCTAATCAAGATGATGGAAGTTCATCAAAAGAAAACAGTTGGGATAAATATATTTCAGCAGAAAGTAAAGCATGTGTGATGAACAAAATGATAGATCAAGATGACGAAAGGCTTCCAGAGGGTTTTAGTTGGAAAGATTTCAGTTGGGATGATTATGATCCTAACAAAACTTCTGGTCATAAAGCTTTTGTTGCTCAAATTGTTAATGATAATGGTGAAAAATACACTACTGATGATTATTGGGCAGAAAGAATAAGAAAGCATTTAAACTCTGGAGCAAAGAAAGAGGATAAAGTTGAAGAAGAGGTTCGTGTGATAAAGAAGCAAGATAAAGAAATTCCAGAGTTTGAGATTAAAAAGGAAGTTGTTGTAGGAAAAGTGTCTGAGAATTGTGAAAATTGTGAGACCATGAAGAACCAAAACAGTGAATTGATTCACAACATGAATAGGCTGAAAGAATCATATGATGTATTAAACAAAGCAATGAATCAATACAACCAGTCAAGTAGTGAACAAGCTACAACCATGAAGACACTCAATGGAGCATGCATGATGAAGCAAGAAATGATCAATTATTACATTGGGTTGATTGCTGAGCTTGAACAGAAGTTGGCAACTCATAAAATTGAAACTGAGAGAGTAAACAAATTGTTGAAAAGTTACTCTTGTTCTTCTTATGTGATTGATAAAATTTATCCTATTGTAGCAGGTATGAAGACATTTGAAGAAGAACCGTCTGAAGAGAAGAAGTCTGAAACAAAAGAAGAAACTGAAGAGAAAAATTCTGGTAAGAAACATAGTGTCAGCTACAACAAGTGTCCACCCCCGCTTGAAAATGGATATTCTCCACGAAATCCAAATTCAGAGAGAGTAAAAAAGGCAACCAACTTACAGTGGGAATCTGAGTCTTCAGATAACTTGCCAGAAACTATTGATGTCATTTTCACATCGTCTGATACTGATCATGAGTCCGAGTTAATAAAGAAAGCGGTCGATCAGGTGTTAGATAAAGATGAAACCAAGGAATCAAAGTCGGAGTTGAAGTCAGAGTCAAAGTCTGAGTCTGACACGTCAAGTCAAAAAGTGAAACAGTGCAAAAGAGTTTACAATAAAGAATTTTTGTTATCAAAATCTAATTTGAATGATGAATCGATCAAAGTAGCATATACCTTGAATGATTTTAACAAATTATATTCTGATGAAGAATTTCCAATAAGAGGTGTTAAAACTGATATGATTAAAATGGTTTTCAAGCTAACAAAAATTAATATTTCCGAAATAAAAGAAGTAAATATTTCTGAAAAACCAAAACCTTACACCTCAAGAGTTCAACAAAGGTTAAACAAGAAAAAGGGTTACAGTTCTGGTTCAGGTTATCGAAAGAAACCAAACCATAACAGTAGTTTCAAAAAGAAGGGATTAGGTTTTATTCCATCCAAAAATCATAAAAATGAGAAAATTTCTAAAACCAAAACAGTATTTGTTTTAGGTGTTTCTGCTGAAGAGGAAGAAAAGAGTTCATTCTGGAAACAGACGAACAAAGAATTTCTTGCCAAGAAGCAAGAGGAAATGAAAAAGGAAGTTGCTCAGAAGAAAGAGACAAGAACTTGTTTTCAATGCAAAACAGTTGGTCATATTGCAAGGAATTGTCCAAAGGCAATCCAAACAAAACAGGGAGTCTCTGAAAAACTGAAAGGAAAGATTGTTGAAAAAGAGCCACCAACCAAACAATTTATTGTTTTCAAAAATTCAAAGTTTGAGGTTGGTGAGTGTTCAAAAATTTTTTACAGAAGGAAAGTAAAACTTGACAACCAAAAGTGGGTTGTTAAGAACCCTGATGCTAGTTCTGGCGATGAATCTGATTCCACAAAATCAGAGGAGCCACAAATTGTTTTAAAAGAAGAGAAATCAGTGCCGCCATTGGATGATGCAAATTTTCCACCATTGCGGGCTGAAAAATTTTAAGCAAAAAGTTGGAAAACTTGAGATTTCAAATCAATTCTTTTCTGAAAAGAAAGATTTTGATGTTGAAAAGGCTTTTAACCCCAAAGTGAAACATATTTTTGGAAAAATGATTGATCGAAAAGTCAAAGGGGTAAAGAAATTCTATGAGAAGAAGATGGAAGGTAAGCAACCAAGTGTTGGTAACTCAGAATCTCCCAAGAACCGTCAGGTTTGGGAGAATCTCTCTAACTAAAAACCCTGACTTGCCGGAGATCCCAAGTTGGTAATCGTGGAGCATGAATCGGCATCTTTCTTGAGAAATTCACGTTTGTGATATTTCGATCTACAAGTGGTTATTGGTTAATCTTACAAGTGGTTAGTCAAGGTCATTAAGTTGAACTTGATTTAACTTTCATACATATGAGTTTTGGAGAACAAAGTGATGAAGTGATCCCCTTACCTACAAGTGGTTGGTAAAATCATCAAAACTAATTTTCTGGAAAAATCATTTTGATTAAAACAAACTTAAGTGTTTTGAAATCTTAATGGGAAGTTAGTTTGTTGTAAGGGGGAGTTCTGATTGTTTATGCCAAGTGGATGGCGAATTGAAGCAATTCACATCAGTTTGTCATTTTGTTTGTATAGTTTGTTTTCAAATTTTTTAAATGGTTTTGAATTTTAGGGGGAGTGAGAAATTTCAGAAAATCCAAAAACATTAGAAAATTTGAAAAGGTAAAAAACATGATAAAATCAAAAATGAGTTTTGTTGTGGAAAAAGGGAAATGATAGTACATCAGTGGACTATCACAGCACGCTAAAGAATTGGAAAGTTAAAATGTGATAAACGGTCTTACTGATGATGTGCCAGTAGGTTTTTGCACATTTAGTAAATTGAGTTCGAGATATAAACCTAAATATCAAACTTACTTATCTCGTGGGGAACAGCTCTCGGATATATGGGTAACCCCCGAAATCTTGTTTGAAAGATCCCTCTTTCTGAGATATAGGTCTTTATGCTTAGTGATATCTGGGGTATTATCCCGGGACTTCTGATTTTGCGGAAGCAATGGCCTAGTCCCCGTATAATATTTTTTGCTTGTTTGAAATATAAGCACCCCCTCAGCATAAAAATGATGAAACATTGCAAAATGCTAATAATGTGCTGTTGAAGAAAATATTCTCTAAAGGGAACACACCTAAAGTCGAAGCCATCATCTCTCTGATTTTGCGGAAGCAATAGCCTGAGCTCTCATGGCCCTCGCATTTAATCCTTTACAGATATCATCTAGGTATACTCACCTGAAAGACTGAATATTGGAATCTGGATATGGGAGTATATTCTGAGGTGGAACACGCATTTAAGTTTAAGTCTCTAAAACATTAATCTCGTATCTCGAAACAATTGAAATTTGTGTGAAAATTTAAGTGGATCAGTATACTGACAATCTAAGTGAATTGTTTAGAACTTAAAATGTTTAAAGCTTAACGGAGTTGGTGATTTGTCTCATAAACTGATATGATCCTCTTACATAAACTCACAAAAATATTGTCTGTAAATATCTCTTTACTGATTTCTTTAATTTCAAAAGTCAAAAAAGATTTTAGTGTGTTTTAGCATAAATTTTTGAAAAATACAAAAAGATTTTCGATAACTGATGTTGAAGAGCTAATTTTCAAAATTCCAAGTGCTGAATATGATGAATAGGTTTTGGAGAGTGTTTATGAAGAAGTTTTTACAAGTGGTCATCAGTGATTAAATCATTATTGAATGATACCTACAATGTGATTTCTAAATTTTGTCAAATTGATTAAATTTGTGAAATTTATTGTGAGGTAGAGATTGTGCCGGAATGAAGATTAGAGAAAGCCAGGTTACGATTTTTGAAGATAGGCAGATTCGAGCCAGGTTCCAGATCCCGAGGATTCAAAGATTCCAGACTGCAATCCCAGCTTATTGAAAGGGGGAGTCTGAAGACTTCAAGAGGAAGTGGTTAGAGCCAGTGTCTGATCCTGGAAATGTGTCCACGCAAGATGCTGATGCTGATGAACTTAAGGAATCAAGAGACCTGTTTAAGAAGTATATAGAGCCAGGTTGCAATTCTGGAAGAAAGAGAAAGAGAGAAAGAGATTGATTGAGGTCGCTTATAATGGAGAATCTTTGGAGAGAGCGAGAAGACTGATAAAGACTGAAGGTTTGACAATCGAAGACTCGACACCGAAGACTTTATCAACATCCAAGGGGGAGTCTGTTGGTGCATATGTCTGTCGACTTCGTGTTGTATCGAGTCTTGTATTTGATTAGATAGATCAGGGCACGTAGTACGAGAAAATGTGAAAGATGTGGGATAAGATTGTTTTCGTACGAAATGAGAAGTGCTCATTTCGCACGAAATAGCAATAGCTATTTCGTACGAAATAGCAAGTTCATTTCGCTTGAACAGTTTCGTGCGAAATAGCTTGTCTATAAATAGGTTCCTTGTTGATTTCGTTTGTAACATTCAATTCTGGTAGCGAAGCTCTGCCGAAGTGTCTCCAGTAGTGTAAATTGACTTGATATCAATACAGAGACAGTTTAAAGTGATTTTCTGTGCAATTCAGCTGAAACGACTTCGATACGTTTGTTTCCGCCACTCGTATTGAAAACAACTCTTCTGAACGACTCGTTTCGGTTATGAAAACGATCCTACAATAAACCTTAAGCTCTCGTTAATTTGAACATCATGATGAGACATGACAAGTGCTTTATCAGCTAAGCACTTTTCAGATTAGAGACATGGAATACTTCATGGATTCCACTCAGCTCTATTGGTAGCTTAAATCTATATGCTACTGGATCGATCCATTCTATTATCTCGAATGGTCTAATATTCCTAGGGCTTAGCTTGCCCTTATTACATCTTTCCAAAGCAAGACTTTTATTAATATACTATTCTCAAATTTAGAATTTGAGAGTCTTCCACCTTTTATTAGTATAACTCTTATGCCTATCATGGGCGGCCTTGAGTCTATCTCAAGTTTGTAAGATTCTTTTAGTTATTTCAAGGACAATCTTAGGTCCAGAGAGTTGGTTTCTACCAACTTTAGCCCAACAGATGGGTGTTTTACACTTTCTCGTGTATGAAGCCTCAAAAGGTGCGGCTTTTATACTCGTGTAATAACTATTATCATAAGAGAATTCATTCAGGGATAGATGTTCATCCCAACTACCACCTAAGTTTATTAGGCATGCATGTAGCGTGTCTTTTAGAGTTTTAGATTGTACACTCACTCTGCCCATCAGTCTGGAGACGGTAAGTCGTAGTAAAGTTTAAGAGTGTACAAAGTGCTTAGCTGGAAATTTTCCAGAAATAAGAAGTATATTTAGTATCTCAATCTGATACTATAGACAATGGTACTCCATAAGGAGAATCAATGTTGTCAACATACAACTTAGCTAGCTTGTCGGATTATAAATTTTCCTTAATTGGAAAGAATTAAGACGACTTAGTCAGTCTGTCGACTATGACCCACATCGTGTCATTGACATGATTGGTCTTAGTTAACTTAGGAATCAGATCCGTTGTTACCATTTCTTATTTCTAGGTGGGAATTTCCAGTTATTCATGCAGACCAGGCGGTCTATGATGTACGGCCTACTTGCGAACATATTAGGCATTTTGCTTCATAGCCGGCTATAGACCTCTCACGCCCATCTGCCAAAAATTCTTCAATTTGTATCTTCTGCTCCTTCACCTCAGTGGCTGCCAACAGTACGGAGCTCTGGCTATAGGAGCCAATCCAGGCAAAATGTCTATTCTAAACTCAACTTGCCTCTCCGGGGGCAGACTGGGTAAATCTTTAGGATAACATCAGGGTATTCCGAGATGTTTGGAATATCTTCAATCTTTTGGCTTTAATTTGTCAATAATTACTTGTGCCATGTAGATGACACATTCTCTTTTCGTGCACTTGGACGCCTTAAGTATTAAACCTTCCTCGGGCAATCCATAGTGTTGATCTCCACGAATAGTGAGTATATCACCAGATGGGGATTTAATTTCGATAAGTTTCTTATCCCAGTCAATACGGACTTGGTTATGAAGTAACCAATCCATGCCTAAGGCTATATCGAATCCCACAAGATCTATAGATAAAAGATTAACAGAGATGGATTTGTTCTTGATAGATATAGCGTATTTATTAAGAATTGTGGAAGCTATTTCCATTGGCCACTCGACCTTATAAATAGTATCTAAGGTTCTTAAGGGCATATTTATAAATTTATTCAATTTATAGTCGACGAAACTTTTATCAGCTCCAAAATCAAATAAGACTAACAAATAAATCATTTACGAGAAACGTACTCGTAATGATATTTGAGTCTTTAACTACTTCTCCTGAAGTTAACTGAAAGGCTCAGAAATTTCCTTTCTTTGCATCAGTGGCCTTGTTCTTCCCGTCCGTTGCCCA
Source organism: Helianthus tuberosus (assembly GCA_030545235.1). Taxonomy (NCBI): domain Eukaryota; kingdom Viridiplantae; phylum Streptophyta; class Magnoliopsida; order Asterales; family Asteraceae; genus Helianthus; species Helianthus tuberosus. Next base: position 53,765,082 of record CM060360.1, read on the forward strand.
TTTTGGGCAGTGGGTCTTTATATGTCCTTTCTCGCCTCATCCATTGCAGGTGGCATTCTTCAAATATTTTCATTCATGGGATTTGTGGCCCGTCTGCTTACAGATACCATAACCTTTGGATTGCTCATGAAGACATTTTCCAAAATGTCGCTTCCCGCAGGTTTTACATTCAGGTTTTGTCTCATCTGACTTGGACCAGTGATAACTCGAATCACTTTTACCCTTTTTGAAATCCCTACTAAGGGTGTCATCACGCTTTCGCTTATGATCACTATCGTCCTTATCCGTTCTTACTCTTATCTCATCTTCAGTAAGAGACAAGGCTAGATCCACATCGGATCTAAAAGTTGTAGGCTTGGAAGATTTAACCTTCACCTTAATTTCTAGAGCGAGTCCTCTAATAAATCACGCAACGCACTTAGACTCAGGGGTAATTAGATAAGGAACGAGTCTTGATATAGAGTTGTATTCAGATACATAAGCTAGACAGTCGAAGCTTTTCATAGTTAGTTTCAGAAAGTCTGATTCAACTTTCTCCACCTCGTGAGGTGGGTAGTAGGTCTCGTGGATCAGTTCAACGAATTTAGACCAACTCTGGTTATACTGTGCAACCTTGCCAGTGGATTGGATTAGTGCCTTCCACCAAGTTAGAGCGTCCTACATGAAGGATTGAGACACATATTTAATAGTGTCTTTAGTGGCACAACCGCTTATATTAATAACGGTTTCCATTTCATCAAGCGACTTTAGAGCATCAATGGCTCCATTCTCACCTGTAAAGTCATGGGGTTTACATGAAATGAAGTACTTATAGGTGCACCCCTTCTCAGAGTCACGGGGCTCAGTTCTAATGATACTAATACTTCGCTCACTCTTATTTGAGGAGAAATGAGACTTTTCAGTCTTATGAGTAGTAGAGTGGGGTTTTGAAACAAATTTCTATTTTTGTACGGATGGCTCTGGCCCTTTAAGTGTAGCTATAAATCCAGCCATGGCTTTATCGACTTCATCGGCAATCAGGGATCGAAGATTATTTTTTTCGTCCGTACGGATTTGGCGCTCTAAGTTGTCACCGCCGTTTTTCTTAGTCGCATCGCCAATATTTAGGTTTGCCATTAGTTTAACTAAGATACATGGACATCAGTAAGATTTTGAGAATTAATACTAAATCAATTTATTTGCGTTAGATCTTGTAGATCTATACATCTCAGATTTACTAGCCTCATTTACAGCAACTGGTAATGGGCTTTCATTTATATTTAGCTATATAGTTCTAGAGATTTTTAGTCCCTCTCCTTCCGCACATTTGGTATTATTTGGAGACTAGGGACACGTTTTAGGCAACGTAATTATTATAGATACGTATTTAATATAGGAAACGTATTCGGAATAAGTATTGTCACATAGTTGGACGAAGATTTTCTCCTTTCCACATAGTCGGGAATTAGTTGGAGATACATTTTAGTCAACGTATTTAATATAGATTCCTCTCCTTCCGCATAGTTGAGATTAGTTGGAGATTTAGAACAAGTATCATCACGCAGTTGGACGGAAATTTTATCCTTTCCACATAGTCGGGAAATTAGTTGGAGATACGTTTCAGTCAAGGTACTTAATATAGGTTCCTTTCCTTCCACACAGTTGGGATTATTTGGAGATTTGGAATGAATATCGTCACATAGTTGGACGAGAATTGTTGTATGTCTTACAACCAGATGAGTTTACTAATCCAGACTATCCAGATCGAGTGTATAGATTGGATAAGGCACTGTATGGATTACATCAAGCACCCAGGGCGTGGTATGAGACAGTGTCGACTCATCTTTTGGCAAATGGCTTTGAAAGGGGTCAGATCGATAGTACACTTTTCATTAAGAGGAAGAAGGACGATTTTCTGTTGGTATAGGTGTACGTGGATAATATCATTTTTGGTTCATCTGATGAGAGCATGTGTCATGAATTTGAGGTGGTGATGAAGAGTAAGTTTGAGATGAGTGCAATGGATGAGTTATCATTCTTCTTGGGGTTGCAAGTTGAACAGAAGAAGGATGGGATCTTTATTCATCAAATGAAGTATGTTTATGACATTCTGACTCGTTTCAAGATGGAGGATTGCGCAACTTTCAATACACCCATTTGTAAAAATCACAATATTGGTATAGATGCTGAGAGTGTGGAGGATGTTGATCCAACTCAATATAGGGCAATGATTGCAACATTGATGTATCTTACTACTTCGAGACCAGACATTATGTTCACCGTATGTCTGGGTTCAACATATCAAGCAAATCCGAAGGAGTCGCTTATGAAAGCGGTGAAGCGAATTCTATGTTACTTGAAGGGAAAACCTAAGTTTGGGTTATGGTACCCTGCTGATAGTGACTTGGAGTTTCTTACATACAGTGATTCAGATTTCGAAGGATGTAGATGTAACACCCCGTGTTTCGAAAGTCAAAGTCAAAGTCAAGATTGAAGTCAAAGGAAGAAAAGATTGCTAATTGCGATCTGTCACTCCTTGCTCAACTACCGTTTTGACTTTTTGACTTATAATCAAAATCTATTATTTATTTGCTTTAGTTGTATTATGCGGAGTACTTATTAATAATCGAGATTTAATCGCTATTTAATCGCATATTTAATAACTAATCGGCTTATCGCTTATCGCTATCGCATCGCAACTCGAATTATGCGTTCTGGATATTGTTTTACGTGTGCGTGCCATTTATGTGTTACTTGTGCATGTCATTTTTGTGTTGAGGTGTTAATCTCAATCGTAAATCTATCGCATCGCAATCGAATCGCAAACGCTAAACGCAAGTTAATTATAGTGATTGTATGTTAGATATAGTAGTTATGTTATTTGTGTAACTAATGGGTAATACTATCGCATCGCTCACTAAAATCGCATCGCAATGCCCAACACATGAATCGAAACGACAAAACTCATCGCGCCGAACACCTAGATCGAGTGGCCAACCGATCGAGTAGCCATCCGATCGGATGGCCATCCGATCGGATTGCCATCCGATTGGATTGCCACCCGATCGGCCCGACACTTCACCACCTTCCTTTTTGGGAAACCCTATAAATACCCACCTGTCACATCATTTGTGATGTGATAGCTCCTTGTTCGACTAGCCGCACTCAAGCACGCATTTCTCTCGATTTCACGTGATTCTTGTAAGTTTTCAACCTAAATCTTGTATTTCTATTATCTACACACACTTCTGCATCATTTTCACCTTTGAATCTTAACTTTTAATCGTGAAATCACCGGATTTGAGGTGTTCTAGGGTGATGTCATCATGGAGTTCTTATGAACTTCAAGGTTTGGCTTCATTCCACCAAGAACAACTCAGATCTGATGGATTTCCACAAGATTAAACAACATTATTGCATAGATCTACACAAATTCATGGTTAAAAGGATTGAAAGAAGGTTTTCCAACTTTCTTTCAAATCTTTTACACTCAATGCACTCAAAACCGATAGAATCAGAGCTCGTCCTGATCTTCTACTCATTCTTAGTGATGTGTTAGTTCAAGATCTGAATTCTATCCAAGAGACTAGTGATTTCGGGTTTAAACATGAACAACCGTCTCGAACTGTGAACTGGTCGGACTAGGGTGATTCCTGTTCGATCAGGTCACTTGGGTCGAGATAAGGTTTCCGTTGTTAAAGTAAGTTATCATAAGGTCTCGTTCAAACTACAAAACTTTCAAAACAATCAAGTGACGAAGACGATCAGGACGTTGGGACGGATTGCCGTCCGATCAGATCGCCATCCGATCGGATTGCCATCCTATCGACCGGCCATCCGATCGGGTTGCACTTAGTTCCACACTTAAACTTTTTATTCAAACTTTCAAGGTCTGGACGTCGAACGGATTGCCGTCCGATCGGATTGCCATCCGATCGAACGACCATCCGATGGTGTGACGTTTGGGACTGTTGGTGCACTAAATGTCTGCTGATTACGTCATCATCAAGTCTTGTGTCTAGGATTGTTTGAATGATCACACAATAGGGTTTAAGTTAGGGTTTTTATGTTTTAAACAAGAGATTTCGCTTGAGTGGGTTTGTGTATGCTTGAAGCGAAATCAACACAAGAGATTTCGCTTGAACAAGCCTCAAGCGAAATCATGTTCATTATAAATAGGTGGTTAGGTCATTTGAAGCGACATCAGTTGTCAGAGTATGTGAGTCGAGGTGCTGCTGAATTTTTGTCAGAAAATCATTGTAAAGACTCAGAAGACATTAATAGAAGAAAAATTAAGAGGAACAAAGCTGTTATGACTTTGTATACATTGATTCCGCCTTTGTATTCAAAGATGAACGCCTTAACTGACTTTTAGAGGTCGTAGAACGGTCCAACAAGTGGTATCAGAGCTCAGGACGAGGAGTTCATACCATAGCAGCGGATTTTCTTCTTTCTACTCATTTCTTTTTACATTTTTCAGATCTGAACAAGTTCCAACGGTCGAAATGGTCTGATTTTCGAGTATATCGTGTAAAACTGAGTTTTAACAAAGCCTACAAAGTTTCAGACTTAAATTCAGATTAAAACTCATTAAAAATGACCTAAAACAGTATTTCGCTTGAAAGTATTCGAAGATAACAGGTTGTTTTCGCTTCAAATTAGACATTTAGGACTATTTCGCTTGAAACTTCTGAAGCGAAATTGTTTCTGCTGGATTTCGCTTGAAAATACCTGAAGCGAAATAGTTGGTTTCGCTTGAAACTTCTGAAGCGAACTTGATTCTGCTGGATTTCGCTTGTTAACATCTGAAGCGAAATAGTTGTTTTCGCTTGAAACAGATTTGGATTTCGATTGTATTGTTGAAGCGAAATAGAGGATTTCGCTTGAATCAGTCTTGCTGACTGATTTCGCTTGAACAGTATTATATTACTGATTTCGCTTGAAGCTGATTACTTCAAGTATTTCGCTTGAACTTGCTAATTTTTTTGAAAACCTAAAAATTTTCTAAGTGTTTGACTGATTTTTCAGGTACGTTCACGATGGATGATATTTTCTTGAACCCGTTTAGCGATATGTACGCATTCGCAGGAAACTCGGGAGACGATACTTCTTCAAACGATGTAAACAAAAGTCCACCGAAAGAAAGAAAGAAGGAAGCTTGGGAGTCCGAAAGTGCATTTGGAACATTTAACAAACCTCCTAAGCTGATGGCTATAGAAGATTATAGCAGGTGGGCAACAAAGTTTGAAGATTGGTTGATGGCATTTGCTTTTTCTAGCTGGAAAAGTATGAAGAATGGTTTTGCCCAAGGAAAGAAGAATGGTGAAGCATTAAGATCAGCTGAAGAGATTGAAAATTTTGTGTCTGAGCAAAAATGTGTGGCATTATTGTTTCAATTTGTGCGTGAAGACATCATTTCGTTGATAGATTACTCCAATTCTAAAGACTTATGGGAAAAACTCGAAAAGAAGTGTCTTGGAAGCAAAGAGATTGTAAAAAAATAAAAAGAAACTTCTTAGGAAAGAGTTTGATATGTTTGGTTGTCTTAAAAATGAATCGGTGTGTAAAATGATTGAAAGGTTCGGTCATCTAAAACTGGAGCTTGCTCGACACAAGATCACGTATTCTGATGAAGAACTTGTTGATAAACTGTTTGATTCATTACCAGACGAAGTGGATTGGAGATATTACGCGCTGATGTTGAAAAACACTATTGCTCCAGAAGATTTGACTCCAGATGTGTTGATTGAAAGACTGGAAAGTCATGAGCTAGAGCTGAAGAAAACGTTTAAAGTTAATAATTCATCTTATCAGCAGAATCTGGATTTATACTATCCAAAGAGCATGATGCTAAAAGCTAGTTCTCCAAAGACTGCATTTTCTGCTGAAAATGTGTCGACAGTCAACAAAGAAAGTCAAATTGGTCAAAGTAGTGGAAGTCACAGTGGTTTTCATAGTGGATCTTCATCTTCTGGAAGTCATTCTGATGCAAAGAATCGTTTTCAATGCAACATCGCAATAGACTTGAAGAATGCTCAGAACTTTGATGAGGAATCGGCAAAGCAGCAGATGATCTTTCTAGCATCAGTGTTGGAATCGTATGAAGGATTGGTAGCTGGGAAGATTGGAAATACAAATCTGACGAAAGAAGATTACGATCAGATTGATCCGGAGGAAATGGAACTGATCGATATTCGTTGGGCTATGGCAAGTGCTGTTTGTCGTGCACAAAGATTCATGGAAATTACTGGAAGAAAAACAATTGGTGGTGCTTCTACCAAATTGGGGTTCGATAAATCGAAGGTGACTTGTTTCAAATGTAAGCAGAAGGGTCACTTCAAACGAGAATGCCGAAACGCTTATGCTGATGAGTCGGAGAATCCTTTCAGAGATGATTATTACAAAAAGGCAATCTATCATCAGAATAAATCTGAGCCGCCTAGATTGAAGCAAGTTGAAGATAACAGAGATAAATCAAGGGCTCTTGCTGTGATTTATGATGATGAGGGGTATGATTGGAGTAAAGAAGTTCTACCGGAAGAAGATGCGGTGGGTTATGCATTCATGGCAAGCAATGATGAACCCATTAAGTTGAAAGATGATCGTACTGAGGAACAGAAGTATCACTATCGGAAGATGGTTGCTGAAACCAAGATTATCAGACTTTCTGGTATCTTTCTAGAAGCTAGAAGAGCAAACAGATGGGATCCAGATAGAGAGTGCTATCTTGATAGATATGGCAACATTGCGATTGATGACAAAACGCTAGATATCGAAGCCATCATCAAGGAGTACAAAGAAGAAGATGAATATTGGCAGCACAAGTGGTGGGGAACTCCAACTTCGAAAATGATTGAAGAAGAGAAAGAGAAAGAGAGAAAGGAGAAAGAGGAGAAAGAGAAGAAAGAAAAGCAGATTGATACATGCATAATTGATACTACGCAAGAGTTGACAGCTGAAAACCTGGGAGTGATGGCTGACAAAGTGCTAGCTGCAAAAGCACTTGAGGTAGATCCTAATTCTGTTACTGAGTCAAAGGGGTCGGTCAGTCAAAGTGTGTCAACAAATGCGTCAGGTAACAAGATTGAGTCAGGTAACAAGATTGACGGGAATGCTGACTGCAAAAATTGCACCAAACAATGCAATTTTTGTAGCACTGTCACGTATCTTAACAATGAGAAAATTCAGAATCTGACAACAAAGGTTAGAAATGTTGAAAATCAGATTCTCGATCGTGACAAAAGTGTAAGAGCTTCAACTGAACGGATTAAAGAATTAACGGCTCAAATTGAAAATGATAAAACTGAACGTGAGAAAATAAAATCTGAAAATGAAAAGTTAATTCTTGAAAACCGTCAAATTTCTGAAAAATTTGAGAAATTGAAAAGTATTGTCAAAGATAGTGATGATAGAAATGGCAAAACATTTAAAGAAAATGAACATCTAAGAGTTGTTTTGAGATTAAAAGAAGAATCGATTAATGAACAACTGGATCAAATTGCTAAACTAAAACTTAAAGTTCAAGAAGCTGAAATTGAGAATGAACGAATCTAGTTGAAGCTTAATAGCTATAAATCAGCAAGCTTTGTTTTGCAGCATAATGTTCCTAAACCTATAGGGAAAAACAAAGATGGCGAGGATGTGTTTTCTGATGGAACGGGTGTAGGTTTTCACAAAGTTCCACCGCCAATTTTAGACAATTACACGAAAAAGCAGTCTAGTTTGGTGGAAATTGAGGAAGAAAGTGAAGTTAAACTTCCTGAAAACATTGATGTCACGTTCACATCTTCCAATGACGAGGGTGTCCAAAGTGATGTGGTGAAAAGTGTGGTAGATAAAGTGCTTAAACCGGATTGTGACACTTCTGAGGAGGATGGGTGTTTCTTGGATAAATACATTCAGAAATCAAAATCCAAAAACAACTTAAGTGATGAACCGGGTCTTGTGATGTACAAGATGGCTGGATCTGATAAGTTGTATTCGGATTCTGAGTTTCCCATTGAGAATGTTAATGTGAAAAAGTTGACAAATGTTTTCAAGTTAGTTGAAGTTGAGTTGTTAGAGGTGAACAGTTTGAGTCAAACAAAAAGGCAAATGAATTTTGAGAAAGATAAAGCTTATTACAAAAAGCCTATTGTTCCACCACGTTTTTATAATAACAATCGAAACAATTGGTCGGGTGGTTATCAGGGTGGTAGGAGTTATCAGAAAAAAAGTTTTCAAAACAAGAGGTTTGCTGAAAAGAAGGTGTTTGTAAACAGTTCAAGTTCACTTGCTGATGAAGGGAAAAAGATTTTTTCAAAATCGAATGAAGAGTTCTTTGAGAAAAGAGTTTCACAATATCAGTCTGAAGGCACAAGTCGAGTTGTTGATAGTCGAACATGTTTTAGATGTAATCAAGTTGGTCACATTGCACGAAAGTGTACATATGTGAAGCCTAAGACTGAAATTGTGAAGTTTCAACAGAAGAAAGTTGATGTGAAGGGTAAAACACCAATGTATGTTGAGAAGAAAGTGGTTGAGAAGCAAAACGTTAAAATCAATAATGTAAAAGCAAAAACTGGACCTGTAAAGAAGTTGGTAACTCATAATGACAAGTTTTATAAACGGGTTGCATTAACTGAACAAGTTTGGAAACCAAAAACTGAAATGAAAATTTCAACTTCTGAAGTGAAAAAGGCTGAAGAATCAATTACGGTTGATTATGATGCAAATTTTTCACCTTTGAAGGCTGAAAATTTCAAAATTCAAATTGCTAGAGTCAAGGTTACACCTAAGGCTGATGAAGCCTGGGTGGATACCATGTTCGAATAAGCAGTTTGAATGGCCGGAGCTTCCTGGATCGCGAAGCATGAATCGGAATCTTTATTGAAATGTTTTAAAATCAACTTGTGGTATGTGCAGGATCTTCCAAGAGCTATTTCAAGATGGATTATGGATAGTGGTGCATCTCGACATATGACAGGAAAAACCGCGTTGCTGTATGATGTGAGAAACATTAATGGTGGTTATGTGGGATTTGCTGGTCATGAAGGTGGTCGAATTGTTGGTGAAGGAACGTTATCCAATGGGATTGTGACGTTTGAGAGAGTTAACTACATCACTGAGCTGGAGAACAATCTGCTTAGTATCTCACAAATTTGTGTCAATCAGTATACTACTCATTTCACTGATAAAGAGTGTTTGATTTTGAAACCTGGTTTTGTTATCCCTGAAGAATGGATTATCATGAGGGCACCTAGAGTGAATGATTTATATGTGTTAGATATGTCTGTAGCAACTACAACTACTGGTCAAGCACATTGTTTTGTGTCTAGAGCAACTGAGAAAGAATCAATATTGTGGCACCGAAAGATGGGGCATATACATCTTAGAAAAATGAATCACTTGGTGCACAATGATTTGGTATTGGGAGTTAATATCAAAGGTTTTCATCTGGAAGGGGAGTGCATTAGCTGTGTCAAAGGCAAGCAGAAGAAAAAGTCACACCCTACAAAGCAAGTCAATTCAGTTTCGAGACCTCTGGAAAGACTTCACATGGATTTGTTTGGTCCGGTGAATGTCAAGAGCATTACAGGAGATTACTATTGTTTGGTCGTTACTGATGATTATTCCAGATTTTCGTGGGTTTCTTTCTTGAAGACGAAAGATGAAACTTTTGACAGTTTGATGGGGTTGTTCAGGAAGATAGAGAATTTGTACCAAAGGCGTATCAAGAGAATTCGTAGTGATAATGGTACTGAATTCAAGAACAGCAAGATGGAAGAATTTTGTGATGAAAGAGGTATTTTGCATGAGTTTAGTGCTCCGTACACTCCGCAGCAGAATGGAGTCGCAGAACGCAAAAACCGGACACTAATCGAGACGGCTAGAACTATGCTCGCAGATTCAAAGTTACCGATTAATTTTTGGGCTGAAGCTGTTTCTGCCGCATGCTATACTCTCAACAGGGTTCTCACTGTCAAGAAATTCAACAAAACATGCTTTGAGCTAATCAATAACCGCAAACCGAATTTGAAGTATCTAGAACCGTTCGGGTCACCTTGTACGGTTATAGAGCCTTTTGGAAAGTTTGGTCCGAAGTGCATTGAGGGAATATTTGTTGGTTATTCAAATTCTTTGAGACGTGTCTTCGTTCCAAGTGAGAAGCGGATTATTGAAGCTGCAAATGTTGAATGTCAAGGTTATACTATGCCGCCGCAGAATCCTGGTGATTCATGGCGTTATCATTATGACAAACTTTGGGATTCGTTTGACATGAGAGAAGAATCAGAGGATGATGAAGATTTCTTTGATGAGTTGGATATTTTGCGTGAATATGAGTCACAGTTAAGATTCCCAGCTGAGTATTCTAGAAGACCACGAGAAACTTCAAATGATGATGAAGCAGGTCCAAGTAATGCTGGTGAACATGATGATGTCCAACAGAATAAAGTTGCTCAGGATAATCAGTCGGCTCAGAATGATAATCTAGAAGCTGAAAACATGCCAGTATTTGATCACGGTGATTCAGATTCAGATTCTGAGGGGGAGCAAATTCAGATTTCAGGTCAAACAAACCAAGTTGGTGAACAAGATGCAGAGCAGAATGTTACTAATCTGGAGGGAAATGTAGATGTTCCGAGTGAAGTGATGCCGCAAACTTTTTCATATCATCCAGAGGAGTTGATTATAGGAGAATTGCAAGCTGGTGTTCGCACTCGAAATCAGATTGATAAAGGACTTACATGTTTTTATACAAAAGTTGCTCCTTTGCAAACTGAATTCTCATTAAGTTGTTTTATCTCGCAGATTGAACCAAGAACTTACAAAGAGGCGCTTACTGAAGACTCTTGGGTCAATGCAATGCAGGAGGAACTTAGTCAATTTGAGAAATTGGGAGTGTGGAAGTTAGTTGATTTGCCGGATGGTCATAGGAAAATTAACACTAAGTGGGTGTTTAAGTGCAAGAGAGACGATAGATGAGTTGTTGTAAGGAACAAAGCTCGACTCGTTGTTCAGGGATTTAGTCAACAGGAGGGAATTGATTTTACCGAAGTCTATGCTCCTGTAGCACGACTAGAGGCTATCAGAATTTTCCTAGCATTTGCGTCTTGGAAGAACTTTAAAGTTTATCAGTTGGATGTTAAATCGGCGTTTCTTTACGGGAAGGTTAAAGAGGAGGTTTATGTCGGACAGCCACCGGGCTTTACCGATCCAATCCACAAAAACAAGGTCTACTTATTGGACAAAGCGTTGTATGGTTTACACCAGGCCCCGAGAGCTTGGTACGAGACTTTGTCTCAACACCTACTAGCCAACAAGTTCATTCGTGGAAAAGTGGATGCCACTCTATTCACTAAAGAAGTCGATGGTCATTTTCTGATAGTTCAGATTTATGTGGACGATATAATCTTTGGGTCAACAAATAAAAATCTATGCAAAGATTTTGAATCAGTGATGAAGCAGAAGTTTGAAATGTCATCAATGGGGGAAATGAAATTCTTTTTGGGATTACAAGTTGAACAACTTCCTGAAGGAATTTTCATTCATCAGTCAAAGTATGTTCATGATATTCTAGAGAAATTTGGGATGTCAAGTTCTACTCCAGCTGCTACCCCACTTGCAACAAATCATGGGATTCACCCAGATCTCACCGGAGATAGGGCTGATGAAACTTTTTACCGATCCATGATAGGTTCTTTAATGTACCTAACTGCTTCACGTCCTGATATCATGTACCCAACGTGCCTCGCAGCAAGATTTCAGTCTAACCCGAGAGCATCGCACATGATTATTGTGAAGAGGATATTGCGCTACCTGAAACGAACTCCTTCATTGGGGTTGTGGTATCCTAGAAAAGGCGATTTTATGCTCGAAGGGTATTCCGATTCGGATTTCGGATGCTGCAAAGTAAATTCAAAATCAACAACTGCAGGATGCCAGTTCTTTGGTCCTAGATTGGTTACCTGGCAGTGTAAGAAACAAACGTCTGTGGCGTTATCTACTTGTGAAGCGGAGTACGTATCTGCTAGCAGTTGCTGCTCTCAGATCTTGTGGATACAACAACAGATGCGCGACTACGGTTTGCAGTTTCTTAACACACCTCTTTTTGTTGATAATGAGGCCGCTATAAATATAACAAAAAATCCAGTGCATCACGCTAAAACTAAACACATAGAAATTCGTCATCACTTTATTCGTGATTGTTTTGAGAAAAAGTTGATACGAATTGAGAAAATCCACACTGACGAACAGAAAGCTGATTTACATACCAAAGCTTTTGATAAAAATCGGTTTAAATATTTGTTAAAACTGAACGGTATGAAGCTTCTGTCGGTGTCGGATGGCATAATTGGCGTTGATGAGAGTACTGTTGCGGATGAAGACGAGAAACAATCTGCAATGGTTTGTCGAATTTTTACTTGTTTTGGTATTTAGGGGGAGTAGTTAGTTGTACATAGTTTATTTTCAGAAAATACAAAAACAGTAAAAAATGCAAAAATACAAAAACATGATAAAATCTGAAAAAGAGCTTGTGTATATAGGGAAAATGATAGTACATCAGCTAGACGATTACAGTATGCTAAAGATTTGAAAAGTATAAAAGAGTTAAACAATCTTACTGATGATGTGTCGATAGGTTTTCACACATTTAGTAGATTTATTCGGGATATAAACCTAAATTCAAACTTGTGAATTTGTGGGGAACACTACTTGGATATATAGGTAACCCCTGAAATCTAGTTTGAAAGGTCTCTTAATCTGATATACTAGGTCTTTATACTCTATGATGTCTGGGGTATTATTCCGGGACTTCTGCTGAACGGTAGTTCTGACCTAGTCCCTGGCTAATACTTGCTTCAATGCTTGAAACACAGCATTAAACCCTTAGCATGCTGAAACAATTAAAATTGATATATGCTGCTGTTGTAAGCAAAAAGATCCTCTAAAGGGGACACACCGAAAAGTCGAAGCTGATATCTCTCTGCGTATACGGAAGTATCGATCTGAGATCCCTCGGCCCTCGCATACCTAAATTATATACAGATATCATTGTAGTATTCTCACCTGTAAGACTGATTATTGAGATTCTGGATACAGGAGTATATTCAAGAGGTGGGACACATGAATGATCTAAGTTCTTAATTCATCTAAATCGTATTCTGAATAAGTTGAAATTTGTATGAGAATTTAAGATGGATCAGTATATCGTCAATTGAGGTAAATTGTTTAAGTCTAAATATGAAATGTAGCTTAACGGTACTTGTGATTTGTCTGAAAAGCTGATATGATTCCCTGACACACTCACAAAAATATGTTTGTAAATAGTTTACTTTGTTTACTTTCTGCAATTTAAGTTTTCTGTATTTCAATTCTTAGTTTAGAACACTTTGATAAAATTCAAAAAGATTTTATTTCTGCTTTATTTTCCGACAAACCAAAGTGGAAAGTTGATTGTTGAATTCTCAAGATGTTTGAAGCAGATGCAGGAGATTCTGAACTGAAGAATGAGGAGAGCTTACTTTGATGAAGATTGTTTTGATTGATATGTCAAAAACAAGTTCATTAACTTGATACTTGTTATTTTCAGAAAATGTTTGAAATTGTTGTTTTAAAATCAGTATTGATTCGTCAAAAGATCAACCAAGGTCATTAATTTGGACTTGGTAGATTAATCAAGTAATCAGGATCATTAACTTGAACTTGAATACTTGAGTGGATTGTTAAAGCTGATTGAGTTTGTGTTTTTGTGATTGAAAAGATAGTTTGTAATGTTTGTTGGTTGAGTAACAGGTTTGATCTTCATTATTCCCAATGGAAGCTATTTGTTAAAGCTTGAACCAGATTTCTCAGATTCTAGCATATCGAGAGGGGGAGTCTGTGAAAGGGGGAGTCTGGATCAACAGTCAAAGGGAAGATTGAAGTTTAAAGTTTAAAGCTTGAAGATAAAGATTGATGAGAGTTTTTACAATGTTTGAAGATTGTTAAAGACAAAGACTTGAAGCCAAAGACTTCATCAACATCCAAGGGGGAGTCTGTTGGTGCACTAAATGTCTGCTGATTACGTCATCATCAAGTCTTGTGTCTAGGATTGTTTGAATGATCACACAATAGGGTTTAAGTTAGGGTTTTTATGTTTTAAACAAGAGATTTCGCTTGAGTGGGTTTGTGTATGCTTGAAGCGAAATCAACACAAGAGATTTCGCTTGAACAAGCCTCAAGCGAAATCATGTTCATTATAAATAGGTGGTTAGGTCATTTGAAGCGACATCAGTTGTCAGAGTATGTGAGTCGAGGTGCTGCTGAATTTTTGTCAGAAAATCATTGTAAAGACTCAGAAGACATTAATAGAAGAAAAATTAAGAGGAACAAAGCTGTTATGACTTTGTATACATTGATTCCGCCTTTGTATTCAAAGATGAACGCCTTAACTGACTTTTAGAGGTCGTAGAACGGTCCAACAGGGACTTTGGTACTTAATCAATTTTCAACATGTTTAATGCATACGGATTGCCCCCCGATCGGATAGTCATCCGATCGAGTGACCGTTCTGCTGTGAACTTGTTCTCAATTGAGAAGCCTCGTCAATCGGATCGCCATCCGATCGAACGACCGTTCGATCAATCGACCTGAAGGGTAGAGATACTTCTCTATTTTCAAAATGCTACAATGAAAACTTCAAAGGGCAAACCATCATACACAAACACATCCTTACCAAAACGAATGTCAATCCAATCGAATGGCCATCCGATCGGATGACCATCCGATCGACTGGCCATCCGATCGGATTGCCATCCGATCGGATTGCCATCCGATCGGATTGCCATCCGAACGGATTGACATCCGATCGACTGGCCATCCGATCGGATTGCCATCCGATCGGATTACCATCCGATACTTGGTTACTTCTCACCGTTTTATGCGCCGCTCATCATTTATGCTATCATTAACTGTTCGGGCTAATCTCTCAAGTACTCCTTTCAATCCAAGAGAGTGTTTACTTGTTAAACACAATCTGTGAGTATACTCTATCCCTTTTTGCTTTATGCACTTTTGGGTGTTACATACGTTACTTATTCTAAATCACATCGATCACACAACGCAAACACTATTTAAACGCTAACCACTAATGCATGTTATACGTGACTCGATGAATGCCTGTTTGTTATGTTTACACATTGATTGCTGTCTACCTGCCTTAGCAACGATAGTACTATAGTTTGGACTCAGCACCTGTTCACTCAGGGGTTGTTAAGGACAATACTTCACGTGTTCGCAGTGGTGAACATGTGATGCGCACTCGCTACTCGTAGTCAACTCGCAGTCATTGGTATTGATAGGATCTTTGTCGATAACTTACATGCTTCACATTATATGTTGTTGGTGCATATTTGTGACAACAGCTTAGATTTGGTCTTTGGATATCTTGTAATTAGTTAAACGATAGACAGTTAGTGGGTTTAGCTTTGTATTAGTGGAATAATAGAGTTTGGGCTAAACAAAACCCAGTTTGGGTCTAGGGGGACGAATTGGGCTTTGCCCATGTAGGAATCCCTAGCCCAAGTTGCAAACCTTGTGTTATATAAACAAGGCTTTGCATTAGGGTTTAGGTGAATCAGCCAAAAACAGTTTGAGAGTAAAATTTCGTGAGAGACTAGGGCTTGGACGAAATTTGAGTGTGGTTAGGGTTTGATTGATTGTAATTCTTGTAATTGATAATCAATAGAAACCCGGTTTGATTGTGAGTTGCTGATTCCTACACGTTTTCTGCTATATTCTGATCAAGAGGATTCCGCACTCTTGATTAGATTGACAATTCTGTGAAAGATCCATACGAACAAGGGGACCTACAATTGGTATCAGAGCCAGGTTCTTGAAGGCTCGGTTCAGAATTGTGTTATGCAGAAACATGAGATTTTCGAAAATTAAGAAACCTGAAAAATTAGGGTTTCGAAAATTTTCTTGGTTTGATATATATTTTCGAAATTTTTTGGTTGCTTTTGATCTTCTGCACTTTTAGTTTGCTGTTTTGCAGGTTTCAGGGTTTCCAGGACATTTTTTGGTTGATTGTTTGAAGAATTTTGGCTGAAAGACTTGAAGATTCGAAGATTGTTCTTCGTGGTTTTCCATCTGTTCTTCATATTTTTTCGAAAATTTTGAGCTGATTAGGTTGTCTGATTTTGCAGATTTGTGTTGGAAATCTTCAAGAATTACGAACAGATTAAGTTTCCAAAGTTACTGGACCAGTGAATTTGACTATAGGCGATTTTAATAAATTCGTAGATTGGACCTACAATTGGACCAACATAATTAACTGATCAGCGAAATTGGGACTTGATATCTCGGTGACCGGCGAAGTTAAATCCAAAGGCGACTTTGGTAACCGTATAATTTTCCTCAGCGAAATTATTACGGTTTTCGGCGACTTTACCAGTCGTCGTAATCGTGAAATTGACTAGCGAACTTTGACTAGCGAAATTGAACAAGTAACAGACCAACGAATATAGTTGCTTACCAGCGAAATTGACCCAACATAATTAAAACCAGCGATAAAAGTTTAGTTGACAAGCGTCGATAAAATTTCACAGTTGAGCAAATAGAAATTGATCCGTAGCTTGTTTGACAAAACCGTCTGCACTGTTAAATTCCTTGTATTTTTAGGAAAAAAAATGTCGAACATGTCTACTTTGAATGGTGTAATTTGGTATCATTGGATATCATTGGATTCGTCTTTTCGAGACGATTCTAACGGTGTAATTTGGTAACCACTGTTTTTGGAGATATTTTGTACGGTTTTATCAGTCTGCAACGTTTAAAATGTCGAACATGTCTACTTTGAATGAGCTTTTGAAAATGGAGCATGAAGTTGGCACTACCAACAAACCGCCTAAGATGATGAAGGTGGAAAATTATTTGACATGGAAGGATCGTTTTCAATCCTTCATTGAATATCAGGACACTCGCATGTGGATATGCATTGAAGATGGGTACACAAACCAAACACACTACTTTGAGGGTAGACCACGTAGAACTGCCTATGTGAACATGCTAGAGGCTGATAAAAAGATGTATGAGGTTGAAAAGAGAGCCTTGGCTGCTATAAAAATGTCCTTACCTGATAGCATCAAGCATACCTTCAAGAAGTACACAAATTCAAAGGATATATGGGATGCATTAGAGAAGAGATACGTGGGAAATGCAGATGTCAAGAAGAACAAGATTGATCTATTGAAGAAGCAGTTTGCTGTTTTCAAGTTCATGAAACAGGAGTCACTTGAGGACATCATCACTCGTTACTACCATCTGATGTCAGAAATGGACAATTATGAGATCGATTTCTATACTGACGTAGAGAAGAATGACAAGCTGCTCGATGCCTTGCCTACCAAGTGGGATATCTACACTCTCATGATCAAGGGAGAAGCAGATTATGAGACAAAAGAGCTTGAAGAAGTAGTTGGCAAGCTGAGAGCTTACGAGCTCAGTATGAAGAAGAAAGATACTGGATATGATCAGGTTCAAGATCCGGCGATTTACAATGGGCTTACATCTTCTTCATCTCACAACGCTTCTAGCGACTCTGCTACTGCGTTTCTATCGTGTGAGAATGAGCAGGTCACAGTGAATGAGGATGGTGATGTTTGTTTTGTAGCTGCTTCAGGAGGATCAACAGGAGCCAAGAGAACATCAGCTTCTAAGCAGAGTAGTAGTGCTAAGTCGATGCCTATGAGTGTGAAGTCTGCTGAAGAACATCTTGCTCTACTTGCCTTATTCGTTGCTTCTTATGAGAACTACATTCAGGGGAAGATATCTGATCCTGCCACTTTAGATGAAGATTATGATCAGATTGACCCTGATGACTTGGAAGAGATGGATTTGCAATGGCAAATGGCCATGATTTCTAGGCGAGTGAAGAGATTCATGAACAAAATAGGAAGGAAGTTTGTAGGGAGGACTGTTGGTTTCGACAAGACCAAAGTGAGGTGCTTTAACTGTCAAAGTTATGGGCATTTCGCTAGAGAATGTCAAAAACAAAAGCAAGAGACCACGAGTCAGAGTTCAAGCAACAGGAATGCATCAAACAATTCTAGCTCAAAGGCTTTGATCTCTACAGCATGAGAAGGTTCTTATGATTGGAGTATTCATCTAGAAGATAATGAAAATGCCACTCAGGCATTCATGGCAGAGATAGTGCCAGTTGATGATGTTGAAGTTACTTTGGGAGATGCTGAAGTGAAAGTGGATGCTGAGGTGAAGATAGAGAATAATGCTGAAGAAGAGAAGGGTGATCAGACAACAGATGCCAAAGAGGAAAAGCAAAAGTCTGACCTTGAAAAGGAAGCTGAGGAAAAGGATGCTAAGTATAAACGAATGGAAGCTCAACTTGCGGCTCTCATGGCCAACCTTGACAAACAAACAGGAGAGGTAAAGTCTAATTCTGTGTGTTTAAAATGTCGTGAACTACAGGGTGAGGTTGACAGGTTGTCCACACAAAACAAAAGTTTGGTAAGCGAAATATCTACCATTAAAGAATCAAATTTTTTTGCCAAAAGAAACGAATCACTATACTTGAAGAAAATAAAAGGTTATGAAAGTGAAATTGAAGCTGTAACCTGCAAATTAAATGAAAAACTTCAAATCATAGACTTAGCTCATGAAATGATGGCTGAGAAAACAAAAGAGATTTCTGAAAAATGCAAAGAGTTGTCAGATGCACAACTCAAAATTGTTGAACTTGAAAAGAAATTAGGTCAATTCAGGGACTCTACTTTTGTTATGAAACACATGATGGGTGGGTAAAAGAAGAGTAATGACAAGACTAGTTTGGGATTCAAGGGCTTTAATGAAGTCCCACCTCCTCTTAGTCATGATTATTCATTCCTACCTGATGAAGATGAGCTAACAAATTTTATGTCAACAACACCAAGTAGTTCCACATCAAGGCAAGGTGATGAGTCTGCGTGTGATGATGCTAAGAAGAATGATAACATCAAACCAGTTTTGAAAAAGAAAACTTCACATCCTAAGAATAAGAATCCAACTGTTGTTAAACAGATTAATTTTGTTCAAGGAAGTGACATGAAAAACGAAACAACTGTTATTGAAAATGAATCTAATGTAGAGTTTGCTAAAAACAAGAATAAAGAAAATTCCGAAACTAAGCAAACTAAACCAAATTCTTCTAAGGCATCATCATCAAAACCTGAATCTAGTTCAAAGGCTTCAGATAAGAAGTCTTCGAAAAAGAGATCGTGCTTCAAATGTCACACCAAAGGACATGTAGCTAGCTGTTGTCCTAATAAAAAGAATGAAGCACAATTGAGTGAGAGAAAGAGAGAGAAATCACCTGAGAAGAAAGGTGATAATGAGAGACCTAGAAGCAGTTCACCAAGAATGAACAATCATAATACAAATAATTTCAGAAGTCAAGGTCAATATCAAAATCGATACCAAAATGATGGTGGTCGAACTTTTTATAACAATGGCTTTAGAAATTACAACAATAATGCTTATTGGAATCAAAATTCAAGGTACCAAAATCAAAATTTCCAAAGGTCAAATAGTCCAAACACATATAGGAACCCTCAGGACCAAAGACCTAGTGGAAATCAAAATCAAATTCCATCAACAGGTCTGAGATCCAAGACTCCTGTTAGAAGTAATGGATATTGGATGAATGTTCAAGTAGTTGGTGAATTTGGACGACCCAAGACCATTAAGGCTTGGGTCCCCCAATCTAACTAATTTCTTGGTTGGTGTGTGCAGGAGCTGCTAAGGAGGATTATCAACTTATGGTATGTTGATAGTGGCTGCTCTAGGCACATGACGGGGGATGCGAGATTGTTAACTGAGTTTGAAGATTATGATGGTGGAAATGTAAATTTTGCGGGTGCTAAAGGTGGTAGAATTACAGGACGATGAAAAGTGACCAATGGGAAGATCACATTGGACAAAGTGAACTATGTGGAGCAGCTTAAACACAATCTAATGAGCGTGTCACAAGTCTGCGACAAGGGTCACTCGGTCCATTTTACCAAGAATGAAGCATTGGTGTTGAAACCAGGTTTGGTGATTCCGGAAAATTGGATAGTGATGAGAGCGCCAAGGAGAAATGACACTTATGTCATGGACATGGGTGCTAAGGATCCAACTGCTGTGGTGGTGTGTTTACTATCAAAAGCATCTGAAGCTGAATCGATGTTGTGGCACAGACGCATGGCCCATATTCACTATCGAAAAATGAATTACCTTGTTAAAAATGAGCTAGTGAAAGGGGTTCCAATGCAGAGGTTTCAAGTGGAAGATAAATATCTTCCATGTCAAAAGGGAAAACAACATAAGAAACCTCATAAATCAAAAACAGTAAATTCCATAGATGCCCCTTATGAATTACTTCACATGGATTTATTCGGTCCAGTGAACGTGAGGAGCATAGGTGGAAAGTACTATTGTCTTGTTGTTACTGATGATTACTCACGATATTCATGGGTTTTCTTTTTAGGTACAAAAGATGAGACGGCGGAGATGCTGATAGATCTTTTTACGAAATTGGAAAACGTCCATGATGCAAAGATCAAGAGGATAAGGAGTGATAATGGCACGGAGTTCAAGAATCGAATTCTGGATCTCTACTGTCTTCGAAAGGGAATTGAACATCAATATTCTGCTCCTTATACACCTCAACAAAATGGAGTTGCTGAGAGGAAAAACAGCACGTTGATTGAAGCCGCTAGGACGATGCTTTCAGATTCAAAGCTACCAGTTCTTTTCTGGGGAGAAGCTGTGAATACAGTTTGCTACGTCCTAAACAAAGTTTTGACTGTTAAACGTTTTAATAAAACTTGTCATGAATTGATGTTTAACAAGAAACCAAACTTGGAAGGCTTTGAACCATTTGGATTACCCTGCACCATTGTACGAAATAAAGATAAACAATAATTCGGTGAGGTGGCTGACGATGGCTACTTTCTAGGTTACGTGCCTAGCACACCGAATAAAAGGGTTTTTAATCTAAAAACTGGTAAAATTGAGGCTGTTTACAATGTTGAAATTACTACATACAAACCTCAACAATCAATGAGTGGACCTGCTATATTATATGATTATGAAAGCACTTTTAAATCATTTAATATTCCTGAGTTTTCTGATGCAGATGAATCTCAGCTGATTCAAACAGTGATAAATGAAGATGATGAAGGCGAGTTCATGCCTAGATCGAACGTTGATATGACAGATGCTCCTGAAACTTCCAAAGGTGCTGCTGATCCTAATTCAAGCGATAGTGACTCTGAACCCATTCAGGGGGAGGATTTCAATAATCCGTTTGCAGATCAGAACATTCAGGGGGAGATTGGATCAAACCTGGGTGATAATTTAGAAGTGGATATCGTTGCTACTACACGAGCAAATAGAGATCATCCAGTTGACATGATACTTGGAGATCCTACTGCAGGTGTTCAGACTAGAAGAAGCATAGCAGCGAATTCTAGCTTATTTGTTTCGATTGAGAAGACTGGGATTGTAAACGAGTGCTTGTATAGTTGCTTTATTTCCCAAGAGGAGCCAAAGAACATTCATATGGCTCTTAAAGACAATTCATGGGTTGAAGCTATGCAAGTGGAATTGGCATAGCTTGCTAAGTTGAAGGTTTGGGAGTTAGTTGACCTTCCTAAATGTGAAAGAGAGATTGGCACTAAGTGGGTGTTTAAGTGCAAGAAGGATGACAGAGGGATAGTGACGCGAAACAAGGCTCGATTGGTGGTAAAAGGTTTCAATCAGCAAGAAGGGATTGATTACAATGAAGTGTTTGCACCAGTGGTAAGGTTGGAGGCAATTCGTTTGTTCCTAGCCTTTGCAACATTCAAGGGCTTCAAAGTTTACCAACTAGACGTGAAGAGTGCATTTCTTTATGGGAAAGTCCAAGAAGTGGTGTATGTATCACAACCAGATGGGTTTGTTGATCCAGATTATCCAGATCGAGTTTACAAGCTTGATAAGGCTTTGTATGGATTACATCAAGCTCCTAGGGCGTGGTACGAGACACTGTCTACACATCTGATCAAGAATGGTTTTGAAAGAGGTCAGATTGACAGTACACTTTTCATCAAGAGGAAGAAGGAAGATTTTCTGCTAGTACAGGTGTACGTGGATGACATCATCTTTGGGTCATCACATGAGAGCGTCTGTAAAGAGTTCGAGCAGGTGATGAAGAGCAAGTTCAAAATGAGCGCTATGGGTGAGCTGTCTTACTTTCCGGGATTACAAGTTGAACAAAAGGAGGATGGGATGTTTATTTATCAAACAAAGTATGTGTATGACATTTTGAGTTGATTCAAAATGAATGATTGCTCTACTTTCAACACACCCATTTGCGAAAATCACAATCTTGGCCCAGATCATGAAAGTATTGAAGACGTTGATCCAACTCAATACAGGGCAATGATTGGTTCTCTAATGTATTTGACTGCTTCAAGCCCCGACATCATGTTTGCTGTATGTCTGTGTGCCAGATATCAAGCTAATCCAAAAGAGTCACACATGAAAGCAGTGAAGCGTATTCTTCGTTACTTGAAGGGGAAACCTAAACTTGGGTTGTGGTATCCAACTGATAGTGATATGAATTTTGTTGCTTACACTGACTCTGACTTTGGGGGATGCAAGTAGAACAAAAAGTCTACAACTGGTGGTTGTCAGTTCTTAGGAGGCAGGATTGTGTCTTGGCAATGCAAGAAGCAATATTGTGTGTCTACCTCTACGTGTGAAGTTGAATATATTGCTGCGGGAAGCTGCTGCTCTCAGGTTCTCTGGATTCAACATCAAATGCACGATTACAGTTTGGATTTCACTCGTACTCCTATTATGATAGACAATAATGCCACAATTTCTATAACAAATAATCCCGTGAAACACAGTCACACAAAACATATTGACATTCGTTATCATTTTATACGGGATTGTGCTGAAAAGAGACTAATTGAATTACATCGAGTTGACACACTAGATAACCTGGCAAATCTTTATACTAAAGCTTTTGACAGGGCTCGCTTTGAACATTTAGTCGAACTCGACGGGATGAGGAATCCTGAATAACTGGTTTTTCATAAGAATTTTGTAAATAGTTTACTACTTTTCTTAAAAATAAAAAATACAAAAAACATTGAAAAATCAAAAACATAAAAAAAATAGAAAATCAAAAATGAGTTATCACTGTGTGAAAAAGAAGAAATGATAGTACATCAACAAGTTAGACTGTGACACTCAAACTGAATTAAATTGCTTAAGTGTGATAGCAGCTTCATCAAACGATGTACCAATAGGCAAAAAGCATGAAATAATCAACTTACAAATGTGATATAAACCTAAATGAACTGAATATGAGTGGGGAACACATCAGTGGTGTATGGTTTAATGACCTTAAATCTTGCATTGATAGATTGCCAAAATCTGAAGTTTTGGGTCTTTATACTGTTATTTCATCTGGGGATATCAGGGTTGTCCTTCTGCTGCATCCAGATACATGCTGACCTAGGCACAACCAGGATATCTTAAAAGATCTAAAAAATGCCAAATCCCATAATTGAAGAAGCTCTCCTAGAGAGTCATTCAAAATGTGCAAAAAGCATAAATCGTACCAAAAATGGTATTTTGTCTTAGCCCTCGTTAGATATTTTGGTCTCCTTGCTGTACGGAAGTACTGACCTGATCACCAATTATCTAAACGTTGAAAAACAAAATGGATGAATTCAGTATACTCACCTACTACGATGAATCTTTGTGCATACCTTGATCGTGGGGATATATCCTGAAGTGGGACACGCTAGTATATCAGTATTAATATTACCTTAACGTATCATACGGTAATGGTACTTGAAATGTTCATGCATTTTGTTTAAGTGGACAGACATACTGGAAATCGTCTTGGACTGCTTTTCACGAAAAATTAAATAAAGAATTATCTAATAGTGTGAAACAGTTTGATTGTGCTGATATGATCTTCTTACCAGTGATTCTCACAAAAATAGAGTGTTTATTGCTTTTATTTATTTGCTTTCAGAAAATATAAAATTCTAAAAATAGTATCTTTTTCTGTTTAAAATTCTTAACGTACGAAAAACTGTTATTCTTGTAGGAATTGTTACTGATAGGGGGAGACGGTGTTAGAAAGTGAGTTCAAAATTTTAAATCATGCGGGTTATAGGGTGTGTTATTAAAAAGTTTTGCGTGTTGGTGATGAAATTGAAATTGCTTAATCTGTGATATAGTTTAACTATCTCTTGAAAAAAAATAATTTATTTAACTTTGTTGAAAAATTCTTATGGTTTCTCGAGATGTTTGTTTTATAGTATACAGGTTGAAGCAGTGTGTTGCTGAGAAGTTAAAGTGAGAAGTTGCTGTGAAGATGAGAGTTTGATTGGACGCATGGTAGAACCTCCTTTCTACATTGCAAACAAAGTTGAAGAGTTTGAAGATTGCATTACAAATGCTGAACTGGAGTTTACTCAAGTGCTAACGTTTTGAAGATTTGGTGATTGGATGCATCAGCTTAGGGGGAGTCATCTGTTGCTGACAGAAGCTGTTAAAGCTGAAGCTATCCAAAGACCAAAGACAATGCAAGACTACATGAAGAATGCAAGATGACTGAAGACAAAGTTATTTTATGAAGCTATTGTCAAGGGGGAGTTTGTTGGTGCATATTTGTGACAACAGCTTAGATTTGGTCTTTGGATATCTTGTAATTAGTTAAACGATAGACAGTTAGCGGTTTTAGCTTTGTATTAGTGGAATAATAGAGTTTGGGCTAAACAAAACCCATTTTGGGTCTTGGGGGACGAATTGGGCTTTGCCCATGTAGGAATCCCTAGCCCAAGTTGCAAACCTTGTGTTATATAAACAAGGCTTTGCATTAGGGTTTAGGTGAATCAGCCAAAAACAGTTTGAGAGTGAAATTTCGTGAGAGACTAGGGCTTGGACGAAATTTGAGTGTGGTTAGGGTTTGATTGATTGTAATTCTCATAATTGATAATCAATAGAAACCCGGTTTGATTGTGAATTGCTGATTACTACTCGTTTCTGTGATATTCTGATCAAGAGGATTCCGCACTCTTGATTAGATTGACAATTCTGTGAAGATCCATACGAACAAGGGGACCTACATACGTTGTACATGCTGGTTATGCGTAAATGATTTCAAACTCTATTATACTATTAAACTTGTATGTTCACCTTTACACTATGTGTATTGACCTCTATTTTAACGTATGTGATAGGTGTTTGAATGCTAGGATTGCTGTGCTTTACCTGCTTTTGTGGAAATCAAGTAGGATGGAGTCTAGAAACCAACGAAAACTTTATTTATTTAAATCTGAGTTGTCGGAACAGAACAATTTATCTTTGATTTGTCTGTAATAACTATGCTACTAGTTATATCATGGTATGGGACGTGATGTTTAAATAATTAGTAACCGTAGTTGTTATGGAATCTCCTGGACAATCTGTTTCGCTCAGTGCTATGCCCCGATGTTTCCGTCATCGGTTGGGGTGTGACAGATTGGTATTAGAGCCATAACTATAGGGAATTAGGCGAGACTCGACCTAGTCCGGGTCGATGTTTTAGAAACGACCTAGTCTATAGTCTAAGTACCAACAGATCGACTTGTGCATGCCCGGTAGGGGTTTTGTACGAGTTTACTCGCTATATCTCGCTCGAACTCGCTGTACACTACACGCTTGCGCGAACATCGCATACTACAGTTCCGCGCAAGATCAGCCTTTCCTAAGGTTGATTACACACACAAACGAATGATCTAGTTAAGATTAGGTGTGAAAGCCGCAAACTCTCGACCAGATTACTTGTTCGAATTGCTATTTTTCCTATAAACAGGAGAAATTGCGTTGAATCAGGAGTGAAATCCATACTTCGACGCATACCTCCTTATCTATCTCGTGATTTCATCGCACAAGCAGGAACGTAGTTGCTAAGTTAGGGGTGAAACCCGAACCTTGATGACTCGTTCTACTCTTTAATGTGGTTTTACAAAACTCTCACCAAAGTCTCGACGGACTCCAATGACTTGGGTCACACAGTAACTGGAAGGATGCGTACCGATCGCTCAAATCGAAGCGAGAGCACAGTTCCGAAGGCCAAAGTGTGCACTTACAAGTCCTTGTGAATAGTCGAATCACTTTGGGTAGTCGATGTCTCGCACCCAGACAATCTATCCTCCAATTTTATGTGTTTCGATTCTGGATTTGCTACTGCCAACTCTGTGATTTATCGATTTTATATGAATTTTGTGTGATTTTATGTGTTTACTTGTTCGATTTTGGTGATTTACACGCTTTTCGCTACTTGCTTCTATTGACACACACACAACTCGCACTGCAACTCGATGATACGCACTCGCAACCCTTGATCAATAAAGGAACACATCCATCATAGGAAGGTCAATACGTGCAAAATAGGATAGGGAATACGTGTAACATATAGTAGGGTTTCTGTGTTCTGACTGCCTTATGTGCTTTTGTGCCCTACGTGATTATGTTCTTACGTGTTTATGTGCTTATGTGAATCTGTTTTTATATGACTACGTGTTCCTAAGCTTTATGGTGAATCGCTAGACTATACTAGGAATAATCGAATAGCGTTTTGAATCCTATAGCGCTGTCTGTTGCAGACAATGTCGTCATTTGGATCGTTTCACTCGTGCTCTGCTCGCCACAATCATGATGACAAACGCATCGCCGCCCTCGTTGCTAAGAAAATGGCAAAGGTTATTCCCCAGTGTAACACCTCGCAAAAATCACGTCCAATATAGTATCGACACGTGACATGAACCTTAAACGTGTAACGAATTGGTTTCGAGGGACTAAAGTTGACAAACGAAGAAAATATGTGTATAAAAGGATCCAAAGTGTCAACATTTACAAATTTGGCCTTTCAACGACCCTACATGATGTTTATATCCTTAAACGAATAATTTGTGAAGCGTATGAAACCGTTTGTGGAAGAAAGTTAAAGTTTACAAGACGCGAGGGTTAAATCTGTCAACATGTTTAAGTAATACCTCTGAGTGACCTTTTAACGAACCCGGAGCCTTGTAACGATTAATTATACTCCCAAGAATAAGTGATAAAAAATTTCACGAGGTTTCGATATCGTTTGAGATAAATACGACAACTTTCGTAAATAAGGGGTTTAAAGCGTCAACGACGCAAAACTTGTGTTTTTGGTTATCGTTTATTGAAACCGGACCTAACGATGTTTGGTCATATCCTAAGGATCATAAAAATATAAATTTTATGGGTTAAAAGTGCTTAAAATGAAAGTTATGAGGTTTTAAAGGTCCAGGGGTCAAATATGCCAAGTTTGAAACTTGTTTGGTTGGTCACCATGGTGGTGGCGGTGCGCCACAACAGAAGTACTCTGCCGTCGAGCGACGCGACGACCTAAAATGGACAGAATACCTGCACAGGTGCAGTTTTTAGCAAGTTCTCTTCTCCAAACCATTTTTACACTCTCATAACTCAAAACCAGGGGACTTTTGATGGGTTTTGAAAACCACTAGACACCTGTATGCTCAAGATTTCACCTAGGGGACACTTGCTTCGATCCTAGAGCATTCAAAAACCTATATAAAGGGGCCATGTTTGGAGTTCATTCCACACACTTCAAAAATTTCTTATACTCTCAAGCTTTGAGGCTTTCAAACCCATTCTCTGGAGCATCCTACCTTGGAAGGAAGCTCTCTTAGTCTAAATCTTCTTGCTAAGGACTCTTGTAAGTGCTCTTAGCTTCCGTAATTAAGTTTTCATTAGTGTAATGACCGAAAGTCAAAGTTGACGTAAATCTGCTTTGACTTTGTGATTAATCACAAACGGTCCAACCATTATTCGTATTGAAAGTGGCTATGGGTTGGTAATTATGTAGGTAATAAACCCTTAAAAGGGCACCCACTGATTATCACTTTTACTTGGTCAATAGTCGGGTCAAACCTATTAATAAAAGTCAACAGAATCAGTTTTTACAAATTAGTTCATAACTGATAATGCAGAGGTTATGGAACGTGTTTTAACACTAAAATAACTTGGTAAATAATATAAGAACATGTCTAGGCATGTTCAACCCGACAATTCTGAGTTTAGGCTCGGTTCGCAACCGAAAGTCGCAAAAGTAGACTTTTGCTTTGACTTTCAGTTCTGACCCGATTTAGCATAGTTTAGATATACCTTAGGGTTCCTTTAGGACCATATTAAAGGTTATGATAACCCTATGAGATTATACAACTTGGTTCCATAGAAATCCTTGTTCATTGCATGTTTCCGTTAAATGCTTAAAGTTGACCATTATGCCCTTTTGATATTAAAACGAGTTTTAAAAAAAATGTGAGAGGACAAAAACCTTTATTGCTGATATTTAAGTATGTCCTAAAATTTTGACATCAGATTATGGTCTAAAATAGAAGTTATGCGCGATATCGTAAAATGAAAGCTTTTTATTAATTAAACGGCATTTTTGGCATAAAACCTATTTAAACCCAAATTTTACACGAAACTTTCTACCCACTGTTAAGATATAATATTTAGGGATTTTTGGAAATTTTTGTTAAATTTTAAATTGATCATAACATAAGTTTCTTGCATAGGGTCGGTAATTGACGGTTATGCCCTTTTTGGTAATAAAATTAGTTTTACACATCCTTTACATATCAAACCTTTTTCTACTAATTTTATACATCAAATAAATTATTTTAAATAGTAGAGGCTGATCAAAATCTCAGATTTCCTTAATTAACCCGAATATCGTCAAATACCGACTTTTATGCGATCTGGGCGCATAGTATGGTTTAAAACCATATTTGGCACCTAAGACTTGTTAACTACTGATATTATGAACAAATTTTTATACCTTGACACTAAGTAAAAGTTTTGAACTCAGATTTCCAAATTTGGCCCTTTTAACATATGTGAAATGACCAAAATGCCCCTACGGTGCATAGTTTGGTCATAAATGATAAATTTCACATATATATAATATCTTACTAATATAACCTATTAAAATAAATATTTTTACTGATTATTTTAGACCAGAACCTCAGATTACTATTTAACCTCTTTTATAAATTTTAAAATGACCAAAATACCCTTACGGGGCTTAATTTGGTTTTATATTCATTTTGGACATAATGGAAGATATCCAACTGATATCACAACATAATAAAAGCATATTAACTTGTGGAACTTGTTTATGGCTCTTTTGGTTAACCGTTATGCATATTCGCGTTCGGTACGGTTTATGTAACTAGTTTGCATAAATTAACTGAAACGGGTCAAACCTTATCATTTTTACTTCAAAATCCAGAATGTGTTTAGTTTACCCATAATATACAAGTCTTCATACTTGTCGGGTCTAAATCACATTCTAATCCGGTCTTCGCTTAATCGTGCGTTTTGAACCGTAAACCTTTCATTAAAACTAACCGGTCTAAGTTTAAACTTGAGTAAGACCGGTTAGGAATCTAATAGGTTATTAAAACCTTCATTTCAAATTAGGAGCCCGGTAAAAGCTATATGTACTTGCTGATTGTTATACGGCTGAGACTAAAATTATATTTTGCTCAGGTAAATACTTTTAACTTAATTTCCCTTATACAGGCTTGGGATACGGTATTTAATAATACCGCTTGGTCGGGTATTGAATCTTTAATCGAATAATGGTTGAATCATTGGGATAACCCGTTTAATTTATTTTGTTTGATCTAAACCTTTGGGGGGGGGGGGGGGGTTAATGACCATGTCCTGGATATCCTCGGCTCATTCATTGAAATGGCCATGACTTAAGCACGGGGTGTAGGCATACACCTGCCAGTGCGTATGTAAAAAGATGTACCCGCTTGTTGAGGCTAACTCGCCGTGGGTTTATATTACGTGGTGTGTCTATTAATCTTTAACCTGGTACTTCTAACCCGGGCTACTGAATGGATGACAAACATATAAATCTTTTACACGATTATTTTTAAATAATTGTCCCAAGTTATAAAAGAATTTTGTGCCTGGTGCACTTAAATCAATTTTCTTAAATATTTTCAAAAGAGTTAGTTAATTGTATTTACCAGTGTAAACTGACGTATTTTCAAAAAGATTAAGTGCAGGCACTAAGCGTAATGGGCTGGAACTCCTGAGTGAATAAATAAAGAGTCTTGCAAGCTTTTATCACTTTAAGTCTGTTGAACATTACTTCTTTTGTTTTGATCCGCCTATGGATCCATCTTACAATCCGTTGTATAATATTTTATTGTACTTTCAAATCGGTTTGTATTATTATTACTTTTAGTCTTCCTCTGTGCATTTAAACTGTGATTATTGACTATGATGATATCAGCTACGTCACGATACTCCCCTCCGGGCCCACCGGTAATACGTGGAAATAATAGGGTGTGACAAGTTGGTATCAGAGCCAACACTGAATGAATTAAACACTAGCATTTTGTGTTTAATCTCAATGACACAGTTGCACATTCCTTGACTTCCGAGTCTAGACATGAACTAGGAATAATCTCATCCCTAATAAGTATACTATGTTTTCGATATTTATGCATCTCAGGATCATGTCGCTGAGTAAAGCTGCTATTGGTGGATGCTCTCCAAACCCAAAGCCTAACAACATTAAACTTCGTACCATGGCTAGGATAAGCGTATGACCAGTATGTAGGAAGGATCTTTTTGGACCCATTCCCAAAATCAAACCAGTTGAAACCATTAACTATATTCCAGATTCTTTACCTAAGACTTTTGAAACTTCAAATGAGAAGCCAACATCAGAGAAGTCCATACCAACTGTCCCTGAGGTTTCCACTCCAAAGATGATACCTATGGACCCAAATGACCCATATTTCTTACCTCCAAGCCTTGGAATCCCAAACTTGGATTATACCTGTCCTGACCCTATTCGTGAATCCATATTATTCATTAACCATAGAATCCTTGGATTCCATTTTTGCAAAGGTTCCTAGTATGGAAGATTTCGACTATTCGCCAAAACCTTCAGTATCCGTACCGCACACAGTGAACCAAGGAGAAAATTTCCAGAAATGAAATGAAGAAGAAACTCCTTTTGTTATATTTCATTTCTTTAAGTAGTCCTTATAAGGACATATTTATTTTAGTCCCTACGTGGACAGATTTAATTGTTTAAGACCCGTTTAGGGGAATTGTTGTAATAATTAGAACTTTATATGAAAAGTTTCCTTTTTAAAAAGTTACTTTGGCATTAGACGTATACATATATATTATGACCTAAATCAAAATATCATTCCTTTTTGTAATTGATCTGCCAATAAATATTGAAAGAAAATCTTGAAGGTATAACCTAGCCTATATGTCATTTTAGACATGGCCCAAATGGTAAAACCTTTTCAAGATTCAAATCCTTGTTAACATCTGAAAACATGTTAGCACTCCTGGCAAAATGTGATTCGATAAAATCACACAAGTCATCCTTATGTTGGATTCTTCTAATTCCTTTTCTCTATTTTACTTTAAACATCCATTAGTGATGAAGTGCCTACGGGCCATACTTATTGTCTTATAAGACAAAAGACAGTTGTAGTCTATGACTCCCTGTCAAGAAAAGGTGATGAACTATGTTCATGCCTTAATACCTCGATCCTATAAGATCAGGGCTTATAATTTAAAACTGTCCTTGTGAGTAGGCCTTTTGTGCCATTCTAATATTTTAATAAATTACAATTAAGGATGAATTATAATGAAAAATCCTAAATAAATGTGACTAACAAATTAACCGATATGGTTTATTGTTACCATGGTTAATGAATCGTCAAAATGACAATCCATAATAGACTTCTGAATAGATCATTGTCATCATTTTATGTAGCAATCAAGCTACATGGCTGAATCAGAAGAAGTGAATAGTCACCCTCGAGAGAATAATAATACCACCAAGATTAATGTAGCTGGTGCAGATCTGCAAGCCATGATTGATAATGCCGTCACTCGAGCCATGGATAGGCAATTCAAGGAATCAAGTGGTACTCATAGCAAGACCCTATCTGTACCTCATCCAAAACCACCCTCCAAGACTCATGTATCTCATAAGGACAAAACTCATCATTCGTTAAATCAAAGGAGTGTTCCATCTAAGCAAATTTTGCTCAATCAGGAACCGCGTGTTAAGACCTGCTCCTATAAATATTTCATCTCCTGCAAGCCTAGAGACTTCACAGGGGAGAAAGGAGCCATTGATTGTATGACTTGGCTCGATGAGATGGATACTGTGGTTGATATTAGTGGATGTGCAGAGCAAGACATTGTGAAGTTTGTTTCACAATCCTTTAAAGGAGAAGCTTTGGCTTGGTGGAGGTCATTGATCCAAGCTACAGGGAAGATCCCGTTGTATAACTTGACGTGGGATCAGTTTGTTGCTCTAATCAAGGAAAATTTATGTCCTCAACATGAAGTTGAGAAAATCGAGACTAACTTCTTGACATTGGTCATGAAGAACTTAGACTGTCAGGCATATCTTACGGGCTTCAACACCATGTCGCGGTTGGTTCCTTATCTGGTTACACCGGAATCAAAGAGGATAACTCGTTTTATTGGGGGTTTAGCCCAGAGATCAAAAGGAACGTGAAAGCATCCCGACCTACCACATTTAGGTCTATTGCAGATCTGTCTCTATCTCTTACCTTGGATGCTATCAGAAACAAGTCTGTCAAGGTTTCTAATGATGGGAAGCGAAAGCGGGAGGATGAGAGTTCTCATCGCTCTGAAAAAAAGAAAAAGGGGAACTCTGATCACAAGAAGGGTTCAGGGTTTGATAAGGATAATCAGCAGTCGGGTGAGAAACCCAAGTGTAAAACCTGTAGGAAGCGTCATCTAGGAAAGTGTAGGTTCGAATCAAAATCCCAATCACAGCCTAGAGCTTGTGGGATCTGCAAATCAAACGAGCATAAGACCTTGGATTGCAAGAAGATGAAGGATGCAACTTGTTACAAATGTAACGAGAAGGGGCACATCAAGACCAATTGCCCCAAATATGCAAAGAAACCTGAAGAGTTTAAAAAGACCAATGCACGGGTCTTTCAGATGAATGCTCAGGAAGCCATTCAGAACGAAAATGTGATAACAGGTACCTTTCTTATCAATGACGTTTATGCTAGAGTATTGTTTGATTCAGGGGCAGGCAAGTCTTTTGTAAATAATAAATTTTGTGAGTTATTAAATCTGCCTGTTAAGACTCTAAGCACAAAGTATGAAGTAGAATTGGCCGATGGTACTATAGAGATTGCTTCAACCGTGTTAGATGGATGTTTTATATCCATTAGGAATCACTCTTTTCCGCTTTCTTTGGTTCCAAAGAAATTAGCAGGATTCGACATAGTGATAGGCATGGATTGGTTATCTCGTAACCAAGCCCAGATTGTTTGTGATAAGAAGCAAGTAGTTGTTAAGACTCCTTATGATGAGCCACTTACAATACAAGGAGATACACAGTACGGCTTGCCTAAGCAAGTGTCTATGCTTAAGGCATCAAGGTGTTTGAAGAAGGGTTGTGTCATTTACATGGCACCAGTGACTATTGATGAACCAAAGCCCAAGATCGAAGACATCCCTATTATTTCTGAATATCCAGATGTATTCCCAGAAGAACTACCTGGTTTACCCCCAGATAGGCAAGCGGAATTCAGAATTGATATTATACCTGGAGCAGCACCAATTGCAAGAGCACCTTATCGGTTGGCACCAACTGAGATGAAAGAGTTAAGGACTCAGTTGGATGATTTATTGGCAAAAGGATTTATTCGACCTAGCTCATCTCCTTGGGGAGCTCCGATTCTGTTTGTGAAAAAGAAGGATGGCTCGATGCGTCTATGCATTGATTATCGCGAGCTGAATAAAGTGACAAGCAAGAACAGGTATCCGTTACCCAGGATCGACGATCTGTTCGATCAACTACAAGGGGCACGTTATTTCTCCAAGATTGAGTTAAGGTCAGGATACCATCAATTGAAGGTCAGAGAAGAAGATGTGCATAAAACTGCATTCAGAACTCGCTATGGTCACTATGAGTTCTTGGTGATGCCTTTCGGGCTCACTAATGCACCTGCAGCGTTCATGGATCTCATGAATCGCGTTTGCAAGCCATATTTAGACAAGTTTGTCATTGTTTTCATTGATGACATTCTTATTTACTCAAAGAATCAAGCCGATCATGAAAGACATCCCAGATGTATCCTTAAGCTACTACAGCAAGAAAAGCTCTACGCCAAGTTTTCAAAATGCGAGTTTTGGCTTCGTGAAGTCCAGTTTCTTGGACACGTGGTGAGCGAGCACGGTATCCAGGTGGATCCCGCTAAGATTGAAGTGATTATGAATTGGCAAGAGCCTAAGACTCCTACATAGATACGCAGCTTCTTGGGTCTAGCAGGTTACTATCGACGTTTCATCGAAAACTTTTCAAGGATTGCAGCACCTCTAACTTCATTGACTCACAAGAATGTCAAGTTTGACTGGTGTCCAAAGCAGCAAGAAACCTTCTATATTCTTAAACAGAAGTTAAGTAATGCACCTGTGTTGACATTGCCGGAAGGAATTGAAGAATTTGTGGTTTATTGTGACGCATCACACACCGGCATGGGTTGTGTGCTTATGCAGAAGGGCAAGGTTATTGCATATGCTTCAAGTCAATTAAAGGTGCACGAAAAGAACTACACCACCCAGGATTTGGAATTGGGTGCCGTTGTATTTGCATTAAAGCTTTGGAGGCATTATTTATATGGAACCAAGTGTGTGATCTATTCTGATCACAAGAGCCTTCAGCATCTGTTTAACCAGAAGGATCTTAACATGAGACAGCGTCGATGGATGGAGACACTGAACGATTATGATTGTGAAATCCAATATCATCCAGGCAAAGCGAATGTAGTCGCTGATGCTTTGAGCAGAAAGGAAAGGGTTAAGCCCATTAGGATCAACGCCAAGTGCATTGAATTGAAGAACAACTTGAATGAAAGGTTGTTAGCCGCTCAAAAGGAAGCCGTATTAGAAGCTAACTATCTGAATGAGAAGTTAGGCGTAACTGCTGAACAGTTATCATATGGCAAGGATGGAATCCTATGATTGAATGGTCCAATTTGGGTTCCAATCCATGGAGGACTTCGAGATGTGATTCTTTAAGAAGCTCATAGCTCCAAATATTCAGTTCATCCTGGCAGTAATAAGATGTACCAGGATTTAAAGGCAAATTATTGGTGGATAGGTTTGAAGAAATCTATAGCCACTTATGTGGCAAAATGTTTGACGTGCGCGCAAGTTAAAGCAGAGCATAAAAAGCCGTCAGATTTGCTACAACAGCATGAAATTCCCACATGGAAATGGGAAATGGTAACCATGGATTTTATCACTAAGTTACCAAAGACAAAGCGAGGAAATGATACTATTTGGGTTATAGTCGACATGTTGACTAAGTCAGCCCACTTCTTGCCAATTAAAGAAACTCACAGCTCCGACAAGTTAGCTCAACTGTATGTGGATGAGATTGTATCTCTTCACATAGTGCCATTCTCTATTATCTCTAATAGGGATACGAGATACACATCGCATTTTTGGAAAAGCTTTCAGCAATATTTAGGCACTCGACTAAATTCCAGCACTGCTTATCATCCTCAAACGGATGGTCAAAGCGAGCGTACAATCCAAACCCTTGAGGATATGTTACGGGATTGTGTTATAGATTTGGGTGGAAGTTGGGATGACCATCTTCCTTTAATTGAATTCTCGTACAATAATAGTTATCATTCGAGTATTCAAGCAGCACCTTTCGAAGCTTTGTACGGAAGAAAGTGTAGAACGCCAGTTTGTTGGGCGGAAGTTGGAGATGTCCAACTATTAGGACCTGATATAGTCCTGGAGAGGACAGACAAGATTATTCAGATTCGTGATTGTCTCAAGGCTGCCAGGGATAGGCAGAAAAGTTATGCGGATATGAGGCGCAAACCTTTAAAGTTTGAAGTTGGCGATAAAGTGCTACTTAAGGTATCACCCTGGAAAGGGGTGATGCATTTTGGAAAAAAGGGCAAGCTTAGCCCAAGATACATAGGACCATTCAAGATCATCAAATGTGTCAGAACTGTGTCTTATAAGCTAAATCTGCCAGAAGAGCTTAGTGGAATACATAACGTGTTCCACATCTGCAACCTGAAGAAATGTTTAGCCGATGAGTCGCTAGCAATGTCGCACAAGGACGTGCAGATTGATGAAAGCTTGAAATTCGTTGAAAAACCTTTGTCGGTTGAGGATCGACAGGTTAAGAAGCTTCGAAGAAAGCATGTGCCGATTGTGAAGATAAAATGGGATGCCCGTAGAGGCCCAGAATACACGTGGGAGGTTGAATCCACAATGAAACAGAAGTACCCTCATTTATTTCAGTAAATCTCGAGGTCGAGATTTCTTTTAAGGGGGTGAGGATGTAACACCTCGCAAAAATCACTTCCAATATAGTATCGACACGTGACATGAACCTTAAACGTGTAACGATTTGGTTTCGAGGGACTAAAGTTGACAAACGAAGAAAATATGTGTAGAAAAGGATCCGAAGTCTCAACATTTAAAAATTTGGCCTTTCAACGACCCTACATGATGTTTATATCCTTAAACGAAAAATTTGTGAAGCGTATGAAACCGTTTGTGGAAGAAAGTGAAAGTTTACAAGACGCGAGGGTTAAATGTGTCAACATGTTTAAGTAATACCTCTGAGTGACCTTTTAACGAACCCGGAGCCTTGTAACGATTAATTATGCTCCCAAGAATAAGTGATAAAAAATTTCATGAGGTTTCGATATCGTTTGAGATAAATACAACAACTTTCGTAAATAAGGGGTTTAAAGCATCAACGATGCAAAACTTGTGTTTTCAGTTATCGTTTATCGAAACCGGACCTAACGATGTTTGGTTATATCCTAAGGATTATAAAAACATAAATTTTATGGGTTAAAAGTGCTTAAAATGAAAGTTATGAGGTTTTAAAGGTCCAAGGGTCAAATCTACCAAGTTTGAAACTTGTTTGGTTGGTCACCATGGTGGTGGCGGTGCGCCACAACAGAAGTACTCTGCCATCACGCGACGCGACGACCTAAAATGGACAGAATACCTGCAGAGGTGCAGGTTTCGGCAAGTTCTCTTCTCCAAAGCATTTTTACAGTATCATAACTCAAAACAAGGGGACTTTTGATGGTTTTTGAAAACCACTAGACACTTGTATGCTCAAGATTTCACCTGGGGGACACTTGCTTTGATCCTAGAGCATTCAAAAACCTATATAAAGGGGCCATGTTTGGAATTCATTCCACACACTTCAAAAATTTCTTATACTCTCAAGCTTTGGGGCTTTCAAACCCATTCTATGGAGCATCCTACCTTGTAAGGAAGCTCTCTTAGTGTAAATCTTCTTGCTAAGGACTCTTGTAAGTTCTCTTAGCTTCCGTAATTAAGTTTTCATTAGTGTAATGACCGAAAGTCAAAGTTGACGTAAATCTTCTTTGACTTTGTGATTAATCACAAACGGTCCAACCATTATTCAAATTGAAAGTGGCTATGAGTTAGTAATTATGTAGGTAATATACCCTTAAAATGGCACCCACTGATTATCATTTTACTTGGTCAACTGTCGGGTCAAACTTATTAATAAAAAGTCAACATAATCAGTTTTTATAAATTAGTTCATAACTGATAATGCAGAGGTTATGGAACATCTTTTAACACTAAAATAACTTGGTAAATAATATAAGAACATTTCTAGGCATGTTCAACCCGACAATTCTGAGTTTAGGCTCGGTTCACAACCGAAAGTCGCAAAAGTAGACTTTTGCTTTGACTTTCAGTTCTGACCCGATTTAGCATACTTTAGATTTACCTTAGGGTTCCTTTAGGACCATATTATAGGTTAGTATAACCCTCTGAGGTTATACAACTTTGTTCCATAGAAATCCTAGTTCATTGTATGTTTCCGTTAAATGCTTAAAAGTTGAGCATTATGCCCTTTTGATAATAAAACTTGATTTTTTTTTTAAATGTGAGAGGACAAAAACCTTTATTACTAATATTTAAGTATGTCCTAAAAGTTTGACATCAGATTATGTTCTAAAATAGAAGTTATACGCGATATCGTAAAATGAAAGCTTTTTATTAATTAAACAACATTTTTGGCATAAAACCTATTTAAACCCAATTTTTGACACCAAACTTTTTACCCACCGTTAAGATATAATATTTATGGATTTTTGGAAATTTTTGTTAAATTTTAAACTGATCATAACATATGTTTCTTGCATAGGCTCGGTAATTGACGGTAATGCCCATTTTTGTTAATAAAATGAGTTTTACACATCCTTTACATATCAAACCTTTTTCTACTGATTTTATAC
Organism: Helianthus tuberosus; assembly: GCA_030545235.1. NCBI lineage: Eukaryota > Viridiplantae > Streptophyta > Magnoliopsida > Asterales > Asteraceae > Helianthus > Helianthus tuberosus. Next base: position 53,803,481 of record CM060360.1, read on the forward strand.
ATCAAATAAATTATTTTAAACAGTAGAGGCTGATCAAAATCTCATATTTCCTTAATTAACCCGAATATCGTCAAATACTGACTTTTATGCGATCTGGGCGCATAGTATGGTTTAAAACCATATTTGGCACCTAAGACTTGTTACCTACTGATGTTATGAACAAAATTTTATACCTTAACAGTTAGTAAAAGTTTTGAACTCTGATTTCCAAATTTGGCCCTTTTAACATATGTGAAATGACCAAAATGCCCCTACGGTGCATAGTTTGGTCATAAATGATAAATTTTACATATATATAATATCTTACTGATATAAGCTATTAAAATAAATATTTTTACTGATTATTTTAGAACAGAACCTCATACTACTATTTAACTTCTTTTATAAACTTTAAAATGGCCAAAATACCCTTACGGGGCTTAATTTGGTTTTAAATTCATTTTGGGCATAATGGAAGATATCCTACTGATATCACAACATAATAAAAGCATATTAACTTGTGGAACTTGTTTATGGCTCTTTTGGTTACCTGTTATGCATATTCGCGTTCGGTACGGTTTATGTAACTAGTTTGCATAAATTAACCGAAACGGGTCAAGCCTTATCATTTTTACTTCAAAATCCAGAATGTGTTTAGTTTACCCATAATATACAAGTCTTCATAATTGTCGGGTCTATATCACATTCTAATCCAGTCTTCTCTTAATCGTGCGTTTTGAACCTTAAACCTTTCATTAAAACTAACCGGTCTAAGTTTAAACTTAAGTAAGACCGGTTAGGAATCTAATAGGTTATTAAAACCTTCATTTCAAATTAGGAGCCCGGTAAAAGCTATCTGTACTTGCTGATTGTTATACGGCTGAGACTAAAATTATATTTTGCTCAGGTAAATACTTTTAACTTATTTTCCCTTATACAGGCTTGGGATACGGTATTTAATAATACCGCTTGGTCGGGTATTGAATCTTTAATCGAATAATGGTTGAATCATTGAGAAAACCCGTTTAATCTGTTTTGTTTAATCTAAACCTTTGGGGGGTTAATGACCATGTCCTGGATATCCTCGGCTCATTCATTGAAATGGCCATGACTTAAGCACGGGGTGTAGGCATACACCTGCCAGTGCGTATGTAAAAAGATGTACCCGCTTGTTGAGGCTAACTCGCTGTGGGTTTATATTACGTGGTGTGTCTATTAATCTTTAACCCGGTACTTCTAACCCGGGCTACTGAATGGATGACAAACATATAAATCTTTTACACGATTATTTTTAAATAATTGTCCCAAGTTATAAAAGAATTTTGTGCCTGGTGCACTTAAATCAATTTTCTTAAATATTTTCAAAAGAGTTAGTTAATTGTATTTACCAGTGTAAACTGACGTATTTTCAAAAAGATTAAGTGTAGGTACTAAGCGTAATGGGCTGGAACTCCTGAGTGATTAAATAAAGAGTCTTGCAAGCTTTTATCACTTTAAGTCTGTTGAACATTACTTCTTTTGTTTTGATCCGCCTGTGGATCCATCTTTCAATCCCTTGTATAATATTTTATTGTACTTTCGAACCGGTTTATATTATTATTACTTTTAGTCTCCCGCTGTGCATTTAAACTGTGATTATTGACTATGATGATATCAACTACGTCACGATACTCCCCTCCGGGCCCACCGGTAATACGTGGAAATAATGGGGTGTGACGCCCAGATTGTTAGCGAGTTGAATGAAAACGCTAGCAAATCTTCTGAAGAATCCAGGACTGATGCTCCTAAAGCTGCTTTCAGCTTCAAGCAGTTCAAAGGCTGCGGCCCGAAATAGTTTACCTGCTAAGATGGGCCTACGGCCAGGTTCCAATGGTTTGATTCTATCGAAGTGACCCTGCGCCAGAGTGGCTATCCTGACAATCTCCATACTCTGAACGCAACTGGCATCTTCCAGTCTCGCGCTTTAGACTGGTGGACGGCCGAGAGAAACAAACGCGGAAATGATGCAGCTTACAGGCTAACATGGGACGAGTTAAAGGACGTGATGATGCAAGAGTTCTGCCCTCCCCATGAGCGCCAAAAGTTGGAGGATGAATTCTGGCACATTAAGCAGAAAGATGGTGACAACGCTGGTTTGGCTGCGTGCTTCAAGCAGTTGTGTACTATCTGTCCGAGCCAAGTAACTACGCCCGAAATCACCATCAAAAAGTATATCCGTGCTCTTCCGGATTGCGTGGCTGATTTCGTTCAAGCCGCAAATACGACGTCAATTGAGGAAACTTTTCTACTCGTTGCTGAGATCAACGACAAGCGAGTCAAGTCTGGCTTCTGGGATAAAGCTCCCAAGAATCTGCATCAAGCTACCACTGCTTCAACCGCTGAAACCGCCGCTGCTCCTTAGTCATCCAAGCTCTCGAGATGCAAGAGAAAGAACAACAGCATTTCCAGCAACAAGAACTGCGCTGTAACCACTACTGCCCCACTTCAATCAGTTCCTGCACCACATCAACCTCAACACCGCCAAGTAGCGGCCCCGGTCACCAACGCACCGCCGGCAAAGCGTGGTATACTGGTCATCACCTGGTCTGCCCTACTTGTACCTATCACCACCCAGTAGGAATCGCTTGCAGATACTGTGCGCATTTCATCATGTACGGCCATTTCACCACCAACTGCCGTATAGGTCCACATCAAACTCCAGCTCCAACACAAGGTCAAACTCCTGCTCAACAAGCTCTACTTACTGCTCCTCAAGGCCATCAAGCGGCTCATGCACCCGCGATCCATGCTAGAGCTTTCTATGCGTGTGGTGATCCCAACCACTTCGCTAACATGTGCCCAAACCGAGTGGTCAAGCAAGAGCCACAACAGCAGCAGCCCCAGCAGCAGCCTCAGCAACAACAACAACCAGCAGCCCGCGGACGTGCATTCAACATTAACGCCCGCCAGGCTCAAGTCGATAACAATGTGGTCAATGGTACATTTCTTGTGAATGGTATATATGCTACGTGTTTATTTGATACTGGAGCATATAACTGTTTTGTATCGTTTGAATTCGAGAAGCTCCTCAATCGTAAGCACTCTCATCTCCCCTCGACGTTCGATGTTGAAGTTGCCACCGGAAGAACCGTCGCCGTCAACTCTGTTATACGTGATTGTACTCTCAAATTTAACAATCACATCTTCCCTATAGATCTAATTCCGATGCAGCTCGGTAGTTTTGACGTCATAGTAGGCATGGATTTTCTTCGTGAAAATCGTGCTGAAGTTATTTGTTTCGACAAGATGATTCGCTTCTCGCTCGCTAATGGTGATCAATTGTGTGTTTATGGTGAAGTCGCGTCGAAGAAACTCCAACTCATGTCGTGTGTCCAGGCTAGCAAGTATCTCCGCAAGGAATACCAAGCTTTCTTGGCACACATCGTAGTAGCGGAGAAGGAAAAGAGAGGAAATCTAGAGGTGAAAGACGTTCCCGTTGTTTGTGAATTTCCCAATGTTTTCCCCGATGATCTACCCGTTTTACCGCTCGCTCGTGATATCGGTTTCTGAATCGACCTCATTCCTAGAGCCAACTCTGTTACTAAAGCGCCTTACTATCTCGCTCCTTCTGAAATGCGCGAACTCTCGAGTCAGCTCCAGGAATTACTTGATAAAGGCTTTATTTGCCCTAGCACCTCTCCATGGGGCGCGCCTGTCCTTTTCATCAAAAAGAAGGATGGTTCGTTCCAGATGTGCGTTGATTATAAGGAGTTGAATAAACTGACAATCAAGAATGGCTATCCCTTGCCTCGAATCGATGATTTATTTGATCAACTACAAGGTGCTACGTGTTTCTCGAAGATCGATTTACGCTCAGGCGATCACCAGTTACGCATTCAGGAGGAGGATATTCCCAAAACTACTTTTCGAACCCGCTATGGTCACTATGAGTTCGTTGTCATGCCTTTTGGTTTGACTAACGCTCATGCAGTCTTCATGGACTTAATGAATCGAGTGTACAAACCCTTTCTTCATCGCTTCGTAATCGTATTCATCGACGGTATCCTGATCTATTCCAAGTCAAAAGCCGAACACTCATAGCACCTATGTTTGGTTCTTGAGTTTCTCTAGGGAAACCGTCTCTATACCAAGTTCTCCAAGTGTGAATTTTGGCTAGAGGAGGTCCAGTTCTTGGGTCACATTGTCAATAGTCAAGGTATCCAGTTGACCATGCGAAGATCGAAGCTGTGAAGAGTTGGGTTACACCCAAGAATCCGTCTGAAGTCCGTTCTTTTCTGGGACTTGTAGGCTATTATGGCCGTTTTATCGAAGGTTTCTCTAAGATCGCTGTACCGCTTACTTCTCTTACGCATAAGGACAAACCTTTTGTTTGGGGAACTAAACAAGAGGAAGCCTTCCAAACTCTCAAAGATATGCTTTGCAATGCTCCCGTGCTCTCACTGCCTGACGAAAACGACAACTTCGTAGTCTACTGCAATGCCTCGAACCTTGGTCTTGGTTGTGTTCTTATGCAACGAGACAATGTTATCGCGTACGCTTCTCGACAGCTCAAGATCCACGAGAAGAACTGCGCCACACACGATCTCGAGGTTGGCACAGTTGTTTTTGCGTTAAAGATTTGGCGACACAACCTTTACGGTACCAAGTGTACGATCTTCACCGATCATAGGAGCCTACAACATATCTTTGACCAGAAAGAACTAAATATGCGTCAACGCCGGTGGGTAGAACTGCTCAACGATTATGACTGTGAGATTTGTTACCATCCAGGCAAAGCAAACGTCGTCGCCGACGCTCTCAGTCGACGAAGCTACTTGCTTAGTGTTCGTAATTCCCAAGCCCAATTTAATCTCAAAGCTCTTATCCGTGATGCACAACATGCTTGTTTTACCGAACGAACTTTGAAGTGGGAAAGGATTCTAAATGATGGCGCCCAACTCGAGAATAAATCGAATGGTATCTTTCATTATTTGGACCGAATTTTGATTCCCAAGCGTACGAACTTGCGACAAATTCTGATGGACGAAGCCCACAAATCTCGATATTCTATTCATCCCGGTGCCACCAAAATGTACCAGGACATGCGCTACAAGTACTGGTGGTCGGGCATGAAGAAGGATATTGCAATCTATGTTTCGAAATGCCTGACCTGTTCCAAGGTCAAGGCTGAGTATCAAAGACCCTCTGGCCTGCTCGTTCAACCCGAGATCCCGATGTGGAAGTGGGAGAGTATAGCTATGGACTTCATAACGAAACTCCCACGTACTCAATCTGGTCATGATAGCATTTTGGTTGTGGTTGATCGTTTAACAATGTCAGCTCACTTCATGCCGATACGAGAATACATTAAGGTAGAAAAATTAGCCCGAATCTACACCGAGGAGATCATCTGTTAACACGGGACGCCTCATGACATCATCTCTGACCGCGATGGTCGGTTTACCTCATGTTTTTGGGAAACGTTTCAATCTGCTCTCGGTACTACTCTTAATCTAAGTACCGCTTTCCATCCCCAAACCGACGGTCAGACTGAAAGAACGATTCGTACCCTTGAAGACATGCTTCGTTCGTGTGTCATAGATTTCGGTGGTAATTGGGACGCGCACTTACCTTTGGTCAAATTCTCGTACAATAACAGTTATCATTCTAGCATACAAATGGCACCGTTTGAGGCTTTATACGGAAGGAAATGTCGATCGCCTATTGTATGGCACGAGATCGGAGACGCGCAAATTACCGGTCCTGAGATGTTACAAGAAATGACTAATAAGATCCTCCAAATTCGAGATAATCTGCTGAAAGCTCAGAGCCGACAGAAAACTTACGATGATAGACGCCCGCAAGCCCCTTAAATTTGACGTTGGCGATCACGTACTCCTAAAGGTTGCACCTTGGAAGGGGGTGATCAGATTCGGCAAGAAAGGAAAGCTCACGCCTCGATATGTTGGACCCTTTAAGATTCTGGAAAGGATTAGAAAAGTGGCCTACAGAGTCGAACTACCATAGGAACTGAGTAACGTCCACACGACTTTCCACGTTTCGAACCTCAGAAAGTGCTTGGCCGACCAAGAATTACATGTTCCTCTCGAGGATTTACAAGTGGACGAGACATTACACTTCGTGGAAAAGCCTTTCGAGATCGTCGGACGAGAAACCAAGGTACTCAGACGCTCACGCATTCCCATTGTGAAGGTTAGCTGGAAAGGCAAACGAGGAGCCGAGTTCACCTGGGAACTCGAAATCGACATGAAGGCGAAGTACCCGCAGTTGTTTGTTACGGCTAAAGCCTAATTTTGGGACGAAATTCCCTTAAGCAGGGGAGGCTGTAACACCCCATCTTTTGAAAGTCAAAGTCAAAGTCAAGATTGAAGTCAAAGGAAGAAAAGATTGCTAATTGCGATATGCCACTCCTTGCTCAACTACCGTTTTGACTTCTTTGACATATAATCGAAATCTATTATTTATTTGCTTTAGTTGTATTATGTGGAGTACTTATTAATAATCGAGATTTAATCGCTATTTAATCACTAATCGGCTTATCGCTTATCGCTATCGCACCACAACTCGAATTATGCGTTCTGGATATTGTTTTACGTGTGCGTGCCATTTATGTGTTACTTGTGCATGTTATGTTTATGTTGAGGTGTTAATCACAATCGGAATCGCAAATCTATCGCATCGCAATCAAATCGCATATGCTAAACACAAGTTAATTATAGTGATTGTATGTTAGATATAGTAGTTATGTTATTTGTGTAACTAACGGGTAATACTATCACATCGCTCACTCAAATCGCATCGCAACGCCCAACACGCGAATCGAAACGACAAAACTCATCGCGCCGAACACCTGGATCGAGTGGCCAACCGATTGGATTGCCATCCGATCGGATTGTCATCCGATCGAGTTGTCACCCGATCGTACTACCACCCGATCGGATTGCCACCCGATCGGCCTGACACTTCACCACTTTCCTTTTTGGGAAACCCTATAAATACCCACCTGTCACATCATTTGTGATGTGACATCTCCTTATTCGACCAGCCGCACTCAAGCACGCATTTCTCTCGATTTCTTGCGATTCTTGTAAGTTTTCAACCTAAATCTTGTACTTCTATGATCTACACACACTTCTTCATCATTTTCACCTTTGAATCTTAACTTTTAACCGTGAAATCACCGGATTTGAGGTGTTCTAGGGTGATGTCATCATGGAGTTCTTATGAACTTCAAGGTTTGGCTTCATTCCACCAAGAACAACTCAGATCTGAAGGATTTCCACAATATTAAAAAACATTTTCGCATAGATCTACACAAATTCATGGTTAAAAGGATTAAACGAAGGTTTTTCAACTTTCTTTCAACTCTTTTACACTCAATGCACTCAAAACCGATAGAATCGGAGCTCGTCCAGATCTTCTACTCATTCTTAGTGATGTTTTAGTTCAAGATCTGAATTCTATCCAAGAGACTATTGATTTCGGGTTTGAACATGAACAACCGTCTCGAACCGTGAACTGGTCGGACTACGGTGATTCCTGTTCGATCGGGTCACTTGGGTCGAGATGAGGTTGCTGTTGTTAAAGCAAGTTATCATAACGTCTCGTTCAAACTACAAAACTTTCAAAACAATCAAGTGACGAAGACGATCAGGACGTTGCGAAGGATTTCCGTCCAATCGGATCGCCATCCGATCGGATTGCCATCCGATCGACCGGCCATCCGATCGGGTTGCACTTGGTTCCAAACTTAAAATTTTTACTCAAACTTTCAAGGTCTGGATGTCGAACGGATTGCCGTCCGATCGGATTGCCATCCGATCGAACGACCATCTGATGGTGTGACGTTTGGGACTTTGGTACTTAATCAATTTTCAACATGTTCAATGCATACAGATTGCCACCCGATCGGATAGTCATCATATCGAGCGACCGTCCTGCTGTGAAATTGTTCTCAACTGAGAAGCCTCGCCAATTGGATAGTCGTCCGATCAAACGACCGTTCGATCGATCGACCTGAAGGGTAGAGATACTTCTCTATTTTCAAAATGCTACAACGAAAACCTCAAAAGGCAAACCATCATACACAAACACATCCTTACCAAAATGAATGTCAATCCAATCGAATGGCCATCCGATCGGATGACCATCAGAACGGATTGACTTCCGATCGACTGGTCATCCTACTTCTCACCGTTTTACGTGTCGCTCATCGTTTTTGCTATCATTAACTGTTCAGGCTAATCTCTCAAGCGGTCCTTCAATCCAAGATAGTGTTTACTTGTTAAACACAATCTGTGAGTATACTCGATCCCTTTTTGCTTTATGCACTTTTGGGTGTTACATACGTTACTTATTCTAAATCACATCGATCACACAACGCAAACACTATTTATACGCTAACCACTAATGCATGTTATACGTGACTCAATGAATTCCTGTTTGTTATGTTTACACATTGATTGCTGTCTACCTGCCTTAGCAACGATAGTACTATAGTTTGGACTCAGCACCTATTCACTCAAGGGTTGTTAAGGACAATACTTCACGTGTTCGCAGTGGTGAACATGTGATGCGCACTCGCTACTCGCAGTCAACTCGGAGTCATTGGTATTGATAGGATCTTTGTCGATAACTTACATGCTTCACATTATACGTTGTACATGCTGGTTATGCGTAAACGATTTCGAACTCTATTATACTATTAAACTTGTATGCTCACCTTTACACTATGTGTATTGACCTCTATTTTAACGTATGTGACAGGTGTTTGAATGCTAGGATTGCTGTGCTTTACCTGCTTTTGTGGAAATCAAGTAGGATGGAGTCTAGAAACCAACGAACACTTTATTTATTTAAATCTGAGTTGTCAGAACATAACAATTTTTCTTTGATTTGTCTGTAATAACTATGCTACTTGTTATGTCATGGTATGGGACGTGATGTTTAAATAATTGGTAACCGTAGTTGTTATGAAATCTCCTGGACAATCTGTTTCGCTCAGTGCTATGCCCCGATGTTTCCGTCATCGGTTGGGGTGTGACAGTAGATCAACCAGTAAATCTACCACAGGTGGTTGTCAGTTCTTAGGGGGAAGACTTGTGTCATGGCAGTGCAAGAAACAAGCCTGCATGTCTACGTCTTCGTGTGAAGCTGAATACATTGCTGCAGGTAGCTGTTGCTCTCAAGTTATGTGGATACAACAACAGATGCACGATTACGGTTTGAATTTCACTCACATCCCTATTATGATAGACAATAATTCCACAATTTCCATAATAAATAATCCCGTTAAACACAATCGCACAAAACATATTGATATTCATCATCATTTTATAGTGGATTGTGCTGAAAAGAAAATGATTGAACTGTATAGAGTTGACACATTAGATAACATGGCATATCTTTACACCAAAAGCTTTTGACATGGCTCGATTTGAACATCTAGTCGAACTCAACGGGATGAGGAATCCTGAATAACTAGTTTTTCATAAGAATTTTCTAAATAGTTTATTACTGTTTTGGTCAAAAATCAGGCTAGGATAATGCAACCAAATCTTTGTTGTGAGGAATGATGCTTGAAACAATGAACAAATGTATGAATAAACTTGCAAATGAAATGAACAAGTGACACAAGGATTTATACGAGGAAAAAGCCCTTGATCAATAGTTGATCTCTGGCATAAAAAACCTCGGGTGATGGAAACTACCGATCACCAACTATAATTAAACAAATGATCTTTACAACTCGGGATGATAACAAGCTTGTTACAAGGATCACTAGAGTGCAATATGTATGAAATTGCCAAACGAACTGTTGAGAGCTGGAGAGAGTGTGAGTGTTAGCTAATTTTGCCAATTGTTCTAATTCAAGCTTGTTATCCCCTTTTAAAATTAGAAATAAACTCAATAACTAACTATCCACTAAATGTGCAGGCTTCCCACGATCTCCATAACATTCACAAAAGCTATGCACGTGTGGAATATTTAAGCATATTCCCCTGGAATATCTGCAAGACTTGGTCCATGCGTATACTCCTGCAAAACAAGCTCACATACAATGAAGACAACCATTAGTACAAGGATAACAATGAGTATCCTGGATCCTGATGCTGCAACACCTTCTGAGGATCTTTAATTCAAACAGAATTGAGGATCCGTGATCCTGGAAGTACTTGAGGATCCGTAATCCTTAGGATTGGAAAATCCTCCCCTAACAATTTCCCCCAAAATATGAGGAGTAAAATGTAAATTAACGAGTTATATTTTTTAATCTTATCTACAACTAACTTGCCAACGGAATTATAGTCGTTTGAGTCGAACTAGCCGTTACACATCATACGTCATTGAAGTGACAATCCTGCAGAATCATCATTATATATATAGGTTAGTGATAAGGATCACTTTTGCATTTAAATTCGAGCGATACTCCCTTTAAATCCTCATTCAAAGATCAATCAGGTATCTCTCTCCTCCTTCTCTCTTCATCTTCTTACTCTGTTTTTCTTCAAAATCTTTAGATTACAATGAAGCTACGATCCTCCCCCGCCAAGGATTATCAGAAAGATAGCCCCTTAAAAAGCCAAGGGATTATCAAAAATCTCTCAAAGGAACTCTGCAGCTTCACCGATCCGGAGATTGACCGGATTCGCCACTGTTTTCCAGCGAATACTGTCTTCAAGCCTTTTGAGCCTACTACCAAAAGCGACTTCGTCTCTGAAACTTGGGTTGCTTTTCCGGCCACCCCATTCCTGATAGGATACTCCTATCCTTTCCCTGTCTTCACTGAATCCTTTTTTTCTCTCACCGGCATGTGCTACATTCAAGCCATGCCAATGATGTGGAGGGTTTTATATACCCTAGAGAAAATCATTGAGCAGGAAGGCATAGAGTTGGGGATGTCGGAAGTGGCTGAGCTGTATAACCTTGTGAGCCATGGTTCACACCGCTACTTGTTCAAACATAAACCCGGCAATGCACACCCAATCCTCAAGACCACAAAGAATGACACCAACTGGAAGAAGCGTTTTTTCTTCATTAGGAGGGATTCCATCCCGGATGGGAATGATCTCCCAAGAAAGTGGTCCACCCATGGTAGGATAGAGGATCCTTATAGAAGGATCATAGGATAACCCTGTTCCTGTTCCTGTTGAGGATAACTGATCCTTTTCTGTTTTGCAGCTATTTCTGTCTCTCATATTATTCCATCACCTGCAACAAAAGAGAGGATCGTTGCTTTTTGGAGCCTTGATCATGCAATTAGATCATTCCAAGCTAACACAAAGGATTCACAAGAAGTATCCTCCGGCTCAGTCACATTGTCAAGTAAGTGTTTATTTTTATGAATAATTAAATAGATATAAGTTAAGGATACTTATCTGTTGTTTGCCATTTGTAGGTGCTGGAAAGTCCTCGAAGTCAGCCACCCACTTCAGCGTCACTGATCTTGATGATGTCTCTGCCCGATCCGGAAAGAAGAAGTCCGCTGCTAGCCCGAGCGTCATAATCCCCAAGCCTATCAACACCAAGGGCAAAGGAGGAAAAAAGAGGAAGACCGCTGATGATCTTGATGGCCTGCCCCTCATCCGTCACCAGTTTAAGGAATACTTTGCTGACGTAGGGATCCTTGATCCTTAATTCTTTCCTGTCCACTTGAGGATAAGTGATCCTGACTTGTATCTTCCGTTCTTTGCAGAAATTTGTTGAGATCCAGATGCTCTTGGATGCTTATGCCGAGGAAGCTGACCAGAAGCACTTGGAGTTCCAAAAGATCTTCCTGGCAAAGGATGAGACCATATCTCACCTTGAGAAGGAGCTTACCTTAGCAAAAAAGCAGCTGGTCATGGCCCACATCAATGCTGATCATGAGAAAAACGAGGTCATGGAGGATGCTAAGCTCTCTGCCGCCATTACTATGTACAAGATCAAGCTGCAGATGGCCAAGGAATCTGAGGATCCTAACTTTGACAGGACCAGTTGGGACCAGGAGGGCTGGAAGGCTAAGCTGGCAGAGCTTGATGATGAAGAGGAGGCTGGAGAGGTTTTGATGCTTGAGGCAAGTGGCAGCGGGGCTAAGGGTCAGGCTGGTGATACTGGGGCTGGAGATGATGGTGATGGTGATGCAGTGAAGGTGTGAGCTGCAGAAATGGGCGATGATGGATTTATCTAGACGCAACCGGAGCCCATTTTTTATGATTTGGTAGTTGTTTTTGTTTGGATGGTGTTTTTCTCGAACAAGGATGGTCTGTAATAACTTAGACAATAGTTTCTAGGGTTGAGGATCATGGATCCTTGGACAATAGGTAGGATAATGGGTGGTGGATGGATCCTCTGTTTGGGGGATGAAACCACTTGTTATCTTTCCGCCTTTATTTCATGCATTTAGAACTTGTTAAATATGGACACCCTTTCCCAACCCAAGTGGACGGGCCACGTTTTGCTGGTAGAAACTTGCGTTGGCAATTTTGAAAACCTTTAAAGGGTTTAACTTTTGGTAAATAAAATCTTAATCTTTTGACTATCTCATGTGTTGCTACATTTGTGAATACTTTACCTTTCAGTTGCTATTATACACTTTGTTTGAATTCATAAGTTAAGAATAAAAGGTTGGTAAATTATGTCAAAAATTTTAGGATATGATCAAGGATCAAATATCCTATAATCGAAGAATTCAAAAAGTGATATGACTTAAGGATCATACAAGCTGTTGTCAAAGAATAAGGGTCGCTTAGACAAATAAAGTACTAAACTAAAATGATTAAGGATCATACCTGAGAATCCAAGTTAGGATCCTAAACCTTTAGCATTTACAATCATGATAACCAAAAGACAAACCTTAGTAAAAGGTAAGGATCAAGGATCCTTAGCTATTTGGCTTCAAAAACCTGAAATGGAAACTAACTTGGGACTAAGCCAATATAAGAGAAGAGTTAGCAACTGGGGACAAGCCCAACAATTCTGGGGACAAGTCCAATATACTGGGGACAAGCCCAAAAATCTGGGGACTAGCCGAAAAAACTGGGGACAAGCCCAAAGGATCTTGTGTAAACTGGAGTATGGCCCTCACTGGCGACTATCCAAACTTAGTGACATGAAAATGCCAAAACCTTAGTTAACGTGAAAACGTTAGAAACCTTAGGAACGGATGTATGGTACGTCTACCATTATACGTAGGATCCCAGATACAGCCAGTACAATGAAATTTTCAGCCCCTAAAGCGAGTACTGGTCCCATTGCCATGAACTGTACCAGGATTATCGTGCGCTGCTGGCGATACTGGGGACAGGCCCAACAACTGGGGACTAGCCCAAATAACTGGGTGTCAAGCCCAAATAACTGGGTACTTCTGTGGATACTCAATTCTTTGTCAAGGATATATCAACCTTCTGCAAAACTCAGAACTAAGTGAAAGAAGGATAAAGGATCCAGGATCCTTCTCCTTATATATAGGGTAACTAAAGAATTAAATAGATTGGAATTAGTTCATTACCAGAATGAGGATCATCTATCCTCTAAGGATCCTTCGAGGATATCGGTCATGAATATTGCTAAGGATCACGGATCCTTATAACATGAAGTATCTTTTCAAGTGGACAACATTCCAAGCTCTTGGTAGTAAATCACCTTCCATTGTTAGCAATCGATATGCCCCCTTTCCTGCCTTGGCTTCAATCAGGTAGGGGCCTTCCCACTTTGGTGCCAACTTTCCATCAGCAGGATTTGTGGTATTCTGAAATGCTTTCCTCAATACCATATCACCAACTTGGAACTTCCTGATCCTGACATTCTTATTGTCGGCTCCAGCCATCCTTTGTTGATAACTAGCCACTCTTATCCTTGCCAAATCCCTGAGTTCTTCTACGGTATCCAAATCTTGAATCAGGTTTTCAGCATTTCCTTCAGGATCACGGATGCTTGTTCTTGCAGTAGGAACCACCATCTCTGTAGGGATCACTGATTTTGCTCCAAATACCAAAGAAAATGGAGTTTGGCCAGTAGCATTCTTGGGGGTTGTCCTATCAGCCCATAGTACATAAGGTAGTTCTTCTGCCCACTTTCCTTTCTTGGATCCAAGCTTCTTTTTCAAGTTGTTGATGATGATCTTGTTAGATGATTCTGCTTGACCATTAGCTTGTGGGTGGACTGGTGTTGATGTTATCATCTTAATCCCCCAGCTGTCACAAAAGTTAGTAGTTCTACTCCCAATAAACTGAGATCCATTATCACAAACAATTTCAGAAGGGATACCAAATCTAGTAATAGTATTTCTTTTAATAAAGGATATCACTTCTTTTTCTCTGACTTGAGCAAAGGCTTCAGCCTCTATCCACTTAGAGAAGTAATCAGTCATGGCAAGCATGAACACCTTTCCTCCTGGTGCTTTGGGAAGTTTACCAACTATATCCATTCCCCATCTCATGAATGGCAAAGAAGAGGATATAGGATGCAAGAGCTCTGCTGGTTGATGAAGGATATTACTATGTATTTGACAAGGATCACACTTCTTGGCATAATCCACAGCATCTTTCTTCATTGTTGGCCAATAGTATCCTGTCCTAAGTATTAGGGGAGGATTTTCCAATGATCAGTGATCCTCAATTACTGTCGGGCTTAGGGATCCTCAATTCTGTTTGAATTAGTGATCCTCAGAAAGTATTGAAGGATTAGGATCATAGATCATCATAAGGATCCTTACACTAACGATTGTCTGCTTTGAATATGATGTTGTTTTGCAGGAGTACGAGCTTGGACTTGGTCTTGGCGATATTCCTGGAGCATATTCTCTATTTATTCCGCACGTGCTTGACTGAAATGGACGTTATGGAGGTCATGGAAGACTTGCATGAAATGCAGATAGTTAGATAGGTTATATATTTTCCATTTTTAAAAGGGGATAGCGAGCTAAATTAGAACACTTGGCTATTTTTAGCTAAACACACATACTCGCAACTGCTCTCATCAGCTCTCGACAGTTTACTTGGCGATTACACACTTTTTTTGCACATTACACTCTAGTGATCCTTGTAACTAGCTCGTTATCATCCAAAGTTGTATCACATTTTTTTGTTTAATCTGAGTTGGTGATCGGTAGTTTCCATCACCCGAGGTTTTTTATGCCGGAGATCAACTCTTGATCAAGGGCTTTTTCCTCGTATAAATCTTTGTGTCACTTGTTCATTACATTTCTGAGTGATCCTTAGTATTGTTCACTGATTCAAGCATCACACCTCACAACATAAAGTTTGGTTGCATTATCTTAGCTTGATTTTTGACCAAAACATATTGGCGCCCACCGTGGGGCAATTAGTGCTTCATTCCTAAGAAGATTCATATTTTTGTGGTCATTTTGGTTCGTTACAACCAAACGGATGGCTTCCTCAGCGAAGAACACTTCAAGTTCAATGCCGACAATTAGTTCTTCACAAGGCGTTCCACCTTTGCCTCTACCACCTTCTGGATCCCAGAAGATTGCTGAAAATGCTGCGAAGAGACAAATCCCCATTTTCTCAAAACCACCAACTTCTTCTGTTTTCTCTAATCCCACTACTAATGATCTTTTTAATCTGATTTTGCAGATGAGGGATCGCATGCAAGAGCAGGACAAAACCAATGAACGGATCCTCCAAGAGATTGGTGATATCAAAAAACAGAAGAAATCAGTGGAGGATCACTCTCCTCTGATGCCAAGGTCATTCAATTTCGACACTCCATTTGTAACTACCCTACAATCAGCAGTTCTAGGCATCCAGTATCAAAGTGGTCCATCAGAAAGGCGTTATGGAACAGCAACTATGAGTCAAGCACTTGGCTCTCACTCCCAGCCTTAGGGATCCTATTTTCAGCCATCGGGATCCCCTTTTCAGCCATCGGGATCCTCTTTTCAGCATCAGGGATCATTCTTCAGCTCAGGAGGATATTTGGGAATGCACACTGTCCAAGGATCCGCCCAGGTTCAAGGATCCTCCTAGGTCCAAGGATCCTCTCAAGTCCAAGGATCCTCCCTGGTCCAAGGATCCTCCTAGGTCCAAGGATCCTTTTATGGTTCCAGGATCCTTTCAGGTTCAAGGATCCTCTCAGCCTCAAGGATCCAACATCTTTCCGGATCAAGGATTATTGAGAAGTATGCAGCCCCCAAGCTCGGATGTTCATCAAGGAGACTTCATACCAATGCAGACCATTGCCTCCTCCGGTCCTTCAATCATACCAGAGTCCCGTCAGTATGGATTCACATCTGGAATTCCAAACACGAATCCTCCAGGAGGTAACACTTTTAATAATTCATATAACACTAACCATGGCTCTATGCAGGATACAGGTATCAATCAAGCTATGGCTAGGGAATTACAGAAGCTTAAGGTTATGATATCCAGTGTTCCAGGAGTGGTCAAGCCCATACCTGAGATCGCAGATGGTAGCCATAGGATATCTCTCTTTGCACCACCCTTATGTGATGCTGAGATACCCAAGAGATTCCAGATACCATCCATGAAGCTGTATGATGGTTCAACGGATCCAGAGGAGCATGTAGCTCAATACAGGGCGAGGATGGATATCATTCCAATTCCTGAGAGGTTAAAAGAAGCATGTCTATGCAAGGGTTTTGGATCCACACTCACGGGATCTGCTCTTAAATGGCTGCTAAGTCTTCCCCATTACTCTATTACTTCATTTGCCAATCTAGTTAATTTGTTTAATAGTCAATTCTCTTGTAGTAGAAAGTTTGAACGATTAACTAGTGATCTATATAGGGTAACACAAGGTCAAAATGAATCGCTTAGAGATTACATCACTAAATTTAGTAAAGAATCCTTAGATATCCCTAACCTGGATATAGCCATGGTTGTAGAAGCATTCCATGGATACATGATATGAAGGCCGGCCATGGATATAGCTACAGCTGTAGAAGCAGTCCATTGAAGGACTCCAGTCTTATCAGAAGTTTTGTGTTATAGATTGCTTATATTGTTGTAATGTTATCCTTGGCAGGCCATGGATACAAGATATGAAGATAGTCCCATCTACTTATCATCAGTGCATGAAGCTTCCTAGTCCATGGGGAGTGGTGAAAATTGAGAGTGATCACCAAGAAGCTAAGAATTGCTATACCTCATCAATGAAGCCAGCCTCAAGACCAAGGGAGCAATAGCAATTAAAGTATCCTTCAAGAGATGTCTTGGAGGCAAGAGAGCAGGATGTAAAGGAAATCCTCATGGATCCTCATGATCCTGAATCCAAGATCTTCATAGGATCAGGGATCCTTAGCGACATTGGACAGGATCTAGTATCCTTCCTTAAGAAAACTACCTTTGCCTGGAAGCATGAGGATATGACAGGTATATCTAAGGATATAATTACTCATAAGCTTGGCATTGACAGGTCATTCAAGCCTATTCATCAAAAAAGAAGGAAGTTTGCACCTGAAAGGAATGCTATTATCCAGGAAGAGGTAGATAAACTACTTCGGGGAGGTATGATAAGAGAGGTTAAGTATCCAAGGTGGCTAGCCAATGTGGTTGTTGTTCAAAATAAAAATGGAAAGTGGAGGGTATGTGTCGATTTTACTGATTTAAACAAGGCATGTCCCAAGGATCCTTTCCCATTACCCCACATTGACTCCATGATGGATGCTACCGCGGGTCATGAGTTGTTGACTTTTATGGATGCTTCATCTGGATTTCAACAAATTCAGATGGAACCATCTGATCAAGAGGATACAACCTTTATGACCCCAACTGGTATATATTGTTATATTGCTATGCCATTTGGACTGAGGAATGCAGGTGCTACTTATCAAAGGCTAGTCAATATGATGTTCAAGGAACAAATTGGACACACTATGGAAGTCTATATAGATGGCATGGTGGTTAAGTCCAAGAAAGCTGAGGATCACCTTAGAGACTTGGAGGAAGCCTTCGATATCCTTGATAAATTTAATATGAAACTAAATCCTTCCAAGTGTCATTTTGGTGTTAAAGCAGGTAAATTCTTAGGCTATATGGTGACAAAAAGGGGCATTGAAGCAAGTCCAGAGCAGATTAAGGCTATTGTGAACATCAAATCTCCTGCCAATGCAAAGGATGTGCAAAGATTGACAGGCAGAATCGCAGCCTTGAACAGGTTCATATCCAAATCCTCAGAAAAGTGCAAGGAATTCTATGACATCCTGAGGAAGAACAAGAAATTTGAATGGACTGAGAAGCATGAAAGTGCCCTCAAAGCTCTTAAGGATTACATATCCTCAGCCCCCGCCTTGATGAAACCAGAAAAGGGGGATATATGATCCTTATACTTAGCAGTATCCTCAAAAGCAGTAAGTGCGGTCCTTGTTAAGGATCACCAAGGTACACAACATCCTATTTGTTATGTAAGTAAGAGTTTACTTGATGCTGAATCCAGGTATTCACACTTAGAGAAACTTATCCTTGCATTGATTATGGCATCTACTAAATTAAGACATTATTTTGAGACTCATGCAATTATTGTTAAGACTAATTTTCCAATTAAGAATGTTCTCAGGAAACCTGAAATGTCAGGAAGGATGGCTAAGTGGGCAGTGAAGCTCAGTGCATATGATATAAGATATGAACCAAGGACTGCCATCAAATCCCAGGCCTTAGCTGACTTTGTGGCATATTTCAGTAGTGACTTGCAAAAGGAAGCTGAGTTGGAAGTCCAACAGCTAGAAGAAAATAAGGATCCTTGGATACTCTTCACTGATGGTGCTTCTAATGTTAAAGGAACAGGGCTTGGAATACTACTAAAATCGCCACAGGGGGACATAATACCCCACTCCATAGCATGCGAATTTCAAACTACCAACAATGAGGCTGAGTATGAAGCCTCGATAGCTGGTTTGCAAATTGCCAAGCATATGAGGATCAGGTATCTTGAGGTACATGTGGATTCATTATTGATCACTAATCACTTTAATGGATCCTATGTTGTTAAAGGTGAAAAACTAATCAAATATTTAGAGATAGTCAGAGAATTGGCACTCTCTTTTGTTTCCTTTAGTTTGACACAGGTACCAAGGGAAGAGAATGCAGAGGCTGATGCATTAGCCAATCTAGGATCATCCTTGAAGATCCTGGAGGATATCAAGATCCCTATTATCCATATCCTGACCCCTGCTATCGAGGATCATGTAGCTATGGAGATAGGAGAGGATTCTACAATCATCCCTAGTGAGGATATTCAGTCTCATTCAGGATCATGGATCCTTCCAATCATGAGATACATACAACATGGAGAGATTCCTACAGGAGAAAACCCCAGGGCTTTCAAAATCAAGGTATCTCAATTTACAATATTGAATAACATGTTGTATAAACGATCTCTTTTAGGTCCATATCTAAGATGCATTGAGGATCCTGAAATCCAAGAAGTCCTAAAGGATTTCCATGAAGAGGATTGTGGAAACCACACTGGGGGCAGAGCATTGTTCTCAAGGATCCTAAGGACAGGATATTATTGGCCTACTATGAAGAAGGATGCTGTGGAATATGCCAAGAAGTGTGATCCTTGTCAGAGACATAGTAATATCCTTCACCAACCAGCCGAACTCTTGCATCCTATATCCTCTTCTTGGCCATTTATGAGATGGGGAATGGATATAGTTGGTAAGCTTCCTAAGGCACCTGGTGGAAAAGTATTCATGCTTGTTATGGCCAAGTGGATAGAGGCTGAAGCCTTTGCTCAAGTCAGAGAAAAGGAAGTGATATCCTTTATTAAGATAAACATTATTACTAGATTTGGTATCCCTTCTGAAATTGGTTGTGATAATGGATCTCAATTTATTGGGAGTAGAACCACTAACTTTTGTGACAACTGGGGGATTAAGATGATAACATCAACACCAGTCCACCCACAAGCTAATGGTCAGGCAGAATCATCCAATAAGATCATCATCAACAATTTGAAGAAAAAGCTTGGATCCAAGAAGGGAAAGTGGGCAGAAGAACTACCTTATGTACTAAGGGCTGATAGGACAACTCCCAAGAATGCCACTGGCCAAACTCCATTTTCCTTGGTATTTGGGGCAGAATCAGTGATCCCTATAGAGATGGTGGTTCCTACTGCAAGAACAAGCATTCATGATCCTGAAGAAAATGCTGAAAACTTGGTTCAAGATTTGGATACTATAGAAGAACTCAGGGATTTGGCAAGGATAAGGATGGCCAGTTATCGACAAAGGATGGCTGGAGCTTACAACAAAAATGTCAGAATCAGGAAATTCCAAGTTGATGATATGGTGTTAAGGAAAGCATTTCAGAATACCACCAATCCTGCTGATGGAAAGTTGGCACCAAAGTGGGAAGGCCCTTATTTGATTGAAGCTGAGGCAGGAAATGGGGCATATCGATTGCTGACAATGGAAGGTGATTTACTACCAAGAGCTTGGAATGCTGTCCACTTGAAAAAATACTTCATGTGATAAGGATCCTTGATCCTTACCTGACAAGTATCCTTGAAGGATCCTTACAGGACAGATGATCCTCATTCAGGTAATATTCTGATCTCAAACTATTTCATTCTTTAATTATCTTATAAGGATAAGGATCCTGCATCCTTTATCCTCCTTTCACTTGATTCTGAGTTTTGAAGGTTCAGGTATCCTTAACAAAGGATTGAGTATCCACAGAAGTATCCAGTTATTTGGGCTTGACCCTAGTTTGGGCATGTCCCCAGTTTCGCCAGTAGCGCATGATGATCCTGGTACAGTTCATGACAATAGGACCAGTACTCGCTTTAGGGGCTGACAATTTCATTGTATTGGCTGTATACGGGATCCTACGTATAATGGTAGACGTACCATACATTCGTTCCTAAGGTTTCTAACGTTTTCATGTTAGCTAAGGTTTTGGCATTTTCATGTCACTAAGTTTGGATAGTTGCCAGTCAGGGCCATACTCCAGTTTACACACGATCCTTTGGGCTTGTCCCCAGTTATCCTTTGGGCTTGTCCCCAGAATTGTTGGGCTTGTCCCCAGTTACTAACTTTTATCTTATATTGGCTTAGTCCCAAGTTGTATCCTATTTCAGGTTTTTGAAGCTAAATGACCAAGGATCCTTGATCCTTACCTTTTACTAAGGTTTGTTTTTTGGTTATCCTGATTGTAAATGTTAAAGGTTAGGATCCTAACTTGGATTCTCAGGTATGATCCTTAATTACGTTGATTTTATTTATTATTTACGTAAGTGACCCTTATCCTTTGACAACTGAACTTATGATCCTTAAACTACACTACTTTTCAGAACTTGTTGACTATAGGATATGTGATCCTTGATCATATCCTAAACTTTTTGAGAATATTTATTAAATTTTTTCCTCTTTACTAAACAAATTCAGAAAAAATATATACTACAACAATTGAAAGCTAAAGTATTCACAAGGATAACAACATAGGATAGCCAAAAGTTAAAGGTTTTATTTATTCACAAAAGATTAAACCCTTTAAGGTTGTCAAAATTGCCAACCCACGTTTCTACCAGCAAAACGTGGCCCGTCCACATGGGTTGACAAAGGGTGTCCATTGTTCATAGGTCTTTGTAGTGCAGGAAATAAAAGACGGAAGGATAACAAGTGGCTTCATCCCCCAAACAGAGGATCCATCCACCACCCATTATCCTACCTTTTGTCTGAGGATCCATGATCCATAACCCTAGAAACTATTGTTCAAATACAACCCAAGATTGTTTCAAAACACCATAACCAAAATAAAACTACCAAGTCCTAAAAAATGGGCTCCGGCCACGTCTAGAAATATCCATCATCGCCCATTCCTGCAGCCTACACCTTTGCTGCATCACCATCACCTTCACCAGCTCCTCCAGCTCCAGCATCACCCGCATGATCCTTCATCCCACTGCTGCCAGCCTCAATTGCTAAGACCTCTTCTTCATCGTCTAGCTCAGCCAATCTAGCCTTCCAGCCCTCTACATCCCAGTTGCTCTTGTCAAAATCAGGATCCAGAGCTTCTTGGGCCATCTTCAATTGGGTTTTGTACATAGCAATGGCAGCGGAGACTTTAGCATCATTGGTGATTTCATTCTTCTCCTGATCAGCAGTGATGTGAGCCAGGACAAGTTCCCTCTTCACCAGATTGACGTCGTTTTCAAGAGAGGCAATCTTCTGATCCTTGGCCAGCATGATCTTCTGGAGATCCAAACACTTTTGCTCAGCCTCTTCAACACTGCCTACGTAGTCCTCGATTTCAGCAAATTTATGCAAAAAAGACAATGTAAAGTTTAGGATCACATGATCCTCAAGTGGGCAGGATAACTAAGCTAAGTCAGTGATCCTTACATCAGCAAAGTACTCAAGGAACTGGTGACGGATTAGAGGCAGGCCTTCTAGATTGTCAGCCTTAGAGGCTTTCCTCATCTTTCCCTTGGAAGCAGTAGGCTTGGGGATGGCAGTACTTGGGCTAGCAGCAGCCTTTTTCTTCCCAGACCTGGGACCAACAGTGGTGAGATCGGTAACACTGAAACAGGTAGCAGACTTCGATGATTTTCCAGCACCTACACATCCAAAACAGATAAGTATCCTTATTTCATTTTTATTTAAACATTTAGTTATGCACAAAATGGGATACTTACTTGACATCGTAACGGAGCCTGAGGATACTTCCTGAGAATCCTGGGTATTTTCTTGAAATGTTCTTATTGCAGGATCAAGCCTCCGGAAAGCAGCAAGCATTTCCTTCGTTGCAGGTGTTGTGATAATGTGTGAAACTGTAATAGCTGCAAAATAGAAACGAAGAAGTCAGTGATCCTCAGTAGAGACAGGGTATCCTATGATCCTTCTATAAGGATCCTCTATCCTACCATGAGTAACCCATTTTCTTGGAAGATCCTTCCCATCAGGGATAGAATCCCTTCTGATAAAGAAGAATCGCCTCTTCCAGTTGGTGTCATTCTTGGTGGTTTTGAAGATGGGGGTGCTTTTCACCGGGTTTGTGTTTGAATAGATATCGATGAGATCCATGGCTCACAAGATCGTACATCTCTGCTAACTCCGACATTCCTAGATCAATACCTTCATGCTCAATGATTCTTTCAAGGGTATACAAGACCCTCCACATCATTGGCATCGCTTAGATGTAGGAGATGCCGGTGAGAGAGAAGAAGGATTGGGTGAAATCAGGAAAAGGATACGAGTATCCTATCGTGAATGGAGTGACCGGAAAAGCAACCCAGGTTTCAGAAACATAGTCGCTTAGGACGGTGGGGTCAAAAGCTTTGAAAACAGTGCTTGCCGGGAAACAATGGCGGATCCTGTCTATCTGCAGATCAGTAAAACAACATTGTTCCTTCGCAGAGCCTTCGATGATCCCTTGGCTCTTCAAAGGACTGTCCTTTTTGTGATCCTTAGTCGGTGAGGATCTTAGCATCATCTTGGTCATAACGGTGGTGAAGAAGAAGAAACAGAGCGAGAAGATAAAGAGAGAAAGGAAAGAGGAGTACCTGATCAGATCTTCGAATAAGGATTTAAAGGATGAAACGCACGAATTTAAATGCTCCCTAACCCCTATCTCTAACTTCAATTTATAATGATGATTTTGTAGGATAGTCACTTCAGTGACGTCATGTTGGCAACAGCTAGTCAGGATTCAACGGCTATATATCCGTTGGTTTGTTACGGATAAGAACGAGAAAATATAACTCCTTTATTTACACATTACTCCTTATATTTTGGGGGCAATTGTTAGGGGAGGATTTTCCAATGATCAGTGATCCTCAATTACTGCCGGGCTTAGGGATCCTCAATTCTGTTTGAATTAGTGATCCTCAGAAAGTATTGTAGGATCAGGATCATGGATCATCATAAGGATCCTTACACTAACGATTGTCTGCTTTGAATATGATGTTGTTTTGCAAGAGTACGAGCTTGGACTTGGTCTTGGCGATATTCCTGGAGCATATTCTCTATTTATTCCGCACGTGCTTGACTGAAATGGACGTTATGGAGGTCGTGGAAGACTTGGATGAAATGCGGATAGTTAGTTAGCTTAGATATTTTCCATTTTTAAAAGGGGATAGCAAGCTAAATTAGAACACTTGGGTATTTTTAGCTAAATACACACACTCGCAACTGCTCTCATCAGCTCTCGACAGTTTACATGGCGATTACACACTTTTTTGCACATTACACTCTAGTGATCCTTGTAACTAGCTCGCTATCATCCAAAGTTGTAACACATTTATGCCGGAGATCAACTCTTGATTGTTAGGGGAGGATTTTCTATCAATTAGTGATCCTTACTCGTTATCCTAATTAATGATCCTTTCTTCTGTGACAGATAGTGATCCTCAGAAGAGCTTCAGGATCAGGATCAGGATCATGGATCACTTTAAGGATCCTCGTACTGACGATTGTTTGTTTGTGTTTTGTATTACTTCGCAGGAGTTACGAGCTTGACTTGGTCTTGGCAACGTTACTATGCAATATTCCACGGGTATTTCGCACACGTTTGACTGGAAATGGACGTTGTGGAGAACGTGGGAGCTTGGCACAAAAGTCGGATAGTTAGTTATTGTAGTTAACTTCTATTTTTATAGGGGTGACGAGCTAGAATTAGAACACTTAGTCATTTTTTCAACTACACACACACTCTCATATAATCGCATTCGTGAAGCTCTCGACGAACACTTATTAGTTTTCACTCACTTTTACACATTTCATATTAGTGATCCTTGTACCTAGCTCGTCATTATCCGAAGTTGTAAACATTTATTGATTTATTTGAGCTTGGTGATCGGTAGTTTCCATCACCCGGGGTTTTTTGTGCCGGAGATCAACTCTTGATCAAGGGCTTTTTCCCCGTATAAATCCTTGTGTTGTTTGTGCAATTTACCTTGAAGTGATCCTTATTATTGTTCGACATTTCAAGCATCATACCCCGTAACAGAGAGTTTGGTTGCATTATCCTCATCAGATTTTTTGACCAAAACATTGATCAAGGGCTTTTTCTTCGTATAAATCTTTGTGTCACTTGTTCATTGCATTTCTGAGTGATCCTTAGTATTGTTCATTGATTCAAGCATCACACCTCACAACAGAAAGTTTGGTTGCATTATCTTAGCTTGATTTTTGACCAAAACACTAAGGATCCTTGTGAACAATGCCCTGCCCCCAGTGTGGTTTCCACAATCTCCTTCATGAAAATCCTTTAGGACTTCTTGAATTTCAGGATCCTCTATGCACCTTAGATATGGACCTGCAAGAGATCGTTTATATAACATGTTATACAATATTGTAAATTGAGATACCTTGATTTTGAAAGCCCTGGGGTTTTCTCCTGTAGGAATATCTCCATGTTGTATAATATATCTTATGATTGGAAGGATCTATGATCCTGAACGAGACTGTGCACCATCACTAGGAACCATTGCAGAATCCTGTTCTATCTCCATGGTTATGTGATCCTCAATAGCGAAAGCTAAAATATGGATGATAAGGATCTTGATATCCTCTGGAATTTTCAAGGATGATCCTAGGTTGGCCAATGCATCAGCTTCTGCATTTTCTTCCCTGGGTACCTGTGTCAAACTAAAAGAAACAAAAGAGAGTGCCAATTCCTTGACTATCTCTAGGTATTTGATTAGCTTTTCACCTTTAACAACATAAAGTGATTAGTAATTAACAATGAATCTACATGTACTTCAAGATACCTGATCCTCATATGCTTGGCAATTTGCAAACCAGCTATCAAGGCCTCATATTCAGCCTCATTATTAGTAGTTTGAAACTCAAAAGCTATGGAGTGGGGTATCATGTCCCCCTGTGGGCGATTTTAGTAGTATTCCAAGTCCTGATCCTTTGATATTAGATGCCCCATCAGTGAAGAGTATCCAAGGATCCTGAATCTCTTCAAGCTGCTGAACTTCTAACTCAGCTTCTCTTTGTAAATCACTACTAAAATCTGCCACAAAGTCAGCTAAGGCTTGGGATTTGATGGCAGTCCTTGGTTCATATCTTATATCATAAGCACTAAGCTTCACTGCCCATTTAGCCATCCTTCCTGACATTTCAGGTTTCCTGGATTCAGCATCAAGCAAACTCTTACTTACATAATAGACAGGATATTGTGTACCTTCGTGATCCTTAACAAGGTCCACACTTACTGCTTTTGAGGATACCGCTAGATATAAGTGTTAGGGGATGATTTTCCAATCCTAAGGATCACGGATCCTCAAGTACTGCCAGGATCATGATTTCTGTTTGAATTAAGGATCCTCAGTAGGTGTTGCGGGATCAGGATTCAGGATCCTTATTGTTATCCTTATACTAACGATTGTCTTCATTATACATGAGCTTATTTTGCAGGAATATGTACATGGACTTGGTCTTGCCGATATTCGTGGAGCATATTCCCTCAATATTCCGCACGTGCTTGGCCCTGGTGAACGTTATGGAGATCGTGGGAGGCTAGCATAATTAGCGGATAGTTAGTTAGTTTAGTTACTTCTAAATTTAAAAGGGGATAACAAAGCTTGAGTTAGAACACTTAGCAAAATTAGCAAGCACACACTCCAGTAACAGCTCTCGTTCATCTCTCAACAGTTTACTTGGCGAATACATACATTTTTGCACTTTTGCACACTAGTGATCCTTGTAACAAGCTTGTTATCATCCCGACTTGTATCAACCGCTTGTTTAATTATAGTTGGTGATCGGTAGTTTCCATCACCCGAGGTTTTTTATGCCGGAGATCAACTCTTAATCAAGGGCTTTTTCCTCGTATAAATCCTTGTGTCACTTGTTCATTTCATTTACAAGTTGTTCGTATAATTGTTCATAGATTCTGCGCTCTTTTCAGTTCACTACAACCAAGCACATGGCTTCCTCAGCGAAGAATGCTTCAAATTTGATGCCCTCATTCACTTCTTCACAAGGCGTTCCCCCTTTGCCTCCACCACCTTCTGGATCCCAGAAGAATGCTAAGAATGCTGCGAAGAAACCAACTCCCATTTTCTCAAAACCTCCAACTTTTTCTGCTTCTTACACTCCCACTACTAGTGACATGTTTACTTTGATTTTGCAGATGAAGGATCATATACAGCAACAGGATAAGACCAATGAAAGGATTCTCAAAGAAATCGGAGATCTCAAGAAACAAAAGAAAACGGCAGAGGATCATTCCCCACTGATGCCCAGATCTTTGAATTTTGACACTCCGGTGATTACTTCTCAGCCATCAGTGGTTCCAGATGTTCAATATGTGGGTGGACCAAAAGGAGTGCACTACGGAACAACAATAGTGACCCAGGCATTAGGTCCATACTTCCAGCCAGCAGGATCCTATCCTCAGCATATGGGATCCTTCATGAGTGCATGAGGGTACTCAGGAGCGCAGCAGATTCAAGGATCTTCCATTGTTCCAGGATCATCCCAGGTTCAAGGATCCTCCTTTGTTCCAGGATCATCCCAGGTTCAAGGATCCTCCTTTGTTCCAGGATCGTCCCAGTTTCAGGGATCCTTCCAGATGCCGGGATCCTTGAGGAGTTTGCAAACAGGAAGTTCAGATGTCCATCAGGGAGATTTTATTCCAATGCAGACCAATGCTTCTACTGGTCCCTCGATCATTCCAGAGCCCCAACAATATGGATTAACATCCATTCTTCCTAACTTGAATCCAATGGGAGGTAACACTTTTAATAATTCTTATACTACTAACCATGGTCTTATGCAGGATCCAGGTATCAATCATGCCATGGCCAGAGAATTGCAAAACCTAAAGGATATGATATCAAGTGTTCCGGGAGTGGTCAAACCTATCCCAGAGATTGCAGATGGGAGCCACAAGATATCTCGTTTTGCACTACTAATCTGTGATGCTGAGATACCCAAGAGGTTCCATGTGCCAACAATGAAGCTGTATGATGGTTCGACGGATCCTGAAGAACACATAGCACAATACAGGGAGAGGATGGAGATCAATCCAATCCCAGAAAGGTTAAAGGAAGCATGCCTGTGCAAGGGATTCGGATCCACTCTTACTGGATCAGCTCTCAAATGGCTGCTATGTCTTCCCCCTACTCTATTACCTCATTTGCTAATCTAGTTAACTTGTTTAATAATCCGTTTTCTTGTAGTAGAAAATTTGAACGATTAACTAGTGATCTATATAGGATAACCCAGGGTCATAATGAATAATTAAGGGATTACATTACCAAATTCAGTAAAGAATCCTTAGACATTCCCAACTTAGATATAGCCACGGCTGTTGAGGCCTTTAAAATGGGATTGCTTAGGGATTCGTTGTTCTATGATGATCTTGTTATGACACCATGCAGGAACTTAGATGAGGTAAGAACCCGGGCACTTAGGTTCATTCGGCTAGAGGATGACAAGAGGATCCAGGAGAGGTTAGCAGGATCCTCAAAGCAAGATAAGCAAGGATCCTCATTCAGGAACAACAAGTTCAGATCCTACAACAGATCTGATAACCAGAACGTGCATGCTGTTGATCAAGAAGAGGATGATGAGGATTATCCTCCAATTTCTGAATATTGTTTTTCTGTTGATAACAATGAACTAATCCTTGCGATGCAGAATCTAGGTGATAAAGCTAGATGGCCCAGAAAGAATGATAGGCCAGCTGCAACTAAGGATAAGTCAAAGTGGTGTGCATACCATGAAGATTTTGGGCATCTCACAGAAGAATGCATTGCACTAAGAAAGGAAATTAGATACATGTTAAGCAAGGGGCATCTAAAAGAATTGTTGGGAAGAAAAAAGTCAAGGACTCAGGATCCTGAAAGGATCCCTGAGAAGGCTCCAGCCTCTCCAGCAGATGCACAAACTTTATTTCTGGAGGATCAGAAATTTGTGGCACATCCTTCTCAGCAGCTAAAAGGCATGCAAAGGAAACTAAAATGGATAATGGAGAAAGACTCGTTCGAACATCAAGTGTCTCCGAAGGAAAAGTCATAACCTTTGATGAGGATGATCGTGTTGATATCCAGGATCCTCATCACGATGGTTTAGTTATTACTCTTTTCATTTCTAACCATTTTGTCCGCAGGATCCTTATAGACGGAGGAAGTTCAGTGAACATTATCCAGCTTGATGTTCTAAAGAAGATGGGTATCCCTGAATCAAATATCATACCAAGATCCTCCGTGCTCGTAGGATTTATTGGCTAAACTAAGAATACTCTGGGGGACATTAAACTCCCAATATACATCGAAGGCCTACACTCTTATCAAAAATTTTGTGTTATTGACTGTTTATCTTGTTGTAATGTTATCCTTGGCAGGCCCTGGATACACGATATGAAGGCAGTCCCATCTACCTACCATCAATGTGTGAAGCTCCCTAGTCCTTGGGGAATAGTGAAGATTAATAGTGATCAGCAGGAGGCTAAGAATTGCTATACTTCATCGATGAAACCAGCCTCGAAGTCAAGGGAGCAATAGCAATCAAAGTATCCTCCAAGGGATGTCTTGGAGGCAAGAGAACAGGATGTGGTAGAAATCCTCATGGATCCTGATGATCCTGAATCCAAAATCTATATCGGATCAGGGATCCTTGGCGGTATGAAGGAAGACCTCATATCCTTCCTCAAAAGGAGAAAGACTACCTTTGCATGGAAACATGAAGACATGACCGGTATATCTAAAGATGTGATCACTCACAAACTTGGCATTGATAGGTCCTTCAAACCTATCCATCAAAGGAGAAGAAAGTTTGCACCGGAAAGAAATGCCATTATCCAGGAAGAGGTAGAGAAATTGCTCCGGGCAGGTATGATTAGAGAGGTCAAGTATCCAAGATGGTTGGCCAATGTGGTTGTTGTTCAAAAGAAAAACGGAAAGTGGAGGGTATGTGTCGATTTTACCGATTTAAATAAGGCATGTCCCAAGGATCCTTTCCCATTACCCCACATTGACTCCATGGTGGATGCAACTGCGGGTCATGAACTGTTAACTTTTATGGATGCTTCATCTGGATTTCAACAAATCCAAATGGAACCATCCGATCAAGAGGATACAGCCTTCATGACTCCAACTGGTATATACTGCTATATTGCTATGCCGTTCGGACTAAGAAATGCAGGTGCAACGTATCAAAGGCTGGTGAATATGATGTTCAAGGATCAGATTGGACAAACTATGGAGGTTTACATAGATGATATGGTGGTAAAATCCATAAAAGCTGAGGATCACCTAAGAGACTTGGAGGAAGCATTCGATATCCTTGACAAATATAACATGAAGCTTAATCCTTCAAAATGTCATTTTGGTGTTAAAGCAGGTAAATTCTTAGGATATATGGTTATGAAGAGAGGCATTGAAGCTAGCCCGGAACAAATCAAAGCAATAGTGAACATCAAAACTCCGGCCAATGCTAAGGATGTTCAAAGGCTAACAGGCAGGATAGCAGCTTTGAACAGATTTATATCCAAATCCTCAGAAAAGTGCAAAGAATTCTATGATATCCTAAGGAAGAACAAGAAATTTGAGTGGACTGAGACGCATGAAAATGCTTTAAGAGCCCTCAAAGATTATCTATCCTGAGCCCCAGCCTTGATGAAACCAGAAAAAGGCGATGTGCTATCCTTATATCTTACATTATCCTCAAAAGAAGTAAGTGCGGTCCTTGTTAAGGATCATGAAGGTACACAACATCCTGTCTATTATGTAAGTAAAAGTTTACTTGATGCCGAATCCAGGTATTCACACCTTGAAAAGCTTATTCTTGCATTAATTATGGCATCTACTAAGTTGAGACACTATTTTGAAACTCATGTTATTGTTGTTAAAACTAATTTTCCAATTAAGAATGTCCTCAGGAAACCAGAGATGTCAGGAAGGATGGCTAAGTGGGCAGTGAAGCTAAGTGCATATGATATAAGATATGAGCCTAGGACAGCCATCAAATCCCAAGCATTAGCCGACTTTGTGGCTGATTTCAGTAGTGATTTACAAAAAGAAGCTGAGTTAGAAGTCCAGCAGCTAGAGGAGACTAAGGATCCTTGGATACTCTATACTGATGGATCCTCAAATGTTAAAGGCACAGGGCTTGGAATACTACTAAAATCGCCATAGGGGGACATAATACCCCACTCTATAGCTTGTGAGTTCCAAACCACTAACAATGAGGCTGAATATGAAGCCTTAATTGCTGGTTTGCAAATTGCTAAGCATATAGGGATCAGGTATCTTGAGGTACATGTAGATTCATTGTTAATTACAAACCACTTTAATGGATCCTATGCTGTTAAAGGTGAAAAGCTAATCAAATATTTAGAGATAGTCAAAAGTTTGGCACTCTCTTTTGTTTCCTTTAGTTTGACACAGGTACCAAGGGAAGAAAATACAGAAGCTGATGCATTGGCAAACTTAGGATCATCTTTGAAGATCCCGGAGGATATCAAGATGCCTATTATCCATATCCTGACCCCGGCTATCGAGGATCATGTGGCTGTGGAGATAGGAAATGATTCTGCAATTATCCCTAGTGAGGATACTCAATCCTATTCAGGATCATGGATCTCACCAATTATGAGATACTTACAACATGGAGAGATTCCTACAGGAGAAAACCCTAGGGCTTTCAAATCTAAGGTATCTCAATTCAAAATTTTAAATAATATGTTGTATAGACGATCTCTTGCAGGACCATACTTGAGATGTATTGAGGATCCTGAAATCCAAGAAGTTTTAAAAGACTTCCATGAAGGAGATTGTGGAAACCACACTGGGGGCAAGGAATTATTCTCAAGGATCCTGAGGACAGGATACTACTGGCCAACCATGAAGAGAGATGCTGTGGAATATGCTAAGAGATGTGATCCTTGTCAGAGACACAGCAATATCCTTCATCAACCAGCTGAATTATTGCATCCTATATCCTCCTCTTGGCCATTTATGAGATGGGGTATGGATATAGTTGGTAAGCTTCCTAAGGCACCTGGTGGAAAAGTATTCATGCTTGCTATGACTGATTACTTCTCCAAGTGGATAGAGGCTGAAGCTTTTGCCCAAGTCAGAGAAAAGGAAGTTATATCCTTCATTAAAAGAAATATTATAACTAGATTTGGAATTCCTTCTGATATTATATGTGATAATGGTTCCCAATTTATTGGGGGCAGAACCACTAACTTTTGTGACAGTTGGGGGATTAAGATGATAACATCAACACCAGTCCACCCACAAGCTAATGGCCAAGCAGAATCATCCAACAAGATCATCATCAACAATTTGAAGAAGAAGCTTGGATCCAAGAAAGGCAAATGGGCAGAGGAACTACCTTATGTGCTTTGGGCTGATAGGACGACCCCTAAGAATGCAACTGCTCAAACACCATTCTCTTTGGTATTTGGGGCAGAATCAGTGATCCCAACAGAAATGGTGGTTCCAACTGCTAGAACAAGTACTCGTGATCCTGAGGAAAATGATGAGAACTTGACTCAAGATCTGGATACTATTGAAGAAATCAGGGATCTGGCTAGGATAAGGATGGCCAGTTATCAACAAAGAATGGCTGGTGCTTACAACAAAAATGTCAGGATCAGGAAGTTTCAAGTTGGAGATATGGTATTAAGGAAAGCATTTCAGAATACCACCAATCCTGCCGATGGAAAATTGGCTCCAAAATAGGAAGGCCCTTATTTGATTGAAGCGGAAGCAGGAAAGGGGGCATATAGGTTGCTAACCATGGAGGGTGATTTGCTACCAAGAGCTTGGAATGCTGTCCACTTGAAGAAATATTTCATGTGAGTAGGATCCTCTTGGCACAGATGATCCTTATGTTAGGAGTATCCTCGAAGGATCCTTAAAGTATCAGTGATCCTTACTTTGGTAATATCCTAACCTTGAACTATTTCATTTCTTTATTTTCTCATATAAGGATAAGGATCATGTGTCCTTTATCCATCTCTCACGTGATTTCAAGTGTTGAAAGTTCAGGTATCCTTAGTATAACATTGGTTATCTGCAGAAGCAATCAGTTCCTTGGGTTTGACCCCAGTTATTTGGGCTTGACCCCAGTTTCGCCTGTAGCGCATGATGATCCTGGTATAGTTCAAGGCAGTGGGACCAATACTCGCTTTAGGGGCTAATAATTCCATTGTACTGGCTATGCCTAGGATCCTACGTATAATGGTAGACGTACCATACATCCGTTCCTAAGGCTTCTAACGTTTTCACGTTAGCTAAGGGTTCTAACGTTTTCACGTTAGCTAAGGTTTTGGCATTTTCATGTCACTAAGTTTGGATAGTCGCCAGTTAGGGCCATACTCCAGTTTACATACGATCCTTGGGCTTGTCCCCAGTTATCCTTGGGCTTGTCCCCAGTTATCCTTGGGCTTGTCCCCAGTTGCTAACTCTTTTCTTATATTGGATTAGTCCCAAGTTATGCTCTATTTCAGGTCCTTGAAGATAAGCAACTAGGGATCCTTGATCCTTACTTCTTTCTAAGGTTTATTTTGTAGTTATCCTGATTATGGTTAGGATCCTAACTTGGATCCTCAGGTATGATCCTTAACTGCTTTGATTTTATTCATTATTCATTTGAATAACCCTTATACTTGACAACTGAACTTGGAATTCTTAAACTATACCACTTTTTAGAACTTATCAGTTATGGGATATGTGGTCCGTGATCATATCCTAAACTTTCTGGATATATTTTTTAATTTTTCAAGGCTTGATAAGTATAAACGGAATAAACATTACAACAGTTGGAAAGTAAGATATTAAAAAGGATAACAACACAAGATAAGCGACGAAAGGTTAAAATTTTATTTATTAACAAAAGGCTAACCCTTAAAAGGTTGTCAAAATTACCTACCCCGAGCTTCTACCAGCAAAACGTGGCCCGTCCGCTAGGGTAGGTAAAGGGTGTCCATGATAATAAGTTCAAAAAGTAGTGCAGGAATATAAAGGCGGCAGGATCACAATGGCTTCATCCCCCAAACAGAGGATCCCTCCACCAATTGCAATCATGCCTATTGTCCAAAGGATCATACATGATCCTCAATCCTAACGACTATTGTTCAAGTACAAACCATTAAATTGTTTAACATCACAACCACAAAAACCTAATACCAAATTTAAAAATTGGGCTCCAGCTGCGTCTAGGAATGTCCATCATCGCCCAATTGTGCAGCCTACAGCTTTGCTGCATCCTCTTCCCCTCCAGCTGCGGTATCCTTCACCAGATCCTTCCCACTACCTCCAGCCTCGATCGCCAAAACTTCCTCAGCTTCCTCATCATCTTCAAGATCAGCTAACCTTGCTTTCCAGCCCTCAACATCCCAGCTGCTTTTGTCAAAGTTAGGATCTTGAGCTTCCTGGGCCATCTTCAATTTAGTCTGATACATTGTGATGGCAGCAGAGACCTTAGCATTTTCTATGAGATCATGCTTCTCATAGTCAAGGTCAATCAGAAGTTTAGCCGTCTTAGTCTTGGCATCTTGGAGTTCCTTCTGAAGATCAGCAATTGCAAGGTCCTTAAGCACTGCAACCTGTTGCAAATCAGCAATCTTCTTGTCCTGCTCCTCGACATTCCCCACATAGTCCTCAATCTCAGCGAATTTCTGCAAAAGAGATAAAAGATAAGGTCAGGACCGAGTGATCCTCAAATCAGCAGGATATATCAGCAGGATATGCCAGCAGGATATACGGGCAGATACGGTGATCCTTACATCATTGAAGTACTCGAGGAATTGGTGACAGATCAGAGGCAGACCCTGCAAATTCTCACCTTCGGAGGTCTTTCTCTTTTTGCCACCCTTTCCTTTAATGGGTGCCTTGGGAATGGAGATGCTAGGACTGGTAGTGGCCCTCTTCTTCCTGGACCGAACAACATCAAGATCAGCTGTGTTGAACTGGGATACAGGCTTGGCAGATTTTCCGGCACCTACACATTCAAAGCAAGATAAGTATCCTTATCCTATTTCAATTTACTTATTTATTTTAATATTCAAACTATGCAAAAGGCAGGATACTTACTCGACATGGTGATGGAACCTGAGGATACTTCTTGTGAGTCTTGGGTGTCTATCTTGAATGTCCTTGTTTCAGGATCAAGCTTCCAAAAAGCAGCAAGCCTATCCTTGGTTGCAGGTGTCGTGATGATGTGTGAAACAGAAATAGCTGCATAACACAAGACAAAAAGGGGTTAGTGATCCTCATACAAAAACAAGACTACCTGGTGATCCTTCTCAGGATCCTCTGGCCTACCATGGGTGGACCATGTCTTTGGTAGATCCTTTCCATTTGGAATGGTATCCCTCCTGACAAAGAAGAAGCGACGTTTCCAATTTGTGTCATTCTTGGTGACTTTAAGAAGGGGGTGTTCTCCGCCGGGTTTTCGTTTGAACAAATAACGATGAGAACCAAAGGTAGTAAGATCATACAATTGTGTCAGCTCTGACATTCCTAAATCAACGCCTACCTGCTTGATGATCCTCTCTAGGGTATACAAAACCCTCCAAATCATCGGCATGGCTTGGATGTAAGAGATGCCGGTAAGGGAAAAGAAGGATTGTGTAAATTCTAGGAAAGGATAGGTGTATCCTATGGCGAATGGAGTAACTGGAAAGGCAACCCATGTTTCTGAAACATAGTCGCTCAGAATAGTAGGATCAAAGGGTTTGAAAAAGGCACTCGCCGGAAAGCAGTGACGAATCTTGTCTATTTGAGCATCGTTAAAGTAGCACCTCTCATGTGTGGAGTCTTTGATGATCTTTTGACTCTTCAAGGGACTATCCTTCTGGTGATCCTTGGCGGGGGAGGACCGGAGCATCATTCTTGAAGAGACGATAGTAAAATAAGAAAAACAGAGCAAGAGAAGGAAGAAGATGAAGAGAGGATACCTGTTTATCTTCGGAATGCAATTATAAAGGGAGTCTTTCTGAAATTTTAAATGCATTTGATCCTATCTCTATCTCCTATTTATAATCATGATCGTGCAGGGTTGTCACTTCTGTGATGTCATGGGTGCAACGGCTAGTTCAACAATAACGGCTATATTTACGATAGTTAGTTGCGGATAAGATCAGGAAAACATAACTCGCTCATTTTACATATTACTCCTTATATTTTGGGGGCAATTGTTAGGGGAGGATTTTCTAACAATTAGTGATCCTTACTCGTTATCCTAATTAATGATCCTTTCTTCTGTGACAGATAGTGATCCTCAGAAGAGCTTCAGGATCAGGATCATGGATCACTTTAAGGATCCTCGTACTGACGATTGTTTGTTTGTGTTTTGTATTACTTCGCAGGAGTTACGAGCTTGACTTGGTCTTGGCAACGTTACTATGGAATATTCCACGGGTATTTCGCACACGTTTGACTGGAAATGGACGTTGTGGAGAACGTGGGAGCTTGGCACAAAAGTCGGATAGTTAGTTATTGTAGTTAACTTCTATTTTTATAGGGGTGACGAGCTAGAATTAGAACACTTAGTCATTTTTTCAGCTACACACACACTCTCATATAATCGCATTCGTGAAGCTCTCGACGAACACTTATTAGTTTTCACTCACTTTTACACATTTCATATTAGTGATCCTTGTACCTAGCTCGTCATTATCCGAAGTTGTAAACATTTATTGATTTATTTGAGCTTGGTGATCGGTAGTTTCCATCACCCGGGGTTTTTTGTGCCGGAGATCAACTCTTGATCAAGGGCTTTTTCCCCGTATAAATCCTTGTGTCGTTTGTGCAATTTACCTTGAAGTGATCCTTATCATTGTTCGACATTTCAAGCATCATACCCCGTAACAGAGAGTTTGGTTGCATTATCCTCATCAGATTTTTTGACCAAAACATTGATCAAGGGCTTTTTCTTCGTATAAATCTTTGTGTCACTTGTTCATTGCATTTCTGAGTGATCCTTAGTATTGTTCATTGATTCAAGCATCACACCTCACAACAGAAAGTTTGGTTGCATTATCTTAGCTTGATTTTTGACCAAAACACTAAGGATCCTTGTGAACAATGCCCTGCCCCCAGTGTGGTTTCCACAATCTCCTTCATGAAAATCCTTTAGGACTTCTTGAATTTCAGGATCCTCTATGCACCTTAGATATGGACCTGCAAGAGATCGTTTATATAACATGTTATACAATATTGTAAATTGAGATACCTTGATTTTGAAAGCCCTGGGGTTTTCTCCTGTAGGAATATCTCCATGTTGTATAATATATCTTATGATTGGAAGGATCTATGATCCTGAACGAGACTGTGCACCATCACTAGGAACCATTGCAGAATCCTGTTCTATCTCCATGGTTATGTGATCCTCAATAGCGAAAGCTAAAATATGGATGATAAGGATCTTGATATCCTCTGGAATTTTCAAGGATGATCCTAGGTTGGCCAATGCATCAGCTTCTGCATTTTCTTCCCTGGGTACCTGTGTCAAACTAAAAGAAACAAAAGAGAGTGCCAATTCCTTGACTATCTCTAGGTATTTGATTAGCTTTTCACCTTTAACAACATAAAGTGATTAGTAATTAACAATGAATCTACATGTACTTCAAGATACCTGATCCTCATATGCTTGGCAATTTGCAAACCAGCTATCAAGGCCTCATATTCAGCCTCATTATTAGTAGTTTGAAACTCACAAGCTATGGAGTGGGGTATCATGTCCCCCTGTGGGCGATTTTAGTAGTATTCCAAGTCCTGATCCTTTGATATTAGATGCCCCATCAGTGAAGAGTATCCAAGGATCCTGAATCTCTTCAAGCTGCTGAACTTCTAACTCAGCTTCTCTTTGTAAATCACTACTAAAATCTGCCACAAAGTCAGCTAAGGCTTGGGATTTGATGGCAGTCCTTGGTTCATATCTTATATCATAA
Source organism: Helianthus tuberosus (assembly GCA_030545235.1). NCBI lineage: Eukaryota > Viridiplantae > Streptophyta > Magnoliopsida > Asterales > Asteraceae > Helianthus > Helianthus tuberosus. The sequence continues at coordinate 53,841,286 of CM060360.1, forward strand.
GCACTAAGCTTCACTGCCCATTTAGCCATCCTTCCTGACATTTCAGGTTTCCTGGATTCAGCATCAAGCAAACTCTTACTTACATAATAGACAGGATATTGTGTACCTTCGTGATCCTTAACAAGGTCCACACTTACTGCTTTTGAGGATACCGCTAGATATAAGTGTTAGGGGATGATTTTCCAATCCTAAGGATCACGGATCCTCAAGTACTGCCAGGATCATGATTTCTGTTTGAATTAAGGATCCTCAGTAGGTGTTGCGGGATCAGGATTCAGGATCCTTATTGTTATCCTTATACTAACGATTGTCTTCATTATACATGAGCTTATTTTGCAGGAATATGTACATGGACTTGGTCTTGCCGATATTCGTGGAGCATATTCCCTCAATATTCCGCACGTGCTTGGCCCTGGTGAACGTTATGGAGATCGTGGGAGGCTAGCATAATTAGCGGATAGTTAGTTAGTTTAGTTACTTCTAAATTTAAAAGGGGATAACAAAGCTTGAGTTAGAACACTTAGCAAAATTAGCAAGCACACACTCCAGTAACAGCTCTCGTTCATCTCTCAACAGTTTACTTGGCGAATACATACATTTTTGCACTTTTGCACACTAGTGATCCTTGTAACAAGCTTGTTATCATCCCGACTTGTATCAACCGCTTGTTTAATTATAGTTGGTGATCGGTAGTTTCCATCACCCGAGGTTTTTTATGCCGGAGATCAACTCTTAATCAAGGGCTTTTTCCTCGTATAAATCCTTGTGTCACTTGTTCATTTCATTTACAAGTTGTTCGTATAATTGTTCATAGATTCATGCATCACACCTCACAACAAAAGATTTGGTTGCATTATCCTTGCTTGATTTTTGACCAAAACAGTTTGGCGCCCACCGTGGGGTAATTGGTGCTTCATTCCTAAGAAACTCTTGTTTTTGTGATCATTTCGGTTCATTACAACCAAGCAGATGGCTTCTTCAACAAAGAGCGCTTCAAGTTCAATGCCGGCAATCACTTCTTCACAGGGCGTTCCACCTTTGCCTCCACCACCTTATGGATCCCAGAAGAATGCTGAAAATGCTGCAAAGAGACAAAGCCCCATTTTCTCAAAACCACCAACTTCTGTTGTTTCTTCTAACCCTACTACTAGTGATCTTTTTAATTTGATTTTGCAGATGAGGGATCACATACTAGAGCAGGACAAGACCAATGAAAGGATCCTCAGAGAAATCGGTGACATCAAGAAACAGAAGAAATCAGTGGAGGATCACTCCCCTCTGATACCTAGATCACTAAATTGTGACACTCCAGCCGTAACCGCCCTGCAATCTGCAGTTCCAGACATCCAGTACCAAAGTGGACCATTGTAAAGATGTTATGGAACAACAACTATGAGTCAGGCTTTTGGATCTCACTTTCAGCCTTCGGGATCCTCTTTCCAGCATCAGGGATCCTTCGTCAGCTCAGGAGGATATATGGGGACACACACAGTTCAAGGATCCTCCCAGGTTCAAGAATCCTCCCAAGTTCAAGGATCCTCCTTTCAGGTTCAAGGATCCTCCCAGGTCCAAGGATTCTCCCAGGTCCAAGGATCCTCCCAGGTCCAAGGATCCTCCCAGGTTCAAGGATCTTTTCCGGTTCAAGGATCCTCCTTTCAGCATCAAGGATCCTCTCAGCTTCAAGGATCCTCACTTCAGGTTTATGGATCCATGGATTATCCTCCAGAACCCTCAGTCACAGCACGTCAAGGATCCAACATCTTTCAGGATCAAGGATTCTTAAGAAGTGTACAACCCTCAAGTTCAGATGTTCATCAAGGAGATTTCATTCCAATGCAGACCATTGCCTCTTCTGGTCCTTCAATCATACCAGAATCTCCTCAATATGGATTCACATCTGCAATTCCAAGCTTGAATCCTATGGGAGGTAACACTTTCAATAATTCTTATAACACCAATCGTGGCTCTATGCAGGATCCAAGTATCAATCAAGCTATGGCTAGGGAATTACATAAGCTAAAGGATATGATATCCAGCATTCCAGGAGTGGTTAAGCCCATTCCTGAAATTGCAGATGGAAGCCATAGGATATCTCGTTTTGCACCACCCATTTGTGATGCTGAGATACCCAAAAGGTTCCTGTTAGGGGAGGATTTTCCAATGATCAGTGATCCTCAATTACTGCCGGGCTTAGGGATCCTCAATTCTGTTTGAATTAGTGATCCTTAGAAAGTATTGTAGGATCAGGATCATGGATCATCATAAGGATCCTTACACTAACGATTGTCTGCTTTGAATATGATGTTGTTTTGCAGGAGTACGAGCTTGGACTTGGTCTTGCGATATTCCTGGAGCATATTCTCTATTTATTTCGCACGTGCTTGACTGAAATGGACGTTATGGAGGTCGTGGAAGACTTGCATGAAATGCGGATAGTTAGTTAGCTTAGATATTTTCCATTTTTAAAAGGGGATAGCGAGATAAATTAGAACACTTGGCTATTTTTAGCAAAACTCACACACTCGCAACTGCTCTCATCAGCTCTCGACAGTTTACTTGGCGATTACACACTTTTTTGCACATTACACTCTAGAGATCCTTGTAACTAGCTCGTTATCATCCAAAGTTGTAACACATTTTTTTGTTTAATCTGAGTTGGTGATCGGTAGTTTCCATCACCCGAGGTTTTTTATGCCGGAGATCAACTCTTGATCAAGGGCTTTTTCCTCGTATAAATCTTTGTGTCACTTGTTCATTACATTTCTGAGTGATCCTTAGTATTGTTCACTGATTCAAGCATCACACCTCACAACAGAAAGTTTGGTTGCATTATCTTAGCTTGATTTTTGACCAAAACAGTTTGGCGCCCACCGTGGGGCAATTGGTGCTTCATTCCTAAGAAGATTCATATTTTTGTGGTCATTTCGGTTCGTTACAACCAAGCGGATGGCTTCCTCAGCGAAGAACACTTCAAGTTCAATGCCGACAATCAGTTCTTCACAAGGCGTTCCACCTTTGCCTCTACCACCTTCTGGATCACAGAAGAATGCTGAAAATGCTGCGAAGAGACAAACCCCCATTTTCTCAAAACCACCAACTTCTTCTGTTTCCTCTAATCCCACTACTAATGATCTTTTGAATCTGATTTTGCAGATGAGGGATCGCATGCAAGAGCAAGACAAAACCAATGAACAGATCCTCCAAGAGATTGGTGATATCAAAAAACAGAAGAAATTAGTGGAGGATCACTCTCCTCTGATGCCAAGGTCATTGAATTTTGACACTCCAATTGTAACTACCCTACAATCAGCAGTTCCAGGCATCCAGTATCAAAGTGTTCCATCAAAAAGGCGTTATGGAACAACAACTATGAGTCAAGCATTTGGCTCTCACTCCCAGCCTCAGGGATCCTATTTTCAGCCATCGGGATCCTCTTTTCATCATCAGGGATAATTCGTCAGCTCAGGAGGATATTTGGGATTGCACACGGTCCAAGGATCCTCCCAGGTTCAAGGATCCTCCCAGGTCCAAGGATCCTCCCAGATCCAAGGATCCTTTATGGTTCCAGGATCCTTTCAGGTTCAAGGATCCTCTCAGCCTCAAGGATCCAACATCTTTCAGGATCAAGGATTCTTGAGAATTATGCAGCCCCCAAGCTCGGATGTTCATCAAGGAGACTTCATACCAATGCAGACCATTGCCTCCTCTGGTACTTCAATCATGCCAGAGTCCCGTCAATATGGATTCACATCTGGAATTCCAAACACGAATCCTCCGGGAGGTAACACTTTTAATAATTCATATAACACTAACCATGGCTCTATGCAGGATACATGTATCAATCAAGCTATGGCTAGGGAATTACAGTGTTCCAGGAGTGGTCAAGCCCCTTCATGAGATCGCAGATGGTAGCCATAGGATATCTCGCTTTGCACCACCCTTATGTGATGATGAGATACCCAAGAGATTCCAGATACCATCCATGAAGCTGTATGATGGTTCAACGGATCCAGAGGATCATGTAGCTCAATACAGGGAGAGGATGGAGATCAATCCAATTCCTGAGAGGTTAAAAGAAGCATGTCTATGCAAGGGTTTTGGATCCACACTCACGAGATCTGCTCTTAAATGGCTGCTAAGTCTTCCCCCTTACTCTATTACTTCATTTGCCAATCTAGTTAATTTGTTTAATAGTCAATTCTCTTGTAGTAGAAATTTGAATGATTAACTAGTGATCTATATAGGGTAACACAAGGTCAAAATGAATCGCTTAGAGATTACATCACTAAATTTAGTAAAGAATCCTTAGATATCCCTAACTAGGATATAGCTATGGCTGTAGAAGCCTTTAAAATGGGATTGCTTAGGGATTCCTTATTCTATGATGATCTTGTCATGACCCCATGCAGGAATCTTGATGAAGTAAGAACCAGGGCCCTTAAGTTCATCCGCCTAGAGGATGACAAAAGGATCCAGGAGAGATTGAGAGGATCCTCCAAACAGGAGAAGCAAGGATCCTACTTTAAGAATAACTAGTTCAAGTCCTACAACAAGTCTGACAACCAGAATGTGCATGCAGTGGAACAGGAAGAGGATGATGAGGATTATCCTCCCATTTCTAAATACTATTTTTCTGTTGATAATAATGAACTAATCCTTGCAATGCAGAATCTAGGTGAGAAAGTTAGGTAGCCGAGAAAAAGTGATAAACCAAGTGGTGTGCATATCACGAGGATTTCGGGCATCTCACTAAAGAGTGTATTGCACTTAGAAAGGAAATTGGTTACTTGTTAAGCAAAGGACAATTGAAGGAGCTTTTGGGACGAAAGAAGTCAAGGATCCAAGATCCTGAAAGGATCCCGGAAAAGGCTCCTGCTCCTCCAGCAGATGCACAAGTTATAAACTTCATATCCGGCGGATCAGACATTTGTGGTACTTCCTTTTTAGCAGCCAAAAGACATGCCAAGGAAAACAAGATGGATAATGGAGACAGACCCATCCGGATGTCCACTATCACCGAGGATAAGATCATAACTTTTGATGAGGATGATCGTCTTGATGTTCAGGATCCTCATCATGATGGTCTTGTTATTACCCTGTTTATTTCTAATCATTTTGTTCGCAGGATCCTTATAGATGGAGGAAGCTCTGTGAACATCATTCAGCTTGATGTCCTCAAGAAGATGAAAATCCCGAGTCTGATATTGTCCCAAGATCCTCAGTCCATGTGGGATTCAGTGGGGAAACCAAAAACACACTAGGGGACATCAAACTCCCTATCTATATTGAAGGACTCCACTCTTATCAGAAGTTTTGTGTTATAGATTGCTTATCTTGTTGTAATGTTATCCTTGGCAGGCCATGGATACATGATATGAAGGCAGTCCCATCTACTTATCATCAGTGCGTGAATCTTCCTAGTCCATGGGGAGTGGTGAAAATTGAGAGTGGTCAACAAGAAGCAAAGAATTGCTATACCTCATCAATGAAGCCAGCCTCAAGACCAAGGGAGCAATAGCAATTAAAGTATCCTTCAAGAGATGTCTTGGAGGCAAGAGAGCAGGATGTAAAGGAAATCCTCATGGATCCTCATGATCCTGAATCCAAGATCTTCATAGGATCAGGGATCCTTAGCGACATTGGACAGGATCTAGTATCCTTCCTTAAGAAAACTACCTTTTCCTGGAAGCATGAGGATATGACAGGTATATCTAAGGATATAATTACTCATAAGCTTGGCATTGACATGTCATTCAAGCCTATTCATCAAAAAAGAAGGAAGTTTTCACCTGAAAGGAATGCTATTATCCAGGAAGAGGTAGATAAACTACTTCGGGGAGGTATGATAAGAGAGGTTAAGTATCCAAGGTGGCTAGCCAAGGTGGCTAGCCAATGTGGGTATGTGTCGATTTTACAGATTTAAACAAGGCATGTCCCAAGGATCCTTTCCCATTACCCCACATTGACTCCATGGTGGATGCTACCGCGGGTCATGAGTTGTTGACTTTTATGGATGCTTCATCTGGATTTCAACAAATTCAGATGGAACCATCTGATCAAGAGGATACAGCCTTTATGACCCCAACTGGTATATATTGTTATATTGCTATGCCATTTGGACTGAGGAATGCAGGTGCTACTTATCAAAGGCTAGTCAATATGATGTTCAAGGAACAAATTGGACACACTATGGAAGTCTATATAGATGACATGGTGGTTAAGTCCAAGAAAGCTGAGGATCTCCTTAGAGACTTGGAGGAAGCCTTCGATATCCTTGATAAATTTAATATGAAACTAAATCCTTCCAAGTGTCATTTTGGTGTTAAAGCAGGTAAATTCTTAGGCTATATGGTGACAAAAAGGGGCATTGAAGCAAGTCCAGAGCAGATTAAGGCTATTGTGAACATTAAATCTACTGCCAATGCAAAGGATGTGCAAAGATTGACAGGCAGGATCGCAGCCTTGAACAGGTTCATATCCAAATCCTCAGAAAAGTGCAAGGAATTCTATGACATCCTGAGGAAGAACAAGAAATTTGAATGGACTGAGAAGCATGAAAGTGCCCTCAAAGCTCTTAAGGATTACCTATCCTCAGCCCCCGCCTTGATGAAACCAGAAAAGGGGGATATATTATCCTTATACTTAGCAGTATCCTCAAAAGCAGTAAGTGCGGTCCTTGTTAAGGAACACAAAGGTACACAACATCCTGTTTATTATGTAAGTAAGAGTTTACTTAATGCTGAATCCAGGTATTCACACTTAGAGAAACTTATCCTTGCATTGATTATGGCATCTACTAAATTAAGAAATTATTTTGAGACTCATGCAATTATTGTTAAGACTAATTTTCCAATTAAGAATGTTCTCAGGAAAAATGAAATGTCAGGAAGGATGGCTAAGTGGGCAGTAAAGCTCAGTGCATATGGTATAAGATATGAACCAAGGACTGCCATCAAATCCCAGGCCTTAGCTGACTTTGTGCAGATTTCAGTAGTGACTTGCAAAAGGAAGCTGAGTTGGAAGTCCAACAACTAGAAGAAAATAAGGATCCTTGGATACTCTTCACTGATGGTGCTTCTAATGTCAAAGGAACATGGCTTGGAATACTCCTAAAATCGCCACAGGGGGACATAATACCCCACTCCATAGCTTGTGAATTTCAAACTACCAACAATGAGGCTGAGTATGAAGCCTTGATAGCTGGTTTGCAAATTGCCAAGAATATGAGGATCAGGTATCTTGAGGTACATGTGGATTCATTATTGATCACTAATCACTTTAATGGATCCTATGCTGTTAAAGGTGGAAAGCTAATCAAATATTTAGAGATAGTCAGAGAATTGACACTCTCTTTTATGTCCTTTAGTTTGACACTGGTACCAAGGAAAGAGAATGCAGAGGCTGATGAATTAGCCAATCTAGGATCATCCTTGAAGATCCCGGAGGATATCAAGATCCCTATTATCCATATCCTGACCCCTGCTATCGAGGATCATGTAGATATGGAGATAGGAGAGGATTCTACAATCATCCCTAGTGAGGATACTCAGTCTCATTCAGGATCATGGATCCTTCCAATCATGAGATACATACAACATGGAGAGATTCCTACAGGAGAAAACCCCAGGGCTTTCAAAATCAAGGTATCTCAATTTACAATATTGAATAACATGTTGTATAAACGATCTCTTGCAGGTCCATATCTAAGATGCATTGAGGATCCTGAAATCCAAGAAGTCCTAAAGGATTTCCTTGAAGGGGATTGTGGAAACCACACTGGGGGCAGAGCATTGTTCTCAAGGATCCTCAGGACAGGATATTATTGGCCAACTATGAAGAAGGATGCTGTGGAACATGCCAAGAAGTGTGATCCTTGTCAGAGACATAGTAATATCCTTTACCAACCAGCAGAACTCTTGCATCCTATATCCTCTTCTTGGCCATTTATGAGATGGGAAATGGATATAGTTGGTAAGCTTCCTAAGGCACCTGGTAGAAAAGTATTCATGCTTGCTTTGACTGATTACTTCTCCAAGTGGATAGAGGCTGAAGCCTTTGCTTAAGTCAGAGAAAAGGAAGTGATATCCTTTATTAAGAGAAACATTATTACTAGATTTGGTATCCCTTCAGAAATTGTTTGTGATAATGGATCCCAATTTATTAGGAGTAGAACCACTAACTTTTGTGACAGCTGGGGGATTAAGATGATAACATCAACACCAGTCCACCCACAAGCTAATGGTCAGGCAGAATCATCCAATAAGATCATCATCAACAATTTGAAGAAAAAGCTTGGATCCAAGAAGGGAAAGTGGGCAGAAGAACTACCTTATGTACTATGGGCTGATAGGACAACTCCCAAGAATGCCACTGGCCAAACTCCATTTTCCTTGGTATTGGGGGCAGAATCAGTGATCCCTACAAAGATGGTGGTTCCTACTGCAAGAACAAGCATTCGTGATCCTGAAGAAAATGCTGAAAACTTGATTCAAGATTTGGATACTATAGAAGAACCCAGGGATTTGGAAAAGATAAGGATGGCTAGTTATCGATAAAGGATGGCTGGAGCTTACAACAAAAATGTCAGAATCAGGAAATTCCAAGTTGGTGATATGGTGTTAAGGAAAGCATTTTAGAATACCACCAATCCCACTGATGGAAAGTTGGCACCAAAGTGGGAAGGCCCTTATTTGATTGAAGCTGAGGCAGGAAAGGGGGCACATCGATTGCTGACAATGGAAGGTGATTTGCTACCAAGAGCTTGGAATGCTGTCCACTTGAAAAAATACTTCATGTGATAAGGATCCATGATCCTTACCTCACAAGTATCCTTGAAGGATCCTTACAGGACAGATGATCCTCATTCAGGTAATATTCTGATCTCAAACTATTTCATTCCTTAATTATCTTATAAGGATAAGGATCCTGCATCCTTTATCCTCCTTTCACTTGATTCTAAGTTTTGAAGGTTCAGGTATCCTTAACAAAGGATTGAGTATCCACAGAAGTATCCAGATATTTGGGCTTGACCCCAGTTATTTGGTCTTGACCCCAGTTATTTGGGCTTGACCCCAGTTTGGGCCTGTCCCTAGTTTCGCCAGTAGCGCACGATGATCCTGGTACAGTTCATGACATTGGGACCAGTACTCGCTTTAGGGGCTGACAATTTCATTGTACTGGCTATATCCGGGATCCTACGTATTATGGTAGACGTACCATACATCATTTCCTAAGGTTTCTAACGTTTTCACGTTAGCTAAGGTTTTGGCATTTTCATGTCACTAAGTTTGGATAGTCGCCAGTAAGGGCCATACTCCAGTTTACACACGATCCTTTGGGCTTGTCCCCAGTTATCCTTTGGGCTTGTCCCCAATTATATTTTGGGCTTGTCCCCAGTTATCCTTTGGGCTTATCCCCAGTATATTGGGCTTGTCCCCAGAATTGTTGGGCTTGTCCCCAGAATTGTTGGGCTTGTCCCCAGTTACTAACTTTTATCTTATATTGGCTTAGTCCCAAGTTGTATCCTATTTCAGGTTTTTGAAGCTAAATGACTAAGGATCCTTGATCCTTACCTTTTACTAAGGTTTGTTTTTTGGTTCTGATTGTAAGTGTTAAAGGTTAGGATCCTAACTTGGATTCTCAGGAAATAAAAGACGGAAGGATAACAAGTGGCTTCATCCCCCAAACAGAGGATCCATCCACCACCCATTATCCTACATATTGTCTGAGGATCCATGATCCATAACCCTAGAAACTATTGTTCAAATACAACCCAAGATTGTTTCAAAACACCATAACCAAAATCAAACTACCAAGTCCTAAAAAATGGGCTCCGGCCACGTCTAGAAATATCCATCATCATCAATTCCTGCATCCTACACCTTTGCTGCATCACCATCAGCTTCACCAGCTCCTCCAGCTCCAGCATCACCCGCATGATCCGTCATCCCACTGCTGCCAGCCTCAATTGCTAAGACCTCTTCTTCATCATCCAGCTCAGCCAATCTAGCCTTCCAGCCCTCTATGTCCCAGTTGCTCTTGTCAAAGTCAGGATCCATAGCTTCTTGGGCCATCTGCAATTGGGTTTTGTACATAGCAATGGCAGCGGAGACTTTAGCATCATTGGTGATTTCATTCTTCTCCTGATCAGCAGTGATGTGAGTCAGGAAAGGTTCCCTCTTCACCAGATTGACATCGTTTTCAAGAGAGGCAATCTTCTGATCCTTGGCCAGCATGATCTTCTGGAGATCCAAACACTTTTGCTCAGCCTCTTCAACACTGCCTACGTAGTCCTCGATTTCAGCAAATTTATGCAAAAAAGACAATGTAAAGTTTAGGATCACATGATCCTCAAGTGGGCAGGATAACTAAGCTAAGTCAGTGATCCTTACATCAGCAAAGTACTCAAGGAACTGTTGGCGGATTAGAGGCAGGCCTTCTAGATTGTCAGCCTCAGAGGCTTTTCTCTTCTTTCCCTTGGAAGCAGTAGGCTTGGGGATGGCAGTACTTGGGCTAGCAGCAACCTTTTTCTTCCTAGACCTGGGAACAACAGTGGTGAGATCGGTAACACTGAAACGGGTAGCAGACTTCGATGATTTTCCAGCACCTACACATCCAAAACAGATAAGTATCCTTATTTCATTTTTATTTAAACATTTAGTTATGCACAAAATGGGATACTTACTTGACATCGTAACGGAGCCTGAGGATACTTCCTGAGAATCCTGGGTATTTTCTTGAAATGTTCTTATTGCAGGATCAAGCCTCCGGAAAGCAGCAAGCCTTTCCTTCGTTGCAGGTGTTGTGATAATGTGTGAAACGGTAATAGCTGCAAAATAGAAATGAAGAAGTCAGTGATCCTCAGTAGAGACAGGGTATCCTATGTTCCTTCTATAAGGATCCTCTATCCTACCATGAGTAACCCATTTTCTTGGAAGATCCTTCCCATCAGGGATAGAATCCCTTCTGACAAAGAAGAATCGCCTCTTCCAGTTGGTGTCATTCTTGGTGGTTTTGAAGATGGGATGCTTTTCACCGGGTTTGTGTTTGAATAGATATCGATAAGATCCATGGCGCACAAGATCGGACATCTCTGCTAACTCCGACATTCCTAGATCAATACCTTCATGCTTAATGATTCTTTCAAGGGTATACAAGACCCTCCACATCATTGGCATCGCTTGGATGTAGGAGATGCCGGTGAGAGAGAAGAAGGATTGGGTGAAATCAGTAAAAGGATACGAGTATCCTATCGTGAATGGAGTGACCAGAAAAGCCACCCAGGTTTCAGAAACATAGTCGCTTAGGACGGTGGGGTCAAAAGCTTTGAAAACAGTGTTTTCCGGGAAACAATGGCGGATCCTGTCTATTTTGGTCAAAAAATCAGATGAGGATATTGCAACCAAACTCTAGATTACGGGGTATGATGCTTAAAATGTGTAACAATGATGAGGATCACTTTAGTGAAAAATTGCACAAACAACACAAGGGTTTATACGGGGAAAAAGCCCTTGATCAAGAGTTGATCTCCGGCACAAAAAAACCCCGGGTGATGGAAACTACCGATCACCAAGCTCAAATAAATGAATTAATGTTTACAACTTCGGATAGTAACGAGCTAGGTACAAAGATCACTACGGTGAAATGTGTAGAAAGTGTATGAAATTGCTAAGTGTTTGAACGAGAGCTTGTATGAGCGTTTGTACGAGTGTGTGTAACTGCAAAAATGGCTAAGTGTTTTCTACTAGCTCGTTACTCCCTTTTAAAATAGAAATAACCACCTAAACTAACTATCCGACTTTCGTGCCAAGCCTCCACGTTCTCCACAACGTTTATTTTTGGTCAAGCACGTGCAGAATAGCTTAGGAATATTCTCCAGGAATGTCGCCAAGACCTGGTCAAGCTCGTCATACCTGCGAGATAGTATAATACATAAGTAAACAATCGTCAGTACGAGGATCCTTAAAGTGATCCATGATCCTGATCCTGAAGTTCTTCTGAGGATCACCACCTGTCACAGATGTAAGGATCACTAGTTAGGATAACGAATAAGGATCACTAATTGTTAGAAAATCCTCCCCTAACAATTGCCCCCAAAATATAAGGAGTGAAATTGTAAAATTAGCGAGTTATGTTTTCTTGATCTTATCCGCAACAAACTAACGGATATATAGCCGTTAAAATAGAACTAGCCGTTGCGATGATGATGTCACGGAAGTGACAATCCTGCAGAATCATAATTATAAATAGAGATATAGATAGGATCATTATGCATTCGAATTCGAAAGAAACTCCCTTTAAATTCTCAGTCGACGATCAATCAGGTATTTCTTCCTCCTCTTTCTTCCTCTCTTACTCTGTTTTTCTTTCTTTATCTCCATCACTTCGAAAATGTTGCTCCGAAGTTCCCCGGCCAAGGATCACAAAAAGGATAGCCCTTTGAAGGGTCAAAAGATCATCAGAGACTCAGTGAATGAAAGGTGTTGCTTTAACGATGCACAAGTAGATAACATCCGTCATCGTTTTCCGGCGAATGCCTTTTTCAGACCTTTCGATCCAACTGCCCTGAGCGACTATGTTTCAGAAACATGGGTTGCCTTTCCAGTTACTCCATTTGCCATAGGATACACCTATCCTTTCCCGGAATTCACACAATCCTTCTTTTCCTTGACCGGCATATCTTACATTCAAGCCATGCCGATGATTTGGAGGGTTTTATATACCCTGGAGAGGATCATCGAGCAGGAAGGCGTTGATTTAGGAATGTCAGAACTGGCGGAACTGTATGATCTTACTACCTTCGGTTCCCACCGTTATTTGTTTAAACGAAAACCCGGTGCAGATCATCCTCTTCTCAAAGTCACCAAAAACGACAAAGATTGGAAACGTCGCTTCTTCTTTGTAAGAAGGGATACCATTTCAGATGGAGAGCATTTACCAAGAACATGGTCCACCCATGGTAGGCCGGAGGATCCTGAGAAGGATCACCAAGTAGTCTAGTTTTTATAAGGATTACTGACCCCTTTTTGTCTTGTGTCCTGCAGCTATCTCTGTTTCACATCTCATCACAACACCCGCAACCAGGGAAAGACTTGCTGCTTTCTGGGGACTCGATCCTGAAACTAGAACTTTCAAAACAACAACCCAAGATTCTCAGGAGGTATCCTCAGGCTCTGTCACAATGTCAAGTAAGTATCCTTGTTCAAAATTTAAATAAATAGTAAAACGTAAATTAAGAAGAGATACTTATCTTGTTTTGGCTGTGTAGGTGCTGGAAAATCTACCAAAGCTGCTTCAAGGTTTAGTGTCACCGATCTCACCACCGTCAAATCCTCCAAAAGAAAGGTTCCTACCAGCCCGACGGCTTCAATCCCCAAGGCACCCCTCAAAGGAAAGGGAATCAAGAAGAGAAAGGTCTCCGAGGCTGAGGATTTGCAGGGTTTGCCTCTAATCCGCCACCAATTCCTTGAGTACTTCAATGAAGTAAGGATCACTGTCTCTGCTTGTATATCCTGTTGACATACCCTGATGATTTGAAGATCACTTAACCCTGACCTTAACCTTTTCTTTTGCAGAAATTTGATGAGATTGAGGATTATGTGGGCCACGTTAAGGATCAAGATAAAAAGATTGCCGATCTCCAGCAGGTTGCTGTGCTCAAGGATCTTGCACTCGCTGATCTTCAGAAGGAACTCCAGGATACCAAACAGAAAATGGCTAAGGTGCTGGTTAATTTTGACTATGAAAGGCAGGAGATCACAGATGATGCCAAAGTCTCTGCCGCCATAGCAATGTACAAAACCAAGCTTCAAATGGCCCTGGAGGCTCAGGATCCTGCCTTTGACAAAAGTAGCTGGGAAATTGAAGAATGGAGGGCAAGGCTGGCTGAATTGGGTGATGAAGAGGAGACTGGAGAGATCTTGACAATCGAGGCAGGAAGCAAGGATGAAGCTGGTGAGGCAAGTGGAGCTGGAGGTGACAATGCAGCGAAGGCTTAGGCTGCATGATTGGGCGATGATGGAAACTTCTAGACATAGCCGGAGCCCAATTTTTTAGTTTGGTGGTAGTTTTTTGTGGTTGTGATGTTTAAAACAATGATGGTCTGTACTGAACAATAGGTGTTAGGATTAAGGATCATGTATGATCCTTTGAACAATAGGTAGGATTGCAATTGGTGGAGGGATCCTCTGTTTGGGGGATGAAGCCATTGTGATCCTGCCGCCTTTATATTCCTGCACTATCTTTGAACTCATTATCATGGACACCCTTTACCTACCCCAGCGGACGGGCCACGTTTTGCTGGTAGATGCTCGGGTAGGTAATTTTGACAACCTTTAAAGGGTTAGCCTTATGTTAATAAATAAAAACTTAACCTTTTGTCGCTTATCTTGTGTTGTTATACTTTTTAATATCTTCCTTTCCAACTGTTGTAATGTTCATTCTGTTTATAATTATCAAGCCTTGAAAATTATTCAAAAAGCTTAGGATATGATCAGGATCACATATCCCATAACCGATAAGTTCTAAAAAGTGATACAATTTAAAAATCATAAGTTCAGTTGTCAAGTATAGGGGTTATTTAAAAGAATAATAAATAAGATCAAAAGAGTTAAGGATCATACCTGAGAATCCAAGTTAGAATCCTAACCATTATAAGGATAACTATAAAATAAACCTTAGAGTGAAGTAAGGATCAAGGATCCTTAGCTGCCTATCTTCAAGGACCTGAAATAGAGCATAAATTGGGACTAAGCCAATATAAGAAAAGAGTTAGCAACTGGGGACAAGCCCAAGGATAACTGGGGACAAGCCCAAGGATAACTGGGGACAAGCCCAAGGATAACTGGGGACAAGCCCAAGGATAACTGGGGACAAGCCCAAGGATCGTATGCAAACTGGAGTATGGCCCTAACTGGCGACTATCCAAACTTAGTGACATGAAGATGCCAAAACCTTTGCTAACGTGAAAACGTTAGAAACCTTAGCTAACATGAAAACGTTAGAAACCTTATGAACAGATGTATGGTACGTCTACCATTATACGTAGAATCCTAAGCATAGCCAAAACAATGGGATTATCTGTCACACCCCCAAAATCCACCTGCGGAGTACTACCGCTTGGAGGCGTGACTGACCAGGATTCAGCCACCAATCATATTGAACATGCGAGTTAAAAGATATAAAAGTTTAACCAATACAATTGGTGTCCAACAAAACATAGTTAAGTTGCAAGCGGAAGCATAAGTATTAAAGTCAATACATAAGTTTAATAGTTTCGAAGTTTAACATGGCACACAGCCGTCCATGTCCCACAACGATCCTCCTCCATGCAAGCTCCAGCTAAGAACCTAAGGACCTGCAAAGCATGTAGTAACGAGTCAACAACAAGTTGACTGAGTTCACGGTTGGGTGTTCGTTTTAAGTTGTTTCAAAAACGGTTTCCTTTAGCTGGCATCCTGCCGTGGGGGTTACCCCATAGTTAAAAACGTGACTTGTTCATTCCCGGTTACTCTGGCTATCCAGCCGTGGGGGCTGCCCCGTGTTAGTTATCTGGCATTTCGGCCGTGGGGGCTACCCCATGTATACACTAGACTCGTTACCATATCGACTGCTGACTGTAGTCATGTTTATGTGCCCTGAAACAGTCAATGTCTATCATCATTGACGTGCCCCAGATCCATTAGTTCACGCCCGTCCTCTGCGGCACGGTGTGAGGTTTGTCAGACCTAAATAGCGCTATCTAACTAATGACCCGCTCGCCATTGGCCCGTCGATTAAGTCGATATAAAAATGAGGGACTTCGTGATAGAGTTTTGGTCTAGTACGAGTTATCTGTCCGTGAGGACGAGGAATTACATTCCTGAACCTTTGCTGTCCTACCCAAGGAGGACGAGGAACCCATGTTCATTAACCCCAATTCCCGACCCCTGGGAATCCCATGCTTTGTAGAGGGTGTGAACTCACCTTGGTTTGCTCGGTAGATACACAGAAAAGTCAATCAAGCAATATCGTGGCTACTCACGTCCTATCATAGTTGTATTATACCAATCAGGTTCGTATTCAATCAGTACACGTATGTTCCTAGCATAATGCATTCAAGTATCGTTCATGGCATACACGTTTGATCATGGCAGTTCAACAATATCCACATTCAATCATCAACACATAAAATCTGTGCATCAGGCCCAAGAGTCCGGCCCAATCACTTAAGTCCGAAATGAGGTGCAAGCCCAAACAGCGTGTATCTGTGTATAGTCTCGAGTCGCAACTAGGCGTTTGTGACTCGCAACCTGAGTCGCAATCATGGTCTCGGCTCGTGCTGTTTCGGTCTCGAGTCGCAACCGGACTCGTAACTGTGGTTTCGAGTCATACGGTTTGTGCTGATCAAGTGTGGTTTCGAGTCGCAACCAGGTGTTTGCGACTCGCAACCGATGTCGCAACCGGGAGATTTCGACTCATCATGCAGTGGTTTCGAGTCGCAACAGGAGGTCTCGAGTGGACATAAGCTGATTCTGCACAGTTGTACTACCCAATAACATTCTGATTTCATGCACCATTATGTACTATCCTCATAAACATGTCTATTTGTCTAATCCTAACCAAAAATGGATCAAACACAACAGATTTCAAATATTCAGCCACATTCATATCATGTTCATCAAGTTCTTCATATATTCAAATAGTTCATCATGATCATTCAAGCTTGTTCATCATATTTTCGGTTTCTAACATTAATCACAAATATAATCATGAACCACAAATCAAACATTCGGTCATACTCGTTTAATGGTTTCAAGTCATCACATAACATCTCCAAAATCTATCCTAATCCGAATAACATGATGCTTTCTATTCACATGTGCAAGCCGGTTTTATGAACATTCACATTTAATGATTTGAATCACATTTCAATACAAGATATCATGAGCTCATTGTGCAATATATCCGAAACATGTTAGCCGATTATCAACAATATATACATCCGATTCACGTAACATTATCAAGCATACAACTACACTAGTTAATCATATCATTCATACCATTATTAAACAACAACAAGCATCATAAAATCACTAACCGGTTAGGCTCCCAAGGTGTGAGGGTATGGGGAAATCGATGAATGAGTTCTCAAAGAAGATCCTAGGCTTGAACCGAAGACCCTTGTTGCCGGTTTTGAATCCGAGAATGAGGAAGGAGGTTTGTGTTTCTAGGGTTCTAGTGAGAGGAAAAGTAGGAGTGTGTGTGTAGGAGAGTGTGTGTAGATTGCCCAAAGAATGGCAATGTTGGTTAATAACAAGCTTATATACTTGTTCTAAGTTGATGCACTCTAAAGGGGCTTTCGGGTGGATTAATGAGGTGCGGCCCCAACCGGCCCAACCGTTTCCTGTTCACTCGAGGCCAAGTGGTCTCGAGTCGAGTCTATTGTGGTCTCGGTTCACTTATAATCATATTTAACGTACGTACATACAACACAACACATAATCACATAATTTTTACTCATATCATTCATTAAACCAACAAGTTAACTAATCACATAACGTTCAAGCATGTTACATCGAGCTACGATGAAAGGTTCTAAATTTCGAGTTGTCACATCATCAGCCCCTAGAACGAGTACTGGTCCCAAAGCCTTGAACTACACCAGGATCATCGTGCGCTACAGGCGGAATCTGGGGACAAGCCCGAATAACTGGGGTTAAACCCAAAAGACGGATCGCTTCTGTGGATAACCAACGTTATGCTAAAGATACCTGAACTTTCAAAAGTTAAACTCACGTGAGAGATGGATAAAGGATACATGATTCTTATCCTTATAAGAGAAAATAATGAAATGAAATAGCTCAAGTTTAGGATATTACCTAAGTAAGGATCACCGATACTTTGAGGATCCTTTAAGGATATCCCTATTATGAGGATCATCTATGCCATGAGGATCCTACTCACATGAAATATTTCTTCAAATGGACAGCATTCCAAGCTCTTGGTAGCAAATCACCTTCCATGGTTAGCAATGTATATGCCCCCTTTCCTGCTTCAGCTTCAATCAAATAAGGGCCTTCCCATTTTGGAGCCAACTTTCCGTCCGCAGGATTGGTGGTATTCTGAAATGCTTTCCTTAATACCATATCTCCAACTTGAAACCTTCTGATCCTGACATTTTTGTTGTAAGCACCAGCCATTCTTTGTTGATAACTGGCCATCCTTATCCTGGCCATATCCCTGATTTCTTCAATAGTATCCAGGTCTTGAGCCAAGTTTTCATCATTTTCCTCAGGATCACGGGTACTTGTTCTTGCAGTTGGAACCACCATTTCTGTTGGGATCACTGATTCTGCCCCAAATACCAAAGAGAATGGTGTTTGACCAGTAGCATTCTTGGGGGTTGTCCTATCAGCCCAAAGCACATAGGGTAGTTCTTCTGCCCATTTCCCTTTCTTGGATCCAAGCTTTTTCTTTAAATTGTTGATGATGATCTTGTTGGATGATTCTGCCTGACCATTAGCTTGTGGGTGGACTGGTGTTGATGTTATCATCCTAATCCCTCAGCTGTCACAAAAGTTAGTGGTTCTGCCCCCAATAAATTGGGAACCATTATCACATATAATCTCAGAAGGAATTCCAAATCTAGTTATAATATTTCTTTTAATGAAGGATATAACTTCCTTTTCTCTGACTTGGGCAAAAGCTTCGGCCTCTATCCACTTGGAGAAGTAATCAGTCATAGCAAGCATGAATACTTTTCCACCAGGTGCCTTAGGGAGCTTACCAACTATATCCATACCCCATCTCATAAATGGCCAAGAGGAGGATATAGGATGTAACAATTCAGCTGGTTGATGAAGGATATTGCTGTGTCTCTGACAAGGATCACATCTTTTAGCATACTCCACAGCATCTCTTTTCATGGTTGGCCAGTAGTACCCTGTCCTCAGGATCCTTGAGAATAATGCCCTGCCCCCAGTGTGGTTTCCACAATCTCCTTCATGGAAGTCTTTTAAAACTTCTTGGACTTCAGGATCCTCAATGCATCTCAAGTATGGTCTTGCAAGAGATCGTCTATACAACATACTATTTATAATTGTAAATTGAGATACCTTAGATTTGAAAGTCCTAGGGTTTTCTCCTGTAGGAATCTCTCCATGTTGTAAGTATCTCATAATTGGTGAGATCCATGATCTTGATCCTGAATGAGATTGAGTATCCTCACTAGGGATAACCGCAGAATCATTTCCTATCTCCATAGCCACGTGATCCTCAATAGCCGGGATCAGGATATGTATAATAGGGATCTTGATATCCTCCGGGATCTTCAAGGAAGATCCTAAGTTAGCCAATGCATCAGCCTCTGTATTTTCTTCCCTTGGTACCTGTGTCAAACTGTCACGACCCCCGATCCACCCTGGACGGAATCGGAAGTCGTGAACAGTCCAGTGGTACCGGTGATTATTTTGAAAAATATTGCAGCGGAAATTTCATCAGGACCGTGAGTTAGGAAAAATATCAGAGTTTAGAAAACACCGGATTTTATTTATTAAATAGATGAGATAAACCCATGTTTTATAATGGTAGCTTTAATAAAGATAATATTTATTATATAAAACAATATTTCTTAATTTGATTGAATTAATAAAATAAGCCACTTCTTGAAGTCTTTCAGTGCCGTATCCATCTCTACTGTAATTACCTGAAAACATGTTTGAAAAAGGTTTTGTCAGCGGGAAACACTGAGTGAATCATTCATTTTACAAAAACGACTCGTTTGTTATAATTAACAGTATTAAGAGAGATTACAATGTTTAATTCAACCAAATACCCACAATACTTGTCATCGACTCGTTTCGGTGACTGTGGTCATATTACTATTGAGTCCGTTCACCCAATAGTAACGAGTATCATTAATTAGGTTCGCCCACCTAAATTGATAAAAACAGTAATGTGCACAATACCCCACATACCGGCTGTAATTTGATGACTACATATACTTAATCACTGCAATTATAATCTTGAAAATACACATACTTTTGTAAACAGATTTGATAAAAAGAGAATGACTCACTTTATAAGTATACGGAATTGAGTTAACAAGCTTCTTGATTCTACTTCTTCCAATAATTAAGCATGCACTTTATTATTCTGAATCTTCTGATGATTTAATAGTTTGTTTGATTGTAAGTGTGTAGTTGGGAGTATTCTTGGTAGTTAAACACATAGTTTAACAGAATGGAATACATATTTGTGTAAAACCCAAATCAAACCTTAACGGTAGTCACGAGATTCGAACCTTAACAAAATTCACAAAGTATAACACTTTGGATTCCGTTTACCGAAATTCACAAAGTATAGTATTTTGGATTCCGTTTACCGAAATTCACAAAGTACAGTATTTTGGATTCCGTTTACCGAAATTCACAAAGTATAACACTTTGGCATTCGTTCGTTGGTTCTTGAATCGATCGGACAGAACTTCGCTTTGGTGATTATTGGTTATAACACCAACGTATAGAGTAAAGAAGAAGAGAAATGAGCAAAGGAAAATGAATTCCTAAGCTTCCTATTTATAGGCAAGAGGATAAGCCTTACCTTATATAGATTTTCCCTAGATAAGTTTTCCCCAGATAAAGCCTTCCCTGAATAACACTTTCCTTAGATAATATCTTCCCTAGATAACACTTTCCTTAGATAATATCTTCCCTAGATAATACATTCCTTAGATAATATCTTCCCTAGATAATACTTTCCTTAGATAATATATTCCTTAGATAATATTTACCCCATATATATCTATTTTTCATGTATATCTACTTAGGTGATTAATAAATCTTACTTAGCTTAATAATCTTGCTTAGCTTAATTAATTTTGCTTAACTGATTAATTAATCATACTTAACTTAATTAATCATTCTTAACTGATTAATTAATCTTACTTATCTTGATTAACAGATTAATTAATCTACTTAGTTAACTTAACTGCTAAGTTTATTTAACTATTAAGTTGCTTAGATTTTAAGTATTCTAGCAGCTACCTGCCTACGAGTTCTAATTTCTAGATACAATGGAACTCGTATTAGTGTATTAACTCAATTCCACTTTAACGACAATCACGAGATAGAAACCCTCACAATGAATGACAAAGTGCGATATTTAAACATTCATCGAATTCACGACGAATGACAAAGTATAACCCGAGTTTGAGCAGCACTTGTACATCCATCGGATAGTTTCAATCGATCGGATAAAGTATCGTACTAGTGATTAAAGTTATTACCCTAATAACGAGCAGAGTTTCGAGGTTTTAGGGCATTGATAGAAAGAAACGGAGATACAAAGAGTAGGACGACGTTTTAGACCGTCGAACTGAGCAAATAGTTCAGGCCCCAAGCCCCTGCATTTATACCCAAAATTTGAGCCGCCCGCGTGTCGCGAAGGACACCATGGTTCCTGTCGCGTGTCGCCTGGGGTGTCAAAGTAGGGTAGGCCTGCTTCGTCACCTATCTAGCCTTGATGAGTCGACGTTGCGTGAATTTTAAATTTTCACAGCGTTTTATAAAGATAATCATTAATAGGGTTTTATCCCCCTTGAGTTTTAGGGGTCTTGATCCTGATTCCGTTTACTCTGAAAATTTTAGGGTTTATTCAGAATCACTTGGGTTTCTCAATTAGGGTTTCCTATTGGACAATTAAAATAATAATTAGGACTTTTTAATGAGAGTTGTTACATTCTCCCCACCTTAATAAAAATCTCGTCCTCGAGATTTACTGGAATAAGTAGGAATACTTTTTCTTCATCTCAGATTCCAGCTTCCAAGTGTATTTAGGTTATGATATTTCTTTTAAATTTATGTCACCTTTTAAATAAAAATAATATTAAGGTAGATGGCAATTTAAAATATCGAATTTGGTGAATACAAGTTGTATCTTAAGTAGGATTCAATGGTTTAACTGAATTAGTTCAAGAAATCGATAACAAATGAATGAAATGAAATGATATATTTTCCAAAGTGACTAGGTTCAAGCCAAAAGATAGATATTTAAAATGAATGTGAAGGACTTTTAAAATCAATAAAATTCTTTGTCAAAAGGAAGCTTACTTTGATTGGCAACTGAGGAAGACTTAGAATTGACAGGTTCTAAATGAAATAAAAGCATGAAAATAATTTGTCAAATATTTATGATATTAGAAAATCAAAGTGTTGAGAGGAGTAAATTATAAAGATACACAAAAAGACATTAGAGTTAGTGTATTATCGTTTAACGTTCCAAGTTGTTTTAATTGTGAAACAATGTGATAGTATACTATTAGTAGTAACCGTATTTTTATACTATATCCTAGAGATTGAAATAAGAACAAGTTGTTTTGTCATGACCAACTATTATATTATATTTTGTAAAGCAAATGTAATATATTATTTGTGTCCATATCTGAATCGTATCTTATATATCAAATATATGTAATATATTTTTATTTGTTACATATTTTTACTATATATAAATGGTTACCAAAATAAATTTTAGTATTTTACTATACTAAAAATAACTTATATTTACTATGTAATATATATTGCAAGGAAGTTATTACATTACAAAATATTTTAGTATTATTATTTTGTAAAAGAATTTACTATTGTTAAATAAAAGTTGTAAATAAAGATGTAAAAATATTTATTGTACAAAAGTATTTGTAAAATATTTTGTAAATATATAACACTTAATGGTCCGATTCTATGTGATTACTTATTTTCATTTTGAAATCATATAACGTTGTGAGTGTATTTACAAATATTGAAAACAGAGACTATTCTTATAATGTTTCCTTAACCAATTTAGTTGATGACTACCATATTATTTTTATATGGTCATTTTCTTGCCAAAGCGTTACATAGTTTACTAAAAAAAATATGTGATACTTTAATTTATTAAATATCTTTTCCTTTTATGTTATCATAAAGTAAAATCAAAATTCGTGGTAATTTTGACAAAATAATGATATATGTTTTATGTTGATCCAAATATCCTAGAATTCATGATCATTATTTTAAAATCAAATATGTTTAACTATAAGATTTTACAATAATATATTTTAAATCATAAAAGAAAATAGCAAATGTTTATTTTAATATCAAGCATACTTAAATATTGGCTTGAGTAAAATATATATTAAAATGCATATTTTATAAAAGTATTGTAGAATATTTAAACAAGATGAATAATTAAATATAAATATAAATGTCTTGTTCATGAATACTTAGACAGTTATTTAGATAATTTTATTCGTTTCTCTAATTCTTGTATTGTTTTATGAAAATATGACTTCTCTTTACAGTGTAAAGTATATGTAAAATATATAATTAAATTTTACTAATTAAGTATGATAACTTAATTTAACTAGTCATTATCATGGTTGGATATTGATTAGTGCTGCCTTGTTTAAGTATAGGTGGCCAATCCATGCCTAACTAAGGCTAGGCTATTCAATACCTGCCCTTGACAATAACCCTAGTATTAAAAATAATACTAATACTACTATTATTAATATATTATTACTAATAATATTAATTATCAATAACTTAAACATAATTTAAATGAGAGTATTCCTCAAATAAAATATAAATTCTTCACCTCAATGGTTTAATAAAATATAGTAATATTATTTTGTAAATTAGGTAATCACTTATGTAAGTATATAAAATAAATTTTATATAATGTTTTTCAATTGAAAATGTTAAAGCACTAATTATCACGAAAGACTAAATTAATGTTTAAAAAAAATATATATATACTGAAATATGACAAGAATTTATGTATTATTATTTTAACACACAATTTGTGTTAAGATGGCTTTTATAAATATATAATTAATTAAATCCGTATATGATATATATAAACGAGATTAGTGCAAGCTTTAAATTTTGTGAAAATGTCAGTACAAGGTGATCGTGATCAAAGAAATGATTTAATGAAGTCAAAGACTAAACAAGCTGATTATGGTTCAAAACAAATGAAGTACTTGTTGGGACTAATTTGAATATGATAGCTTTCATCCATCATATGGAATCTTGAAATGAATATGTAATGTGAGCGAGTTAAATACTTTGATTTAAACAAAACAAGTTTTAATAAGAAAGTTTGGACATGATCACTATAAAAACTATGTATACCAAAGAAAATTAACTTTTTCAAGAAATTTATTGACTCGATATCAAGAAGTTATTGTTTTGCAATAATGCGGTTCACAGTACAAAGAGTGGAATGATATTTGAATTTGGATAAAATAACAAATCGGAATGAAGCCCTCCAGTGGTCTTTATAAATCAAATGAACCACATGCGTAACAAACAGTGCATGTGTAACGTAGGGATTTACCAAGAAATGAAATAGATCAATATTTGATATTATGAAATAAATCCTTATGGTATGATGACCATTAGGGGAAGTAGCGAGGTCAAAGTCTATTTACAGAGGTCAAAATTTTAACGAATGAGATATAAGGATCTTATCTGGAATTTCGTGTGATAATCATTGTTAAATGACATTACCAAGGAATGTCGAATGAAATGAAATGAAATAAGGAATTTGCAAAAGTATATGATTTGTTTTGTGGTGCTAATAATTATGATTCTGATTAGACTGTGCACCTATGGTTGTGAATTATTGTTCCAACGTACCTCAGCGATATTTAGATCGTTTGTAAGATCGTGGCAAAGTGTTTCTTTTTGATTAGTAGTTTTTCTACTGACGGAATTAGTATTGGTGTCATCGTACCCAATTTATATTTTCCAAAGGTCTTGCCTTGGAAGTCGTGTGTGATATACTTCAACTTCTCAGGATTTATAATTAAATTTTCATGTGTTTTCTTATATATTATCACAACTTTACATGCTTCTTACTTGCGTTAATAATTTATAGTAATTCATTGGAATTTCTTATACTTTTAATAGTGTCTTAACTTAATGGGTTTCTATTGTTATAATTGTCGCTTGAGTTACTAGGCAGATAATTAAACGAAATAATGTTTGTTATCGGAAAAGAGATTCCTAATAAAGAAATCTAGACACATATGCTTGTGCTTTATTCCTATTTGGCTTTTGGAATTCCTTATAGATATATATATATCTATATAAACATCCATCTATCAGGTTAATGTATTTAACAGATTCATATTTCCAAAAGCAAATCAGATATCAAGTCATAATACTATTTAGGGAAATCTTGTCACTTATTTGACATATTATATATCCCGTCTTATCCGATTCGCGCCGGAGTGGTAACCTCAGTATATCCGGACAAACTGGAGAGTCTGCTACACCATACCCAGTCTTGCCGGAAAAACTTTCTATTTCCCCTAAATAGTATTTTAAAAGTGCCTCTTTTTATTAGGCTTTTATCCAGATTTAAGAAAATTTGTATTCCCGTAACATATCTTATTCTAGCCCAAGTAATATCAATAAGCAATAATTATTATTAATTCTTGTTTATTTATCATATCTTGCAATATTCTAATTACCATTATTATGGTATATCAAAACCCATCATAATTTATTCACATAAGCACTTAGCTTATCTTAAAGTTTATACTAAGGCATCTTTTCTTAAGTTCAAGTCTAAATGCTATAATGTGTGCTACCAGTTAACAGCAATCTCCTAACTCTTTTATACAAACTTAGGTATTATTGTTACAACACCTAAAGGCTTGAAGCAGTGGCTCTGATACCACCTTCTGTCACGACCCCCGATCCACCCTGGACGGAATCGGAAGTCGTGAACAGTCCAGTGGTACCGGTGATTATTTTGAAAAATATTGCAGCGGAAATTTCATCAGGACCGTGAGTTAGGAAAAATATCAGAGTTTAGAAAACACCGGATTTTATTTATTAAATAGATGAGATAAACCCATGTTTTATAATGGTAGCTTTAATAAAGATAATTTTTATTATATAAAACAATATTTCTTAATTTGATTGAATTAATAAAATAAGCCACTTCTTGAAGTCTTTCAGTGCCGTATCCATCTCTACTGTAATTACCTGAAAACATGTTTGAAAAAGGTTTTGTCAGCGGGAAATACTGAGTGAATCATTCATTTTACAAAAACGACTCGTTTGTTATAATTAACAGTATTAAGAGAGATTACAATGTTTATTTCAACCAAATACCCACAGTACTTGTCATCGACTCGTTTCGGTGACTGTGGTCATATTACTATTGAGTCCGTTCACCCAATAGTAACGAGTATCATTAATTAGGTTCGCCCACCTAAATTGATAAAAACAGTAATGTGCACAATACCCCACATACCGGCTGTAATTTGGTGACTACATATACTTAATCACTGCAATTATAATCTTGAAAATACACATACTTTTGTAAACAGATTTGATAAAAAGAGAATGACTCACTTTATAAGTATACGGAATTGAGTTAACAAGCTTCTTGATTCTACTTCTTCCAATAATTAAGCATGCACTTTATTATTCTGAATCTTCTGATGATTTAATAGTTTGTTTGATTGTAAGTGTGTAGTTGGGAGTATTCTTGGTAGTTAAACACATAGTTTAACAGAATGGAATACGTATTTGTGTAAAACCCAAATCAAACCTTAACGGTAGTCACGAGATTCGAACCTTAACAAAATTCACAAAGTATAACACTTTGGATTCCGTTTACCGAAATTCACAAAGTATAGTATTTTGGATTCCGTTTACCGAAATTCACAAAGTACAGTATTTTGGATTCCGTTTACCGAAATTCACAAAGTATAACACTTTGGCATTCGTTCGTTGGTTCCTGAATCGATCGGACAGAACTTCGCTTTGGTGATTATTGGTTATAACACCAACGTATAGAGTAAAGAAGAAGAGAAATAAGCAAAGGAAAATGAATTCCTAAGCTTCCTATTTATAGGCAAGAGGATAAGCCTTACCTTATATAGATTTTCCCTAGATAAGTTTTCCCCAGATAAAGCCTTCCCTGAATAACACTTTCCTTAGATAATATCTTCCCTAGATAACACTTTCCTTAGATAATATCTTCCCTAGATAATACTTTCCTTAGATAATATCTTCCCTAGATAATACTTTCCTTAGATAATATATTCCTTAGATAATATTTACCCCATATATATCTATTTTTCATGTATATCTACTTAGGTGATTAATAAATCTTACTTAGCTTAATAATCTTGCTTAGCTTAATTAATTTTGCTTAACTGATTAATTAATCATACTTAACTTAATTAATCATTCTTAACTGATTAATTAATCTTACTTATCTTGATTAACAGATTAATTAATCTACTTAGTTAACTTAACTGCTAAGTTTATTTAACTATTAACTTGCTTAGATTTTAAGTATTCTAGCAGCTACCTGCCTACGAGTTCTAATTTCTAGATACAATGGAACTCGTATTAGTGTATTAACTCAATTCCACTTTAACGACAATCACGATATAGAAACCCTCACAATGAATGACAAAGTGCGATATTTAAACATTCATCGAATTCACGACGAATGACAAAGTATAACCCGAGTTTGAGCAGCACTTGAACATCCATCGGATAGTTTCAATCGATCGGATAAAGTATCGTACTAGTGATTAAAGTTATT
The DNA here is from genome assembly GCA_030545235.1 of Helianthus tuberosus. Taxonomy (NCBI): domain Eukaryota; kingdom Viridiplantae; phylum Streptophyta; class Magnoliopsida; order Asterales; family Asteraceae; genus Helianthus; species Helianthus tuberosus. The sequence goes on from CM060360.1 coordinate 53,868,886, forward strand.
ACCCTAATAACGAGCAGAGTTTCGAGGTTTTAGGGCATTGATAGAAAGAAACGGAGATACAAAGAGTAGGACGACGTTTTAGACCGTCGAACTGAGCAAATAGTTCAGGCCCCAAGCCCCTGCATTTATACCCAAAATTTGAGCCGCCCGCGTGTCGCGAAGGACACCATGGTTCCTGTCGCGTGTCGCCTGGGGTGTCAAAGTAGGGTAGGCCTGCTTCGTCACCTATCTAGCCTTGATGAGTCGACGTTGCGTGAATTTTAAATTTTCACAGCGTTTTATAAAGATAATCATTAATAGGGTTTTATCCCCCTTGAGTTTTAGGGGTCCTAATCCTGATTCCGTTTACTCTGAAAATTTTAGGGTTTATTCAGAATCACTTGGGTTTCTCAATTAGGGTTTCCTATTGGACAATTAAAATAATAATTAGGACTTTTTAATGAGAGTTGTTACACAAACTGAAGGAAACAAAGGAGAGTGCCAAATTTTTGACTATCTCTAAATATTTGGTTAGTTTTTCACCTTTAACAGCGTAGGATCCATTAAAGTGGTTTGTAATTAACAATGAATCTACATGTACCTCAAGATACCTGATCCCCATATGCTTTGCAATTTGCAAACCAGCAATTAAGGCTTCATATTCAGCCTCATTATTAGTGGTTTGGAACTCACAAGCTATAGAGTGGGGTATTATGTCCCCCTGTGGCGATTTTAGTAGTATTCCAAGCCCTGTGCCTTTGACATTTGAGGATCCATCAGTGTGGAGTATCCAAGGATCTTTGGTCTCCTCTAGCTGCTGGACTTCTAACTCAGCTTCTTCTTGTAAATCACTACTGAAATCAGCCACAAAGTCAGCTAATGCTTGGGATTTGATGGCTGTCCTAGGCTCATATCTCATATCATACGCACTCAGCTTCACTGCCCACTTAGCCATCCTTCTTGACATCTCTGGTTTCCTGAGGACATTCTTAATTGGAAAATTAGTTTTAACGATAATAATATGAGTCTCAAAATAGTGTCTTAGCTTAGTAGATGCCATTATTAATGCAAGAATAAGTTTTTCAAGGTGTGAATACCTGGATTCGGCATCAAGTAAACTTTTACTTACATAATAGACAGGATGTTGTGTACCTTCATGATCCTTAACAAGGACCGCACTTACTGCTTTTGAGGATACTGCAAGATACAAGGATAGCACATCGCCTTTTTCTGGCTTCATCAAGGCTGGGGCTGAGGATAGGTAATCTTTGAGGGCTCTTAAAGCATTTTCATGCTTCTCAGTCCACTCAAATTTCTTGTTCTTCCTTAGGATATCATAGAATTCTTTGCACTTCTCTGAGGATTTGGATATAAATCTGTTCAAAGCTGCTATCCTGCCTGTTAGCCTTTGAACATCCTTAGCATTGGCCGGAGATTTAATGTTCACTATTGCTTTGATTTGTTCCGGGCTAGCTTCAATGCCTCTTTTAGTCACCATGTATCCTAAGAATTTACCTGCTTTAACACCAAAATGACATTTTGAAGGATTAAGCTTCATATTATATTTGTCAAGGATATCAAATGCTTCCTCCAAATCCTTTAGGTGATCCTCAGCTCTTATGGATTTTACCACCATATCATCTATGTAAACCTCCATAGTTTGTCCGATCTGTTCCTTGAACATCATATTCACCAGCCTTTGATACATTGCACCTGCATTCTGTAGGATCAATTTGACCGATCAAATGAGTCAATTTGAATGTGTTTACACTATTTAGATGGCGGAAACATCTAAACAGCTTAGAATCAGACAGAAAAGAGTAGAAAACAGAAAAGATTCACTTTTAACACTTGTTCTCTGTTATATAATGACTTGAAAATCTGGCAGCACTTCGTTACAACTTCTCGGAATGCTTACCAACTGAGAACTACACAAGCCTATTTATAGGCAACCAGATTTCGCTTCAATATGCCTCAAGCGAAATCTCATCACTTGATTTCGCTTGAGGCTTACATCAAACATCTTCAAGCGAAACCTTTACAAGCTAAAATAAACTTACATTTAGACCCCTACACTTTACATACTTGACACTTTTAGACCCTAGAGTTATGACGTAGGCTTTAGACATCGTGTATCAACAAACTCCCCCTTGGATAAAGCCGAAGTCTTCAGTCTAGATCTTCACATGGACTTGAATTTTTCTTCTCTAGGCTTAGGTTTTCTCAACAACATCTTCCTAAGCTTTTCATTATCATCAGCTCTTTTCTTTTCTTCAGCAGCTTGCCTTTGAGCAAATGTCTCCCGAAGATATCTATCTTTTTCTTCTCGAGCTTTACGTTCCTTTTCAGCTTTCTTTTTTACTTTCTCCTCCAAAGCCAACCAAGATGACTTCCATTTAGTTCCAGAATTGATATTCTTTTGAAAACACACATTCACAACTCTCTGAAACTGCATTGCCTGATCTTTATCTTTTGGCGAATGATGAATCTTGTTGATGAACAAGCATTCTATATCTTTTGCCGAGCAATTAACAAGCCACATCGGATCAAAAACACGAATTTCTCTAAGTTCACTTCCTGCTCGATACGTGATCACTGCTTCAGTAGACAGACAACTATATACCCAATGCATAAATCCTTTATAGAATTCTTGTTCCATTGGAGGTACTGGTATAATCTTCATTGTCTTTGGCTTCTTGATGTTAAGAATCCTTTCTTCAACACCAGTTTCAGGATTAACTCTTGGAATAATCTTTGGACGATGAGGCTTCCAGAATCTGAATCCCTTAAATGATTGAAATCTAATAAACCCCCACATTTTAATGTCATTCTTCCTCACAGGATATTCCAAAGCTTTGACCTGTGATAACTCCTCAACATCCCACCATGGGAGTGACATAAGATCAAATAACTTTTCGAAATACTGAACACCACATTCTCTTCTGACTGCATAAGCATTCACGTGTGGTAGAAAACCCCAACTAATAATATCTCCCAAAGAAATACTTCGATCCCGTTGATAAAACTTCAATGGTCTTTTGAACTTTCTGTCATGATCAACTTTGAACCATTTCTTTTTCTCTTCTTTATCCAGATCTTTCTTTGTACCATCAGGATTAAAATTTTTAAGAACTTCAGCAACTTTTCTTCTCAACTCATCACGATTTTCTTCAGAGAAAAATTCCATCAGTGTAGGCAACTGAGAAGTATCTTCATGAACACTTTCATCATCTTCCCAGTCTTCAACTTCTACTCGATCATACAGATCAGCATCTTCAACATATCGATATTCATAATCATCATAATGATCAGCATCAAACTCATTCAGCTCTCTTTCTAAATCAGAATTCATTTCTTCTTCAAAATCAAACTTGAACTCTGGATGATCTCTTCGAGTCATTTCTTTTATGGTTTCCAGCGTATAGTTATGAAAATGCTCTCCTTCTTCCCGATATGTATCCTGTTCTACTTACAATTCCGAGCAAACTGATATCAATTTCATTCATTTTGACCCACACATCTGTTCTAGATCTAAGATTAAAGATTTGGTCAAACGTCAATCTCTTAAACACACAGATCTGAATCAATCAAACAACACACTATCATCTACACATGATTCCGACAACACTTATACGTTTTGATTTGATTTTTATCAAGTTAAAGCCCTAAATCTATGTGTTCTAATCCTAACCAACGCCGACACCCTAAAAATCATAAAAAAACTGTTACGAATCAACACCATTACTTACATTCACCATGTTAGCAGTTGTGTATGCCAACTAAAAACACAAGATTTGATGAAATTTGGACAGAGTAACGGTAGAAAAACGAGGTTTTGATAAATTCGCTTGAAGTCGTTCTGACAGACCTTGAAGCGAAATGTTTGAAAATAATGACTGAAGCGAAGCTTGTTATCCTTTTATACCTCTGAAGATTTCGCTTGAGGCTTAATTAAAAACTCTTGAAGCGAAATCGTTAACATGAAGGTGTCGCTTGAAACAGATTTAAGCGCAATTTTGTTTCTTGAAGCGAAATCCTTAAAAACTTGTTTTACTTTTTGATTTTTCCATCTTTTAATGTCACACCCAATTAACCAAGTCCAAATTAATGACCTTGGTCAACTGACTAGTCTACCAAGTCCAACTCAATGACCTTGGCTAACCAAACTATAAAGATACCGGATTTCTTGAAAAAAAAAATAAGTTCAAATTAATGAACTTTTGAATCATTTTGATCTTTCAATCTCATTTTAATCAACAAACACTTGTACCAAACATTGTACTGCATCACAAGCTTACCCAATCCTTATCAATCTCAGACATGATCTGCACAAGACTTTGAACTTTCGATTCCCAATATCAGTTGTCGAAAATAAAAAAAACTAAAATCTTTTTGAATTTTAAATTGAATAAACTAAAACTATGTACACACAATCTTTTTGTGAGCGTGTTAAGGGATCATATCAGCTGCCGACTAGATACAAGCACCGTTAAGCTATTAATTCATTTTAAGCATTAAACAATTCACGTAGATTGCCGATATATTGATCCTCTTAAATTCTCACAAAACTTTCAATCTGCTCGGGATACAGAATTAGTGTTTTAGGACTTAAACATCTACATGTGTCCCACCTCAGTATATACTCCCATATCCAGACCCCAGTATTCAGTCTTACAGGTGAGTATACCTAGATGATATCTGTAAGGGGTTAATTGCGAGGGCCGTGAGAGCTCAGGTCGATCTTTCGATACGCAGAGAGATGACGGCTTCGACTTTTGGTGGGTCCCCTTTGGGGATCTTCTTTACAACAGCACATGATTAACAATTTTGCAATGTGTTATCATTTTTTATGCTGAGGGGAGGCTTATATTTCAAAGCAGCGTAAAGTATTCTCCGGGGACTAGGCCATTGCTTCCGCAAAATCAGAAGTCTCGGGATAATACCCCAGATATCACTAAGCATAAAGACCTAGTATCTCAGAATATGGGACCCTTCAAACAGGATTTCAGGGGTTACCTATATATCCTGGAGGTGTTCCCCACGTAGATGCAAGTAAATTTTATGTTTATATCCCAAACTAATCTACTGATTTTGTGAAAACCTATCGGCACATCTTTAGCGAGACTGCTTAATTGCATTTTATACATTCCATTTCTTTAGCGTACTGCACCTGTCTAGCTGATGTACTATCATTTCCCTTTTATACACAAACTCATTTTTACTTTTTCAAATGTTTTTGGTTTTTATAGATTTTATCATGTTTTTGTATTTTTCTGCAAACTTTCTCCCCCTAAAAATAAAAACCTATTTTTGTGTTTTTGTTTTTATCAAAAAGCAGAAAATAAACTGTACAAAGAAAATTGACAACACGACAAAGGTTCACGTCAGATCGCCGTCCAATTCGGCATCACATTCAACAACCTTCCCAGATTGCAGATTTTTCATTCCATTCAATTTTAAAAGATAATAAAACCTCTTTTTATCAAATGGTTTGGTATAGAAATCCGCTTTCTGTTCATCGGTGTGCACGTATTCAATCCGAATTAATTTTTTCTCGTTACAATCCCGAATAAAATGGTGACGGATCTCAATGTGTTTTGTTTTTGAATGGTGAACCGGATTTTTAGTAATGTTAATGGCTGCTTCATTGTCCACGAAAATTGGAGTATCTAAGAATTGCAAACCAAAGTCACTCATTTGCTGTTGGATCCAAAAGATCTGCGAACAACAGCTGGAAGCTGAAACGTATTCAGCTTCACAAGTAGAAAGCGCTACAGTGGTTTGTTTCTTACACTGCCAGGTAACGAGTCGAGTTCCTAAGAACTGACACCCGGCAGTGGTGGACTTTGCGTTCTGCTTGCAGCTTCCGAAATCTGAATCAGCGAAACCGGATAAAGTAAAGTCACCTAATCTAGGATACCACAAACCGATGTTTGGGCAGCCTTTCAAATACCGTAGTATACGTTTCACGATTGTCAGGTGTGACTGCTTCGGATTCGACTGATATCTGGCACATAAGCATGTCGGATACATGATGTCCGGACGGGAAGTTGTGAGATACATCAAGGAACCAATGATTGATCGATACAATGTTTCATCCATCTTTACTCCAGTCTCATCTGGACAAATCCCATGATTTTGTGCAAGGGGAGTGGATGCTGGACTGCAATCGGCCATATCAAACTTGTCTAGCACATCCTTCACATACTTTGACTGATGAATGAAGATTCCGTCGAACATTTGTTCTACCTGCAACCCGAGGAAAAACTTCATTTCGCCCATTGAGCTCATTTCAAACTTTTTCTTCATCACTAGCTCAAACTCTTTGCACATATCGTCGTTGGTGGATCCAAAAATGATATCGTCCACGTAAATCTGCACAATCAACAAATGGTTTTCTTTTTCTTTAATAAACAAAGTGCTATCTACTGTACCTCTTGTGAACCCGTTGTCCAACAAGTATGTCGAGAGCGTTTCATACCAGGCTCTCGGGGCCTGGTGAAGTCCGTATAACGCCTTGTCCAGTAGAAACACCTTGTTTTTGTGCTGTGGGTCTGTGAAACCTGGCGGTTGCCCCACATACACTTCCTCTTTGATAGTTCCATAGAGAAAAGCAGATTTCACGTCAAGTTGATATACTTTAAAGTTCTTCCACGATGCAAAAGCCAGAAAAATCCGAATTGCCTCTAGCCTTGCAACTGGTGCGTAGACTTCATCATAATCAATTCCTTCTTGTTGACTGAATCCTTGAACGACCAGTCTTGCTTTGTTCCTCACTACGACTCCTCTATCATCTCTTTTACATTTGAAAACCCACTTTGTCTTGATTAACTTCTGATTTGGTGGAAGATCAACAAGCTCCCAGACACCCAGCTTTTGAAACTGTTGTAGCTCCTCCTGCATTGCATTAACCCAGCTCTCCTCGGTCAATGCTTCTTTATATGTCTTGGGCTCTATCTGCGAGATAAAACATTTTAAAGAAACCTCTTTCTGCATGTCAGCAATAGATGAATAAAAACAAGTAAGAGCTTGATCTATTTGGTGTCGAGTTTTAACACCACTTTGTAAGTCGCCAATGATCTGTTCTGAGGGGTGGTAAGACAGGGTCCGTGGCATCACAGAATCAGGCACGACAACTTCCGATTCCAGATTTGAAATGTCAAGATCAATGATTTGGTCAACAACCTCTTCTGTTGTCTCATTTGGTTCCTCGTCAAAAGTAGGAGCGAGTTCCTCCTCTGAGTCGTCAGAAACATCAAATGACGGAGCTGGTTCCTCTGGTTCCTCTGGTGGTATATGAACGGTTCCACTTGGTCCGGCTTCATCATCATGAGTACCCACGGTGGGCGTAGGAACATCTAGCGGTCTAGATTCCGGCTCTGGCAAATGACTTTGTTGATACAAATACATGAGAGCAAGTTCCTCCTCACTTGGCTCGGACGGCAGATGAAACGATTCCCAGAGTTTATCATAGTCAAATAGGAATCTTTGTCCAGGAAGTTGTGGTGACGGAGTATGCTTCTGACAATCCACATGAAGCACCTGAATCACCTTGCTCAGACATGGTACGAACACCCTTTTTAGTGGGCTGGCGTATCCTACAAAGAAACCTTCATTTGATTTTGCCCCAAACTTTCCGTCTTCATCAATGAACGTACACGGTGATCCGAAAGGTTCCAAGAACTCAAGATTCGGCTTATACCGATGCAGTAACTCAAAACACGTTTTTCCATACTTCTTGACAGTAAGGACTCTGTTCAGTGTATAGCACGCTGCAGATACTGCTTCACTCCAGAAGAAAATAGGTAGCTTGGAATCTGCTAACATTGTACGTGCTGTCTCGATTAGGGTTCTATTCTTTCTTTCAGCTACGCCGTTTTGCTGTGGAGTATACGGCGCACTGAATTCATGAAGAATTCCCTTTTCATTACAAAACTCGTACATTCTGTTGTTTTTGAATTCTGTTCCATTGTCACTCCTAATTCTCCGGATAGGCAATTTGTATACTGTTTCCATCTTCTTGAAAAGTATCATCAAAGACTCAAATGTTTGATCTTTCCGTTCTAAGCATACAACCCAAGAAAATCTTGAAAAATCATCTGTAACCACCAAGCAGTACAAATCCCGGCTGATGCTCTTAACATTGACAGGCCCGAAGAGATCCATGTGCAATCTCTCAAGAGGTAACCTGATCGAATTCATGACCTTCAAAGGATGTGACTTTCGAACCTGCTTACCTTTCTTGCATGCAATACAATCATCATTTAAATGAAAATTTTTCAAGTTCACACCTTCAACTAAATCATTATGAACCAAAAAATTCATTTTGCGAACATGAATGTGGCCCAACTTACGATGCCACATGATTGAATCTTTTTCTGTTGCTTTGTTTTTAGACACAAAACACTGTTTCTGATGAGACGTTGGCGTTGCTGTGCTCATATCAAGATAATAAAGATCATACTCTCGTGGAGCACGCAACAACACCATCTCATCAGGGATTTTAAACCCTGGTTTCAAAATCACACATTCAGTTTTTGTAAAATGTACACTGAAATCTTTATCACAAATCTGTGAAATACTGAGTAGATTGTTTGTCAACTCCACTATGTAGTTTACTTTGTCAAAAGATATCACACCATTTGTCAAAGTTCCTTGACCAACAATTCTTCCACCTTGACTCCCAGCAAACCCTACATGACCTCCATTGATGGATTTTACATCATAGAGCAAAGCAAGCGTCCCAGTCATATGCCTTGACGCACCACTATCCATGATCCATTTTGATAGAATTGACTTGGGCAGCCCCTGCACATATCATATCAAATTCATTCAAACAATGAACTCCATGACTTCTTAACTGATGACACACTCCCAAACACTAAATCACACTTCTCATCAGTTTTAGGAAAGTTAAACATGACATTTGGAACAACAGATTCCACTTTTGATTTTAACATATTTTCTTTGATTGGAGGAAACTCTGCAAGAAACTTATCAAGCTCAGATTCAAATTCTTGTTTATCATTAGCACCCACTTTTGATGCATAAAATTCCTTTGTTCCTTTTACTTTTCTGTCAACCATTTTTCCAAAAATATTTTGAACAGTAGGATTAAAAGCTTTTGAATCAAACTTTAACTCATTCTCCATTTTCTTTATCTCAACTGATTGTGATTTGGTTTCAACAACTTTTGTTTCATTTTTCAAAATGTTTTCCATCTTTTTCTCCTTAACCAATGGTTTTGATTTTACAACCCAAACTTGATTTTCAAAAGTTTTCGTTTTTGGATAAATCTTTGTAGTCATTTGGGACTTTGAAGATTCGCCAATCTCAAATGTTGATTTCAGCTTATCTTCCGACTTCAATGATTCACCCTTTTTCAAAATTCGAATTGGTGAAACCATCGGCTTTTTGCCCTTTATATTAACTGGTGGCTTAGGTTGAGATTTTTTAACAAATGATTTAATGACAGGTTTTTCAAAAACTTTCTTGCATTGTCTTGCCATGTGTCCGATTTCATTACAGTGATAGCAAACTCTTTTGTCATACTCAACAAAAGTTGACTTGAACGACTCTTCTTTTAGTTTCTTCGCTGTATTGAAATCGTCAATCGCTTTTTGACTAAAAATGTATTCCTTCTCATCATCCACACTTGGTCCAACAACAAAAACATCATTCATTTTATCTTTTGGTTTGACAACCTTCTTAGCCATCTTTTTCTCAAAACCAATTCCTTTGTTTTTAAAATTGTTACCATTTTTCTTGTTACCATTACCTTCCCATTCCTTTTTCCCAAAGTTGTTGACACGTGTTGTAACAAATGATTTTTTAGGTTTCAAAAAGAATTCTTTGTTGTTTATCATATCAATGTCAATTTCAATCAATTTGAAAACTTTCTCAACATTCTCAATTTTCACATTCTGAAGAGGATACTCGAAATCGGAATAAAGTTTGTCTGTTTCAATCATAGTATATACTACCATAATCAAATCATCATTCGCACTCTTGTCCGATTTCGGTATAAACCGTTCCAAGAAATTATTCTCATCTTCAGAATCTGTAACACCTTTCTCAGATTGTGACTTCTCAGAGTTATCAATCTCTTCATCTAACACCTGATCAACAACAGTTTTGATAACCTGTGATTCGTTGTCGGTGTCGGATGCAGAGAATGTAACATCGATGCTTTCAGGCAAATCATCCTCAATTGATCTCAATTTGAGATTCAAAGCAGCTTCCACCCCATCTGGATATTTCTTTGTGTAATGATTCCACATTGGGGGTGGAACACTCTTAAATACTGGTGTTTCATCAGGTTGTTTTGGGACAATCTGTTCAATCACATATGAAGATGCTATATAACTCATCAACTTCTTGTCAATTCTTTCATTTTCAATTTTTGTTAACTCCAATTCCATTTTTAATGAAGCAATGGTGTCCAAATGAAAATTGATTTCTATTTGTTTATCCAAAACAGTTGATTTTAGTAATTTCGTGGCTTTATCATTTTCAAGACTTTCATCTTGAATCATTTTGATAGATTTAGCCAATTTGTCATATGCTTCTTTTACTTCGTTCAGATCAAATTTTAGCATGTCTACATGATGTTTCATTTCCTGATACTTAGTGTCTTTCTCAAGACACTCCATGCAAGGTTGTAAACACTTCTGGCATGGTGTTTCAGGAATTGAAACAACTTCTTCAACAACCTGTTCAAGACAAACATTTTTCACATCTTGTTTACCGACATTCTCAAACTCTGACTCAGACAGTTTGACTGATTCGTTTTCCTGAACTCCAGATTCCTCTCGTTTGACAGACTCACTACTGACAAACTTAGACTCCTCAGATTCTGAGTCTACCTCTCTCAGTTTCGCCATGAGAGCCTTGTCAGCAATTTCTTTCAAAGTATCTTTGTTCATTTCCTTTGTTACATCGATCATTTCTTCAACAAATTCTTTCTTTTCATCATATCTTGGACACAATCCAGTCCTTGGTTCTTCAAAGAAATCTGCAAAAGATTCAAAAATTTTAGGAGGCATGATAGATTTCAAAGAACTAGTTAATACCTCCTGCTCAGATTGAGAGTAATGAACTTCAGCAGCTATTTCTTCAAAATTGTCCACATTTTCAACAGAAACCTCTTCAACAACTGCAGAACCATTTTCAGTAACTGTTTCTGGTTCAGACACCATTTCGGAAATTTCAACAACTTCAGCCATCATTGCCTGTCCATCACTACTGGGAATATATTTATCCCAGCTGAACCCTGCAGCTACCTTCTCATCATCTTGATTCACAATCATCGCCTTTTCTGGTTTATTCTCAATTTGTGGTCTTTGAACAGTAGGCTGTTGATTTGGTCGATGATAGATTGCTTGCTTGTAGTAGTCGTTGGTGAACGGGTTTTGATGATTGTTTACGTCATGATTCGGACATTCTCTTTTAAAATGACCACGTTCTTTACACTTGAAGCACGTAACTTTTGATTTGTCAAACCCTAACTTCTGATCGGGGCCTGATAAACTGTTCCGGCCTGTAATTTCCATGAAACGTTGTGCCCTTCTAACCAAACTTGCCATTCCCCATTTTATATCGATCAACTCAAGCTCTTCCGGGTCGATCTGATCGTAATCCTCTTTTGTCATATCAGGATTACCAATCCTACCCGCCACTAAGCCTTCATAAGCCTCTAGAACGGAAGCAAGTACCGCAATGTGTTGTCTCGCGGCCGTTTCAGTAATTTCATTTCCATTCTTAATATTCACCGCGATGTTGCACTGCACCCCAGAAACATAAGCCTGATTATTTGAACTTGTAGAGCTTTGAGGTGAAGACTGCTCTTGAACTTTGAAATTTGGATCATAGTTTACAAATGGTGAAGGCTTATTTGATTGTGGAATGTTTGTAGAACCACCCAAATTTACATCAGCACTAAAACCCGTCTGTATCTTTGGACTTTGATTTGTTGCTACAGGAATACTTCCTTTGTAATACAAAGATATGTCTTGCTGCACATTTGCTGAATTCATTTGTTTGATCTTTGTTAGTTCCAATTCATGTGCCTCAATTTTCTCAATGAAACCACTCAAATTCATACTAGCAAAATTTGTATTGTTCTTCAACACCATCAGGTATGTTCCCCATTCATCATAAGGTAACGCGTCTGCTAATTTGTCGATCCACTCTTCATTTGTCTTGGTTATCTTCAATCTACCCATCTCCAAAACCAAATGACAGTATCGTTCAATGAATTGCTTTGTGGTCTCTCCTTTCATTCCCGTGAAAATGTCAAACTGCTTGTTTATCAATGCCTTCTTGCTTTTCATCATTTCTCCACTTCCTTCAAACTTTAACAACAATTTATCCCAAAGAGATTTTGAATTGTCTTCGTGATGTAACAGTACCAAGATGTCCTCCTTAATTGCTTGTTGAAGGATGCTCATCATTTTCTTTTCAGCCTTAAAGTCAGCTTGTTCCGTTTGAGACAAACTTCCAATCACTTTCGGATGACCCATAGCATTAACAGGAGGTACATATTTATCATCAATCTTTAACCAGCTTTCAAAATGATTAGCTTGAACCCACGTTTTAAATCTTCCTGCCCAACTCGAATATTCGTCGATGTTCATGAGTTTAGGAGGCTTTTGCATTGTTCCCAATTCGTTCTCCATGTTGACGTTTTGTAAAACACTACCCGAGGTTTGTCCTGCTACCATACCACTTCCCGAGAAGAAGTTATAAAACTCTTGGTTTTCCATTTTTAGAAATTTACCGAGTAGTTTTAAAAATTTTCACACACACACTTTTCACAAAATCAGACTATCGAACAAGTTCACGAACACTATGGACTATCAGAAATCTCAAGCGAAATCACAGAAGATTTCAAGCGAAACTCACAAATCAAATGCAGTATGATTTCGCTTCAATCAACAAGATCTCAAGCGAAATCTATGATTTCGCTTCAAACCAAATTTTTATCCAAATACAAACTTTTCAAGCGAAATATACAATTTCGCTTCAAACAATCTGAATATTTCAAGCGAAATCAACAGTTTCGCTTCAAAACACCAACAATCAATCTGCTCGCTCAAGCGAAATCTGGTTTTCAAGTCATTTTTGTCAATTTTAGTCCGATTTTTAATCTGAATTTCTCAAGGCTTTGTTAAAACACACTTTTACACACACAGTGAAAGTTTTAGTCCATTTTGTCCGTGTTTTCGTCCAGAAATCAATTTTTGTGAGTAAAAACCAACTGATTCAAGTGAACACACTCATAACTGGCTCTGATACCAATTGTAGGATCAATTTGACCGATCAAATGAGTCAATTTGAATGTGTTTACACTATTTAGATGGCGGAAACATCTAAACAGCTTAGAATCAGACAGAAAAGAGTAGAAAACAGAAAAGATTCACTTTTAACACTTGTTCTCTGTTATAATGACTTGAAAATCTGGCAGCACTTCGTTACAACTTCTCGGAATGCTTACCAACTGAGAACTACACAAACCTATTTATAGGCAACCAGATTTCGCTTCAATATGCCTCAAGCGAAATCTCATCACTTGATTTCGCTTGAGGCTTACATCATACATCTTCAAGCGAAACCTTTACAAGCTAAAATAAACTTACATTTAGACCCCTACACTTTACATACTTGACACTTTTAGACCCTAGACTTATGACGTAGGCTTTAGACATCGTGTATCAACACATTCCTCAATCCGAACGGCATAACAATATAGCAATATATACCAGTTGGAGTCATGAAGGCTGTATCCTCTTGGTCGGATGGTTCCATTTGGATTTGTTGAAATCCAGATGAAGCATCCATAAAAGTTAACAGTTCATGACCCGCGGTTGCATCCACCATGGAGTCAATGTGGGGTAAAGGGAAAGGATCCTTGGGACATGCCTTATTTAGATCGGTAAAATCGACACATACCCTCCACTTTCCGTTTTTCTTTTGAACAACAACCACATTGGCCAATCATCTTGGATACTTGACCTCTCTAATCATACCTGCCCGGAGCAATTTCTCTACTTCTTCCTGGATAATGGCATTCCCTTCCGGTGCAAACTTTCTTCTCCTTTGATGGATTGGTCTGAAGGATCTGTCGATGCCGAGTTTGTGAGTGATAACATCTTTGGATATACCAGTCATGTCTTCGTGTTTCCATGCAAAGGTGGTCTTTCTCCTTTTGAGGAAGGATACGAGGTCTTCTTTCATTTCGCTAAGGATCCCTGATCCGATATAGATTTTGGATTCAGGATCATCAGGATCCATGAGGACTTCTACCACATCCTGCTCTCTTGCCTCCAAGACATCCCTTGGAGGATACTTTGATTGCTATTGCTCCCTTGACTTCGAGGCTGGTTTCATCGATGAAGTGTAGCAATTCTTAGCCTCCTGCTTGTTAGGGGAGGATTTTCTAACAATTAGTGATCCTTATTCGTTATCCTAACTAGTGATCCTTACATCTGTGACAGGTGGTGATCCTCAGAAGAGCTTCAGGATCAGGATCATGGATCACTTTAAGGATCCTCGTACTGACGATTGTTTACTTATGTATTATACTATCTAGCAGGTATGACGAGCTTGACCAGGTCTTGGCGACATTCCTGGAGAATATTCCTAAGCTATTCTGCACGAGCTTGACCAAAAATAGACGTTGTGGAGAATGTGGAGGCTTGGCACGAAAGTCGGATAATTAGTTTAGGTGGTTATTTCTATTTTAAAAGGGAGTAACGAGCTAGTAGAAAACACTTAGTCATTTTTGCAGTTACACACACTCGTACGAACGCTCATACAAGCTCTCGTTCAAACACTTAGCAATTTCATACACTTTCTACACATTTCACCGTAGTGATCCTTGTACCTAGCTCGTTACTATCCGAAGTTGTAAACATTAATTCATTTATTTGAGTTTGGTGATCGGTAGTTTCCATCACCCGGGGTTTTTTGTGCCGGAGATCAACTCTTGATCAAGGGCTTTTTCCCCGTATAAACCCTTGTGTTGTTTGTGCAATTTTTCACTGAAGTGATCCTCATCATTGTTACACATTTTAAGCATCATACCCCGTAATCTAGAGTTTGGTTGCAATATCCTCATCTGATTTTTTGACCAAAACAGTTTGGCGCCCACCGTGGGGCTGTTGGTGCTTTGTCCTTAGAAGAATACGCATTTCTGTGCTCATTCCGGTTCATTACAACCAAGCAAATGGCTTCTTCAGCGAAGAGTGCTTCAAACTTGATGCCCTCATTCACTTCTTCACAAGGCGTCCCTCCTTTGCCTCCACCACCTTCTGGATCCCAGAAGAATACTGAGAATGCTGCGAAGAAACCAACTCCCATTTTCTCAAAACCTCCAACTTCTTCTTCTTCTTACACTCCTACTACTAGTGACTTGTTTACTATGATTTTGCAGATGAAGGACCATATCCAGCAGCAGGACAAGACCAATGAAAAAATCCTTAGAGAAATCGGAGACATCAAGAAACAAAAGAGATCGGTAGAGGATCATTCCCCACTGGTGCCGAAATCCTTGAATTTCGATACTCCAGTGATTACTTCTCAGCCATCAGCGGCTCCAGACATTCAATATGTGGGTGGACCAAAAGGAGTGCACTACTGAACAACAACAACAACCCAGGCATCAAGTTCATATTTCCAGCCAGCGGGATCCTATCCTCAGCATATGGGATCCCTCACGAATTCAGGAGGATATTCAGGGACGCAGCATTTTCAAGGATCCTCCTTCGTTCCAGGATCATCCCAGGTTCAAGGATCCTCCTTCGTTCCAGGATCATCCCAGGTCCAAGGATCCTCCTTCGTTCCAGGATCATCCCAGGTCCAAGGATCCTCCTTCGTTCCAGGATCATCCCAGGTTCAAGGATCCTCCTTCGTTCCAGGATCATCCCAGTTCCAGGGACCCTTCCAGATGCCAGGATCCTTAAGGAGTGTGCAAATAGCAAGTTCAGATGTCCATCAGGGAGATTTTATTCCAATGCAGACTAATGCTTCTGCTGGTCCCTCGATCATTCCAAAGCCTCAACAATATGGATTAACATCCATTCTTCCTTACTTGAATCCAATGGGAGGTAACACTTTTAACAATTATTATACTACTAACCAAGGTCTTATGCAGGATCCAGGTATCAATCATGCCATGGCTAGAGAATTGCAAAAGCTAAAGGATATGATATCAAGTGTCCCGGGAGTAGTCAAACCTATCCCAGAGATTGCAGATGGGAGCCATAAGATATCTCGTTTTGCACCACCAATCTGTGATGCTGAGATACCCAAGAGGTTCCATGTGCCTACAATGAAACTGTATGATGGCTCAACAGATCCTGAAGAACACATAGCACAATACAGGGAGAGGATGGAGATCAATCCAATCCCAGAAAGGTTAAAGGAAGCATGCCTGTGCAAAGGATTCGGATCCACTCTTACTGGATCAGCTCTCAAATGGCTACTAAGTCTTCCTCCCTATTCTATTACCTCATTTGCTAACCTAGTTAACTTGTTTAATAATCAGTTTTCCTGTAGTAGAAAATTTGAACGATTAACTAGTGATTTATATAGGATAACCCAGGGTCATAATGAATCACTAAGGGATTACATTACCAAATTCAGTAAAGAATCCTTAGACATTCCCAACTTAGATATAGCCACGGCTGTTGAGGCCTTTAAAATGGGGTTGCTTAGGGATTCGTTATTTTATGATGATCTTGTTATGACACCATGCAGGAACCTAGATGAGGTAAGAACCCGGGCCCTTAGGTACATCCGGCTAGAGGACGACAAGAGGATCCAGGAGAGGTTAGCAGGATCCTCAAAGCAGGATAAGCAAGGATCCTCATTCAGGAACAACAAGTTCAGATCCTACAATAGATCTGATAACCAGAACGTGCATTCTATTGATCAAGAGGAGGATGATGAGGATTATCCTCCAATTTCTGAATATTGTTTTAGTGTTGATAATAATGAACTAATCCTCGCGATGCAGAGTCTAGGTGATAAAGCTAGATGGCCCAGGAAAAATGATAGGCCAGCTGCAACTAAGGATAAATCAAAGTGGTGTGCATACCATGAAGATTTTGGGCACCTCACAGAAGAGTGCATTGCACTAAGAAAGGAAATTGGATACTTGTTAAGCAAGGGGCATCTAAAAGAATTGTTGGGAAGAAAAAAGTCAAGAACTCAGGATCCTGAAAGGATCCCTGAAAAGGCTCCAGCCCCTCCAGCGGATGCACAAGTGATAAACTTCATTTCTGGAGGATCAGACATTTGTGGCACATCCTTCTCAGCAGCTAAAAGGCATGCAAGGGAAACTAAAATGGATAACGGAGAAAGACCTGTTCGAACATCAAGTGTCTTGGAAGGGAAAGTCATAACCTTTGATAAAGAGGATCGTGTTGATATCCAGGATCCTCATCACGATGGTTTAGTTATTACTCTTTTCATATCTAACCATTTTGTCCGCAGGATCCTTATAGACGGAGGAAGTTCAGTAAATATTATCCAGCTTGATGTCCTAAAGAAGATGGGTATTCCTGAATTAGAGATCATACCAAGATCCTCTGTGCTCGTGGGATTTAGTGGAGAAACTAAGAATACCATGGGGGACATTAAACTCCCAATATACATTGAAGGCCTACATTCTTATCAAAAATTTTGTGTTATTGACTGTTTATCTTGTTGTAATGTTATCCTTGGCAGGCCCTGGATACACGATATGAAAGCAGTCCCATCCACTTACCATCAATGTGTGAAGCTCCCTAGTCCTTGGGGAATAGTGAAGATTGATAGTGATCAGCAGGAGGCTAAGAATTGCTACACTTCATCGATGAAACCAGCCTCGGAGTCAAGGGAGCAATAGCAATCAAAGTATCCTCCTAGGGATGTCTTGGAGGCAAGAGAGCAGGATGTGGTAGAAGTCCTCATGGATCCTGATGATCCTGAATCCAAAATCTATATCGGATCAGGGATCCTTAGCGAAATGAAAGAAGACCTCGTATCCTTCCTCAAAAGGAGAAAGACCACCTTTGCATGGAAACACGAAGACATGACTGGTATATCCAAAGATGTTATCACTCACAAACTCGGCATCGACAGATCCTTCAGACCAATCCATCAAAGGAGAAGAAAGTTTGCACCGGAAAGGAATGCCATTATCCAGGAAGAAGTAGAGAAATTGCTCCGGGCAGGTATGATTAGAGAGGTCAAGTATCCAAGATGGTTGGCCAATGTGGTTGTTGTTCAAAAGAAAAACGGAAAGTGGAGGGTATGTGTCGATTTTACTAATCTAAATAAGGCATGTCCCAAGGATCCTTTCCCTTTACCCCACATTGACTCCATGGTGGATGCAACCGCGGGTCATGAACTGTTAACTTTTATGGATGCTTCATCTGGATTTCAACAAATCCAAATGGAACCATCCGACCAAGAGGATACAGCCTTCATGACTCCAACTGGTATATATTGCTATATTGTTATGCCGTTCGGATTGAGGAATGCAGGTGCAACGTATCAAAGGCTGGTGAATATGATGTTCAAGGAACAGATCGGACAAACTATGGAGGTTTACATAGATGATATGGTGGTAAAATCCATAAGAGCTGAGGATCACCTAAAGGATTTAGAGGAAGCATTTGATATCCTTGACAAATATAATATGAAGCTTAATCCTTCAAAATGTCATTTTGGTGTTAAATCAGGAAAATTCTTAGGATACATGGTGACTAAAAGAGGCATTGAAGCTAGCCCGGAACAAATCAAAGCAATAGTGAACATCAAATCTCCGGCCAATGCTAAGGATGTTCAAAGGCTAACAGGCAGGATAGTAGCTTTGAACAGATTTATATCCAAATCCTCAGAGAAGTGCAAAGAATTCTATGATATCCTAAGGAAGAACAAGAAATTTGAGTGGACTGAGAAGCATGAAAATGCTTTAAGAGCCCTCAAAGATTACCTATCCTCAGCCCCAGCCTTGATGAAGCCAGAAAAAGGCGATGTGCTATCCTTGTATCTTGCAGTATCCTCAAAAGCAGTAAGTGCGGTCCTTGTTAAGGATCATGAAGGTACACAACATCCTGTCTATTATGTAAGTAAAAGTTTACTTGATGCCGAATCCAGGTATTCACACCTTGAAAAACTTATTCTTGCATTAATAATGGCATCTACTAAGCTAAGACACTATTTTGAGACTCATATTATTATCGTTAAAACTAATTTTCCAATTAAGAATGTCCTCAGGAAACCAGAGATGTCAAGAAGGATGGCTAAGTGGGCAGTGAAGCTGAGTGCGTATGATATGAGATATGAGCCTAGGACAGCCATCAAATCCCAAGCATTAGCTGACTTTGTGGCTGATTTCAGTAGTGATTTACGAGAAGAAGCTGAGTTAGAAGTCCAGCAGCTAGAGGAGACCAAAGATCCTTGGATACTCCACACTGATGGATCCTCAAATATCAAAGGCACAGGGCTTGGAATACTACTAAAATCGCCACAGGGGGACATAATACCCCACTCTATAGCTTGTGAGTTCCAAACCACTAATAATGAGGCTGAATATGAAGCCTTAATTGCTGGTTTGCAAATTGCAAAGCATATGGGGATCAGGTATCTTGAGGTACATGTAGATTCATTGTTAATTACAAACCACTTTAATGGATCCTACGCTGTTAAAGGTGAAAAACTAACCAAATATTTAGAGATAGTCAAAAATTTGGCACTCTCCTTTGTTTCCTTCAGTTTGACACAGGTATCAAGGGAAGAAAATACAGAGGCTGATGCATTGGCTAACTTAGGATCTTCCTTGAAGATCCCGGAGGATATCAAGATCCCTATTATACATATCCTGATCCCGGCTATTGAGGATCACGTGGCTATGGAGATAGGAAATGATTCTGCGGTTATCCCTAGTGAGGATACTCAATCTCATTCAGGATCAAGATCATGGATCTCACCAATTATGAGATACTTACAACATGGAGAGATTCCTACAGGAGAAAACCCTAGGACTTTCAAATCTAAGGTATCTCAATTTACAATTATAAATAGTATGTTGTATAGACGATCTCTTGCAGGACCATACTTGAGATGCATTGAGGATCCTGAAGTCCAAGAAGTTTTAAAAGACTTCCATGAAGGAGATTGTGGAAACCACACTGGGGGCAGGGCATTATTCTCAAGGATCCTGAGGACAGGGTACTACTGGCCAACCATGAAAAGAGATGCTGTGGAGTATGCTAAAAGATGTGATCCTTGTCAGAGACACAGCAATATCCTTCATCAACCAGCTGAATTGTTACATCCTATATCCTCCTCTTGGCCATTTATGAGATGGGGTATGGATATAGTTGGTAAGCTCCCTAAGGCACCTGGTGGAAAAGTATTCATGCTTGCTATGACTGATTACTTCTCCAAGTGGATAGAGGCCGAAGCTTTTGCCCAAGTCAGAGAAAAGGAAGTTATATCCTTCATTAAAAGAAATATTATAACTAGATTTGGAATTCCTTCTGAGATTATATGTGATAATGGTTCCCAATTTATTGGGGGCAGAACCACTAACTTTTGTGACAGCTGGGGGATTAGGATGATAACATCAACACCAGTCCACCCACAAGCTAATGGTCAGGCAGAATCATCCAACAAGATCATCATCAACAATTTAAAGAAAAAGCTTGGATCCAAGAAAGGGAAATGGGCAGAAGAACTACCCTATGTGCTTTGGGCTGATAGGACAACCCCCAAGAATGCTACTGGTCAAACACCATTCTCTTTGGTATTTGGGGCAGAATCAGTGATCCCAACAGAAATGGTGGTTCCAACTGCAAGAACAAGTACCCGTGATCCTGAGGAAAATGATGAAAACTTGGCTCAAGACCTGGATACTATTGAAGAAATCAGGGATATGGCCAGGATAAGGATGGCCAGTTATCAACAAAGAATGGCTGGTGCTTACAACAAAAATGTCAGGATCAGAAGTGTTAGGGGAGGATTTTCTAACAATTAGTGATCCTTATTCGTTATCCTAACTAGTGATCCTTACTTCTGTGACAGGTGGTGATCCTCAGAAGAGCTTCAGGATCAGGATCATGGATCACTTTAAGGATCCTCTTACTGACGATTGTTTACTTGTGTTTTTGAAATGTCTCGCAGGTATATCAAGCTTGACCAAGTCTTAGCGACATTCCTGGAGAATATTCCTGAAGTATTCTGCACGTGCTAGATCAAAACTAGACGTTATGGAGAACGTGGAGGCTTGGCCCGAAAGTCGGAGAGTTTGTTAACTAGATATTTTTCTTATTTGAAAGGGGTAACGAGCTAGTTAGTGACACTTAGTCATTTTTTGGCAGTTTCACACACTCGAAAACGTTCTCATTCAAGCTCTCGTTCAAACACTTAGCAATTACTTACACTTTTTACACATTTCACCGTAGTGATCCTTGTACCTAGCTCGTTACTATCCGAAGTTGTAAACGCTTATTCATTTATTTGATCTTGGTGATCGGTAGTTTCCATCACCCGGGGTTTTTTGTGCCGGAGATCAACTCTTGATCAAGGGCTTTTTCCCCGTATAAATCCTTGTGTTGTTTGGGCATTCTACATTGAAGTGATCCTCATTGTTGTTACACATTTTAAGCATCATTCCCCTATACAAAGAGTTTGGTTGCATTATCATCATCAGATTTTCTGACCAAAACAGTTTGGCGCCCACCGTGGGGCAATTGGTGCTTTGCCTTAGAAGAATTCGCATTTCTGTGCTCATTCCGGTTCACTACAATCAAGCAAATGGCTTCCTCGGCGAAGAATGCTTCAAACTTGATGCCCTCATTCACTTCCTCACAAGGCGTTCCTCCTTTGCCTCCACCACCCTCTGGATCCCAGAAGAATACAGAAAATGCTGCGAAGAAACCGACTCCCATTTTCTCAAAACCACCTTCTCCTTCTGTTTCAACTAATCCTACTACTAATGATCTCTATACCTTGATTTTGCAGATGAGGAATCATGCACAAGAGCAGGATAAGACCAACGAAAGGATCCTCCGGGAGATTGATGAAATTAAGAAACAGAAGAAAACGGCAGAGGATCATTCTCCACTGATGCCCAGATCTTTGAATTTTGACACTCCGGTGGTTACTTCTCAGCCGTCAGTGGTTCCAAACATTCAATATGCGGGTGGACCAAAGGGAGTGCACTACGGAACAACAGCTATGACCCAGGCACTAGGTTCATATTTCCAGCCAGCAGGATCCTATCCCCAGCATATGGGATCCCTCACGAGTACAGGAGGATATTCAGGAATGCAGCAGGTTCAAGGATCCTCCTTCGTTTCAGGATCATCCCAGGTTCAAGGATCCTCCTTCGTTCCAGGATCATCCCAGGTTCAAGGATCCTCCTTCGTTCCAGGATCATCCCAGGTTCAAGGATCCTCCTTCGTTCCAGGATCATCCCAGGTTCAAGGATCCTCCTTCGTTCCAGGATCATCCCAGGTTCAAGGATCCTCCTTTGTTCCAGGATCATCCCAGTTTCAGGGATCCTTCCAGATGCCAGGATCCTTGAGGAGTCTGCAAACAGGAAGTTCAGATGTTCATCAAGGAGATTTTATCCCAATGCAGACCAATGCCTCTGCTGGACCTTCGATCATTCCAGAATCTCAACAATATGGATTAACCTCCATATTTCCTAACTTGAATCCAATGGGAGGTAACACTTTTAATAATCCTCATACTATTAACCATGGTTTTATGCAGGATCCAGGTATCAATCATGCCATGGCCAGAGAATTGCAAAAGCTAAAGGATATGATCTCGAGTGTCCCGGGGGTAGTCAAACCTATTCCAGAGATTGCAGATGGGAGCCACAAGATATCTCGCTTCGCACCACCAATCTGTGATGCTGAGATACCCAAGAGGTTCCATGTGCCTACAATGAAATTGTATGATGGTTCGACGGATCCTGAAGAACACATAGCACAATACAGGGAGAGGATGGAGATCAATCCAATCCCAGAAAAGTTGAAGGAAGCATGCCTATGCAAAGGATTCGGATCCACTCTTACTGGATCAGCACTCAAGTGGCTGCTAAGTCTTCCTCCCTATTCTATTACCTCATTTGCAAACCTAGTTAACTTGTTTAATACTCAGTTTTCTTGTAGTAGAAAATTTGAACGATTAACTAGTGATTTATATAGGATAACCCAGGGTCATAATGAATCATTAAGGGATTACATTACCAAATTTAGTAAAGAATCCTTAGACATTCCCAACTTAGATATAGCTACGGCTGTTGAGGCCTTCAAAATGGGATTACTTAGGGATTCCTTATTTTATGATGATCTTGTTATGACACCGTGCAGGAACCTAGATGAGGTAAGAACCCGGGCCCTCAGGTTCATCCGGCTAGAGGATGATAAGAGGATTCAGGAGAGGATAACAGGATCCTCAAAGCAGGATAAGCAAGGATCCTCATTCAGAAACAACAAGTTCAGATCCTACAACAAATCTGATAATCAGAACGTGCATTCTATTGATCAAGAAGAGGACGATGAGGATTATCCTCCAATCTCTGAATATTGCTTTAGTGTTGATAACAATGAACTAATCCTTGCCTTGCAGAACCTAGGTGATAAAGCTAGATGGCCAAGAAAGAATGAAAGGCCAGCTGCAAATAAGGATAAATCAAAGTGGTGTGCATATCATGAAGATTTTGGGCACCTCACAGAAGAATGCATTGCACTAAGAAAGGAGATTGGGTACTTGTTGAGCAAAGGGCATCTAAAAGAGTTGTTGGGTAGGAAAAAGTCAAGGACTCAGGATCCTGAAAGGATCCCTGAGAAGGCTCCAGCCCCTCCAGCAGACGCACAAGTGATAAACTTTATCTCTGGGGGATCCGACATTTGTGGCACATCCTTTTCAGCAGCTAAGAGGCATGCGAAGGAAACTAAAATGGATAACGGAGAAAGGCCAGTTCGAACATCGAGTGTCTCTGAAGGAAAAGTCATAACCTTTGATGAAGAGGATCGTACTGATATCCAGGATCCTCATCACGATGGTTTAGTTATTACTCTTTTTATATCTAACTGTTTTGTCCGCAGGATCCTAATAGACGGAGGAAGTTCAGTGAACATTATCCAACTTGACGTTCTAAAGAAGATGGGTATCCCCGAATCAGAGATCATACCAAGATCCTCCGTGCTCGTGGGATTTAGTGGCGAAACTAAGAACACCCTGGGGGACATTAAGCTCCCAATATATATTGAAGGCTTACACTCTTATCAAAAATTTTGTGTTATTGACTGTTTATCTTGTTGTAATGTTATCCTTGGCAGACCCTGGATACACGATATGAAAGCAGTCCCATCTACTTACCATCAATGTGTGAAGCTCCCTAGTCCTTGGGGAATAGTAAAGATCGATAGTGATCAGCAGGAAGCTAAGAATTGCTACACTTCATCGATGAAACCAGCTTCGAAATCAAGGGAGCAATAGCAATCAAGGTATCCTCCAAGGAATGTCCTGGAGGCCAGAGAGCAGGATGTGGTAGAAATCCTCATGGATCCTGATGATCCTGAATCCAAAATCTATATCGGATCAGGGATCCTTGGCGAAAGGAAAGAAGACCTCATATCCTTCCTCAAAAGGAGAAAGACTACCTTTGCATGGAAACATGAAGACATGACTGGTATATCCAAAGATGTTATCACCCATAAACTCGGCATCGACAGATCCTTCAAACCAATACATCAAAGAAGAAGGAAGTTTGCACCAGAAAGGAATGCCATTATCCAGGAAGAGGTAGAAAAATTGCTCCGGGCAGGTATGATTAGAGAGGTCAAGTATCCAAGATGGTTGGCCAATGTGGTTGTTGTTCAAAAGAAAAACGGAAAGTGGAGGGTATGTGTCGATTTTACCGATTTAAATAAGGCATGTCCCAAGGATCCTTTCCCTTTACCCCACATTGACTCCATGGTGGATGCAACTGCGGGTCATGAACTGTTAACTTTCATGGATGCTTCATCTGGATTTCAACAAATCCAAATGGAACCATCCGACCAAGAGGATACAGCCTTCATGACTCCAACTGGTATATATTGCTATATTGCTATGCCGTTTGGATTGAGAAATGCAGGTGCAACGTACCAAAGGCTGGTGAATATGATGTTCAAGGATCAGATTGGACAAACTATGGAGGTCTACATAGACGATATGGTGGTGA
Source organism: Helianthus tuberosus (assembly GCA_030545235.1). NCBI lineage: Eukaryota > Viridiplantae > Streptophyta > Magnoliopsida > Asterales > Asteraceae > Helianthus > Helianthus tuberosus. The sequence continues at coordinate 53,894,099 of CM060360.1, forward strand.
AATCCTTAAAAGCTGAGGATCACCTGCGAGACTTGGAGGAAGCATTTGATATCCTTGACAACTATAATATGAAGCTTAATCCTTCAAAATGTCATTTTGGTGTCAAAGCAGGTAAATTCTTAGGATACATGGTGACTAAGAGAGGCATCGAAGCTAGCCCGGAACAAATCAAAGCAATAGTGAACATCAAATCTCCGGCCAATGCTAAGGATGTTCAAAGATTAACAGGAAGGATAGCAGCCTTGAACAGATTCATATCCAAGTCCTCCGAGAAATGTAAAGAATTCTATGATATCCTAAGGAAGAACAAGAAATTTGAGTGGACGGAGAAGCATGAAAATGCTTTAAAAGCCCTCAAAGATTACCTATCCTCGGCCCCGGCTTTAATGAAACCAGAAAAAGGTGAAGTGTTATCCTTGTATCTCGCAGTATCCTCAAAAGCAGTAAGTGCGGTCCTTGTTAAGGATCATCAAGGTACACAACATCCCGTTTATTATGTAAGTAAAAGTTTACTTGATGCCGAATCCAGGTACTCACACCTTGAAAAACTTATCCTTGCATTAATAATGGCATCTACCAAGTTAAGACATTATTTTGAAACTCATGTTATCATTGTCAAAACTAATTTTCCAATTAAGAATGTCCTCAGGAAACCAGAGATGTCCGGAAGGATGGCTAAGTGGGCAGTAAAGCTGAGTGCCTATGATATAAGATATGAGCCTAGGACAGCTATCAAATCCCAAGCATTAGCTGACTTTGTGGCTGATTTCAGTAGTGATTTACAAGAAGAAGCTGAGTTAGAAGTCCAGCAGCTAGAAGAGACCAAGGATCCTTGGATACTCCACACTGATGGATCCTCAAATGTCAAAGGCACAGGGCTTGGAATACTACTAAAATCGCCACAGGGGGACATAATACCCCATTCTATAGCTTGTGAGTTCCAAACCACTAATAATGAGGCTGAATATGAAGCCTTAATTGCTGGTTTGCAAATTGCAAAGCATATGGGGATCAGGTATCTTGAGGTACATGTAGATTCTTTGTTAATTACAAATCACTTTAATGGATCATATGCTGTTAAAGGTGAAAAGCTAACCAAATATTTGGAGATAGTCAAAAGTTTGGCACTCTCTTTTGTTTCCTTTAGTTTGTCACAGGTACCAAGGGAAGAAAATACAGAAGCTGATGCATTGGCTAACTTAGGATCATCTTTGAAGATCCCAGAGGATATCAAGATCCCTATTATCCATATCCTAACCCCAGCTATTGAGGATCATGTGGCTATGGAGATAGGGAATAATTCTGCAATGATCCCCACTGAGGATACTCAATCCTATTCAGGATCCGGATCATGGATCTCACCAATTATGAGATACTTACAACATGGAGAGATTCCTACAGGAGAAAACCCTAGGGCTTTCAAATCTAAGGTATCTCAATTCACAATTATGAATAATATGTTGTATAGACGATCTCTTGCAGGACCATACTTGAGATGCATTGAGGATCCTGAAGTTTAGGAAGTTTTAAAAGACTTCCATGAAGGAGATTGTGGAAACCACACTGGGGGCAGGGCTTTATTTTCAAGGATCCTGAGGACAGGATATTATTGGCCAACCATGAAGAAAGATGCTGTGGAGTATGCCAGAAGATGTGATCCTTGCCAGAGACACAACAATATCCTTCATCAACCAGCTGAATTATTGCATCCTATATCCTCCTCTTGGCCATTTATGAGATGGGGTATGGATATAGTTGGTAAGCTCCCTAAGGCACCTGGTGGGAAAGTATTCATGTTAGCTATGACTGATTACTTCTCCAAGTGGATAGAGGCTGAAGCTTTTGCCCAAGTCAGAGAAAAGGAAGTTATATCCTTCATTAAAAGAAATATTATAACTAGATTTGGAATTCCTTCTGAGATTATATGTGATAATGGTTCCCAATTTATTGGGGGCAGAACCACTAACTTTTGTGACAGCTGGGGGATTAAGATGATAACATCAACACCAGTCCACCCACAAGCTAATGGTCAAGCAGAATCATCCAACAAGATCATCATCAACAACTTGAAGAAAAAGCTTGGATCCAAGAAAGGAAAATGGGCAGAAGAGCTACCCTATGTGCTCTGGGCTGACAGGACAACCCCTAAGAATGCTACTGGTCAAACACCATTCTCTTTGGTGTTTGGGGCAGAATCAGTGATCCCAACAGAAATGGTGGTTCCTACTGCTAGAACAAGTACCCGTGATCCTGAGGAAAATGATGAAAACCTGGCTCAAGACTTGGATACTATTGAAGAAATCAGGGATATGGCTAGGATCAGGATGGCCAGTTATCAACAAAGAATGGCTGGTGCTTACAACAAAAATGTCAGGATCAGGAGGTTTCAAGTTGGAGATATGGTATTAAGGAAAGCATTTCAGAATACCACCAATCCTGCTGATGGAAAATTGGCTCCAAAATGGGAAGGCCCTTATTTGATTGAAGCTGAAGCAGGAAAGGGGGCATATAGATTGCTAAACATGGAAGGTGATTTGCTACCAAGAGCTTGGAATGCTGTCCACTTGAAGAAATATTTCATGTGAGCAGGATCCTCATGGCACAGATGATCCTCAGGATAGGGATATCCTTAAAGGATCCTCAAAGTATCGGTGATCCTTACTTAGGTAATATCCTAAACTTGAACTATTTCATTTCTTTATTTTCTCATATAAGGATAAGGATCATGTATCCTTTATCCATCTCTCATGTGAGTTCAAGTTTTGAAAGCTCAGGTATCTTCAGCACAACATTGGTTATCCACAGAAGCAATCCGTCCTTTGGGTTTAACCCCAGTTATTTGGGCTTGTCCCCAGATTCCGCCTGCAGCGCACGATGATCCTGGTATAGTTCAAGGCTTTGGGACCAGTACTCATTATAGGGGCTGATAATTCCATTGTTCTGGCTATGCTTAGGATCCTACGTATAATGGTAGACGTACCATACATCCGTTCATAAGGTTTCTAACGTTTTCACGTTAGCTAAGGTTTTGGCATCTTCATGTCACTAAGTTTGGATAGTCGCCAGTTAGGGCCATACTCCAGTTTACATACGATCCTTGGGCTCGTCCCCAGTTATCCTTGGGCTTGTCCCCAGTTATCCTTGGGCTTGTCCCCAGTTGCTAACTCTTTTCTTATATTGGCTTAGTCCCAAGTTATGCTCTATTTCAGGTCCTTGAAGGTAGGCAGTTAGGGATCCTTCATCCTTATTTCACTCTAAGGTTTATCTTATAGTTATCCTTATTATGGTTAGAATTCTAACTTGGGTCCTCAGGTATGATCCTTAACTCTTTGGATTTTATTTATTATTCTTTTAAATGACCCTTATACTTGACAACTGAACTTATAAATTTTAAATCATGTCATTTTTTAAAATTTATCTGTTATGGGATATGTGATCCTTGTTCATATCCTAAACTTTTTGGATATCTTTCCTAGTTTTTCAAGGCTTGATAAGTATAAACAAATTGAACATTATAACAGTTGGAAAATAACATACTAAAAAGGATAACAACACAAGATAAGCGACAAAAGGTTAAGTTTTTATTTATTAACATAAGACTAACCCTTTAAAGGTTGTCAAAATTACCTACCCGAGCTTCTACCAGCAAAACGTGGCCCGTCCGCTGGGGTAGGTAAAGGGTGTCCATGATAATGAGTTCAAAAGTAGTGCAGGAATATAAAGGCAGCAGGATCACAATGGCTTCATCCCCCAAACAGAGGATCCCTCCACCAATTGCAATCCTGCCTATTGTCCAAAGGATCATACATGATCCTTAATCCTAAAAACCTATTGTTCAGAGTACAACCCATGAAATTGTCTTAAACATCACAACCACAAAAACAACCATCAAACTAAAAATTGGGCTCCGGCCTCAGCACATATATCCATCATCGCCCAATTGTGCAGCCTACACCTTCGCTGCATCATCACCACCAGCCGCTGCATCCTCAGCTTTATCCTTCAACCCGCTGCCACTAGCCTCAATTGCCAGAATCTCCTCAGCCTCTTCTTCATCACCCAATTCAGCCAGCCTTGCCTTCCATTCTTCAATCTCCCAGTTGCCTTTGTCGAAGGCAGGATCCTGAGCTTCCAAGGCCATTTGGAGTTTGGTTTTGTACATTGCTATGGCGGCAGAAACTTTAGCATCATCCATGATCTCTTGCCTTTCATAATCAAAGTTAACCAGCACCTTGGCCATTTTCTGCTTGGTATCCTTGAGTTCCTTTTGAAGATCAGCAAGTGCAAGATCCTTAAGCACAGCAGTCTGCTGGAGGTCGGCAATCTTCTTATCTTGATCCTCAACATGGCCGACGTAATCCTCGATTTCAGCAAATTTCTGCAAAAGAAAAGGATAAAGCAGTTCAAGAGCAAGTGATCCTTAGATCAACAGGATATACAAGTGGAGATAGTGATCCTTACATCATTGAAGTACTCAAGGAACTGGTGGCAAATTAAGGGCAGGCCCTGCAAATCCTCAGCGTCGGAAGTCTTTCTCTTCTTGATTCCCTTCCCTTTGAGGGGTGCCTTAGGGATTGAGGCTGTCGGGCTAGTAGGGACCTTTCTTTTGGAGGATTTGACAGTGGTGAGATCGGTGACACTGAACCTTGAAGCAGCTTTGGCAGATTTTCCAGCGCCTACGCAACCAAAATAAGATAAGTATCTTTTCTTAATATACATTTAACTATTTATTTAATTATAAACAAGGATACTTACTCGACATTGTGACAGAGCCTGAGGATACCTCCTGTGAGTCTTGGGTTGTTGTCTTGAAAGTTCTAGTTTCAGGGTCAAGTCCCCAGAAAGTAGCAAGTCTTTCCCTGGTCGCAGGTGTTGTGATGAGATGTGAAACAGAGATGGCTGCATGACACAAGACAAAAAAGGGGTTAGTGATCCTATTACAAAAACATGACCATCTGATGATCCTTCCCAGGATCCTCCGGCCTACCATGGGTGGACCATGTTCTTGGTAAATGCTCTCCATCTGAAATAGTATCCCTTCTTACAAAGAAGAAGCGACGTTTCCAATCTTTGTCGTTTTTGGTAACTTTGAGAAGAGGGTGATCTGCACCGGGTTTTCGCTTAAGCAAATAACGATGGGAACCAAAGGTAGTAAGATCATACAGCTCCGCCAATTCTGACATGCCCAAAGGAATGCCTTCCTGTTCGATGATCCTCTCCAGGGTATACAAGACCCTCCAAATCATCGGCATGGCTTGGATATAAGAGATGCCGGTAAGGGAAAAGAAGGATTGTGTGAACTCCGGGAAAGGATAGGTGTATCCTATGGTGAATGGAGTGGCTGGAAATGCAACCCATGTTTCTGAAACATAGTCGCTAAGGGTAGTAGGATCAAAGGGTCTGATAAAGGCATTCGCCGGAAAACAGCAACGGATTCTGTCTATCTGTGCATCGTTAAAGCAACACTTTTCATTTGCGGAGTCCTTGATGATTTTCTGACTTTTCAAAGGGCTATCTTTCTTGTGATCTTTGCCCGGAGAACTTCGGAGCAACATATTTGATGGAAAGATGAAAACAGAGCAAGAGAGGGAAAAGGATAGAGAGAGAGAATACCTGAACGTCTTCGGAATGTGGATTATAAAGGGAGTATCTCTGAAAATTTAAATGCATTTGATCCTATCTATATCTCTATTTATAATCATGATCTTGCAGGTTGTCACTTTCGTGACATCATCATCGCAACGGCTAGTTCAAAATTAACGGCTATATATCCGTTAGTTTGTTACGGATAAGATCAAGAAAATATAACTCGTTAAATGTTACAAATTACTCCTTATATTTTGGGGGCAATTGTTAGGGGAGGATTTTCTAACAATTAGTGATCCTTATTCGTTATCCTAACTAGTGATCCTTACTTCTGTGACAGGTGGTGATCCTCAGAAGAGCTTCAGGATCAGGATCATGGATCACTTTAAGGATCCTCTTACTGACGATTGTTTACTTGTGTTTTTGAAATGTCTCGCAGGTATATCAAGCTTGACCAAGTCTTAGCGACATTCCTGGAGAATATTCCTGAAGTATTCTGCACGTGCTAGATCAAAACTAGACGTTATGGAGAACGTGGAGGCTTGGCCCGAAAGTCGGAGAGTTTGTTAACTAGATATTTTTCTTATTTGAAAGGGGTAACGAGCTAGTTAGTGACACTTAGTCATTTTTTGGCAGTTTCACACACTCGAAAACGTTCTCATTCAAGCTCTCGTTCAAACACTTAGCAATTACTTACACTTTTTACACATTTCACCGTAGTGATCCTTGTACCTAGCTCGTTACTATCCGAAGTTGTAAACGCTTATTCATTTATTTGATCTTGGTGATCGGTAGTTTCCATCACCCGGGGTTTTTTGTGCCGGAGATCAACTCTTGATCAAGGGCTTTTTCCCCGTATAAATCCTTGTGTTGTTTGGGCATTCTACATTGAAGTGATCCTCATTGTTGTTACACATTTTAAGCATCATTCCCCTATACAAAGAGTTTGGTTGCATTATCATCATCAGATTTTCTGACCAAAACAAGAAGGTTTCAAGTTGGAGATATGGTATTAAGGAAAGCATTTCAGAATACCACCAATCCTACGGATGGAAAGTTGGCTCCAAAATGGGAAGGCCCTTATTTGATTGAAGCTGAAGCAGGAAAGGGGGCATATAGATTGCTAACCATGGAAGGTGATTTGCTACCAAGAGCTTGGAATGCTGTCCATTTGAAGAAATATTTCATGTGAGTAGGATCCTCATGGCATAGATGATCCTCATAATAGGGATATCCTTAAAGGATCCTCAAAGTATCGGTGATCCTTACTTAGGTAATATCCTAAACTTGAGCTATTTCATTTCATTATTTTCTCTTATAAGGATAAGGATCATGTATCCTTTATCCATCTCTCACATGAGTTTAAGTTTTGAAAGTTCAGGTATCCTTAGCATAACGTTGGTTATCCACAGAAGCGATCCGTCTTTTGGGTTTAACCCCAGTTATTCGGGCTTGTCCCCAGATTCCGCCTGTAGCGCACGATGATCCTGGTGTAGTTCAAGGCTTTGGGACCAGTACTCGTTCTAGGGGCTGATAATCCCATTGTTCTGGCTATGCTTAGGATCCTACGTATAATGGTAGACGTACCATACATCCGTTCATAAGGTTTCTAACGTTTTCACGTTAGCTAAGGTTTCTAACGTTTTCACGTTAGCAAAGGTTTTGGCATCTTCATGTCACTAAGTTTGGATAGTCGCCAGTTAGGGCCATACTCCAGTTTGCATACGATCCTTGGGCTTGTCCCCAGTTATCCTTGGGCTTGTCCCCAGTTATCCTTGGGCTTGTCCCCAGTTGCTAACTCTTTTCTTATATTGGCTTAGTCCCAAGTTATGCTCTATTTCAGGTCCTTGAAGATAGGCAGCTAAGGATCCTTGATCCTTACTTCACTCTAAGGTTTATTTTATAGTTATCCTTATAATGGTTAGGATTCTAACTTGGATCCTCAGGTATGATCCTTAACTCTTTTGATCTTATTTATTATTCTTTTAAATAACCCCTATACTTGACAACTGAACTTATGATTTTTAAATTGTATCACTTTTTAGAACTTATCGGTTATGGGATATGTGATCCTGATCATATCCTAAGCTTTTTGAATAATTTTCAAGGCTTGATAATTATAAACAAAATGAACATTACAACAGTTGGAAAGGAAGATATTAAAAAGTATAACAACACAAGATAAGCGACAAAAAGTTAAGTTTTTATTTATTAACATAAGGCTAACCCTTTAAAGGTTGTCAAAATTACCTACCCGAGCATCTACCAGCAAAACGTGGCCCGTCCGCTGGGGTAGGTAAAGGGTGTCCATGATAATGAGTTCAAAGATAGTGCAGGAATATAAAGGCGGCAGGATCACAATGGCTTCATCCCCCAAACAGAGGATCCCTCCACCAATTGCAATCCTGCCTATTGTTCAAAGGATCATACATGATCCTTAATCCTAACACCTATTGTTCAGTACAGACCATCATTGTTTTAAACATCACAACCACAAAAAACTACCACCAAACTAAAAAATTGGGCTCCGGCTATGTCTAGAAGTTTCCATCATCGCCCAATCATGCAGCCTAAGCCTTCGCTGCATTGTCACCTCCAGCTCCACTTGCCTCACCAGCTTCATCCTTGCTTCCAGCCTCGATTGTCAAGATCTCTCCAGCCTCCTCTTCATCACCCAATTCAGCCAGCCTTGCCCTCCATTCTTCAATTTCCCAGCTACTTTTGTCAAAGGCAGGATCCTGAGCCTCCAGGGCCATTTGAAGCTTGGTTTTGTACATTGCTATGGCGGCAGAGACTTTGGCATCATCTGTGATCTCCTGCCTTTCATAGTCAAAATTAACCAGCACCTTAGCCATTTTCTGTTTGGTATCCTGGAGTTCCTTTTGAAGATCAGCGAGTGCAAGATCCTTGAGCACAACAACCTGCTGGAGATCGGCAATCTTTTTATCTTGATCCTCAACGTGGCCCACATAATCCTCAATCTCAGCAAATTTCTGCAAAAGAAAAGGTTAAGGTCAGGGTTAAGTGATCCTCAAATCATCAGGGTATGTCAACGGGATATACAAGCAGAGACAGTGATCCTTACTTCATTGAAGTACTCAAGGAATTGGTGGCGGATTAGAGGCAAACCCTGCAAATCCTCAGCCTCGGAGACCTTTCTCTTCTTGATTCCCTTTCCTTTGAGGGGTGCCTTGGGGATTGAAGCCGTCGGGCTGGTAAGAACCTTTCTTTTGGAGGATTTGACGGTGGTGAGATCGGTGACACTAAACCTTGAAGCAGCTTTGGTAGATTTTCCAGCACCTACACAGCCAAAATAAGATAAGTATCTCTTCTTAATTTACGTTTTACTATTTATTTAAATTTTGAACAAGGATACTTACTTGACATTGTGACAGAGCCTGAGGATACCTCCTGAGAATCTTGGGTTGTTGTTTTGAAAGTTCTAGTTTCAGGATCGAGTCCCCAGAAAGCAGCAAGTCTTTCCCTGGTTGCAGGTGTTGTGATGAGATGTGAAACAAAGATATCTGCAGGACACAAGACAAAAAGGGGTCAGTAATCCTTATAAAAACTAGACTACTTGGTGATCCTTCTCAGGATCCTCCGGCCTACCATGGGTGGACCATGTTCTTGGTAAATGCTCTCCATCTGAAATGGTATCCCTTCTTACAAAGAAGAAGCGACGTTTCCAATCTTTGTCGTTTTTTGGTGACTTTGAGAAGAGGATGATCTGCACCGGGTTTTCGTTTGAACAAATAACGGTGGGAACCGAAGGTAGTAAGATCATACAGTTCCGCCAGTTCTGACATTCCTAAATCAACGCCTTCCTGCTCGATGATCCTCTCCAGGGTATATAAAACCCTCCAAATCATCGGCATGGCTTGAATGTAAGATATGCCGGTCAAGGAAAAGAAGGATTGTGTGAATTCCGGGAAAGGATAGGTGTATCCTATGGCAAATGGAGTAACTGGAAAGGCAACCCATGTTTCTGAAACATAGTCGCTCAGGGCAGTTGGATCGAAAGGTCTGAAAAAGGCATTCGCCGGAAAACGATGACGGATGTTATCTACTTGTGCATCGTTAAAGCAACACCTTTCGTTCACTGAGTCTTTGATGATCTTTTGACCCTTCAAAGGGCTATCCTTTTTGTGATCCTTGGCCGGGGAACTTCGGAGCAACATTTTCGAAGTGATGGAGATAAAGAAAGAAAAACAGAGTAAGAGAGGAAGAAAGAGGAGGAAGAAATACCTGATTGATCGTCGACTGAGAATTTAAAGGGAGTTTCTTTCGAATTCGAATGCATAATGATCCTATCTATATCTCTATTTATAATTATGATTCTGCAGGATTGTCATTTCCGTGACATCATCATCGCAACGGCTAGTTCTATTTTAACGGCTATATATCCGTTAGTTTGTTGCGGATAAGATCAAGAAAACATAACTCGCTAATTTTACAATTTCACTCCTTATATTTTGGGGGCAATTGTTAGGGGAGGATTTTCTAACAATTAGTGATCCTTATTCGTTATCCTAACTAGTGATCCTTACATCTGTGACAGGTGGTGATCCTCAGAAGAGCTTCAGGATCAGGATCATGGATCACTTTAAGGATCCTCGTACTGACGATTGTTTACTTATGTATTATACTATCTCGCAGGTATGACGAGCTTGACCAGGTCTTGGCGACATTCCTGGAGAATATTCCTAAGCTATTCTGCACGTGCTTGACCAAAAATAGACGTTGTGGAGAACGTGGAGGCTTGGCACGAAAGTCGGATAGTTAGTTTAGGTGGTTATTTCTATTTTAAAAGGGAGTAACGAGCTAGTAGAAAACACTTAGTCATTTTTGCAGTTACACACACTCGTACGAACGCTCATACAAGCTCTCGTTCAAACACTTAGCAATTTCATACACTTTCTACACATTTCACCGTAGTGATCCTTGTACCTAGCTCGTTACTATCCGAAGTTGTAAACATTAATTCATTTATTTGAGTTTGGTGATCGGTAGTTTCCATCACCCGGGGTTTTTTGTGCCGGAGATCAACTCTTGATCAAGGGCTTTTTCCCCGTATAAACCCTTGTGTTGTTTGTGCAATTTTTCACTGAAGTGATCCTCATCATTGTTACACATTTTAAGCATCATACCCCGTAATCTAGAGTTTGGTTGCAATATCCTCATCTGATTTTTTAACCAAAACACTGCTGATCACTATCAATCTTCACTATTCCCCAAGGACTAGGGAGCTTCACACATTGATGGTAAGTGGATGGGACTGCTTTCATATCGTGTATCCAGGGCCTGCCAAGGATAACATTACAACAAGATAAACAGTCAATAACACAAAATTTTTGATAAGAATGTAGGCCTTCAATGTGTTATTGACTGTTTATCTTGTTGTAATGTTATCCTTGGCAGGCCCTGGATACACGATATGAAAGCAGTCCCATCCACTTACCATCAATGTGTGAAGCTCCCTAGTCCTTGGGGAATAGTGAAGATTGATAGTGATCAGCAGTGTTTTGGTCAAAAAATCAGATGAGGATATTGCAACCAAACTCTAGATTACGGGGTATGATGCTTAAAATGTGTAACAATGATGAGGATCACTTTGGTGAAAAATTGCACAAACAACACAAGGGTTTATACGGGGAAAAAGCCCTTGATCAAGAGTTGATCTCCGGCACAAAAAAACCCCGGGTGATGGAAACTACCGATCACCAAGCTCAAATAAATGAATTAATGTTTACAACTTCGGATAGTAACGAGCTAGGTACAAGGATCACTACGGTGAAATGTGTAGAAAGTGTATGAAATTGCTAAGTGTTTGAACGAGAGCTTGTATGAGCGTTTGTACGAGTGTGTGTAACTGCAAAAATGGCTAAGTGTTTTCTACTAGCTCGTTACTCCCTTTTAAAATAGAAATAACCACCTAAACTAACTATCCGACTTTCGTGCCAAGCCTCCACGTTCTCCACAACGTCTATTTTTTGTCAAGCACGTGCAGAATAGCTTAGGAATATTCTCCAGGAATGTCGCCAAGACCTGGTCAAGCTCGTCATACCTGCGAGATAGTATAATACATAAGTAAACAATCGTCAGTACGAGGATCCTTAAAGTGATCCATGATCCTGATCCTGAAGCTCTTCTGAGGATCACCACCTGTCACAGATGTAAGGATCACTAGTTAGGATAACGAATAAGGATCACTAATTGTTAGAAAATCCTCCCCTAACACTGTCTATCTGCGGATCAGTAAAACAACATTGTTCCTTCGCTGAGCCTTCGATGATCCCTTGGCTCTTCAAAGGACTGTCCTTTTTGTGATCCTTAGCTGGTGAGGATCTTAGCATCATCTTGGTAATAACAGTGATGAAGAAGAAGAAACAGAGCGAGAAGATAAAGAGAGAAAGGAAAGAGGAGAACCTGATCAGATCTTCGAATGAGGATTTAAAGGATGAAACGCACGAATTTAAATGCTCCCTAACCCTTATCTCTAACTTCAATTTATAATGATGATTTTGCAGGATAGTCACCTCAGTGACGTCATGTTGGCAACGGCTAGTCAGGATTCAACGGCTAGTCAGGATTCAACGGCTATATATCTGTTGGTTTGTTACGGATAAGAACGAGAAAATATAACTCGTTTATTTACACATTACTCCTTATATTTTGGGGGCTATTGTTAGGGGAGGATTTTCCAATGATCAGTGATCCTCAATTACTGCCGGGCTTAGGGATCCTCAATTCTGTTTGAATTAGTGATCCTCAGAAAGTATTGTAGGATTAGGATCATGGATCATCATAAGGATCCTTACACTAACGATTGTCTGCTTTGATAATGATGTTGTTTTGCAGGAGTTCGAGCTTGGACTTGGTCTTGGCGATATTCCTGGAGCATATTCTCTATTTATTCCGCACGTGCTTGACTGAAATGGATGTTATGGAGGTCGTGGAAGACTTGCATGAACACTTGGCTATTTTTAGCTAAACACACACACTCGCAACAGCTCTCATCAGCTCTGGACAGTTTACTTGGCGATTACACATTTTGTTGCACATTACACTCTAGTGATCCTTGTAACTAGGTCGTTATCATCCAAAGTTGTAACACATTTTTTTTGTTTAATCTGAGTTGGCGATCGGTAGTTTCCATCACCCGAGGTTTTTTATGCCGGAGATCAACTCTTGATCAAGGGCTTTTTCCTCGTATAAATCTTTGTGTCACTTGTTCATTACATTTCTGAGTGATCCTTAGTATTGTTCATTGATTCAAGCATCACACCTCACAACAGAAAGTTTGGTTGCATTATCTTAGCTTGATTTTTGACCAAAAGAGTTCCAGATACCAACTATGAAGCTTGTCAGGGGTGGATTTCTAAATGATCAGTGATCCTTATTTACTGTTGGGTTTAGTGATCCTCAATTCTGTCTGAAGTAGTGATCCTCAGAAGTGTTGCAGGATCAGGATCATGGATCACTATAAGGATTCCTGTACTAACGATTGTCTACTTTGAATTCGTAATTGTTTTGCAGGAGTATCAACTTGGACTGGGTCTTGGCGATATTCCTGGAAAATATTCTAAGTCTATTCCGCACGTGCTTGGCCAGAAATGGACGTTGTGGAGTCGTGGAGGACTTGCACCATTTGCGGAATGTTAGTTAGGCTAGATATTTTCTAATTTTAAGGGGGTAGCGAGCTATTTTTACAACACTTAGCTAATTTTGGCTACACACACACTCATACAACTGCTCTCATCAGCTCTCGCTAACACACTTGGCGATTACACAGATTTATTACACAATACACTATAGTGATCCTTGTAATCAGCTCACTATCATCCGAAGTTGTAATACATTTCTTGTTTAATTTGAGTTGGTGATCGGTAGTTTCCATCACCCGAGGTTTTTTATGCCGGAGATCATTCATTGATCAAGGGCTTTTTCCTCGTATAAATCTTCGTGTCACTTGTTCATTACACTTCATAGTGATCCTTATTGTTGTTCATCAATTCAAGCATCGTACCTCACAACAGAAAGTTTGGTTACATTGTCATTGCTTGATTTTTGACCAAAACAGTTTGGCGCCCACCGTGGGGAAATTGGTGCTTCATTCCTAGAAAGATTCATATTTTCGTGGTCATTTCGGTTCGCTACAACCAAACAGATGGCTTCCTTAGTGAAGAATACCTCAAGTTTGATGCCCTCATTCAGTTCTTCACAAGGCGTTCCTCCTTTGCCTCCACCACCTTCTGGATCCTAGAAGAATGCTGAGAATGTTGCGGGGAAACCAACTCCTATTTTCCAAAAGCCACCTACTTCTTCTGTTTCAACTAATCCTACTACTAATGATCTTTATGCCCTGATTTTCCAAATGAGGAATCATGCACAAGAGCAGGATAAAACCAGCGAAAGGATCCTCTGGGAGATCGGTGAAATCAAGAAACAGAAGAAATCAGTGGAGGATCACTCCCCTCTGATGCCAAAGTCGCTGAACTTCGACACTCCGGTCATAACTTCCCAACACTCAGCAGTTCTAGACGTGCAATACTTGGGTGAACTAGCAGGAAGGCGTTATTGAACAACAACAATGAGTCAGGCATTTGGCTCTTACTTCCAGCCGCAGGAATCCTCTTCTCAACCATCAGGATCCTCCTCTCAGCATCAAGGATACTTCATTTCAGGAGGATATGTGGGAACGCATGCAGTACAAGGATTCTCCCAGGTCCAAGGATCCTCCCAAGTACGAGAATCCTCCCAGGTCCCAGGATCCTCCCAGGTCCAAGGATCCTTCCAGATCCAAGGATCCTCCCAGATCCAAGGATCCTCCCAGATCCCAGGATCCTCTTTGGTTCCAGGATCCTCTCTAGTCCCAGGATTCTCCCTTGTTCAAGGATCCTCCCTGGTCCTAGGATCCTTTCAGGTTCAAGGATCATCTCAATTCCAAGGATCCAACCTCCTACGAAATCAAGGATCCTTGAGAAGTATGCAGCCTCAGAACTCGGACGTTCATCAAGGAGACTTCATACCAATGCAGAGCGTTGCCTCCTCTGGTCCTTCAATCATGGCAGAGTCTCGACAAGATGGATTCACATCCGCAATTCCAAACTCGAATCCTGTGGGAGGTAACACTTTTAATCATTTATATAACACTAACCATGGCTTTATGCAGGATACAGGTATCAATCAGGCCATGGCTAGGGAGCTACAGAAGCTAAAGGATATGATATCCAGTGTACCAGGGGTGGTTAAACCCATTCCTGAGATTGCGGATGGTAGCCATAGGATATCTCGTTTTGCACCACCTTTATGTGATGCTGAGATACCTAAAAGATTCCAGATACCATCAATGAAGCTATATGATGGTTCAACGGATCCAGAAGAGCATGTAGCTCAGTACAGGGAGAGGATGGAGATCAATCCAATTCCTGAAAGGTTGAAAGAAGCGTGTCTATGCAAGGGATTTGGATCCACACTTACAGGATCCGCTCTGGCTGCTAAGTCTTCCCCCTTACTCTATTACTTCATTTGCTAATTTAGTTAACTTGTTCAATAGTCAATTCTCTTGTAGTAGAAAGTTTGAACGATTAACTAGTGATTTATATAGGGTAACACAATGTCAAAATGAATCACTTAGAGATTATATCACTAAGTTTAGTAAAGAATCCTTAGATATTCCTAATTTGGATATTGCTACGGCTGTAGAAGCCTTTAAAATGGGATTACTTAGGGATTCATTATTCTATGATGATCTTGTTATGACACCTTGCAGGAATCTTGATGAAGTAAGGACTAGGGCCCTTAGGTTCATCCGCCAAGAGGATGACAAAAGGATCCAGGACAGATTGACAGGATCCTCAAAACAGGATAAACAAGGATCCTACTTCAGGAACAACAAATCCAAGTCCTACAACAGATCTGATAACCAGAATGTGCACGCAGTGGAACAAGAAGAGGATGATGAGGATTATCCTCCTATTTCTGAATATTGTTTTTCTGTTGATAACAATGAACTAATCCTTGCAATGCAGAATCTAGGTGAGAAAGCTAGGTGGCCAAGGAAAAGTGATAAACCAGCTGCTACAAAGGATAAATCCAAGTGGTGTGCATATCATGAGGATTTTGGGCATCTCACTGAAGAGTGTATTGCACTTAGAAAGGAAATTGGCTACTTGTTGAGCAAGGGGCATTTAAAGGAACTCTTGGGACGAAAGAAGTCAAGGACCCAGGATCCTGAAAGGATCCCGGAAAGGGCTCCTGCTCCTCCAGCAGATGCACAAGTCATAAATTTCATATCCGGTGGATCAGACATCTGTGGTACATCCTTCTCAGCAGCGAAAAGACACGCTAAGGAAACCAAGATGGATAATGGAGACAGACCCGTCCAGACCTCCGTTGTCACCCAGGATAAAGTTATTACTTTTGATGAGGATGATCGTGTTGACATCCAGGATCCTCATCATGACGGTCTTGTAATTACATTGTTTATTTCTAACCACTTTGTTCGCAGGATCCTTATAGATGGAGGAAGCTCTGTGAACATCATTTAGCTGGATGTTCTTAAGAAAATGAATATCCCAAAGTCTGATATTATCCCAAGATCCTTAGTACTTGTGGGATTTAGTGGAGAAACAAAGAATACATTGGGGGACATCAAACTCCCAATCTATATTGAAGGATTGCATTCTTATCAAAAGTTTTGTATTATTGATTGCTTGTCGTGTTGTAATGTTATCCTTGGCAGGCCATGGATACATGATATGAAGGCAGTCCCATCCACCTATCATCAGTGTGTAAAGCTTCCAAGTCCATGGGGGTGGTGAAAATTGAGAGTGATCAATAGGAGGCTAAGAATTGCTATACCTCATCAATGAAACCAGCCTCAAGACCAAGGGAGCAATAGCAATTAAAGTATCCTTCAAGAGATGTCTTGGAGGCAAGAGAAAAGGATTTGAAAGAAATCCTCATGGATCCTGGTGATCCTGAATCCAAGATCTTCATAGGGTCAGGGATCCTTAGCGATATTGAACGGGAGCTAGTATCCTTTCTCAAAAGAAGGAAAACCACCTTTGCCTGGAAACATGAAGATATGACAGGTATATCTAAAGATATAATTACTCACAAACTTGGCATTGACAGGTCATTCAAGCCGATTCATCAAAAGAGGAGGAAGTTTGCACCTGAAAGAAATGCTATTATCCAGGAAGAGGTAGATAAGCTACTTCGAGCAGGTATGATTAGAGAGGTTTAGTATCCAAGATGGTTAGCCAATGTGGTTGTTGTTCAAAAGAAAAATGGAAAGTGGAGGGTATGTGTCGACTTTACAGATTTAAACAAGGCATGTCCCAAGGATCCTTTCCCATTACCCCAAATTGACTCCATGGTGGATGCTACCGCGGGTCATGAGTTGTTAACCTTTATGGATGCTTCATCTGGATTTCAACAAATTCAGATGGAACCATCCGATCAAGAGGATACAGCCTTTATGACCCCAACTGGTATACACTGTTATATTGCTATGCCATTTGGATTAAGGAATGCAGGTGCTACTTATCAAAGGCTAGTCAATATGATGTTCAAGGAGCAAATTGGACACACTATGGAAGTCTATATTGATGACATGGTGGTTAAGTCCAAGAAAGCTGAGGATCATCTTAAACACTTGGAGGAAGCGTTCAATATCCTTGATAAATATAATATGAAACTTAATCCTTCTAAGTGTCAATATCCTTGACAAAGAGGGGCATTGAAGCAAGTCCAGAGCAAATTAAGGCTATTGTGAATATCAAATCTCCTGCCAATGCTAAGGATGTGTAAAGGTTGACTGGCAGGATCGCAGCCTTGAACAGATTCATATCCAAATCCTCAGAAAAGTGCAAGGAGTTCTATGACATCTTGAGGAAGAACAAGAAATTTGAATGGACTCAAAAGCATGAAAGTGCCCTTAAAGCTCTTAAGGATTACCTATCCTCAGCCCCAGCCTTGATGAAACCAGAAAAGGGAGATGTGTTATCCTTATACTTGGCGGTATCCTTAAACGCAGTAAGTGCGGTCCTTGTTAAGGATCACCAAGGTACACAACATCCTGTTTATTATGTAAGTAAGAGCTTACTTAATGCTGAATCCAGGTATTCACATTTAGAAAAACTTATCCTTGCATTAATTATGGCATCTACTAAATTAAGACATTATTTTGAGACTTATGCCATTATTGTTAAAACTAATTTCCCAATTAAAAATGTTCTCAGGAAACCTGAAATGTCAGGAAGGATGGCTAAGTGGGCAGTGAAGTTGAGTGCATATGATATAAGATATGAACCAAGGACTGCCATCAAATCCCAAGCCTTAGCTGACTTTGTGGCAGATTTTAGTAGTGATTTGCAAAAGGAGGCTGAACTAGAAGTCCAACAGCTTGAAGAAACCAAGGATCCTTGGATACTGTTCACTGATGGATCCTCCAATGTAAATGGAACAGGGCTTGGAATACTACTAAAATCGCCACAGGGGGACATAATACCCCACTCCATAGCTTGTGAATTTCAAACTACCAACAATGAGGCTGAATATGAAGCCTTGATAGCTGGTTTGCAAATTGCAAAGCACATGAGGATCAGGTACCTTGAGGTACATGTAGATTCTTTGTTGATCACTAATCACTTTAATGGATCCTATGCTGTTAAAGGTGAAAAGCTAATCAAATATTTGGAGATAGTCAAAGAATTGGCACTCTCTTTTGTATCCTTTAGTTTGACACAGGTACCAAGGGAATCGAATGCAGAAGCTGATGCATTAGCCAATCTAGGATCATCTTTGAAGATTCCTGAGGATATCAAGATCCCAATTATCCATATCCTGACCCCTGCTATCAAGGATCATGTAGCTATGGAGATAGGAGAAGATTCTGCAATCATCCCTAGTAATGATACCCAATCTCATTCAGGATCATGGATACTCCCAATCATGAGATACATACAACATGGAGAAATCCCTACAGGAGAAAACCCAAGGGCTTTAAAAATTAAGGTATCTCAATTTACAATATTAAATAATATGTTGTATAAACGATCTCTTGCAGGACCATATTTAAGATGCATTGAGGATCCTAAAATTCAAGAAGTCCTAAAGGATTTCCATGAAGGAGATTGTGGAAACCACACTGGGGGCATGGCATTATTCTCAAGGATCCTGAGGATAGGATACTATTGGCCCACTATGAAGAAGGATGTTGTGGAGTATGCTAAGAAGTGTGATCCTTGTCAGAAGCATAGTAATATCCTTCACCAACCAGCAGAGCTCTTGCATCCTATATCCTCTTCTTGGCCATTCATGAGATGGGGAATGGATATAGTTGGAAAGCTTCCTAAGGCACCTGGTGGAAAAGTATTCATGCTTGCTATGACTGATTACTTCTCTAAGTGGATAGAGGCCGAAGCCTTTACTCAAGTCAGAGAAAAGGAAGTTATATCCTTTATTAAAAGAAACATTATTACTAGATTTGGTATCCCTTCTGAGATTATTTGTGATAATGGATCCCAATTTATTGGGAACAGAACCACGAACTTTTGTGACAGTTGGGGGATTAAGATGATAACATCAACTCCAGTCCATCCACAAGCTAATGGTCAGGCAGAGTCATCCAACAAGATCATCATCAACAATTTGAAGAAGAAGCTTGGATCCAAGAAAGGAAAATGGGCAGAAGAACTACCTTATGTGCTTTGGGCTGATAGGACAACTCCCAAGAATGCTACAGGCCAATCTCCATTTTCTTTAGGATTTGGAGCAAAATCAGTGATCCCTACAGAGATGGTGGTTCCAACTGCAAGAACAAGCATTCGTGATCTTGAAGAAAAGGCTGAAAACTTGATTCAAGACTTGGATACTATAGAAGAAATCAAGGATTTAGCAAGGATAAGGATGGCCAGTTATCAACAAAGGATGGCTGGAGCTTACAACAAAAATGTCAGGCTCTGGAAATTCCAAGTTGGGGATATGGTATAAAGGAAAGCATTTCAAAACACCACCAATCCTGCTGATGGAAAGCTAGCACCAAAATGGGAAGGCCCCTATTTGATTGAAGCTGAAGCAGGAAAGGGGGCATATCGATTGTTAACAATGGAAGGTGATTTGCTACCAAGAGCTTGGAATGCTGTCCATTTGAAGAAATATTTCATGTGATCATGATCCGTGATCCTTACCAGATAAATATTCTTGAAGGATCCCCACTGACAGATGATCCTCTTTCTGGTAACATTCCAATCTCAAACTATTTCATTCTTTTTATTCCCTTACAAGGATAAGGATCCTGCGTCCTTTATCCTCCTTTTACTTGATTCTGAGTTTTGAAGGTTCAGGTATCCTTAACTAAGGATTGAGTATCCACAGAAGTATCCAGTTATTTGGGCTTGACCCCAGTTATCTTTTGGGCTAGTCCCCAGTTTGGGCCTGTCCCCAGTTTCGCCAGTAGCGCACGATGATCCTGGTATAGTTCATGGCAATGGGACCAGTACCCGCTTTAGGGGCTGACAATTTCATGGTACTGGCTATATTCAGGATCCTACGTATAATGGTAGACGTACCATACATCCGTTCCTAAGGTTTCTAACGTTTTGACGTTAGCTAAGGTTTTGGCATTTTCATGTCACTAAGTTTGGATAGTCGCCAGTGAGGGCCATACTCCAGTTTACATACGATCCTTTGGGCTTGTCCCCAGTTATCCTTTGGGCTTGTCCCCAGTTATCCTTTAGTCTTGTCCCCAGTTATCCTTTGGGCTTGTCCCCAGTATATTGGGCTTGTCCCCAGAATTGTTGGGCTTGTCCCCAGTTACTAACATTCATCTTATATTGGCTCAGTCCCAAGAAATATCTTATTTCAGGTTTGTGAAGATAAATGACCAAGGATTCTTGATCCTTACTTTCAACTAAGGTTTGTATCTTGGGTTATCCTGATTTTAAGTGTTAAAGGATAGGATCCTAACTTGGATTCTCAGGTATGATCCTTAACTGTTTTGATTTTATTCATTATGTATTTAAGTGACATATCCTTTGACAACTGAACTTATGATCCTTAAACTATTTTTATGTGATCCTTGATCATATCCTTAACTCTTAAGGGATATTTTTTAAATTTTTCCTTACTTGATAAGTTTAAAAAACATGAACATCAAAATAGATTGAAAAATAAAATAACCATAAGGATATCAACAGAGGATATAGCCAAAAAGTTAAAATCATTTTATTCACAAAAGCTTAAACCCTTTTAAGGTTGTCAAAATTGCCAACCCACGTTTCTACCAGCAAAACGTGGCCCGTCCACATGGGTTGGCAAAGGGTGTCCATTGTTCATAGGTCTAACAAGTGCAGGAAATTAAAGATGGCAGGACCACAATGGCTTCATCCCCCAAACAGAGGATCCCTCCACCATTTGTAATCCTACCTATTGTTCAAAGGATCATCCATGATCCTCAACCCTAATTACTATTGTTCAAGTACAGAACAACCATTGTTTATCAAAACATCATCAAAACAAAAAACCATAACCAAACTAAAAAATGGGCTCTGGCTACGTCTAGAAATGTCCTTCATCGCCCATTCAAGCAGCCTACACCTTCGCTGCATCACCATCTCCCGCTCCACTAGTTTCACCACCATGATCCTTGCCACTGCCCCCAGCCTCGATTGCCAGAACCTCATCAGCCTCATCCTCCAATTCAGCCAGCCTAGCCTTCCAGCCTTCCACATCCCAGTTGCTCCTGTCAAAGGCAGGATCCTGAGCTTCTTGGGCCATTTCTAGCTTGGTCTTGTACATGGTATGACAGCGGAGACCTTAGCATCCTCCGTGATCTCGCTCTTCTCATAATCAAAATTAATCAGGATTGTAGCTGTCTGAGCTTTGGCATCTTTGAGATCCTTTTGGAGGTCAGCAATCTTAAGATCCTTAAGCAATGCGACTTGTTAGAGGTCAGGAATTTTCTTGTCCTGCTCCTCGACATGCCCAACATAGTCTTCAATCTCAGCAAATTTCTGCAAAGAAGATAAAGAACAGTTCAAGAACAGGTGATCCTCAAATAAGCTGGATACCTAAAGCAGGGACAAGGATCCTTACATCGTTGAAGTATTCAAGGAACTGGTGGCGGATCAGGGGCAGACCTTGCAAATCCTCAGCTTCAGAGGCTTTTCTTTTCTTGCCACCCCTTCCTTTAACGGGTGCCTTGGGGATCGAAGCAGTTGGGCTGGCAGGAAGTTTCTTCTTGGAGGATCGTACGGTGTCAAGCTCAGTGACACTAAATTTGGAAGCAGATCTTGATGACTTTCCAGCGCCTACACACCCAAAACAGATAAGTGTCCTTATTCTATTTATATATAAGTATTTATTTAAACATTTGAATATAAAAAGAACAGGATACTTACTTGACATGGTGACAGAGTCCGAGGATACCTCTTGAGAATCCTGGTTGTTTGTTTTGAATGATCTCATGGCAGGATCAAGTTTTCTAAAAGCAGCAAGTCTCCCCTTGGTGGCAGCTGAAGGAATAATATGCGAGAATGTGATAGCTGTACAAAAGAAACAAAAGCATATTAGTAATCATTATCAGAAATGAGCTTACTTAGTGATCCTTCTAAGGATCCTCCTACCCTACCATGGGTGCTCCATTTCCTTGGCAGATCCTTTCCATCCGGGATAGAATCCCTTCTGACGAAGAAGAACCGCCGTTTACAGTTGGTATCATTTTTAGTAGCTTTAAAGATGGGATGTTCTTTTCCGGGTTTACGCTTGAATAGATATCGGTGGGATCCAAATGTGGTAAAGTCATACATCTCGGCCAATTCTGACATTCCCAAGTCAATTCCTTCTTGCTCAATGATCCTTTCAAGGGTATACAAGACCCTCCAGATCATTGGCATAGCTTGAATATAGGAGATGCCGGTGAGGGTGAAAAAGGATTGGGTAAATTCATGGAAGGGATACGAATATCCTATTATCAAAGGTGTGACTGGGAAGGCTACCCAAGTTTCAGAGACATAATCGCTTAAAAGGGTGGGATCAAATGGTTTGAAAATGGTGTTCGCCGGGAAACAGTAGCGAATTCTGTCTATTTGTGGATCAGAGAAACAACATATTTCTTTCACCGAATCTTCAATGATCCCTGGCTCTTGAGAGGACTTTCCTTCTTATGATCCTTGGCTGGTGAGGATCTCAGCATCATCTTGATTCGAAGAAGGTGGAGAAAGATGAACAGAGGAAGAAAACGTAAAAGAAGAAAAGGAAAAGAGTTACCTGCTTGATCGTCGGATGAGAATTTAAAGGGAGTTTTCTTGAATTTGAATGCTGATTGATCCCTATCTCTAACTCCTATTTATAATAATGATTATGCAGGATAATCACCTCACTGACGTCATGTTCGTAACAGCTAGTCCGACTCCAACGACTAGTTATCTGATTAATTCGTTACGGATAAGAACAAAATATAACTCATTTATTTACATAATTACTCCTTATATTTTGGGGGCAATTGTTAGGGGTGGATTTCTAAATGATCAGTGATCCTTATTTACTGTTGGGTTTAGTGATCCTCAATTCTGTCTGAAGTAGTGATCCTCAGAAGTGTTGCAGGATCAGGATCATGGATCACTATAAGGATTCCTGTACTAACGATTGTCTACTTTGAATTCGTAATTGTTTTGTAGGAGTATCAACTTGGACTGGGTCTTGGCGATATTCCTGGAAAATATTCTAAGTCTATTCCGCACGTGCTTGGCCAGAAATGGACGTTGTGGAGTCGTGGATGACTTGCACCATTTGCGGAATGTTAGTTAGGCTAGATATTTTCTAATTTTAAGGGGGTAGCGAGCTATTTTTTAAAACACTTGGCTATTTTTGGCTACACACACACTCATACAACTGCTCTCATCAGCTCTCGCTAACACACTTAGCGATTACACAGATTTATTACACAATACACTATAGTTTTCCTTGTAATCAGCTCGCTATCATCCGAAGTTGTAATACATTTCTTGTTTAATTTGAGTTGGTGATCGGTAGTTTCCATCACCCGAGGTTTTTTATGCCGGAGATAATTCATTGATCAAGGGTTTTTTCCTCGTATAAATCTTCGTGTCACTTGTTCATTACACTTCATAGTGATCCTTTATGTTGTTCATCAATTCAAGCATCATACCTCACAACAGAAAGTTTGGTTACATTGTCATTGCTTGATTTTTTAGCAAAACAAAGTTGTACGATGGTTCAACGGATCCCGAGGAGCACGTAGCTCAATACAGAGAAAGGATGGAGATCAATCCAATTCCTGAGAGGTTAAAAGAAGCATTTCTATGCAAGGGTTTTGGATCCACACTCACAGGATCTGCTCTTAAATGGCTGCTAAGTCTTCCCCCTTACTCTATTACTTCATTTGCTAGTCTAGTTAATCTGTTTAATAGTCAATTCTCATGTAGTAGAAACTTTGAACGATTAACTAGTGATTTATATAGGGTAACACAAGGTCAAAATGAATCACTTAGATATTATATCACTAAGTTTAGTAAAGAATCCTTAGACATTCGTAATCTGGATATAGCTACGGCTGTGGAAGCCTTTAAAATGGGATTGCTTAGGGATTCATTATTCTATGATGATCTTGTTATGACCCCATGCAGGAATCTTGATGAAGTAAGAACCAGGGCTCTTAGGTTCATCCGTTTAGAGGATGACAAAAGGATCCAGGAGAGACTGGCAGGATCCTCGAAACAGGAAAAGCAAGGATCCTACTTCAAGAATAACAAGTTCAAGTCCTACAACAAGTCCGATAACCAGAATGTGCATGCAGTAGAACAAGAAGAGGATGACGAGGATTATCCTCCAATTTCTAAGTACTGTTTTTCTATTGATAACAATGAACTAATTCTTGCAATGCAGAATCTAGGTCAGAAGGCAAGATGGCCAAGGAAAAGTGATAAACCAGTTGCTACAAAAGACAAATCCAAATGGTGTGCATATCACGAGGATTTCGGGCATCTCACTGAAGAGTGTATTGCACTTAGAAAAGAAATTGGTTATTTGTTAAGCAAGGGGCACTTGAAGGAGCTTTTGGGAAGAAAGAAGTCAAAGACCCAGGATCCTGAGAGGATCCCAGAAAGAGCTCCTGCTCCTCCGGCAGATGCACAAGTTATAAACTTCATATCCGGTGGATCAGACATTCGTGGTACTTCCTTTTTAGCAGCCAAAAGACATGCCAAGGAGACCAAGATGGATAATGGAGATAGACCCATCCGGACCTCTACTGTTACACAGGAGAAAGTTATAACTTTTGATGAGGATGAACGTGTTGATGTGCATGATCCTCATCATGATGGCCTTGTTATTACGTTGTTTATATCTAACCACTTTGTTCACAGGATCCTGATAGATGGAGGAAGCTCAGTAAACATCATTCAGCTTGATGTCCTCAAGAAGATGAACATCCCTGAATCGGATATTGTACCAAGATCCTCGGTCCTTGTGGGATTCAATGAAGAAACCAAGAATACATTGGGGGACATCAAACTCCCCATCTATATTGAAGGACTCCATTCTTATCAAAAATTTTGTGTTATAGATTGCTTATCCTGTTGTAATGTTATCCTTGGCAGGCCATGGATACATGACATGAAGGCAGTCCCATCTACCTATCATCAATGTGTAATTCCTAGTCCATGGGGAGTGGTGAAAATTGAGAGTGATCAACAAGAAGCTAAGAATTGCTACACGTCATCAATGAAGCCAGCCTCAAGACCAAGACATCAAGAGATGTCTTGGAGGCAAGATAACAGGATGTGAAAGAAATCCTTATGGATCCTCATGATCCTGAATCCATAATCTTCATAGGATCAGGGATCCTCAACAACATTGAACAGGATCTAGGATCCTTCCTTAAAAGGAGAAAAAGTACCTTTGCCTGGAAGCATGAGGACATGACAGGTATATCTAAAGATAAAATTACTCATAAACTTGGCATTGACAGGTCATTCAAGCCAATTCATCAAAAAAGGAGGAAATTTGCACCTGAGAGGAATGCTATTATCCAGGAAGAGGTAGATAAACTACTCCGGGAATGTATGATAAGAGAGGTTAAGTATCCAAGTTGGTTAGCCAATGTGGTTGTTGTTCAAAAGAAAAATGGAAAGTGGAGGGTATGTGTCGATTTTATTGATTTAAACAAGGCATGTCCCAAGGATCCTTTCCCATTACCCCACATTGACTCCATGGTGGATGCTACCGCGGGTCATGAGTTGTTGACTTTTATGGATGCTTCATTTGGATTTCAACAGATTCAGATGGAACCATCTGATCAAGAGGATACAGCCTTTATGACCCCAACTGGTATATATTGTTATATTGCTATGCCATTTGGACTAAGGAATGCAGGTGCTACTTATCAAAGGCTAGTCAATATGATGTTCAAGGAACAAATTGGACACACTATAGAAGTCTATATAGATGACATGGTGGTTAAGTCCAAGAGAGCTGAGGATCACCTTAGAGACTTGGAGGAAGCATTCGATATCCTTGATAACTTTATTATGAAACTAAATCCTTCCAAGTGTCACTTTAGTGTTAAAGCAGGAAAATTTCTAGGGTACATGGTAACAAAAAGAGGTATTGAATCAAGTCCAGAGCAAATCAAGGTAATTGTGAATATCAAATCTCCTGCCAATGCCAAGGATGTGCAAAGATTGACAGGAAGGATCGCAGCCTTGAATAGGTTCATATCAAAGTCATCAGAAAAGTGCAAGGAATTTTATGACATTTTGAGAAAGAACAAAAAATTTGAATGGACTGAAAAGCATGAAAATGCTCTCAAAGCCCTTAAGGATTACCTATCCTCAGCTCCTGCCTTGACGAAGCCAGAAAAAGGGGATGTATTATCCTTGTATCTTGCGGTATCCTCTAAAGCAGTAAGTGCAGTCCTTGTTAAGGATAACAAAGGTACACAACATCCTGTCTATTATGTAAGTAAGAGTTTGCTTAATGCTGAATCCAGGTATTCACATTTAGAAAAACTTATCCTTGCTTTGATTATGGCATCTACTAAATTAAGACATTATTTTGAAACTCGTGCCATTATTGTCAAGACTAATTTTCCAATTAAGAATGTTCTCGGGAAACCTGAAATGTCAGGAAAGGTGGCTAAGTGGGCAGTGAAGCTTAGTGCTTATGATATAAGATATGAACCAAGGACTGCCATCAAATCCCAAGCCTTAGCTGACTTTGTAGCAGATTTTAGTAGTGACTTGCAAAAGGAAGCTGAGTTAGAAGTCCAACAACTGGAAGAAACTAAGGATCCTTGGATACTCTTCACTGATGGAGCTTCTAATGTCAAAGGAACATGACTTGGAATACTACTAAAATAGCCATAGGGGGACATAATACCCCACTCCATAGCATGTGAGTTTCAAACTACTAACAATGAGGCTGAGTATGAAGCCTTGATAGCCGGTTTGCAAATTGCCAAGCATATGACGATCAGGTATCTTGAGGTACATGTAGATTCATTGTTAATTACTAATCACTTTAATGGATCCTATGCTGTTAAAGGTGTAAAGCTAATCAAATATTTAGATATAGTCAAAGAATTGGCACTCTCTATTGTTTCCTTTAGTTTGACACAGGTACCAAGGGAAGAGAATGCAGAAGGTGATGCATTGTCCTATCTAGGATCATCCTTAAAGATTCCAGAGGATATCAGGATCCCTATTATCCCCATCCTAACCCCCGCTATTGAGGATCATGTAGCCATGGAGATAGGAGAGGATTCTGCAATCATCCCTAGTGATGATACACAATCTCATTCAGGATCATGGATCCTTCCAATCATGAGATACATACAACATGGAGAGATTCCTACAGGAGAAAACCCCAGGGCTTTCAAAATCAAGGTATCTCAATTTACAATATTGAATAACATGTTATATAAACGATCTCTTGCAGGTCCATATCTAATATGCATAGAGGATCCTGAAATTCAAGAAGTCCTAAAGGATTTTCATGAAGGAGATTGTGGAAACCACACTAGGGGCAGGACATTGTTCTCAAGGATCCTTAGGACATGATACTATTGGCCTACAATGAAGAAGGATGCTGTGGATTATGCCAAGAAGTGTGATCCTTGTCAAAGACATAGTAATATCCTTCACCAACCAGCAGAGCTCTTGCATCCTATACCCTCTTCTTGGCCATTCCTGAGATGGGGAATGGATATAGTTGGAAAACTTCCCAAAGCACCAGGAGGAAAGGTGTTCATGCTTGCCATGACTGATTACTTCTCTAAGTGGATAGAGGCTGAAGCCTTTGCTCAAGTCAGAAAATGAAGTGATATCCTTTATTAAAAGAAAAATTATTACAAGATTTGGTATCACTTCTGAAATCGTTTGTGATAATGGATCCCAATTTATTGGGAGTAGAACTACTAACTTTTGTGACAGCTGGGGGATTAAGATGATAACATCAACACCAGTCCACCCACAAGCTAATGGTCAAGCAGAATCATCCAACAAGCTCATCATCAACAACTTGAAGAAGAAGCGTGGATCCAAGAAAGGAAAGTAGGCAGAAGAACTACCTTATGTACTATGGGCTAATAGGACAACTCCCAACAATGCCACTGGCCAAACTCCATTCTCTTTAGTATTTGGAGCAGAGTCAGTGATCCCTACAGAGATGGTGGTTCCTACTGCAAGAACAAGCATTCGTGATCCTGAAGAAAAGCTAAAAACTTGGTTCAAGACTTGGATACTATAGAAGAACTCAGGGATTTTGTAAGGATAAGGATAGCCAGTTATCAACTAAGGATGGCTGGAGCCTACAATAAAATGTCAGGATCAGGAAATTCCAAGTTGGTGATATGGTATTGAGGAAAGCATTTCAGAATACCACAAATCCTGCTGATGGAAAATTGGCACCAAAGTGGGAAGGCCCCTACCTGATTGAAGCTGAGGCTGGAAAGGGGGTATATCGATTACTAACAATGGAAGGTGATTTACTACCAAGAGCTTGGAATGTTGTCCACTTGAAGAAATACTTCATATCATAAGGATTCATGATCCTTAGCAATATTCATGATCCTCATTCTCAAAGGATCCTTAGAGAATGGATAATCCTCATTCTGGTAATGATCTAATCTCAGACTATTTCATTCTTTTATTATCCTATATATAAGGAAAAGGGATCCTGGATCCTTTATCCTCCATTTACTTGATCCTAAGTTTTGTAGAAGGTTTATATATCCTCGACTAAGGATTGAGTATCCACAGAAGTCTCAAGTTATATGGGCTTGACCCCAGTTATTTGGGCTTGACCCCAGTTATTTGGGCTTGACCCCAGTTATTTGGGTCTGTCCCTAGTATCGCCAGCAGCGCACGATGATCCTGGTACAGTTCATGGCAGTGGGATCAGTACTCGCTTTGGGGGCTGACGATTTCATTGTACTGGCTATATCTGGGATCCTACGTATAATGGTAGACGTACCATACATCTGTTCCTAAGGTTTCTAACGTTTTCATGTTAGCTAAGGTTTTGGCATTTTCATGTCACTAACTTTGGATAGTCGCTAGTGAGGGCCATACTCCAGTTTACACAAGATCCTTTGGGCTTGTCCCCAGTTTTTTGGGCTTGTCCCCAGTTTTTTGGGCTAGTCCCCAGTTTTTTGGGCTTTTCCCCAGTATATTGGACTTGTCCCCAGAATTGTTGGGCTTGTCCCCAGTTGCTAACTCTTCTCTTATATTGGCTTAGTCCCAAGTTATGTTCCATTTCAGGTCAAACAGCCTAAGATCCTTGATCCTTTATTAAGGTTTGTCTTTTGGTTATCCTGATTCTAAATGTTAAAGGTTTGGGATCCTAACTTGGATTCTCAAGTATGATCCTTAATTACTTTAATTTTATTCATTGTTTATATAAGTGACCCTTATCTTTTGACAACAGGATTTATGATCCTTAAACTATATTACTTTTTTGAGTTTATCGATTATAGGATATTTGATCCTTGATCATATCCTAAGACTTTTTGACATGATTTATTAAACCTTTATTCTTTACTTATGAATTCAAAGAAAGTATATAGCAACAGTTGAAAAATGAAGAATTAACAAGAATAATAACACAAGAAATAGCCAAAAGATTATAGTTTTATTTATTCACCAAAATTTAAACCCTTAAAGGTTGTCAAAATTGCTAACCCAACTTTCTACCAGCAATACGTGGCCCGTCCACTTGGGTTGGCAAAGGGTGTTCATTGTTAACAGGTCTTAAAAGTGCAGGAAATAAAAGATGGCAGGATAACAAGTGGCTTCATCCCCCAAACAGAGGATCCCTCCACCACCTATTATCATACCTATTGTTTAAAGGATCCATGATCCTCAACCCTAATAGCTATTGTTTAGTTATTACAGACCAACAATTGTTCATGAAAAACACCATAACCAAAAAATCACTACCAAATCCTAAAAAATGGGCTCCGACCGCGTCTAGAAATATCCATCATCGCCCATTTCTGCAGCTCACACCTTGGCTGCATCACCACCAGCATCATCACCACCAGCTTGATCCTTCCCGCTGCCACTTGCCTCAATCGCCAAGTCCTCGGTAGCCTCCTCCTCAACATCTAGCTCAGCCAGCTTCGCCTTCCAGCCCTCCTTGTCCCAGGTGGTTCTGTCGAAATCAGGATCCTCAGCCTCCTGGGCCATTTGCAGCTTGATCTTGTACATGGTGATGGCGGCAGAGACTTTAGCATCCTCCAGCACCTCATGCTTCTCATGATCAGCGTTTATCTGGTCCATTACCAACTGCTTCTTTGCCAGGTTCAGATCCTTCTCAAGGCGAGAGATAGTCTCATCCTTTGCCATGAAGATCTTTTGGAACTCCAGATGCTTCTGATCAGCTTCCTCAGTATAAGCATCCAACAACATCTCAATCTCAGCGAATTTCTGCAAAAAGAAAAGGTTGGGTTCAGGATCCATTATCCTCAAGCGAGCAGGATAATCAGTCAGGATCGGTGATCCTTACCTCAGCAAAGTATTCTTGAAACTGGTGATGGATAAGGGGCAGGCCTTCAAGATTGTCAGCTTCAGTGGCCTTCCTCTTCTTTCCCCCTTTGGAGGTGACATGCTTGGGGACTAGAGCACTCGGACTAGCAGCAGTCTTCTTCTTCCCAGACCTGGGAGCCACAGTGCTGAGATCACTGACACTAAAGCGAGAGGCTGACTTCGAAGATTTTCCAGCGCCTGCCAATCCAATACAACAGATAAGTATTCTTGTTTGATTTTAATTTAAATTTAAACATTTAATTATATACAAACTTGGATACTTACTTGACATTGTGACTGAGCCTGAGGATACTTCTTGAGAATTCTTGGTGTTTGCTTGAAATGATCTTATTGCAGGATCAAGATTCCGGAAAGCGGTGATCCTCTCTTTGGTTGCAGGTGATGGAATAATGTGAGAAACCGAAATAGCTGGACAAAAGATACAAATAGGGGTTAGTGATCCTCAGCAGAAACAGGGTTATCCTATGATCCTTCTATAAGGATCCTCTATCCTACCGTGGGTGGTCCATTTTAATGGGAGATCCTTCCCATCCGGGATAGAATCCCTCCTAACAAAGAAGAAACGCTTCTTCCAGTTAGTGTCATTTTTGGTGGTCTTGAGGATCGGGTGTTCTTCACCAGGTTTGTGCTTGAATAAAAAGCGGTGTGAACCATGGCTCACGAGGTTGTACAGTTCAGCCAATTCCGACATTCCCAACTCGATGCCTTCTTGCTCAATGATTCTCTCAAGGGTATATAAAACCCTCCACATCATTGGCATTGCCTGAACATAGGATATGCCGGTAAGGGAGAAGAAAGACTGGGTAAAAGCAGGGAAAGGATAGGAGTATCCTATCAGGAATGGAGTGGCTGGAAAAGCAACCCAAGTTGCAGAAACGAAGTCACTCAAGGCGGTAGGGTTAAAAGGTTTGAAGATAGAGTCTGCCGGAAAGCAATGACGAATCCGGTCTATATCCGGATCAGTAAAGCAGCAACGTTCCTTCGGAGAATCTTTGATAATCCCTTGGCTTTTCAAAGGACTATCTTTTTGGTGATCCTTGGCAGGGGATGATCGTAACTTCATCGTGATTTGAAGGTTTCGGAGAAGAACAGATTAAGAAGATGAAAAGAAAGGGAGAAGAGAGAGATACCTGATTAATCTTTGAATGAGGATTTAAAGGGAGTCTCGCTCGAATTTAAATGCACATTGATCCATATCTCTAACTTGAATTTATAATGATGATTCTGCAGAGATGTCGCTTTAATGACGTATGATCGGTAACGGCTAGTTAGATTCTAACGGCTATATATCCGTTAGTCAGTTGCAGATAAGATCAAAACATAACTCGTTAAATTACATTTTACTCCTTATGTTTTGGGGGCAATTGTTACGGGAGGATTTTCCAATCCTAAGGATCACGGATCCTCAAGTACTGCCAGGATCATGATTTCTGTTTGAATTAAGGATCCTCAGTAGGTGTTGCGGGATCAGGATTCAGGATCCTTATTGTTATCCTTATACTAACGATTGTCTTCATTATACATGAGCTTGTTTTGCAGGAATATGTACATGGACTTGGTCTTGCCGATATTCGTGGAGCATATTCCCTCAATATTCCGCACGTGCTTGGCCCTTGTGAACGTTATGGAGATCGTGGGAGGCTAGCATAATTAGCGGATAGTTAGTTAGTTTAGTTATTTCTAAATTTAAAAGGGGATAACAAAGCTTGAGTTAGAACACTTTGCAAAATTAGCAAACACAGACTCCAGTAACAGCTCTCGTTCATCTCTCAACAGTTTACTTGGCGAATACATACATTTTTGCACTTTTGCACACTAGTGATCCATGTAACAAGCTTGTTATCATCCCGACTTATATCAACCGTTTGTTTAATTATAGTTGGTGATCAGTAGTTTCCATCACCCGAGGTTTTTTATGCCGGAGATCAACTCTTGATCAAGGGCTTTTTCCTCGTATAAATCCTTGTGTCTCGTGTTCATTTCATTTACAAGTTGTTCGTATAATTGTTCATAGATTCAAGCATCACACCTCACAACAAAAGATTTGGTTGCATTATCCTTGCTTGATTTTTGACCAAAACAATAAGGATAATATATCCCCTTTTTCTGGTTTCATCAAGGCAGGAGCTGAGGATAGGTAATCCTTAAGGGCTTTGAGAGCATTTTCATGCTTTTCAGTCCACTCAAATTTCTTGTTCTTTCTCAAAATGTCGTAGAATTCCTTGCACTTTTCTGATGATTTTGATATGAACCTATTCAAGGCTACGATCCTCCCTGTCAACCTTTGCACATCCTTGGCATTGGCATGAGATTTGATAATCACAATAGCCTTAATTTGCTCTGGACTTGCTTCAATGCCTATTTTTGTTACCATATAGCCTAGGAACTTACCTGCTTTAACACCAAAGTGACATTTTGAAGGATTCAACTTCATATTGAATTTATCAAGGATATTGAATGCTTCCTCCAGGTCTCTAAGGTGATCCTCAGCTTTCTTGGACTTAACCACCATGTCGTCTATATAGACTTCCATAGTGTGTCCTATTTGTTCCTTAAACATCGTATTGACTAGCCTTTGATAGGTAGCACCTGCATTCCTTAGTCCAAATGGCATAGCAATATAACAATAGATATCAGTTAGGGTCATAAAGGCTGTATCCTCTTGATCAGATGGTTCCATCTGAATTTGTTGAAATCCAGATGAAGCATCCATAAAAATCAACAACTCATGGCCCACGGTAGCATCCACCATGGAGTTAATGTGGGGTAATGGGAAAGGATCCTTGGGACATGCCTTGTTTAAATCAGTGAAATCGACACATACCCTCCACTTTCCGTTTTTCTTTTGAACAACAACCACATTGGCTAACCATCTTGGATACTTAACCTCTCTAATCATACCTGCTCGAAGTAATTTGTCTACCTCCTCCTGGATAATGGCATTCCTCTCAGGTGCAAACTTCCTCCTCTTCTGATGTATGGGCTTAAATGACCTGTCAATACCAAGTTTATGAGTAATTATATCTTTAGAGATACCTGTCATATCTTCGTGTTTCCAGGAAAAGGTAGTTTTTCTCCTCTTAAGGAAGGATACTAGATCCCATTCAATGTTGCTGAGGATCCCTGATCCTATGAAGATTTTGGATTCAGGATCATGAGGATCCATAAGGATATCTTTCACATCCTGTTCTCTTGCTTCCAAGACATCTCTTGGAGGATACTTTAGTTACTATTGCTCCCTTGGTCTTGAGGCTAGTTTCATTGATGAGGTATAGCAATTCTTTGCTTCCTGTTGGTCACTCTCAATCTTTATCACCCCCCATGGACTAGGAAGCTTCACACATTGATGATATGTAGATGCAACTGCCTTCATGTCATGTGTCACACCCCCAAAACCCACATGCGGAATGCCACCGCTTGGAGGCGTGACTGACCAGGATCCAGCCATCAATTATACTGAGTATTGGTTAGGAGTAAAAATGTTCATCAATCCTAATAGTTAGTAAACATTAAGGTGTAATAGTTTAAGTTCAGAAGACATTTTTAAGTAAGTAGCGGAAGCATAAGCCAAATAGTTTCGAAACAAAGTTCATAGTTCAAGATTATTTAGAACCCAACATATGGGTTTAGACGACCACTACACTTCCCAAGCTGCAAGCTCCTGAGTCACTGGGTACCTGCAAAGCATGCAGTAGGGTATCAACAAAAATGTTGGCGAGTTCACGAGTTGTCCAGTTTTAATTTCCAAAAACTTGTTTCACCAGTTAATTTATCCGTTTATACATGCGATGGGGAGCTACCCCATAAGTAAGCGACTAAACTGTTTTTACAATACCGAATACTATTCATCCGTACGTTTCCGTAGAGTGCCCCGTTTGTCAATGTTCTATCATCATTGACGGTTGCCAGAGTACATTAGTTCACGCACGATCCCATACGCAGGCACGGTGTGAGGTTGGTGAGACCTAAATAGCGCTATCAACTAATAACCCGTTCGCCTGACCCCGGCGACTAATCGGTATTAAGAAGTGAGGACTTGACTGATAGAGTTTTGTTTAGTGTTGCTTGTTGTATCCAGTATAAACAGTAATTAACTAAAGGTCCCATTTGAGGGGAGAGAAGTAGGTTTGTATCCCTTACGAGGGGATAGCGTTGTTGTAAGTTTCCGTTTCCCAACCATCGGGAACGCATGCTTTATTAGTTGTGAACTCACCTTGGGTTGCTCGGTAGATTATTTACTTGGTCAATCACGTTGGTCACCACGTCCTAGCATGGTCACCAATATAGGTCAAGTTGGGGTACAAGTATTCACGTATAATCTACACATAATTAACACATAGCATGCATAACACATGATCATTCAGCAAGTTATCGGGCCTATTCTAATTCATAGCAGTTAACAGAATCACGTAGATCTAAATGGAACGGTATGCACAGTCCACACATTTTGGGCCCAATAACGGAGACAAGCAGCCCATTCGAGGTAAGGTGGTCTCGACTCGAGAACGTGCGGTCTCGAGTCGCAACCACGAGATTTCGAGTAATGCCGGTACGAGTCGCAATCTTGGAGGTTTCGAGTCCAATCTCGAGTCGGAATCATGAGATCTCGAGTTGTCATGGTTTAGTCTCGAGTCGCAACCGGGCGGTCTCGAGTTGTCATGGTTTAGTTTCGAGTCGCAACCGGGAGATCTCGAAGAATCACGTTTTGGTCTCGAGTGTGCTGCTTGCGAGTCGCAATCTCAGGAGTCTCAAGCCCAGTCTCGAGTCCCTGAAGCCCGTCTCGGTTCATCATGCTTTGGTCTCGAGTCGCAACCAAGGGTTCCGACTCGCAACCATGATTACGTGCACAGAAATCTTCTAGAACCGGGCGAATGTACTAACCAATAGAATTCTGTTTTCATGTAATTTTGTACTAACCAACCATATTGCAATAACATGTTTCTTTGTCTAATATCCAAAGAAAATGGATCAAACCTACTGTTTTCAAATATTCATATCAACATTCAAATAGTTCATCAAATATTCATACATATTCAACACATATTCATCATATCATCATCCTACATAACCTTGTATTTTTCGGACAAAAATCATAGCACATAGACTAGATACCAAAGCAACATTTCCCTTCATTTTTCTAGCATGAATCACTTGTTCAAAGCACACTAGCTTGCTCATATCTTTTAGTCATTTCAAGTCATTCATTTGGCTCACAAGCAACACATTGTTCATTTGAATTTGATAACAAATCTATTACCTAACAAGCACATAATCGATCAAACATCCAACTAATCCAAATAGTTTGTGCATCATGAACCATCATTTTTAATCAAACAACTATAATATACTAACCGGTTAGATGGAGGAGTAAAAGAAATCGATGAACCAAGTTCCGAGTGATGATCTCGAGCTAGTCCGAGAGCTTTTTGGTTGTCGCCGGTCCGATCCGAGAGAGGGAAGGAGGGGAGAGAGTGTGATGTTAGGGTTTTAGGGTTTTAGTGAGGGGGAGAGTGAGTGAGGATGATGTGAGAGAGAGTGAAAAGGAAGAAGTGTGAGGGTTTGGGCTTATATATAACAAAAGGTGCACCCTAAAGGTTTGTCGAGTGGGCTAAGGGGAGGTCGCGGCCCAACTGGCCCAACCGTCTACGGCTCACTCGAGACTGAGGGTGGTCTCGAATCATGGTCTCGGCCCACTAGTATTATACACTTATATATATATATCGCACATACGTACAACACATAGTAACACAGAAAATCCTTAGCTTTCTTTTAATAATATACGTACACGAAATGTTAATTACAAGATATTTGCTCGGGAAAACCTAGAGTGTCACATTATCCCCAAGTTTTAAGAACTTTCGTCCCGAAAGTTAAGGCAGCCACTGACAAGCTAGTGTAAGTGAGAACGTTTCAACGGGGTGTCACATTATCCCCCCGTTAATTTGGAATTTCGTCCCGAAATTCGGTTGTAGCTTCAGTGCTGGGAGTTTCATTTGGGAACAACTGGGGATACTTGCGCTTCATCTGGTCTTCCCGCTCCCAGGTAAATTCTGGGCCACGGCGTGAGTTCCAACGAACTCGCACGAGAGGTATTTGGCTACGTTTGAGGGTTTTGATCTCACGATCCGTGATCTCAACCGGTTCCTCAGTAAAGTGTAGCTGTTCGTCAATAGTGAGTTCCTTGAAAGGAATGATGAGTGTTTCATCTGACAGACACTTCTTCAGATTAGACACGTGGAAGACGTTGTGCACGGCACTCAGTTCTTCAGGCAGATTCAATCTGTAAGCGGCCGTACCGATCTTTTCGGTAACTTCAAAGGGTCCGACATATCTTGGATTAAGCTTGCCCCGTTTTCCAAAACGAACCACACCCTTCCAGGGTGAGACCTTAAGTAGAGCCCGTTCACCAACCTGGAACTCTAGCGGTTTCCTATCCTTATCAGCGTAGTGCTTTTGACGGTCACGAGCTGCCGCCATGCGTTGCCTGATCTGGGCAATCTTTTCTGTGGTGTCAACTACATGTTCCGGGCCTGTGATCTGGCTGTCACCAACCTCCGCCCAACAGAGAGGCGATCGACATTTACGACCGTACAATGCCTCAAAGGGTGCTGCCTGAATGCTGGTGTGGTAGCTGTTGTTGTAGGAGAATTCCACTAACGGTAGGTGCTTCTCCCAATTCTTGCCAAAATCGATCACACATGCCCTAAGCATGTCTTTGAGGGTTTGGATAGTGCGTTCAGACTGCCCATCCGTTTGCGGATGATAAGTGGTGCTCATGTCTAAACGTGAGCCAAAAGATTTGTGCATAGCTTGCCACAATTCAGAAGTAAAACGTGCATCTCGATCAGAAATAATAGAGGTAGGCACTCCGTGCTTCGAAACCACTTCTTTTATGTATACCTCTGCTAGGGTAGAGAACTTGTCTGTTTCTTTGATAGCCAAAAAGTGTGCAGATTTAGTTAATCGATCTACTATCACCCAAATGGTGTCATTTCCGCGTTGAGACCTAGGCAAGCCGGTAACGAAGTCCATGGAAATTTGCTCCCATTTCCACTGTGGGATCTCTGGTTATTGGAGTAGGCCTGATGGTTTCTGATACTCCGCCTTGACTCTCGCACAAGTTAGACATTTTCTGACGTAGGTTGCTATGTGGGCTTTCATGCCAGGCCACCAATAGGTAGTCCTCAAGTCGTGGTACATCTTATCTGAACCCGGATGCACTGAGTAACGGGACTTGTGGGCTTCATCCATCACAAGGTCACGTAAATTCCCATAAAGCGGAACCCATATGCGTCCGGCTACGTAGTAAGCACCGTCTTCTTTTTGGTCCATGCGTTGTCTCGATCCTCGTAGGGACTCAGCCCTGATGTTCTCGGCTTTCAATGCTTCAACCTGAGCATTTCGAATCTGATTAGGGAGGTTCGAGTGGACAGTGAGCTGTAAGGCGCGAACACGCTTGGGTTTGGTCTCCTTTCTGCTCAGGGCATCGGCTACCACATTAGCCTTGCCTGGATGATATTTAATTGCACACTCGTAGTCATTTAGGAGTTCGACCCATCGGCGTTGCCGCATATTCAACTCCTTTTGTTCCATTATGTGCTGGAGACTCTTGTGATCAGTGTAAATCGTGCACTTGGTGCCGTACAAGTAGTGTCTCCAAAGCTTGAGCGCGAAGACCACAGCTCCAAATTCTAAGTCATGCGTCGTGTAGTTTCGTTCGTGGACCTTGAGTTGTCGCGAAGCGTAAGCAATAACCTTCTCGCGTTGCATCAACACGCAACCAAGCCCTTGAATAGAAGCATCGCAGTAGACAACAAAGTCGTCGGTACCTTCAGGTAAGGAAAGAATAGGAGCACTACAAAGATTTTTCTTTAGTTCCTGAAAGGCAGATTCCTGAGCATCGCTCCATTTGTAAGCAACACCCTTTTGAGTGAGGGTCGTAAGTGGTTGAGCGATCTTAGAGAATCCCTTGATAAATCTTCGATAGTATCCCGCCAATCCCAAGAATTGGCGAATTTCGGTCGGAGTCTTAGGTACAGGCCAATTCTTAATCGACTCAATCTTAGCAGGGTCAACATGAATCCCTTCCTGATTGACGATGTGCCCAAGGAAATGAACTTCTCTAAGCCAGAAATCACATTTCGAGAATTTGGCGTACAGTTGCTCATTGCGAAGGAGTTCGAGAATGAGACGCAGGTGTTGTTCATGCTCCTCTTGGATCTTCGAGTAGATTAAGATGTCGTCAATAAACACAATTACAAACTTGTCGAGGTAGGGTTTGCATACTCGGTTCATGAGATCCATAAAGATCGCAGGGGCGTTGGTCATTCCGAAAGGCATAACAAGGAATTCGTAGTGACCATAGCGGGTTCTGAAAGCAGTCTTAGAGATGTCCTCATCGCGGACTCTCAGCTGGTGATAACCCGATCGCAGATCGATCTTGGAATAATAGCGCGACCCTTGCAGCTGGTCGAACAGGTCGTCGATACGGGGAAGTGGATAACGATTCTTGATGGTAACCTTGTTAAGTTCGCGGTAGTCAATGCACATTCGGAATGAGCCATCTTTCTTTTTGACGAAGAGCACTGGGGCTCCCCAGGGTGATGAGCTAGGACGGATAAAACCTTTGTCCAAAAGTTCTTGTAGTTGAGTAGAAAGCTCCTTGAGTTCTGCGGGAGCTAGACGATAAGGTGCACGAGCTATAGGTGCTGCTCCGGGAGCTAGCTTGATTTGAAATTCAACCTGACGGTGAGGGGGGAGTCCAGGTAGTTCCTCCGGGAACACCTCAGGATAGTCGCGTACAACTGGAAAATCTTCAATCCTGTTTTCCATTTTCTGTGTGTCGGCAACGAGTGCTAAGATAGCGGTGTGCCCCTTTCGTAGACACTTCTGGGCCTTTAAGAATGAAATGATGCCTGTGACTTCTCCGCTCTTGTCGCCTTGAACTATAAGAAGTTTGCCAGGGGGACGGGGAATACGAATAGCTTTCTCTTGGCAGAGGATTTCAGCTCGATGTTTGGATAACCAATCCATACCAATGATGACGTCGAAGCTCCCAAGAATGATGGGGAAGAGATCGATACAGAAGGTCTGACCAGACAACTCTAATTTGCAGTTACGAATTATGTGTGAGGCCTCGAGGTTTCTACCATTAGCTATTTCAACGGTGTGCTTAGAGCTTAGCGGCGTAAGAGTGAGCTTAAGTTTCTTACTAATACGTAGGGATACATAACTAGCATCTGCTCCGGAATCAAATAGCATGGAAACATAACGATCATTAAGTAGGAACTTACCCGCTACAACGTTGGGGTCATTCCTGGCTTCTCCAGCTCCAATCACAAAAGCCCTTCCTCTTGCGCCATTCCCAGCATTGTTGTTATTGTTCCCAGCACCCTGATTGTTGTTGTTTTGATTCAGTTCATGGCAATCTTTTCGTATGTGCCCCGTTGCTCCACACTTGAAGCATCCACGGTTGTTTCCTTGTTACTGCTGTTGCTGTGGTTGCTGCTGATTCTGCCTAGCTGGGAACTGGCTTCGGCAGTCTTTGGCTTCATGCCCCATCTTGTTGCATCGCTGACATTGACCTTTTCCACATGGCCCACTGTGATGTCGGTTACATTTGTTACACTTAGGGTGGTTTCCCCGATAGCCACCCTGTTGCTGAGGGCCTTTGTTGTTTTCAGTCTTCCTTTGTTGAACTGGGGCTTGAGTGGGGTTGGCATCCTTTCCCTGACCTCCATCCCACTTTCGTTTGTTATCGCTAGAAGTGCCAGCCGTAGCACTGATCCTCTTGGGTAACTTGCCCTCCTCCACAGCCTGATTGGTGAGTTTGTGAGCAAGACGAACCACGGGCTGTATGGTATTGAGGTTGGCCGAGGTCACATGGCTCCGGATTTCTGGGACCAAGCCTTTGATGTACAATTCGATCCTTCGATACATAGGTCGGGACATGTTTGGGCAAAGTGCAGCATAGTCGTTGGACTGCTTAGTGTAGGTCTCAATCTCTGATCCAACCATCTTGAGCGCATAGTACTCGTTCTCGAGTTTGTGGATGTCATCCCTGTGACAGTACTCCTCTTTGATCATGTCCTTGAAATCTTCCCATGCAGTAGCATTAGCATTTTCCAGACCAAGCATCTGAATCTGTGCTTTCCACCATGAAAGCGCGTTTCCTTCAAGCGTACCAGTCGCGAACTTAACCCAGTTAGCAGGGGGACACTAACAGACAGCAAAGACAGCTTCGACCTTCTCAATCCAATGCAGAAGGCCTATGGCACCCTCAGTGCCGTTGAAAGGGAGAGGCTTGCCATCCATGAAGGTTTTAAAAGTAGAAACACGTGGCTGTGCAGGCACAGGCTGACCTGTTGCGAGAAGTGAAGCGAATAGGTTTAGAGGTGGAAAGACGATGTGGGGGTAGGATCTAAACATCCTAAAGTAACGAGTTTACCTCCAGGGTGAGCTGCGAAAGCTGCGGCCACCGTGTTGAGCAAGTTAGCGAATTGAGCCTGAGTCATGTTAACGCTTCCTCTTCCGCGTCCACTCATTGTCTTCATAACCAGAAAACACAGTATGAGTGTGATGTTGTAACGTAGCGAGAATGAGGTAGAAGAGAAATGTGTATCTATCTAATCAGGCACACTAGTATTTATAGTAGGGCAGTCAACTTAAGATAAACAAGCAAATAAACACAAATCCGAGCTATAAGGTCTAACAAGCTGAGTCTTGCCCTTGGAGTGTAGTGTCGTCACGAGTCACGGGTTATAGTCTGGTTTTTCTCAAAAAGACTTTCCTTTTTTTTAAAACCAAGTTCACTATAACCAATGGCTCTGATACCAATCTGTCACACCCCCAAAACCCACATGCGGAATGCCACCGCTTGGAGGCGTGACTGACCAGGATCCAGCCATCAATTATACTGAGTATTGGTTAGGAGTAAAAATGTTCATCAATCATAATAGTTAGTAAACATTAAGGTGTAATAGTTTAAGTTTAGAAGACATTTTTAAGTAAGTAGCGGAAGCATAAGCCAAATAGTTTCGAAACAAAGTTCATAGTTCAAGATTATTTAGAACCCAACATATGGGTTTAGACGACCACTACACTTCCCAAGCTGCAAGCTCCTGAGTCACTGGGTACCTGCAAAGCATGCAGTAGGGTATCAACAAAAATGTTGGCGAGTTCACGAGTTGTCCAGTTTTAATTTCTAAAAACTTGTTTCACCAGTTAATTTATCCGTTTATACATGCGATGGGGAGCTACCCCATAAGTAAGCGACTAAACTGTTTTTACAATACCGAATACTATTCATCCGTACGTTTCCGTAGAGTGCCCCATTTGTCAATGTTCTATCATCATTGACGGTTGCCAGAGTACATTAGTTCACGCCCGATCCC
This sequence comes from Helianthus tuberosus, assembly GCA_030545235.1. Taxonomy (NCBI): domain Eukaryota; kingdom Viridiplantae; phylum Streptophyta; class Magnoliopsida; order Asterales; family Asteraceae; genus Helianthus; species Helianthus tuberosus. The sequence goes on from CM060360.1 coordinate 53,936,154, forward strand.
ATACGCGGGCACGGTGTGAGGTTGGTGAGACCTAAATAGCGCTATCAACTAATAACCCGTTCGCCTGACCCCGGCGACTAATCGGTATTAAGAAGTGAGGACTTGACTGATAGAGTTTTGTTTAGTGTTGCTTGTTGTATCCAGTATAAACAGTAATTAACTAAAGGTCCCATTTGAGGGGAGAGAAGTAGGTTTGTATCCCTTACGAGGGGATAGCGTTGTTGTAAGTTTCCGTTTCCCAACCATCGGGAACGCATGCTTTATTAGTTGTGAACTCACCTTGGGTTGCTCGGTAGATTATTTACTTGGTCAATCACGTTGGTCACCACGTCCTAGCATGGTCACCAATATAGGTCAAGTTGGGGTACAAGTATTCACGTATAATCTACACATAATTAACACATAGCATGCATAACACATGATCATTCAGCAAGTTATCGGGCCTATTCTAATTCATAGCAGTTAACAGAATCACGTAGATCTAAATGGAACGGTATGCACAGTCCACACATTTTGGGCCCAATAACGGAGACAAGCAGCCCATTCGAGGTAAGGTGGTCTCGACTCGAGTACGTGCGGTCTCGACTCGAGAACGTGCGGTCTCGAGTCGCAACCACGAAATTTCGAGTAATGCCGGTACGAGTCGCAATCTTGGAGGTTTCGAGTCCAATCTCGAGTCGGAATCATGAGATCTCGAGTTGTCATGGTTTAGTCTCGAGTCGCAACCGGGCGGTCTCGAGTTGTCATGGTTTAGTTTCGAGTCGCAACCGGGAGATCTCGAAGAATCACGTTTTGGTCTCGAGTGTGCTGCTTGCGAGTCGCAATCTCAGGAGTCTCAAGCCCAGTCTCGAGTCCCTGAAGCCCGTCTCGGTTCATCATGCTTTGGTCTCGAGTCGCAACCAAGGGTTCCGACTCGCAACCAAGGGTTCCGACTCGCAACCATGATTACGTGCACAGAAATCTTCTAGAACCGGGCGAATGTACTAACCAATAGAATTCTGTTTTCATGTAATTTTGTACTAACCAACCATATTGCAATAACATGTTTCTTTGTCTAATATCCAAAGAAAATGGATCAAACCTACTGTTTTCAAATATTCATATCAACATTCAAATAGTTCATCAAATATTCATACATATTCAACACATATTCATCATATCATCATCCTACATAACCTTGTATTTTTCGGACAAAAATCATAGCACATAGACTAGATACCAAAGCAACATTTCCCTTCATTTTTCTAGCATGAATCACTTGTTCAAAGCACACTAGCTTGCTCATATCTTTTAGTCATTTCAAGTCATTCATTTGGCTCACAAGCAACACATTGTTCATTTGAATTTGATAACAAATCTATTACCTAACAAGCACATAATCGATCAAACATCCAACTAATCCAAATAGTTTGTGCATCATGAACCATCATTTTTAATCAAACAACTATAATATACTAACCGGTTAGATGGAGGGGTAAAAGAAATCGATGAACCAAGTTCCGAGTGATGATCTCGAGCTAGTCCGAGAGCTTTTTGGTTGTCGCCGGTCCGATCCGAGAGAGGGAAGGAGGGGAGAGAGTGTGATGTTAGGGTTTTAGGGTTTTAGTGAGGGGGAGAGTGAGTGAGGATGATGTGAGAGAGAGTGAAAAGGAAGAAGTGTGAGGGTTTGGGCTTATATATAACAAAAGGTGCACCCTAAAGGTTTGTCGAGTGGGCTAAGGGGAGGTCGCGGCCCAACTGGCCCAACCGTCTACGGCTCACTCGAGACTGAGGGTGGTCTCGAATCATGGTCTCGGCCCACTAGTATTATACACTTATATATATATATATCGCACATACGTACAACACATAGTAACACAGAAAATCCTTAGCTTTCTTTTAATAATATACGTACACGAAATGTTAATTACAAGATATTTGCTCAGGAAAACCTAGAGTGTCACATCATGTATCCACGGCCTGCCAAGGATAACATTGCAACAGGATAAGCAATCTATAACATAAAAATTTTGATAAGAATGAAGTCCTTCAATGTAGATGGGAAGTTTAATATACCCCAATGTATTCTTGGTTTCTCCACTGAATCCCACAAGAACTGAGGATCTTGGGACAATATCTGATTCAGAGATGTTCATTTTCTTGAGGACACCAAGCTGAATGATGTTCACCGAGCTTCCTCCATCGATTAGGATCCTGCGAATAAAATGGTTAGAAATGAACAAAGTAATGACAAGACCATCATGATGAGGATCCTGAACATCAACACGATCATCCTCATCAAAAGTTATGACTTTCTCCTGCGTGACAGTAGAGGTCCGGATGGGTCTATATCCATTATCCATCATGGTTTCCTTGGCATGTCTCTTGGCTGCTGAAAAGGAAGTAACACAAATGTCTGATCCACCAGATATGAAGTTTATAACTTGTGCATCTGCCGGAGGAGCAGGAGCTCTTTCTGGAATCTTTTCAGGATCCTGGATCCTTGACTTCTTTCTTCCCAAAAGCTCCTTCAAGTGCCCCTTGCTTAACAAGTAACCGATTTCTTTTCTAAGTTCAATACATTCTTTAGTGAGATGTCTGAAATCCTCATGATATGCACACCATTTGGACTTGTCTTTTATTGCAGCTGGTTTATCACTTTTCCTTGCCCACCTAGCTTTCTCACCTAAATTCTGCATTGCAAGAATTACTTCATTGTTGTCAACAGAAAAACAATATTCAGAAATGGGAGGATAATCCTCATCATCCCCTTCCTGTTCTACTGCATGCACGTTCTGGTTGTCAAACTTGTTGTAAGATTTGGACTTGTTGTTCCTGAAGTAGGATCCTTGCTTTTCCTGCTTCAGGATCCTGCCAGTCTTTCCTGGATCCTTTTATCATCCTCTAGTCGGATGAATCTAAGGGCCCTGGTTCTTACTTCATCAAGATTCCTGCATGGGGTCATGACAAGATCATCATAGAATAATGAAACCCTACGCAAACCCATTTTAAAGGCTTCCACAGCCGTAGCTATATCCATATTAGGAATGTCTAAGGATTCTTGACTAAACTTAGTGATGTAATCTCTAAGTGATTCATTTTGACCTTGTGTTACCCTATATAGATCACTAGTTAAACGTTCAAATTTTCTATTACATAAGAATTGGCTATTTAACAGATTAACTAGGTTAGCAAATGAAGTAATAGAGTAAGGGGGAAGACTTAGCAACCATTTAAGAGTTGATCCTGTGAGTGTGGATCCAAAACCCTTGCATAGACATGCTTCTTTTAACCTCTCTGGGATGGGGTTGATCTCCATCATTTCTCTATATTGAGCTACATGTTATTCTGGATCCGTGGAACCATCGTACAGCTTCATAGTTGGTTTTTGGAACCTTTTGGGTATCTCAGCATCACAAATAGGTGGTGCAAAACGAGATATCCTGTTGCTCCCATCTGCAATTTCAGGAATGGGCTTAACCACTCATGGAACGCTTGATATCATATCCTTTAGCTTCTGTAATTCTCTAGCCATAGCTTGATTGATACCTGTATCCTGCATAAAGCCATGGTTAGTGTTATAAGAATTATTCAAAGTGTTACCTCCGGGAGGATTCATGTTTGGAATTCCAGATGTGAATCCATATTGACGAGATTCTGGTATGACTGAAGGACCAGAAGAAGCAACGGTCTGCATTGGAATGAAGTCTCCTTGATGGACATCTGAACTTCCAGGTTGCACACCCCTTAAGAATCCTTGATCCTGAAAGATGTTGGATCCTTGGTGTGCTGTGACTGGGGGTCTTGGAGGATAATCCATGGATCCGTAAACCTGAGATGAGGATCCTTGAACCTGAAAGGAGGATCCTGGAACCTGAGAGGATCCTTGAACCTGAGAGGATCCTTGAACCTGAGAGGATCCTTGAAGCTGAGAGGATCCTTGAACCTGAGAGGATCCTTGAAGCTGAGAGGATCCTTGAACCTGAGAGGATCCTTGAACCTAAGAGGATTCTTGAACCTGAGAGGATCCTTGAACCGGAAAGGATCCTTGATGCTGGAAGAAGGATCCAGAAGGTTGAAAGTAGGATCCTAGAGCTTGAGTCATTGCCGATGATCCGGAGCGCATTCATGTTTATCCACCCCGGTATTAGATATCTGGAGCTGCAGATTGCTGGGCAGTTATAGCTGGAGTGTCGAAATCCAGTGACCTTGGTATCAGAGGAGAGTGATCCTCCCCTGATTTCTTCTGTTTCTTAATGTCACCAATCTCCTGGAGGATCCTTTCGTTGGTTTTATCCTGCTCTTGTATGTGATCCCTCATCTACAAAATCAAAGTAAAATGATCACTGTTAGTAGGGTTAGAAGAAACAACAGATGTTGGTGGTTTTGGGAAAATGGGGCTTTGTCTCTTTGCAGCATTTTCAGCATTCTTCTGGAATCCAAAAGGTGGTGGAGGCAAAGGTGGAACGCCCTGTGAAGAAGTGACTGCCGGCATGGAACTTGAAGTGTTCTTTGCTGAAGAAGCCATATGGTTGAAGATAATGAACCGAAATGAACACAATGAACGAAATTTTTTAGAAATGAAGCACCAATTGCCCCACGGTGGGAGCCAAACTGTTTTGGTAAAAAATCAGGCTAGGATAATGCAACCAAATCTTTGTTGTGTGGAATGATGCTTGAAACAATGAATAAATGTATGAATAAACTTGCAAATGAAATGAACAAGTGACACAAGTATTTATACGAGGAAAAAGCCCTTGATCAAGAGTTGATCTCTGGCATAAAAAACATCGGGTGATGAAAACTACCGATCACCAACTATAATTAAACAAATGATCTTTACAACTCAGGATGATAACAAGCTTGTTACAAGGATCACTAGAGTGCAATATGTATGAAATCGCCAAACAAACTGTTGAGAGCTTGCGAGAGTGTGAGTGTTAGCTAATTTTGCCAATTGTTCTAATTCAAGCTTGTTATCCCCTTTTAAAATTAGAAATAAACTCAATAACTAACTATCCGCTAAATGTGCAAGCTTCCCACGATCTCCATAACGTTCACAAAAGCTATGCACGTGTGGAATATTTAAGCATATTCCCCTGGAATATCGGCAAGACTTGGTCCATGCGTATACTCCTGCAAAACAAGCTCATATACAATGAAGATAACCGTTAGTACAAGGATAACACTGAGGATCCTGGATACTGATGCTGCAACACATTGATCCTTAATTCAAACACAATTGAGGATCCGTGATCCTGGCAGTACTTGAGGATCCGTGATCCTTAGGATTGGAAAATCCTCCCCTAACAATTACGTTCCTAAAAAATAAAATAAAAAAAATAGAAAACAATAAAAATTAAAAAAATATATAGAAAAATAAAAAATGAGTTATCCCTGTGTGAAAAAGAAGAAATGATAGTACATCAGCAAGTTAGACTGTCATAGTGAAATTGAATTTAATATTGCATAAGTGTGATAGTAGCTTCATCATATGATGTAATAGTAGGCAAGAAACATGAAATAATCAACTTACCATGGTGATATAAACATAACGAACTGTGTATGAGTGGGTAATATATCAGTGGCGTATGGTTTTATAACCTTAAATCTTGCATTGATAGATTGCCAAATTCTGAGGGTTTAGGTCTTTATACTGTTATTTCATCCAGGGATATCGGGGTTGTCCTTCTACTGCATCCAGATATATGCTGACCTAGGCACAACCAATATATCTTAAAAGAGCTAAAAATGCCAAAAACCAAGAAATTGAAGAAGCTCTCCTAGAGAGTAATTCAAATGTGCAAAATGCATAAATCGCACCAAGTTTTGGTATTTTCCTTACCCTCGTTAGATATTGGTCTCTTTGCTGTACGGAAGTACTGACCTGATAACCAATTATCTAATGTTGTAAGACCAAATGGATGAATTCGGTATACTCACCTAATACGATCAAGTTTGTGTATACCTTGATCGTGTGGGTATGTCCTGAAGTGGGACACACTAATGCATCAGTATAATATTACCATAACGTATCACTAGGTAAAGGTACTTGAAATGTTCATGCGTTTTATTTAAGTGGATAAACAATACTGGTAATCGTCTTGAACTGCTTTTCATGAAAATTAAAAGAAAGAATTAACTGCATGTGTGAAACAGTTTGATTTTGCTGATATGATCTTCTTAATTAACTAGTGATTCTCACAAAAAATAGAGTGTTTATTTTTATTGTTATTTATTTGCTTTCAGAAAAATATAAAAATCCAGAAAAAAATTCTTTTTCTTTAAAATTCTTAGCATACGGAAAATGGTTGTTCGTGGAGGAATCGTTACCGAAAGGGGGAGCTTGAGTTAGAATTTGAGTTCTAAATTTTTACCCATTTCCGGTTCTAGTGTGTTGGAAAAAGTTTTGAGAGTTTGGTGTTGAGTTGAAAAATTGCTTAATCTGCAATACAGTTTTCACATCTCTCGATTAATAATAATTGGGGCAAAGTTGACCACTTTGAAATATGACCAACAAACACTGTGCTAAGTAGAAACCGAACGACAACCAAATCTAGAAAAAAAAACGTAAAACCAAAATACGAAATTTAAAACCAAGTGACTTACGTAACGTTAAATGTAAACGAACTAAACTAAGCTCATGTAACTTTTGTGGCCAGATTATAAAAAGAAGAAAGTTTTTTTTTTATTGAAAACATGAACTTTCGTTTGCTTAAAAAATAAATAAATACACCCACTAAATGACAAAAAAGTAACTATTCCTTAAAGTGTTAGAAATTAATATATATGTACAATTTGTTAACTTTTGTTGAAAAATTCTTATGGTTTCTCGAGATGTTTGTCTTGTATATACATATAGTTGCAATTTGCTCCTGAGAAGCAAAGTGAAGTAAAGTGATAAGTTGCTTTGAAGTTTAGTGAAGAGGAGTCTGATTGGATGCATGGTAGAAACCTCCTTTCTACATTACTGACAAAGTTTGAAAAGTTTGAAGATTCCTATGCAAATGCTGAAGAACGCTAATGTTTTTGAAGATTTGGTGATTGGATGCATCAGCTTAGGGGGGGTCTGTTGCTAACAGAAACTATTGAAACTGATGCTATCCAAAGACCAAAGACGATGAAAAGATTACATGAAGAATGCAAGATGAATGAAAACAAAGTTGTTTTATGAAGTTATTGTCAAGGGGGAGTCTGTTGGTGCATATTTGTGACAACAACTTTTAGATTTGGTCTTTGGATATCTTGTAATTAGTGAAATGATAAATGGTTAGCGGGTTTAGCTTTGTATTAGTTAACTAATAGTGATTGGGCCAAACCAAACCCATGTTGGGGGTATGGGGGGCAAATTGGGCTTTGTCTAGTTCGAAGCCCATGTGGTGGAAACCCTAGCCCATGTTGCAAACTTGTGTTATATAAACAAGGCTTTGCATTAGGGTTAGGGTTAAGCACTTGAAATCAGATTACAGAGAGTTTAGAGAGAGAGGGAGATAATTCGTACAATGAATGGGGACGAATTGTTAGAGTGCTAGGATCTTAGGTTGATTGTTTTGCATAATCAATAAAGAAAAGTTCGTTTGATTTGAGACAATCTGATCTAGAGGATTCCGCACTCTAGATTAGATAGTCAATTCTTATAAGATCCATAGGGCTAAAGGGACCTACATTCAAATTCCTTGTACATTTAATAATAAAACGTGTACATTTATATTTAAAAACAACGTGCTTTTACTGCAAAACCTTTCAAAAATAACTTTTCATGGGAAAGCTAATAAAATTAAATATCAAGAAACACAAAGGACAAAATTTAAACCTTAAAAGAAACAGGTTATCATAATTACAATTAACCTCTTCATTTACCATAACACCCATTTCAAACACTATAACAGAATGATGATTAGTTTGATTGAAAACATCAGTAATTCACTTTTAAAAAACTGTGAGTCAAAAAACAAACAAAAACCAGCAACACCAACAATACTCTAGATGGCAAACAAATGCTTCTACCACTGGTCAGACACTAGCATTGTTAAAACACAATTCTCTAGATGGTCGCTCGAAGAAAAGAGAGCAGATGAAGAACTAAATAGAAAAGTCGGTATCATCAATGAAAACAATCACAAGCAAACCTGGAGCAACATCGGATTGCTTGATGAAGTCCTCCACTCTCCTCCATCAGATATCAAGAACAACGCAGAAGAGTTTATCACATGCTAGCCGATCTGCAAAACAAAAGAAAGAATGAAATCGCATAGAAGAAGGTGATGTGTGCAAAATGCAACATATAAATTACATCAAATGAGGCATAAAACTAACCCTTTTTTAGTACTAATGTTGGAAAAAGTGTGCTTTTGTCTTCCTTTTGTATTTTCAGGGTTAAAAGAGCTTAATTGAACAAAAGAAGCAAAAATGCAGCCAAATCCAGCATAAATACAAGAAAAGGAATAAAAGTGGCATGCCTGACCCCTCGACAGCATCCTCCAAAGCAAAAACAAGATAACAGATGGCTAAACATGCCCCGTGCTCACTGAGCACGGGGGCGTGCCCAAGTGTCTACAGAAAAGACAAAGTTGTAGAAGCTTCTATCACCCACCACGGGGGCGTGTCCAGTGGACACGGGGCCGTGGTCAACTCTAAGATTCACAAAATCTAGGAAAATCTTGATAGTACAGATACGCTTCTGCACACGGGGTCGTGCCTAGCGGACACGGGGGCGTGGTCAACTAATGCAGACAAACTGCATTTAATGAAGAAAGAGAAGATGGGTGGACACGGGATCGTGCCCAATGGACACGGGGCCGTGTCCGGGCTTCTGTGCAGGCTATACATAGGGGTGCTTGGCTCACTTGCAAACCATCCCTTGGCAAACCACCTCTCTCATACTTCACCCACCCACCACCACCATCACAACCCACATCCACCACCATCATCCATCATAGAGTGTGTGAGTAGTATCAGGATCCAAGGTTGATCGTAAGAGTTCTTGACAATCAAAGGCTATGTTTGCCTAAGTCTCTTACATCACTTGGTGAAAATAAGTGTTTAGTGTAATACTTTTTATTTGTTAGGATCTGAGTTTGGATTGATTATGTTTTGTGTTTGAAATAGAATGAAAGATGAACAAGTAATGCAGCAGAATATAAATGGAAACAAACTTTACACATAATCAAACAGGAGAATTGCTTTCAACACACATTTTCAACAAAGAACCGAATGATTGAATTTATTTCATCAACGATTACAATGCATGCATGTAACAAACTTCCCCTCAGCCTGAGCTCACAGTGATTTGTTCATACAGGAAGAAAGATGGTGAAGAGCTAATAGAACAGTACAGGGTACTGTTCTATTTATAGGCATGGACAAATCACTGTGGCATCTTTGCTGACGTCACCATGAAAGTGACATCTAACCTCCTAACAAACTGTAACAACTGATCTAATACAAACACTGCTTATGCTAACTACTGATTACAATACATTACATAAAAACAAACTAAATTACTGTTGAATCCTTCCACTGTTGTGACTCCAGCAGTACTTGACATATTCAACAGTGCTTAACCCATAGTAGTAGATTGAACAGCAGGGCTTTAGTCCTCATCAATCTTTGACTTGATCAACAGTTGTAAGTCAGCAGTTGTAACGATCAGTGGATTGGAGGTCATCAGATGTTGAAACCACTTTCAAGGGGAGAGACTTGTATACATAACATCTGCTTATTCTGGATCCACTGCTCTGATCCGATTTTGTCTTTAATTATCTGTTCCTCTGATAGGGTTCAATCCCAACAATATGTCATAAATAGTTCTGCTCACAATCGTTGATACTGATAGATGTTCGTTTTGTTGAAAACAGAGTAAGGTTTAATCACCATCAAAGTTAAATCAGTGCCTGTAAAACAACCAGGATGACGTCACAATCACAAGATGATAAAAATAACGTCGGCTCACTTTTCAAACCACCCTTGCTTAAACGTAATGAATGTAACATCTGGGAGAGAAGGATGGGTCACATCCTTGCTCAACAGAATACTGGATGTTGGAGATCTGTTGTTTTTGGACCACATGTTCCCATGGTGCCAAGTGCTGAGGATACAAAGAAGTTCAAACCTAAAAAACCTGAAAATTACACTGAAACTGATTTCCAAAAGTTCGAACTCGATGCCAAAGCATTTAGCATCATTGCATCTGCATTACCCAATGAAATTTATGCTGGGCTGTTACACTCTAACAATGCCAAGGAATTATGGGATGCACTTAAGGAACAATTTGGGGGAACTGAAGAAGTTATTGAAAATAATAGGGAAATTCTAAATCAGCAGTATGAAACCTTTTGTCACATCAAGGGTGAATCATTGACTCAACAGTTTGAGCGATTTAGTTGTCTCATTAGTGAGCTAAGACTTGTTAAAGTTACATTTCCTAATTCAACACAAAATAGCAGGTTTCTTAGATCACTACCTGAAAAATGGGATACAATTGCTTTTGTAACTAGAAATTATGCTAAGTTCAAAGATCTGACCCTGACCCAACTTCATGGTAGACTCCTGACCTATGAAAGGGAGTTAAACCAAAAAAAGAAGTTGCAAGAGTCTGGTAAAGCTGCTGATGATTATTCATTTGGCAGCACAACTCTTTTTGGTCAGGAAGAATCTGGTAGTAGTAGTAGTAAGGATCAGAGTTATGATCATTTTATTGATATAACTGCTGGTAGAAACTTTAACAACTCTGATTCTTACTCTGCAAATTATGCTTTTACTGCAAATTGTGAAAACCAGATGTCAGATAACTTGAGCTTTGAACTAAATGACTTACAACACTTTGATCCAACTGATCTTGAAGAAATGGACATTTTGCATCAATTGGCATTGCTTAGTGTAAGAACAAGCAAATTTTACAAAAGGACAGGGAGAAAATTCAAAGGGTTATATGGGAATTTAAAAGTGGGGTTGGATAAGTCAAAAATCAAGTGCTACAAGTGCAATAGGCTAGGACACTTTGCTAGGGAATGTAGGAGTCAAACCACTGGTCCAATTGTTACTCATCCCAGCTCAAACCCTAGGCCACAAAATCAAAGAGCTGTGCACTACTCCTATTATACCCCTGCTACCCATGTAAACACTGCTCATTATGCAAACCCTGTTCCTGTGCATTATGTTCAAACCACTGTTCCTCAAATTCAGTATGTTCAGGCTCCAGTACCTTAGGTTCAAGTGCAACCAGTTGCACCACAATAAGCTGCACCACCAGCAGTGGTTCAACCAGATCAGCAAAGCTTTTTCACCCAAGGCTTTGTTGACTAGAGCAGCTTACCTGAAGAGCTAGGGGATGAAAATTTTGCGCTCTATGCTACTAATGATGCTTCTAATGATGAATTCTGTCTTATGGCATTAGAGTCAATACCAGAAGAGCTGGATGCTGAAAAGGGGTAAACAAGTGCTGAAACAGTGGATGAAGTTGCTGAGGCAGTGGTTACTGCTGTTGCTGGTGAACTACTGCTGGGAGAAAATTCAGAAACCCTGATTGAACCATTGGTTGACCCCTGGTCCAAAGAAGAAGAAAAGGAAGAGAAGGAAGAAGGTGAGAAAGAAGAAAGAGCTGATGAAGAAAATGATCATCAATGTGACTGTGCCATGATGGCTGCAGCTTGTTGGTGCACTACATCTGTTGATTCCGTCTAGGTGTCTAGGATCAGGTCTTATGTCGTATTGTATAGCATAGGGCACGTTTTACGAGAAAACAGGAGTCTGTATAGGTGTTACATGTCTGGTCCGCTCATAGGGACATAGGGAGTCTGGTCCGCTTATATGGAGATGTCTGGTCCGCTTATATGGACATGTCTGGTCCGCTTATATGGACATGTCTGGTCCGCTTATTTGTCAGTCTGGTCAGCTTATGTGTACATGTCTGGTCCGCTTATTTGTCAGTCTGGTCAGCTTATATGTCCATGTCTGGTCCGCTTTTATGGTCATGTGACACATAAGCGAACCAGGAACTCTATATATAGGGGTCATTAGGGTGATCTCATAACATGTATGTGAAATTCCATACCGAAGCTCTGCCGGTGTGAAGATCGAGCTGTAAAACGTTTCAAATCAATAAAACAAGCAGTTAGGAAGAAGAACAAGCTACTTCTACTTGCATTTCTTATTATTCCGCATCTGAAACGCAAGAGACAACCTCTGAACGACTTGTTCGGGTCAGCAACCGATCCTACAAGTGGTATCAGAGCTTGGGAGGAGGTTTTCTGCAGATTGTAGCTGTTTTTCATCATTTCTTCTCACTTCTACACCTTCTTTTACTGATTCGGAAAAATTTCACGATCGGAATTCATTCAAATTTTCACAGCTTGTGCACAATAGTATAGAGATAAACCTGGAAAGTTTGAAGCCAAAATTCGAAGTTTTAACAAGTCAAAACATGTTCGATATGTGGTTCGCTCGAACGTACAGTCTATAGATTCGGGAAGATTTCATGGTCAGAATTCACTCAAATTTTCACAGCTTGTGCGAAATAGTATCAAGATAAATCCTTGAAGGTTTCAGATCCAAATTCCTAACCGTTTAGGAGAAATCTGAGTTTTTCTGCTCAAATTCGCTGTCAAAATTGAGGTCCGCTTATTCGAACAAGTCTGGTCCGCTCGATTGAACAAGTCTGGTCCACTCGAACGTACAATTTCTGGTCCGCTCGAACGTACAATTTCTGGTCCACTCGAACGAACAAGTCTGGTCCACTCGAACGAACAAGTCTGGTCCGCTCGAACGAACAAGTCTGGTCCACTCGAACGAACAATTTCTGGTCCGCTCGAACGAACAATTCTAGTTTGCTTATTTGGATCTTTCTGGTTCGCTTATTTGTTCAGAGTTGGTTCGTTCTTTTGTTATTTGCCTTGAAATACGTGTTAAGTCAGTATGGATTCCGAGTTCTACAACGCATTTGCTTCATCGACTACTCCAGCTTCAATTGCTCAAAACATGAATGCAGAAAACGAAACCGGAACAATGCAAAAACCCCCGAAGCTTATGGGAATTGAGGATTATCACGGGTGGAAGAAACGATTTGAGAATTGGGTTCAGGCAAATCATCTAAAAGCTTGGGAAAGCATAGAAACTGAATATGAGAGGCCAAAGAATACATTGGGAGCTAATAAAATCATTTCTGAATTTACTGAACAAGAGAGGGAAAGTTATAAAGGAGAGAAAATGATGGTCAATTTGTTACAACAAGCAATAAAGGAGGATATATTTGTGTTGCTTCAACATGATGACAATGCTTATTCTATTTGGGAAGCTCTTGGAAAGAAATTTGAGGGAAGTACTGAAATGCTACAAAGTAAAGCAGCTTTGTTGAAAAAGGAATTTGAACTGTTTACGTGCATGCCTGGTGAAACAACAAAGAGTCTTATTGAAAGATATTGTCATCTTGTACGCACTATGTCACAGTTGAAGATTACAAAAACTCCAGCAGAATGGGTTGAAAAGCTTGCTGATGCGTTACCGCAACAGGAATGGGGTACATATCTGATGATATTGAAAAATTCCGGACAGTTTAAAAAGTTATCAATTGCACAGTTTATCGAGAAGTTGGAGGCACAGGATCTGGAGCAGCAGAAAATTGCTAGAATGAATAGTTCTACTCATCAACAAGATATTAAATTGTACTATAAAGGAAATGTTCAAACTGCTGAAGCAAGTCCAAAGATACAAACTGCATTTAGTGCTGGAAATCAATCTACACCTAGCAGTCAAGGATCAGTAAACACTAGTGGGTTCTCAACGGTGAATCCTCCAAGTGTTCAAAGTGCATCTGCTGGAAATGGGCATTCGATTCAGTGCAATGTAGCTCTACATCTTCAAAATGGTCAAAATTATTCTGAAGAAGTTGTAAAGCATCATATGGGATTATTGGTCACTGCATTAGAATCTTATGAAGGGTTGATTGCCGGAAAAATTGGCAATCCGATGCTCACAAAGGAAGATTATGGCCAAATTGATGCAGAGGAGCTGGAACTGATGGATATTAAATGGGCATTGGCGAGTGTTTTGAGGAGAGCAGAAAAGTTTAGATTAGTTACCGGAAGAAATGATTTCTTGGATGCAAATCTTTCTAATCTTGGATTTGATAAATCTAAAGTTGTTTGTTTTCGTTGCAGGGAGAAAGGCCACTTTAAAAGGGAGTGCAAGAATCAGGAACCAAAAGGAGCAAAGGAGTCTGCTGGGAAAGATGATTATTATCGGAAGACCATTTATCAGCAAATTACTCACCAACCGCATCAACAAAAGGAACCTCAAACGGCACATGGAAGAATGATCGAGGATGCAAACAAGAAGGCTTACTATGGCATCATGGATCAAGATGACGAGAAAGTAGCTGATGGTTTTAGCTGGGACAAGTACATTCCAGCTTATCCCAATGTTAAAGTTTTTATTGCTCAGATTGTGCAAAAGCCAGAGTTGCTGAAGGAGTGGATGGATGTAATGTCGGATAATGAAGAGAGTCAAGATGGAAAATCTGTTTCTTCTGAAAGCAGTGATGATGATGAAGAAGTTGAACAGATAAACATTGGAAAATCTCATTTATCTTCTGACAGTTTTGAATTTTATTTTGCAGAGAAATTGAAGAAACTAAAAGAAAGGAAAGCTGCAAAAGAATTGAAAGAAGTCAAAGTGATTGAGAAGATTGTGGAACTTCAAAAGATAGTTGAGGTCGAGAAAATAGTTGAAATCACAAAACCTTGTCTTACATGTTCAGAGTCTTGTAAACAATGTATAGAGAAAGATGAGAGGTTTAGTGAGTTAGAAAAGTTGAAAGAAAAGTTGTTGTTTGATGTAAAAAATTTGAAACAGTCATATGATGTATTGAACAGAACTGTGAATAGTCTGGAAAAGACTAACTCTGAAAGAGAGAAAGCTTTGAAGATGTTGAATGCTACTATGATGACAAAGCAGAAAGAGATTAACATGTACATAGAAGAATGTGCAAAGAGAAAGAAAGAGTTGGAGAATGAAGCAGCTGAGAATGAAAGAATCAGAAGATTGCTGCAAAGTTACAAAGGTTGTGACTATGTAATGGATAGAATTTATCCAACAGTTGAAGGTTTCGAGGCATTTAAAGATGAAGATAAAACCAAAAAGCCAAAGGAAAAGGATACTGGTAAGAAACAGGGTGTATGTTATAATAAGTGTCCGCCTCCGATTTGGGAAGGGTACTCATCTAGAAAACCTAACGAGGAAGAACTAAAAAAGGCGGTCAATATTAAGTTAGAATCTGAGATAACCGATGTTTTACCGGACAATATTGATGTCACGTTCACAGCGTCCGAAACAGATCATGAGTCAGAACTGATAAAAAGAGTGGTTGATCAGGTGTTGGATAAGGATGAGGAGTCAGAGTCAAAGTCCGAATCCCAAAGTTCGTGTCAGTCAGTCAGAAGTTCAAGTTCGTCTGTCAAGAATTCAAAATCGTCGGAAAAACGGGTTTATAGTAAAGAATTTTTATTGTCAAAATCTAATTTGAATGATGAAACATTTGAAGTTGTATATACTTTGAATGATTCTGACAAATTATATTTTGATAAAGAGTTTCCAATAAGAAGTGTTCGTTTTGACATGATCAAAAAGGTTTTCAAAATGACAGAAATTAGTATTTCTGAAATAAAAGATTTAAATCTTACTGAAAAACCTAAAAAATACACTTCAAGAGTTCAACAGCGGATAAACAAGAAAAAGGGTTACAATTCTGGTTCTGGTTTTCAAAAGAAATCAAACCACAATCGTAGCTACAAAAAGAAAGGACTTGGTTTTATTCCACTTGAAAACTATGAAAATGAAAAATATGTTCGAGATTTTAAATCAAAAATGACATATGTTGCAGGAACTAGTCATGAAGAAGAAGCAAAGAGCTCATTCTGGAAACAGTCAAACAAGGAGTTTCTTGCTGAAAAGATGAAGAATGGAGCTTTTCAAAGGAAAGAGACAAGAACTTGTTACAGATGCAATGAAGTTGGTCATATTGCATGGAACTGTCCGAAAGCGACTAACACAAAACAGGGAGTTTCTGGAAAACTGAAAGAAGTTATTGTTGATAAAACCGAACCACCAACTGAAAAATTTAAAGTTTTCAAAAATTCAACATATGAAGTTGGTGAGTGTTCGAAAAGGTTTTACAATAAGAAGGGAAATCTTGACAATCAAGCTTGGGTTATTAAGAAATCAGAGGTAAAATCTGGCAATGAATCTGATTCCACAAAATCAGAGGAGCCACAGTTTGATGAGAGTGATGAAAACTCAATTCCTTCAATGGATGATGAGAACTTTCCACCATTGAGGATTGAAAATTTTAAATCAAAAGTTGGGAAAGTTGAGATCTCTAATCAATTTTATTCTGACAAGAATGAATTTGATGTTGAGAAAGTGTTTAATGGGAAAGTTAAGAAGATTTTCAGAAAAATGGTTGAAGGGAAAGTAAAAGGGGTAAAGGAGTTTTATGCTAAAAAGAAAGAAACTTACACTCCAACTGCTTCTGAACTGAAAACACCCAAGGCTGGTCAGGCTTTGGTGGACATTTTCTTTGCTTAAAACATCTGACTTGCCGGAGATCCTAAGTTTGTAATCGTGGATCAGGAATCGGCATCATTCATGTTTTATGAGTTTGTATGAAAAGTTCTTAAAATTGTTAGCATTTTACAGGTTAAGTATGACTTGCCGGAGCTTCCAGGTTGGTAAGTGTGAAGCAGGAATCGGCATCTTGATTGGTAAAATGGTTTGTGTAGATGTTTTATTCCTACATGTGATTAATTGTTTTGGATATACTTACAAGTGGTAAGAGGTTGATTCTGACAAAGTGATTACTCAAGGTCATTTGTTTGAACTTGATGTAATTCTGATACAAGAGATTGAAAGGACAAAATGATGAACCATTCCCCTAACCTACAAGTGGTTTGAAAATTAACAAAACTTATTTTCCGGACAAATCATTTTGGTTAAAACAAACTTGAGTGTTTTGAAATCATAATGAGAAAATAGTTTTGTGAAAGGGGGAGTTCTGATTGTTTATGCCAAGTGGATGGCGAATTGAGGCAATTTGATATCAGTTGTCATGTTCTTGTATAGTTTGTTTTCAAATTTCCTGAAATGTGTTTGAATTTTAGGGGGAGTAAAAATTTCATAAAATCCAAAAACATTTGAAAATTTGAAAAAGGCAAAAACATGATAAAATAAAAAATGAGTTTTGGTGTCTAAGAAGAGGAAATGATAGTACATCAGTAGACAGTCACAGTATGCTAAAGAAATGTAATGTTTGAATAGCGTTAAACAGTCTCACTGATGATATGCCGATAGGTTTTTACACATTTAGTAAACTTTTTCGGGATATAAACTAAATTTCAAACTTGCTTATTTCGTGGGGAACACTACTTGGATATATAGGTAACCCCTGAAATCTCGTTTGAAAGGTCCCTTATTCTGATATACTAGGTCTTTATGCTCAGTGATATCTGGGGTATTATCCCAGGACTTCTGCTGAAAGAAATTTCTGACCTAGTCCCCGGAGAATACTTTCCGCATGCTTGAAATATAGCGCAGCCCTCAGCAAATTGATGAAACAATAAAATTGATAGTCATTGCTGTTGTAATGCAAAAGATCCTCTAAAGGGGACCCACCAAAAGTCGAAGCCGTCATCTCTCTGCGTATCGAAAGATCGACCTGAGCTCTCACGGCCCTCGTACTATAATTTATTCCCCTGACAGATATCATCTGTGGTATACTCACCTGTAAGACTGAATATTGGGATCTGGATACGGGAGTATATTCAAGAGGTGGGACACATGAATGAGTTTAAGTCTTTAAAACACCTAACTCATATCCTGAATTAGTTGAAATTTGTGTGAGAATTTAAGTGGATCAGTATATCGGCAATCTAAGTGAATTGTTTAATTCTTAATGTGTAACTAAGCTCAACGGTACTCGTGACTTGTCAAAAACTGATATGATCCTCTTACACAAAACTCACAAAAATATTGTCTGTAAATATTTCTTTATTGCATTTCTTTTCACTCAAAATTTCAAAAAGATTTTCGGTGTGTTTTAGCATAAACTTTTGAAAAAGTCAAAAAGATTTTCGGCAACTGATGTTGGAAAGCTGATTTTCAAAATTCCGAGTGCTAAACTTGATGACATTGTTGTGAGGGGGAATGTATCTTAAATGTCAAAATATGTTTTCAAATCAACAAGTGGTTCATCATGTATGTGATCTGATGGAGAGTGATTGTTTATGTTTATGAGAGGCAGTCGTCTGATTATTTCAGAGTGTTTACATTGAATTGTTTAATACGTAAAATTTACTTTTAGGTAGAGTGTGTTTGTGCAGGTAGCCAGGTTTCGATATTCTGAAAATCTCTGTTGGAAGAGAGCCAAGTTTCAATCCTGAAAATCAATTCTGAAAACCTGTGTAGATCAGACAACGATCCTGAAGATGTTACTGAAGAACAAAAGAATGCCAGTAAATCGAGAAAGGGAGTCTGAAGATTGAAAGAAGAAAAAGCCCAGAGACTGATTTAGATTGAAGATGTGAAGACACAGTTTTGCAGTCAGAGTGTATAGGCGACTCCATCAACATCTGAGGGGGAGTCTGTTGGTGCACTACATCTGTTGATTCCGTCTAGGTGTCTAGGATCAGGTCTTATGTCGTATTGTATAGCATAGGGCACGTTTTACGAGAAAACAGGAGTCTGTATAGGTGTTACATGTCTGGTCCGCTCATAGGGACATAGGGAGTCTGGTCCGCTTATATGGACATGTCTGGTCCGCTTATATGGACATGTCTGGTCGGTCCGCTTATTTGTCAGTCTGGTCAGCTTATGTGTACATGTCTGGTCCGCTTATTTGTCAGTCTGGTCAGCTTATATGTACATGTCTGGTCCGCTTTTTTGGTCATGTGACACATAAGCGAACCAGAAACTCTATATATAGGGGTCATTAGGGTGGTCTCATAACATGTATGTGAAATTCCATACCGAAGCTCTGCCGGTGTGAAGATCGAGCTGTAAAACGTTTCAAATCAATAAAACAAGCAGTTAGGAAGAAGAACAAGCTACTTCTACTTGCATTTCTTATTATTCCGCATCTGAAACGTAAGAGACAACCTCTGAACGACTCGTTCGGGTCAGCAACCGATCCTACACAGCTAAGGTATCATCTCATTCTTGAAAATCTGTGTTCAGACAAGTGCATTATAGCATTTGCTAACATTAAAGAGGTAAATGAAAACCTTAGGGATAGAGTGTTGAATGATGAGGTCAAATTTGAAAAGTCTTTAAAAGAACTTAAAAACAAATTGGCTGAAAAAGACAAAGAAATCTGCAGCTTAAAAGAAGAGCAAAGCATAACCAAGAATCAACTCCAAACTATGGTAGAAAAATATCAAGTTTGCAAAAAGGAGTTGGTATCCACCCAAATCACTTGTGAAAGATGGGCGGAATCTTGCAAAGGTTATGAGGTCATGTTAGAAAAACAGCTTGAAAGCAATGTAAAATTTGGCTTAGGCTTTAGAAAATATGATGAAATTAAAAACACTGCTGCTAAACAAGCTGGTTCAGTTGAAATAACACAAACAAACAAGAATGGCCAAGAAGTTATGATAACTGACAAACTTGGTAACAAAATTACTCTGGAAAAATCTGTGGGATCCTCAACATTTGAGGAAATTGAGAAATACCAATTTAAACCCACATGGTCTGATGAGTGTGACATTCTTGAGAATTTTAAACCAATGGACTTCACAACCACTGATGGTGTAAAAGCTCCTAAAGCAAAGGTCATTCATCTCAAAGACATCCTCACAGTGGTTCAAAACTCTGTTGCTAAGGAGTCTGAGAAAAGGAAGAAAAGAGAAAAGATTAAAAACTTGTTTTGTGATTTTTGTGAAAAGAAGAATCATCTAACAAAAGACTGTTTTCATCTAAAAGCATATGATCTAAACAAAACAAGTGTCATTACACCTGCTGAGAACTGTACCATCTGTGGTAAAACAAACCACAAAACTCAAGAATGTGTGTATCTCAAAAACTTTGATGTAAAAAAGAATGAGTACACTGCAAAAACATCCTTAAGTTCATCAACATCATCTGTCAAGTTCACAAAGAACCAACCACTGTTTGTGCCAGTCCAAATAGCTGTTACAAAACAGTTGAACCAAACATTTGTCAAAAGAGATGTTCAGGTGACTGATGCACCCCATGCCAATCAATTCAGAAGATGTAAGGGACAACCATCATACCAAAGGATCCCACATGTTTATGAGGCTTACAAAAGGCCTTCTAAACCAAGAGTGAACAGGCATCCTTTTGGTTATCAGCAGAGCATTGGGCAAGACCCCCAACAATGGTTAGAGGAAAACAATCCCAAAACTGTCCAAACCCCTGACCTAACCACTGTCCATCCTCCTAAACTCATCCCAGACACTGTTGAGACCCCATCCAAAGCCTTATTGGTTTTGGAGACCCTAATGAACTAATCCTTTTACTTTATGTGCAGGGAGCTTCTGCATGCTTAGATAGCCTTTGGTATGTAGATAGTGGAGGCTCCAGGCACATGACAGGATGTAAAGCTGTTGGTGCATGTTATGTGACAACAGCGTTGGATTGGTCTTTGGATATTAAACGAGTTTGGGCCGCGAAGACTTATGAAGACTGAATAGAATTCGAGTTTCTTGAAGCCCAATCTAGTCCAAGTTTGTATCAAGTTAAAGTCCATTTAGTTTAGCCCGAATTGTAAACAAAATTCGTATGGGCTTGGCCCAGTTCGAATTGTATGGTTGTGTGTATATAAACAACCTTTACCTAGAGTTTTAGGGTTAGACTTTTGGAGACTTTTAGGCAATTGAGAGAGAGTTCGAATACACAGATTATTGGCTGTGAGTTCGTGAAGATCTTGAGTGATTGTAAACGTTTTCGTTGGATAATCATAGAAGATCGGTTGGTAAATCGTCTTGTGTTCTTGTTTCTGTTTGATAGGTTTATCAAGGGGATTCCGCACCCTTGGTAGATTGTCAGTTTTGTTAAGATCCATACGGGATAGGGACCGACAATTGGATGCATCAGCTTAGGGGGAGTCTGTTGCTGACAGAAGCTATTGAAGCTGAAGCTATCCAAAGACAAAAGACGGTGTTAGTAAGTGGGTTCAAAATTTTGAAATGATGCAGGTTATAAGGTGTTTGATTAAAAATTGTTGCGTGTTGGTGCTTAATTTGAAAATGCTTAATCTGTTATACAGTTTAACTATCTCTTGAATAATAATAATTCCTTAACTATGTTGAAAAATTCTTATGGTTTCTCGAGATGTTTGTTTTATAGTATACAGATTGAAGCAGTTTGTTGATGAGAAGTTGCTTTGAAGAGATGAGGAGTTTGTTGCTGCTTGGTAGAGTCCTCCTTCTACAATGCAGAATGGATGCTGTGAAGACTTATTGCGAATGCTGAATACAACTTGGAAGATTTGGTGATTGGATACATCAGCTTAGGGGGAGTCTGTTGCTGACAGAATTCATGTTGAAGCTGACGCTATCCAAAGACCAAAAGACTGTGAGATTCTGAAGACTAAAGTTTCCTTTGCAAGCTATTGTCAAGGGGGAGTTTGTTGGTGCATGTTATGTGACAACAGCGTTGGATTGGTCTTTGGATATTAAACGAGTTTGGGCCGCGAAGACTTATGAAGACTGAATAGAATTCGAGTTTCTTGAAGCCCAATCTAGTCCAAGTTTGTATCAAGTTAAAGTCCATTTAGTTTAGCCCGAATTGTAAACAGAATTCGTATGGGCTTGGCCCAGTTCGAATTGTATGGTTGTGTGTATATAAACAACCTTTACCTAGAGTTTTAGGGTTAGACTTTTGGAGACTTTTAGGCAATTGAGAGAGAGTTCGAATACACAGATTATTGGCTGTGAGTTCGTGAAGATCTTGAGTGATTGTAAACGTTTTCGTTGGATAATCATAGAAGATCGGTTGGTAAATCGTCTTGTGTTCTTGTTTCTGTTTGATAGGTTTATCAAGGGGATTCCGCACCCTTGGTAGATTGTCAGTTTTGTTAAGATCCATACGGGATAGGGACCTACAAAAGCCCTACTCAAAGATTTCAAAATCCATGGAGGGGGTGATATATCCTTTGGAAATAATAGTAAAGGGAAAGTTCTAGGTTCTGGTACATTACAGTCTGGTAATGTAAAATTTGAAAATGTCAATCTGATAGACAATCTAAAATTCAACCTCCTGAGTGTTTCAAAAATGAGTGATAAGGGCTATGGCTCATTCTTCACAAAGGATTGTTGTAGGATTGTTGGACCAGAAATGGTTGAAAAGATTGAAGCAATAATAAAAACTATAAAAACCAAACTTGTTGCTCAAAGAAGTGGCAATGTTTATGTGGTTGATATGTCAAAAGAGAACCCCAGGACTGATGCTTATCTGTTCTCAGCTGCATCAAACAAAGAGATAGAATTATGGCACAGGAGATTGGGGCACACAAATCTCAAGACAATCACTGCCATTTCAAAACAGGGGTTAGTAAGAGGTTTACCTCAAAAACTGTTTACCTGTCCTGAGCATTGTGTTTCCTGCCTAAAAGGAAAACAACATAAAAGCTCATACAAATCAATTGATGAGTCCAAAATAACCAAATGTTTGCAAATGCTTCATATGGATTTGTTTGGCCCAGTTAAAGTCATGAGTCTTAAGAAAAAGAGATATTGT